>CM028134.1:838572500-840972500 GCA_016271365.2 Neoceratodus forsteri
GAAAAGTTGACGATTTTACAGAGGTGCAAGTTTGGGGATAGTATGTGAAGGGCTAGACCAGGGGTGTGTGTGTGTGTTTTTTTTTTTTTTTTTAAAAGCAAATAACATTGAATATGCAAGGAAGAAAGGAGGCAGTATAGCACAGTGGTCTAAGGCTCTGAACTGCAAATCTGGTGACATCCAGCAGACCAGAACCTGGGTTTGAATCCCACAGCTTCCACTTGCATACTGTGTGACCGTGAGCTAGTCACTTAACCTCCTTGTGCTCCCAGGTCACTCCTGTAAAAAAGCTTTCAGCTTAGTGTGCTATACCTGGTTAAACAATTAAAATAAAAAAAAAAAAAAAGTTCTTTTAACTGTGTGTGGTGGCAAGCACATATTCTGATTAAGACATTAGTGTTCCAGGATGCCCCAGTGTCTAAACAATATGAAGGAATTTGAACATCAAAGAACACTTGACACAAAAACTGCTTAAAAGTGAAACAAATTTTAGTGTTGACCAATGTCCTGATGCATTATGACCCAGGTAAGCCAGCTGAGAATCTTGCTGTCGATGTTTGTTTGTTGTGGATGAGGAACTGTGATCTCTCATTTTGACTATTTCTTAGAGAAACTGATTGCCTGTGCATCAAAGTCCTTGACTTCAGCTGGACAACATTTTGAACAGACTGAGCAGAGGGCTTTAGCCATCATTTTCTGAGTACAGAAATGTTATGAATATTTACACAGTATTGCTGAAACTTCACATTAATCTTTGATCACAAGCCTCTTACCTTGCTCTTAGAACCTAAAAAGGAATGCCAGTATTAGCTGCATCAAGTCTACAGAGATCACAAGCCTAAATGTTATTCAGATCAGCCAGTTTCCTGTTACTGCACAACAAATCAGCCAGGCAACATGAACAGATTTCTTTTCTAAGGTACTGCATTTTACACTTAACAGATCGACAACTATCCTTGCTATTACTCTGGAGATGAGACCATATTGCTTCAGAAAATAACTCGCAGTGGAGGGAGGGTGTCTCGTGGGTCACAAGGTCAATAATTCCCACAAAATATTGTCATCTGGTGTTAACAGAACTTCATGAGAACCGTACAGGCATGCTGTATGTGAAAGCTTAGCTAGACAACATGGATAGAGATGGTGAAGAAATGGTTTGTAACTGCAAGCTCTGCCTGGATGTACAACGAAAGGGTTTGTGCAGCTCCTGCAGGATTATGCCCATGGCAGTGGGTAGGGTACATATCGATTTTGCTGGCCCCTTCTTAGGTGAGAATTTTCTGATCCTTGTAGATACACACTCAAAATGGCAAGACGTGGTTTCATACGTCCTCGATTAACCCTGACCACGCCATTGCGGTTTTACACTTCCATCTTTGCCACTTGTAGGTTACCTGATGACGTAATATCTGATAATGGACCTCTGTTTACAACTGAATATTTGACTTTTTTACAGGCTAATAACATTAAACATTTTTTTATCAGCCCCCAGCCATCCAAGTTCTAATGGGGGATCTGAATGTTTTGTGGAACCTTTTAAGACTGCTTTGAAACCTGTAAAGGAAGACAAAATCTCCTTAAATCAAGATTGCTTTTCTGCTGTCATACCAAACACCACATCATAGTTGATTGATGGATTGAATTTTGTTGACCCGGAAGGTCCACTGAGACTAGAAGTCCCTTTATCAGAGGTGACTGGGGGGGAGGGGTGGATACAGATGGCTAGGACACCGGGGGCATTCCTCTACACTTTTTGAGAAGTGCCATGGGATCGTTAACGTCCACCTGAACCACCACCAGAACATGCAGATGAGACCTCGGTTTAACATCTCGTCCGAAAGACGGCACCTCAGGAGTACAGCATCTCCCTTATGCTGCACTGCAGTGTCAGTATTGGGATATTAACCCAAGTGCCTGTTCTACTAAGTGTACTGCTGAACTACTAATGGAAAAACGTTTGTGCACTAAATTGAAGCTATCAGACCTGATTTTGGTTAAAGCAATGCAAAAGCGATCCTCTTGTCTGAAAACCTCGTACTTGGAAGTGGGAGATCCAGTACTCCTTTGAAATTACAGGATTGGGAAAGCAAAGTGTTGTCCTCACAAAACATGAACCACTTACTTAAAGAAATGCACTTACTGAATTCCAGGTAGAACAGTTTACATGAAGACACAATCAACTGAGAGATTTTAGCAGAGTCGCAGGTATATGAACAGTCTCAGAAAGTTTTGAGCTTGAAGAGTCTTTGGTTATTACTCCTAAATCTGTAGTAACCGTTCTTACCAGTCATGTCTAACAACAAAGAGAATGTTATCACAGACTGTCTCTGCATCTCACCCTCGATCTCCTGCCCACTGCCCAACTTCCGATACCTCTGCCATGACCTTGTATGTTGTATGTCATGACAAGTACTCTTCCTATATGTATTCCGAATTTTTACCTGTTTGACATGTATTTATTTATGAATTGCTCATATAAATATTACACCTTGTCTCTGACTTTACAACATATTACTTAACCTTTTTGTGTCTATCATGCACTGTATCTTTCACTGTATTATTCACTGTATCTCTATTGTACTTTTATACTGTATTACCACCAAGGGTAGAATTTAAGGAAAAAAAGGGTATTCTTGGCAGAATACCAGATTCAGAATTTTGTATTCCACCTAAATTAAATTTTTGTTTGTTTGTTTTAAAGCTAGCATGCTTGAAATACAGTGGATATCTTTATGAAAACCTCCACAATAAACACAAGGGACTGTTACATTTCTTGCCCCGTAATCTTTCTCCCCGGATGCCACAAGACAAAGATTTGTTTTGCCAGCCTGCCCTTGCCCTGTATACACAGCCACACTGAAGCTAGGAAAAAAAGGATTTCTGGGACTGTTAAAATGTCATGCAAAGCAGGATGCCATTCCGTGCCACAGGAACACAGATTTTGGACAGCATTTGAAAAGTGACAACTTGGACATACAGAAGTTTGGGTAATAAGAAGGCTATGTTGAAAATCTGGGGTGATGATATTTAAGATTTCTGTACTTACGAGTGCGTGTATTGAAATTGCAGCGCATCAGCATAACTTTGTAATTTTTCATATTTTGACCCCGAATGTTGAACATAGTCTTATCACTTCACCTCATGAACCCTGTAGGTGAAAACTTTCAAATCCGTGTAAAAATGGCATTCCACACCGCTGGTGCAAAAACACGTTTTAGGCAGGATGTGAAAAATGACAGTTGTACTGTGCATGAAGTTGTGTAATAAAATGGCTGTATTGAAAATTTGGAGTGAAAATATTGAAAATGAACAAAGTTGCGCTCGTGCGTGGAAATCGTGATCACCTGCATGTAACTCTGCCATTTTTATTTATTTATTTATTTATTTTTTCCCCCACCAGATTTTCAACATGACATTTCTTGGGACACAACCTCATGACGAATGCCACTGTCATTTCTTTCTTTGGTTCGGAAAGGTGATTTTGCACAGTGTCCGCACCATTCTGTGCCACAGGTGTGAAAACACATTTTGGGCAAGATGTGAAGAATGACAGCTATACTGTTCAAGAGGGGGTATGAAAAAAATGGCAATGTTGTGAATTTGGAGTGAAAATATTAAAAATTGTCGAAGTTACAAGTATGCGTAGATGAATTTCAACAACTGCGCGTTACTCTGGCATTTTGTGGTGTGTTTGCACCAAATTTTCAACATGAGCTTTTTGGAACCCTACCTCATGAACACTGGCACTGTCATTTTATTACTCTGTCCTTAAAGGTGATTCTGCACAGTGACTGCGAAATCACCTTTCGGGACTGAGTAACAGAACAACAATGCCAGTGTTCATGAGATGGGGTGCCAAAAAACCCATGTTAAAAATATGGTGCAAAAATATTGAAAAATGGCCGAGATATCAACATAAGTTGAACACACCATTGATGGCCATTGTATGGCACATGCCTTGATTCTTCTGTTCGTGTTTCGGCTTTGAAGAGTGCAGAAGTATCCTGGTCCATAGAAGATGACAGCCACCCAACTTGGATGTGCAAGTATAGGCAAGGGGGTGTAGGGTGGTGGGTTGCTCAGTGGGAGGGGGCGGGGGGATGGGGACACAATGAGGGACCATTTTCTATTTGCAGGAGAAAAAAAGACATCGGGGACATTTTCTTTTTTATACAGAGAGGATTACTGAATATTTTGGAACACTGGGAGTGGGCTCCCAGTGTCCCACAGTACTGGGAAGGGGGGCCTAGCACCAACACAGGGATTGGGCCCCCCGTTGTCGGGTCTAATGCTCAAAAAATCTGGTATTTCAGGTGGAGCACCAGGGCTCGAATTTTGGTATTCCGGCATGAAATTTGGTACCCAGAATGTACGAGAATACCGCTAAATTCGAGCCCTGACCACCATAAGTTGTCTGCCGAGCCCCACCTTGTAGATAATCTTGTTCAACAGTGTTTTCTCCAGGTAAAATAAAGATTGATTGATTGATGCCACAGCAGATCAAGCAGCCTCAGAACCCACCAACACGTAAAAAGTGCCACCAAACTCCCAAGTTCCTGAGATACCATCTCCTATAGCTAGCTGCCAACATGAATCTATGCCGTTATCAATGTGCTAGAAAAATGCCAACCTACTTGGACTTTAAAACAATTTGAAATAGTAGGACTTGGCCAATCACAGGACAAAATAATCTCTTGGCTAAGTCTCTGGGTTCAAGTAGTGTACCCTGTCCCTGTAGTTTTCCTCTTTTTTGCTATCAAAGTTGAAGTTATGCTATTTGCAAGCAAATGATAATTTGCTGCAGCTGAGTATTTAAAAACAGTATTTGCGCAGTTTGAGATGTTCGTGCTTTTTACAGGTTAAAGATTTTTAGTTTTGGTAAACATATTTTGTTTAAGGGGAGAAGGTGTTTTGAATATTGCATACTGTGTCTCTAAACTTCTCGCTTGCATTTTAGTTGTTTGGTCAAGCAGAGCCCATACAGCAGAGGGTGCTATTCTGTATTAGGATTCAGGAATAGTGTCTGAATAAAGCTACAACTATGTGTAAGACTTCTCTTGTGTATTAGTGTGTTCATCGCAAGAAAACCGCTGCAAACACAACCGTAACATCTTACGCTACACATACCTAAAAAGTGCATAGGCCCACCAGATTTCCGAAAGTGTGGGCTAGCCAGCCCGGTGGCGCTGAGGGTTGAGGCGCTGGATGCCACACCTCACACCACGCCAGTAACCTTGGTTTGGGAACGAGCACGGGTTGACAGGGGGAGGAGGAGGAGCAGGATTGAGCTGCTGCGAAGCAGCTTTCTTCTCCTGGGGAGGGATGAGAGGTTTCTCCCAGCCCTTGGCTGCCACCTGGTAGAGGACGGATGGCAGTTCGGGCTGTGGGGGCCCGGCGATAGCCAAGGGTGGGGTAGAAAGGGCCAAGCTGGTACCTGGACTGCATGTGCACCTCCATGTGCACGCACTGGCATGTCTGCCAGGGTCCCAGGACTCTCTGGGGGGAAAAAATGTGGGGAAAAGCATAAAGTACCTATAGAGAAGGGGGGGGAAGCATGGGCTGTGGCAGTAAGGTCCCTAAGGCAGACTGCCACAGTTTAAGTGTCTGGGACCAGATCATTAGGCAGGATTATGAATGCTCCCCTTTAAAGATTTATTGAATATGGAGAGATCTAATAGCATTAATGTCTCTTAAGAAGATTCAGCTAAACCCTCCACCAATGGCAGTAGATTAATTTCATGTATGTATTAGACTGGTAAGATAATGAGCACAACACAGTTTTCATATGTGACTAGTAACAAACATAAAATACAACAAAATAATAAAATGAAAAATAAAATTTAAGACCAGAAAACCTGCAGAGGAGAGCACTTCATTGCTTGTTGCTACTGGGAGAAAGAAAATGCACAAGGAGAGGAAACTAGTGAAAGATTCGGGGACTTAACTCGTTAGTGTGGTAAGTGTCAGCCATCCAGCATATTGGAATGGAGGCCAGTGGCATTTAGCAGTCAGATTCAACACGAAGTGGTGTAAGTCAGAATACATAGTCTAAAAATGGTGACTTTTTTAGATCTGATGGACACTAGCTATCATATGAGCCCATTTCAATGTACTGAAGATGGAAGTTTCTGTATGCATTTTTCCCATTCCCTCTACTTACGCGAATTCTTCTCAAACTTGGACAAGAGTGCAGAGATTTTACTAATAGTCCCAGGTTGGGCCAGTCGACCTTGGTACTGTCTTGCTTCTCAGACTTTCTGTTACGAAACCTCTATAATTTCCCCTAAAGTAGGACCTTCTTTCTCAAGGGAAAGCGTTGCATCCAGATCTCGAAGCCCTTTACCCGAAAGTGTGACTTCTGAAGAGCACGAGTTTGCAGTTTTAAACCTTTCTGCCCCAGTGCTGGAAGTTTTAAGTGTCAAAAAAAAAAACCGGCTACGAGGAAACCTATTCACCTTAAGTCAAAACGTATTTGTTTTTTGTTTGGTATGAGAAGTCATATTTCTTTACGCATGTATGCTGTTTCAGACATTCTTTTTTATGATTCACATTTTCTCATGCTCTGGTGTCACAGTTTCTCATGCTCTGGTGTCTATCAACTGGTGTGGCCCAGCCCCAACCCCTGGTGTGTGTGTGTCTCTTAGCTGTGGGGGATTACAGTCTCAGATGCTTGCCCCCTCCATGGCCAGGTCCAGATCCAAACCTCCACCTCCTCTGAGCGTGTTGTGGATCATATTGCACATGACAGTTTATCATGCTTGGGTCCCTGCACTCTGGGATGCTGTTGCACAGGGAGGCCCTAGTGGCTGTATGCAAGCGTGCCTCTGCAGGCCCTGGCCGATGTACTTACTCCAATGCTTACCCAGGTGGCATTAAAGCAGCGGTGGCCCTCCACCCCCACCTTGGCTGGTGCCTGACGTTCTGAACTGGGGTTGCTGGCATAGTGAGTGGTAGTGATAACGTTGTGCCGATGGACCAGCTTTTATTTCAGACATTCTCAGTCACTTGTCACATATGGCAAAGTAGCAAGAAGCCATCCAGCAACTGAAAACAGTTTCTCGCTTATTGGTGTCATAACTGTTCTCAGTGCTTCAGTTCACCCAGCTGAAAAAAAATGGGTAAATTCAGGATTCCGCTGATAATGATACTAATTTTAGTTGGAGTATTCTTGGTAAATAAATCGTAGCAAAAACGAACCAAAAAACTCTCAGAACCACACACCACTGCACATGCGTACACGTACTCCACCCCCCACTGCACATACTCCACCCCTGTACTGCACGCACGCGTGCACACACGTACACTAGTGGCTGGGACAAATGTTGGACACACTCACAGATACACACTGCACACGGCCAAAGATGTATTATACACACACACACACTCTCCCCCCCTCACTCTCACACACTCATGCCAGTAAAACAGAGATGTACACACAGACACGTGCACACCAGTACATACAGACCCCATCCTGTATACATGTGCAGATCACATGTGTGCCATGGAGCTGTTCTCCTTTGAGAGATTCAGTCTCTGTCCTTGGCAGGCCACATGTATCAGCCTGAGCTGGTGGTGGTGCTCTTCTGTGGCAGTGGGAGATGAAACTTCTGGTACCATGCAGGCCACGGAGCTGCATCTTGCTGGTGGGATAGCCACTTGACTCGGTATGCCAGCAGAGCTGCAATTTGTCCAGTAGCAGCAGGAACCAGTTACTGGTCTTCTTCCTATTGGAAATATTTGCTGCTCCGGGTGTATGCTGAAGTACTGTAGTACTGTGGGTTATTTTTTCCGGTGAATGTTTCTCTGAAGTGTGTCAAATGCTATTACTGCTGAGCTCTGGTTCGGGAGCAGGTTGGTGTGGGTATTGACAGAGATCCATGAACTTTAAAAAATACAGTACAGATGTATCATTCTGTCCCCCCAGACTGCTTGGTGACACTTAGTACAACCAGAAAGTAAAGGCAAAGTAAACTTTTTTCACATTTCATAACTTAACACAGAAGATTGTCGGCAGAAAAGGACCTGTAGCCCCACCCAGTCCAACAGAAAATGTTAATTCAATATTTAATGCCAAATCACAATGGAGGTTTTGTGTCTAAACCTCACCTGTTTAGTCTCACAGTACGAAATATGGGATTCTTAAATGGGTTTGTACTACTTTGTGTATTCATTTTTCAGTCAAACTCTTGAAGTGATAATAGTAGTCCTTGTGCTCTGCACAAGCAGAAAAAGGAACAAAAATCACTCATTTTAAGTCTGATGTGCCCAATAGTGAACTGTGCTCACAAGTGAATTGTAAATTAGTATGTTTAGTGTGTGTTCTTCATTGGTAGTACAGCTGTCATGATTTACCAGTGTAACTTGGTTGGACTGCCTTAAAAAATTGCTAAACTCTGGACTGTGCCAAGAGAAATGTATGGTTTTAAGGTACTGGTAGCCAACCAGATTGCAGCATTTGACCAACCTATTTTATAATTCCTTTTCTGTCACAAAGAATTGATTTTTTTTTTTTCCTATTTAGATTGTTGGTGAGGTCCTTAAACAGCTAACTGAAGAGAAGTGTAAGTAGATTTTAACTGTTTATGAATGTCAGTGCTGTTACTACTTAGCATTAAAACTTTGGTGGGCTTTGTACTGAAGCAGCCTTTCTCCCATTACGAAGAACCGGATTTCAAGTCCAGTAGCAGCTCTGCTTTGAAAGGGAACTCTCTTTTTCAAGCAACGCCATAAGACACCCTGAGTTGTAAGTCTGAATCTACATGTAGAAACAAGGAGGGAGGGTGATATGAATTTGAGCTGGGAAAACAGACTGCAATGGGAGTCTGTGACCTGTGCAGTAGTTTCAGCAGTCCTTATGCAAGCTTATAGAAGTCATCATTAGATAGTTTTAGTGGTCACTGCTGGTCACTGCTTCCCTTGTTTTAGAAACAAATGTCGTGTTAAGCCAGTAGGGGAAGCTTGACCACAGTAGAAAGTTTGAACTTAATTCTAAGTTCCAGTATTAGCATAATGTTCTATTTCCGGGGTATCACGCTGAGACAGAATGATGCACATTGTATTGGCTCACTGTCAGATCCCAGAGAAGAAACAACATTACTACGGTGAGTAATTCTTTCTTCCCTCCCCCTCTCTTTCAACATCCCCTCGCATCTTCCCCCTCCCTTTCCCATCCTCCTTGGTGTCCTGGGTGTTATCTCCTAATTGCACCTTGGCTTCATCTTGAAGCTCTCTGGTGCTTTCTGACCCTACCCCCAATCTTTCCACCTTCCCTTAACCCTTGTCCTCCTCCTTCATGCAGCATATTAGTTCCATTAAGCTTCTTGTTTCCTTGCTGCTTTCAGTAGCAAGAGACATTGAACTAAATTCCAGCCCCATCCCTGCTTCATGCCTTCAGTTTGCCAAGGGACTGAAGGTTGCCTTATAAACATTTGCAGCCTTCTCCCTAAAACTGACCAAATACAGCCTATCATGCTCAACCTATGGCTGGAAATATTTCTCGTCTCTTAATGTTGGCTGTCCACGAAGGTCCAGGATTCTGCTGTGGGTATACCTGTTTACTCTTTAGCCAGGTAGGACAACACAAAGAGGGGTGGTGGTGTTGCAGTTTACACTCAATCAGAACCAATTTTTGCCTGTGCTTGCAGTCTTCTTCCTCCTGCTGTGAGCTGCTCCTCCTCAAGCTCTCCTTTCCCTTCTCCCTTCTTTATTGTTGGGGTTTACTGTTGCTCTGGTATGTTCCCTGTTTTTACTGAGCTTCTTTTCTCTATCTGTTCCCATTCCAAAAGTGAGTTCCTCATTCTTGGCGACTAATAGAAATTGGCTCTCCCCTTCTGCAAATAAATTCTCTAAAAAGGTAAAATCCCTCCAGTTATCACAGTTGAATCCTGACCCACACATCTAAATGTTAAATCTTTAAACCACTCTGTCTAGGACTGGGTCCTCTCATCCCATCCTTGTCGTATGATGGATGCTGGTATCCTTCCTGACACCCTCAGTAACCATCATATGATTTACTGCATGTGCAAGATTCATTGCCATAAAGTCCCCTTTAATTCTTCTGTCTTGGGTCCTTTAGGTAACTGGACTTGTCCTCCCTCTTAGCTGACCTGTGGGAGTCTGAAATTTTTTTTTCTTTTTGGTAACCAGGTAAGGCCCACTAGGCACAAGTGCCTGTTTTCAGGGGTGACCTGGGAGCACTAGGGTGGTTGTGACTTACTCAGTGTCACATAGTATGCAAGTGGAGGTCGTAGGAATCGAACTCTGATCTGATGGATGTACCAGGCTCATTCACAGCTCGTTACTGTAACGTCAGGATATACTGCCAGCCCCTGGTCCCCCATCCCTGCAGCCACTAATATTAATTATGCCCTCCAGTTCTTCCAGACCAAATTTATGGCTCTGTGTGATCACACTGCATCTCTGAGGAAAACCAGAATATGGGGCTTCCACTTTCCCTGGATAGCAGCAGAGTTGTTGGCTTGCCTCCATACCAGAAATTTTACCTGGCGATACTACAAGATCAGTATTTCTGTAAAGATGCAGCTGTTTTTGCAGACCCTAATGATGAGTGTGTAGAAACTACATTTGTGGAGAAACTACATGTGGACGTGCATACTGTGTTTCAGGTTTTGTTTTGCATGTTGCGTCAGCTTCGACAGTAGTATGAGCACTGTGTGACTGGCCAACAGCAGTGGCTTATGAAGTTCCCAAGGATCCTCAAGTCTGCGATCTCCTTCCTTTAATACATATGGTAGCTTACTTTTTTTTTTTTTTTAGGGCATTTTATGGTGGATGCCCTGTGTGCCTCATTGATGGGTTGTGCTTTGGCTGTGGAGGCCATTAGGTTGGTTTGACTGAGATATTGATCATTAGGCCATGCATCCTAGTCCCACTTACTCAAAGGGCTTTTCATAGGTGGCATGCTGTTTGGCACACAGTTGGAAGAGATCCTGAAGGTGCTTGATGGAAAGAAAGGGTCTTTGCTGAGTTCCAAGACTCAGCGATCCTCTAGTGGTTTCAGAGGTCGGGGTTTCGGCCGTGGTCACATCTCCCTTGACGAGTTTCATGCCTTTTGAGGTATTGAAACCAGTGAAGTGGGGGAGCTTTCTCAGGCTCTAAGGGAGAACTGCATCCTCTTATCTTGTGAATTTTGTTTCCATGTCAATAGACGCTCCTTTTCCTGTGGCTATAAGTGATATACATGTTTTCCTTAGTTTGTTGTCACTGTTCGTATTAGTAACCCGCAACTATCCTGGGGGTCTGCATTTTATGGTTGTTGAAATCTCATTATCCGTGAGAGCTATATTAGCATATGAGAACATGCTGTCACATCATCCATTTTATACCATGTATCTCTGTTGAAAGTACAAATATCCTAAAAACACTGTCTGGAAACACACATACCGAATGCAGTTTTAAGGGAACAACTAAGAGAATTTGCAGAGCTAACTGAAGCTAAATGTGGTATTTCGCACCTTCCTGCAGCTTGGTTTGTTGAACTATAATTAAGCAGTTGGCATGCTGTGGAGCCTAAAGGGTGCTGACACATGTTCTCATATGCTAATGACGCTCTTACAGGGACTGGTAAGAACAGTGAAAACAAGCTAAAGCAGTTACATGTTAAGAGGCAGTATAGGGCAGTGGGTTAAGGCTCTGAGCTGCAGATCTGGAGACCTGGGTTTGAAGCCCACAGCCACTTGGGTGCATACTGTGTGATCCTGAGCAAGTCACTTAACTTCTTGTGCTCTCAGGTCGCATCTGGAAACCAGCTTCAGCTTAGTATGCTACTCCTGGTTAAACAGTGTTCCCCTTGCATGGAGGGTGGGGGCTGGCTGGAACTTGACATATATCCCTAACAGTTGCACAGAGTTGTCTGACATGGAAGCCAAAAAAATTTACAAGACATGAAGGTGCAGTTTTCCTAGTTCCTGCAAAATAAAGGCAGTTTCTTCTGTAAATATTTCGGGGGAGCCAACCACAGAGGTGGTTGCTTGGCATGGGGATTTGCAAGCCCACCTTTGCCCACAAGCTTTGGACAGCTAGCTACAGAGATTTATTGACTGATCCAGACCACATCAGCTGTCTTGAGTACTGGAAATAATTTTGCGGGGCTATCTGAGATTTTTCTTCTGTGTACTCCAGAGAGCACTTTTTCCAGTTCCCAGTTCCTACAAATCCACAGAAATGTCAAGCAGTGGACCAGACCTTAGAACATCTGCTCAGTATTGGGGCAATGATCCTGGTTCCTCCCAAAGAAAAAGAACACTGGTTCTACTCCATTTACTTCACAGTGCCCCAGAAATCAGGGTGATTGTCCAGTCCTGGATTTTTGCAGTCTGAACCAGTTTGTGAAAACTGTTCAGTTCAAGATGGAATCCCTGACGTCAATTGTTATGGCAGTTCGACCGACCATTAATTGTCTAGCCTCAGTAGACCTATCGGATGTTTATTTACGCATTCCAGTTTGGCAGTTAAATCGGACATTTCTCAGGTTTGCCATTCGAGAAAAATACTTTGAATATCAGGCTCTCCCTTTTGGGTTAGCCTCCGCCCCAAGGTTGTTTACAAAAGTCCTGTTAGTCCTGGTGACCCTCCTTTGGAAGAAGGGACATCACATTTATCTCTACTTAGAAGATCTGATCAGGGCAGATTCCAGACAGTCTGCTCCGTGGTCAGTCACAGATCCTGGAGGAACGCGGTTAGATAGTGGGCAGGAAGAACAACACTCTCTAGCCTTCTTAGTCTGTGAAGCACTTTGGAGCTTGCTTTCGGACAGACTTGACAAGTGTGTGTCTATCGCAGAGCAGAATGAACAGCCTTATCGAACAGATCTTCAAGTTCGAGTTCACAAGGTGTTTCTAGGGACATGGATATGGTGTTCTAGCCACACTTCAGGCAGTGTTTCTTTCCCCTTTAAGGCTTGATGGAACATCTGCAAGCTGACTCCTCCCACCCACCCGGGTGGTAACTCCTTCGGCAGCGCCCTGTGACATCAGATCTTCATTTCTGCTGGAAGAAGGGTCCCTCCTTACCGCTCTTGCGCTGACAAGGCCCTCTGCATATTACAACTTCGAATTTCCAAAGAACTTTGTCTTCAGGTTTACTCCTTCTGGTCTTTGGTACGGACGATGTGAAGTTAGCGCCGGGATTCCGAAAATTGCCTGCGAGGAGAAGATGTCTGACAGATCCACACACCATGTGTGTCTACTGCCTGAGCCACGAGCACGATCTAAAGGTATGCGGCCTGTGACGCACTTTTCATTCATCTATGTTAGAGGATCGCCATGCTTACCTGCTTCTGGGTCATCCAGACGATCGGGATCTGCCTGTCAAATCTAATGATGCCCAGGTGGTCTCCACGTCTGTGGGGTCCTCCAAACAGCTTGCAGCATTTGAGGAAGCCGCAGCTCACGCTTCACCGGCTGTGCCATTTTTGCCACTCTCCTTGGGTGCCTCCTTCACAGGGGCATTCAAAGAATTGTGCCAGGCCCTTCCCACCCATGGGCAGAGTTGCTTGGGCACTAAGTCCAAGTCTAAATCTAAAAAAGAGACAAAGAAACAGTCTTCCCGTCGATTGTGGGATCAAGATTGCTCTTGGGTCTCCGATTCCCACGCTTCTCTAGAGGATTCTGATTTGGGTCGTTTTTTCAGCCCAAGCCATCAGCCCCATGGTCTCCTTGTTGGGCCAGTTGTCGAGATGCAGGACGATCTTCTGGCCAAGATATTTCTCAAGCCGGTAGACCTGTTGTCACCAGAAGAGGATGACATCTCCCTGTCTAGGACCCCAGTCCAGCCGCTTACTCAGTTAGGGACAGACCAGTCTGCTGATCCGCTGCCTCTCACCCAAGAGCTCCCGGACCCAGAGGTCTGAGACCTGCCATCTGCAGCCCCAACATTCGGGGTCGTGGTCCTGCTCTTAGTTCCGAGTCAAGTAGCTCACGCTGACATCGACATTCGTGCTCTCAATAGTCGGGCAAGCAGGGCCGCCGCTATTCCTCAGGTGAGGAGAGGCTCCGGTGCAAACTGCATCGACGCTACAAGGACTTGATGTAGTAACAGCTCATTTTTACTAGGGTGAAGCCTGTCCCTGCTTTGACCCCCGCCATTACTTGCTTTTCGCCACAGAGGCTGCAGCCTTCTCTGCCTCGGCAGGAGTTGGCCTGTCATGTCCCAGCTCAGCCTCCCCTGGCCTCTCCACCAGCGAGGTCTTGGTTACCATTGAGAAAAGGTAAGTCCTTGTCAACACATGCTCCGGTGGTGTTGATTGCAGCACCCCCAGCCATCGTTGAGACATGAAGGCCACAGCTTGGCTTTGGTGCTGCTGTGCCTGCTATAGACTGTATGGTACTATCGTTGTCTGGCCAAGGCCTTTTGGCACATGCAGTCCTGGCCCCTTTTCAGGGTGCTGTCGACTGCCAGGCTGTGCTGGCGTCATTCTCTGAAATGATTCAATGCATTCTGCCAGGGATGCCATTGCAGACAGTTATTCAGTCGACAGGGCCTTATGGAACTCTGCTCCCATAGATGGATTTCGCTAGCACGCTACAGATTCCTGCCTCTGAGGCATCGCCAGTTCATTCTGTGACTTCCATCATCACTCGTGCTGACAACAATGAAATAGAATAGAATCTTGACCTCATGGACTTAGAGGTGGATTTAGAGGGGGAGTTTGAGGGTGAATTTTTGGAGGGTTCAACTTGTTCTAGTTCTACCCCCTTTTTCCTGCAGTGAGGACTCTGATTGATTGATACCCCAATATCTCCTCCTGAGGACCCATCTTTCCAAGCCATGATGCAGTAAATGCATTCTGCCATAGGCTTTGATGTGTGACATGAAGATTTCACTAAAGGTAATCTTAGAGTTTTTGGAGGTGTCCTGATCCCCCTCCATTATTATTCCACCTCTATATCCTGCATTAGGGGGTGCTACTTCTGCTGCATGGTACAGACCAAACTCACTGCCTGCAGTCCCTAGGAAGGCTGATCAGCAGTATCCTGCACCATTTCTAAGCCTTATGTTAACCAGCCTAAAACTGACTCTGTGGTCATTACTGCTGCTCATGATAGTCTCAGGGCTCCTAGAGATGCACAAATTCTTTGCCTCCTGATAAGGAATCTTGGAGGCTGGATATGATGGGCAGGCGTATTTATGCATCTGAATCACATGGGCCTTAGGATTGCAAACTACCAGGCTCACATGATCATATATCAGAACAGCCTGTGGAAAGCTGCTTGTACTGCTGCCCAGGCTTTGCTCGATAGCTCTGCCAAGACTGATTTGCTTAAATTATCTGCTGGTGCTGATTTTGGCAAACTTTTGCAGTGTTCGGCTTATGATATCTCTGATGCTTCTGCCAGGGCTGCAGCTTCTGGTATTTGCATGAAGAGATATTCTTGGCTCAGAATTGCTGACTTTGCCAGTGATGTGCAGCAGACAGTTTTGAATGCTCCCTTTAAAGGGTCAGCATTGTCTGGCTATGAAAAAGCCTTATGTGGCCTTCAGACTTCTAAAATGATTGAGGTCTGCAAAGTCCCTGTATCCTGTTCCTGCTAGAGGAAGTGGTTGGGATTCCTTTTGTCTGCCTACTGCCAGAGGTGGTTGTGCCTTCCGTTAGCAAGGCCATGGTAGAGGTAGTAGTTCCCTTCCAGGTCCCCCTCCCAGTACCCATGCAGAAGCACCCAAAGGAATCGTTTCCAGTGGCCCTGCCATTAGGAGGCAGTATAGCGCAGTAGTTTTAAGTTCTGAGCTACAAACCTGGAGACCCGGGTTTGAATCCCACAGCACCCCCACCTGCATGCTGTGTGACCCTGAGCAAGTCACTTAACTTTCTTTTGCTCCCAGGTTGCACCTGTAAACAAGCTTCAGCTTAGTGGGTCTCCTGGTTAAAAACAAGCGAACAAAATAAATGTTCTTCCATCTCCCTCTCTCCCCCAGCTGTTACCTAGGTGTGTGTGTGTGTGTGTGTGTGTGTGTGTGTGTGTGTGTGTGGCGTGCGTGGGCAGGATCTCCATGCATTGGAAACAGTGGTAGGAGATCACTATGGATGAGTGGCTTCTGGAGGTAATGCCGTGGGAGCATGCTCTGAATCCATTACAGATCCCTCCAGATCATCCTCCTCCTCCTTCCATTTATCCTTCGGTCCACGTGTCCTTTATGAAGGAAGAAGTTCATACTTTGTTTCAAAAATGTGTAAAAGTACCAGTTCCTCTTCAGGAGAGAAACAAAGCTTTCTATTCCGGATACTTGATAGTGCTGAAATGGACAGGGGATCTGCATCCTGTGTTAGATCTCAGGAATTTCAACCTATAGATCAAATAAAAAAAAGTTTTTGAATGGTATCCCTGCAGGCTGTGATTTCTCTTACTGGAAACGGGAATGGCTCTGTTCTCTGGACATAGAGGATGCATACTTACATATAAAGATTTATTTTATTTTATTTAGCTTTTGTTGACCGGGTAAGTGCACTAGACAAATCATGCCTATTTTCAGGCACGACCCGGGGGAGGGGGATACAGATGAATGCCAACTGACCTTGAACCAGATTAAGCTGTTGGTGGTATTTTTAGTGAATGAGGGAAATTTGACCAGGACACAGGGAAACTCCCCTACTCTTTTCGGTAAGTGCCATGGGATCTTTAACATCCACCTGAACTACCACCAATCCGGGCAGACGGGACCTCGGTTTAACATCTCATCCGAAAGACTGCACCTCAGAAGTGCAACACCCCTCTCATGCTGCAGTACAGTGTCAGTACTGGGATATTAACCCAAGTGCCACATGTGGGAACTGACCCCACAGCCCTCTGATCTCCTGGCCTCAGAGGTGAGTGTGTTACTTACCGAGCCAAATCTCATAGATAATACTTCTGTATTATGCAGAAGGGTGAACACTGTCAGTTCAAGGTATTGCCCTTTGGCTTGTCTTCTTCTTGCTTGGCAGTAGTTGCAGCAGCCCTTCGCAGGGAAGACCTGTGTATTTTCCCTTATCTGGATAACTGGGTCCTGAAGGCTAGTTCCAGGGGAGCTCTGCTATATACCCTGTCTTGGACATGGTTCAACAACATGGGGTCCAGAGGGCTGGTCTTGGACCCAGAAGGGATATGCTTTCCTGCCACAGGACAACACGGACACTCTGATTGCTCAGCCACACTTGGTATACAGGAACCCCTGTGTCTCTGCACAAACAGTGTTGCATCTCCTGGGCCTCATGACTGCGGCCATAGTGACTGTGCCATCCGGACGTGAAATCTTTACATCTGCATGCATGGCTCCTGAAACATAGCCACTGCGTGTTTTTTTTTTTTTTCCGAATTCTATTTATTCTCC
This sequence comes from Neoceratodus forsteri, assembly GCA_016271365.2. Classification (NCBI taxonomy): domain Eukaryota; kingdom Metazoa; phylum Chordata; order Ceratodontiformes; family Ceratodontidae; genus Neoceratodus; species Neoceratodus forsteri. Next base: position 838,589,826 of record CM028134.1, read on the forward strand.
TACTTTCCGGGGCATCTCTCAGGCTGTTCTCACTCAACCTACAGCCCCTAACCATCTGCCCGAACCACTCTCCGCAACAGTAGCATCAGTATCAGGATCCTTGTCTCTCCCGGACCCCTTGAAGAGGCCGAGGATCTCAAGGGTAGAGTCGGGGATTGTGGCGGCGATGGGCGTGTGGAGCCCTTGGTCCCTGGAGGATGGCCGTCACACCTCCCCGGCGGTGGGGTTTTTCTTGCTTTCCTCTCCTGGCTCGGACGTGCAATCCGTTCAGCATGGGCACACATGCTCCCATACATGCTTTCAGGATCACCGCCGCAGCCAATCCTGTGGTTGCTAGACCTGAGGCTTACTGTGCCCCCGACTGCTGCCAGGAGACACCAGAGCCTGAAATCAGGACCCTCCCTCCCAGGACAAGAGAGTAGTCCTCTGAACGCTCAATCCTGTCCTCCCCCTGCTGAGCCCCGACAGCCCGAGCTCACGCCCGAACCCGGGTTGCCGACGTGGCACGAGGTGTGACGTCCAGCGCCTCAACCCTCCACGCCACCGGGCCAGCCTGCCATTGCATGTTTTGGAGTATCTCCTAAAGTTGCTGAAGTCCTGCATGCGGTTAGGAAACCAGCTAGCAAACACTGTCTGAAATGGAAGCACTGCACTCTGTGGTTTGCTTCTCGGAATGTGGACTCTTAACATGTCCTGTGAGTACTGTGTTGGCATACCTTCCCTGTCTGACTGTGACCTGCAGTATTCCTCTATAAAGATGCATTTGGCTGCTTTATCAGCTTTCCATGCCCTTGTTGATGGTCGTATGGTTGCCCAGTTAGCGGTGTCTTGGACGTTTCAAAAGTCTTGTTCTTCATATGAAACCTCCTCTCCGTAATCCAGTCCCGCCTTGGGAATTGAATTTCATTCTTGAGAAATTGACGCTGGTTCTTTTTGAGCCTACCAGGAGTTGTGGCTTACATTTCCCATCATGGAAAACGCTATTTTAAGTTGCGATAATCTCTGCTTGAAGGCTTTCCGAGGTTGAGGCTTTTCTGTGTGAACCTCCTTGTCTGAGTTTCACAATGACAGTCTCTTTGCATATGAATCCTAAGTTTCTACTGAAGGTAGTATCTGAATGTACACAGAATCAAACAATCCACCTTCCTGTGCATTATCCCCAAGCATGCCAGCCAGGGTGTGGCACTGCTCCATACTTTGGATGTACGTAGAATACTGACATACTGTATTTATCTCACCAAGGACTGCAGAAAGTCCTCTCAGCGTTTTGTTTTGTTCGCCCCGGGAAAGAGGACGCTTGTCTAAACAGTGCCACCCTATCAGAATGGTTGGCTGTTATAGGAGGTATGATACGGAACTTCCTGGTGGTGTTCGTGGTCACTCCACAAGTGGTATGGCCACTTCTGTTGCTTATTTCAAAAATGCTCTTGCTGCCGACATATATGCCACAGCCACATGAAGCACTGTTCACACTTTCACTAAACATTACAGCTTGGACATCGTCTCTTGTAGATCTGCTGGTTTTGGGCTTGCTGTACTGCAAGGCCTCCTATCCTGATTATACATCAGACTGAACTATCCTCCTTGCTGCTTTGTACTGCTTGAGAGTTATTCCAAAGGTGTGGCCTAGTGGAGGTGATATCCTTGATGAAGATGGAACAGTTATGTAAGAACTTATTGTAACAGTAGATCTTTAAGAGATTCTTCTCCATTAGGTCATGCAGTACCTTCCCTCCTTACCCCTCTTCTATATCCTGAGGGTTATATTAGATGCTTTGCCTAAAACTTTACTCCATGCATCCGTGCATCTCCTTGTATGCCTGGTGCTGCTCTAATCTCCTGGTTCCTCACATTTGGATGCCCTTAGAGGCTAATCTCCGTTGGGCAACTGAAGAGTGATGGTCCCACCCATGTTACATACGTGTCAGCGCTGCACACCATTGTGGGTGGCCCCCAGCTAGCAAAACGTTTCTCTGAGTGGTGTTGATGCTCACAGCTTATAGTTCCAAAGCTGTGGTGTAATGGAGGAGATTCTCTTAAGATCTCCTGTTACTATGTAACTGTTCTTTCTTTTGAGTTCAGTGAGGATGTCACTGCTTTGGAGAGTGTTGGCCTCTAGTATGTGAACATGTGTAACTTACCAGTGAGTGAATGTCCAGTAACAATGTTGGAACTAACAGAAAAAGAAATTACAGCAAGTCTGATAGAATTTCTTCTTTTTTGATTTAGAGTTTACACACTGAAGAAATCCTCCTTTAGGCAAAATGCCTAATTTTCAAGTGGGTCCTGGAGGACAGTTACAGCAGCAGGGTATTGCTAATGCTTGGAGACTTTTTTTTCCTCAAGGTTTTTTTTTAATTTGCTTTTTTTATGCTTTCATGTCAGTCACCCCATATCTGACTTGAGACCGCAGGAGATCTGCTAACCTGGTCTTCTTCCTACCTGCTCTTGGTGCTTCCATTGCTTTCTCCTGATTGCAGGGTTATGAGCGAGGGCCATCTCTCTCCGGTGTGCAGTCTGGTGGAGTGGCAGGAGTGTTGAGATTAGAAGATGGTGGGTTGCTGCCATTACTCTGGCAATGACAGTTTCTCTTGTCTCCTGACCCCGTCGTGGTACGCACAACCCATTGCTGACTTTATGAACACGCAGTGTACTTCCCAGATGGAATAGCAAGCTCCCTGGTGGTCTGCTCATGGGAGTCACTGCAGCAACAGATCATGCCACCATCCCCCCAGGCAAGAACAGTCTGCCTTGGGCAGCTTTCCTTCCAGCAAGCTACTCAGTTGCCTGCACCATTGCTGCGATCTTCAAGACTAATTTTAAGAAGAACACACCTCTAACAAGCTGTGTAACTACTGTGTGGCATGCGATTGCCTTTTATAAAATAGTATATTTGCCACTTAAAATACAAATGGAAGCATCCAGAAAGCATGCAATACCACGACTTCCTTCCCCTCCATTTTATGTTGAATTCTTTCTCATATTCTTGCACATTTGAACACTGGGGATAGCATTAGCTGTGGGAACTACGAGGGTGCCAGTCTGTGTTTCAAACCATAGTCCCACTCAGAGACATCTGCTGCTGATCATGTGCTCACCAATGCCAAGTACTGACCTTTACTTATTTGTTGCCAGTCATTTTTGATTCCTGGTTTGATGCCTTGTCTAGGGGTTGGGTGACATTTTGTGTGCTATCTGGTATACATACATTAAAGAAGTATCTTGAGACAGCCTATTGGTATTGGAGGTAGCACTCTGTGCTGCCATGTCGGAGACTGGGGTTCACATGTCATTGCCGATTCCTTTTCTGAGTCATCTGGAGTCTTAGGAGTGCTGCGGAGGCAGTTCTTGCTTCTCTGTCAGCACCTCCAATGGTGTGGTTAAGGACAGCATTGATCATGTGTCTGACCAACTGCCATTGGATGTTCCCAGCCTACGGGACAATGCAATATGCATGGTTTGCATTAGTGGTGGGAGGGTTTCATGGAGAAAAAAAAAACACCCACCCCAGCATATAATGGCTTATCCAGTCTCGCCCTCACTTAATTTGCTTTTAGTCACTTGAGGGGCTTGCTAGCCAGTAACTTCCCACTGGAGGTGATGTTGCAGTGGCAGCTCACTGATGGATGGTCCTAGATCAGTGAGCCCTATCCCTCAAAAGGAGTTAGAAGGTCATGGCCTGAAGGCAGTTAGAGGAATGGGTAGAAAACCATTAAATAAAAGCATTTGTCCTGCCATTACTGCTTAAAATGAATTGAACAGTAATGTCACTGCATCGAAAACAAACTGCAATTCTCTAATTTATTTATGTATTGATTTAAACATTTTATTGCAGTGCTACGGGTTGTATATATTTTAAATTTTAGAGTAATGATATTCAGTTTTGGTTGGGGGAGGGGGTTGAGAAGTGCATACTAAAATACTTGGAATTATGTTGTCATTTGTTTGATCCATGCTTTATTTGTGCTTTTCCAGTTATTGTTAAAGCTACAAATGGTCCAAGATATGTTGTTGGCTGCCGACGACAGGTAATCATTTTATTTTGCTCCTGTTTTACTTGTGCCTGAAGTATGTTGATTCAACTTTGACTGGCACATTTGGGGGACTAGCTGACTATATTGGGAGTAAAAACTGTCTACACAGTCTGGTCAACTAAAACTTACTGTAATGCTTAAAAAAAAAAAAAAAAAAAAAGATACAGTTAGGGTGTTCTAAATAATTTAATCTTTGTCCTTATTGGTTATTGGAGGTGTAATAGTTGCAGCAGTGTCTGCAGCTAAATTTTTGTGCCTCATTAAAAATGACCTTATATATTCTTCAGTAATGGATTCCATATTGAGGAAGGTCAGTTTTCGGATATACATTCTCATGCAGTCCTGTTGACCAGTGACTTAGTACTTAATATGCTTATCGGATGAGACTTAAAGAGCAGGTACCTACTGTCAGGCACCCAGCTTCCCTCAAACATATATAATAGCAGATCTGCTTTACTGTTGAGGGGCATTAAAAATTCTATGCGCTTCCCTCTGGTTAAAAAGTTATAGCACCCCAAAGTTGTACCCCCATAAAAACAAAGCCTTGTCTGACACGCCTCCTTTTGTGATGACAGAAAATGAAGGCTGCTTGTGTGTGCTCCGTAGATCTATATTGGTGCCATTTGTCAATGGCGTTTAGTACTATTTAGAGTTGCCACTTGGAACAATGAAAGTGACCGCTCCAGTAAACGGGGACTGTTGCTCCAGGGCTGCTTTGATATTTCTACATGGCACTTCTAAATAGTACTAAACCCCATAGATATATCCCATACATATAGGGTAATGACATGCACCCTCTGTATTCATCTTCTGACATCACAAAAGGAGGCGTGTCAGACAAGGCTTTGTTTTTAGGGGGTGTAACTTTGGGGTGCTATAACTTTTTAACCAGAGGGAAGCGCATAGAATTTTTAATGCCCCTCAACAGTAGAGCAGATCTACTTTTATATATGATTGAGGAGAGCTGGGTGCCTGACGGTAGGTACCTGCTCTTTAATAGTCTAAATAAAGCAGATACTGAGTGCCAGGAGAGTGTTCATAAATGGCTGCTTTGGATTTTCTTTGTTTATGATTACAATACTTAACAGGCAGAAACTGTGGCTTTTAGGGGGGGCTGCTGCAAAAGAAGCCTTTAAAAAAAAAAAAAAAAAAAAAAATTCATGGCTAGCTGCTAATGTTCTTAATTACATAATTGAGTAAATTATGTGTAAGCAATTTTTTGTAGTTGGGTAACTTGTACTTGTGTATAGATGCATATTGCGTCATGGCTTTCAAATTTGTTTTTAATTGAATTTAACAAGATATAAAGCTATACAAATGTGAAATTAGTTTGTAAAAGATTCTAGGTGTGTTGTCCGAAGTAAAGATTTCTTGAATAAATTGAATTCCTAACATTGTCAGAGGAACAGTAACAGAAGATAGACACGCCCAGTACAGTTGAGGAGGTGAAACTGGTGATACGGGATCTCAAAATGGGAAAATCACTGGGCCCAGATGGGTTTAATGCTGTTTTTTTTTTTTTTTAAAGGATATTTAAGACTCCTCTTGGGAAGATACTGACAGTGGTATTTAATGTTGGAGTGGAACAAGGGGTGGAATTTCTCTTGAGTCATGGCGAGGGGCTTTTATTTTGGTTCTCAAAACTGGTAAGGTCATGGACCAGTTCGCTTTCCATTGCCGAGTTTCTTTACCTAACGATTATAGGAAATTTTTCACAGAAATCTTACCACTAAGCTTATGCTGCCGTAACTGGTTCACCCTGATCAGTCAGGTTTTATAACTGCAAGACACCTTTCTCAGAACATCAGAAAGTGATTCGCTGTTCGTGGGGACAACAGATTTGTAATTACTGTCCATGCTGAGAAATGTTAGCTAGGTTGTGCTGGGATTATTCAGTATGAAACATTGAGCAGATTTGGGTTTTGAGACAGGGAACTCTACTCCCACCCCGCTGCACAGGTTAAAGTTAATGACACAACATTGGTGGTGTGTTTTTACTTCTGCAGGGATACCAGCAGAGCTCTTGTTGAACATGGGTACCCATGTCCTTTATGCACATTTTGGGAGCTGGGACACTGAAATTTCAGCAGCAAGTCCCAGAGACGTTTCTACCACAAGGCTCTCGGAGTTGCGCTGCTGCTGCTCTAAGAAGCAGCATGCCATGAATCGGCATTTGCAGAGCAGCTTTGAAGTATTGGGAGGAGGGGCATGTCGGAGCTCCACAAAATGCAGATTACATAATTCACACCCCTCCTCTTCTGCTCTTGCTCCTAATTCAGTTCTGTGCATCATTCACTGTGGGGGTCCGACACGCCCCTCCTCTTTGCACTGCACACACAGAACTGCTCTGTAAATGCTGATTCATGACATGCTACTTCTTAAAGCGGTAGACACGTGACTACAAGAGCATGAGAAGATAGAGGGTGGGGGGGTTGGAGTATGTAAACAGGCAGCACATCAAGGAACACAGGAAAGCAGGGGGCTGGAGCTAGCTGTACATTCAGACTTGTACTCATTTTAATGGAGACCCTCAAAAATGTCAAGGGGACCTCCAAACTTTAACTGAGGACCCCCATTATTTTCCCCAAAAGTCCAGCACCTCCAAACTAAAATTCCTACCAGGAGCCCTGCACCAGGCAGGAATGCCCTCTATCACCTGTTTGCTTTAAGCACTGAACTTTTGGCACTTGGTGTAAGAACTTCTCTGGATTTGGAGGGGATTAAGGTTGGGGGTGGATAATAGAGTATCCCTTATTGTGGGTGAAACAGTGCTTTAACTTCCTAACCTGATGGTCACCTTTCCAGTCCTAGACACTGTTCTGAAGGAGTAAGGTAGGGTTTGGGGTTTCAAAATAAATAAGGGAAAGACTGAAGTGATTTGAGTCGGTGGCAAATTAACACCGGAATTGAGAAACCTCATAACTTTCAAGTGGGTCACTACACAGATTAGATATTTGGGAATCCATATTCCAGTCTCCCTAAATAACTTGCGTAAAGGGATCTACAGGAATCTGATAACGGAGGCACTCACAGACCTGAAACGATGGGAGCTTCTCCCATTGTCTTTAGTGGGCAGGGTTGATGCACTTGGAATGAATGTTTTCCCATTTTCCTTATTTCTTTTTCAAGCCTTCCCATTGGGTGTTCTGGGGTCAGGCTGGAAAAAGCTCCATAAAGCAGTGCACCAGTTTGTATGGGGCAAGATGCAACCTAGAGTAAAATGGGGTATTTTACAACATCCAAGGATGAGAGGAGGCCTGAGCTTTCTGGACCTTAGGGGTTGCCACCGTATAGCCCAATTACTGCCGGGATAGTGTATAAAAAGTTACAGTCAGAAGGTGTTTGGGTAGAATGGAAAAGAGCAGTAGTCGGGGTCCAGACTCCTTCCACCTTTTTGAAGTCACTATGGACTCAGGATCTCTTGGGCTTTGCAATAACCCTTGAGTCAAGCAGCTGTGTGTAAATTGGCAAGAAATTAAGAAAGACTTGGGGCTAGACTATACTATAACTAGATATATGCAGCCGGACCCATTCCAAGTCTTTCTGTCCCCAGGGTGGGGAGTATCGTAGATGGAAAGGCACGGGGCTGATTAGATTTTTGCAGTTTATCCAAGTGGGAATCATTAAGCCTTTTGAACTCATTAAGATGGAGTTTTCATCAGGAAATGTTGATTCCTTCAGATATTTTCAGGTGGCATCCTTTCTTGGAGCAACAGGGGGTATACGGATGCTGGGGAGTGAACCACACTGCTATGGGTTTATTTAGAAACTGCAGGGGTCTAGGGCAAGAATAGGAAACACATTTCCACTATTATGGGCCTGTTACTCCCTTGTAAGCAAGCATGGGAATTAGAGGCCAGTCTCACTTTAAATCAACAGGAAAGGAATGGCATATGGGATCGCTCCACTGCTACCAACCACAGACAAAGTAATACAAGGTAAAGAAATCAAACCACCAAAAAAGGCTAACACACCAATTTAAACCAATATAAACTACGATAAAAACAAAACTACTACTGGCATAACCAACAATTCCAAAACCAAATGCAATAATAACAAAAATACTAAAACTCAGAATAAAAATGACACAAATTTAAACAAAAGCACAATTCTCATAATTGGGGATTCCATAATCCGAGGAGTGGAACAACCTAACACAGAATGTTAAAAGCGACATCATGGTAAAGTGTCTACCAGGAGCCCTCTGCAGATAGGGACAATTGTGCAGGAATCTGGGGATGTTACACATATAACAATACACCTTGGTACCAATGACTTGGCAAATCACACAGTTCAGGAGGCCACGAAACACTTAGAGGACCTGGCCAACAAACTTTCTTCCCTTCCATTCAAATCTGCCTTCTCAGAAGTGCTACCAGTGTGGGGGGAAAAGGAAAAAGCACCATGCAAGTCAGAGAGATTAAAGTAGGCAAATTCAACTCATGGCTGCATGATTGATGCCAAGGCAGGGGATACCACTACATAGGGAACTGGCATAACTTTTCAAAAAGAGCATTTTTTAAATATGACGGATTGCACCTAAACGGAGAAGGTGTGTGAGCACTCAGACAAAAATTTGATGTCCATACAGGTAATTTGAACTAAATAAAGGGGAGTATGACGCAGCTCACATCCCTGCTGTCAGTGGGCTGGTCATCACTCCCCAAAACACCAAATGCGTGCATACATCCTCAGAAAAATCAGAACCGACATCCGCCTGAACTAGCAACCTCCATAATCTTTTGGCTGGAAAGAGCAAACTGGAGCAGTCCAGGAAGAGGGTACAACCTAATGACAAAAAGGATGTACCATTCCTGTAAGGTAATAGTTGCAAATACTAGGAGCCTAACCAACAAACTTCCCGAATGTAACAGGGTGTGGGTTTTGATAACTCCAATGAAGCAGAGACCAGAGACAGGAATTCAGGTTGTGGTCTCAATAATATCTTGAGAACTATTTATTGAAGACAACAAAAGGAAATGGATAACCAAATCTTAAACTCAGATTATAAAAGAAATCACTTTGGTAAACAAAGGTACAAAACAAATCCTAGCTCACCAAGAGCATTAACCAAAAACAACTTGTTCTCTCACATAGAGTGGAATGGGCTTACTTCAGTTTTCCACCATCATCATGCAGCGTCAGTGTCTCAGTAGGTAGCACACTTGCCTCTGAGGCAGGGATATCAGAGGGCTGTGGATTCAGTTCACACATCTGGCACTTGGGTTAATATCCCAATACTGACACTGTAGTGCAGCATGAGAGGGGTGCTGCACTTCTGAGGTGCCGTCTTTCGGATGAGACGTTTAAACTGAGGTCCCATCTGCCTGGATTGGTGGTAGTTCATGGCACTTATCGAAAAGAGTAGGGGAATTTCCGCAGTGTCCTGGCCAAATTTCCCTCATTCACTAAAAATACCATCAACAGCTTAATTTGGTTCAGTTTCAGTTGTTTACCATCTGTATCCCCCTTTCCCCCACCCCCAGTGGCCCCTGAAAAAAGGGACTTCTAGGCCCAGTGGGCTTACCGTGTCGACAAAATTCAACAAACAAACATCTATGTAATTTCATGAGAGAGAGGTCCACTCTCTCCCACCTCTCTGTTTCAAATGAGCACTGAAGCTCTTTAAATATCTTTTAGAACAGGAGTAATTGATCATATGACTGGTTTGATCCTCCCCCTAATTCTAATAACAAAGGATTTCTACTCTAATACAAACTGTTGGGGATCAAATCCACTGTCACTCAAACAAAAAGTTTTAATATAAAAGACAAACTGTTATAGTTATACACTCCATTGTAACAGAATGAGAAAAAAAAGGCTTACATATGAAATAGCTCATTAATTTCATTAGACTCAGCCCCCAAGGTGATGTCATAGTGTATCCCCTCCCTATAAATAAGCCTCGGTCTGGGCCACCTGCCTCCTAATAGGAAACTAGAATATCTAGCCAAGCAACTGAGCCCAGGTATGGAAGTACAAGGAATGAAATAAGGGTATTTCTTATTTTCCCAGGTTAAAACTTATCTACTGTGAAAACATGCCTAGGTCTTATTAGAAAAGTATTTATCTAAACGTTTGTTCTGTTTACAATTAAAGGGGCTAATTTTTCTTTACGCTACTTCCTCTATTCCTTCAGTACCAAAGAACCAGCTGGCTGTAAAACCAGAGTCTTTCCCCTGCCCTAGCATTAATCCAAAACTAGAAAGTAAACGTGCAACTTGTTTTGCCGTATTCTGAAAGGGCAGGAAAGACTCCTGTGGGTAAAATTCTTTTTAAATAAAAATCTTGGGTAGAAGTAGTCTAACCGGCAATATTTTTATATGCGTCCAGGACTTTGCTAGTGTCTGTTTCTCTCGTAAACACTTGCATACCCCCCGGCTCTGTAGCAGTGCTTTTCATCTCCTGTCAGAAGTGCTACAAAGGTATTTCTCTAGCCTCTCCCTCTTTCGTAATGTGCACATGCACCAGGGAGCCGATTTTACTGGAGAGGGAAGGATTTCTTTGTTTTAAGACAAAAACAAAACATTCGGGTATAATGTATCAAACTGTTCTGTGCGCTTAAAGGCTAGAAGAGCAGGGAGAATTCAGCGCGTAACTAATGCAGCGGCTGGCACTTTATCGCATTATTTTGAAAAGCACAACCCTTCCTTTCTCTGTCTGACTCGCTCCATTCTGGAATCGCCTCTTATCTAATTTCAAAACTAAATGGGTTTTTAGGTTTCACAATGTTGAGGGGGTAGTGGTGCTTGAACATTGCCACCGCTCATTCTTGCCACATTCCTAAAGTGACCCTCCCTCCTTTTTTAGGCTCGGATGAAAATGAATCTCAAGGTAAAAAGAGGAATTAAAGAGGGGAAAGCAAAGACAAGAGCTATAATAGGAGGTCACCCTATTATAGTGGGGAAAGGAAACTATTCAAAGAGACAGAATACTGCTGCAGCAGAAGTTTAGGGAAGCAGGGTTAGGTACAAAGTAGGATACCTCGAGTTTCTAATTGTCCAAAGAAAACAAATTAGGGGCCAAAGTGCCACACTGAACTCACAGCCATCTTGGAAACAGAAAAGTTGGACTGGGTGGCTGTAACAGAAATGTGGTTCATGGAAAACCACGGATGGTATCCGGCCATTCCCAGTTACAATCTGTTCAGGAAGGATAGGCAGGGCAAAAAAAAAGGGGGGGGTCGTAGTCATTTGCATTCGGGAGGAAATAAAAGCCACAGAAGTAAAAGGGCAACCTGGGGACTTCGAGTCACTGTGGCTAACAGTAGACATGGGCAAGGGAAAACCCTTCAGAATCGGCGTTGGGTACAAGCCCCCAAATCAAGGAGATGAATGAGACAGAGACCTAATAGAGGAAATCCACAAAATGTCTGATAAAGGTGAAGTAATACTGGTGGGGGACTTCAACCTACCAGATATGAAAGATGATTACTCTATAGCAACAAGAAGAAGAGGGACTTCTTATTGTTACTGCAAGGTGCAGGACTGAGCCAGCTTGTTAAAATTCCAACAAGGGGAGATGTCATTCTCGATCTTGTCCTCACAAACTCGGAAAGGATCAAGGACATGGAAGTGGGATGCCATATGGGCAACAGCGACCATCGCATGGTAAGCTTTAAGGTAAACATTTATTTATTTATTAAATTTTGGTGACCGGGTAGGCCCATTGAGCCCCGAAGGTCCCTTTTTCAGGGGCGACCCGGGATAACAATACAAGGTATGATACAGTGGAGAAAAACTTTTGAACACATAGGTTTTTCAAGCATAGGGTGGTTACAGACATGGTTATCATTATGACACAGTTTTGCCTTGGCACTACATGGCACAGTATTATACATGAGGTAGCATTGTTCCCTAGGTGTCCAGATACTAGATGGAGGTACATGTTTGGCTCGCTTTGGGAGGGTTTGATGCAGGAGAAGGGGATACCTTATGAGCTGTGGCAGTGTCATGCACTTAAGTCCAGCATATGGGACTTGAGCCTGGTGCAGAAGTTCATGAGTGAGGATGCGTCCTGGACCAGGGGAGGGAGCTTGTTCCATAGGCTGGGGGCTAGGCAAGAGAAGGATCTGCCGCCAGCATTGGTCCTTACTCTGGGAACTTTCAGTAGTGTTCTTTCAGATGTCCTTAGATTCCTAGGGTTGTGTTTAATAGCTGTGGTTCCTGCTATGCTTGGTGGAGCGGGGGGTTTGAGTAGCTTGTAGGCCTGGACAAGCAATGGGTGTTGAAGGCAGGCGGCCAATGAGGGCCACCGGAGCTGGGCCAGTGTGTCACAATGGTGGCGTCTTGGGTGGTCTTGGGTAACGAATCAAGCTATTTTGTTGTATAGGATTTGCATCCTAGATACCTCTTGCTTTGCCATACCCTGTATAATCTGGGCCGCATAGGTCAGGGTAGGGAGCAGGACACTTGTAGCAATGGAGAGCCTGGCCTCGGGGATGAGCTGGTCCTTGAGTCGGTACAAGGTTCAGAGTTTGCGCTGTAGGGTCCTGGTGACCTGGTCCACGTGGTCCTTGAAGGTGATTGACTGATCCAGAGTTAGGCCTAAGTATTTTAGGAAGGGAACTACATAGATGCTTTTGCCAGAGTGTGTGGTAAGTTGCAGGGATGCAGTCTTGTCAAGGCCCAGTGATCTTGGCCCGAATAGCGTTGCCTTGGTTTTGTCTGCATTAAGTACCATTCTGTTTTCACACAGCCATGTCTCTAGGGATGTGAGGTCCTTTTGGAGGAGGGGGCCGAGAGCAGCCACATCGCCCAAGGGTCGGTAGATGACAGTGTCGTCAGCGTACTGTACAACCGAGCTTTCCCCATAGTAGGTACTTAGTTTGTTGGTAAATAGGGAGAATAGGAGGGGACCTAGGATTGAGCCCTGAGGTACTCCCTGTTTTAGAGGTAGTGGACCTGACATGGCCCCCTTCCAGGAGACCCTTTGTGTCCGGCCTGATAAGTAGCTCCCAAACCACTTGAGGGCATGGGGGTCTAATCCCATGTTGTTCAGCTTCTGTAGCAGAAGATTGTGGTCAACAAGGTCAAATGTCTTGGACAGGTCTATAAAGACTATGCCTGTGGGTATCCCTTTGTCCATTGCCCTGAGCACTTCGTCCGAGAAGTTAATAAGGGCAGTGTCAGTACCGTGGTTTGGTCTGAATCCATGTTGAGAGGGAGCAAGGAGCTGATGAGCTTCCAGGTAGTCCCGAAGTTGGTAGTAGATAAGCCTTTCTTGCAGCTTGGCAAGTTTGCAGAGAAGGGAGATCGGCCTATAGTTGGTTAGGTTTTCCCTGGGACCACCTTTGTGGATAGGGACCACGGTGGCCTGTTTCCACTGGTCAGGAAATACTCCTTCCTGTAGTGATCTGTTAAGGAACACGGTTAAGGGCCTGGATAAGGAGGTGGCTCCAGCCTTGAGTATCCGACGGTTGATCCCATCTGGTCCCCCGATCCTTTAGGTTTCAGCACCTTTAGGAGGGTTAGGACCTCAGTGCGCTTTACCAGTCTCAGGTGGAAAGAGGGTCTTTCAAAGTGTGTTGCTTCACTTGTGTTTGGGGCGGAAGTCTGGGAAGGTTGGCCAGCCTTGTAGGCCTCAAGGTCTGTGAAGTGGTTATTAAGGGCAGCCGCTATTAGTGAAGAGTCACTAGTGAGCTGACCGTTGATCTCCATGGGGCTGGGTTCAGTCTTCTTGTTGCTCTTGATCAGGTCATTGACATGATTCCAGAATTGCTTAGGGTTACCTAAGCTAGTTTTCTGGAGCTGTGTGATGTAGTCTCTTTTAGAAAATTTGATGGCACTCTTGGCTTTGTTTCTTAGGACTTTGTATGCCACTAGGTCTGCCGGAAGGGTGGAGAGCTTGAACTTCTTCCAGGCTTTGTCCTGAGTAATCATTAGAGATTTGAGGGATGGAGAGATCCACTTGTAACAGCTGCCTTTCACTCTGTCTTTTCATAGGAGCAAAGAGGTACATAACACAGAACATCAGCCACTCAAAGATAAAGGTGCTAGATTTCAGAAAGGCTGACTTCCAAAAAATGAGGAACAACATAAGCAGCCAGTTGATGGAAATAGAGGTTGAGGAGGTGGAGGTCATATGGGGGAGACTCGAGAGCAGTAAGACTGCCACAGATCACTGTGCCAGATGGGGTAGCAAAGCAAAAAGAAATCCGTTATGGTTTTCCAAGGAAGTTGCTACCACATTCAAAGACAAAAAGAAGGCGTACAGCATATACCCGGAAACCAAAACTGGGAAAGACTGGGAGTCGTACAAGATAAAAATGAGAGTCTAACAAACGGATGAGAAAGGCAAAAGCCAAGACAGAGCAAAAGATAGCAGAAGGGGCAAAGAGAGGAGACTAATCATTTTTTAGATACGTTTGGGAATGTAGGAAGGCAAAAGGGGGGGATAGTAAAGATTGCTACTGAAGAAGGGAAATGCACCAAACATGACCCAGAGAAAGCCGAAATCCTCAACAAATACTTCTGCTCGGTGTTTACCAAAGAGGAGCCAGGGGATGGCCCAGCCTTGAAAAAAACACAACACCCCAGGACCAGGGGTAGACATGAGTCCCTTTTCAGAAGCCGAAGTACGAGAGGCGCTAAATAAACTAAAAGCAGACAAAGCCATGGGACCAGACGAGATGCACCCCAGAATCCATAAAGAACTGGGGGCAGAATTAGGAGCCCCTCTGGCACTTCTGTTCACAAAATCCTTGAAAAGCAGTGTGGTACCCAAAGACTGGAAAAAGGCAATAGTGGTTCCACGTCGCAAATCGGGCAGTTGCGAAGAGGCTAGTAATTAGAAACTGGTGAGCCTCACGTCTATAGTAGGGAAACTAATGGGAACACTACTCAAACAGAGGATCATAGCATTCCTCGAAACTAGCGGCCAACAAGACCCTAAACAACACAGTTTTACAGCAGGTAGGACATGCCAGACAAATCTGTTCGAGTTTTTTGAGTATGCTACAAAAATAGTGGACGGTGGGCCAGTAGATGTGGTCTACCTAGACTTTAGTAAAGCTTTCAACTTGGTTCCACACAGAAGGCTGGTAAAGAAGCTTGACCACACAGGGATTGGTCTAGAAGTAGTCATTGGGTACAAAACTGGCTACAAGCAGAACTCTGAGAGTACAGGTTAATGGAACGCAGTTGATGGAAATCAGGGTGACCAGCGGAGTGCCACAGGGCTCAGTGCTGGGGCCTCTGCTCTTCAATGTTTTTGTAGCAGACATCATTGACAGACTGGAAGGAAAGGTGTGTCTGTTCGCAGGTGACACCAAGATATGTAAGAGGACGGACACCTTGGAAGGAGTGAGCAAGATGGAAGCTGACCTCAGGAAACTAGAAGAATGATCTGGAGTGTGGCAGCTGAGATTTAATGCAAAAAAGTACAAGGTCATGCACATAGGAAAGAAAAATCCAAGAAAGTATTGACTAGGAGGCGAAAGACTGGCAGCCTCAAACCAGGAACGAGATCTGGAAATCATTAATCTCAGACGACCTGAAGGTAAGTAAGCAGTGTGAGAAGGCAACATTGAAGGACAACAGAATGCTAGGCTGCATTGGGAGGAGAATCACGAGCAGGAGGAGAGAGGTGGTACTGCAACTGTATTGATCGCTGGTCAGGCCTCACCTGGAATACAGAGTCTAATTCTAGAGGCTTCACCTCAGGAAGGACATTGACCGGGTGGAAACAGTACAGAGAAAGTTGACAATAATGATTCAGGTCTGCGGTACATGTCCTACTAGGAAACACTTGGGGAACTGAATATGTACTCCCTGGAGAAGAGAGAGAGAGAACATGATTGAAACATTCAGATACATAAAAGGCATTAACAAGGTACCGGCACAGAAACATTTTCACTTCAAGAAGGGCTCCAGGACCAGGGCACATGACCTCAGGCTGCAAGGAGGGAGGTTCTCTACCAACACCAGGAAGTTTTTCTTCACAGAAAGTGGTGGATGCCTGGAACAGCCTGCCCCAAGAGGTTGTGGGGTCAAGCACTGTTAGTGGGGTGGGATTCAAGAATGCATGGGATAGACACAAGGGAGCCCTGACTACAAAGGACAACTAGAGTATCAAAATGGGTCTAAAACAAATGGGCAGACTAGATGGACCTAGCGGTCTCCTTCTGTCGTCAACTTCTATGTTTCTATGATGGGGTATTCCATACATCGGCTTCAGATAATTGAAAGGAATACAGATGGAAAGTTGGGTGTGGATTCTTTTTGACGCCCACTAGAACCAAGTATTATGCCCAGGGTAGGAGTGATTTGTGCGGAGGAAATGTAGGCTTGTAGTCACACCATATGATTTTTCCTAGGACTGTCCAAAGCAAAGCTGAGATCCTTCTGGAAGTCTGTAGCTTTGAAATTTAGTGAAATGCTGGGACTTGGTTTGAGCCAAGGTTTCTTCACTTGTTGCTTGGAAAGATTCCTCCCAAAATGTGTTCTAATAGGCAAAAATCATTTAGAGGTATCTTCTTGGCAGCAGCCTGCAAAGCGATCACCATGAGAAAGTTTCTGAATGCATTTCCTCTGTTCCCATTAATTCAGAGTGCTTCTAAAATTGAGAGTGCAACTATGATTCTTATAGCACCAGACTGGGCCTGATAGTCATGGTATTGTCTGATGTGGACAATCCCACTAAGAATTTCAGTAAATATGCCACTTAAAGGTATGTTTTTTTTTTTTTTGAATTTTTCAATACAATGAATATTGAATAGGTGACTTGCATAATGCCTGTACTGCTAATACTCAGAATGCTAAAAACCAAGGTTCAGAATAAAATAAAGTACACAGTATAGTCAGAGTCCTAATAAATGGGATGATCGAAAGAGGGGAGCAACTTGATAGTGAGACGTATTCAAAAGGTTCATCTATCCAAAACATAAACCATTAGGAGGCTGTAAAAATCAGAATTACTTACTCTAGACAGACATAAGAAGTCTGTCTGTGGGCAAAAGCCTCAAAAAGCAGTAGCAAAAAGCAAGTAGAAATATAAATCTATTAGAATATTACAAATTAAGAAAGAAAGTGCCTGCTTTTACCAAGTCCCTTACGCTGATAAGGCCGCCTTTAATGGTCAATACTGTATTATTATTGTAACTAACCTACAAACAGTTGTTAGCCATATTTAAGCAATAAGGCATGCCAGGGGGTGTGTTGTGGTGGGATAATGGCCTGCCTTGGGTGTGTTGAAGCATGAGGCGAAGCCCAGTGCTTCTACCACCCGAGGAGGCTGTTAGCCCACCATAGCGTACCTCCTGTTGTGCCTTATTGCAGTTATGAAATGGGTCTAATTTAGCTGCTTTAATGTATTTTTGGTATTATTGTAGAAAAAAAAATGAGTATTTTAATTCAGGTTTTGGATAAAAAAAAAAAAAAAGTCCAGTTTGGACAAGAGTGGTTTGACTTTGGAGAGCGGGAGCAGGAGGATGTGTGATGCCAGGGAGATCAGAACTGAGTCATTGCCATCGGGACTAAGGTAGGATGTTGTGTTGGACGAGTGGCCATGTTTCTTGTGGGAATTCGCTCTGTATGTTGGTATTATGTGCTGAGCTCTGAATGCCAGGAACTGCTTTCTTCTGGGCTGTTGTGCTGGGATGATGCCCTGGGTGAAAGTAGCCCTTGACCAATCAAGAGCCAGCATTTTTTAAACCTAGTTCATAATCTTGATTAAAGGATAGCTACATAAAACCATAAAATGACACAAAATTAAGTTTCAGTAATCTATCTCAATACTGTTTTAAGAATGTTCATGTCATAAATTTGGCTCTAGACAGTAAAAAAAAAGTAAATGTTAAACTATTTTATGCATTTATCTTCGCCATTTCATGTATAAAGGAACTCAAAGTCATAAGTCCAATTCAATAATTGAGTTTGATTTGGAGCTACAGTATAATTAAAGTACAGTGCTGGCTGCTACTCACAAAACAGTATATTAAACAGTTTTAACAGTCTGTTAGGGTAGTGTCTCATATGTCTGGAGATGCAGCCACTACTGGCTGGCCGTGCTTGCCGCTTTCATTGACTACTACTTCCATTACCGAGTCGAGAGATTCCACAGATAAAGAATCATGAGGCCTTCTCCCCACTTAATGTACTCCAAAGAACTCTCCCAACTGATATGTCAAAGTAAATGTATTTATTAGAGTCCACCAGAATTCTAGTTTTGCAGGGGTAAAGCAGGGAGGCCTTGCTCCTGATCTCTTGTTCCTCCAAGCGGTATTATAAAAACCATCTCTGTTGGGGCTGTCGGTAGGATTTTTAGTTCAGGAGTCCTGGACTTTTGGGGAAAAAATGGGGATCCGTAAAGTGTGGGGGCCCCCTTGAAAATTTTGGGGGTCCCCATTAAAATAAAAGTCTGAATATAGAGCTAGCTCCAGCTCCCTCCATTCCTGTGTTCCTTGATGTGCTGTCTGTTTACATACTGCCCCCCCCCCCATATCTCTGTTCTCATCCTCCTGTGGACCCCGTGTCTGCTGTTTTAAGAAGCAGCATATTATGAATCAGCATTTGCAGAGCAGCTGTGGGTGTGTGCAGTGTTGGGAGGAGGGGCGTGTCAGAGCTCCTAGCCAGTGATGCACAGAGCTGAAATCTGAGTGAGAGCAGTGAGGCGCGGCGAAGTGGCGAATTTATACTTGCACGCCTTCTCTTCTGCTTTCCCTCCAATTTCAGCTTTGTGCATCACTCACTGTGGAGCACTGACACACCCATCCTCCCAGCATTTCAGAGTTGCTCTGCAAATGCTAATTCATGGCATGCGACTTCTTAAAGCAGTAGGAGTGAGACTCCTGGGGTCTGATAGTGGGAGCGTCTCTGGGACTTGCCGCAGAAATGTGTGTGTCCCTGCTCCCAAAATGTGCATAAAGGATGCAGGTACCCACATTCCCGAGAGCCCTGACCTGTGCTTGAGGACTTGTATCACGGTATAGAAACATGTAGCAGCTATTATGCCCCTTTAAATTGGGCCTGCTTAATAATATATTCCCTGTTAGTTTCAAGGGCAGATATCAATCTGCATTTCTGCTGACTCTAGAGTAGCAGAGGGTAGTGCTGTTTAGGCTGATTTTAAAATGGCTGGATAAACGTAACACTTTGGTAAGAGGTGGTAGGTTTTCAGTGGTATAACCAATTGTTGAAATAAAGAATTAATATATGGTATCCCAGGTGATTGATTCAGCTGTCTCCAGCATGGCCTAAGCAATGATACGTAAAGTGTTCTTCTTGCATTGTTCTCCAAACTTTCAATCTTGCGTGCTTGAGCAACATTGTCTCTGAATACTAAGGATAAATAGCGCAGTGTTAGTCAATTTTGGTGGCGACAGGTGTTTTATCTTTAGAGATTGCAGCAACGGTCTCCATATCAGTAAGGTGGTATTCTACAGCCTTGCACTTCGTGGCCACACTTCCATTTCACTTCCAGTTTCTGTATGGCGGTAAGGAGAAGTGTAAGATTTAATTGCCTAAAAAGAGTCAAGCTTGGTTCGGGGGACAGCTGTACTTTTTAAAGCACTTGCTGCAGGCAGAGGAGTGACCATCTTTCTGTATGGGGCTGGGGCTCATGGTCTCCGCTGCAGCTGACAGACCAACCTCCACGGGGCTGCCAGTCTATACTTGGTCTTGGTCTTAGTAGAGCACCGGGACTGGTAATTTGCAAACCAAAGCTATTAACTCTGTAAGAACTTAAAATACACGCTCGCAGTGCTGTTCATCGGCTCGGACTTCAGCTGTGGGATGCATCATTATAGGTGCTTGATTCAAAATGCTGGCAGGAGTGACTGCAGGATCAGCCAGGTAAAATATAAGTATCTTAAAAGCCTCTAAATAAACATTTCTGTCATTTGCAAAATGCTAATTGGGGCATTTATACTTGGACGTTTTCCATTAAGTTTTAAATGTAATCAGCATTTACTTTTTTTTCTTTTAATAACCAAATGTGCTTTTTTCTCCCCTCTTTAGCTAATTAGAAGATTTTCTACATGACCAAACTATAAATGTGATGCGTGGAACATCAGTCTACTTGGTGGCCGACATGTCTAATGCAGTTTCTCTTCATTATGGCTTCACTGAGTGAGACACAAAGATCCCATCTATAAAAACTACAGTGGGCATCATGTGGATAGTTTTGGCTTCCGTGCCACCATATGCAAGTGGTCTAAACACTGTCTGTGGAGCTGTTATGTAAACGATTGCAGGGGTCATGTGAGGACCCCTATAGTTGTAATCTATACAGTCTCTATGCTGGGACATTACAGATGACTAAGAAGAGCCAGTCATCTTTCACTAAATTGGTCTCTGGTGATGTCACAGTATGTGAGATCAGTGTTGACATGTTGCCCTCCAAGTAAAGTACTGTTCTTTACATCTCACCTAGTACTATTAGGTGAAAATCTTCCTAATGAGCAAAAAGGATGTAGAAAAATATTTCATAAATAAAAAGTAATAACTGGCTACTTTTAAGAATTAATAACATATAATTACTGGTTAAGGTTCATAGCAACCTAAAACCAGTTGCTATCAAACTCCATAATACATGTTTGTGATATTACAAACATGTATTATGGAGCTTGGCCCTGCAAGACACTCTCCCATGCTTAACAAAATGCCTCTCTTTCTCATTTATTTATTTTGAAAAGTCATCAGGAACAGCACACTGTGCTACATAGCTCGTTTCCAGATGTGTCCTGGGGGAAAGGGCAGAGGGGGCACAGTATAGATTTGAATACAGAACTGATACAATAAACGTACAACTACAACGTACAACGTACTATAACAGGATTTAGGAACATGGAACATTTTGTGGGGTCGGGCAATACTTGCTCACAAGAATAACAATGCACATAAATCCATATTACATATAAACAGACGTGTTAATATTGTTTTTATTTATACAATTCCCGGTAATCATAAAAAAAAAAAAAAAAAAGTAAAGTAAATTAAAACCCCAGTGAAGACTCTAATAATGTCTGCATTATCCACTATGCCTTATATTATTGCTCAGATAAGGTATTTTGGAGGGTTCTGTATTGTTTATTGAATTTTGTTGACCCAGTAGGCCCACTGAGACTAGAAGTCCCTTTTACAGGGGGCGACGGGGTGTGGAGGAGAGATACAGATGGTAGCCAACTTGAATGGGGGAAATTTGGCCAGGACACCAGGGGAAATTCCCCTACTCCAGTAGGGGGAACCTCTGTCATCCTGGTCCTAGACCAAGATGGCCGCTGTGGAGGAGCCGGAGGAGCTGATGGATGCTGAAGAGGCTGGGGAACAGGTCTCATCTTCTGCCTCTCATCGTTCTGAGACCACATCATCTGAAGGAAACGTACAGAAGGGATCGTGTGTTATGAAGGAAAATCCTGAAAATCAGCCTGAGTCTGTCAAACCTTTAATCATTGTGTCAACGGTAAGCCAACATGATGACATGGAAGATTTAAGCACTGAGTCTTTAACTGTTGACAGTCTAGAATACCTATTACAGTCTGAAGAACAGCGCTATGCACATCGCAAACAGCTACTAAAAACTGCATTAAAATTAGCTCAAGCTAAAACTCCGGTAGTGATTTCCCTACAAGATGTGCAGAAAAATAATGGTTTACCTCGGGTACAGACAGATACAGTCATTGAAAGCCCAGCACAGCCTGTTATGCCTTCGTCTGACTCTGGAACCAGGGCTTCCACTTCAAAAGACTGCCACAGTGAAACACAGGTGCATTGTGAAGTTGAGGGAGCACCGGGAATGGCAAATACGCACCGTGGGTCTGACCTAAGACGCCCCTCTGAAGATGATATTTCAGCTCAACCCTGGTCAGTAAACAATGCCCTTGTAAAAGCCAGATGGATGCGCGATGAGCAGGGTGATGGATATGCGATGAGCAGGGTAAATGGGTATCAGGACTGACCTCGATTACACGCCAGACTGACACTGCATCTCCAGACTTCCTCCCTGCTGCTCCTGCTGTTGAGCAGATGCAAGGAGAACAATCAGCCGGTGGAGACACTTCCCCATTACATTTACTGACTGAATTAATGTTAACGGGGAATCCAGTGCTAAACTTGGAGCAGCCAAACAATACTGTGGGACTTTCAAAGGAAACTGTCAAATGTTCACTACCAGCTGCAACGGAGGGGCTCCCAGAAGCACCTTTAAGTTTATTACACAACAGCACAAAGACCATATGCCTTATTATTTCATCACCCAATTTATCCTGCAAAACGCCATAAGATTATTGTACAAGGGGGGGTATGGATACAATAGCAGACAGAGTGTTTATTGCAAAGAATTTATTGAAAGAATGCATGAAATTCTTTGCAAATGAGGTCTGTGTGCTCATACATGTCTCTGGTGAGACCACTTATGATGTGAGTTTTAAGTTAAATGCTGGGTTACAAAGGTTTTGGGCACGGTGTAATGTTTTAAAACAGACCCCTTTATGGGCACCATTTGAGGCAATTCCCCTTTCTAGACCCGCTTATAAAAACATTACTGTTTCATTTAGGAATGACTGGGTTAGCGTTACAGATTTAACCTATTGGTTAAAGCAGCGTTGTTCAGTTCTTGGGTCCCCAGAAGCAATCTTTGACTCGGAGCATATATGGACAGGAGGATGGAAGGTAAAAGTAATGCTGCATTCTACAGATACTGGATTAAAACATCTTCCTAACTGTTTTTTTCTAGGCAGAGATCAGGGGGTACTTTTTTTTATGCAGGCCAGCCAAAGGCCTGCTACAAGTGTGGATCCACAGCACACCTTAGCAGTATCTGTGACCAAGTGAAGTGTACACTATGTCAAGAGTTAGGCCATACAAGTGGAAATTGTTTGAATGAACCCAAGTGTAACCTGTGTGACTCAATGGGGCATGCTTACCAAAGTTGTATGTGGGCAGCCCACAACCAAACAGATTCCTCGGATGGTGTGGAACAAAGGCTAATGATTGCCATAGCACAAATAATCTCTTCCTCATCCTCTGAGGCCAGCTGAGATCTCTGGGGTACCCCCCCACTGAGGTAGGGCCCTTGAACCCACCAGTGGGTACAGAGATCCACCCACCTATGGAACAGGTAGGATCAGTTAATGCTTCCTCTGTGGAAGGAATAGAGCAGTCTAGCAGAAAGTCTACAAATATGCCCCCCCAGTACAAAAAAGGTCTACCAAAAGAAATCAGTCTACTGAACAGCCTGCCCCCAAGATATCCAAAACTTCAGAATTGCCTTTGCATAATAGGTATGAGGCCTTACAGACAGTCTCAAAATTTTCAGATGCAGACTCCGAAGGTGGTTCTTTGTGGTCCTCACAGTTAGACCCCCAATCGGAACCAGAGGAACCACCAAAGAAGCCTAAAGAGCAGCAACGGAGATCTAGGAGAACAAGAAAAAAGCCTCCTTGATGACTGATATTCCTTTCCTTAAAAGGAGCAAAACTACTTTTCTAGAATGGTACCTACCCCACTAGCTATTGGTTCTCTTAACGTTAACAGCATAAAAAGTAGTAAAAAGAAACAAATAGCTATATCCTTTTTTCTGGCTAGTCCCCTAAGTGTTTTATTCCTACAAGATACTAGGCTTCACACTATTTCAGAAATAGGTTATACTACCAAATTATGGCATGTGGGGCCATCATACTGGTCCATTGGCACAGAGACTTGCTCAGGGGTTAGGATTTTGTTTAGATCCAGTATACAGGTTCAAGTAATAAAATGAGTGGACTTAATACCAGGTAGGGCCTTAGTCTTGGATACTAAAATTTCCAGCTCCTACTGTAGGTTTATAAATATTTATGCCCCTCAAACAAAAGCAGGAAGGATTACACTATTCAAAACTGTTCAACCATATCTAGTTTAGTCTCCGGCTGTGATTTTGGGGGGGGATTTTAATTGTGGTCTGGACAAAAAGGATAGGGGACAGTGTACTATAACAAGTAACATTTACTGTGACATGACTACCTTAAAATATATCATGTCCACATCAAATTTAAAAGATGCTTACATGTCAGTACATCATGTAGCACACCCAACATTTCAAAAAGGCAATCTAGCTACAAGGATTTCTTTTTTATTTCCAAATCTTTAAACATATTGTCAATTCAAGTGGGAGAAATTGAACTTCTAGGGACATGGATATGTTGTTCATCCACACTGTCTGGCCGCTTTAAATCTTGCTGGAAGGTCTTCAAGCTGGCTCCTCCCACCCACCCGGGTGGTAAAACTCTCGGCTCCGCCCCATGACGCCAGATCTTCCTTACTGCTTGGAAGCTCAGGTTCCTCCTTAATGCTCTACGTTTTAGACTGGATCCTAACTCTTGGTTTGTCCGAAACTAGTTTTGAAGTTTCTAAACTTGGTCTTCTTATCCCTACAGCTCACGATGGACAAATCGGTTCCGGCTTTGGAGGTGCCCTTGCGGGCAGAAGATGTCCAGGGCGGATCCGCACTCACGTCGTCTACTGCCTCGGCCTAGACCACCACCCGCAGGTCTGCGTAGCGTGTGTTGCTCCTTTCGCCAATGTCCTGAGGATCGCTGCCCGACTGAAGCTCGGGCGCCCGGAGATGCCACGTACCGTAAAATCCAAAGAGGCTCATGGGGTGTCCGCTGCGGCTGGCTCGGCTGAGCAGCTCGAGCACATGATCACCCTCGAGGAGGAGGCGGCCCAGGCCGCATCTTCCTCCTCGGTCACGGCGTTTATCCCGCTCTCTCTGAGTTCCTCTTATTCGGCTTTGTTCAAGGAGCTTTGCCAGTCCCTTTCCACGAAGGAAGAGGGACCATCGGGACATTCCTCTCGGCCCAAGAAGAGGGAGTTGAAGGGTAAGTCCCACCGTTGGCATTCGTGGGAGCAGGAGAGGTCTCCTTCCCCGGAGAGCCGACTGTCGACTTCGGTCAAGGTTGCGGCTCAGGCCGCTGGTTTCATGGCATCCCCTTTAGGCCAGCCTGCCGAGACACCTGTCGACGCAGTCGAGATATTCCTCGACCTGTCTGACGGGTTGTCGACTGGTGAAACCGACAACCCCTCTTCGCCGGTTCCCCCAGTGGAGACAGAGGATCTGCCCGCGCCTTCAGGGTGGCAGTCCCCGGTTAAAGTGTCCGAGCCGAGGGAAGAGCGGGTGTCCCCGTCTCGGTCTCGGACTTCATCTCGGTCAAGCCGTTCCCGCCGACATCGGTGATCTCGGTCTCGACACGAAGTAAGCGGCGACATACGTTCCTCCTCGTCCTCCTCCTCGGAAGAGAGAGGAGAGAACCGGCATAATCTGCGTCGGCGTTATGAGCTTATGTGGCAGCAGTTACTGTTGTCCGGGAGTCATCGACTCAGATTCTCCCGGCCATCAAGTGGCTGTCGCCCGAGCAGACGAAGCAACCACTCGTCGCGGTCGAGATGCCCATTTCTGGGCCGGTTGTTCGGCCGAAACTAGCTGCCCCACCGATTGTGGTGGAACCTCCGTCTCCACAACCGAAGTCTGGGGCACCGACCAAAGATTCTCGGTTGGGTCACGGCCTGCCCCACAGGTTGTCGGTCACCCTCACTCCCGACCATCCTCTGCAGGTGGAGGGTGGCTCAGGCCCGAGGCAGCTCTTCGCAAACTCTTTGGAGTCCGATGACGACTCCTCCCTGTTCTCCAGGCAGGTCGACCTGGAGTCCTCTGGGGGCCAGTCATTGGACGATAGCCCATCGTCCTTC
Source organism: Neoceratodus forsteri (assembly GCA_016271365.2). NCBI lineage: Eukaryota > Metazoa > Chordata > Ceratodontiformes > Ceratodontidae > Neoceratodus > Neoceratodus forsteri. Next base: position 838,615,522 of record CM028134.1, read on the forward strand.
ATGGGTCTGCTTCGGCTCATCTCGGAGTCTACCGGGATGGAGCTCGAGCCCGTGTCCAAACGGGCCAAGTATCCCCTGACGGAGATACTGGACCGAGGGGATTCACCTACGGAGGCCTTCCCTGTGGCCGAGGCCATTGTCGGCCCAGCGTTGGAGCTTTGGCAGCGGCCTGCTTCCTGTCCTGCGCCCTCCGCTAGGATGGCCAGGAAGTATGCGGTCCCTACCAGCTCTTTGCCCGGTTTCTCGGAGCACCCCTCTGCCGAGGGGTTAGTCACCGATAAGCGTCTTCAGCGTTCGGAATGCTCAGGGCGTGGATAAGCCCCCGACAGAGAGTCCAAGAAGCTGGACTATGCCGGGTGCAAGGTGTACGCTGCGTCCTCCCTCGCCCTCCGGAAGGCCAGCTCGGCCGTGCTGATGGCACACTTCTCCCACGCCCTCATGGGCTCCCTGGATGAGGTGATCCCTCATCTTCTGGCCGATCTGCAGACACGGTCCGTCAGGTGTGGGACCAGGGTAGGGCGGTGGCGAAGCAGCAGCTTCAGACTGCTCTGGACATAGGTGATTCCTGTGCCAGGTCAGTAGCAGCCGCGGTGGCCATGCACCTCAGGGTGTGGCTGAGGATATCCACCTTCACGGCGGATACCCAGCACAAGTTGGCGGACGTCCCCTTCTTGGGAACTGACCTCTTCGGCCCTGGAGTGGAGGGACACCTCCAGCAGATCGAAAAGTCCGACGCCACTCTGGACTCTGTCACCTCTGCCCAGAGGGACAAAGGTCGCCGTCAGCAGCAGCATAAGACCTTTTGTCCTTCAGCCCCTGCAGCAACGACCGGCCCAACAGCACCAGCACCAGGGCCAGCAGGCTCGCGCTTGGCGTCCCAAACCCAAGCCAACGGCTTCCTCCAATAGGAAGCAAGGAGGTAAAGGCCCAGGAGGTCCCTCGGCCGGTCCCTCCTCCAAACCTACCCAGTGACGGGTTGAGGGGTGTCGCCCCCCCCCAACCTCGCCACCCTTCCCTGGGTTCCCCCCGTGGGGGGACGGCTCCGCCACTTCCTTTCCACCTGATCCGCTATCACCACGGACGATTGGGTGTTGGAGGTGGTAGGGAAGGGCCTGCCTCTGGAATTCGAGCAGACCCCTCCCTTTCAAGCCATCGCCCCCCGGGGGGCCACAGGGTCCAAAGCCTCGCTGTCGGCCCGCCGAGCCGATATTGCCCTGCTCCTCGAGAAAGAGGTGATCAGGAAGGTGGCGGATCCTTTTCCAGACCCGGGGTTCGTGTCCAGGTATTTCTTGGTCCCAAAACGGAGGGGGGGGGCTGGCGCCCCCATTCTCGACCTGCACAGGTTCCTAAGGTCTCGGACCTTCAGGATGGTCACTCTGGCTCTGATAATCCCATCCTTGGAACGAGGTGTGTGGTTCTGTTCCCCGGACCTCCAGGACGCGTTCTTTCACGTCCCGATCTGTCCGTCTCATCAGAGATTCCTCCACTTCAGAGCGGAGGGATCCCTTTACGAGTTCCGGGCCATGCCCTTTGGCCTCCTTCTAGCTCCCAGAGTCTTCACCAAATGCATGGCAGTGGTGACAGCATTCCTGCGGCGCCGAAGGGTCCAGGTGTACCCCTACCTGGACGACTGGCTGATTGCAGCCCCCTCCAGAGCGAAGGTGGAGCGGTCCAGAGATCTGGCCCTCCAGGGTTGCTCTCAGATTGGCCTCCTCATCAACGAGGCCAAGTCGGAAGTCGTGCCGAAGCAGGTGATACACTTCATCAGGGGAGAGCTCGACTCTCTTCGAGCCAGAGCTCTGCTCCCGGCGGACAGGGCCAAGGTTCTTTCCTCCTTTGCCCAGTCATTTCTGGTTGGGCAATTGTGCCCTGCCCGGGACTTCCTGCACCTCCTGGGCGTCATGGCGGCCTGTACCAGCGTGGTCCATTGGGCCCGTTGGTAGATGCGTCCCCTTCAATGGGGACTGGCCAGCCAGTGGTCACAATGCTACGATCCCTTGGATCAGTTGGTGACAGTGACCCAGGAAATGTGGAATGCTCTCCAGTGGTGGACCGTTCCGGCACATCTGCAGGAGGGCATCCCGTTCGTCCGCCCCAAGCCGACGGTCTCTCTATCGACCGACGCATCTCTGATGGGTTGGGGTGCCCATCTAGGGGAGCACAGAGCGCATGGCCTCTGGTCCCCTCGGGAGTCCCGATGCCATATAAATCTGCTGGAGCTCCGAGCGGTCCGCCTAGCTCTCACCGCCTTCGCTCCGTTTCTATGGGGTCAAGTGGTTCAGGTCCAGACGGACAATACCACGACCATGTACTACCTAAACCGCCAGGGCGGGACGCACTCCATGCTGTTATGCAAGGAAGCTCTCCGCATATGGTCTCTCATGCGCAGCCTGGAGGTGGATCTCCTAGTCATTCACGTGGCAGGAGCCTCCAACACCCTGGCCGATGCCCTAAGCCAGATAGGGGCTGCATCTCACGAGTGGTCTCTCCTGCCGGAGGTAGTACAAGATCTCTTCTCCCACTGGGGCACGCCTCAGGTGGACCTGTTTGCCTCCAGGGAGAATGTGAAGCTGAGACTGTTTCATGCCCGCCCCCCTCAGCAGGGCTCGCTGCAGGGGGATGCCTTCTCGAGGCCGTGGACCCCGGGCCTCTTCTACGCCTTCCCCCATTTCCCTTGATCCACAAGGTGCTTCTCAAGGCGAGTCGGGACAAGGCGCAGGTGATTCTAGTAGCCCCAGACTGGCCCCGCCAGTTCTGGTATCCAGATCTCCTCAGTCTCCGCTTCAGGCTCCCGAGGCAGCTTCCAGCCCACCCAGACCTGATCTCAGTTAATCAGGGGAAGGTATTCCATCCGAACCTTCAATCTCTGCACCTGATGGCCTGGTTCCTGAGCGGCTAGAGTTCCAGGCCTTGGGTCTTTCCGACGAGGTCCTCAGCGTCGTTGAGGCGTCCCGTAAGGAGTCGACCAGAAAATGCTATGCCTTCAAATGGAAGAGATTCTCTATTTGGTGTCAGGGCAAGGGCCTGGACCCTTCCTCCTGTTCCTTGGCAAGCATTCGGACTACCTGTGGTCCCTTTCTCAGCAAGGGCTTGGTCGGCGACCCTTAGGAGTGCACCTGGCAGCCATCTCTGCTTGCAGTGAGGGCGGGAAGCAGTTAGTGTAGCAGGAGGAAGGTGGTCTGGGCGCTTTTTCAAAGGCCTTGATCACATTTCCCTTCCGGTGCGAGAACCTCCACCTCCGTGGGATCTACTGCTGGTATTGGCCAAGCTCATGGGCAAGCCATTCGAACCAATGCACAGGTGCGATGTCTCCCACCTGTCATGGAAGACCGCCTTCTTGGTGGCTATCACATCAGCCAGAAGGATGGGAGAGCTCCAGGCGCTTTCCATCGAGTCTTCTTATCTGGTCTTACACAGGGACATGGTTGTCCTGCGCCCCCACCCGAAGTTCCTTCCGAAGGTGGTGTCGGAGTTTCACCTTAACCAGGTGTTGAGACTGCCGGTGTTCTACCCCAATCACATCTCAGAGGCCGAATATAGGCTCCATACTTTGGACCCTAGAAGAGCACTCGCTTGTTATAAGGAGTGGACGACTGAAGTTCGGGGAGAGGTTCGCCAGCTGTTTGTCACCTACGCTGAAGCCTCACCTGGCAGACCTGCAGCCAAGCGGACGATAAGCAGGTGGGTCACCTCCTGCATAGATCTCTGCTATAGGTTGGCGGGCATGGAGTCTCCCAGAGGATAAGAGCTCATTCTACCGCCATACCGCTGCATCGGTAGCTGCTTCCAGGGATGTCCCTATCCAGGATATCTGCAGGGTTGCTACCTGAGTGGCACATACCTTCATTACCCACTACCACATATCGACCTTGAGTCACGCGGGATGCTGGTTTGGGGCCACGGTTCTCAGTCTTTATTCCCTAAGTAGGGGTGTGCCTTGCCTCCTCCTCCCAGAGAACTGCTAGGAGTCTGCCAGACAGTGTGGATGAACAACATATCCATGTCCTAGAAATACAGATTACTTACCTGTAACAGGAGTTCTAGGAATGGTATATGTTGTTCATCCACATGACCCACCCGACCTCCTCAGCTTGACGCTATACTTGCTTCCAGTGGGCTAGATCTGGCGTCATGGGCCGGAGCAGAGTTTTACCACCTGGGTGGGTGGGAGGAGCCAGCTTGAAGACCTTCCGGCAAGATTTAAAGCGGCAAGGAACCTGCCAGACAGTGTGGATGAACAACATATGCCATTACTAGAACTCCTGTTACAGGTGAATAACCTTTATTTTCAGACCATAAACTGCGAAAACTGCATTTGGATGTTTCATCTCAGTTCCCTCAAGGTCCTGGTACCTGGAAATTTAATTTCATTCTCTTATCAACAATAAGTAGAACACAGAATATTCAGTATTTAATTAAACATAAAAAAATCAGTATTAGAAATGTTTGACAATGCTGCCCTCTGATGGGAAGATGTTAAAATTGATCAAGGTATGTTATTGAAACCAGAGAGTAGGACCTATAGAATGCTGCATATCTACTTTATTTAAAACAGACAGCAACTACAACAATTACAATCTGTAGCTAGAAATTCTACACATGATTTCAGTGCATAAATTAAAACATTAAAACAAGATATGCAAAATGTTCATTTAAGACAACAGGAAAGTCTGCACAACCAGCCAAACTTTGGTACACAGGGCAGTTGTCTGCCCCTTTCTACAGTGTAAAGAAAGAATAAAACGAACAAATTCACTGTCTTAAGGATTTTGATGAACATACCTTTCGAGATAAAAGTAGTATTTTAAGAATAGTAACACAGCATACAGTGTCGCTCTTTTGCCATACAGGGGACTTAGAGACAGATTTCAGATTTTCTACCAGCAGGCCAGGTTCCTGCCTGTCCGCCTTTTATATTAAATGATTTAACAAAACAGATAGCAATTGAAGTTGAAACAGCCGTCAAAGCATTAAAAAATAATAAAGCTCCAGGGATAGATGGTTTATTTATTTTTATTTATTTATTTTGTTAACGGGGTAAACCATATGAGCCAAGGCCCTTTTTCATATGCGACCTGAGACTATAAAATAGTCACAAGATGTTATACAAAAAGATAACACTTACATTCACTTAATACAGGAATACAAATACACGACATATAAGACAAACAATATAATACAAATTATTTAAAATAGCAGTGACATTGCAAGCTACTCAATAAACGATGCTTCAGTTTCTTTTTGAATAAATTGACTACTTATAGTTCTCAATTCAATTGGAAGATCATTCCAGTATTTTGGGTGCTTGGCTAGAAAAAGCTTGAGCACCCATTTTAGTTTTAGTGACTTTCAGATTTAAACAAGGAAGAAAATTTGATCTCAAGTTTCTCTGAGCTTCCCTTACAGATGGAGAATACAAGGGAGAGAGACTTTTTTGTCTCAATACATTATCCGTTTTACAACAAAGCGAGTAAATGGAACTCAAGTTAGGCGGTAGAAACCCTGAAACTTAATATAAAGTACAAGGATGTGTACTATAAAGCAATCTATAAACAAATCTACAAATACTATGAAAAGTCATTGTTAAGTTGTTTACCACATGTTTAGACAAACTAGTAAACAAAAATGAATTATAATTCAGTTGAGAAAGTAGTATATTTTGGGCTATTTGTTTCCTGGCATTGTAAAGTTAATGCATTATGTAGTCTGAATAAACCCCCTTATTTTTGATTTACTGATTTTTGTTAAAGTCAATATGTGATTTGAAAATGTTTAATCTGAGTCCAAATTCATTTGCAAATATCTAAAACATTACACCTGCTCCAAATTAATTCCATTTTTACCAAAAATATTCAGTTTCCCTAATTTAACCAACTTTTGTTTAGAGACAAATATCATACTCTTGGGTTTTAGAAATATTCAGTGATAATTTTAAGTCCAGCAAACAATTTTCTAGACTGAAAATCTACAGTCAAATCTTGGGCAGTTTTATCTCCCCCAATTTTAACCCCAGAATTATACAAAGTACTAGGCCCTTTAATTTCAAAAGAACTAGCTTCAGTTTTTATACACATGTTAAAACAGGACTACATCCCATTAGATGTGGCAAGAGGTCTTTTAATATTTTTATATTAAAAAGGAGAGAGAACTAATCTTTCAAACTGGAGACAGATTAGTCTCCGTAATACTGACTTTAAACTTATTGCAAAAATACAACACACCAGATTACTACAGGCAGCATTGTACTATATCTCACCTACATAAACTGTTCCATTCCTGAGAGAAAAATGAGTGATGATCACCTGCTTCTGTTAAGGGAATTGATAGAAAGGGATAATAACAAGCGGTTAAATGGTTATCTTCGCTTATTGGACCAGAGGCAAGCATTTGATACTGTAGAACATCAATATTTATAGGATATTCTTGCCTATTATGGTATACCAGATTCCTTTATATAAATCAGCTGCAGTAACTCCACAAATAAATGGTTGGTTGGGGCCAATGATTCCCATAAAAAGAGGTGTGAGGCAAGGCTGCCCTCTCTTATATATATTCAGCATTGACCCTCTATTAAGAAAGCTTAACTCGGACACTAGTTTAGCACATATACATATAGACACCTAGATAGTTCCTCATATAGCTCAGGTGAATGCTGATGACATTACTATACTAGTGCAAGATGTAGATTTGGTGACACAAGTAATAAATACGTGTTAGGTGTTTGGATCTATATCAGGAACAAAATCTAAGGAAATGTATTGGGAGGCAATTAGGAAACCCAGTATCCCCTCTTACTGAGGTAGCAGGTATAACCCTTATAGGAGATCCAATTCCCGTTTTAGGCATCTTATTTGGTTCAGAGAATCTAGATACCCTCAATTGGCAACCAAAACTTGAACAGGCCCAAAAGATGGTTAAAAATTGGAACACGTGGCAAATGAGTAAACTGAAAAGTGTATTTAGTAAAAAACCTTTGTTCTACCTATACTTTTACACATTAGTTTGCCCCCCCCCTTCCCAAAAAAAGCTTTAGAAGTCACATTGTACAGTATTTTCTTCCAGGTCATATGGGGAAGCAGACTTAACCCTTTAAAACGAAATATTTTATAGTTATCCAGGAATCAAGGGTGTCTGGGAATGGTAAATCCAGTTGTCATGTTCAATGTAAGACATGTTAACAAATTTGAGGCCATTATTAACCCAAGTCAGAAGACCATGGGTACCCTTATACGAACTTTCTTGTAGCCCATGGTTCCCTCAGTGGTCCGCCGACTCCCTTAGACAAATTAAAAAAGTCTAATATAGGTCCACAATATTTGAGAGACGTGTCTCTCAAACTTAATAGTTGGCATGTAACTTCTAGAATGCTCACTAATCAACCTAAAAAATATTTATATAAACAGATTATAAATGACTAATTCAAAGAGCAAGTTTCATTTCCCAGCTACCCAGTAACTATAATACCTGTGATGCTTGAGTACTTAAATAACCCCAGAATTCCAGAGAAAATGTGGGATATTCACTGGTTGTGCTGTCATAACTGACTAAATGTAAAAGAACATCAAAAGCATAAACAGTTATCTGAAAGAATTTGTTCCGGACCTCAATGTTCCTTACAGTTGGAGACAATGTCTCATTTATTTTTTACTTGTCTTTACGTTTCAACCTGGTCCCTTGCAGCTCAGAAATGGAATATGCCTAATCTTAATCATTTTACACTAGAAATTTTATTATATGGTGATTTTGATGCAACCTGGAAAAAATGGGAAACGTCCACTTTACAAGTAATTTTTACTGTGATAAAATAGTATATATGGAATTCTCGCTGTTGGTTTACTTTACAACAGAAACCGGTGTCACCTAATGAATTATTGGAGAAAATTGAATGGGACATTGATTTAGAAAAGAGATTAAAGAGAGATCTCATAACTGGGTATTCCGGATCTGGAGTACTCTTCCATGGGTTACAGATTCAGATGTACCGATTACATGAGCATTATACTATTTAATGTAATTTGGGTAAACTTTCTTTCTTTTTTTTTTTTTTTTGAATCAAAAGAAAAATGTTGTTTTCCGCTTTTCTATTCTTGATTGTAGTATTGTGAAGATTTTCTTTTGGTTTTCTTTGATTTCTTTGAATTGTATGCTAATGCATGTGGGATTTTCAATAAAAACTAAATGCCCCTACTCTTTTCGAGAAGTGCCATGGGATCTTTAACGTCCACCTGAACAACCACCAGAACAGGCAGACTGTACCTCGGTTTAACATCTCATCCAAAAGACAGCACCTCAGAAGTGCAGCACCCCCCTCATGCTGCACTACAGTGTCAGTATTGGAATTTAACCCAATTCCAGGTGTGGGGAATAGAACCCACAGCCTTCTGATCTTCCGGCCTCAGAGGCGAGTGTGCAACATGCTGAGCCACTGACATTGTGGTATTAGCAAAATAACTTATTTGATTGAAAATGATGGCTAGGAAGATCTATTTAAAACATTGTATTTCTCCTATTAGTAAAAGTTGTAAGAAAATTTTAGGGGCCATGGGACCTATACGAGGCTTACAGATGCTCCATACAGTATTTCCAATGGTTTTGGTTGTTGGCCAACTAGTACTGCTGCTTTAATTCATTGTGGTTAAGGAGTTGTATCTAACGCACTTTATTTTGGAGTATGTGGATAGAAGCTTAATGGCTTTCTTTCTTTGGCCAATTTAGCTCGATAAAAGCAAATTGAAACCTGGGACACGAGTTGCTCTTGATATGACTACGTTGACCATTATGAGGTAGGTCTTTTTTCATAAGTGCTCATTCTTGTTATCTGTGACAGAAGAATTTACTGTAATATAATCAGTACCTCATTTTCTGTCACGTGTTTGTATTATAGGTATCTGCCGAGGGAAGTTGATCCATTGGTCTACAATATGTCCCATGAAGATCCTGGAGATGTGTCTTACTCAGAAATTGGTGGACTATCAGAACAGATCAGAGAGCTAAGAGAGGTATCACAAGGTTTAGATTTCCCTGCTGAAATGCTTAAAATGACCTTTTATGCACCTTTTCATGCCAGCCAGCCTCCATGGAGCCTTGATTTGCTACCCAGGTGGGGTTGGGGGTGGGGGGATTTATCCCGGAAACTTATGATGTGTCGGGGAGATATTGTGGTGGAGGTAAGAGGCCCAGGTATACCAGGGTCATTTACTTAATTCCCCCCCCCCGATGCTGGCATGCACAGTGTTTCTGGCCACGGGCCCAATCAGCATCCTCCCTCCTCTTCTACATAACTTTGCATTGCCACCAGTGGTCATCCACGTAGCAGTACAGCCAGTGACCTTTCTGGCCTGGAGGCGAGCACCCTCTGGGATGTTCACTCCTCCTCCAAAGGACCAGCCCTCCAACGACTCAAGCTGTTCCTAACCCAGGTTACCGGCATTACAAGCAGTAGTCCTTCCCCTGTAACAATGGGCCGGTAAAAAATCTGTTTTATAATGAAGATTACTAGTTAGTAAGCAGTAAAACATCCATGCTGCTATATGTATAAATGGGTGGTTCCTGTTCTGACAATTAAACAAAGGCAAACGGGCACAAAGACCCCATGAACATAGAGTACAGGTCAGCACCACTCAACCAGAAAGTACCAACAGGTTTCAAAACCGGCAAAAAACTATTATTGCATGTATCACAAAATTAAAATGCTCACCCACATTTCAGTACATCAGATGCTGCAGGAACCCGGCATATGTTAATGGCTGTGCTGTTGGCTGTTTGTTTTTCTGCTAAACTTAAGCCCACTATCTTTTGCTCCACATAGAGCCATACTGTAGAGCAATCCACAAAGCCGAAAAAAGCATACAGAAACATAAAAAAAAAAATAAAAAAAAATGGTGGCCCTCACGCCCATAGAGTATGCCAAGAGAACAGGTAAAGAAATGGTCTGTACGCACTTTACGTATCGACATCCATCATCATTAGAGCATATAGTGTACATCTCCTAGAACATTTAAAAAGCAACCTCTTAAAGTGACATGCTTAAAAACCTAGTAATACAAAGTTGTGCAAAATAATGCAATTGGTTGTAAGCACATACAAGTGTAAACATATAGATTAATGTGCTGTAAGTTCTCAGACACCAAAGTGCAAAGAAACAGGAAAACACAAATAGAGGAATAACAAAGTAGGGCAAACAAAACATGGCAAAATGACAAAATTCTACAGAGATTAGCCAAAATGAAAACAGTAGAGCCATCGGGTCATGACACTTTTTGTTCAGGACAGGGTAAACAGCAGGAAGTAAATAAAAAGCAGAGCCAGCAAGTTATACTGCTATTATTGCACAAAACGCTAAAAGCGAGCGGTGCAGCAGAGCATGCATGTCATGCTGCATGCCACAAATAGCTATAGATAACCCATACACCATTTAAGCTAAAATGTCCAGTAATGCAAGCAGAGCATGCAAGTAGTTATGCACGTCACAAGTAGCTGTAAAAAGGGATTTCGTCATTCAAGTCCAATGGTGCCAATGTATTTAAAGTACAGATCCAAAAGGACTCGCATTGCAGTAATTTGCTGGTCAAATCCCCTCCAACATCTACTATTTCAGTACCCACAAATTTTAGAGAAGCTGCAGAACCATGACCTGCTTCTGCATAATGTCTTGCTATAGCATAGTCGAAGTTTTGATTTCTGATGACAGCTTTATGTTCAAACCCCAGGATTCGTCTAGTAGTATTAGATAATTAGCAGTCAGTCCAGAACTTCTGACTACCCCTGGAACTTTGATTTAGAATGTATGCAAATTAGAGAATTTGGAATGCATCATTCAGAACTTCTGTCTCTAGGTGGCATCTACCTGCCAGATTCAGTTTTTACATTCGGACAGCAAGACTTGCTCCGAAGAGCTGTACAGCAACTTCGTTGCAAGACTGTTCATTTTACTTAAAAAGTGGCATTTCTTCACTTTTGTATTATACTCTGCCTCTAGTAGTTTTATTTGTAAAGTTTAACTTAATGGGTATTATTTGATCGTTTTGAGTGATTCCCAGGAACAGAGTTTTCTAATTTAAAACACAGTTTGTTGTGGTTCTTGCCGCTAGCACTTTGCTTTTAAAATATTATTTAAATTTGTAGTTTATGTCACGATCGGTTCCTGTTCTTACCCAGGAACCGATCGCATTTGGTATTTAATTCATATTTTCTGGCATTGAATCCTACTTGCGATCGGGTCCCTTGCCAATCGTGCTTCATTTAAACTGTAGTAACCTGTACTAAGTTGTGGTTCCATTTATTTACATAGGAGCCAACTGATTTGTTTTGAAACCCTTTCTGGGGAAGTTTTTTTTTTTTACAGTCTCCTGACTTTTGGCATGTCAGACAGACCTAAAAAGAGGACGGGGTCCACAGGTTTTAAAAATTGTATTAAGTGCTTTCAGATGTATGCAAAGGCTGATCACCATGATTTTTGCATAGAGTGCTTGGGTCCCAGTCATATTTTCTCTAACTATGAAGTGTGCAATACTTTTTGTTCAAAAACTATTTAAAAAAAAAAAAAAAAAAAAAGCCAAACGATTAGAGGAAATGGCTTCTGCTTCCACCTCAGTGTCACCAAAGCAGACTGAAAAGTGTCCTCCTTCATCTCACTCCAAAACAAAGGAGTGACCCTCAAAAGGCTCCTCTAAAGATTACTCAGACCCCAAATTCCTGAAAAGGGGTATGAACATGCTAAGCACAAAAGAACAACAGAGCAGGCTTCTGAATCTATGCCTACCAAAAAGAAATATAAAGAAAAACATGCTGTTGCGCCTCCTCCTGCTGAAAAAGCAAAGGAGCTCCCAACAGACAAAGATAAAATAACCTCTGCGGAGGAAATTGCCAGAGCCCTGCAAGTCATACAGGCTGTACAAGACTGCAGGTTCCATACTGGGTTCACCAGTTCAAACCCCACCGGTGCCCGTTGACCAAGGCCTGGAAGTGTACAGTGAGGAGGAAGAGGAGGAACCAGATGTAGGGGAACTCAGTGAACCAGAGGTATCCTAGACCAGGAGTGTGGTTCCCCTTCTTGTGGGCAGGATGATTTTTCATCCCATTTTTCATTTGTCAGGCAAATGACTGACACCTTGGGTCTCACTTCACAGGACTCTATGGATGATGAGGAAGAGGCAGATTTTTTAGATATGATGGGTTTGACTCCCACGAGATAGGTGGTCCTTCCTAACCTCATTTCCCTTAAAAAGGTTACTTTTAAAATCCTTCAGACACCTTCCTCTCTCCCTGGGGTGGACAAGAAGGTGGAGGAAAAATACCAGCTGGATTGCAGTTCTGATTATTTGTATACCCATCCAAATCATGAGGGTGTGATACAGGCTGCAGCCTGTGATAAGACAAAAGTACCCCTGGCATCTCATCCACCAGACAAAGATTCCAGAAAAACTGACACTATGGGGAAGAATGGTTACTTGGGCTCTTCCTGTCTCCTCTGACAGGCAGCTTACATAGCTTACGCTGTTCAGTACCAGAAAGCCCTATGGAATTCCATGCTGGCTTTAATTGATAAAGTTCCAGGAGATGTGTCTCACAATATGGCAGATATTGCCAGAACAGCTTTAGATGTCACGAAGTACCAGTTTCACATGGCCATGGATGCAAATGGCACTACATCCAGAATGTTGGCCCTGTCGATCTCTTTAAGAAGGTTCGCTTGGCTCAGAGCAACCAATCTTGCACCAGACACTCTGTTAAAGACTATGGATTTCCCTTGTGAAAACAGTTCCTTTTTGGTGACAAAACTGAGGCATACATGAAAAAGGTGGAGTACAAAAACACCTAGAGGAGTAACTCTGAGACAGAGAGAGAGAGAGAGCCAGCCTTGACTTTTTAGAGCCACAGGAAGGGGAGGTAGGGGGTACTACCCCAGGTCATGTGCCTCATTGTCTATGCCTGTGGAGTACACGCAGGTCAGAGGATACTACAGGGGCAGGAGCCAGTCCAGCTCCTGCTTCCAGTCCACAATCAAGACAGAATCCCTGACTGCACAGATCAGGTGGCCCCCCCCCACCCCAGTAGGGAGCAAGTTGGATCACTATTTCCAACACTGGGGAAAACAGTACCACAGACAGTTGGGTACTGGAGGTAGTGAGTAAGGGTCTCTGTCTTCAGTTCAAACAGTTTCCAAAACTCCAGGGCCCAGGGTCTTCCGACCTTCGTCTCCAGCAGAGACTATTCTGCTGGAGTTAGAGGTAAAAAAGCTGCTGCAAGCCAGGGCAATAGCCAGTCCACTCTTACCAAAAAGGGCAAGGACATGAACTCAAGATACTTTCTGACCAAAAAGAAAAATGGAGATTGGCAGCCAATCCTGGATCTCGGATACCTAAACACTTGGCAAAGCTCAGGTTCAAAATGATCACACTGGCCTTAGTTATTCCTTCTCTAAGGAAAGGAAACTGGCTGGCATATGTGGATCTGAAAGATGCTTACTTTCACATTCCAATCAGACCTTGCCACAGAAAGCACCCAAGGTTCTTTCTTCCCTCAGGTGATTGATTACCAGTTCTCAGAACTTCCCTTTGGGCTCACTTCTGCTCCACGGGTATTCACAGAGTGTCTGTCAGTGGCGGCAGCTTACCTCAGAAAGCAGGGAATCCGTGTATTTCTTTACCTGGATGACTGGCTAGTCGTAGGGAAATCATACCAGCAGGTGAAGGATTCCATCAGGGTGACCCAAAGTACCTTGGAATCACTGGATTTCCTTATCAATGCTCAGAAGTCTCAGATGGAGCCAGTTCAGTCACTGGAGTTCATTGGAGCAGAACTGAATATTGTTCAGGGAAAAGCTTTTCTCCCACAGGAGAGGGTGTCAAATATACTGGCTCTAGCAAATTTTTGCCGTAGGCCAGTCCAGAACTGCAAGACAGTCCCTAGCATTACTAGGACACATGGCCTCAACTACTGCAGTAGTGTCTGGCTCCAGGTTTCAGATGAGGGATATTCAGTATTGCCTCAGATCCCATTGGTCCCAAAGAAGGGACCCCAGTTCGAAGCTTGTGCCAGTCACAAGGATGCTGTTACTGGCCCTGCAGTGGTGGAAAGAAAGGGACAACCTCTGACAGGGCATCCCTTTTCAGCAACAGCACCCACACAGTGGTCATAGCAATCAGTGCCTCCCTCCTAGGGTGGGGGGCACATGCAGGAGACCTAAAAATCTGTGAAATGTGGTGGTCTCAAGCATCCGAACTGCACATTAACCTTTTAGAGTTGAGAGCAGTCTGCCTTGCCCTAAAGGCCTTTGCCCCTCAGTTGAGGAGTTAGTCAGTCCAGGTCAGGACAGACAGCACAACCACCATGTGGTATATCAACAAGCAAAAGGGTACCAGATTTTCAAGGCTGTGCACAGAAGCCTTGAAAGTTTGATCCCTAGCATACTCCCTGGAAGTGCATTTGTCTGCCATTCATCTCCCAGGGAAAGACAATATACTGGTAGATTCACTCAGCAGAATCAGCCAAGATCATCACGAATGGGCCTTGAACAGGCAAGTGTTGGACACAATTTTCAGGCCTTGGGGCACCCTGCAACTAGCTCTGTCTGCCTCAAAATCACCAGTTTCCACTTTATTGCTGCAGACCACCCTCCTTGGGCAGCGGCGCCCATGGAGGCACTCACCCCTGGATTGGATGGGAACATTTCTTTATGCCTTCCCTCCAGTTCCACTGGTGTCAAGAGTCCTTCTCAAGCTGAGGTGTCAGTCTGCAACCACGATACTGATTGCACCAGATTGGGCCAGGCAACCATGGCACCCTTTGTTGCTCACCCTGTCCACCAAGCAACCCATTTGTCTGCCCCAGAGATGCAATCTTCTAACAGTTATTCAGGGGCAGATAGTTTTTCCGAACCTTGCGTGCCTTCACCTTAAAGCTTGTTTCTTGAGGAGTTAGAATTTTCTGAGTTTAACCTGTCAGAAACGGTACTGAAACTTTCTCACAAAACTTCCAAAAGAAAGACTTATGTTTTAAAGTGGAAAAGATTTTCCATCTGGTGCAGGCCTAAGAAAATCAATCCCCTTAAGGCAGATTTGCCCACATTGCTTGATTTATCTGGTGCGTTTGCAGTCACTAGGCCTCAGGCCTGCAACCCATAGGGTTCACTTTGCAGCAGTATCTGCAGGTGCTCGGAGAACAATAGCTTCACACACCATTTTTAGAACATTTTTCAAAGGGTTGGCACATGTGTTCCCTCCTGTTAGGGAACCAGTACCTCCTTTGGATTTGAATTCATGCATAGCCAAACTCATGGAATCCCCCCTTTGAACCAGTGACTACAGCTGACCTGAAATATGTCACATGGAAAACTGTGTTCCTGGTGGCAATCACTTCAGCAAGAAGGGTGTGCGAGCTCCAAGCTCTTTGCACTGATCCTAATTGCATTATCTTCCATAAGGACATAGTAGTCCTTAGGACAAGCAGGAAGTTCCTTCTAAAGGTAGTAATTGAGTTTCACTTGAATCAGTCCATCACTCTGCCTGTATTTGTCACAGCCAAATCCAGTTCAGGTGAATTGAAACTGCATAGGCCCGAGGTTACAAACTGGGTTAGAAACTGGTTACATGGGAGAACTCGGAGAGTATTAGTAAGTGGCACTCTGTCTGTGGAGGGGAGTGTGACTAGCGGGGTCCCGCAGGGCTCAGTTCTGGGGCCAATCCTCTTCAATATATTCATCAGCGACATTGCAGATGAACTGGAGGGTAAGGTGTGCCTGTTTGCAGATGACACCAAAATTGGCAACAGGGTAGACGCAACAGAGGGACAGGACAGCAAAGCATGGAAGCTGATCTCCGAAAACTGGAGGAGTGGTCCTAGACCTGGCAATTGAAATTCGGTGTCCAAAAAATGCAAGGTCATGCACCTGGGAAAGTATAACCCAGGGAATCAGTACTCAGTGGGAGGGGAGCAGCTGGTGGCTACCAGGCAGGAGCGAGACCTAGGGGTAATCATGTCAGATGACCTCAAGGTCAGTAGACCGTGTGAAAAGGAAGTACTAAATGCTAGTGGTATCCTGGGATGCATAGGGAGGGGCATCACAAGCAGAAGGCATGAAGTAATCGTACCCCTGTATTGGTCCCTGGTCAGGCCTCACCTGGAGCACTATGTACAGTTCTGGAGGCCACACCTCAGGAAGGACATAGATAGGCTGGAGATGGTACAGAGAAGAGCAACAAAGATGGTGCAGGGCTTGCAACAGAACCCGTACGAGGCAAGACTGGATGACCTCAAATTATACTCCCTAGAACAACTCAGGAATTGTGGGGACACAATAGAAACATTCAGATGTGTTAAAGGCAACAGCAGGGTGCACATGCAGAACCTCTTTCAGGTAAAGTACTACAGCAGGACTAGAGGGCACAACCTTAGACTTAAGCGAGGAAAGTTCAGAAGCAATACGAGGAAATTCTTCTTCACAGAGTGTGTTGTGGAACCATGGAATAGCCTTCTGGAGAGGGTGGTGGGAGCCAAGACAGTGGGGGAATTCAAGAGGCATGGGATAGACACTGTGGGATACACAAGCAGGCATCTAAGTGGGGGTAGGAAACCAAAGGCAGACTTGATGGGTCGTATGGTCCCCTTCTGCCGACAACTTCTGTGTCTCTATGTTTGTATAGCTTGGATGCAAAAAGATCTCTCAGCTGTTACATTACACATACTGAGGACCTCAGGAATCCCCATTCACAGCTGTTCATTACCTGTGGTAAAGTGGGAAAGGACAGGCCTGCCTCAAAGAGGTCGAGTGCATGTTGGATAGTATCCTGCATTGAATTCTGCTACAGTAAGACTGACCAGCAGCCACCACAAGGCCATAGGGCACATTCCGCTCATGGAATTGCTGCTTCTGTGGCAGCTGCAAGGGATATTCCCTTATTGGAAATCTGTAAAGCGGCTGCCTGGAGTACCGTCCACACCTTCACAAAGCACTACTGCTTGGATGTCCAGTCCAGGACTGATGCTAGGTCTGGCTCTGCAGTATTGCAGAACCTTTTTCTCAAATAGGTTCTGTACCCACCTCCCAAGGCACACGGCTTGGTAGTCTGTTAATTGTCCAATACTACTAGGAGATTCCTGGGATTTGAAGAAAAAATTACTTACCACAGTAATATTGTTTTTTCCAAGGGATCTCCTAGTAGGATTAGACCTCCTATCCGTACCTCCCCTTACATAACCTGAATAGGTTCAGCAATACATTTATGGGAGTGTATAAGGTTGCCATTAATCTTTGGTTTATCTCTTTTATATATTTGTTAATGCACACAAGTATGTCTAGGATACTTGGCTGTCCTTTTTTGTATCCCTCTTGTTCTGTTTGGAACCTGTCCTCCTTTTCAAGGGGAGAGTATTGTTGTTAAGCAAGCAATAACACACAATGAGGTGTGGGTTATCTCCTGTTATAAAGTGGGCTAAAAAAAATCCAGAATGCTGATTGGCTAAAACCTACTTTTAGCTGTGTCCTTATCAGCATGTATTGTGCCAACCAGCACTAACTCTGCCAACCTCAGCCTTACCACACAAAAATATCACTGTCCTCAACACCATCCTCTGTAAAACAACCTGCAGCTCCATAACACGCTAAACAGACTTGCGACCACTGTGCACAGTACTCCTGTAATCTACAAAGTACTCCCTGATGTGACACTCTCCCGTCAACCAATACAATCACGAACATTATTTTTTTCTTTTATAAAAAACTCAGACTGACCTTTTCTTTCTTGCCTCCCACCCCGACCAAATCAAAAGTAACTCGTACTGTGCTTCCTGACGGTACTTAAAGCTGGCCGCAGCTTTCAAATTCAGTTACAAACCTACACGTCCAACTACAGAAATTCAGACCTGCTCCTCTGCTGTGTTTTTTTTTCAAACTATAAAAGCATATTAAATCCTATAACACAGATCAGCCAGCCATCTTAAGTGCAATCTAGAAAGCGCAATTTCTCACGCTGTGTAGCGCGAGAACACCACATGAATTCCTCACATCTCCATCCCGCTAGTTCCGCCACAGATACTACAAACTGTTCATTTAGTTTATGTCCAGTAGTCACCTTCGATTTCTTCTTCTGCAGTCCTTCATAATCTTATTTCTTAATCCTGTATGACTAAAAACAATAACTTCCCATCCAGTACTATACCACATTACTGAACCACGAAGGACAAAACCGCTGCATATGGCGGCCGGTGACGGACACGCTTGCTTCACTTCACAACCTGTACTGTAAAAAAAAAAAAAAAAGATAACTGAATAAAAAAAACTCAACAAACTAAACTTTCTTTATTTCTGCCACTGTTTATTTCAGACTTTCTCTTTCTGGCGCAAGACACTTACAGACAGCAACATTTCCATACACTCGCTACTATAACTAAAAGCGAACACTTGCTGTCAAAAAAAAAACAAAAAAAAAACTGACCATATCAACAAAGAAAAAAAACTCAAAAAAACAATGACACAGGAATTTTATAGTACAAAAAAAAATGCTAGGCATACTCTCAGGATGGAACACATAAGGACCCTCTGTTTCCAATGAAACACTTTAGAAAGTAACTTAATAGAAGAACTTTTTTTTTACTATTTCAGTTATTGAGACCTTTTTTATATTTGTGGCTTTTTTATATATTTTTTCTAACCATTCAATAATTATTTGGTGAACCCATTTTATAAGTGCAATAACACACTCAGAGGTGTGGGTTATCGCCCTGATAAAAACACGCCCAGGGCTTAAGGCACTCGGCTCAGTGGGTTGTAGTACACCCTTGGGCGTGCTCTTATCAAGCAGGATGACCCCACATCCATGTGTTATTGCTTGCATAAGAGCATGCCCAGGTGTGTTATACCTCTTGCACCTGGGTGTTCTCTTATCAGGAGATAACCCACACCTTGGAGTGTGTTATTGCGCTTATAAAATGGGTCCCTAAGTAAATATTAATAAAAAGAAAATTTAATTTTTTTTTGTACAAAAGGAACTTTTTAATAATGGTAACATGAAAAAATAGTTCCTCTATTACTGTTGTTCTGTATTTGATACTGTCTAGCTGGCCAGTAGAGGGCTTCCACGCAAAAGAAACAGTGCCTTTTTTTTTTTTTTTTTTTTTAACCCCCCACCACCACCACCACCAGACAGGCTTACACAGTTTTAATTTTACGGTCTTTTTTTTCCCCATTTTCATATGCCTGTCACTGTTTACAGGGACTGAGCCTGTCCGTTTGAATTTGCAGCCACCTCTGCTTAGATCAGCGAATGCACAGAAAGTTGCAGCTCATGTAGTACTGGGAAGCAGCTAATGGTAATAAGCGGCTGTATCCAGGGAATTTAGAGTACAGGGCAGTGTTGGGGGTGTGAGTGCAGCTACTTTTATTGTCAAGAAAGGGCAAGCTTGACGGTTTCACTGCGAGCAACCCTTGACAGCGAGCAACAGTTTCCTTTGTGAGCGATCATTTCACTCGCCAACTGCTGTAGTTAAAGCTTTTTTCCCCACAACAATCGCGTCTTTTGTAAATAGCCCTCTCTGTGTCCCATTAAGCCCGAAAGCACGCAATTGTAGTTTCTTCATGTTTTTTTGAATAAGTGAAGGACAATTGCAGACACAGCTTCCTGTGAGGAGTGAGAGCGAGCATGTCCCTCGCCAGCCTCTGCATTTAGCACTTTTCCTGATGGCGCTTTTCCAGTCGCAGTTGTGGCTGCTGGTTGTGTAAAGAGAAAGTGGTAATGTTAAAGTACAAAATCATCTGAAACACCAGGTGCAGGAGGGGGACAGGACTGGGTCTTGTGAGTTGCAGAGGTCGGATTTGTGCTTTATTTTAAAGCTGTGGTATACACAGTGCTCACCGGATCAGTTTCTCTTCAGAACCTGCACAGGTCAAATTGTTATTTGTATATGAGAGGAAAAGAATAAAAAAAAGTTTCTGTGGTCCTGTTGTGCAGTGTAACTTGCAGCTGTTGTAACTGACATTGTGTTGCAGTATGGGGGTGGGGTGGAAGAGGGGGATCGGGCAGCTCGACCACACAGATCTTCATTCTTGACAGCATGATTTCCTTGTATGAAAAGTCCTGTACGGCTGAAAAGGTACCGGTTGGCAGGTTATGCTCTGATAAGGACACGGCCAAAGGTACCTCTCAGCCAATTAGGACCCAGAAAATTCCTGACCCATTTTGTAAGGGCGTTTTACCTACAATTGTTTAATAGTCTAGTGTTCATCTACAAAATCAAATCTGGCAGTTAGATGCCACCTAGAGGCAGAAGTTTTGAATGATGCATTCCAAATTCTCTAATTTATATACATTCTAAATCAAAGTTCCAGGGCATTCAAAAGCTCTGGACTGACTGCTAATTGTCTAATTCTGCTACGAGATCCCTTGGAAGAAACAATATTATCATGGTAAGTAATTTTTTTCTTTTCTCACCTTCGTTTTTAGTTCTTTTTTTTTCTGTCCAACGTAGCTCATCTCGCACTTAAATTTTGGTATGTATGTTACACTGGTGGAGGAGAGCGAAATATTAGCCACGCGATTTAAGGTATAAGATGAATGTTTATGGGTATTACCATTACATAGATACCAATTAAATTATGGGGACTAATAACCAAAATTCGGGAAAAAAATGCAAAACCAAATTTTATTTTTTAAAACTGTAATGAAATTTTCCATGTTGGTATTTAAAAAAAAAAAAAGTATATCAATGTACTGTATCATTATGGAAAAAGTATATTAATAGCATTTTATTTTACAGAAATACAGTTCTGTCATATATACATGTTTTTAATATTGATGATATAATTATTACTGTTACATTATAGTGATATAGTATCGACACCATATAGCAGCTGGACTCCCAGCTTTCATTTAAAAAAATTCCTAGCCCCAGTGGTTCCATAGTTACATTTCACAAGATATTTTCTTTAAAATAAGATGACTTTGGAACCATTAGGGCTATAGATATAATTTTTTTTTTTTTTTAATGAAAGCTTGGAGTCACGTAATAATATTGTTAATATATCTCCACAGTGACCATATAGTGATATAAAGCAAACAAAATATTTCATATCAGTATAAAAAAACATAAAATGGTTCACTGTATTTTTAAAGTCTTGTTATTTTTACCACAATATATTGACGTGTATGCATGTAGCCTCACAGGAGAACTGTATTAACTGTGCACATGTTAGAACTTTCAAAATGTAGTTCCAAGCATTTTATAGAATAATGTGGGGTGGGTGTGTGTAACCTGAATTTTACACGCTCAAGATGTGGGATGCTACATAAACCCCAAAGGCGAAGCCCAAGGGGTTTATACAAGCATCCCACACCAAGTGTGTGTGTGAGAGAGAAATTCTGGTTCACACCCACCCACCCGTATATTATCTTATTTAATTAACACCCAACATTTTTGATGCTATTCCTCCGATGGTGGTAGGTACATGTTTTGACCCGTCTGCTCTTTTTAAGCAGTAAATGAAATTAGCTAGCTAGAATACTGTCTAGCTGTGGCATCGGGAAGATCTTCAAGGCAATCTCTTGCAGCAGCTCATAACACATGGGATTACAGCAGCAGGCGTCATTTCCTCCGGCTGACTTCTCAGCAGTCGACCCTGGGACCTCCCCCTGACACTACCATGTGGTGTCTACCTGACAGGTATAAAAGGGGGTGGTCCCAGCTACTCCTCAGTTCTTTTTAACCGCGACCTACATGCAACAAGTCCTCCTTCAGAGCTCTGCTTACCTATCTTCAACAAAGAGTTCTACCGACCAAAATTTTACAGTAAAGAAGTTTTTATACTAATGTCTTCGGATCCCTTATTCTGAAGGTGTTCCTGTGGTCACAGAATCGCTAAGGAAGACCACCATGAAGTCTGTGTTCATTGCCTTGGTCCTGAACACGACTGCAGGGAGTGTGTCTTCTGCAATAGATTCAACAAGGCCACAAAACGTCAAAGACTTCAGCAGCTCTGTGAGTTCCTCATGAAGCAAAAAGTTGCCCTGCTGGAGGAGCAGCAGCAGTGCTCCACAACCAGATAATCCTCAGTGTCCTCCTCGGGGCCTCACTGCTCTGCAGGTGTGACCCCCGTCAACACAGAGTCCTGGTAAAGACAGCCATCCAAGACAAAGCTATTTCTGCTTCTCCCTCGTCGTCGACGGCTTCTTCACAAAAAGTGAGTGTGAAGAAGTCTGCCCCTCTTACATCGTTCTGTACATTGTCAATGATTGTGGGCTCCTCTCTTCCCTCATCGACGGTGGGTTCTGGGATCATACTACAGCTTCCAAAGCTGCCTCCCCCTTCATTACTGTCTAGCCATTATCCATTGATGATGGCTTCAGGCCCATCGACGATGCTGTCATCGGTGTTGGTTTGCAGCCCGTCGACGATCCTGTCATCGACGACCAGCCTAATCTCACAGGGCTTAATGTTGGCGCCCTCGTCGACGATCCTAGGGTGTCTCTCTCTCACACACACACACGCACACCCACACCCCTTGTCAATGGTTACACGTTTGGTTCCACTGCCTGCCTCTATTCCATCAGTGGCCCCAGTTCACTCTGTGCAGTCTGCCTTGGCTACTTCCACTGTCATGTTTGATGTCCAGGCTCTAGTGAATACTATCCTGGACCTGACTCAGACCCCGCCCCAACCCCCAGAAAGGGGTTGACTCCGTCTCTGCTCCCTGTTGGCATGCTTTGGCCCAGCGGATGGGCAGCTCTTCCCCTGTGTCCCCAGGTGTTTACACTCAGGATATTGACATGGAGAACCCTTCTCTGCAGGACTGGGATATAGCTGACCTGGAGAACAAGGATGGCATGGACCATGAGGAATTCCCCTCAGTCCTCATCAGCTGCCTCCTTTGTTCAGGGGGAACCTACCCCAGAGCTCCCTTGTTCTCCGCCAGATGACCCGACATTTTCAGACATTATGATCTACCTCAGAAAACGTTTGGGTTCCAGGGCATTGAGCAGGATGCTTCTAGAAAGAAATTGGCTCAGTAGTTAAGTGTGCTGGAATCCCCCACCCTGGTTGTCCCCTCTTTGGTGGAAGCCTTTGAAGAGGCTGTCTTGGCTGCATGGAAACAGCCATTCCAGATTCCTTCCAATCCTGATAAGGCTGATAGGATTTATCAGGCTCCAGTAGATCACCCCTATTTCATGTCTCCGCCTCAGGTAGACTCAGTGGTAATCAGTGCTGCACATGATGGGTCCTCTAGGCCTCCGCGCATGAATGCTCAGCCCCCAGATAAGGAGTCTAGAAAATTGGATGTTATGGGGAAAAGGGTTTTTGCCTCTGCCACCTTGTCTCTATGTATACTCAATTACATGGGATGCCTCCTGCAATATAAGGAGGAAATTCTAAAGGCCTCCTAGGCAACAGTCCAGTCCCTCCCAGCAGGTTCTGTCCAGGAGGAGCCGACAGTCAAAATGTCTACGGTGGCAGCTGTATGCCACCACCTGCTAGGGGCCACTTATGATGCTGTTGACACTACGGCTTGTACGTCCTCTACAGGAGTGTGTCTCAGACGACACGCCTGTCTCAGGGTGTCAGGATTTTCACAAGACGTACAGCAATCTATCCTGAATGCTCCTTTTAAAGGGGTTCAGCTGTTAGGTCCACAGACCCAAGACATATTGAAAGACTTACAAGACTCAGGTTGTACCCTTCAATCGGTATGGACCCTGTACCGTCCTAAAGCCAAAATGGCCTTCCAGGGCTCCGCGAGGGGTTGCCCCTACAGGGGCCATCCCACGGTTCAGAGACCACCAGCCAATAAGAGAGAACCTCCGTTACAATTGCCAGGTCCTAGAAATGCTCAGAAAACCTGTTACATCCCTGCTGCCCCCCCAGCAGGGCCAACCTTCAGCCTGAAGGTCTTCCTCTGGTCGTGGGACTAGACCCTACCCACGGCCATCAAGGGCAGGTTTTCCCTGTACCTGCAAGGGTGGCAAGCTATCTCCTCCGACCAGTGGCTCCTGCAGTTGATCACGACAGGGCACACACTGGGGTTCACAGAGATGCCTCTTCCTTTGCCACGCAGGGTCTCTCACTCCCCCCCCCCCCCAGACCAAGCATTGGTCTTATGGACTGAAATCGATGATTTGCTCTCAGAAAGGGTCCTCAAACCAGTTGGGTGTGAGATTTTACTCCCATTTTTTCCTGGTTCCCAAATGGATGGGGGATCTACGCCCCATTTTGGATCTGAGGTGCCTCAACCTCTACATCACTTACCAAAAGTTCCGAATGGTGTTTCTTTTGACACTTCTCCCTTTGCTGAACAAAGGAGATTGGCTCTGCTCTCTGGATATGAAGATTGCATACCTCCATATCCTGATGCACCCGGCTCACAGACGTTTTCTCAGTTTCATGTTTCAGGGTCATCATTACCAGTTCAGAGCCCTCCTTTTTGGCCTTTCCTCAGCCCCGAGGGTATTTGCAAAATGCCTAGCGGTGGTCGCAGTGGACCCTGCAGGGACGGCTTTTGTGTCTTTCCCTACCTGGATGACTGGTTCCTGAAAGTGTCCTTCAGCCAACAGCTGTTATGCTTTCTCGAAACCTGCAGTTGTTTGCCATGGTGGGGATAGCAGTAAACTATCCGAAGTCCAAAATGGACCCTACTCAATGCCTCCAATATATTGGAGCCATGTTAGATACTTCCGTGGGGAAGGCATATGTGCCCATAGCTCGAGCGGACTCCCTGATTGCTTTGGCACACAGATTAGAGTCCAGCAGATTAGTCTCGGCACGAGAATACTTCTGTTTCCTGGGACATTCGGCGGCCACAATACAGACAGTCCCCAATGCCAGGCTAAATATGAGGGTCTTTCAGTGGTCCCTGTGAGTACAGTGGGATCAGAAGGACGATTTCAGTGCCCCAGTCCTGATGTCTTCCCTGGCTCATCGAGTTCTACAGTGGTGGAAGTCTAGAGTCATGCCATTCTGTTCTCCTGTCCCGAGTCTCATTCTGACTACAGACGCCTCCTTGACAGAGTGGGTTGCTCATCTCCTGCATGTCAGATACCAAGGATCTTGGATGCCAGTGGAGGCCCGCTTCCACATCCATTGTCTTAGAGCTGAGGGCAGTTCTCAACATCTTACAGGCATTCAAGACTCTCCTCCCCCCGGTTGCCTTCAAGTACAATCAGACAGTTCTATGGTAGTTCACTGCCTCAACAAGCAAGGAGGCACCCATTGCTACCCTATCTGCAGAGAATTGATGAGGGTTTGGTATTGGGCGATCCAGAAAAAAATTAATCTTCTGGCAGTACACATCCCCAGGGTGTCCAACACCCTTGCAGATGCCCTGAGCAGATCCACTGCCAAGGCCCCGAGTGGGAGATCTTATCCAACATTCTAAATGACATTTTCTACCTGTGGGGCCGACCGAAGTTGGACTATTTGCCTCTCCACAAAACTATCGCTTTACTGCTCTCTCGTGCAATGTCCTGGAACTGTGTGGCATTACCTCTTTCCTGGACAGGAAGATTTCTGTATGCCATCCAGCCCTTTCCTCTCATTCAGAGAGTACTACTCAAACTGGTCCAGGACAGGGCGTCTGATTCTTATAGTGCCATTATGACCAAGACAGATTTGGTTCCCTCTACTTATACAGCTCTCGGAACCAGATCCCATACCTCTGCCAATTTGCTGGGCTTTACTGTCCTAGGCACAAGGCTTCCTGCTACACCCGGACCTTCGCTCCCTTCATCTGCACACTTGGCTCCTGAGGACGTGGTCCTCTTGTGCTTCCAGGTGTCCCCAAAGGTGGCATAAGTTCTCCAGGCTGCTAGGAAGTGGTCTACTCAGTCTTCCAATTCCATGAAGTGGAAACGCTTCTCTACTTGGGTGTCTACCCTGGACTTAGATCCTTATGAGTGTTCCCCTCCGTGCATCTTGGATTATTTGCTCTCCTTGTCGGAGGGTGGGCTGAAATATCCCCCTGTGAAAGTCCACCTTTTGGCCATTGCCACATTTCATTTATCTGAGGGCAACATCCCTTTGTTCCAGTTACCTTTGATTCAAACCTTTTGAAAAGGTATTCTGCACCTTCATCCCCCTAACCGGGATCCAATCCCTGTGTGGGATTTGAATTTATGCTTGAAAAATTCACTACAAGTCTAGGTGAGTCTGCTGAATCCAGCGACTTCTATTATCTTTCTTGGAAAACTAGTTGCCATCACGTCAGGCAGACGTGTCTCAGGGTTATATGCACTAATGTGCAAACCTCCATACCTGCAGTTTCGTAACGGCTGGGTGTCTTTATGCACCAGACTGTCATTTTTGCCTAAGGTTATTTCTGAATTTACTTTAAATCAGACCATTCAATTACAAGTGTACTTTGCGGAGCCTATGAATCAAGGGGAAGCCCTACTTCATACTCTCATTGTGCGTAAAACATTGAGCATTTACCTTCTCCGCACTTCACAGTTGCGAAAAACTGAGAAACTTTTTGTTTGGCCCCTGGAAACCAAGAGGTTAGTGTTTCAAAGCAGTGCTTGTCCACATAGTTATCCAACTGCATTACGTTTATCTATGCAAAATACAAAAAACCTCTCACAGGGGTTGTAATACCCCATTCTACTGGAGGCCTGACTGCCATTACGGCGCGTTTCTGCCTTGGATATTTGCGAAGCCACCATGTGGTCTACTGTACATACCTTCACCAAGCATTACAGTCTAGACATTGCTTCTAAGAAGCAGACCGTTTTTGGATGGGCTGTCGTACAAGACCTCCTGTCCTAAGTACTGATGATTCACTTCCTCCTCCCGCTGAGTATAATAACTGCTTGGGAATCTTCCCATGTGTTGTGACCTGCTGCAAGAGATTGCCTCGAAGGAGACAGTACGATTGCGTAAGAACTTACCGTAACAGTAGATCTTTGAGTATCTCTAGCAGCAGGTTATGCAGCCCGGCCCTCCTTTCCCATTGCTGTTACTTCAGAAGGGTTCCTTGCTCCGGTCTTTTACGACTCCACGAACTGCTGCCTTAATTTTCCTCCTCGGTTCCCATCGGAGGCCTAGGATATGTTTTCACATTCGATCACCAGGATGGAAAAGAACTGAGGAGTAGCTGGGACCTCCCCCTTTTATACCTGCCAGGCAGACACCACTTGGTAGTGTTACGGGGAGGTCCCAGGGTAGACTGCTGAGAAGTCATCCAGAGGAAATTACGCCTGCGGCTGTAATCCCATACGTTATGACCTACTGCAAGAAATACTCATGAAGATCTTGTTATGGTAAGTTCTTACATTACCGTACTGTTTCAAACTCTGTGGACTCTCCTATTTCTGACAGAAATGTTTTCAAAAGTTTAATGTCACTTGCTGTTTTTCAGAGGGTATTTTTGTTTTCCTGCTCATAGAAACATAGATATTGTCAGTAGATAAGGACCGCTAGGCCCATTCAATCTGCCCACAAGCCCTACACCCGTTTTGTGGCATCTGACCCTAACTGGTCAGCAAACTTTCCACCCTCCCTTCCCAGCTCCAGTGTTCCCTTGTGCCTGTCCCATGCATGTTTAAATCCCTCCACTGTGCGAGCTTCCACCACCTCTTGTGGCAGACTGTTCCATGTGCCCATAACCCTCTCTGTGAAGAAAAACTTCCTCACATTTCCCCTTAACCTGTCACCTTCCAATTGCATGTCATGCCCTCTTGTTCTTGCACTCCTCCTAAATTGGAAGATGTCTTCCCCCTGTAGCTTGTTGATACCCTTAAGGTACTTGAACATTTGTGTCATATCCACACGGTCCCTCCTTTCCTCCAGCGAGTACATATTGAGGTCCCTTAATCTCTCCTCTTATGATTTCTGCTGCAAACCCTGTACCATCTTAGTCGCCCTTCTCTGGACCGCCTTCACTCTGTCAATGTCCTAACGAAGGTGTGGCCACCAGAACTGCACACTGTACTCTAGGTGAGGCCTCACTAGTGTTTTGTACAGCGGCATCACTACCTCCTGCCTTCTGCTAGTGATACCTCTGCCTGTGCACCCTAGCATGCCACAGGTCCTCCTTGCAGCCTTTGTACTCTGCTTAGACACTTTCAGGTCATCTGAAATGATAACCCCTAGGTCCCTTTCTTCCTTGGTAATTGTCAGCAACTCTACCGTGCTGTAGCTCTCCCCAAGGTTCCTTCTTTCCAGGTGCATTATTTTGCACTTATTTAAAGTAAACCTCAGCTGCCACACCTCAGACCATGTTTCAAACTTCCCCACGTCCCTCCTCATTTTCTGCATACTGTCTGGAGTATCCACCCTGTTGCAGATCTTGGTGTCATCTGCAAACAGACAGACCTTTCCTTCCAGCCCTTCCGAAATGTCTCTAATAAAGACATTAAACAGGACAGGCCCAAGGACTGATCCCTGAGGTACCCCACTGGTCACCCCTCTTTCCCTGGATTGGATCCCATTTACCACCACCTCCTGCTCGGAGATGAAGTCTTCCTGGCTCGTTGAGTCACTGAGGTTGAATCTGGATTCCATGTTTGTTTTTTGTTCTTGTTTCTTTCTTTATAAGATGGCCATTTAATTTTTTTTATGCTGTTTTCTGATGTTTTGTTCCATTTTCTGGCTTGGTGTTTTGTCTGTAAGGAAGTTCGTTGAAGCTGTTTGCAGCAGCAGGTGGCTTAGCTCGCACTAAGGTGAGCTAGATTGACAGGTGCCAATTACAACCTCTCAGTTATAATCAAAAATATCGACCGGGAGGTTGTAACTGGGAATAAAACAATCGTTATCTATATATAAAAAATGCATGATTATTTTTTAAAATGGTCTGAACATACTAATAGTTGTTCTGTCAAAAAAAAAAAGTTCCTTTTCAGTTTAAAAAGTACTTAGCAGACTTAAAACGGGGGAAATGGCATCTTTCAAGCCGGGAGAGAAGGGCACTGCAAAAGAAAAGGATCAGACTTTTCACTGTTGCAATGCTGCTTTAAACTTAGTTTACAAATTGACTTTTCATGAAATTGCAGATGTGCAGCAATGCTTGCAGTATCTGATGTAACTATTTCTAATTCAAAACCAAAGAATAATTTCCAATTTATTTAATGTTGCAGCCAGTCTGAGTACTAAATGCTTCTGTCTCCATCAACTTACAAACATACGACAAAGCCTGCAGAATAAGGCCATTGGGTCTTTTGAGTCTGCTCGTTTTGCAGGGTCCTCAGTGTCCGCTAGTGACCCTGCCCCACCGACCAGCCCTTCCCCTCCCCCCTACCGTCCTCCTCTTGACCTTTATTTTCCTCTTAACTCTATCCTAGCCCCTCTTGTAGCTGCCCACTCTTTACAGCTAAACCACCTGCTCAGGAAGGCGATTCCAGCCCACCACCACCCCCTCCATGAAGAAGTGCCTCTTAGTCCCTCTCCTTAACCTCCCCCCACCAGCTTGAAAATGTGTTCTCTCATATTTCCATTCCCTTTGAGCTGGAAGAGGCCCCTCTTTGTTCACCCTATTTATTCCTTTCAAATAGTTGAAGGTCTCACTAATGTCTCCTCTCCAGACCAGAGTACACGTTCAGGGCCTCTAGTCTCTTCTCATACATCCTACCCTGCTGGCCTCTGATAAGCCTGGTAGCCCTCCTGTGGACCATCTCCAGCAGGTTTATATCCTTTTTAAGGTATGGACACCAGTACTGCATGCTGTACTCTGGGTGTGGCCTCACCAGTGACCTGTACAAGGGCAGTATCGCCTCTTCCTGCCTGCTGCTGCTGATCCCCTGGCAATTCATCCCAACATTTTATTTACCTTAGCTGCTGCTTTCCTACATTGCGTGAAGTGCTTGGGTTCTTGGCTCCATTGTACGCACTTCTTTGCACTGAAGCATTGAAACTTTCATCCTGTTTGGCTGTGCAAAGCCCATTGACCATATTGTCAAGCAGTGTTTCCTATAGTCAGCAAATCTGTACTGGCATTAACCCAAGTCTCATTTTCTTTCACAGGTTATAGAGTTGCCTCTCACGAATCCAGAACTGTTCCAGCGTGTGGGTATCATACCCCCAAAGGGGTGCTTGCTATATGGACCACCAGGTTTGTCTTGCTGTTTCTGCTTGTCACCATCCTCTGACCTGAACAGTTTTAATTATTTGAACTATGCTAGTCTGAGAAATTGATTTTGATCGAAGTTGGATCTCTAGCATCTATAAGTAGTTTGTATTGTAGCTTGTGTTCAGAAGAGGTTCTCAAAAACACTAAATAAACATGTAAATTATTGGAAAAAAAAAAGTAATCTCTATAAATATATGTGTATTGTTTTCTTGTATAGGGACAGGGAAAACACTTTTAGCAAGAGCGGTTGCCAGCCAGTTGGACTGCAATTTCTTAAAGGTAAAGTCACAATTGCTGCATCAGAGAGCTACATGTGTATTAGTGTTCTTTACAAATGTAACCTTCCCCCAAACATACTACTATTCTTGTGCTGTGCTGGCTCGGTACAAGGAACTTGATTCTGTTACATTTGGGAACATTGTGAAATGGGTGCTTTGTTCCCACCCCATTGCTCTACCAACCTGAAATTGTGATGTTAATGGTGGCCTACTGACACTACTACTGTGAATCCTTTCACCCCCACACAATCCAAGCATTCCTGATGTCTTTGGTGCCCCCCACCATTACGATCCTAGTCCCCACCCCAGTGCAGGTCCATGCTCCCTGACCTAGTTTGTGGTCCCTTTTCCCACTCCTCCCAGAGCCCAGTCCTCTAGTGTGTCACCACCCTCCCCAGATGCATCTCGCAAGACTGCATGCAGTTCCCCCTAGTTAACCTCCTACTGTTACTCCCAAGTGCGCACAGCAGCCTGTGATCCAGGTTGTGAGGACCACTGTGAAATACATAGCCCTATGGCAGCCCCACCTCATTACTGTGTGCTCCCTGTTGACATAGCCAGGTGGGGATACACACTTAGCATGGGCACATAAATGCCTTCAGCATCAGGCTGATGATACTTATCTTGCAATTTGTAGTGTTGTTGCTGTATCGGTTGTATTGCTGTGCTCTTGACACTGTACTGTGACTGATCTCTAGCCTGTTTTTCTGTACCGTTTCTTGTTTACTTGATTTATTCTTTTGTATTTTGCTGTTGTTTACATACCCTCTGTTTGTAACGTTCTGGGTCGTACCTAAAAATAGGCAGCCATGCTGTCTAGTGTGCCTACCCGGTCAACAAAAACTAACTAACTAAATGTTGTGTAGGTTTTTAGGTGCACTGATGTGTACCCTGTAGCACTACTAACACTGCAGTCAATGATTGTAGTCCCAGGGTATTCAATGGCAGAATCCAATATGAGCAGTTTATAGAAGACCAAACAGTGTTGCCAACCTTGGTTTGTTTTGTTTTTAGTTATTCTTAATGTTTGCTCCTGAAACTGTTAACATTGCTGTTGTCTTTTAAACAGGTTGTTTCCAGTTCTATTGTTGACAAATACATTGGTGAAAGTGCTCGGCTAATCAGAGAAATGTTCAACTATGCCAGGGATCATCAGCCGTGCATTATTTTCATGGATGAAATCGATGCTATTGGTATGATTGCCACTATCTTGGCATTTCTTAAGTTACTTCCTTTTTTCAATTGTTTAATCAGGAGTGGCACACTAAGCTGAAGCTTGTTTACATGTGTGACCTGGGAGCACAGGGAAGTTAAGTGACTTGCTCAGGGTCACACAATATGCAAGTGGGGGGCTGTGGGATTCAAACCCAGGTCTCCAGATTTGCAGCTCAGAGCCTTAAACCACTTTTCTCCATTTGCAACAAATGTGCATGCTAATGTATTGCCAAGTGTACAGTGGTGTCCGCAAGGATCAGATGCAGTGTTAGTTTTTCCTGCATTACAGCTGCCATTGAATTCACACTTTCAATTCTGTAGGATCATGTCTGGTCCTGGCTGGTGCCACTGTATATCTAAAAGTCGATTCATACATTCTTGGCCATTGTTACTAGCATGATCCAAAATATCTAACCTGCACTGTGCCCAATTCTGGTTTTTTGACATTACATGTGCTTAGGTACGTGGAAACAGTGATGACCTGATGTTTACCA
Source organism: Neoceratodus forsteri (assembly GCA_016271365.2). Classification (NCBI taxonomy): domain Eukaryota; kingdom Metazoa; phylum Chordata; order Ceratodontiformes; family Ceratodontidae; genus Neoceratodus; species Neoceratodus forsteri. Next base: position 838,647,549 of record CM028134.1, read on the forward strand.
TTTGTGTCTACACATGCCTGAAATAAGTAACTTGGGAGTTTTTCCCCAGTACCCATTTAAATCTCTTCCAGTGATTTTGTTCTTACTAGTTGGATAACTCCAGTAACTCCTTCAGCTAAAACGGAATTAACGTGATTCTGTTTCACACAGATTCTGCTTCCATCTGTTGTGCATGTGGTAACAACTCGAGGATGTTATCGCATGTAAATATTTTGGAATTGGGCTAGGCTGTTCCAGTGGTGTGATGATAGTATTCTATTCCTGGGTTCACATTCTGGCTCTAATTTCCTGGTCTTGGATCCACAGTGGCCTTGCTCATGGTGGCAGTGAGGCACTACATTTCTGTCAGGAAGGATGTTGGTTACCTGGCGGCAAAGGGTTGCCATTGCCCTGTTTTGTGAAGGAGAAACCACTGTGGCTTTTGAGCTTGGGGGGTAACAGGCAGGCATTACTCAGAATGACTTTATTTATGCCCCTTTATCTCTGGCACTGACCTTCTTCCTACGACAGTTGCCTAGCTCCTTATCCTCACATCCGGCACTTGCCTGTTCTGTGCCTACCCCTCTCAGACTGGGACACTACAGGAGGATGCTTTCTCTTAACCCTGAACCCCTGGCCTTCTGTATGCCTTTCCTCCCTTTCCCCTGATTCACAAGGTAGCGATAGAAGTTCGGAGGGACAAGGCACAGTTGATTCTGATTGCTCTAGAGTGGCCCGGACAGTTTCAGTAGCAGAATTTTCAGCAGCAGGTTCCTGTGGAGGTTGCCTCTCCACCCAGCATCTGGGATTGCACTTAGCCTAAGGACGACACTGGGACCAGCAAACATACGATCAGAGCTTATGAAAGCTCTAACATGCACTGCAAGCTGTTGAATCTCCAACTACTGCAGCCCTCTTTTGATATTATCTGCAGGTGATTCTGGAATTCGTAGTTACAGGCCCTCTTCGGGTGACAACAAATGTCAACCTCCAAATAAGCAGAACCTGATTGAGATTGTAACAAAGTTACAAAAAGTTGGAAAAAAAAAAAGGTTTTGCAAACAAAGTGCAAATTGGGATCGGCCACACACTAAGCTGACCTTGGCATAGTTATGTTGCTGTATGGCTCTGAAAGACTTACGACTGGTGAGTCTAGGTAACTGCCTCGGTATGAGGTGGAGTAAGGATTTTATGATGTTATAGCTTTGGAGTGTGTTGTCCCCTAGTAAGTGACCATATGTAACCCAGCAGTAAATGAATGCTCAGTGACAACGTTGGATCTAAAGAAAAACAAATGACAGTACGTATGATAAAAATTTTATCTTTATCTCCTGATTATTTTTTTCCTCCAGGCCACGGTTGCTGCACCCTTTCCAATGCCTGGGAAGCAGATTGGCTGCTAGGGGTAGACTGCACCAACCCCCTGCCCCATCCCCTCGGGTGCATGCCCCCCAGATGGCCTCAGTGTGCCACACCAGTAGACCAGCTTATGTAACTTTTCTGTTACCATACCTATAGCATACAGTAAGTTGGTGTACTTAGTAATGTAAGCTCAGAAGGGAAACTATATCTTCTAAGAATCAAGCTTCTCCATAGAGCCCCATTCCAGTCCTTGGTCTTAGACAAAGGTACTAGGAGTCTGTAAGAGTAAAACTTAATCGGGGCACCAGCCAATGGTGCTGGCAGTGGTGCATACATGATAACACGTGCCTTAAAGGGTTGCCCACAACCTAACTATAAATCTTTTTCGAGGATGTCTCTTTCATTGGGCCACACCTATGAAATGTATAGCCACTAGGCAGTAGGACCACATGGCTGCTTTATCAAGCAGTCCGTCGGGCTGCCTATGATGACATAATGTGTCAATGTGCATATAAACATGGGTGGCTCCTCCTCTCCTCAGTTCTTTTCCTGCTATCGCTAAAACTCGTCAGACCTCTCTGGCAGTGCTGTTGTGAAACAGTGCAGTCTGGACATTCTCTTGTAGATGAGCTGGCTTTAACCCAGCTGTTCTACAAGGCCTCATGTCATAACCGGTGGGCTTCAGCCACCCAGGCTGTTTCCTGTCAGCACTGCTTGGTACTCATTCCATAGGTGTGGCCTTATGAAAGTGATATCCTCAAAGAAGATAGAACAGCTCCATACTTACCATAACAGTAGATCTTTGAGAAGCTCTTGTCAGGCCATACCGTCCCACCCTCCTTCCCCTCTTGGTCCTACAACATCCTCCCGACAGCAGTTGGGAGGAAGAGGGGATCAAGGTGGCCGTTGCCACCGAAGAGGGATCCAGAGCAGGGGAGAGGGGCACAGTGGCCCCAGATCGAGGACACGAGCAGCAGGCTTTGTGTTTGCTGCTGGGCTTCCGGCGCTAGGGGGGCTAATCACTGTGAAGCAGCGGCTCCTAGAAGGAGCCAGTAGATTGGGGAGTGCAAGGATTTGAAGTATGGCCAGGTTTAAAAGGCCCAGCTATGTCGATCCAACAGCAGTCGGGAGGAAGAGGGAGCAAGGTGTCCGCTTCTCGCTGCAGAAGGGCACAGCGCCCCAGACCAAGGAAGAGAGCAGCAGCTTTTGTGTGTCCCACCCACCCCAGCCCTGACCGCTATTAAATAGCCATGGTGGGAGGAGTTGGAGCTGTAGAGCTGGTGAAAAGCTGAAGGCACACCCTCTGGGGAAGAGACTACAAAGGAGAGTGTCAGGAAGGAGCTGATCATGACTTGGACTGAGAGCTGTGGGTGAGTCTGTTTATGGCATTACTGGCTTATAGGTAGGTGAAGGGAAGGTCGCTGGCATTGTGTTGAAAGGGTGGTGAGGACAAGTGTGTAAGACCTATGATTTGGTAAAGTAGTATTGATAGTTCTGTGCTGTGCGGTACTGTAGGATTTCAGTCTGTGATTTGGGAAAGGATGTATAGTTCTGTAAATTGTTGTTTAGTTAGTACTGTTTTGGCTACTGTAAGTTGTTGCTTAGTTAGCACTGTTTTGGCTCATTGCTGGTTGAAGTGGAAGGATTGTAGTTGAGTGTTAGTACTGTTTTACGGTAGATGGTATCATTTTATGCTCTGTGCAGGTTGAATGCTCGGTGCAAGTTGAGGGGGTGAGGAATTGTAGCTAGGAACTGCACTGGTAATTAACTTATAGATAGTACTGTAGGAGCAGGAACTGGACTAGTTAGGACTTTATAGATAGTACTGTATTTTGTAGCCAGAGTTGGAATCATGGGTAGAATAGTGGGCTGCAATGGATGTGGGGTGGCAGTTTGGATGAACATATTGTGGAAGCTGGGGGGATGTCCAATCTGTCACAGGCTAAGAAGAATCGAGGAGTAGGAGGTGCTGTGGCTTGGTAAGGAGTTGGAGAGGATGGGGGCCGGGGCGGGGGGGGGGCTGGGACAAGGGGACCTCCCTCAGGGAGCAACATGAGGACAAATCAGGAGAAGAGAAACGGGTTGAGGGAGGGGATGGGGCTGAACTTGAGAACACCACATGGGTGGAACATCGGAATGAGGGAGGGGAGGGGGTGCGGAGGGCAAAATGAATGGGAGGCCAGGCACTGGAGGGAAGGCTCACGTCAGGAGCCAGCGCGCAGCATGGCAGAGGGAGCTGGAAATAGGTTCACAGTGCTGGCTACATTAGGGGCGGAGAAGGGACTCCAGGAGGGGGCAAGAGGGGGAATACACAAGGGGCAGTAGTCAGTCAGTGGTGGCGGGGGTGGAGGGGCATAGCTGGAGAGACAGCCAAAGGGAGCAGAGATGCAGCGGTGCGGAGCAGGGTGGATGGAGAAGACGTCGGGGGCATAGGAGAGGTGGCAGTGGAGAATACTGATGGGAGAAAGGCAGCAGGGTCAGATGGGGGAAATTGTGTGCGTAAGGGGAGTTGGGTAGGGGAGGAACAGATGGAATTATGAGCAGGAGGAGGAGTCCGGCAGGAGAGGAATGGCGATAGGGATGGGTGGGGGGAATTATGGGCAGGAGGAGGAGTCTGGCAGGAGAGGAACGGCGGCAGTGGCGGGTGGGGAGAAGTGTGTGCTGGAGCAGGAATCAGGAAGAAAAATGGCGACAGGGACAGTTAGGGGAAGCATGTGCTGGGGGAGGAGAGGAACGGAGGAGGTGAGGAAAATATAGGGGGAATACTAATACTGGGGGATTCAATACTAACAGGGATAAGGTGGGGTAGCGAGGGGGAAAGGCATAGTCGTATATGGGTGGAGGCCATGCCAAGAATAACAGCTGAAAGAATGGGGGAATCAGTCCTGAAATATGCTAGAAGGGAAGGGGAGAGACCTCATTTAGTTCTGCATCTGGGGACAAACAACCTGGCTGATGGTACATTAGAGGTAGTCCAAAAGAGGTTTGAGGAGCTGGGAAGTTTGTGTGAGGGAGAAGGTAGAACAGTAACTTTTTCTGAGGTGCTACCAGTGCCCAGGGCAAGCATGGCTAGAAAACAGAGGATTAAGGAACTTAATAAATGGTTGGGCAAATGGTGTCACACAAAAGGATATGGGTTAGTGGGAGGGTGGGGAAAGACCTGGGAGGACAATAATCTTTATGTTAAGGATAGACTTCACCTAAATGAGGAGGGCAAGAAGGTGCTGAAATGGAAGACTGGGGAGTATATTGAGGTAACTGGACATTTAAACTAGGAGTGGGGGGTAGCAGGTGGAGGGAGGGCACACAGGGGCCACAAGATGGGAAGCGGAGAAAGCTTACCCCCAGAACAAGGGTGAAGAACTAGGTAGAAGCAATAGAGGAGATGCTGGAAGTGGAAGCGGAAAGGGATGGAAGGTAGTCACCATGAATGCTAGGAGCTGGGGGATAAAATGAATGACTTTCAGGCCCTCATGGTGGCGAGGAAGGTTGACATGGCAGCCATAATGGAAACATGAGCCACCCAATCATGACTGGAACCTAACGGTCCCAGGATACAGAATATTCCGCAGAGATAAGGAAAACAGGAGAGGGGGAGGAGTGGCACTATACATAAAGGAGGGGCTAAAGTGGGTTAGGGAGGAGGGGGAAATGGAGTCATTATGGCTGCTAATCCAGGATTCCAGGAATAGGACTCTCCAGATGTGAGTGGTGTACAGGCCACCATCCCAGATAGAGGAGCTGGACAGGGAACTTGCAGGGCAGATTAGAAGAGCATGCGGGAAGGGGAGTGGGTGGTGGTGGTGGTGGGGGGACTTCAACCTGCCGGGGGTAGATTGGGGAACCACGGCCACCAACAATAAAAGGGAGTGGATACTGCTGGGTGCCTTCAGGAAAGCTTCCTGACACAGGTCATCAGCGAACCAGTTGGTGGGGGGGGAGACACCCTCAACCTAGTGCTCACAAATGGAGAGTTGGTGAGGGATATCAGGGTGGACGCACCACTAGCGGGGAGTGAGCATCACTCAGTATGGTTAAGGTTGATTTATGGGCAAAGAGGGGGTGGAATCCAACACAAAGGCACTGGATTTCAGGCAGGCGGGTTTTGCAAGAATGAGGGAGCTAGTGAGTGGGTACCTGGCCAGGATCCAGCCTAGTATGATCACGGACCAGAGATGGGAACTGCTAAGGAAGGGGATACTAGAGGGTACCTATTCCTGTAGCAGGACTCTGAGTAAAAAGGCCAGGGTGAAAATGCCGAGTTGGATGAGCAGGGTGTGTGTGTGTGAAAAGGTAAAGAAAAAAAGGGTGGCCTTTAGGAGATATAGGAAATCAGGGAGGGAGGAAGATTGGGAGGAGTACCTGCAGGAGGCAAGGGAGGTGACAAGGGCAGTTAGAGCAGCAAACACCACTAAAGAGCTCAAGCTGGCGCAAGGCATTGGGGAGGCGGAAAGCTCCTTTGGGTACATCATGGAGAAAAGCTGTAAGGAACGGATAGTAAGGATTAAGAAGGAAGGGGGATGGGCAGAAAAGGGAGGGGAGAAAAGGCAGAGGCACTCAATCGCTACTTCTGCTCGGTATTTACAAAGGAGCGGGGGGGAGTAAAGGTTGGGGGGAGAGTCATGGACGCGGTGATCACGGAAGGTAGAGTGCTGGAGGGCTTGAGAGCGCTGATGGTGGACAAGACACCAGGACCAGATGGCATTCACCCAGGGTACTGAAGGAGCTTGCAGAGATCCTGGCAGGACCCTTGGCAGGCCTGTTCAATGCCTCACTGAATTCAGGATGCATACCTGATGATTGAAGTCGGCTTATGTGGTTCCCCTGCATAAGAGCGGGCCCAAGGATGAACCAGGGAACTATAGACTGGTGAGCCTCACGTCAGTCGTGGGGAATCTAATGGAAACTATCCTAAAGGAAAAGCTGGTGTCTCTGCTGGAGTCCCAGCGGCTGCAGGACAGTAGACAGCTTGGCTTTGTAGCAAGCAGATCCTGCCAAACCAACCTGGTAGGTAACTAGGCAGATGGACAAGGGCCATGCAGTGGATGTCCCGTACCTTGGGTTTAAGCAAGGCATTCGATTTGATGCCGGAGACTTGGAGTAAAACTTGAAGGCACAGGGCCGGGAGAAAAATGGTGGGGATGGGTGACAAACTGGCTGCAGGGAAGACAGCAGAGGGTAATGGTGGAAGGGAAACTCTCATCCCCAAGGGCAGTAACGAGTGGGGTTCCCCAGGGCTCGTTACTGGGACCAGTGTTATTTGGGATATTTATTGCAGACATTTCCACCGGCATTAGGAGTAAGATCAGCCTGTTTGCTGACTACACCAAGATACGGGCGGTGGTGGATGACTTAGTGGGGTGGCAGGGTTTGCAGGAGGATCTGAAAAAGCTGGAGACGTGGTCGGACACTTGGCAGCTGGGGTTCAATGCCAAACAGTGTAAGGTGCTGCATTTTGGGGCAAAGAATCAAAGGAGAAACTACCAACTGGGGGGGTACAGCTGGCGGAGACTGAGGAGGAGGAGACGTATCTAGGAGTGGTTATAACAGGATCAGTGAACAACTCTGCACAATGTAGGAAAGCAGCAAGGGCCAACAGAATGCTGGGTTGTATCACAAGGGGAATAACCGAGGAGGGGGCAAGTAATTTTGCTGCTGTATAGATCACTTGTTAGACCTCATCTCAAATAATGCATGCATTCTCACCCCAGGAATTCTTTAGCATCTATTGACAGGTGCAGCATGCCAGCTGGGTTCAGCTGCCCCCGGAGAGGAGGAGTCAGTGCAAATGAGGAAGGCATTGGCCAATCAGGATACAGTTAGAGTGCTGCCTGCAGTCAGCCTGAGGGACCTCAGAACTTTTTCTCCGCTGAACTGGCAACACTGCCCTGGAGCTCCTCTCTTCAGAGATCTTCCTGTGCCATTGTCTTTCTTTTTGAGTGCTACTTTAAGATATTTTGTATATTTTCTTCATTTTATCTATTTTTACCGCATCTGCACTGGGTTCCACGCAGTTGCTGCATTTTTTTGTATTTTCCCGCTTCTGCGTTTTTTTTCTGAAGTAAAATTCGCCTGCGTGCGTGATAACTTGCGTCATTTTTATTTAATTTGTTAGTTTTTAGTATTTATCGGTGGTTTTTAATGCTTTTTGCGGTAAAATCATTGATTTGTTTTTTCGCGCGCGTGCACATTTTTTCCGTTGCGCACCAGCGGGAATTCTTGGAACCCTTTTTTCTATTTAAATTCAAAATGATCAATATTTTAAGGGTAATCCCCTCTCTTTTGGGGTAAGACTCGCTTGTTTGCTGTGCAGTGGGCTTTGTTAACAAGAGGTGTGGAGGTGGTTCTGTTTTTTCCTGTTTATGAAAAAAAAAATCTCAGTTGATTTTGATTTGTTTAAGCTTTGGCCTAACTATTATTATCTGGGCTTTTAATCTACCTCCCCCTCCTCTAAAAGCGCTGAGAAGAGTACCTCAAGTTAATACAAAAGAAATGAAAGTCCCCTTGGGGCTTCTATTATTACAGGTCTGGTTCTGTAGTAGTTGTTTTTCTGCCCAAGCCTTTAATTTGAAAATAGGCAGGGTGTCCTTTTCCCTGCACAAAGATAGAGATTAATCTCCTCTGACCCTCCCTCCTGAAGGACTTGGGGAGACATCAGGGGTTGATAAAATTATGCCCTCTGCAACTGAATTTCTGAGAGCTTGGCAATTATTCCAGACTTTATTTTTCAGGGCGTGTTCTCGGCTCCTTTGGGTCTGAGTATTCCTCTCCTTGTTAATCCTTATGCCCAAGGATATTGTTGTTATAATTATTATTAGTAATTTAGGAGAGGATTTTCCTTCATGAACTCCTCTCGGGGCCCACTAATTCCAGTCGGTCACCCTGAGGTTGATTCAGGTTATGGTATAATGAGCATATATATTCATTCATCTGGTGGACTCCCTGGACTTTCCCCTCCAGGATGACACCGATAAAGAGGTGAAGGACGACAACTTCGTAGATCTGGTGGTTGCTCTCCTCCAAAGAAGTTGACAACTTTCTGAAGACACCTACAGGTAGGTTCTGGAAACCCCTCCTTCTCTTTTGGGGTTGACAGAAGCATTCAGATGAGTTACCAGCTCGGTAAGTGTTCTGCTGTTTTTATGTGTACACTTTCAGATTAAAGAGGGTTAGTGCAAACAGCGGCCTGCTTCTCAGCCTCGTGCCACTGTCTGCTTTCCCTCCAGAGCTAGACTCTAGATAATCATATACCATGTGTAAGAAATTTTACATAATGCCTTTAATTTTTGTAGCATATGCAATTATATATTAAGAGTGTGTTGATGTTTACCATCCTTGCCATAGTGCGGCATTTCTGGAGCACTATTCACAAGGAGGTTTGCTGGAATACCTAAGTGGCATTTAGTAGCACTATTCTCTCATAGTGAATCATAATGTTACAGCTTCCAGAGTCTTGGCGTAGGTCATTGTTCTCAGGCTTGCCTGTCTGAGAAGTTCCAGCCTTTTGGGTTATACTCTGGTGCAAATTTTGGTTTGTCTTTATGGCAAACTGAAGCTGACAGGCATGTATGGACGAGTTTAACTCGCCTAGTACTAAGTTAAATATAAGCGTTCCTTCCCCAGAAGTCTCAATGGGGGGCTTCGGGTAGGAATTATTCTCCCTTTAACCTTTTTTTCCATACGCCAACACATTAGTAAATTTCCAAATGTGAAGTTTTCCAGGGGTTTAGGCAGGAATGCTCTTTTCATTCCTGATGATCCCTTTTTTCTTCAGTTACTTTTCTTCTTGGTTCAAGTTTTAACCCCTTCTTTGGTTGGTGGAAAAAAAAAATAAAGGGAGGTAGATACATGCAGATATTAACATTTAAATACATATACAGTATATGTGCATGATAACTAAATAATTATCTAAAGTTTACCTCCAAATGCTGCATTCTCTGTTGTTCTTCAGTAGCATGTCAGCAGTGGTAACTAGAGCACCAGAACCTTGTGAGGATCGAAGTCATGAAAGGGTTCCCTCTTGCTTGGGAGTTGGACCTTTTTTCTCAGGCTATTACCTGAATCTTAAAGGAAAATAGGGAAGAGCAAATCATTATCAATTTCCTCAACCTGGGGTCAGGATGCTTCCTTGACTCGGGTCCTTCTTTTGCAAACGTAGGGGATTTTTTCTTGTCTCCTTCGATACATTCTATGTTCTCAGTTCCTTAGTACGGGCCTTTTTCTCAGGCAGTTTTATTCCATGCTGTTTAGACTGCCTCCAGAGTGTTCTCAGATACGGAGTAAAAATCAGGCTGTTCTCCAGGTATCTGGGTAGGTTGGCGGTTCTCCCCTGAAGACAGGGAACCTCAGGTTTCCCTTGTCAGAGGCTTGGCCGACCTTAGCCAATTCTCCTTGACTTTGGTTTTCAAGCCCTAAGTCTGACATTTTGTTTCCTACAGTCCTGAGGGTTCTTTGTACCTACTAGAAAAAAGTTCCCTAACTGTTTAAATCTTGGCAGCTATTAGGGGGCAATGTTCATCTCTTGTCAGGGGAAGCTCTTTCCCTGCATTGGGTGCATAATTTTGTCATTAAAGTCCCAGGGGCTAGGCCTCTAGGTTAGATTCCAGATAAGAGAATTTTTTTGTGAAGCTTGAACCCTGTTACAAGCTGGACTGGTGTAAGGAAACTGTGAACTTCACACCTCTCCCCTTCAAATCTTCAGTACAGAGGCTTCCTTCCGGTTGGCGCTCCCTTTCGTTGGGGGGGGGGGTTCCATCATTGGGTCTTGGGTTCTGAGAGAGTCCTTCTTTCATCAGTCCCTGGAATCTCAGAGCATCTCTATCAGGCCTGCATTTTTTCAGTCCAGAGGCCATTTAGTTAGATATCCCTGCCCTGTATCGCACTAACGAGTATTTGGGACACAGGGTTTCCAATCTCTCAGCAATAGCTATGAGTTGTGATCTCTAGCTGGCTTTTTTGGAGGTGCCTTAGTCACTCATCCATCTGTCGGGCAAGGACAAAACTTTGGCAGGGCCACTACAAGTGGACCCTTTGGCAGATCCTCTAAGCCGCAATAATCAGGGCCACCGCAGTGAGCCCCCAGCACACAAGTCCTTGCCACAGCATTCAGGGGGAAAGGTCGGGCCCAGATCTCAATTTTAACCTCCATCCCTAACCTCCATTTTTTTCCTTTTTTCCTGTTGCAGGCCCCAGCTCAGGGTTCCATCCAGCAGATTTTCTTATCTCAAGACTGGCCTGAAGTTTTCTCTCTCCTTGTATCCCTTGTTTCCTAAGTACCTCTCTAGTTAAGGTATCAGCCACCACGATCCTGGTGGCTCTGGACAACCTTGGTACTTTCTGAAAAAAAAAAAAGTTTCAGTTAAACAGCCTTCTGGCTGCTTTCATTTCCACAAGCTACTTCCTTTCTTGCACAGGAGTAGTATTTTTCTCAGCTCCCAGTCTTTTCTTCTCAAGGCCTGGTTCCTGAGGGGCTAGATCTCCTAGAGTCCCTGTATCCAAACAAGGCCTGGAACGTCTATTGGGGGGGGGATGTTTTTATCATCACGAAAACCTGTTTTCCTAGGGGAAGTGTTTTTTTTTTCCATTGGGACACTTGTGCAGTATACTTTGAGCAGCAGCTATCCAAGAGATCTGTGTTTTTTGGAACAGTTTGGCAGCTTGAAAATGACTGTGAGTGCAGCATATGTGTGACTTTGTAACTGAAACTGCTCTGATTTGTTTCATCTTGCTGTTCTGCTGAACTGAGGGGATTACCCAGGTGTGTGCAAGAGGCCAATTACCTGCATGTAATTTCAGCTCAGGGGTGAGCCAATAATATAGCAGGTTTGCCTCTGTGGGAGGGTTTGCTGCAGCATTTAAACATCCTTCCCTGCAAGATCACCAGCCTTTTATTTCCACTGGGACACTTGTGCAATGTACTTTGAGCAGCAGCTATCCATATTTTTTCTCAGCTCCCAGTCTTTTCTTCTCAAGGCCTGGTTCCTGAGGGGCTAGAGCTCCTAGAGTCCCTGTATCCAAACAAGGCCTGGAACGTCTATTGGGGGGGGGATGTGTTTAGCATCACGAAAACCTCTGTTTTCCTAGGGGAAGTGTTTTTTTTCCCCTTGGTACAAGGGCAAGAGCCTAGAGTTTTTCGATCCTCTTTCCTCTCATGACTGGATTATTTAGTTCATATCAAGGCATTACTGTCTTGTACTTTGAACTAGTTTGGTCCTCTGACTTGTTTCCCTTAAAGATATAAAGGTTTTTATTTTCCTTCCAACAGTGGGACAGTAGGCCTCTTTTTTTGGGAGTACACCTAGCGGTTACTCCGATTCTTTTTCTGTCAGGCAAGCAAAATCGGTCATTTCTCAGACCATTTCAAAGAATTCCACAAGGGGCCATTTCACTTCCAGAACCTTCTAGGGACCAGAGTTTTTTCCCATGGAACGCAAACCTCTGTGCGTTCAAGTTCATGGGAGTGTCCTTTTGAACCTGTGGAAATTATGTCCTGAAGTGAGTAATGTCGAAGACAACTTTTCTGCTTGTCTTTCCTCTGTCAGACGTGTTACAGAGTTTCAGGTTGTTCTCTTAGGCCTTATCCTCTCAGTGCCTTTAAGAACAATTTGGTCTTCTGGACGGATAGGAAATCCTTTTCTCAAGTGTTCTTCCATTTCTGCCTTCATCAACCCTTTTTCTCTGCCTGTACTGCTCTCTGGCAAGTCCCGTCTAGGCTATCTCAAGCTGCTTGGATGGGGCATGAATTAGTCCTGCCGGTCTGCGTCAACAGTCCTAGCAGTTCAGGTACTGTCATTATCATACCTTCCTTTCCTGCGTTTTTGCAGAAAAGGAGAAACCAGTGATCAAGAGCATTTTCCCATGGGACTGTTTTCCCATATTTTGGGTCTGCTACAGTAAGGCTAACATTCAGCCCTTCTTGTGCTTAGGGCCTACTTCCTGGAGACCAGCTGCCTCCTGGGCAGCGTTCAAGGCTATATCCTCACCAGAAGTATGTAGACCACTTATTTGAAATTTATTTTTCACATTCAATAAGATCTTTCTTGTATGTGTAGTCTGATAGGATGCCAATTTTGGCAGGATGGTACTTCAGAGCCTCTTCTTTAAATAGGTTTCTGTGCCCTCTTCCCAACTACACTGCTTCGAAGTCTGCACCTGTCAATAGATACTAAAGAATTCCTGGGGTGAGAAGAAACAATTACTCACTGAAGTAATATTACTTCTTCCAGGGTATTCTTTAGCATTACTGACACTCCCACACTTCCTCCTCTGGAAACCTTGTCTAAAGCCTCTGCTAGGGGATTTAGGCAAATTTGACGACTGTCATTCATTCATGTGTTTTATATAATAAAAAAGAAAACTGAAAAAGTTTTTTCATAATAGTGGCTTATTGCTTAACAGTTCTTTGTCTAGCGGGACAGTTTTTGCTCTTTTCAGCTCTAAATGCCTCTTGAGGTCCCTCAGGCTGACTGCAGGCAGCACTCTAACTGTATCCTGATTGGCCTGTGCCTTCCTCATTTGCATTGACTCCTCCTCCCCGGGGCAGCTGAACCCAGCTGACATACTGCACCTGTCAATAATGCTAAAGAATACCCTGGAAGAAGTAATATTACTTAAGTGAGTAATTGTTTCATACTGGTGACCATACCCAAAAAGGGACATTAAATTACTGGAAGGGGTGCAGCGCAGAGCAACTAAGATGATACAGGGACTGGGAGATTTCAAACAACATGAAGTCGTGCTGTATTCTGACTAATGCAGTATTACTGACTGGTTCAGCTGCCCCAGAGAACAAAGGGTTAATCTCTATGCAAATGCATAGAATGTTGAGCTCGAGCTCGGTTTTCAAACCAAAATTCTCTGTACGTTCTAGTAACTGATCAGATTCTTTACTCCGCCTGCCAGTGTAGACACCTTGGAGATTGCTCCTCTTCTTCTCAGTTAAATGTAGTAAAAATCGTTGTTTTTTTCCGTCCTTTATTATTTGTTTTCAGTGTTCCTCAAACCTCTGTCCTTGGTATAGCGATAGTGCTACTGATTGGGTAAGTGGTTTGGTTTCTGATCGGTTCTGCGACTGTACAGCATTTTTTTTTTTTTTTTAAGTTTTTTTCTCTTGCTAAGGGTACCTGCCTTGCCTCGGGTTCCTGACTAAACAGAGTTTTTCCTTGGTTTCTTCTACCGGCGCTAAACCGCTGGTCGTCGGGTCTCGTTCTTCTCTTTACCCGGCCTGACTAAGCCACCATGGGTAAATAAATTCTTGTTTTATCCGGGCCTGACTAAGCCACTTCGGATAATTAAATTGTGTTTGGGCATAGGTTAACTGGTCTAACTAAGCCTCTGTGTTAAGCATTACAGGGTATGTCACTGAAACCCAAGAGGAAAACCGGTCCCACTGGGTTTCAACGTTGCACCGAGTGTAGTGAACAATTTGCTAAGGCTAACCCACACTTAATATGTGTCTACTGCTTGGGTTTTGATCACCTGCAAACAGATTGTGACATTTGCAAAAACATTCCTCAATCTACCCTCAACTGGGTAAGCTAAAGGAAAGGATGGAAAAATCGGCCCTGGATGTCGGGTCCGGTTCAACTGAACCGGCCAATCCGGTCTCAGATCCTTTGGATCAGGGCGAACCTTTGTCCTCCAAAAGATGGTCAGATTCAACCCCAGATACCGCTTCTTCTAAGAAATCAGAAAAATCAGTTCTAGGGACATGGATATGTTGTTCATCCACACTGTCTGGCAGGTATCCTTGCCGCTTTAAATCTTGCTGGAAGGTCTTCAAGCTGGCTCCTTCCACCCACCCGGGTGGTAAAACTCTCGGCTCCGCCCCATGATGCCAGATCTTCCTTACCGCTTGGAAGCTCAGGTTCCCTCCTTAACGCTCTGCGTATAAGACTGGTTCCTAATTCTTCGGTTTTCTGAATTTAAAAGTTTTTTGCATTATAGACTTCGGTCTTCTATCCCTCGCAGCTGTGATGGACAAATCGACTCCGGTTTCAGTTGCCCTTGCAGACAGAAGATGTCTCAGACGGATCTGCACTCCACGTGTGTCTACTGTTTTGGGCCTTGAGCACGACCGCGGGCTTGCGACCTGTGCTCTTCCTTCTCCAGCCTACGTCCTCCCGAAGACCGTGCTGCCCGTTTACAACTGGGGCGCCCCAAGAAGCGTTCCTCGGTAAAGTCAAAGAGGCCTGGTCGGCGGTTTCATGGCGTATGTGGCTCGGGCGGATCAGCTAGAGCAGATGATCGCCCTCGAAGAGGAGGCAGCGCGGGCCGCATCTTCCTCGACAGCAGCTTTTATCCCGCTCTCCCCGGGTTCCTCTTACACAGCTTTCTTTAAGGAGCTTTGTCTGTCCCTCTCCACTAGAGGAGAGGGACCAACATCTGCTGGACCTTCTTCTCGGTCCAAAAAGAAAGACAAGGATAAGTCTCTCCGTCGACGCACTTGGGAGCGGGAAAGGTCCCTCTCCCCGAGTTGTCGGCCATCGACTTCGGTCGATCGTCCGGCTCCGGCCACTGGTCTCATGGTGTCCCCATCAGGTCAGTTGACGAGACTCCGTCAAGCAGTCGTGATCTTTCTCGACCTCGGATGGTTGTCGACCGCGGCCGAAAATCCCTCTCCCGGTTCCCGTGGGAGAGGATCCTCGCGGGCTTGCCAGTGCCTCCGGTTCCAGGAGCCCTCAGGTGAACCCTCCGAGCGAGGGAGGGAGCCGTTCCACCCTCCCTCCCGCACCGTCCTTGGAAGGCCGAGGGTCTCGGTCTCGGACTTTTCATGCGTCCAGCCGATCCCGCCATCATAGGTGGTCTCGGGTCTCGGCATCATGTAGCGGCGCCGCCGCTTCGCCTCGCCCCGCCTCCTCGGATGAGGGGAGGCTTCGACGAGTTACGTCGACGATACGAGGACCTCATGTGGCAACAGCTCCTTCTGACCAGGAACAAGCCGACGCCGTCGCCTTCCCCGGCCATTAAGTGGCTGTCACCGGAGCGGCCGAAACAACACCTCATTTTACCCGAGGAGCCTGTTCCCAGGCCGGTTGTTAGGCCAAAACCAGCTGCCCCACCGGTTTCGGTGGAACCTCCCCCTCCACAGGCGCTGTTTGGGGCTCCGACCAAGAACTCTCGGTCGGCTCAGGGTCTGCCCCATATGCTGTTGGTCACCCTCACTCCCGATCGCCCTCGGCAGGTAGAGGGTGGCTCAGGCCCGAGGCAGCTCTTTTCGGACTCTTCTGAGTCCGACGACGATTCCTCCCTTTTCTCCAAGCGAGTGGACTTGGAGTCCCCGGGAGGTCAGTCGCTGGACGACAGCCCTTCGTCCTTCCTGGGTTTGCTCAGGCTCATCTCGGAGTCCACCGGGATGCAGCTCGAGCCCGTATCCAAGCGGGCCAAGTATCCTCACGGAGATATTGGACTGAGGGATTCCCCTACGGAGGCCTTTCCTGTGGCTGAGGCCATTGTGGGTCCGGCCTTGGAGCTCTGGCAGCGCCCCTGCTTCCTGTCCTGCGCCTTCGGCCAGGATGGCCTCTGTGGCGGCGGGTCCCCATCGGTTCCCTGTCCGGTTTCTCAGAACATCCCTCAGCCGAGGGGTTGTTACTCGATAGCGTCTTCCGGCGTGCCGGAAACGCTAGGGACGTGGACAAACCTCCCGACAAGGAGTCCAAGAAATTGGACTATGCCAGGCGAAAAGTCTACGCTACGTCCTCCCTTGGCCTTCGTCAGGCAAGCTCGGCTGTGCTTATGGCACATTCTCCCATGCCCTGTTGGGCTCCCTGGACGAGGTAGTCCCTCATCTCCCGGCTGACCTGCAGACCATGGTTAGGCAGGTGCGGGACCAGGGTAGGGCAGTGGCCAAGCAGCAACTTCAGACTGCTCTGGACATTGGAGACTCATGCGCCAGGTCAGTCGCGTCAGAGTGGCTATGCGTGCTGGAGCATGGCTGAGGATATCCACCTTCACAGTGGATACCCAGCACAATTGGCGGATGTCCCTTCCTGGGACCGACTCTTCGCCCTGGAGTGGAAGGCCACCTCAGAGGATCAAAAGTCCAATGCCACCTTGGACTCTGTCTCATCCACTCAGACGGACAAGGGCCGCAGACCGCAACCAAGCCCTTCGCCTGTCTGCGCCCGCATTTCGGCCCAGCAACACCAGGGCTAGTAGGCTCAAGGCTACGCCCCAAACCCAAGCCCGCGGCTTCCTCCTCCAGGAAGCAGGAGTAAAGGCCCAGGTGGTCCCTCGCGGTCCCTCCTCCAAGCCTGCACAGTGGACGGGTTGAGGGTGTCGCCCAACCTCGCTCACTTCACTCCTCAGGTTCCCCCTGTGGGGACGGCCCGGTTCTTCCTTTCTGCCTGGTCTGCTATTACCACAGACCGGTGGGTGTTGGAAGTGGTAGGAAAGGGCCTGCCTCTGAGTTCGAGCAGGCCCCCACCCTTCAGAGCGTCACCACCGGGGGCCTTGGGTCCAAGCTCGCTGTCAGCTCGCCAAGCCATAATCGCCTCCTCCTCGAGAAGGAGGTGATAAGAGAGGTGGCGGACCCTCCCTCAAACCCGGTGTTCGTGTCCAGGTACTTCCTGGTTCCAAAACGGATGGGGGGCTGGCGCCCCATTCTCGACCTACACTACCTAAACAAGTTCCTAAGGTCTCGAACCTTCAGGATGGTCACTCTGGCTCAGATAATACCATCCTTGGAACACGACGTGTGGTTCTGCTCTCTGGACCTACAGGACGCGTTCTTTCACGTCCCTATCCATCTGTCCCTTCAAGGTTCCTTTGCTTTCGAGCGGAGGGGTCCCTTTTCGAGTTCCAAGCCATGCCCTTCGGCTTATCTCCAGCTCCCAGGGTCTTCACCAAATACATGGTAGTGGTGACAGCATTCCTGCGGCGCCGAGGGGTCTGGGTTTACACTTACCTGGACGATTGGCTGATAGCAGCCCCCTCCAGACAGGAGGTGGAGCGGTCCAGAGACCTGGCCCTCCAGGTTTGCTCTCAGGTCGGCCTCCTCATCAACGAGGCCAAGTCGGAACTCGAGCCAAAGCAGGTGATTCTTTTCATTGGGGCAGAGCTCGACTCTCTTCGAGCCAGAGCACGGCTCCCGTCGGACAGGGCCGAGGTTCTTTCCTCCTTTGCCCAGTCATTTCTGGTTGGGCAATTGCACCCTGCCTGGGACTTCCTGCGCCTCCTGGGTCTCATGGTGGCCTGTACCAGCGTGGTCCGTTGGGCCCGCTGGAACATGCGCCCCCTTCAGTGGGGACTGGCCAGCCAGTGGTCCCAACGCTCCGATCCATTGGACCAGCTAGTGACGGTGACCCAGGGGATGTGGAACGCTCTCTAGTGGTGGATCGTTCCAGTTCATCTGCAGGAGGGCATCCCGTTTGTCCACCCCGAGCTGACGGTCTCTCTATCGACCGATGCCTCTGTGATGGGTTGGGGTGCCCATCTGGGGGAATACCGAGCGCACGGCCTCTGGTCCCTGTGGGAGTCCCGATGCCACATCAACCTGCTGGAGCTCCGAGCGGACCGCCTTTGCTCAGTTTCTTCGGGGTCAAGTGGTCCGGGTCCAGACGGACAATACCACAACCATGTACTATCTAAACCGCCAGGGCGGGACGCGCTCCATGCTTCTATGCAAGGAAGCTCTCCGATCTGGTCACTCGTGTGCAGCCTGGAGGCGGATCTCCTAGCCATTCATGTGGCAGGAGCCCAACACCCTGGCCGATGCCCCTAAGCCGGACAGGGCTGCGTCCACGAGTGGTCTCTCCTGCCGGAGGTAGTACAAGATCTGTTCTCCCATTGGGGCACACCTCAGGTGGACCTGTTTGCCTCCAGGGAGAATGCGAAGCTGAGGCTGTTCCATGCCTGCCCCCCCTCAGCAGGGCTCGCTGCAGGGGGATGCCTTCTCGAGGCCGTGGACCCCGGGCCTCTTCTACGCCTTCCCTCGTTCCCCTTGATGCACAAGGTGCTTCTCAAAGCAAGGAGGGACAAAGCGCAGGTGATTCTGATAGCCCCAGACTGGCCCCGCCAGTACTGATCTCCTCAGCCTCCGCTCCAGGCTCCCGAGGCAGCTTCCAGCTCGCCCGGACCTGCTCTCAGTCAATCAGGGGAAGGTATTCCATCCGGACCTTCAATCCCTGCACCTGACGGCCTGGTTCCTGAGCGGCTAGAGTTCCAGGCCTTGGGTCTTTCCGACGAGGTCCTCAACGTAGTTGAGGCGTCCCGTAAGGAGTCAACCAGAAAATGCTATGCCTTCAAATGGAAGAGATTTTCCATTTGGTGCCAGGGCAAGGGCCTGGACCCTTCCTCCTGTTCCTAGGCGAGCATATTGGACTACCTTTGGTCCCTTTCTCAGCAAGGGCTTAGGTCGACAACCCTTAAGGTGCACCTGGCAGCCATCTCTGCTTACCGGGCGCGGGCCGGGAAGCAGTCAGTGGTGCAGGAGAAGGTGGTCTGGCACTTTTTCAAAGGCCTTGATCACATTTCCTCGGTGCGTAGAACCTCCACCTCCGTGGGATCTACTGCTGGTACTTGGCAAAGCTCATGGGCAGCCATTCGAACCAATGCACAGGTGTGAACTCTCTCACCTGTCGTGAAGACCGCCTCTTGGTGGCTATCACGTCAGCCAGAAGGATGGGAGAGCTCCAGGCGCCTGCATCGAGTCTCCTTACCTGGTCTTCCACAGGGACAAGGTTGTCCTGTGCCCCACGAAATTCCTTCCGAGAGGTGGTGTGGAGTTTCACCTTAACCAGGTGTTGACTCTGCGGTGTTATACCCCAATCACACCTCGGAGGCCGAATATAGGCTCCATACTCTGGACCCTAGAAGGGCGCTCGCTTACTATAAGGAGCGCACGGCTGAAATTCGGGGAGAGGTTCGCCAGCTGTTTGTCACCTATGCTGAAGCCGCACCTGGCAGACCTGCAGCCAAGTGGACGATAGGCAGGTGGGTCACCTCCTGCATAGATCTCAGCTATAAGTTGGCGGGCATGGAGCCTCCCAGAGGGACAAGTGCTCATTCTACCCGCCATACTGCTGCATCGGTGGCTGCTTCCAGGGATGTCCCTATCCAGGAAATCTGCAGGGCTGCTACCTGGAAGTCAGCACACACCTTCATCACCCATTACCACATCGACCTTGAGTCACGCCGATGCTGGTTTGGGGCCTCGGTTCTCCAGTCTCTATTCCCTAAGTAGGGGGTGTGCGCCTTGCCTCCCTCCTCCCGGAGAACTGCTAGGAGTCTGCCAGAAAGTGTGGATGAACAACATATCCATGTCCCTAGAAATACAGGTTACTCACCTGTAACAGGAGTTCTAGGAATGGTATATGTTGTTCATCCACATGACCCACCCGACCTCCTCAGCTTCGACGCACAACCTGAGCTTCCAGTGGGCCAGATCTGGCGTCATGGGGCGGAGCCGAGAGTTTTACCACCTGGGTGGGTGGGAGGAGCCAACTTGAAGACCTTCCGGCAAGATTTAAAGCGGCAAGGATACCTGCCAGACAGTGTGGATGAACAACATATACCATTACTAGAACTCCTGTTACAGGTGAGTAACCTGTATTTTCGGAACCACGCAAACAGCCGGTTTCGGTTTTCCAACTGCAGATGAGATTGGCAAGGCTATAAGAATTGTTCAGTCCCTGCAGCCCAGTTTTGGTGAACCGGCGCAGAGACTGGTTGGGCAGTCACCGGTTCATATCACTGCCGGTTTAGTTCCTTCTGGTCCCGTAGACCCTGAGGAGTATTATGAATCAGAGTATGAGGATGAAGGGGAACCGATTGAACCTGAGGTTTCCCCTGAGCATCCCCAGTATGAGTCTCCTCCTAGGGCCCCATCTGAAGCCACCTTCATTTTGCCTTCATGAGGCAGGTGGCAGACACCCTACAACTCCCTGTCCAGGGAACTAGACAGGATGAGGAGGAGGATGATTATAGAGAGACGATAGACCTCCCTGCTTCTTCTCAGGGTCTCTCCATCCCCATACACAAGTTTTTAAAAAGACAAACCCTTAAGGTCCTGCAGACCCTCTTCTCTGTGCCTCCTTTGGACAAAAAGATGGACAGAAAGTATGCTCTGGCTGGCAATGGCACTGAGTTTTTATCTTCCCATTACAGCCATGTGGGGGTTGTACAGACTGCAGCTTGTGAAAAGGCTGGTGTTCCCCTGGCTTCCCATCCTCCAGACAAGGACTCCAGGAGAATTGACTCACTAGCCAAAAAGATATATTTGGCTTCTTCCCTGGGTATAAGGCAGGCCTCTCACATGGCCTGTGCCTCCAGATACCAGAAGACACTCTGGGAATTTGTGCAGCAGTTAGCCCAGAAAGCTTCTCCTGAGTTAGCAGCTGACCTTCAGGAGATTTAACAAGGGAATTCAGGCATCTAAGGCACAGTTCCATATGGCTGTGGACTCAAATGATGCAGCCTCCAGGGCTATGGCTTCTGCCATTTCCCTCAGGCGGTTCTCCTGGTTAAGATGTACCAGCCTCTCCCAGAACAATGCTCTGGACTTTTCGCCTGACACAGAACTCACTGTTTGGGGAACAGACAGAAGCATACATGAAAAAGATGAACGATTATAGGGTGGCATACAAGAGTGCTTCTGCTAAAGAGAGAGTAGCCACCCCACAGAAACAGGCCAGAGGGGGCAGGGGCAGACCTCACCATAGGCCCTTCAATCAGGCTATGGCTTCCCTTCATCTCAGCAACCCAAGGGGTTCTTCAGGGGTCGAGGAAGGAGGGGTGCAGACCGCACAGCTCCCATCCCACTTTCCTCCACTTCTGCCAAACAGACACCCTGAGAAGTCTGCTTGGCTCGCCTCCCCTACCCCTGTAGGAGGAAGGCTGACCCACTATCTTCAGGCTTGGCAAGCCATCACCTCAGACAGGTGGGTCCTGCAGACAGTGGGTCAGGGTTTTGCCCTCAATTTCAAATCCTTCCCCAGATTGGGGGCAAGACCCCTCAGGCCTTGCCCTCTCTCAGAAACAGCTTTGCTAGAGGCAGAGGTCTCCAATCTCCTGCTCTCAAGGATAGTCGAACCAGTGCCACTACTACACAGGGGAAAGGGGTTGTACTCAAGGTACATCCTTGCCTTAAAGAAAATTGGGGAGTGGCGGCCCATTCTGGATCTGATACCTAA
This sequence comes from Neoceratodus forsteri, assembly GCA_016271365.2. NCBI lineage: Eukaryota > Metazoa > Chordata > Ceratodontiformes > Ceratodontidae > Neoceratodus > Neoceratodus forsteri. The sequence continues at coordinate 838,669,019 of CM028134.1, forward strand.
ACAGGAATTTGGCAAAGCCAAAGTTCAGAATGACAACTCTGGCTACAATTTTTACCCATTCTGTGAAAAGGAGACTGGTTGGCATCCCTGGACCACAAGGATGCCTACTTTCACATACCTATCAGAAAATCTCACAGAAAGTACCTCAGGTTCAGATTACCTTCAGGCCACTACCAGTTAAGGGCCATGCCTTTCAGGTTGACCTCTGCCCCAAGGGTGTTTGCAAAATGCCTAGCAGTGGTGGTGGTGGCATTTCTCAGAAGGCAAGGGGTTTCAGTTTACCCCTATCTGTACGACTGGCTCCTTGCAGGCCAGTCCTGTCTACAGGTTCAACAGTCTTTGCAACCCACTCAAGGGACCCTTCACTTTCTGGGGTTCCTAATAAACCCGAAAAAGTCAGTGCTTACCCCTGATCAAGTCTTGGACTTCATAGGGGGCAGAGCTGGACACAGGGCCAGGGCCTTCCTGCCCCTAGGAAGGGCTCAGGCACTCATACAGTTGGCAGATGCGCATGGCATCCACTACTACTGCTGTGGTCCCAGGGGCAAGGTTTCAGATGAGGGACATTAAATTCCACCTCGGGTCCTTCTGGTCCCAGAGAAGGGACTCGCTGTCCAAACTCATTCCAGTATCATCCACTCTCCTGCAAGCCCTCCAGTGGTGGCAGGAGCTAAACAATCTCAGGGTGGGAGTTCCCTTCCTTCCAGAAGTACCTTCTCTAGTGCTGACCACAGATGCCTCCCTCTTGGGTTGGGGGGCACATCTGGGGGAGCACACAGCTCATGGAACTTTGCTGCCTCAGGAGTAACTGTCACACATTAACCTCCTGGAGCTCAGAGCAGTGTTTCTAACTATTCAGGCCTTTACCATTCATCTCAAGGGACAGGTAGTTCTGGTCAGGACTGTCAATGCCACCACAATGTACGATAGTAACAAACAGGGGGAACAAGGTCCTCTCTCCTCTGCACAGAGTCAATGATAATTTGGTCTTTGGCCTACTCCTTGGGGATTTCCCTGTTAGCAGTTCACCTACCAGGGAAGGACAATGTCCTTGCAGATGCTCTCAACAGAATAAGTCGAGGCCATCATGAATGGACCCTCAACAGACAGGTCCTCCTGACAGTGTTCAGGAGGTGGGGGTTCCAGAGATAGACCTCTTTGCAGCCCCAGACAACCATCAGTTGCCTCTGTATTGCTGCAGGTCTCCTGTTCGGGGATCAGTGCCCCTGCAGGCCCTGCTACTGGACTGGACAAACAGGTTTCTGTATGTCTTTCCTCCCTTTGCCTTGATTCTCAGGGTAATAGTCAAGTTCAGGTCTCAGCCTGCGACCATGATTCTCATAGCCCCAGATTGGGCCAGGCAACCATGGTATCCAGTGCTTCTGTCTCTGTCAGTGGCCAGCCCCATTCCTCTTCCCAGGAGGCACAACCTGCTGACATCATCTCAGGGAAGAATCCTCTACCCCAGTCTACAGTCCCTTCGCCTCAAGGCCTGGCTCTTGAAGAAGTAGAGTATGCAGGCCTTCATCTTAGACCCCGGAGTCAGTTGAAAAACAAATTATGACTGATTTATCATACATTATGACTGATTTTTTTCAACTAGTTTGAAATTTCTGACTTCAACTAACTGAAGAAAATCCAACTGTTTTCAACTTTCACCATCGTTGAATTTTATTATGTACAGTAGTAGTTTGCCGTACTTTTTTAACTTGGTATCTTTTTTTATTAAAATTTTGACACTAAAAGTTAATAAAATGTATGGAAAAGTCCCCCTGAAATCAGTGGGGTGTGCGCACTCACAGCCTTCACCTTCTGACATCAGAAACCGGGGCTGCATGTGTTTACGTGGGGGCGTGTTGGTGGGTTAAGGTCAGGAAGCAGCTCCGTTTTTAGCATTTGGGATTTAGCAGCATTATAACTTCATAAATGGGCAGAAACAAAAGGAATTATTTATGCCCCTCGACTCTGGGGCAGGTGAGGTATTGCATATGTTGGAGGGAGCAGCAACTAGTCAGTAGCAGCTAAGAAGCTGGCTGCTCTTTAAAATGCAGATACAAAATGCAGTGAAACAAGTCTACACACAGTAGGGCTAGGGACCCACTAAAGCACAATAACCAGTCAAAACAGCAACAAAATATACTAAGTCTCTGAAAGTAACAAGTTGAAGCAGGGCAGTAAAACAGTATAAGGTATAGAAAAATAAACAGCAGTAATACTAGTTACTTAGAAAAAGAACTGTGAATCTAAACTACAGTGTATAGGTAGGTCCTCTAAAACACCCCACAGAAGCTAGAAGGTACCCCTTTGCAAACAGAGCTAACCATAAATGTATGTTAGTTTACTAGTAGTCATACAATCTGTGAGACTAAAAACAGTTTAAGGGAGGACCCTAGAAATACCTCCTATATGGTATACCAGAACTGAGATGTATCAGTAGCTTAAATTTAAAGCTAAAAAAACTCATGCATATTAAAAAAAACATTTTCTGACAGTTTCTGAACTTGTTTTGGCTTTTAGCATGTGCACTAATGTGTTTTGTTTTTAATTTTATTAGTCTTGCTGTGAGGACTTTAATGTTTAGTCTATCCAATTCCTACAGTGGCAAACAGCAAACATTTTGTCCATTGGACCCATCCAACCATGCTCTGTGCTCCGGTCTCCTATGGGTCTGGGAACTGGCCAACTGACTACCTGCGCTTGGCCTGCTCCACGACCTCGTGGGGAACCTGACTTACTCAAAATGCCACCAGTCAGAGAGCCCAGATGGGCCTCCAGCAGTAGATCGATGATGATCGATTGCCTTGGCTTTTCAAGTTCGGCCCCCCCAGGCCCCACAGCCCTCAACCAGGCAGACAAGCCAGCCCAGCATGCAGCAGACAGACAAAATGAGTAGTCTGTGAAAGACCATCCTCCTCCTTCCTACTGCCCAGCCCTGCCGGGCCTTACATACACATCCCATACAGTACCTCGCTCACTGTAGAAGCCTATTGCCAGTTCGGTCAGGTGTCGGGTGATGATTCAGTCGGCGTCGGCAGGTGGCTCCATGGCTCAGGCTGCTGCTCTACTTGGTGGTGGTGCCAGTGTTTTTTTGGAGCTGTGTGCTCCCTCCTACCAACCCACACAGTCTGCCCCCAACCCAAGCCCACGTCCCCACTCCGGTACTCCACACAGTGGAACTAGTGCACCTACCACTCCTCCTCCTCACCAACTCTGAAGACCTGACCGAGACTGAGTGAATGTCACCTGATGGGGTCATGGGCTGATCCTGACCCTGGCCAGACCACTGACTTGCTACCTTCACACGACTGCTGCCTGGCTTTGCTGGAGGACTGACTGGGACCTGCACAGCCACACACTAGTCTCTCTCTGGGCACCGGACATATCAGGACTGTGGACACAGTTAACTTATTTTTAAATTAAAGGCCGAACTGCCAGACTTTGTCCCTGCAGAAAAACGCTGCTCGCTTTGCTGCCCACACACCAACAGAGATGCCTTCTTTCCTGACACTCTCCTCTCCTACCTAGGCGTGCTCTCCCTACCACCTCATGCAGCCAGTTACAGACACACTCAAGTTCCTGGCTCCTCCTTCTATCTCTCCTAATTGGTGGATGTTTCGTGTCCAGGAGCCAGGGGTGCATTTTATTGGCTGTAAGGCTCAGTGCCAGCCGTTGAGGACCATTAGAAATTCACGGCCCCCCTGGCCCCCCTCCTTCTCTCCCCCCCCAGTAAAGAAAAAAGAGAAAACACACCGCAGTGCACCACAAAAACAAACCTGGGTGGGTCATGGAATCATCAACTGCAGTGGATTTCAGCTCCACTATTTTATGACTGCAATCCAATGCAATTGCAACTGATTGCAACTGCATTGAATTGCAGCTGACTATTTCAACTGCCAACCGCTGCTCCGGGGTCTACTTTATCTCTCTGAGAGTGTCCTGGACATCTTGAGGGTGTCTAGAAAGCCTTCCACTAGGAAGACTTTTTCTTCTAAGTGGAGGAGATTCTCCATTTGGTGTTTTCACAAGGAGTTGGATCCCCAACAGGCTGGGCTGCCAGTTCTTCTGGATTACCTGGTGCATTTGCAATCCCTCCATTTGCAACCTTCTATCCTAAAGTTGCATTTGGCAGCGGTCTTTGCATGCTTGTCAGCAGGGGAGAGTCCTTCCCTTGCTGCTTACCTTATATTCAAGAAATTCTTTAAGGGGCTCGCTCATCTCCACCCTCCTCACAGAGAGCCCAGCCCAGCTTGGGACCTTAGTATCTGCATAGGCCAGCTTATGCAGCCCCCATTTGAACCCATGACTTCAGCAGAGCTTAAATTCCTGACTTGGAAGACAGTGTTTTTGGTAACTATCACTTCTGCCAGAAGGATTAGTGAGCTCCAAGCTTTGTCTGTGGAGCCCAACTACATTACCCCTCATAGGGATAAGATTGTCCTTCGGACTAACAGGAATTTTCTCCCTACGGTAGTCTCTGACTTCCATCTCAGTCAGTCCCATTACCCTTCCTGTTTTCTTCACAGACCATTCCATTTCAGGTGAATGCAGGTTACATAGCCTGGATGTAAAAAGGGCTATTAGCTACTATATGGATAGGACAAAGGAACACAGACAGGGCTTCAACCAGTTCATTACCTATGGGAAGTGGGTAAAGGTAAGCCAGCCACAAAAAGGACCATAGTCAGTTGGATTGTGGCTTGCATACGGTTCTGCTATGGCAGATTGGGAAAGGATGCCCCTCCAGGTTTGAGGGACCATTCCACTAGGGGTACTGCAGCCTCAGTGGCAGCAGCCAGGGATATCCCCCTGCTAGAAATCTGTAAAGCAGCCACCTGGAAAACTGCTCACACATTCACTAAGCACTACTTCCTCGATACTTGGGCAAGGAGTGATGCCAGGTTTGGCACAGCAGTGTTGCAGAGCCTATTTCCTAAGTAGGTTCTGTGCGCATCTCCCATGGGGCACTGCTTTGTAGTTTGCATTAATCAGAATACAGCAAGACTTCATGTTGTTTGAAGAAAAAAATTACCATAGTAATGTTGTTTCTTCTAATGGAGTCTTGCTGTATTCTGACATCCCTCCCAGCCTCCCCTACAGAACCTAGGGGATCTTTAGGCTGGCTCTGACTTCAGACTTGGTTTACCCGCCTGTGGGTAAGGTATTGTTCTTGGGCATCAGGGGCTCGAGCCTTCCTTTTTTGCCCTTTTTGTGTTGTGTTTCCCCTGGTGGCTTTATAGGGTTAGAAAATAGTTTTTTCCTATTGCTATATGTTAGCTTCGTTAGAATCTGATCAGTTACTAGAACGTACCGAGGATCATACTGCATTAGTCAGAATACAGCAAGACTCCATTAGAAGAAACAAAATTACTTTGGTAAGCAATTTTTTCTTGCTGTATAAATAGAAGGCTAAAAGAGTTGAACATGTACTTGCTGGAGGAGAGGAGGAACAGGGGGACATAATAGAGGCATTCAAGTACGTAAGAGGGAGAAACAAAACTGGTAAGGATGGGGAGGGACACTAGGGGCCATGACATGAGATTGGAGGGAGGGAGGTTCAGAAAAGAAATGAGGAGACACTTTTTTCGGAGAGGGTGGTGGCGGGGTTGAACACGTCACCAGCAGAGGTGGTAGCGTGTAGAACAGTGGACTGCTTCAGAAGGGGCTAGGATAGGGCAAGGGGAGGATAAAGGGAGGGGTGTGTGAGGAGGGAGGGGCAGCTGCAGAATAGGGCTGCTAGCTGCAAAATCGAGCAGACTCGATAGACCAAGTGGCCTTTTTCTGTTGGCAATTGTCATATGTTCGTAACATTGGGTTTTGCTGATCCTTTCTCCATCTTATCTTCCTGGCTCTCTGCCTCTCCTGGTTCGCAGAGTGCTAGGGTCTCTTCTGATTCCCTACAGGGAGAACATCTGAGTGGGATGTCCAGCAGGGAACTGAGGAGAGATGGGGCTACCCACGTTTATGTGCATGCTGACACCTGATGTCATCATGGGTTACCCCTGGCTGACTGCTTGTAAAAGTTTCCCTGTGGTCCTAGTGCCTTCTGTCTAAAGTTCAATAGGTGTGGCCTGATGAGAGATTCTCTCTTAAGATCCACTGTTACGGTAGGTATGTAACTGTTCTTTCTGTTTCTACCATCAAGTGCACAACATGAACTCCAATTTGTATGCCTGATCCCAAAATTAAAAAAAGCAAAGCTCACTGGGCCACTTTTCTGGCATATTGGATGCGTCCGAAGTATCATCTGCTGTGACTGGAATACACTATCCCTCGTGCTTTGAGCCTGACCACAATATGGACACCTGCGACATCTGCTTCTCCTTTGATTTCTGGACATTGGCAAATGGAGGGCTGAGGCTGAACTGGACGGTTCTAACCTTTGGCAGAAGGTCTTGGGTTAGGCGGTTGCAAGGCAGGTCTGTTCACCCCCCTGTCCATTCTCCCTACTTAATAGTCGGACGAGGCATTGAGCTCTCCTACCCCAAGCTGGGGTCATGAAGGAGTTTCAGGTGGTTGCGTTGGAAGGTCCTTCGACCCAATTTGGGCTGTCGAGAGCACCCAACATCATCTGATAGCCATTGGCACTGGACCATCTCCACTGTCTGAGTTGAAAACTTCAGTGTTGACTGCTTCAGTGCCTATCAGTGCTGGTCTTAGTGTCAACACTGCATGCAGTGCTGATGCCAGTGTTGGTGTGGGCCCCACTGCCAGCATTGGTGTCACGGTCAGTGCCAGTGGGGTTGTCGGCATTGGTGTGGACACAGGTGGTTGCCAGCACTAGCAAGGCCACCAGTGTCAAATCCGGATCCAGTTTGACTCTGCAGTAGGGCCGCCTGAAAGCCAGCAAATTGCCATCTGACTGGGGGCTCCCCCTTGGAACACTCACACACAAGCCTCTGGAGCTTCTTGGTCAGGAGACTCTTACTGCTCCTCCCCTAGAGCAAAGCAGCATTGTGAACTAGAAGGTCCTGGATGAGGCACCGGTACTGTGAGTTATCCGGGCCACCAGTGCCCCTACTAGGCTGTAGCCTCAAGTGCCTTATTCTGTCTGATAGACTGATTAAAACCTTTAGGCCTCTGAGCCTGCTGTCTCTGCAGCAATGCAACCAATGGATGGAGAATGTGAAGCTCTGGTTTTGGGAGACAGACACACTGCTTTTTCAAGTGCTTCCCCCTCCAGTTCCTTAAGCTGTTGGTTTTCCTGCCACGTCTCCCTCTATGTCCTCCTTGGAGAATGAATCATCTCTTCACTTTTCCTCAGCAGCTGAACATGTTCTGTATCAGTAGTTGGTGGGGGAGATGCAGGAGGCACTGGATTGGCCCTAACTATTAGATCTCTCTGATTCCTAGGGGTACCCTGTATAGATGCAGTAGTGCGCCCTAGCAGGAAGCAAAACTCAGTGGCGAGCTGAGAACATATGGCTTGGGTGCGGTTGCTGCTACATTCCTTTGCAGTGGCATTCTGGCCCACGTTAGACAAAAAATAGAATCCACAAGCAGGCTTTCAATTTGTGTGCTAATGATCAAAGCACCAAGGCATCTGTTTGTCCTGGAGTTAGTAGCTATGGCCCCAGCACAAATCAGTTAGATGTTTTTGACAGGCTTTCTGCAAAGCTCTTTATTAAGTGCACAATAAACGCACAAATTAAGAGTCGGCCTTTCTGTATGGCTCCATATTACTAATGGGGAAGGTAGTTAATACAGATGGGCAATGTGCTCCCTCACTAGGGTAGTGGTACAGCTCAAAAGCTGTGACCACAGCATAGTCCCCGGGACATGGTATATTACAACTGCATTCCACCTCCATTTCAGCTGTACCACTGTAGGGGTAGCAGCATAGAGAGAACCCTGTGGAAGATTAATTCAGTTTGATTTTTTATTTATTTTGTGCAGGACTGTGTGACTCTTGAGCAGGTTGAGGCTTCCTGGTGACAGGGAGCACCCCTAAATTTAGAGATTGTGCCTGTTAAGCTGAGTCTTTCTGACTGAATAACCTACTGGCTAAACTTCCAGTGCCTGCAGTTCCTGGATGGAGGCCACTTGCTATGTAGGCTATTTTTTGCCCTCTGGTAGGTCTGCAGAAAATCAAAATATCTAGCCTGGTGCGTGAGGTAGGTAATCTTTTATTTATCTTTGGGGGGGGGGTCAGGCAGGCTGTTATCGCTCTCTTCCTCACAGCATTCACATTTGTTTTACTTTCCTCTTTTGGTGTTTTGTTGTCTTTATGGTAGGAAGTACAGAGACCAGATGCAGTCTTTTGATCTTCGAGGCTACCTCCTCCATTAGGCTGCACCTTTGGAACTATGGCTGTCAGCGCTAGGACCACACAGAACCTTTTGCTAGCTGGGGCTGCCCACAGTGACGTGCCACTTCAAGGTGTATATGAGCATGGGTGGCCCCATCATTCCCCAGTTTTTTTTCCCACTGTTGATCATCCTCATCGGACCTGCTGAAGGAAATACTGTCAAACTAGCCGTTGCCATTTATTTTGCTAAAGTGCTTATTTCATCTTCTCTGCATGCCGTTGAAGTCAAAAGAGCCTTTATTTTAGTATTGTAAGTGTGGAGATAAAATATACAAAGAAAACACACGTGGTTTGTGTGTGCTATCTGGGCGTATCTCACAATGTGAGGACTTGAGATTTGCCAGAGCTTCACCCACACTACAAGGCGATGCTGTAAGAAAGCTCTAGAAAACCACCACCTTCTCAAAACTGAAAGCTATGGAGAAGAACCAGGATGCAAAGTCAGTGTCTCCCTCACCATCGCCGAGAAACAGCCACTGAAGTTGAAGATCAGGATAGGGAACAGTCATCATCCAGCCGCCGGCAAGGTCCGGTAGTCATTCAGACAAGGTAAATCTGCATCACCACCCACTCCGGCAGCATTGACTACAGCCCCCGGCTGTTGACAAGACACCAGGGTCAGGGTTTGACTTCGGTGCTGACACGCGCCTACTGTATATGGTAGGATGCTATCGTTGTCGAGCCAAGACCCATCGATGCAAGTAGGCCTGGCCCAGTTACAGGGCACGGTCAACTTTCAGGCTGTGCTGGCATCGTTTTCAGAAATAATCAGGCACATTCTGCCTGGTCTACCAATACAGGCAGTTATTCCACCAGTGGGGCCTCCTGGTACTCTGCTGTCATCAGTGGGTTCCTCTAGCACGCTGCAGATTCCTCCCTCTCAGCTGGCACCAGTGTTGCTGGTGCATTCTGCAGACCCCATCGGCAATAGGGACATTGATGACAAAGTGGAATACAATCCTTACATCATGGATTTGGAGGAGGAATATGAGGGGGTAACAATATTTAGCACCTCACTATAGTTCTATCCTCCCCTCATGTAGTAAGGACTCGGTGGTTTATACCCTGACATCTCCTCCTGAGGAGCCAGTTTTCCAAGCCATGATGCAGCAAATACAGTAACATGGACTTTGCTATGGAAGAGGAAGATTCCACAAAAATAAATCTAATGGAATTTATGGAAGTGTCATGCTCCCCCTCCTTTATGATTCCACATATATAATATAGCCTGCATTAGAAGATGCTACCTTTGCTGCATGGTACAGACCAATCTCACTGCCTGCAGTCCCTACAAAGGCTGATAAGCAGTATCCTGCACCATTTGCTAACCCGTATTATGCTAACTAGCCAGAAACTGACTCTGTAGTCATTATGGCTGCTCATGATAGGTTTAGGGCACCTAAACATGAGTACTTTCAAATCCCACCTGAAATGCTGTTTCACCATTGCTCTGTGAAATGACATTTTGGTGGGATTTTAAAAATGGCACCTGTCTAGTTCATGAGGTGGTGTCAAACAAAGCCCATGTTGAAAATTTGGGGTCAAAATCTCAAGAAACCATGAAGTTCTAGGGACGTGGATATGTTGTTCAATCCACACTTATTGGCAGGTTCCTTGCCACTTTAAATCTTGCCGGAAGGTCTTCAAGCTGGCTTCTCCCACCCACCCGGGTGGTAAAACCCTCGGCTCCGCCCCATGATGCCAGATCTTCCTTACCGTTTGGAAGCTCAGGTTCCCTCCTTAGCACTCTGCGTTTTTTAGGCTGGATTCACACTGTTCGGATTTCCCGAAACTAATTTTAAAATTTACAAGACTAAGGTCTTTGTCTTCCCTTGCAGCTGCGATGGACAAATAGACTCCCGGCTTCCGTCGGTGCCCTTGTGGGCAGAAGATGTCCCGAACCGATCCGCACTCACATGTGTCTACTGCCTAGGGCTTGGCCATGATTCGCAGAGGCCTACTTCTTGGCACCTTAAAAATCTGTACCCGCTGGTCAAGTTCAAGGAGTCTGCTACGGTGTCCAGCGGCGGGGCTCCGTGAGCAGCTGATCGCCCCTCGAGGAGGAGGCAGCCCAGGCCGCTGCTTCTTCCCTCCCCTGCCCAGCATTTATCCCGCCTCCTCCTTGGGCTCCTCCTACATAGCTTCTTTTAAGGAGCTTTGTCAGTCCCTCTCCACTAAGGGAGAAGGGCCTTCGGGTCATTCCAGTCGGGTCCAGAAAGGAGGACTGTAGCGTAAGTCCCACCGCCTGACGCTCATGGAGCGGGAGATCCCTTCACTGGACCGCCGACTCGACTTCGTTGAGGTTGCGCTGGCCGCTGGTTTCACAGTGTCCCTGTCAGGTCAGCCGCCGAGACATCCGTCGACGCGGTCCAGATTTTTCTCGACCCGTCGGGACGGTTTGTTGACTGGAGAAGCCGACAACTCTTCTTCACCGGTTCCCCTGGTGGTTACCGAGGACTATCCTGTGCCGAAGTCCCTGGTCAAGGTCCCTGAACCGAAGGAGGGGCGGGTTTCCCCCGTCCCCTCTCTGACCCACCCTCGGAATCCCCGAAGATCTCGGTCCTCTTCCAGGTCCAGCCGATCCCGCCGACGTCGGCGGTCTCTGCACCATGGAAAGTGGCGTCGCCGCTCATCCTCATCGTCCTCTTCGGAGGATAGGCTCTGGCGCAAGTTGCGTCGATGCTACGAGGATTTGATGTGGCAGCAACTTTTATTGACCCGATAACAAGCCATTAAGTGGCTGTCACCAGGCGCGGCGTAACAACCCTCGTGTGATCGAGAAGCCGACCCTCGGGCGCCGGGTTGTTGGGTCAAACCGGCTGCTCCACCTATTGTGGTGGAACCCCCGCCTCCACAACCGAAGACTGGGGCCCCGACCAAGGATTCTCGGTCGGGTCAGGGCTTGCCCCATAGGTTGTTGGTCACCCTTACTCCTGATTGACCTCGGCAAGTGGAGGGTGGCTCAGGCACTCGGCAGCTGTTCGCAGACTCCTTGGAGTCTGACGACGACTCCTCCCTGTTCTCCAGGTCACTTGACCTGGAGTCTGCAGGGGGCCAGCTGGTGGACAAGAGCCCATCCTCGTTTTTGGGTTTGCTTCGACTCATCTCGGAATCCACTGGGATGCAGCTCGAACCTGTTCAAAAACTGGCCAAGTATCCCCTTACCGAGATACTGGACCAAGGGGATTCCCCTATGGAGGCCTTTCCGGTGGCCAAAGCCATTGTTGGCCTGGCCCTGGAGTTGTGGCAGCGGCGAGCATCTTGTCCCACGCCTTCGGCCAGGATTGCTCGCAAGTACGCGGTCCCCACCGGTTCACTCTCCGGTTTCTTGGAGCACCTCTCTACAGAGGGGTTAGTGACCGATAGCGTTTTCCGGCGTTCCAGGAATGCTCGGGACGTGGACAAACCGCCCGATAAGGAATCCAAAAAGTTGGATTACTGAGGGCAGAAGGTTTACGCTGCTTCCTTCCTAGGCCTTCGTCAGGCTAGCTCAGCACTTCTGATGGCACATTTCTCACATGCCCTTATGGGCTCCCTGGATGAGGTCATTCCTCATCTCCCGACTGACCATCAGACGACGGTCAAGCAGGTGCGGGATCAGGGAAGGGAGGTGGCAAAACAACAGCTCCAAACTTCGTTGGACATTGGTGATTCTTGTGCCCGATCAGTAGCGGCCATGCACCGCAGAGCTTGGCTGCGGATCTCCACCTTTACGGCGGACACCCAGCACAAGCTGGCAGACGTTCCCTTCCTGGGCAACGACTTGTTCGGGCCGGGGGTGGAAGGCCATCCCCAGAGGATCGAGAAGTCCAATGCCACCTTGGACTCTGTCACATCTGCCTAGAAGGACAAAGGCCGCCAGCAGCAGCAGCGTAGGCCCTTTCACCCTTCTGCCCCTGCGGCACGTCCGGCCCAGTAGCACCAGCACCAGGGCCTGCAGGCACACAGTTGGCACCCTAAGGCCAAGTCTGCCGCTTCCTCCAGTTGGAAGTCTGGAGGCAAGGGTCCAGGAGGTCCCTCAGCAGGCCCTTCCTCCAAGCCTGCCCAGTGACTGGTTGAGGGGTGTCGCCCCCAACCTAGTCACTGTTCCTTGGGTTCCCCTCATGGGGGGACGTCTCCACCACTTTTCCGCCTGGTCCGCTATCGCCACAGACCGCTGGGTGCTAGAAGTGGTAGGCAGGAGTCTGCCTCTGGAATTCAAGCAGTTCCCTCCCTATCGAGTCGTCGCCCCACGGTGGGCAATGGGTTCCGCAGCCTCTATGTCAGCTCATCGAGCCAACATTGCCTTGCTCCTCCAGAAGGAGGTGATCGAAGAGGTGGCGGACCTTCCTCCAGACCCAGGATTTGTGCCCAGGTACTTCCTGGTCCCAAAACGGACAGGGGTCTGGCGTCCTATTCTCGACCTACATGATCTGAACAAGTTCCTAAGGCCGCGCACCTTCAGGATGGTCACTCTGGCTCAGATCATTCCATCCTTGGAACTAGGCGTGTGGTTCTGTTCTCTGGACCTTCAGGATGCGTACGTTCACGTCCCTATCCGTCCGTCTCATCAGCGATTCCTCCGCTTCAGAGCAGAGGGATCTCTTTACGAATTCCGGGCCATGCCCTTCGACCTCTCTCCAGCTCCCAGGGTCTTCACCAAATGCATGACAGTGGTGGCAGCATTCCTGTGGCGCCGAGGGGTCCGGGTGTACCCGTATGTGGATGACTGGCTGATTGCAGCCCCCTCCAGGTTGGAGGTGGAGCGGTCCAGAGATCTGGCCCTCCAGGTCTGCTCTCAGATTGGTCTCCTCATCAACGAGGCCAAGTCGGAACTCGTGCCATCGCAGGTGATTCAGTTCATCGGGGAAGAGCTCTACTCTCTTTGAGCCAGAGCCCGGCTCCCAGCGTACAGGGCCGAGGTCCTTTCCTCCTTTGCCCAATCATTAGCAGTGTCAGTGGCTCAGTAGGTAGCACACTCGCCTCTGAGGCCGGGAGATCAGAGGGCTGTGGGTTCAGTTCCCACATCTGGCACTTGCGTTAATATCCCAGTACTGACACTGTAATGCAGCATGAGAGGGGTGCTGCATTTCTGAGGTGCCGTCTTTCAGATGAGACGTTAAACCGAGGTCCCATCTGCCTGGATTGGTGGTAGTTCGGTGGATGTTAAAGATCCCACTGCACTTATCGAAAGAGTAGGGAATTTCCCCGGTGTCCTGGCCAAATTTCCCTCATTCACTGAAAATATCACCAACAGCTTAATCTGGTTCAAGGTCAGTTGGCATTCATCTGTATCCCCCTCCCCCCGGGTCGTGCCTGAAAATAGGCAGGATTTGTCTAGTGCACTTACCCGGTCAACAGAAGCAAAATAAATAAAAATAAATAATTTCTGGTTGGGCAATTGCGCCCTGCCCTGGACTTCCTGCGCCTTTTGGGCCTCATGGCGGCCTGCACCAGCGTGGTCCATTGGGCCCATTGGCATATGCGTCCCCTGCAATGGGGACTGACCCGCCAGTGGTCACAGCTGCTCAGTCCTCTGGACCAGCTGGTGACAGTGACCCAGAGGATGTGGGACGGCCTGCAGTGGTGACTCGTCCCAGCTCATCTGCAGGAGGGTATCCCGTTTGTCCGCCCTGAGCCAATGGTCACATTAATGACCAACGCCTCTCTGATGGGTTGGGGTACCCATCTGGGGGAGTTCAGGGCCCATGGCCTCTGGTCCCCTCAGGAGTCTTGATGCCACATCAACCTGCTGGAGCTTCGAGCGGTTCGACTAGCCCTCACCGCCTTCGCTCCCTTTGTACGGGGTCAAGTGGTCCAGGTCCAGAAGGACAGCATCACTACCATGTACTAACTCAACCGGCAGGGTAGGACGCGCTTCTTGCCTCTGTCCAAGGAGGCTCTCCGCATCTGGTCTCTCGTGATCAGCCTGGAGTCGGATCTCCTAGCCATCCATGTGGCAGGAGCCTCCAACAGTCTGGCTGATGCCCTCAACCAGATAGGCGCTGCATCTCACGAGTGGTCTCTCCTGCCAGAGGTAGTACAAGATCTGTTCTCCCATTGGGGCACTCCTCAGGTGGACCTGTTCGCCTCCAGGGAGAATGCGAAGCTGAGGCTGTTTCATGCCTGCCCCCCTCAGCAGGGCTTGCTGCAGGGGGATGCCTTCTAGAGGCCGTGGACTCCAGGCCTCTTCTGCGCCTTCCCTCCATTTCGCTTGATCCACAAGGTGCTTCTCAAGGCGGAAAGGGACAAGGTGCAGGTGATTCTGGTAGCCCCAGACTGGCCCCGCCAGTTCTGGTATCCAGATCTCCTCAGCCTCAGCTCCAGGCTCCCGTGGCAGCTTCCAGCCTGCCCGGACCTGATCTCAGTCAACAAGGGGAAGGTACTCCATCCGGACCTTCAGTCCCTGCACCTGATGGCCTGGTTCCTGAGCGGCTAGAGTTCCAGGCCTTGGGTCTTTCCGACGAGGTCCTCAGCGTTGTTGAGGCGTCCCGTAAGGAGTCGACCAGAAAATGCTACACCTTCAAATGGAAGAGATTCTCCATTTGGTGTCAGGACAAAGGGTTGGACCCTTCTTCCTGTCACTTGGCTAGTATTCTGGACTAACTGTGGTCCCTTTCTTAGCTAGGGCTTCAGTCGACGACCCTCAAGGTGCACCTGGCAGCCATCTCTGCTTACCGGGTGCGGGACGGCAAGCAGTCAGTGGCGCAGGAGAAGGTGGTCAGGCACTTTTTCAAAGGCCTTGATCGCATATCCCCTCCGGTGCGAGAATCTCCACTACCGTGGGATCTACTGCTGGTATTGGCTAAGCTCATGGGCAAGCCATTTGAACCGATGCACAGGTGTGACATCTCTCACCTGTCGTGGAAGACCGCCTTCTTGGTGGCTATCACGTCAGTCAGAAGGATGGGAGAGCTCCAGGCGCTTTCCATTGAGTCTCCTTATCTGGTCTTCCACAGGGACAAAGTTGTCCTGCGCCTCCACACGAAATTCCTTCTGAAGGTGGTGTCGGAGTTTCACCTTAACCAGGTGTTGATTCTGCCAGTGTTCTACCCCAATTACACCTCGGAGGCCGAATATAGGCTCCATACTCTGGACTCTAGAAGAGCACTCGCTTATTTATAAGGAGCGAATGGCTGAAGTTCGGGGAGAGGTTCGCCAGCTGTTTGTCACCTACGCTGAAGCCGCACCTGGCAGACCTGCAGCCAAGCGGACGATAAGCAGGTGGGTCACCTCATGCATAGATCTCTGCCATAGGTTGGCGGGCATGAAGCCTCCCAGAGGATAACAGCTCATTCTACCCGCCATTCCGCTGCTTTGGTGGCTGCTTCTAGGGACGTCCCTATCTAGGAAATCTGCAGGACTGCTACCTGGAAGTCAGCACACACCTTTATTTCCCCTTATCACATTGACCTTGAGTCACGCCGGGATGCTGGTTTTGGGACCTCTGTTCTCCAGTCCTTATTCCCTAAGTAGGGGGTATGCGCCTTGCCTCCCTGCTCCCGAAGAATTGGTAGGAGTCTGCCAGACAGTGTGGATTGAACAACATATCCACGTCCCTAGAAATACAGGTTACTCACCTGTAACAGGAGTTCTAGGAGTAGTATATGTTGTTCATCCACACGACCCACCTGACCTCCCTGCTTTGATATGCAACCTGGCTTCCAGCAGGCTAGATCTGGCGTCATGGGGCAGAGCAGAGGGTTTTACCACCCGGGTGGGTGGGAGGAGCCAGCTTGAGGACCTTCCGGCAAGATTTAAAGCGGCAAGGATACCTGCCAGACAGTGTGGATGAACAACATATACCACTCTTAGAACTCCTGTTACAGGTGAGTAATCTGTATTTATAGGTTTGTTTCCAGTGCAATTCAACTTCAGCTAATAACTTCATGTTTGTTTTTTTTTTTAAATTTTGACCCCACATTTTCACCATATTTTCTTACCCACCTCCATAGTGCAGGTGTCCTTTTCAAATCCCACCACAAACAGTTTTGCTATTGTTTTGCAAAATGTTTCCTCTGGGATTTGAACAATGACACTTGTCTAGCTCATTGGGTAGGGTCAAAAAAAGCCCATTTTGAGAAATTTGGGGTCAGCACATGCAGGTTGGTCAGATATTAACACTTTAAACAACAGGATACAATGTATCTCAGACAGTGGACCCCCTTTTAATATTACTGTCACTTCACTGACATTTTCTGATGCTTTTCTCTTGATAACCCCAAGTCATCGTACGGTGTGGTTCAACATAAGGACAGGCCAGAATCAAACTACACTAAAACGAGAGTCCTGGACTTGAGGAGGGCTGATTTCAAGAAAATGGGTGAGTGCCTTAAGGAAGCCCTCACAGGAGTAGGGATAATGGGCGGAGTAGAGGAAAAGTGGGCAGAAATAAGGAAGGCAGTTGAGAAGGCAACTAACCTTTGTGTCAGGGAGGTTAAAAAGAGCAAGAGAAAAAAGATTGCTATGGTACTCCAAGGAAGTAACAGAGAAAGTAAAGGAAAATAACCAGGCATTCAAGAGGTACAAGTCAGGGGCGCTGATGAGCAGCTAACCAGATAGACGTGCCTAAACGCTGCTCCATGCCAACGACCGGTAAAAGTAATAAAAAGTTAATAAAACCGACCTTTTGCATGCAACAACTGAATCTGGTATTTACAAGAAGGGGCCATGGACGAATATCTCACGCCAAATCCCGGAAAGAGCCAAAGATTGGCTGATAAAGCGGGGAAGAAGTCAGCGGCCTCCGGGGTGGGGGAAAGCACGGGTGTACTCTCGCTATTGGCAACTGAAATGAGTGTGCTAGGCCACGAGGTAACCGGGCAGGTAATTGCGGCGCTGGAACCCAGGCTCTTAAAATTGATCTCAAGCTACAGGAGGTCTTGGAACAACAAACGCTACATGCTAACAGAATTGCTGAAGCGGAGGAGCGCATATCCAGATTAGAAGATGAGAATCTGGAGGTCCCCGGGCAAGTGGCTGCCCTACAAAAAGAGATGGAGGAGCTTAAAGAGGCGTTTGATTATCAGGAGAATTATAATAGACGTCTCAATCTGCGTCTAAGGGGTCTGCCAGAGGGTAGGGAAAAAGGAGATGTGATGGGTTTCTGTGCTAAAGTTCTCTCCGAATTATTGGGGCTTAAGCTAAAACATGGACGCTTTTAAGTTAGAAAGAGCTCACTGGGCAGTTATGCCTCGTCCACCGGGCGACCAGCCCCCGAGGCAAATTGTGATGAGGTTCCATGCTTTTCAGGACCGAGAGATGCTTCTTAAGCCCTATCGAGAGAAAGAGGCACTGGAATTTGAAGGCACACGCTTGTTCCTCTCCCAGGACTACTCTGCCCGGCTCCTCAAAAGAAGGAAGATATTTAACCCACTTATGAATCAACTGCGTAATCTGAAGGTGGAGAATTTCCTGGTTTACCCTGCGACCCTCAAGATCCATCACGAAGGAGCCACATACTCCTTCTGGGAGATCACTAAGGCAAAACCATTCATTACGGACCTTCAGAAGAAGCTGAGCAAATGATGGGAATGGGTTGTCTTTGAGGCTTTGTTTTCTCACCGTGTTAGTGTTTATTTGAAATGTCCTCCTTTTTATTTCTTTTTTTGACTTGGTTGCACTGGGGCTTGCCCACCTACCCTCATCCGGAACATTGCTATGCAGGAATTTCCCTGTGAAGCTGGTGTCTAGCATTTGCCTGATATGTGTAGATCACTCTAAATTAGATTAGGAGTTGGACTGCTAGCAGGGGTGAGACTGTGCGTACTATGGATTCTGAAACTGCCTTGGGGACTGCATGGAAGGCTGCTGGTGCTTGCATGGGACTATCTGACACCCTCGAGGTGCTTGTTGGATGGCGCCTGGTGCTTTCTGTCAGAGGGGCTGCTGAGCTGAGCCACGTGGCTTTAAGAGCGATGACTGATGGATTACAACAGCTCAACAGTGCGACCAGAAAGGGAGACTTTTTGGGGGCTTGTACGTGTGTTTATGGCGCGGCCTGTTTTCCTCCTCATATCGCTCATGACTATCAATTTTTGGAAGTAGCGCAGGACTGGTGAAGAGCTGGATTGTTGTATCTGGAGGGGAATAGGCTAGAGGGTCGGGGGACGCGTCCTGGTGTGAAGAAGGGCCTGTAATGTTTTTTTTTTCTCTTGCTTTTATCAGTCATTGTCGGTGCTACGAGGGTGAATACTATATGGGCCCTTACTTACTGAATGTTTTTACTAAGGGGGATGAGACAGGAGGAGCGGGATAGCTCTGAATGTATTTCTGCACTTTTAGCTAGTAGGTCAGTAGATGCATATTTCATGCTTTATTTGTTAAAACTGACTGCCAGATTGTTTTTAGGCAGGCTGTTGTTGTTGTGTGTGGGGGGACGGGGGTTATTGATGGTATCCGGCTGGGGCCGGAGTAGCTGGGCATCAGTATCGACAGAGGGATTACAGACACTCATGCTAGAAAGGCAAATAGTGTCAGTGTTTTGGGGGTAATTGAAGGGTGGATATGGGACGGGGATATGTTTACAATGGGAAATATTGAAGGGGGGAGAAGAGGGCCTGGAGGGGTGGAAGGGGTGGGACGAAGGATACTGATACACTGGAATATGAAGAAGTGCTAAGGGGAAGGGTAGGGGATGTTTTCACTGTTTGTGTTTTATCTGTGTGTTGTTCTGTCTTATGTGGTGCGTTCCATACTGTGCATACAGTACTGCAGTTATCAGAAAATGGAATGTCTCAATATATTAAATATGCGAAGGGTGGACTGTTAGGAAGGGTGCATTCAAGGGAACAAATTACGAATAGGTATGGCTAATATGTAGGAGTTGTCGGTGGTTTCTTGGAATATGCGAAGGGATAGCCAATCCAGTTAAACGTTCCATGCTGCTAACAGCCCTTAAAAGAAAGGGGGCACAAGTGGCACTACTCCAGGAGACCCATCTGTCGGATTTAGAGCATAACAAACTCACCCGGGGTTGGTTTGGCAAATGTTTTGCGTCCTCCTACTCCTCTCGTAAACGAGGGGTGGCTATCCTGGTAAGCAAACATTTATCATTGGAGATCACTAGAGTGGTGAAAGATCTTAAGGAGGGTCGGTATATCTTTGTGGGCCAGTTATATGGGGAACAAGTTACATTTGGTAATATTTATGCCCCAGCTGTCTGACCCCAAGTTTTCCCCTGCGCTCATTAGAGAGCAATTCCCAGGATTAATCCCGGGGGGGGGGGATTTGAGTAGTATGATGAACTCTGTGTTAGACCACTCTGAAAGTAGGGGTAGGGTGAAGGAGGTCCTAAACCACTGGCAGGTGGGCATGGCGGATATGGACCTGGTTGACAGTTGGAGGACAGTTTTTGGTAAACCCAGGGGCCAGGGAGTATACCTTTTTTACCAACCCCCATGGAACCTGGTCTCGAATTGATAACATTTTTTTTTTTTTTGTTAACCAAGGGGGTGGAATGATAGTGATTGATGTTTCCCATGGCCCAATTCGCATATCTGACCCCGCTATGGTTACAGTCAAGATACAGATGCATGTGTTGAGGGACCTTCCGCCACAGTGGAAATTTCCTTCATATATGCTCCTTAATAAGGAGTTCAAAGAGCATTTGGCGACCCAGTGGCAGTTATATAAGGAAATTAATGAAGGAAGTGAGATCTCAAGAACCACATATTGGGAAGCAGGGAAAGCCTTTATGCGGGGTTCCATCATAGAGTTAGTGGCTCGGATTAAAAGGGAGAAAAGACTGGGACTGGAGAAACAGTTAAAAGATTTGGAAAAGCGGGTTGCTAAGGGAGAGAGGGATGAAATAGCACAGCTTCTAATGGTGACAAGGGAGGCATTGAATGCCCTGGTGTGTGGTGAAGCAAGGACCTCCTGGTTCTACTGTAGGCGACAGGTATTTGAGTGGTCTAACAAACCGAGCCCTCTCCTGGTATGCCTTATGAAAGGGGGTAGATGTCCTACCAGAGTGCTGGGGGGATAAAAGGGTGTAATGCACAGAGAACCTAAAGAAATTAGGAATTGTTTGGGGAATTTTACAGTCCGTTATATAAAGCAGAGTGTAAAGGAAAAGGTCCACTGGCCCAGGAGTTTTTGATAAAGATGCTCCCAAGGCTCACAAAAGCTCAGAACGCAATTAAATCAACCCATTATGAAAGATGAAATCTTAAAGCTATAGGAGGCAAAGGGTAAAGCAAGTGGTCCTGACGATTCCCGTGGAATTTTACAAAACCCTAGCAGGCCAGATGGCGACGGTGTTCAGTGGGGTATTCCAAGTACAGAAAGGAGAAGAACATCAGAGTCTACCCAAGACCTGCTATGATATGCTTAATTCCCAAACCGGGCAAAGATGAGGCAGAATTTGCATCCTATAGGCCAATCTCCCTCTTAAATTGTGATCTTAAAATTCTGGTGAAAGTGTTGGCCACGCGGTTGGAGGATTTCCTCCCTATGTTGGTTCACCCAGACCGGGTTCATAAAGGGGAGGTCTTCCTATCATAATATGCATCATTTGCTCAATGTGGTGTGGAGAGCTGGGCAGATACTAGAGAAAACTTATCTTCTCTCCATGGACGCTGAAAAAGCATTTGATAGGGCAGAGTGGGAGTACCTCTTTGAGGTGCTGACTCTGTTTGGTCTGGGTGAATCATACATTCAATGGGTTCGAGCCATGTATCAGGCCCCTAGAGCCCGGATCTTGGTCAACTGGATGCCCACTGATCACTTTAACCTAGAGCGAGGTATGAGGCAGGGGTGCCCCCTTACCCTCTGCTGTTTGCATTGGCATTGGAACTTTTGGCTGCGTCAATCCAGCAGGGTTCGGGGTATTAGGGTGCCCGGGAGCACTGAGCATAAAATCACTGTATATGTGGATGATATGCTCTTGTTCCTGAGGGACCCTCGCGCCTCTCTGCCTCCTTTGTTAGAATTAGTAGATTCTTTCACTGCATTTTCTGGGTATAAGATAAACCTTAGCAAATCAGAAATGTTTTGTTTCCCTGGTCCTGGGCAGGGAGATGGGCAGTGGGGTGTTCAGGTGGCTCAGATGAGCATTACATATTTTGGAATACAGGTAGGGAAGACAGTGGGTTCTTTGTATGGACTAAATTATACACCACTAGTTAAAAGGGTGGAGGCAGATTTGCAGAGGTGGATGCAGCTACCTATCTCATGGCTGGGGCGCATAAACCTTCTTAAAATGAATGTCCTCCCCAGGATATTATACCCTGTGCAGATGCTCCCAATGGGTCTTGCAAAAGGGGACATTGATCGGGGGGAGAGAAATTATTTTCTAGGTTTATTTGGCGAGAAAAGCGTCAGAGAGCCCACCTTCAGAGAAAGGTGAAGGCAGAAACAATGAAGGGGGGCTCAATTTCCCAGATTTTACGAATTACCACCTATCTATCCAGGAACGGTATGTAGCGGATTGGGTCCATCACCCTGCAGTGGCCAGCTGGGTTGACCTGGAACAATGAGGATGTCTGGGCCACTTATCGGCGTACTTACATGGTAAGGGCCTTAAAACTTATTCTACTCAGGATGGAGGAACCTGTTAGTGAGGGCAGTGTTGGAAGCAGGGACGTCCAGGAAGCGGAAAGGAATCAAAGGGGAAACCCTCTTGCTACCAGGGGTAGGGAACCCCTTCTTTCCCCCAGAATTAGAAGATAAGGGATTTCGAGAGTAGGAAAATAAGGAGGTACGGAGTGTAGAGAATTTATTAAGGAATGGGATATTAAGTCAGTTGGAGGACATTGTTCAGGGGTTGGGATTGAAAGGGCAACAATTATTCCGCTACATGCAGATTAGGGTGTTCATCTTGAGTATGGGTAGGGATGGGGCTGAGACACATGGATGGCATATGACAGAGACTCTAATATATCTATCCAAAAGGACCCCAAGGGTTTTATCCGGAAAGCAGTGAAGCTGGGAAAACAAGATTATCCAGACCATACTTATAAAGCCAAACAACTGTGGGAGAGAGATTTAGGCCGGGAAATCACGAAAGAGAATTGGCAGCTTTTGTTGGGGGGTAGGCGGGTCTATTGGTATGTAATAGATTTAGAGAAGCCTTTTATAAATTTTTATATAGAGTCTAGTACCCTCCTGTCATAGTCCATAAGGCAAACCCCTGGGTCTCATGTGTGGCCGGTGTGGAGAAGAAAGGGGAACTTATATGCACTGCTTCTGGACATGCAAGGTGCTACAGATCTTTTGGGGAGGGGTATTTAGGAGGGTTTCTAATATGGCGGGGTGCACCCTTCTAGTGGATTCAATCACAGGCCTGTTTGGAATGATCCAAGGAGAAGAGGGGGGATGGGAAATGCTTCCGAGATGGAGTAGGGTGCTACTGGTGTTAGCAAGACACTCCGTACAGAACGCGTGGGTGGATTGTGGAGTTCCCACTATTCAACAGTGGCGTAGTCTGAGCATTCAGACCCTACCCTTGGAACGGTTAACCCTGATGATTCGAGATAGGGAGGAGGCCTTTTATAGAGAATGGACCCCCTTTCTAGCATTGCTTAGTAAGGAGGAAGAAACCACACTTCGAATGGGACTTGTTTAAGAAGAACATAGTACGAACAATGCCCAGCCTCAACTTAAATAAATTGTGGATAATTAATTATTGTATATTTGGACTGCATATGAGATTATATCTGTATGGCAATGGTTGGATAGAAATAACTGTGATATGATTTAAGTGATTGAAATGGAACTGTACAATGGACTGCTCCTCTGTTCTATGTCTGCGTTGTGCTTAACTTTTTCTGAAACTTTAATAAAAACATACAAAAAAAACAAAAGGTACAAGTCGACACAGAAGGAAGAGGATAGGGAGAGCTGTCAGGAGAAACAGAAAGGCGGGGGGGGTGGCAGTTAGGAAAGCAAAAGCACAAACTGAGGAAAATATTGCCAAGTCATCAAAAAAGGGGAATAAAACATTCTTCAGGTATATAAGCGAAAGGAAGAAAAGCAAGGCAGGGATAGCACGGATAAAGGGGGAAGTGTGTGGAAGAAGACCAGAAGAAAGTGGGCATATATTGAACAAGTACTTCTGTTCACTATTCACTAAGGAAGGGGTAGGAGATGGACTGCAGATAAGGAAAAAGGGCATTAAGTGAAGGGAGGTGGACACTAGCCCTTTCATGGAGGAGAGAGTCCTTGGGAAACTGGCAATGCTAAAAGCAGACAAGGCAATGGGGCTGGATGAGGTTCACCCTAGAATACTAAAGGAGGAACTGTCTGCGCCACTAATTGTGCTGTTCAGTCTGTCACTGGAGACAGGGAAATTCCAGGGGTCTGGAGGAGGCGGATGTGGTCCCACTACACAAAAGTGGAAATGGGGAGGAGGCAGGAAACTACCAACCTGTAAGCCTGACTTTGGTAGTGGGTAAGATCATGGAAACACTATTAAAAGAGAGGATTGGGGAATACCTACAAACTAGTGAATTGCAGAATCTGAGGAAACATGGATTCACAGGGGGACTAATCTTGCCAAACGAACCTGATAGAGTTCTTTGGGTTACCAGGGAAGTGGATTGGGGCTGGGGGGTGGGTGTGGCCTACCTTGATTTCAGTAAGGCCTTCGACACTGTTCCACATAGAAGACTAGTAAACAAGCTGGGCAGCTTGGGGGTGGTTCCAAACATTGTTAAATGGGTAGGAAATTGGTTAAGTAACAGAACTCAAAGGGTGGTGGTTAATGGAGTTCACTCAGAAGAAGGTAGGGTAGCCAGCGGTGGGGTTGGGGGGCCTCAGGGTTCAGTACTGGGATCAGTCCTCTTCAGTGTCTTTATTAGCGACATCGCAGAGGGGCTGGAAGGAAAGGTATGTGTTCGCGAATGACACGAAAATCTGCAGCAGAGGATCTGAAAAAGCTAGAATATTGGTCAAGGGTGTGCAAATTTATGCACATGGGACACAAAACCCCAAGGGCAATGTATCATTTTGGGGGGGGTAGGTGTTAACCACAAAACAGGAAAGGGATCTGGAGGTCATCATATCTGATGACCTGAAGCTAGCAAAGCAGTGTGATAAGGCAGTGGGAAAGGCAAAGGAATGCTGGAGTGCATAGGAAGGGGTTTCACTAGCAGAAAGAGGGCGGTAGTGTTACCCCTGTACAGATCAATGGTGAGACCCCACCTGAAGGACAGTGTCCAGTTCCGGAGGCCCCATCTCAGGAAAGACATAGAACGGGAGGAGACAGGACAGAGAAGAGCGACCAAAATGGTGCATGGCGTGCATCAAAAGCCCTACGAAGAAAGACTTGAATTGAATATGTATTCTCTGGAAGAAAGTGGAGACATGATAGAAACATTCAGATACCTCAAATGTATCAGTAAGGTACAGGAGGGTAGCATCTTGCACAGAAAGGGATGCTTAAGGACAAGTGGGCATGATATGAAACTGAAAGGGGGAGACGTAGAGGGGATGTGAGGAAATACTACTTTATGGATAGGGTGGTGGACATCTGGAACAGTCTCCCAGCAGAGGTGATGGACACCGAAACGGTAACAGGTTTCAAACATGCATGGGACAGACACAAGGGGGACCTTAGTAACAGGGCAGGGTAGGCAGGGACTTGGGGCAGACTTTGTGGACCAAGAGGTCTTTTTCTGCCGGCATCATCTATGTTTTTATGTAACCCCCTTTTTCTTTCAGTTATACATATAGTCCCAATCTGGCAAATCCAAAACTAAATCCACCCCATCTTTGCCCATCCCTACTTCAACCACTATAAATTATTAGTTGCCTTGGCAATCATTTATGACCCTTTATTCTTTTTTGTGGTTCATCTCTGCTGGTTGTGTATATTTAAATAGTTTTGATTTTCTTTTACCTTCAAATCAAACTTTGGACAAAAAACGTTTACTAATCACAGTAAGACACGTTGGGTGTCGTGGTGTTGTAGAACTGGCTTTGCCTTGTGCCTGCTTCTCAAGTACTGTTGTCTCATGTTCAGTTGCTTTTTTTTTTTTTCTTAGTTACTAATTAGTGTTTGATTTTTAGGTGGCCGGCGGTTTTCAGAAGGAACTTCTGCTGACAGAGAAATTCAGAGAACACTGATGGAGGTAAACAGATAAATTCAGTTGGTCACGTTATAAATAATATTCATCCGTTAAGACACTTCACCTTATTTTTTTCTTTGCTTTCCCATCATAATTTTTTTAGTTTCTTGGATAAAGTTGTGTCTAAATAAATTACTATTCTAGGGACATGGATATGTTGTTCATCCACACTCATTGGCAGGTATCCTTGCCGCTTTAAATCTTGCCGGAAGGTCTTCAAGCTTGCTCCTCCCACCCACCCGGGTGGTATAACTCTCGGCTCCGCCCCATGACGCCAGATCTTCCTTACCGCTTGGAAGCTCAGGTTCCCTCCTTAACGCTCTGCGTTTGAGACTGGTTCCTATTTCTCCGTTTGCGGTTAAAAATAAATTTTGCAAAAAGACTTCAGTCTTCTATCCCTCATGACTGCGATGGACAAATCGACTCGGATTCGGAGATGCCCATGCGGGCAGAAGATGTCTCGGACGGATCCACACTCACGTGTGTCTACTGTTAGGCCTTGAGCACGATCCAGAGCTTCGACCTGTGCTCATCTTTCTCGACCTCGTCCTCGAAGACCGTGCTGCCGATTGCAACTGGGCCGTCCCGAGCGTTTCCCTCGGTGAGTCCAGGAAGCCCGGTTGGCGGTGTCGCGGCGGCGGGCTCGGCGGATCAGCTCAGCGGATGGTGGCCCCTCGAAGAGGCCCCGGCGTGAACGTGTATCTTCCTCGGCGCGCATTTATCCCGCTCTCTCTGGGCTCTTCTTACGACTTCCTTTAAGGAGCTTTGTCTGTCCCTCTCCACTAAAGGAGAAGGGCCTCGTCTGGGACCTTATTCTCGGTCCAAAAGAGGGACAGGGTAAGTCCCTCCGTCGGCGCTCTTGGGAGGCGGAAGGTCCCTCTCCCGAGCCGTCGACCGTCTGCTTGAGTCGACAGCTTCAGCCGACCACTGGCCTCACGGTGTCCCGTCAGGCCAGTTGACCGAGACTCCCACCGATGAAGTCGAGATTTTCTCGGCCCATTGACGGGCTGTCGCCTTTAGCGGCGAATTCCCTCTCCCGGTTCCCCCGGGAGGAGTTGAGGATCCCGTGGGCTCGCCTGTGCCTCCGGTTCCGGAGCCCTCGGATGGACCATCCGAGCCGAAGGGAGTGCCGGTTCCGGCCGACACCTCCCCGCACCGACCTCGGAAATTCTGGGACTCTCGGTCTCGGTCTCGGACCTCTTCGCGGTCCAGCCGATCCCACCGTCATAGGCGGTCTCGGTCTCGGCACCGCGGTAAGCGGCGTCGCCGCTCGTCCTCGTCCTCCTCCTCGGATGAGGAGGCTTGGCGTAAGTCGTCGATGATGCGAGACCTTATATATTGTAACAACTCCTCCTGGCGGAGTAAGCCGACCCGCCTTCCCCGGCCATTAAGTAACTGTCACCGAATGACCGACACAACCCTCGACTTATCCGAGGCCTATACCCAGGCGGTTGTTTGGCCAAAACCAGCTGCTCCACCGATTCGGTGGAACCTCCGCCTCCACAGCCACCAATGGGGCTCCGACCAAGGATTCTGGGTGGCTAAGGGTCTACCCATCGGCTGTCAGTTACCCTCACTCCCGACCGACCTCGGCAGGTGAAGGTGGCTCAGGCCAGAGGCAGCTCTTGAGGACTCTTCGAGTCCGAAGATGATTCCTCCTTTTCTCCAGCGACTGGACTTGGAGTCTTCAGGAGGTCAGTCAATGGGCGATAGCCCGTCGTCCTTCCTAGGACTGCTCCGGCTCATCTCGGAGTCCACGGGATGGAGCTCGAACCCGTTCCAAGCGGGCCAGGTATCCCCTCACGGAGATTCTGGACCGAGGGATTCTCCGACTGAGGCCTTTCGGTGGCGAGGCCATAGTGGGTCGGCACTAGAGCTTTGGCGCGCCCTGCTTCCTGCCCTGCGCCTGGCCAGGATGGCCAGGAAGTATCACGGTCCCTACCGGTTCCTTGTCGGTTTTGAACACCCTCTGCTGAGGGTTGGTTACCGACAGCGTTTTCGTAGCGCCCGGCTGCGCCAGGGATGTGAACAAACCTCCTGACAAGGGTCAAGAATTGGACTATGTCGGTGAAAGTCTGCTGCGTCCTTTCTGGCCTTCGTCAGGCCAGTTCGGCCGTCCTCATGGCACATTTTCTCATGCCCTGTTGGGCTCCCTGGATGAGGTCATCCCTCATCTTCCGCTGATCTGCAGACTACGGTTAAGCAGAGTGCGGGACCAGGGCAGGAGCAGTGGCCAAACAACAGCTCCAGACTGCTTTGGATATAGGGGACTACGTGTGCCAGATCGGTGGCGCGCCGAGTGGCTATCGTCGGCGTGAGCTTGGCTGAGGATATCCACCTTTACTTAGGATACCCAGCACAAGTTGGCGGATGTTCCCTTTT
Source organism: Neoceratodus forsteri (assembly GCA_016271365.2). Taxonomy (NCBI): domain Eukaryota; kingdom Metazoa; phylum Chordata; order Ceratodontiformes; family Ceratodontidae; genus Neoceratodus; species Neoceratodus forsteri. The sequence goes on from CM028134.1 coordinate 838,696,754, forward strand.
GGGGACTGACCTCTTGAGCCCTGGGGTGGAAGGTCCTGCAGAGGATTGAGAAGTCCAATGCTACCTTGGACTCGGTCTCTTCCGCTCAGAAGGACAAAGGCCGCAAGCCACAGCCTAAGCCTTTCGTCCTTCTGTGCTTTGGCCTTGAGCCCGAACAACGTCAGGGCCAGCAGGCTCGGCCTTGGCATCCCAAACCCAAACCACGGCTTCCTCTAACAGGAGGCAGGAGAAAAGGCCCAGGAGGTCCCTCGGCGGTCCCTCCTCCAAGCCTGCCCAGTGGCCGGGCTGAGGGGTGTCGCCCCATTCCGTCCCTGCCCCTAGGTCCCCCAGTAGAGGCGGCTCCGCGCCTTCCGTTCCGCCTGGTCCGCTGTTACCACGGACAGGTGGGTCTTGGAGGTGGTGGGAAGAGGCCTGCCTCTGGAATTGAGCAGGCACCACCCTTCAGAGCCGTCGCCCCTCGGGGCTTGGGATCCCCAGCCTCACTGGCGGCTCGTCGGGGCCGACACCGCTCTCCTCCTCCAGAAGGAGGTGATAAGAGGTGGTGGACCCTCCTTCAGACCCAGGGTTTGTGTCCAGGTACTTCCTGGTTCAGGCGGACGGGGGCTGGCGCCCATTCTCGACCTACGACCTAAACAAGTTCCTAGGTCTCGAACCTTCAGGATGGTCACTCTGGCTCAGATAATACCATCCTTGGAGCAGCGGTGTGGTTCTGCTCTCTGGACTTGCAGGGCGCATTTTTCCGTCCCTATCCGTCCGTCTCACCAGAGATTCCTTCGCTTCCGAGCGGAAGGATCCCTCTTCGAGTTCCAAGCCATGCCCTTCGGCTTGTCTCCAGCTCCCAGGGTCTTCACCAAATGCATCGCAGTGGTGACAGCATTCCTGCGGCGCCGAGGGGTTCGGGTGTACCCTTACCTGGACGACTGGCTGATAGCAGCTCCCTCCAGGAAGGAGGCGGAGTGGTCCAGAGATCTGGCCCTCCAGGTCTGCTCTCAACTGGGCCTCCTTATCAACGAGGCCAAGTTGGAACTCGAGCCGAAGCAGGTGATTCTATTCATCGGGGCGCAGCTCGACTCTCTTCGAGCCAGAGCGCGGCTCCCGGCGGACAGGGCCGAGGTTCTTTCCTCCTTTGCCCGATCATTTCTGGTTGGGCAATTGCGCCCTGCCCGTGACTTCCTGCGCCTCCTGGGTCTCATGGCGGCCTGCACCAGCGTGGTCCGTTGGGCCCGCTGGAACATGCGTCCCCTTCAGTGGGGACTGGCCAGCCAGTGGTCACAACGCTGCGATCCTTTGGACCAGCTTGTGCCGGTGACACAGGGGATGTGGAGCGCTCTCCAGTGGTGGACGTTCCAGATCATTTGCAGGAGGGCATCCTTATCCGCCCGAGCCGACGGTCTCTCTTCGACCGATGCCTCTCTGATGGGTTGGGGTGCCCATCTGGGGAACACGGGCTCATGGCCTCTGGTCCCCACGGAGTCCCGATGCCACATCAACCTGCTGGAGCTCGGCGGTCCGCCTAGCTCTCACCGCCTTTGCTCCGTTCCTCCGGGGTCAAGTGGTCCGAGTCCAGACGGACAATACCACGACCATGTACTATCTAAACCGCCAGGGCGGGCCGCGCTCCATGCTTCTATGAAGGAAGCTCGCATTTGGTCACTCGTGCGCAGCCTGGAGGCGGATCTCCTAGCCATTCACGTGGCAGGAGCCTCCAACACCCTGGCCGGTGCCCTGAGGCGGATAGGGGCTGCATCCCACGAGTGGTCTCTCCTCCGGAGTAGTACAGCATCTGTTCTCCCATTGGGGCACACCTCAGGTGGACCTGTTTGCCTCCAGGAGAGCAGCAGCTGAGCTGTTCCATGCCGGCCCCCCTCAGCAGGGCTCGCTGCAGGGGGATGCCTTCTCGAGGCAGTGGACCCCGGGCCTCTTTTACGCCTTTCCCCCATTTCCCTTGATCCACAAGGTGCTTCTCAAGGCGAGGAGGGACAAGGCGCAGGTGATTCTGATAGCCCCAGACTGGCCTCGCCAGTTCTGGTACCCAGATCTCCTCAGTCTCAGCTCCAGGACTCCGTGGCAGCTTCCAGCTCGCCCGGACCTGCTCTCAGTCAATCAGGGGAAGGTGTTCCATCCGGACCTTCAATCCCTGCACCTGACGGCCTGGTTCCTGAGCGGCTAGAGTTCCAGGCCTTGGGTCTTTCCGACGAGGTCCTCAATGTAGTTGAGGCGTCCCGTAAGGAGTCGACCAGAAAATGCTATGCCTTCAAATGGAAAAGGTTTTCCATTTGGTGTCAGGGCAAGGGCTTGGACCCTTCCTCCTGTTCCTTGGCAAGCATCTTGGACTATTTATGGTCCCTTTCTAGTCAAGGGCTTAGGTCGACGACCCTAAGGGTGCACCTGGCAGCCATCTCTGCTTACAGTGGCGGGCCGGGAAGCAGTCGATGGCGCAGGAGAAGGTGGTCTGGCGGCTTTTTCAAGGCCTTGATCACATTTCCCTCCAGTCTGAGAACCCCACCTCCGTGGGATCTACTGCTGGTACTGGCAAAGCTCATGGGCAAGCCATTCGAACCTATGCACAGTGTGTCTCTCTCACCTGTGTGGAAGACCGCCTTCTTGGTGGCTATCCGTCAGCCAGAAGGATGGGAGAGCTCCAGGCGCTTCCATCGAGTCTCCTTACCTGGTCTTCCACAGGGACAAGGTTGTCCTCGCCCCACCCGAAATTCCTTCCGAAGGTGGTGTTGGAGTTTCACCTTAACCAGGTGTTGACTCTGCGGTGTTCTACCCCAATCACACCTCGGAGGCGAATATAGGCTCCATACTCTAGACCCTAGAAGGCTCGCTTATTATAAGGGCTGCGGCTGAAAGTCGAGAGAGGTTAGCCCAGCTGTTTGTCACCCACGCTGAAGCCGCAGCTGGCAGACCTGCAGCCAAGCGGACGATAAGCAGGTGGGTCACCTCCTGCATAGATCTCTGCTATAAGTTGGCGGGCATGGAGCCTCCTAGAGGGATAAGAGCTCATTCTACCCGCCATACTGCTGCATCGGTGGCTGCTTCCAGGGACGTCCCTATCCAGGAAATCTGCAGGGCTGCTACCTGGAAGTCAGCAAACACCTCCATTACCCATTACCACATCGACCTTGAGTCACGCCGGGATGCTGGTTTTGGGGCCTCGGTTCTCCAGTCTCTCTTTCCCAAGTAAGTATTGGGGTGTCGTCTTGCCTCCCTCCTCCCGGAGAACTGCTAGGAGTCTGCCAATAGTGTGGATGAACAACATATCCATGTCCCTAGAAATACAGGTTACTCACCTGTAACAGGAGTTCTAGGAATGGTATATGTTGTTCATCACACACATCTCCTAACCTCTGCTCGACGCACTGGCTGAGCTTCCAGCGGGCCAGATCTGGCGCCATGGGCGGGCGAGAGTTATACCACCAGGGTGGGTGGGAGGAGCAAGCTTGAAGACCTTCCGGCAAGATTTAAAGCGGCAAGGATACATGCCAATGAGTGTGGATGAACAACATATACCATTCCTAGAACTCCTGTTACAGGTGAGTAACCTGTATTTCTTACTCTAGGAGTCCTTTAGCATCTGTAACTGTAGCAGTTAGCAGGCTAGGTGCAACTGCTCTAAAGGTATGCCTTTAAGAGAATTATAATGAGCTAGGGCATCAGCCAATGAAAACACAGGAGGGGAGTGTGCTAAGTGAGAGCAGCCTGAAGGGCTTCAGAATTTTTTCTAGGCTGACTGAGCAGCATTGCCCCAGAGATGCCTCTCAACCTTCCTTGTTGACAGACTCTCGTTCGCTTATCTTGGTAAAGTTTTCCTCATAAACTTACATTTTTAGTGTGCAGGAGTGTAATTTTATTTTTTTAGCGATGGTTTTTTTGGTGCATCTGCATTTTTTTTTTTTTTTTTACCTCAACTGTTATTTATAAGATATTTTTACCGCATATGCTTATTTTATACTAGTTTTTTTACTGCGGATGCTTATTTTCAGTGGTTCTTCACTTTTTTGACTCTGTTCGTGAAAGAACCATCAAAAGTTTGTGTTCTGCCTCAATTTTTATATCAGAACTCACGGGTCCCTACCACGTGGTAACCAATTGTCTTTCAAACTTTGACAGTTGTTGCTGGGTTCTCTGTGGATTGACTTGTTAGAGATTCCCAGAACTAAACAGAAATCTGGAAAAAGTGTGTCAACTGTCACAAGACTGGCTTAACAGCATTTCCAGCAACCTGTGCATTAGTTGTTTCTAGAGACATGGATATGTTGTAAATCCACACTGTCTGGCAGGTTCCTTGCCGCTTTAAATCTTGCTAGAAGGTCTTCAAGCTGGCTCCTCCCACCCACCTGGGTGGTAAAACTCTCGGCTCCGCCCCATGATGCCAGATCTTCCTTACCGCTTGGAAGCTCAGGTTCCCTCCTTAACGCTCTGCGTGTAGACTGGATCCTAATTCTTCGGTCCTCCCGAAACTTATTTTAAAATCTTCAAAACTTCGGTCATCTTTCTCTCTCGTAGCTGTGATGGACAAATCGACTCCCGGATTTCGGCGGTGCCCTTGTGGGCAGAAGATGTCCAGGACGGACCCGCACTCACGTCGTCTACTGCTCCAGCCTAGAACCCGACCCATGAGCCTCACGAGTCATGTCATTCATTTTCGGCCAATGTCCTGGAGGTCCGCGCTGCCCGGTTACAGCTTGGGCGCCCCAAGAAGCACTACTCACCGGTTAAGTCGAAGGAGGCCCGTTGGGCGGTTACCGTGGCAACTGGCTCGGCTGAGCAACTCGAGCAGATGATCGCCCTAGAGGAGGAGGAGGCGGCCCAAGCTGCATCATCCTCTTCCTCGGTCACGGCATTTATCCCACTCTCTCTGGGTACCTCGTATTCAACTTCTTTCAAGGAGCTTTGCCAGTCCCTTTCCACGAAGGGAGAGGGGCCATCTGGACATTCCTCTCAGTCCAAAAAGAAGGACTCAAAGGGTAAGTCCCATCGGCGTTTGTGGGAGCGGGAGAGGTCCCCCTCCCCGGACAGTCGACTTCGGTCGAGGTTGCGGCCTTCATGGCGTCCCCATCAGGCCGGCCGAGACACCTGTCGACGTGGTCGAGATTTTTCTCGACCTGTCGGACGGGCTGTCGACTGGTGAGGCTGACAACCCTTCTTCACCGGTTTCCCCGGTGGAGACAGAGGACCTGCCTGCGCCCCCGATGCTGCAGTCCCCGGTTAAGGCTTCTGAGCCGAGGGAAGAGCGGGTGTCCCCCGCCCCTTCCCAGAGCCGTCTCGGAAACACCGAGGATCTCAGTCTCTGACATTGTCTGGGTCCAGCGATCCGACCCGACATCGGCGGTCTGCATTATAAGGTAGCGCGCCGCTGCTCATCCCTATCTTCCTCCTCTGAAGAGGAGAGGCTTCGGCAAGTTGCGCCAACGCCACGAGGACCTGATGTGCAGCAGTTACTTCTGTCCAGGAGCAAGCCGGCCGTCATGCTGACCATCAAGTGGCTGTCTTGACGGCGAAACAACCTGCTGGTGGGTGCCCAAGCCTGGGCGGTTGTTCGCCAAAACCAGCTGCCCCACTGATTGTGGTGGCACCTCCGCCTCCACAACCAAAATCGGGGGCCCCGACCAAGGACTCTCGGTCGGGTCAGGGCCTGCCCCACAGGTTGGCGGTCACCTTCACTCCCGATCGTCCTCGGCAGGTGGAGGGTGGCTCAGGCCCCAGACAGCTCTTCGTGGACTCCTCAGAGTCCGACGACTCCTCCCTGTTCTCCAGGCCCATTGACCTGGAGTCCTCTGGGGGCCAGTCGATGGACGAAAGCCCATCATCCTTTATGGGTTTGCTTCGGCTTATCTCGGAGTCCACCGAAATGCAGCTCGAGCCCATATCCAAGCGGGCCAAGTATCCCCTGATGGAGATAATGGACCGAGGGGATTCACCCACGGAGGCCTTTCCGGTGGCTGAAGCCATTGTTGGCCCAGCCTTGGAGCTCTGGCAGTGGCCTGCTTCCTGTCCTGCGCCTTCGGCCAGGATGGCCAGGAAGTATGCGGTCCCTACCGGCTTTTTGCCTGGTTTTTCAGAACACTCCTCGGCCGAGGGGTTGGTCATAGACAGCGTTTTCCGGCGTTCTGGAACGCTAGGGACGTGGACAAGCCCCCCCAACAAGGAGTCCAAAAAGCTGGACTACGCTGGGCACAAGGTGTACGCTGCGTCCTGTCTTGGCCTCCGCCAGGCCAGCTCGGCCGTGCTGTTGGCACACTTCTCCCACGCCCTCATGGGCTCCCTGGATGAGGTGATCCCTCATCTCCCGGCCGACCTGCAGACCACGGTCCAGCAGGTGCGGGACCAGGGTAGGGCAGTGGCTAAGCAGCAGCTCCAAACGGCCCTGAACATTGGAGACTCCTGTGCCAGATCGGTTGCGGCCGCGGTAGCCATGCGCCGCAGAGCATGGCTGAGAATATCCACCTTCACGGAAGATACCCAGCACAAACTGGCGGATGTCCCCTTCTTGGGGACCGACCTCTTCGGCCCTGGAGTGGAAGGTCACCTCCAGTGGATCAAAAAGTCCAGTGCCACTCTGGACTCGGTCACCTCCGCCCAGAAGGACAAAGGCTTCCGACAGCAGCAGCTCAAGCCCTTTCATCCTTCTGCGCTTGCGGCATGTCCGGCCCAACAGCACCAGCACCAGGGCCAGCAGGCTTGCGCTTGGCATCCCAAACCCAAGCCCGCGGCTTCCTCCAAGGAAGCAGGGAGGTAAAGGCCCAGGAGGTCCATCAGCCGGTCCCTCCTCTAAGCCTGCCCAGTGACGGGTTGAGGGGTGTCGCCCCCAGCCTCGCCACTCCCCCTGGGGTTCCTCTAGTGGGGGGACGGCTCCGCCACTTCCTTTCCACCTGGTCCGCTGTCACCATGGACTGTTGGGTGTTGGAGGTGGTAGGAAACGGCCTGCCCCTGGAGTTCAGTAGGCCCGCCCTTCCGGTCGCCCCTGGGGGGCTACGAGGTCCGCAGCCTCTCTGTCGGCTCGCTGAGCCGATATTGCCCTGCTCCTCGAAAAAGAGGTTATCAGGAAGGTGGCGGATCCTCCTCCGGACCCGGGGTTTGTGTCCAGGTACTTCCTGGTCCCAAGACGGACGGGGGGCTGGCGCCCCATTCTCGACCTGCACGACCTGAACAGGTTCCTAAGGTCTCGGACCTTCAGGATGGTCACTCTGGCTCAGATAATACCATCCTTGGAACGAGGCGTGTGGTTCTGTTCTCTGGACCTTCAGGACGCGTTCTTTCACGTCCCAATCCGTCCGTCCCACCAGAGATTCCTCCGCTTCAGGCGGAGGATCCCTACAGTTCTAGGCCATGCCCAGGCCTTTCCTAGCTCCCAGGGTCTTCACCAAATGCATGGCAGTGGTGACAGCATTCCCGCGTGCTGAAGGGTCAGGTGTACCCCTACCTGGACGACTGGCTAGTGCAGCCCCCTCCAGAGTGGAGGTGGAGCGGTCCAGAGATCTGGCCCTCCAGGTTTGCTCTCAGGTTGGCCTCCTCATCAACGAGGCCAAGTCGGAACTCATGCCAAAGCAGGTGATACAATTCATCGGGGGCAGAGCTCGACTCTTTACGAGCCAGAGCATGGCTCCCGGCGGATGGGCTGAGGTTCTTTCCTCCTTTGCCCAATCATTTCAGGTTGGGCAATCGTGCTCTGCCTGGGACTTCCTGCGCCTCTTGGGCCTCATGGCGGCTTGCACCAGCGTGGTCCGTTGGGCCCGCTGATACATGCGTCCCCTTCAATGAGGTCTGGCCAGCCAATGGTCACAGCACCTCGATCCGCTGGATCAGCTAGTGACAGTGACCCAGGGGATGTGGAATGTTCTCCAGTGGTAGACCGTTCCAGCACATCTGCAGGAGAGCATCCTGTTTGTCCGCCCTGAGCCGACGGTCTCTCTGTCGACCAATGCCTCTCTGATGGGTTGGGGTGCCCATGTGGGGGAGCACGGCCTCTGGTCCCCTATGGAATCCCGATGCCATATCAACCTGCTGGAGCTTCGAGCTGTTCGTCTAGTCCTTACCGCCTTCGCTCCATTTCTACGGGGTCAAGTGGTTCAGGTCCAGATGGACAATACCACGACCATGTACTACCTAAATCGCCAGGGCGGGACGCGCTCCATGTCTCTGTGCAGGGAGGCTCTCCGCATTTGGTCACTCGTGCGCAGCCTGGAGGCGGATCTCTTCGCCATTCATGTGGCAGGAGCCTCCAACACGCTGGCCGATGCCCTAAGCCGGATAGGGGCTGCGACTCACGAGTGGTCTCTCCTGCCGGAGGTAGTACAAGATCTCTTCTCCCACTGGGGCATGCCTCAGGCGGACCTGTTTGCCTCAAGGGAGAATGCAAAGCTGAGACTGTTTCATGCCGGCCCCGCCCCCCTCAGCAGGGTTCGCTGCAGGGGGATACCTTCTCGAGGCCGACCCCAGGCCTCTTCTACGCCCTTCCCCCATTTCCTTTGATCCACAAGGTGCTTCTCAAGGTGAGGAGGGACAAGGCGCAGGTGATTCTCGTAGCCCCAGACTGGCCCCGCCAGTTCTGGTATCCAGATCTCCTCAGTCTCAGCTTTAGGCTCCCACGGCGGCTTCCAGCCCGCCCGGACCTGATCTCAGTCAATCAGGGGAAAGTATTCCATCCGGACCTTCAATCCCTGCACCTGACGGCCTAGTTCCTGATCGGCTAGAGTTCCAGGCCTTGGGTCTTTCCGACGAGGTCCTCAACGTCGTTGAGGCGTTCTGTAAGGAGTCGATCAGAAAATGCTATGCCTTCAAATGAAAGAGATTTTCCATTTGGTGTCAGGGCAGGGCCTGACCCTTCCTCCTGTTCCTTGGCAAGCATTCTGGACTACCTGTGGTCCCTTTCTCAGCAAGGGCTTCGGTCGACGACCCTTAAGGTGCACCTGGCAGCCATCTCTGCTTACCGGGCGTGGGCCGGGAAGCAGTCGGTGGTGCAGGAGAAGGTGGTCAGGCGCTTTTTCAAAGGCTGTGATCACATATCCCCTCCGGTGCGAGAACCTCCACCTCCGTGGGATCTACTGCTGGTATTGGCTAAGCTCATGGGCAAGCCATTCGAACCGATGCACAGGTGTGACATCTCTCACCTGTCGTGGAAGACCGCCTTGGTGGCTATCACGTCAGCCAGAAGAATTGGAAAGCTCCAGGTGCTTTCCATCGAGTCTCCTTATCTCGTCTTCCACAGGGACAAGGTTGTCCTGTGCCCCCACCCGAAATTCCTTCGAAGGTGGTGTGAGTTTCACCTTAACCAGGTGTTGACTCTGCGGTGTTCTACCCCAATCACACCTCGGAGGCCGAATATAGGCTCCATACTTTGGACCCTAGAAGGGCTCGCTTACTATAAGGAGGCGGACGACTCAAGTTTGGGAGAAGTAGCCAGCTGTTTGTCACCCTGGCTGAAGCCACCTGGCAGACCTGCAGCCAAGCGGACGATAGGCAGGTGGGTCACCTCCTGCATAGATCTCTGCTATGGGTTGGCGGGCATGGAGCCTCCAGAGGGATACAGAGCTCATTCTAACCGCCATACCGCTGCATCGGTGGCTGCTTCAGGGATGTCCCTATCCAGGAAATCTGCAGGGCTGCTACCTGGAAGTCAGCACACACCTTCATCACCCACTACCACATCGACCTTGAGTCACACGGGATGCTGGTTTTGGGGCCTCGTTCTCCAGTCTTTATTCCCTAAGTAGGGGTGTCGCCTTGCCTCCCTCCTCCTGGAGAACTGCTGAGAGTCTGCCAGACAGTGTGGATGAACAACATATCCATGCCCTAGAAATACAGGTTACTCACCTGTAACAGGAGTTCTAGGAATGGTATATGTTGTTCATCCACCCACCCGACCTCCCCGGCTTCGGCGCACAACCTGGCTTCCAGTGGGCTAGATCTGGCGTCATGGGGCAGAGCCGAGAGTTTTACCACCCTAGTGGGTGGGAGGAGCCAGCTTGAAGACCTTCCAGCAAGATTTAAAGCGGCAGGGAACCTGCCAGACACTGTGGATAAACAACATATACCATTCCTGGAACTCCTGTTACAGGTGAGTAACCTGTATTTTTGGTCCAGATCTACTGGTTCTCTTTGCACAAATTTGATCAGAAATGGAGCAGAGACCTAAAAAATATTATGGCTGAGGAAAACTCAAAGGCTACTGATGGGCCATCTAACTTTAATAAAAAGTAATCAAGTCCCAGACAAATAAATAAAGCTTCCAAAGGTGCTGATAAAGTTTCTCACAAATTTAAAAGGGGGGAAAAAGTAATACAGGCACTGATGAAGTGTCCAGAAAGGATGTGTTATCAAGCTGCTGATGAAGTGGCTAAAAAGATAGTCTATACAGACAAAAACGCTACTGTTGCTCCTGGGGAAACCTATTAGTGAGACAATAGGCGGTGTAAAACATATACAGAAAACGAAACAAATATATACAGCACAGTCTGCGCAGGATTCCCCATCTGTGCAGAACTTGGCAAAAGCATGTCACGTCTTTCAGACCCTACATAAGATGGGGTCTATGTTTACAGGGGTTGCTAAACACTCTTCCACAGTTCTCGCTCCAGAGACTGTGAGGGTGATACTGATGATGATGAGTATTTTTATGATGCCCCTGACATGAATTTGGAGGGCCTTGAACCTTATGTGTCCACTATGCTCTTTTTGGAGCTTCCTCTGCTAATCAGGAGGACCCCCCCCCCCCACGCTTACATTTATCCAAAACATGCTAGACACCCTGGACCTCCGTACTCAGGAGTAAATCCAGGAAGAGGATAAAGAAAGGTCTCCCACCTTCTCTAAAAGACTGGTTGTGCCTATCTATAATGAAAAAATATCAATGAAAATGCCATGAAACTGCTTCAAACCCCCACTTCTGTGGCAGGGATTGACAAGCAGGCTGAAAAGAATAATAAATAATTTAATTGTCTAAAAACGATGCTGAGTGCCTGTCTGTACATCCCAGCCAGGAAAGTGTAGTGTAGTAGGCAGCTTGTGAGAAAGCTGGGGTCTCCTTGTCCTCCTTACCCCTGGACAAGGACTCCATAAAAATAGATTTCATAGCAACCACAGCTGCTTGTCAAAACTTTTTTCCTACATGGCCTTCACAACCAAATATCAGAAAGTACTTTGGAATTCTGTCCTGGCCATTACCCACAAGGGATTGGATACAGTAGTACAGGAGCTGGTGGATATGGCAAAAACTGCCGTGGAAGATGACAACAAACATTCTGCCTCCAGAGCCATGGCCCATGCCATCTTTCCGAGGACTTTGCCTGGCTCAGAACTACCAGTCTAACCCCAGACACCCAGTCTAAGGCTTTCCCTGTTTTCAAATCATATTGTTCGATTCCAGAACAACTGACTACAACAAGGCGTCTTGGCTAAACCTAAGCCTCCTGCCCCGTGGAAATTCCACTTGAGGGCAGTAGAGGCAGAGGTTATTGTTCCCAGGCCTTACATTCCTTTCCCATCTGACTTCTCTCAGTATAGGGGCACTTTCAGAGAGAGGGGCAGAAGGGGCCAAAGAGAGCCACCTCTACCCAGCCAGCAGCTTCACAGTCTAAGCCTGACGTGAGTGTAAGCAAACCTCAAGTGTACCCAGGTGTCTAAGCGTCTATCCCCAACACAGGTATTACTGTTGGAGTTGGAGGTAAAAGCCTTCTAGTCTGAGTGGTGGAGAGGGCCCTGGCCCACAAAATTGGGCAAGGGCCTCTACTCCAGGTACTTTCTGACATGAAAGAAAACTGGGGAGTGACGACCTATCTTGCTGTTAAAACCCAAATTCAAGACGGTCCGTCTGTTACTAGTATACAATCCTTACAACAGGGAAACTGGCTAGCCTCCTTGGACCCAAAGGACTCCTTTTTTCCCATGTACCCATAAGGAGGTCTCGCAGGCAGTTTCTCAGGTTTAAACTCCCTGTGGCCCTTTGGCCTATCCTTGGCCTCAAGAGTCTTTACAAAGTGCCTGGCAATGGCAGCAGCACACTTCAGTAAGCTGGGTGTCTGTCTACCCCTATTTTGCCGATTGGCTCAGAGTGCCAAAGTCTCCTTGTCAGGTCAAGGAGTCCTTTTCCCTTACAGGTATCACGCTGGAGTCTCGGGGTTCCCTGGTAAATCTAAAGCAAGTCTCACCTGGAACCCACCCAGCTACTCACATTCATATGAGCTCAGCTGGACACCCAGAAAGAATATGCCTTTCTTCCACAGGTGAGAACTCAGATTTTCCCTCAGTGGCAGATTCTTTCATCCAGGGACAGCAAGACCAGCCATACATTTCCTCAGGCTATTGGAACACATGGCTTCAATGCCTGCATTGGTCCCAGGATTCAGGTACAGGATACGACACCTGCAAGCCTACCTCAGAGCTCGCTGGTCTCAAAGAAGCAACGATTTTTCAAAGCTGATACCTGTGCCTGAGCAGTTCTTCAGACTCTGCTTCAGTGGAAGAACCCTGCAAATCTGGCAGCAGGGATACCCTTCCAGGCTCCACTTCCCACAAAGGTGATCACCACAGATGCCTCCCTCCTGGGGTGGGGAGCACATCTGGACAGTACCTCAGTAAGTGGCACCTGGATTCTCCAAGAGTCAGTTACACACAAACCTTTTGGAACTGAGAGCAATCTATCTAGCTCTCAAAGCATTTGCTTCTGTCATAAAAGGACGGACTGTACAAATTCGAACAGGCACCACCACAGTGTTTTACATAAACAAGCAGAGTGGTACCAGATCAGGAATACTCTGTTTGGAGGCTCTGAAAATCTGGTCTTGCCTTCTGTCTGGGAGTCAGCCTTTCAGTTATTCACCTCCCAGCAACCGCAGTACCCTGGCGGATGCTCTAAGTCGCATCAGTCAAGGCTAGAACGAATGGACTCTAAACAAGCAAGTACTAGCCAGTGTTCAGGCGGTGGGGCACACCAGAAGTAGATCTCTTTGCCTCTCCCCTCAACTTCCAGCTTCCTCAATACTGTTGCAGGCCCCCAGTCCTGGGAACACTTCCCCTGGATGCCTTGATCCTGGACTGGTTAGGGAGTTTCCTATGTGCATTCCCTCCTTTTCCTCTGATACTCAGGGTATTGCTGAAACTCGGACAACAGCTGCATCATTGATTCTGGTGGCTCCAGATTGGCCCGTGCAAGCCTGGTACCCTTTCTTTCTCTCACTATCCTGCAGCAGGCCCATTCGCCTGACGCCAGCTCACACTCTGCTGACCCTTGCTTAGACAGGAGTGCATTGTCCAGATATACACTCTGTTCACCTCAAGGCCTGGTTCTTGAGAAGTTAGAGTTTCCATCTTCTCAGTACTCTGAACAGTTCCTTAAGATCCTGAGAATGGCTTAAAAAAAGCTAACACAAAAAAGACTTATGCAGCCAAATGGAAACTGTTCTCCCTCGGGCAAGAGCAAAAAGGTTAGTCCTCTTACAGCTTCAGACCCTCAGCTGCTGGATTACCTAGTACATCTGCAGGCATCAGGCTTGAAACCCTCTTCCCTCAAGCTACACCTGGCTGCAGTTTCGGCATACCTTTCGGTGGGGAAGAAAAGTCATTTTTTTCCCACACCATATTCGGTTTTTCAAAGGTCTCTTGCACCTCCAGCCTCCAGTCAGGGAGCCAGTTCCTCCTTGGAGCCTGAATCTAGACTTTGCCAGGCTCATGGAACCTCCCTTTGAGCCTATGGCCACTGTACATATCAAGTTTGTGACCTGGAAGTCTGTCTTCCTGGTAGCCATTACCTCTGCCAGGAGGATTTCAGAGTTACAGGCCCTGTGCACTGAGCCTAATTACATCATTCCTCACAAAGATAAAATTGAGCTCAGGACAAATAGGAAGTTTCTGCCTAAGATGGTGTCAGAGTTCCACCTAAACCAGTCCATTATTCTACCTGTCGTCTTTACTGAGAAATCCACTTCTGGTGAGCAAAAGCTCCACAGTTTGGAGGTCAAAAGAGCTCTTTTTTTTTACTACCTAGAGCACACTAGACAGTCCAGAGACTCTTCCACTTAGTTGTTCCTCACCTACAGGGATGTAGGCAGAGGAAGACCAGCTAACAAGAGAACCGTTTCACACTGGTTGGTCTCTTGTATTACATTCTGCTATGAAAAACATGGTCATCAACCACCTGTGGAGATCAGGGCCCACTCCACCAGGGCCTCTGCAGCCTCTGTGGCAGCAGCAAGGGACATACCCCTTCTGGGTGTCTGCAAAGCAGCTACCCGGAAGTCTGTGCACACCTTTGTTAGGCACCACGGTTTAGATGTGCAGCCCAGATCTGATGCCAAATTTGGCAGGGCGGTTCTGCAGAGCTTCTTTCCTAAGTAGGTTCTCTGCCCACCTCCCACTTGGTACTGCTTGGTAGTCTGCAATAGTTACTGATCCTGGGGGAAGAAGAAAAAATCACTCGCTATAGTAATCTTCTTTCTTCCAAGGGGTCCTTTAGCATTAGTAATTTCCCACCCTTCCTCTCCGGTTCACCTGTTAGAAGGGCTCTGTTGTCAGTTTTATTACCAAATTTTGTTTTTTATTAATATTTTTTTGTGCTCAGGTTGTCATCTGTTTTTTATTATATTTATTTTTATTCTCGTCATGACAGCAGAGATACATTGTATATATATTTGATAATGTATAATACTTTCAACATTTTCTGTGGTCCAACACAGCATCATTTTTTACAATTAAATTCAGGACAGAGCATTGGCAGGGTACACCAGATTTGCAAAACATATCTTCCATTAATTAATATGGATCCTAAAAATGTTCAAGGGATAAATTAGTTATCTATCTGACAAATGTAGAACACCCAGGATCTCCAGATCAGCTCAAACTGTTTAATTCTTCTTGTGTGCTTGGCTGTTGTCCGTTCAAGATGGTATATCTCAGACATCACTGTATGCCATGGTCAATGTGGGGATTGCACTGGTTCACCAAAGGCGAGTGACAACTTTCTTTGCTGCCGCTAGATATAAATATATTCTACTTTTGCTGGGTGGTATTGAGTCATCCTCCCCAACATAAAACAGCACAAATTGTTGTGATAGAGTTGTATCATTACTTACTAATTGTCTTAGACTATTTTCAATGTCTTTCCAGTATCGGGCTGTCTTTCAACAAGCCCAAAGTATGTGGGCCAGATTAGTTAAGGGTTCTCCACAACTTCTCCAGCATGAGCCGTAACTTGCTGGTAGAAATTTAACCAATTTATCTGGAGTATTGAAGAATCTCATCCTGCACTTCCATATAAATTCAAACCAGTATGAAGCCTGGGTGATATTTACAGAGGGTAAGATTGGTTCTAACCACTTTTCATATGTCACTTGTGTATTTAGCTCTAGATTCCAGGCCTTTAGTATATCTCTGGTAGATTCAGGCCAACATTCTCGCAGAGCCCTATATATAAGACCTATTAAATGTAGTCTATCCTGTCCTCTGATGGCATCCATAAGCAGGCCCATCATCTGTGGAATGGGGTTTGGGAGAGTATTTCTAGGTGGTCTTTTCTGAGCTAGAAAGGATCTCATCTGTAAGTACCTATAATGGTGGGAAGTAGAAAGTTGGTAAGAAGACTGCAGTGAGACAAAAGGTACCTCCCCCATGTGAGTCTAAGAATTGGTACAATATTGATAACCCTTTATTATGCCATTCCCCAAACACACAGTCTAATTGTGCCGGGAGAAAGTCTTTTTCACTTACTAGCAGTCTAAAATAGTAAAATATTTCCTCTAGGGCTGGGAGTGCCCTAATCTTGTATCGTGTTCGTAGAGTAGTGTTTGTGCCGAAGGTGAAATTCCTGTATTTCGGAGGGGAGGTAAGAGGTGCAAACACTATCGGGAAGATATTAAATGAATCATTTATTACAAATTCAGTGTATTTCCACAGTGGGTTTGTTTGCTTATTAAGCCAGGTCATTACTATTTTACAAGTCCCTGCTCTATGGTATTCCCTCAAGTTTGGTATACTCAAACCGCCTTTATCAGTTGATAACTGCAGTATTGACCACCTAACTCTTGGCTGTTTGCCATCCCAAACAAACTTTGCCATTCTGTTGCAGGACACAGAATAAAATTGGGCAGGCGTGATAGGCAAAGTTTGGAAGAAATACAGTATTTTGGGAAAAATTGTCATACGTATTGTTTGTATTCTCGAACAAAATGGTAATGAAAGATGAGACTAGACCCCCATTAATTCTTCTATCTCTAGGGATACTGGTTCCAAGTTAAAAAGTTCCAAGTGTTCTATCTATCAGGGATATGGACTCCCAAGTATTTTATTTTGTTTCTCCATCTCGCTGTTAGGAGTGTTCTCAGATTTTTAGTAGGGGACAATTCAAAGGCAATATTCCTGTCTTCTGTACATTTATGTTATATCCAGATATATTAGCATAGTTTTGAATTATTTCTAAAGTAGCCAACAGAGCTTTCTGGTTCCAAAAGGGTCAGCAATATATCATCGGCATACAGGGAGCAGGTAAAGACTTTCCTCCCAGTGGTATGCTTTGGATCTGCGGATGTTGGCATATAGTTTGAGCTAAGGGTTCTATGTAGAAAGCGAACAGTAGGGACAACGGGGCACCCCTGTCTTGTTCCCCTGTTTAAAGATATAGACGTTGACAGCTGCCCATTATTTTTATACAGGCTTTGGGCGAAGTATACATGTGCTGCATTGCCTATAAATTCCACTGGGAGTCCAAATTTAGATAACGTTCACCACAGAAATGGCCATCTGACCCTGTCGAAGGCCTTGTCAACATCTAGGCTGACAAAGGCCACCAGTATCTTCCTCTGGCTTTACATAATTCAGAAGATGTAATGTTCAACGAACATTATCCATAGTCTTGACGGGACTGGATTGGTCAGGATGTACAAGATGTGGCATCACCTCCTCTATTCTAAAGGCCCAAATAGTCATAAACAGTTTATAATCCATATTCAAAATGGATATTGGTTTATATGATGTGGGAAGATCCGAGGGTTCATCTGATTTTAAAATTGGGGAGATGTTAGCATAGGGCCCATGATATTGGGGGGGGGGGGGCACCCTCCTGCGTCTCTGAAAGCTGTCAGGAGGACTGGTGCTAGTTGTTTAAAGAAGGACTTGTACCACTCTGAGGGAAACCCATCTGGACCAGGTGTTTTCAGGGTTTTGCTACGTGAAACTGCTTTCTTAAGTTCTTCCATTCTTATTGGTACCTTTAATTTCTCAGCCATGTCTAGTGATATTCTAGGGAGAAGGAAGACCTTGAAAAATTCCTCATACATGCACTGACTCGAGGGGGGACGTATCCCATATAAGTGGGAATAATAACCTCTCAATACCTCCGTTATCTGTGTAGTATATCGGGCATAGACATTTTGTCTCATATCTTTAAGATGTGTTATATATGTGGCCGTTCTGTGATTCCTAAGTCTACGGGCTAAATTTCTTGCACCTCTTAGCCCCTCTTCAAACCTGTAAGATTAAAGATAAAATAATGCTTGTTGTATTTTTACACCTAAAAGCTTTTGTAGTGCAGCTTTCTTCTGGTTTATCTGAGTTCTAATTTCTACCTGTTTAGTATTGATATTCTGCTGTAACTCCTGTAACTTTGCATGCAGCTTGGTATAATTCTTGTCCCAATGTTTTTTCTTCTTTGTTGTACAGGCAATGATTTCTCCCCATATAACTACTTTGAATGTGTCCCAAACAATGGGTGCCGTCACCACGGGGGGTGGGTAGAATTTTCAGCAAGTATTTGTGTAATTTTGTCCCTAAGCTTAGTTTTAAAAGTTTCATCTCTGAGTAATGAAGTATTAAAGTGCCATCTGGTGTTTTTTTTGAATTTTAAAATCAAGTGTAAAGAATAAAGATGAATGATCTGATAAAAAATCCGGGGCCAATCGTTAAATCTTTTAGCCAGTCTAGATGATGTTTAGAAACGAAAAAGTAGTCTAGCCTCAAGTAAGCGTTATATCTTGGAGAGTAGAAGGTGTATGCCCGTGAAGTAGGAAAGAAGTGTCTCCAGACATCTGTGATTCCCCAGAGTGTTCTGTTAAGCTCTAAATAGTTTCTGAGATGGTGAAAGACTATACTGCGAAGGGGCAGAAGAATCAAGATGTGGGACTAATATTAGATTTACATCCCCCCCCATTATCAGGCAACCCTGCATAAAGTCCAGCAACTTAGTTTTAAGCAATTTTTCACTGAGTTGGTGTCTGTCGTGGGGGGAAATAAACATTCACTAAAGTGACTTGTTTCCCAAACATAAGGCCTCTGAGGATTACAAAAGTGCCCCGTGGGGCTATGTAGTGCGACTCCAGGTAAAACTGAGTGGTAGAAGGGATGAAAATTGCTACCCCCCTACGTTTTCCCCTAGGATATGAAGATGCAAAGACCCAAAATTGTCCACCACAGATTAGTTTCAAGTGTTCTTTCTCTGACAGATGGGTCTCCTGTAAATGGGTAATGTCACTAGATTGCTTCTTAATGTATTGAAATTGACGTGCTCTCTTAATCAGGTTGTTAAGCCCATTGATATTGAGAGATACAAAATTGTACTGTGTTAATTGCCATCATTAAGTGCGTAAAATGAAAAGGAGCCCTCTGATTGAATCTGGTAAAACAGTAGTTCCTGAAGTCGCAGCACGTCCCACAAGCAGTATTCTCCCCTCGCATCAAACCTCCATAGCTTCATTTGCCCTCCAGCAATCCCCTGCCCCATCCTGTCATTATGTAAATATTTTGACTCATGCTGTCGTTCAAACCATGGTCTCTGCTGTGTCATGTTATAAAATAGGTAATCGTTAAAACCAAACCATTTTCTGTAGTAAGTAATACAGTTCAACTTGTATAACTTGGCCAACTGGGCTATAAGCCAAACCATGGGATGCAAATATTGTGCGTTACATGGATTCGATAACTAACAGAAAAAATTAGACCTTCCAAGGTGGGGGAGATCTCCTGTGCTCTCTCTTTTATGTGTCTCCTTCAGAACTGGAAGATACACCTGGGGAAATCCAAGGGTAATGGTCTCTCGGGCCCTTGGGGGTAAATTTTCCCCCTAAGAAACAAATAAGGTTTGGGCCAACTAAGAGTCACCCATAATGAAAAAAACAATAAAAAGACTTGGGGGCCCTAACATATGAAAAAATTACGAGCTGGCTAACTCGGCAGCTAAAATGCCTACCCTTATCATAATATATATGTTGTAGTGCCATTATAATTTAAATACATAACTGTACCTGTATAACAAAACATCTGTTTACATTTATAGCTAGTCCCCAGTCTGAAGTTACACGTTGAGTCTGCTACTCCATTCAGGGTTCTAGAAAAGCAAGAGTGGGCTAATATGATTTCTGATGCATTAAATTTGATTGGGGGGGGGGGGGAGCCCTTATGTCTTCATGATGTTTTGTTGTAATAGAAGTTTCAGCCTCTGGTCTGGGGATATATAAAAAATTCCGGTGTTTGTAGTATTAGAGGCTCTCAGAACTATATCTCTAACTGATGTGCAAGTTCCATACGTTTAAGGCATCAACAGCCCAAACATGGGCCTTGCAGCAGGTTCTCTTTATAACGTCACCATGGAGAGAATATTTTTACCGTTCAGGTTCTACCATGAGCCAGGCGACGAAATTCAGCCAGGTGATTGGAGATGGATGACTGTTTCTGATTGGATCCCCCTTTGCAAATTTCCTGATGTTACCGCTGGCTGCCATCTAGGTGGATCCTGTGCTGGTATTCTCCACTCTGGCTTTGTCTTAAATTATAGCCCATGTTTTTGGAGCTCCTCCTTGGCCTCATCTGCTGAGTGAAATTCTTGATGCCCCGAAGGGGACTGTACAACCAGCCGCGCTGGATAGGGTGTGGAAAACTTGATAGCTGCCTCCTTCAAGACCGGTAATATATTTGCATGTGCCTGCTGATTTGTCATTGTCTGTGGGGCATAATCATCCAAGTAGATGTGTGTCTGCCCATAAAACACCTTTCCCCTGTGCCATGCAGTTGTTAAAACCTGTTCTTTGACTGCAGAGCTGAGAAATCATACAATAATAGATCTAGGTCTTATTTTTGAATCTGTAGGATGGGGGCCTAACGCTCTATGAACTCATTCCATTTCCAATTGTAGGTCTGAGGGAAGTTCTAATGCTGTTTTCAGAAGTGTTATGGTGAAATCAGTTATGTCTTGTCCCTCAGAGCCCTCTGGTATGCAATAAAGTCTGATGTTTTTGTGCCGAGCCCTATTCTCGGCATCTTCTTGTCTAGCTTGAATGTGGGCATATTGCTCCTGAATATCTTGTAGAGCTATTTCCAAGTCATCCACACGGTTCTCAACAACCATGATTTGGCACTCTTTGGCATCAGTTCTCTGTTCCAGGCTTACCATGTCCTTTCTTAGTTCCCCGTATAGGTCCTTAATTTCAGCTCTGAAAGACAAGAGCTCTTTGTAAATTGTATCCAACTTGATATGTTAATTTTTTGATTATTTCTGGGTAGAGCAGTCTGATCGCGTTGCTCCGTTGGAGCTTGTGAATGCTTAGAGTCCGATGCTTCTGAGGCAGACATCGCGACAACGTCCCAAGTGTCGCCTCTTGGATGCAGGTACTCTTAATTTACTTCTTTGGCTTTCTGCGTTTTATTTCCTGATTCTCTTGTCTTTATTTCTGAGTTTTTACAAGTCTGTATGTTTGAGGAGCTTTGGTAGAGGGTAGGCATGGAGCTCGCTAATTAAGCCGCCATCTTCTAGTGAGCTCAACCGGAAATCCCTCAGGTTATCTGTTTTCAGGATGAGGACATTTGCATGTTCTTTGAATCCTGTTGGTTCACTTTTCGGGGCATGTGCCCATTTTCTTCAAAATAATTCTGAAGCCCTTCAGGCTGCTGTCACTCCCCTCCTGTGTTTTGATTGGCTGATGCCCTAGCTTATTATAATTCTCTTAAAAGCATATCTCTGGGGCAGTTGCACCTAGCCAGCTAACTGCTATAGTGACTGATGTTAAAGGACCCCTTGAAAGAAAGAAGATTGCTACAGTGAGTAATTTGTTCTTTTAAACATGGCTGGTGCTAATTTAAATAAAACTGGTGGATTTCCCTCGACTTGAAGGGGATATGGAAAAGGCCTTTAATTCCAGTTTTGGTTTTCAGTCCAAAAAAGGCAAAGCTATGACTAGATTTTAAAGGCAGTCTGCACACTGGATAAAATTCTGACATTTTGGTATATAACTTTGTGATTTTTTCCGAACCACATTGTTGAAGGTTATGCCATTTTGGGGGTCCAACACAGACATCGTACATAGAAGTACAGAGATTCTAGGGACATGGATATGTTGTTCATCCACACTTATTGGCAGGTTCCTTGCCACTTTAAATCTTGCCGGAAGGTCTTCAAACTGGCTCCTCTCACTGACCCGGGTGGTAAAACTCTTGGCTCCGCCCCATGACGCCAGATCTTCCTTACAGCTTGGAAGCTCAGGTTCCCTCCTTAGCGCTCTGCGTTTTCAACTGGTTCCTGAAAATTTTCGGTCTTCGAAATCAATTGGAAGTTTTCTGTAACTTTGATCCTTTCTTCTTCGCTGCGGCGATGGCTCATTCTTTTTCCGGCCCCGGGAGGCGACCAATTAATTCCTCCAGGAGAGACCCGCACTCCACGTGCGTTTACTGCCTTGACCTGGATCATGATCCTCAGCTTTGCGAGTTTTGTTGTGCCCACTTCCGGTAGCTCTCTGGAGACCCGGCGGTCCGTTAGGGGCTCGGGCACCCGGTAGTTTTTCCGCTCCGAGATTCCCTCGGATCGTCTGGCAGCGTCCGCTTCGGCTGTTTCTGAGCAGCTCGATCTTCCTCCCGCTGGGGAGGGGGCGGCTCCACCTCCCTCTTCCTCGGTGGCGGCGCTTATCCCGCTGTCCTTGGGCTGTACTCATGCAGCCTCGTCAGTCCCTTCCTCGAAGGGAGAGGGACCCTGGGGACCTGCCCCTCGGCCCAAGTCCAAGGTGCAGGCGGGTCCCTTAATGGGTCCGGGCGGAAGGGAAAAGTCCCCTCCCCTGCCGGCCGACGCTCGCTTCGGGTCGAGGATGCGGCCGCCACTGGCCTCACGGTGTCCCGCCAGGTCAGCTGGCCAGGACCCCGTCGGCGTGGCGGGCCTCGCCCGTCATCTGAGGCTGTCTCCTGCTAGTGCCGCAATCGCCCGCCCGGTTCCCCGGTGGGAATGAGGAGGTTCTGCTGGGACCTCGGGTCGACAATCCTCAGCCATTTTCTCCGAGCTGAAGGAGGAGCGGGCGTGCTCCGCTCCCTCCCAGGCCCGCCCTTGGTTCCCGCGAGGATTCGGGTCTCGGTCCTCCTCTCGGTCTGGCTCACGCCCGACCTCGGCGTTCTCGTCGGGGCACCGGAGTCAAGTGCGTGCCGTTCTTCCTCGTCCCCTCTTCGGATGAGGTGGCTTCGTTGCCATTAGCATCGGCGTTACAAGAATTTATGTGGCAGCAGCTGTTGTTGTCAGGCATCAATCGACCCGGTTCATTCTCCGGCTGGTAAGCAGCCGCTGCCGTCGGTCGCGCGGCGCTCGAAGCAGTCGAGAGGCCCTCT
Source organism: Neoceratodus forsteri (assembly GCA_016271365.2). Taxonomy (NCBI): domain Eukaryota; kingdom Metazoa; phylum Chordata; order Ceratodontiformes; family Ceratodontidae; genus Neoceratodus; species Neoceratodus forsteri. Next base: position 838,719,317 of record CM028134.1, read on the forward strand.
ACAGGGCGGTTGCTCGTCCGATCCTCGCTGCCCCGCCGTCCTTGGCGGAACCGGGGCCGGGCCTTGACCTGTCCCGCTGGTTACTCTGTCCCCTCACTCCCGCCCACCCTCGGCGGATGAAGAGTGTCTCAGGCCTGCGGCCGCTTTTTGCAGACCCCTCGGAGCCTGAAGTCTGCTCCGTTATGTTTCCTAGCAGGGAGGACCCATGGTCTTCCCCGGAACATTCCGTGGACCACAGCCCATCGTCCTTTATGGGTCTGCTCCAGCTCATCTCGGAATTCACCGGGATGCAGCTCGAAACCCGTTCCAAGCGGGCACCTACCCCTTATGGAGATTCTGGACCGAGGGGCTCTCCCTGGAGAGGCCTTCCCGGTGGCTGAGGCAATTGTGGGCCCAGCCTTGGAGCTCTGGCGGCGGCCTACTTCCTGCCCTGCGCCTTCGGCCAGGGTGGCTAGGAAGTACCCTGTCCCTGTCGGTTCTCTGCCCGGTTTCTCGGAGCACCCCTCGGCTGAAGGGGTAGTCACCGACAATGTTTTCCAATGTTTTGGAAACGCTAGGGATGTGGACAGGCCCCCTGACAGAGTCCAAAAGGATGGACTATGTCGGGCGCAAGGTTTACGCCGCGTCCTCCCTAGGCCTTCGTCAGGCCAGCTCGGCGGCACTGTTGGCACTCTGTTCCCACGCCCTTTTGGGCTCCCTGGACGAGGTCCTCCCTCATCTCCCAGCGGACCACGGTCCGGCGGGTGCGGGACCAGGGTAGGGCGGTGGCAAAACAGCAGCTCCAGACGGCTCTGGATCTGGGCGACTCCTGTGCCAGATCGGTGGCGGCCGCAGTGGCCATGCACTGCAGGGCGTGGCTGAGGTTATCCTCCTCCTGCTTGGAAACCCAGCACGAGTTGGCGGACATCCCTTTCTTGGGGACTGACCTTTTCGGCCCTGGAGTGGAGGGACATATCCAGGGGCCCGAGAAGTCCGTTGCCACTCCGGACTCTGTCACTCCCGCCCGGAGGGACAAGGGCAGCTGTCAGCCTTTGCGTAAGCCCCTTTGACCCCCCGGCCCCTGCGGCTCGACCGGCCCAGCACGAGGGCCAGCAGGCATGTGCTGGGTGGCCTGTCGCCAGACCAGCGTCTTCCTCCAAAGGAAGCAGGGAGGTAGGGATCCGAGGCCTCGGCCTTCTTCCTCTGCCAAGCCTGCTCAGTGGCGGGCTAAGGGCTGTCCCGGCCCCTGCCGCTTCTGCCCGGTTTCCGTGGGGGACGGCTGCACCTCTTCCTCTTGGGTGGTGGTAAGGGTAAGTCCTGTCGTGGGTTGCGAGCAGGTTTCCCCCTTTTTGAGCCGTTGCCCCACGGGGATCTTGGGTCCACAGACTCTTCGTCGGACTGCTGAGCCGACTTGCCTGGCCCTCTAATTAGAGGTGATCAGGGAGGTGGTGGGCCCTCCTTCTGACCCTGGGTTCGTGTCCAGGTATTCCTGGTCTCAAATGGACAGGGGGCTTGTGCCCATCCTTCTGCATGCCCGGATGGTCCCTCTGCAGATATCCCATCCTCAGATCGAGGCATGCAGCTTCTTTCTGGGCCTCCAGGATGTACTTACTCCTCGTTCCGTCCGTTTCTTGGGAGACCCTTCCCTTTCCTAAGCGAGAGATCTCCTTACGAGTTCCTGGCCAGGCCCTTCGCTCTCTGCTCCGCAGTTTCTGTGGCATTGAGGGGTCCGGGCATAACCCCACCCGGATGGCGGCCTGATTAAACCCTTCCAGGCTCAGACTGGTCTCCCTTTACCGGAGCCACGTTGGAACTCGTGCCTTAGCGGGTGAGGCTTCTTCGGGACTAGGCTCGACTCTTGAGTCCGAGCTCGGCTCCAGGCGGACAGGGCTTAGGTTCTTCCTCCCTTACCCAGTCAGGTTTGGCCGGGTAATTGTGCCCTGCCGGGACCTCCTGCACCTCCTGGGCCTCACGGCGGCTGAGTTCCCCTAGTGGGACGGGCCAGCCAGCGGTCACAGTGCTGCGTTCCTCGGACCAGTTCGTGACTACAGCCCAGGAGTTAGGGGAACGCTCCCCATCGGACCGTTCCAACTCCTGCAGGAGAACATCCTGTTCGCCCCTGAGTCGATGGTCTTCTCCGACCGATGCTTCTCGGATGGGTGGGGGTGCCCATCTAGGGGAATACAGAGTGCTTCGCCTCTGGTCCTCTCGGGAGTCCCGATGCCCTTCCTACCCGCTGGAGCTCCAGGTGGTCCGCTTAGCTTGCACTGCTCGCTCCGTTTGTGCGGGGTCTAGTGGTTTAAGTCCATGCGGACAGCACCACAACCATGTGCTACCTACCCTGCCAGGTTCGGTCGAACCCCTTGCCTCGGCGTAAGGAGGTTCTCCGCATTGGGTTTTTCGCGCAGTCGGAGGCGGGTTCCCAGCCATTTGATGGCAGGAGCCTCCAACTCCCTGGCCGCTGCCCTAAGCCAGACGTAAGCTGCGCCTCACGAGTGTCTTCCTGCCAGAGGCACAGGATCTTCTCCTCCTCCCTCCAGGGAGAATATGAGGCTGAGACTGTCTCATGCCTGCTCCCTCAGCAGGGTTTGCTGTAGGGGATGCCGTCGAGGTCGCGGGACCCGGGCCTCTTCTACGCCTCTCCCCCATTTCCCTTGACCCGCAGGCAAGACAAGGAGGGACTAGGCGCAGGTGATGCTGGTAGCCCAGACTGGGTTTCCAGCTCTGGTATCCAGCTCTCCTCAGTCTCGGCCCCAGGCTCCTGAGGCAGCTTCCAGCCCGCCCGGTCCTGATCTCTGTTTTCAGGGGAAGGTTTTCCATCTGGACCTTCAATCCCTGCACCTGAAGGCCTGGTCCCTGTGCGGCTAGGGGCCTGGCCTTGGGTCCTTCGGCAAGGTCCTCGACGTTTCGAGGCATCCTGCTAGAGGTCGGCCAAACATGCTCGCCTTCAATGGGTAGAGTTCTCCATTTGATGAGGGGATAGGGCCTGGCCCTCTCCCGTCCCCAGGCAAGCATTCCGGACCATCTGTAGTCCGTTCTTTGAACTAGGGCTTCGGCCGACGACCCTCTAGGTGCTTCTGTTGATCACCCCTGTCTTCCGGGCGCAGGCCGGAAGGCAGTCGGTGGCACAGATAAGGTGGTCTGGCCCCTTTCTAGGCCTCGATCACACCTCCCTTTTGGGGGAGAGTATCCTCATTCTGTGGGACCTGCGCTGGTATGGGCTTAGCTCACAAGCTGGTTGAACTGCTGCACAGGTGCGAGTTCCCACCTGTTGTGGAAGATCACCTCTTGGGGCCACTCTGCCATCCAGAAGGAGGGGAGAGTTCCAGGCGCTCCTTTGAATCTCCCTATCTGGTCTTCCACAGGGACAAGGTTGTCCTGCGCCCCACCCGAAGTTCCTTCAGAAGGCGGCAGTGGAGTCTTCCGTAACCGGGTATTGTCTCTGCCAGGGTTCATCCCCATTCACACCTCAGAACCCATATATATAGGTTCCATGGGACCCTATTTATCGCTCACCTACCCTGGAAGTATATGGCTGAAGTTCGGGAAAGGTTCGCCAGCTGTTTGTCATCTACGCTGGAGCCGCACCTGGCAGACCTGCAGCCTAGCGGGCGGGTCACCTCCTGCATAGGTCTCCGCTATAGGTGGGTGGGCATGGAGCCTCCCAGAGGGATAAGTGCTCATTTTACCCGCCCTTCTGCTGCACTGGTGGCTACTTTCGAGGATACTCCGGCCCAGGATATCCGCGGGGCTTCTGCCTGGAAGCAGGCTAACCGTCTTCCCTTCCACATTGACCTTGGGTCACTGGATGTTGGTTGGGGCTGGTTCTCCAGTCTTTCTCTAAGAAGGGGTGTGCGCTTGCCTCCCTCCTCCCGGAGAACTGCTAGAGTCTGCCAATAAGTGTGGATGAACAACATATCTCATGACCCTAAAATACAGGTTACTCACCTGCCTAACTTAGGAGTTCTAGGAATGGTATATGTTGTTCCATCCTCCACGACCACACCAGCCCTCCCGGCTTCGACGCACAACCTGGCTTCCAGCGGGCTAGATCTGTCGTCATGGGGCGGAGCCGAGAGTTTTACCACCCGGGTGGGTGGGAGGAGTCAGCTTGAAGACCTTCCGGCAAGATTTAAAGCGGCAAGGAACCTGCCAATAAGTGTGGATGAACAACATATACCATTCCTAGACTCCTGTTACAGGTGAGTAACCTGTATTTTTGGGGGGCCATATGTGGCCGTTCTTCAGGTGTTTTTGCAGTCTGAGCAGAGGAAGCGGATTTCATATCTGAAGTTCTATTGTTGCTACATCTGTTGTGATGCACTATTTTATGAAAGGTATATTCAGCAAGGTAGATAATTGATGAGGTGGATTTACAAACGAAAGGAGGGGGCAGAGGGACCTGGAAGGGAATTTGTCAAATGTTAAAGGATCAAAAGGGTAGCTTGGTTTCTGTGAGCAGTACAGCATGCCTTTGATTTAAAGAGGTAGTTAAAAAAGAGACGTGGTACTAGAACAATGTACCAGTAATGTGATTCATGCTAGAACAATCTCCACGTCTCTAGTTTCTAACTGGACTGCAGGAACGTGAAGGCAGTACTTCACAGGCAACTGAGATGATCCTTGTGAGGAAATGACGTTCAAGGAGAGGCTGCAGGACATAAATCCTCGAAAAGAGGAGGGAGAGGTGTGATATAGTTGAAGCGTACAAGTACCTGAGTAGGATAAATAAAATGGATGTTAGTGAACTCTTCTTTTTGAGTTCAAATGCAGGGGTGAGAGGGAATTTGCTAAAGCTTGGAGGCAGGGATTCAGAAAGGACATCCATAAGCACTTCACGGAGAGGGTGGTGTCAAGTGGAATAAGCCACCAGTGGAAGTGGTACCAGCTAAGTCGGTCAGCAGCTTCAAACAGGAATAGAACAGGAATGTGAGTTTAGTTTATATAAAAAAGGGGGGTGCACTAACAGACCAGGATTGCCGCTAGGGCAAGGCAGAATAGTTTGGTAGGGTGGGCAGACAAGATGGACCATGAGCCTTTTTCTGCCATTAGTGCCTGTGTATCTATGTACCTTGTGGTTCAAAACTTAACAGGATATGTACTTACTGACTGCATTTATGTAGCTGGTACTTTAATTTACCTGGGTTGCTCCTGTAAAAGGGAATTGTATCTCTGTGAACTTACCCAGTCAGATAAGAAAAGAGGGTAGGAGCTCCGAAAGGACGGAGGAATTCTCTGTAGCAACAACAGGGCAGACATTTTTTTAGTCTTTCTGTCTTATACAGTGTACTTGTGTGAGTTTAGAAGGTGAAGACTTTATTTCAGGAATACAGCACAGGTGTCAAAGGCAAGAAGAGGAAGTCCAAGAAAAAAAGGTTACAGAGTTGAGAGATAAGGGTATACTGTATATAGTGCTGTTTGGAGAGTAAATACAGTAACAGAGTATTGTGGTGGCTGAAGGAACTTGGGGTTCATCTTTGCCCAATCCTGCTGCATGGCAGTCACTTACACTAAAAAAGAGCCTGGGCATGCATCCAGGCCTATCAGCTAGAATGCTGTTCCTGCTAGTAACCTTCAATGCATTCTCCCTTGTGAATCTGTCTAGTCTTCTGTCTAAACCTTAGAAGTTCTGGTTATAAATATATAACTGCAAAGTAAATGAGCAGCGCTGTCTCACAGAAACAGTCCTAGTGGATTGTGCACCCCCCTGTAGGCTGACCAATTAGTGACACTGGCATTGGCTGTGAAGGTGTCCGTCTGCCTTCATGGTCATCCTCACCACTCCCTGATTAGAGATCTTCCTGGACATAAAGTCTCCACCAGTCATTCACACTAATGGGACTACGCCAGAGGTGCTAGGACCTAGCGGAGCCAAAAATCTTCAGGGGGGGCTGGCAGAGAGGTAGGGCAGCACGGAAGAAGCGGTGCCGCGAGACCAGCTCACGCTATATAGGCTACCCTAGCCGTCTCTACAACCGCCCAGTTCCTTCCCCCACCACCAAGTGCGCCCAGTGACCATGTCGCCGCTTCATCAGAGTCAAATCTTCACGCCTATATGACAGCAGCTTTAGTCGCTCAGTTTTGATGTGTTGTAATATTTATTTAGTAAAAAAAGGTTTTTTTCATTTTTTTATCGAAAGAACACAGAAGTCCTCTTCAGCCCGCCTTCGACGGAGTCGACCATGAACGGGGCGGTGATGGTAGGGAGACTTCGCATGAAAGCTGTGTCTCCAGCAGGGCTGGGTCCAACCCGCCACCCTTCATGGGGGGGGGGGTCTGACTACGGGCAGTCCGGTGCTCGGGAGGAAGGGCGGTCCTCCCGAAAGCATAAAAAGAAGCGGGCCCATTCTCTGTCCTCGTTGAGAAACAGGCACTGCTTGACAGTGAGCTCTTCTTCATCCCACCAGTCGAAGAACAAGCTGTACCACTTAAGGTCGCCCTCTGTTATGTCTGCATGACGATCATCGGTAACTGGGGACAGAAGACCAACTCCTTCGGGGTCACCAGTGGCCTCTGTCTTAGTGGCTGGCATCCTTGACTCTGTAGTCCCTTCCTGCCCCCTGTGGGGTCCTCTGGTGAGCAGTTTCATCCTTGGGCCGCTCTTTTGGAGCAGTGGGTTCGGCGGTTGTCTCGACTTTCCAAGCCTGCGGAGTTGGGCCCGGGGACTTCGGGCCTAGGGGTTTTGAACCCGTGGGCAGGACGGTTGGGTCTTCCTAGTTGGATGACACCTCCGGTGCCGTCAACACGCACTTGTGCTTTTCCCCTTCGCATGGCTGCGAAGCAGGGGCCAGCACAGGTACCATTTTCTCCTACTCATGTTTTCAAATCTCATCCTTGGGTATACCAAGAGTTGGGTTGGGGTCTTCGGGCACTGGCATGGCGCTGGTTGTGGTGCCGCCTTTGACTCCGGTCTTGGTGGCGCCACTCTCTGTGTCTTTTTCGGGGCAGGGATTCTCTACTCAGATTCAAGGAGCACTTCCTCCTGCTCTCCTTCCTCCCTTTCCTTTATATACTGTCTCTCTCCTGGGCTAGTAGGAGACAACATTGAGCCTGATCTGCAATAAGGAGACAACTTTGATGAAGGTTCATCTCTTGGAGTGGGAAGTAAGCCCTCTATTTCAGCGGAGCTTCTGGTCGAGGACTTGTCCTTTAAGTCTCTACTGAAGAATATGAATTCCACTCTCTCTCCAGGCTTTAGAGATTGATCCAGGGAAGTTGTTATGCCTTCAGTATCTGCATGTCCCTGTGGAATTGACTCCTCCGGTACAGCCGTCTTTCGAGACTCTCTCACAAACGGTGTGGGACAATCCGACACGTATTCCTTCCGTGGCTAAGTCCATAGACAGGAAGTACGCTCCCCCTAAGGATCAACCAGTCCTGGCCTCTCAAGCTTCCGCTGACACCATAGTGCTCCTAGTAGAAAATGACAAAGCCGTTCTCACTCAGGAGTCTACAGCTCATCCAGGAAACGGAGAATTTCGTAAGATTGACATGTTGGGGAAGCGAGTCTTCACCGCCGTTACCCTAGGTATGCGTATTGCTAGCTACCAGGGCTATTTCTCACAATATGAGACTCTTCCGGAGTTGGACGTTACCTCAGAACTCCTCCAAACTATCACTAGAGGTATTGAGTCCAATAATCAACATCGTAAGGCTGCTGTGGACACCTTTGGGATATGCACTTGTCGCCACTCGTGGTTACGAACCTCGGAGTTCACAAATGATGCCCAGCGAAGAGCCATGAATTTACCATTTGATGGTGCTTATCTTTTTGGCTCACAGATGGAGCAGGCACTCGAGGCTACATAGAAAACGAGGACAACTATCAAAAACGGCCAGACCGTCCCCTGCTGCCCCTCAGCGGGGCAGAATCTGCTGTTGGTTTCATAACAGTCAGTCCTTTCATGGCAAAGGCAGAGGGGGCTTCAACAAAAATCAAGCCCCTCAGCCACAAAAGAAAACTCAGCAGAAGGCACAGAGTCTGAAATTCCGGCCCAGATCGCTTCTCAGCTGTCTGAGGGGGGCTCTTCTTCGGCAGTGGGGGGAGGGGGCGGCGTCTGACTCAGTTTTCCTATCAGTGGAAGTCAGTCGCTTCAGACAAATGGGTTCTCAAGATAATTTGCGAGGGTTATTCACTGAATTTTTTAGATACTGTACCTTTCCGGATCATCCACCCAAACGACAGCCCAGGCTGTCTGTTACTCAGTCAAACCTTCTTGCTTCCGAGTTTCAAGGCCTTCTGAACACCAGGGCAGTAGACATAGTTCCACTGGAGCAGCGGAGCACAGGTTTCTACTCTCACTGCTTCCTGATTCCAGAGAAAACAGGCGGCATACGCCCTATTCTAGACCTAATGAAGTTAAACAAGTTTCTCTTCGAGGAAAAATTCAAGATGATATCACTCGGTACGCTTCTACCTCTGATTCATCGAAACGATTGGCTGGCCTCCCTTGACATGCAGCATGCCTGCCAGCAAGTTCCCTTGCACCCAAGCCACCACAAGTATCTTCGATTTTTGTAGCCCTAGGCCAGCACTATCAATTCAGAGTACTTCCCTTTTGATCTGTCCTCAGCACTACAAGTTTTTACAAAGTGCTTTGCGGTTCTTGCAGCGCACCTAAGGAAACTCTGAATTCAAGTCTTCCTGTATCTGGACAACTGGCTCCTAGCAAGCTCCTCCAGACAAGGGACACAGGAAGCAGTGGCTACAGCTTCAAGGTTCCTCACATGTATGGGAGTTCTGTTGAATCTGGACAAATCACAGCTACAGCCCTCCCAGCAACTCGTCTTCAGAGGAGCCCTCCTGGATACCTCCAATACAATGGCCTTCCTCCCAGAGGACAGGAGGAACTATATCCTCCAAATGGCTCGCTTCATCAAAGTGAACGACTCAGTCCAAGCTCTTTCAATGCAGCGGATGCTGGGTCTCATGGCATCATCAGTGTTCACGGTGCCCTTGGCTCATCTTCACATGAGGACTACTCAGTGGATGCTCAGTACTCTGTGGTCCTGACCACACATCCCCAGTCCTTTCACATCAAGATGACGGAATCTTTAAAACTATCACCTGGTGGACTCGAGAGGACAACCTTCTGAAAGACTTTCCCTTTGCCCCACTGGAGACGCAGATCACCATCACCTCGGATACATCTCTACTCTGATGGGGAGCTCACTGTCAAGATCTCCACAACCAAGGTCTGTGGAGTTGGGACAAGTCTCAACTCCACATAAATGTCCTGGAAATAAGAGCTGTCCTGTATGCAGTCCAAGCCCTGAAGGACATCCTCTGTCGCAAAATAATTCTCCTTCAGATGGACAACAAAGTGGTGATGTACTACATCAACAAGCAGGGCTGGGTGCACTCTTTTATCTCCTGTGCTGGTAAGCGATGAGAGTGCGGGAGTGGTGCCTAGAGCACGAAGCCCTGATCCAGGCAGTCTACCTGCCTGGAGTCCAGAACGATCTAGCAGCTTGCCTCAGCAGAACAGACGTGGATCCTCATGAGGGGTCTCTCGATGTAAACGTCGTGCAGTCGCTCTTCAAAGATTGGGGCAAACCGGACCTGGACCTTTTTGCATCCCCATTCAACGCAAAACTGTCTCTTTTTGCTCCAGAAATCCAGAACCTGGAGTTTTCTGTCAGGATGCATTCAGACTGCGGTGGACAAGATGCTTTCTGTACACATTTCCTCCTCTTCCCTTAGTTTAGAGGGTGCCGCTCAAGCTGGAGGCATGGAGGGGCAGAATGATTCTCATAGCCCCATTCTGGCCTCATCAGATTTGGTTTCGGTTAATCAACAGATTATCAGAAATTTCACCAAGACAACTTCCATTTCAAACGGACCTTCTGACCCAGGGCCCAACCTGAGATCCTTTCATCTCCACGCATGGCTCCTGAGGAGATAGAAGTGGGTAGATTTGATGTCTCACATAGGGTCTCAGACATTGTCCTAGCGACACACAAGCCAGCTACTAGGAAAACTTACATGGCAAAGTGGAAGCGTTTCTCTGTCTGGTGTGCAGAGTCCTCCCTGGATCCCTTTTCTTGCCCACCAAACAAAGTCCTAGAGTATCTACTAGACCTATCAAATACAGGGCTACAATACTCAACCGTGGAGGTCCATCTCTGCATGATCTTAGCCTATCACGAGCCTATACACTCTGTCTCTGGCTCAGTTACCCTCGGTTAAGAGGTTCCTTAAAGGTATACTCCACACTAGGCCACCAGTCGGAAGACTGGTAGCCGCTTGGAATATTAACCTTGTGCTAGACATGCTCAGCCATAAACCTTTAGAGCCTCTAGCAGCATGTGAGCTGAAGTTCCTGAACTGGAAGGCCGCCTTCCTCGTAGCCATTACCTCCGCTCAGAGTGTCTGAAATAAATGCTCTGGTCACAGACCCTCCTTATGCAGTATTTCACAAAGACAGGGTGGTTCTCAGAACTCACCCTAAGTTTCTCCCCAAAGTAGTCTCGGAATTCCATCTGAACCAGCCCTTGGTTCTTCTGACCTACTTCGCGAACTTCCAGAATGAGGGAGAGCGTACCCTACGTTCTCTGGATGTTAAAAGGGTTTTGTGGTTTTACATAGACAGAACTAAAGAGATCCGCAAGTCAAAGCAACTCTTTGTCTCGTTCAGCGTGTTGCTATCAGGTGTATTTTGGTGTGGCTGGTGGCGTGTCTTCGTCACTGCTATTCCATTGCACAGGTTAAGCTGGAGGACAGGGTATATGCCCATTCTACCAGAGCAGTTGCGGCATCTCTGGCAGAAATACGGAATGTACTCATTGCGCAGCTACTTGTAGCACCGTGCACACTTTTGTGAAGCACTACACTTTGGATGTCCATTCCAGACAGCATCAATCCTTTGGCAGGATAATCCTTAATGGACTCCTGTCCTAGTGTGCTCCTCTCTCCTGCCGCCCTTCTCGGGGGATGATTTTAGCTCGATATTCTCCCATTAGTGTGAATGAGTGGTGGAGACTTTATATCCAGGAAGATATGAAAATTACGTACCTACCGTAATTCTTAATCTTGTTGGACGAAGTCTCGACCACTCATCCACACGCCTACCCTCCATCCCTTGAGCTCACTTATCTGTTTTTGGGCTTCAGTCCCTCGATGGCTGGGCTGTGAAGACTGTCAAGACTGTCATGTTGACCCTTCTTATATGGGTCATTCAGACTATCATTTGTCCATTGTCCAACATAGGTTAGTTTCACTAGGTTAGTTTACACTGCACCTCATCGGTAAAACAGGTACTGGGGCAGTTGGAGGTCAACGCTGAGGAGCTTTATGCAGCTGCAGCCGTCTCATAGTGCCGCTTGGCGTGGCCCCACCGTGCCTTCCACCCTCCTGAATATTTTTGCCCTTGCTCGGTCCAAGCACTCCTAGTGTAGTCCCATTAGTGTAAATGAGTGGTGGAGACTTCGTCCAAGAAGATCAAGAATTACGGTAGGTACGTAATTTTCATTTTTTTTTTTTTCAGTGCAGTACCTTGGGGGGAATCCGGGATACCCAGGAGCATCCTCGGAGTGGGCCATGAAAACCATGGGTTAACAATGGGGGATATACAGTGTGCATTCATGAGATATGGAATTTATCTTCATGAGTCAGTGACCTCTTGACCCTCAAGAGTGGCAAAGCCATGAATGAGATCAAAAGAGGTCACGATGAATGAAGATAAATTCCATATCTCATGAACGCACATCACATGTGCAGTTTATACAGCATAGATTAGTACTTTTCCAGTTTATAGCTTGTGAAAATAGCTGCCTTGTGATCACTGACATAGACTCCTGGTGATAACAGGAGTGCGTAGCTGTACTTGGCACGAGTCACAACTGCTAGAATTAGCTGTAGTGCATGATGTAGCCTAGTGTGAGGGTAGAACATTTATCTAGCTACTTAGGATTCTGTGCAGTGAATAGCATTTTGTTCACTGAAATAAGTGTATTATGTATATAAAAAAAAAAAAGCCGAAGTACCTTTTAAAAAGCTTCATAGGTACAGCACTTTATGTAAGAAAAAAAACTGCTTGTATGTTCATTTAGCTGTTGAATCAAATGGATGGATTTGATACCCTGCACAGAGTTAAGATGATTATGGCAACAAATAGACCAGATACTTTGGATCCTGCACTACTGCGTCCAGGAAGACTTGATCGAAAAATTCGTAAGTTTTGCATATATATTTACATTAAAAACATTTAACATTGAATCTTAATTATGGTGTTTGATCAACTAATTTGTACAGCTGAGACTGATTTTTTTTTTTTTCTTTGAAAGATATTGAGCTTCCAAATGAGCAGGCCAGATTAGATATTTTGAAGATCCACGCAGGCCCAATCACTAAACATGGAGAAATTGGTAAGATAGATACAAATTCTGTAGGTAGTTTGCAAAACATGACCATGCAGTCTGGTCTTTTAAGTCTGGCAGTTTTTACTCCTAACATTCCAGTTAGGGTTAAGAGCACACTGGAATTCATCTCTGACCCTTAAAAGTTTTACACTTCCTTGGAAAGGGGTGCTTTTTAGTGGGTCCCATGTTCACCTCCACTGATTGTGCTGCTTATATATCTGGGATTGGTTGCTGTTTTGACTTGAAAATTCATAGTTCTAACTCCTACATCTAGGAGAATGTTGAGTGACCTTCACCTTGATCTCTTCTCAAGCATGACCACCTGGCATTTTAGGCCCCAACATTCGTGTTACTGTAATTGTTCCAAAATAACCGAATTGGCTTCTTTCAGATAGTGGACATCCTTACTGTAAACGTGTGCTGTAACATTTATGTGGAGTATTTGTTGAATTTTGTGTGAGGATCTGACTAAAGATGGTTAGTTGGCAGCCATTCACCAATGTGACTTATGCAGTTTCATTGGTCTTCTCATTTGAGACCAGAAGAAATATACATAGGGTACTCTTTGTTTGCAAAGCTGTGCTCTTTAAACTTGGGCATAGCAGGAAGAGCCACTCAGACCACGTCTGACGTGTGCCCGGGGCTACAACATAATATTCAGCAAAACTGGAGAAGGCTGGCACCAAAGGATTACTTTACTGGATAAACAAAACCACTGATGGACTAATTTGAGTGATAAAATATTCTTTATTGCATATACCAACAGAAACTGCAAAAAGGGCTTGGCAGCTGCCAGGTCAACTCCTCGACTTGTGGTCACGGAAGAAGCGGCGCCTGCGGTGAGTTCCTCGTCAGTCTCGTCTCTTCCTGAATAGGACCAGTGCCGGAGGGTTGTTCTGACAAATTCAGGGAAATGTGTCCAGCCCTCCAGACCTTTGGGGAGAGCCCTTCTTACCACAGCAGAAAACAGAAAAAATCGCTGTCGATTTGGAATGATTGCGCTCTACCGGCTCCTTCAGCTCCCCCAACCGCTCTTACTTGGTTGAGGGAACGGTCAAGGGCTCTGCAGTAACCCTGCCTGGTTTGTCTGCTTTAACTCAGGGCCCTGGCCTCTTTGGAGATCACCTAGGCTGAGGATACCAGGGTGTGATCTGTGGTGGCAAAGGTCCAAGAGCTGTTTTCAAAGAATCCTTTGACTCTGAAGGTATCATCCGTGGCCTCAGCCAAGACTAGTGTGTTTGACTGGGAGTCTGTCAAGGAGTTGTCCATTGACCATAGGTGGGTGTCTTTTAGGGCTTTGATCCGACTCATCAGAGTCCATTAATGTTCCCTTGGAGTGTGTTCAAAAGTGAGCCAACTACCAGGACCTACTAACCCTGTCCTTGGCTCTCATGTCTATTTCCTCTAGAGGAGTACAGAGTAAGACATTGAAATTGTTGCTATTCCTGATATTAGCAGCTTAAAAAAATAACCAGGCTGTGGTTATTAAAAATGCACCAAACAAAGGTAAAGTGGGTTCAAGCATTTAATGCAGTATATATAGAATGGAAACCCTTACATCCTGTGTGTGGGGTCCTCAGATGTAGTGTGAGGAATTTTGGCACAGATGGGTGATAAATCAATTAACAATGGGCTCTGAATTTATCCCCTAGTGGTCCTACACAGAATTTTTTGATGGCAGATAAGGACCACTTGGCCCATCCAGTCTGCCCATTTCTCCCTACCTACACTGTTACTGCAGACTGTGCCCAACCTACAGCTCTTCTTCCCCCCGCCCCAACCTTCCTTTCCACTGTGACTCCCTTGTGCTTATCCCATTCTTGAACTCCACCACTGTTTTCTCTCCAGCCACCTCTGCTGGAAGGCTGTTCCAGGAATTAACCACTCTTTCTGTGAAGAAGTACTTTCTCGCATCTCTTCTGAGTCTACCCCCCCCCAAAGCTTCATAGCATGTCCCCTTGTTCTTGAGCACCTTATCTTCTGAAAAATACTTCCCTCCTGTACCTTATTTACCCCTGTGAGATATTTAAAATTCTCTATTATATCCCCTCTCTTCCTCCTCCTCCTCTGTTCCAGGGTATACATATTGAGGTTCTTTAGTCTCCCCTTATAGGGTGTACATATAGAGGTCCTTTAGTCTCCCCTCATAGGGCTTTTGATGCAGACTCTGCACCATTTTAGTTGCCCTCCTCTGGACTGCTCCACTCTGTCCTTCCGGAGATGTGGTCTCCAGAACTGGACACAGTACTCTAGGTGGGGTCTTACCAATGACCTATACAGAGGCAACACCAGCTCCCTCTTTCTGCTGGTGATACCCCCCCTCCCTGTGCACCCCAACATCTCACTAGCCCACCCTACTGTCTTGTTGCACTGTCTGGCCACCTGTAGGTCTCTCTGATATGATTACCACAGGTGTCTTTACTGCTTAGTGGCCATCAGTGTCACACCACATATTTTGTACTCTACCCCTTGGTTTCCGTTCCCTAAGTGCATTATTTTGCACTTTTTCGCATTGAAACCCAGCTACCACACCCTTGACTACTACTCTAGTTTTCTTGGGTCTCTGCTCATCCTTTCTACCCCCCCCCCCCCAAAATGTGCATATTGCAGATTTTGGTGTCATCTGCAAAGAGGCAGACCTTTCCTTCCAGTTCTTCCACAATGTCACTTATAAAAACATTAAAAGAGGACCGGCCCCAGCACTGATCCCTGAGGCACCCCACTGGTCACCCTCTCTTCCTTGGAGTGAACTCTGTTTACCACTACCCTCTTGTCACCTATCCCCTAAGCAACTTCTTATCCAGCTTTCCACCTTTAGACCCGCTCCTAAGTTACCCAGCTTGCTTACTAGTCTCCTATGTGGAATGGTGTTGAAAGCCTTACTGAAAATTAAGGTAGGCCACCTCCACCACTCCACCCTGACCTAAATGCTTTGTCACCCAGTCAAAGAAATCTACCAGATTAATCTGACGTGACCTGCCCCCTGTGAAACCATGCTGTCTTGGGTCTTGTAACCCACTGCATTCAAGATATTCCACAATCCTTTCCTTCAGCAATGATTCCATTAACTTGCCACCACCGATATTAGGCTGACTGACTTATAATTGCCTTATCTCATCCCTGCTACCACTTTTATGTAGTGGGACTCCATCTGCCTTTCTCCAGTCCTCGGAACGACTTCTGTTTCCAAGGAGCTGTTAAATAGAACTGTCATAGGTGCGTGACATTCAAGATTTTATTTCTAGCTGAATGTTAGTCTCTATTACAAAATGCCTACTTTGGTATGCAACACTAATTTTACATTGGGGCACCTGAATGGGAGATTGCAGGGGAAGTTTGGCCCATCATAAACAGGTTTCTCTTTAACTATGTAGTCATTATTTTACTGTGAATGTACACTGGTTATGTGTACTATTTCCAAATGACTATACTGCATCTGCCTTTATTCGCTCTGTTTTCTATTGTACAGTTGCAAAATTTCTTTACTAAAAATTGACCCAAAAAAAAAATGGGCTAAGTACCCATTTACTGACATACTACAGAAGGGTGATTCCATGGAGGTTGCCTTTCCTGTGGCTGAGACCATCTTGGGACCGGCCCTGGAGCTATGGCAGCATCCAGCATCCTTTCCGGCACTCACCATGTATATGGTCTACAAGTATGTGGTCCTGACAGGCTTCCTTTCTGGGTTTCCTCAACCATTCCTTTGCAGAGGATTTGTTTTTGAACTTGGACATGCGTAAATCGGGAGGCCAAGAGGACATGGACAGGCCTCTGGATGCAGTCGAAGAAGATTGACCACACAGCTAAACAGGTGTACACTGCTGTGTTGCTGGGTCTCCATCAGGCCAGTTCTTTTGTCATGATGGCACACTTTGGCCATTCCTTGCTTGGAGTGTAAAGGGAATTCCTTCCCCAGCTTCCTGTTGAGAAACCGTTGCCGGTGAAGATAATCAGAGTCACTCACTGGCTAAACACCAGCTCCAGACAGCTTTGGACATGGGTGACTTCTGTGCCCGTACCATAGCAGTGACCTTCACAATGCGTCGTAGTGCCTGGCTGTTTTTTTTTTTTTTTTTCACCTTCATGGCTGATACTTCCTGTAAACTGGTTGATGTCTCCTTCTTGGGACAGACCCCTTTGACCCTGGAATGGAAGGACATCTCACATAGACTTGAGAAGTCCTTTGCTACCACTGATTATGTGGCTTCATCTCAGAAGCCCTTTCAGTATAGGTCCCTTCAGTCACAACAGCCTCAGCAGCAGCCCCAGCAGGAGCAGCTTCAGTGTTGGCTTCGGAATCCAAAGTTCACCAGCCATGGGCAAAAAGGAGAGGACAGTGGTGACGATGCCGCCACATCCCTTATGGCCTGATCCCCCTCTAGGGCTGCGCAATGACTGGTGGGGTATCATCTTCCCCTCCCATCTCCCAGTGAGCAGTCAGTTACGCCACTTGTGGCCACAGTGGTGGGCCATTATCTGTGACAGATGGGTCCTAGAAGTGATGATCAGAGTGTTGCCTCTGGATTTCAGAACTGTCCCAGTGTACAGACTCTCTGCTCTTCGGGGTTTCAGATTGTCGAAGAACATGTCCGCTATACAGGACAGCTCTTAAATAGCCTGTGTTCCAGATGTCCTGGCCAACCAGGGATATGTGTCCAAGTACTTCCTGGTTCTGAAATGGACGTAGGGCTGGCCCTCCGCATTGGGTCTGCACAATCTGAGTTATGAGGAAGGACAAGTACTGAATGGATACTGAATCAGATCATTCCATCTCTGGAGCAGGGCATATGGTTATGCTCCCTGGACCTCCAGGATGCGTTTTTCCCATGTTCCAGTTTGTTGTTCCATTGCCAGTCCCTTCAGTTCTGTGCAGAGGAGATCATGTACTAGTTCCAGGTGATGCTCTTTGGCCCATCATCCTTGCTCAGGATCTTCACCAAGTGCATGGCAGTGGTGGCAGTCTTTCTGCAGCACAAGGACATCAGGGTGTAGCCCTGCCTGGTTGACTGGCTGATAGCCCAGCCATCCAAAGACACTGTGGAGAGGTCCAGGATCTGGTCCTCCAGACCTCTGAGGCATTATGGTCGACCTCTGAGGCATTATGGTCAACCCAGCCAAGTCAGAACAGTGATACAAATCATTCCAACTCTGTAACAGGGCTTGTGGTTCTGCTCCCTGGACCTCCAGGATGCGTTCTTCCACATCCCAGTTTATCCATCCCATTGCCAGTCCCTTCGGTTCATTGCAGAGGGGTCTGTCCCAGTTCCAAGTCATGCCCTTCAGCCTCTCATTCTTGCCCAGGATCTTCAACAAATACATGGCTGTGGTGGCAGCTTCCTGCAGCACAAGGACATCAAGGTGTAGCCCTGCCTGGATGACTGGCTAGTAGCAGAGCTGTCTAAAGAGGCTGTGGAGAGATGCAGAGATCTGGCCTCCCATACATGTCAGGCCTTCTGGTCAACCTAGCCAAGTTAGATCTGGTCTCCTGACAGGTGATCAAATTCATTGGGCCCAAACTAAACTCCATGCAGGCCAAGACCCCACCCCCACCCCTACCCCACCACCACCTCCACCCCACCCCCGTGGACTGGGTGTTGGATCTTAACCTTCTTTGCTCAGTCATTTCAGGTTGGGCACTTACGCTCAGCCTGGTACTTCCTCGGCTGATGGGGTACATAGCATCCTCCACCAGTATGATCTTTTGGACTCGCTGGTGGATGTGCCATCTGCACTAGGGGTTGGGCCGCCAATGGTTCCAATACCCAGGTCACTTGAACCAGCCAGTCAGGGTGACCTAGCCAGTGTGGGATGCCATCCAGTGGTGGCTGAACCCACGACACCTGGAGGAGGAAATCCCATTTGCCTGTCCAGAACCATTCATCACGCTTAGGACAGACACATCTCTGAAGTGGAGAGCAGACTTGGGAGACCACAGGATCCATTCCTGCTGGTCTCCCAGGAATTCCCATCACCACATCAACCTGCTGGAGTTCCGTGGAGTGTGTCTGGCTCTGAAAAACTTTACTTCATTTATCCGGGGTCATATTGTGCAGGTCCACATGGAAAACACAATGACCATGTTTTACCTAAACAGGCAGGGTGGACTGTCTCCCTTCTGTTGTCTCGGAAAGCTCTCTGCACCTGGACACATGCACAGCCTGGGTGCAGATCTCCTGGCGATCCATGTTGTGGGAGAGAACAGTCACCTGGAAGCCGCTCTCAGCCAGAACAGAGAGATGTTACACAAGTGGTCCCTGCACCAGGGGATGGTAGACCACCTGTCCTCCCAGTTAGGCACCTTTCTGGTCAACCTGTTTGCTTTGCTGGGGAACAGAAAACTGAGGTTGTATTCCCCCCTCCCCTCCAGCAGTCCAGGACACTGTTGGGGGATGCCTTTGTGAGGCCCTGAACCACAGGGCTCTTGTGTGCCTTCCCCTTGAGCCACAAGGTTGTGGTCACGGTGCTAATGATCCTAATAGCCCCAGACTGGCTCAGGCAGTTCGGTTATCCAGATCACCTCAGTCTCCGTGGAGGTTGTGTCTCCACCCAGATTTGCTGACCATACAACTGGGAAAGGTCCTGCACCTGGACTTTCAATCCCTGCACCTCAGATTGGTTCCTGAGGGACTAGAATTCCATGCTCTGGGCCTTTCAGAAGATGTCCTCCACCTTGTGGAGGTGACCTATAAGGAGTCAACTCATGAATGCTAAGCACTTAAGTGGAAGAGGTTCTCGACTTTGTCAGGATAAGAAGCTTGATCCCCTTATCTGTGTCCCAACAAGCATCCTCGACTACCTATGGTCCATCTATCAGTGGGGACTGAGTGTAACAACTGATCTTACTTGGAGAGGGCTCTTGCAGTAGGTATTCACATATAGGACTGACTCGCCAGGCGTCAGGACCCCATGGAAAAATTTCTAGCTAGCAGTCTCTGGTGGGGGACTGCCCCAGCGTCAGGTGACCGGCGTCATACAACGTCAGTATAGAGGGTTGGTCCCCCACGCCCACCTTCCAGTTCTTTCCTGCTGTCGGCTTGTGAAAGTTCCTTGCAGTAGAATCAATGCTCGTCTGTCTTTTCAGTCCATTAGTTTTCAAACTTTTCGACCTATTTTCTCTGTTTTTTCGAGTTCATCTCATGATCCGCTGTGTATGTCATCCCTGACGCCCTCCGAATCGCATAAAATAAGTGGGACTCGTGTGGTTCCCAGCTTCCACACAAGGACGGCCACTCCTTGTGCCTCTTCTGTCTGGGCCCAGATTACCCCGTGGAGGAGTGCCAGCACTGCCAGAAATTTAACTCCGCTACCCGCAAAAGAAGGCAGCAGTCCCTGGAAGCCCATATTATAAAGAAAAAAATGGCCTCTATGGAAAAAGCTAAAGAAACTCATGCAGGTGTCCACTTCCCCCGAAGGTCACAAGAAGAAGGAGCGGGAAAGGGCTTCCACAGCAGCCGCGACTCTGGGTGGAGTCGCGGCACTTAAGGTAACGTCCCCTCGGGGGGGGGATCACTCCACAATGGCCGTCTTGGTGGTGACCAAGAAGGCGTTGTCCCTCCCATCTGGCTCACACTCAGGCCCTTCGGGAGCCTCCGGGGCAAAGGAGGCCTCCGCTCCCATGAAGGCTGCTTCTACCACGCCGCCTTCGGATCAGAGTGGGTCCAGTAAGTCGGACGTCGGTCCCACCGACGCCCACCTGGAGAAGGCTGCTAAGCCGCTTACCCCTTCGGGGGTGCACCCAGCCAAACCTCCGCCTGACAAGGCCGCATCTCCAGTGCGGCCTTCCTGTGACGGGGAGTCCGATAAGTCATATGTCGGTTCCTCAGACGCCCGCCCGGATTCGGTCAATAAGTCTGACGCCGGTTCCACCAATGCCCACCCAACCAAGAAGCCTGCGTCGGATCCTACAGAACAGCCAGATGCCCCAGGCTCTCCGCAACGTGCTACATTGCCTTCTGAGGTCCCAGCGTTTCCTCAACTGCCCCCCCAGGGATTATAATCCTCCTTCCTTGGTTGTCATGGGGGATGCTGAGATGCTGCCGTCAGAACCGTCCTTCGGAGCCTGATGCGGTCCCGACGCCGTCCTACCTGACACCATCTGGCGTCCCTTACCGTCGGGTCCTTCAGACCCTGTCGAAGGCGTACCCACACTGGCCAGACTTCTGCGGGGTCAGCATTACCACTGCCTGGTCCGCCAGCTGGACCTCTGCCAGGCCCCTCTGCTCCATTACAGCCCCTGACACCGCAATATCTGGTGCCACAATACCCGACTCCGCAGTATCTGGTGCCTCATTACCCGGCGCCCCAATACCCAACGCTGGGCTACCCGCCATCGGGTTACGGATACTCCTTCTACAGATAGCCTCAATGTCCATATCCCCCTCCTCTCCTCTTCCGCCGCCCGCTCCCCAGCCACCAGCGGATCTGAAGAAGAAAATTGGCCTCCTGGTGGGCTGAGGCCAAGGCTCAGTTCACTAGAGAATTCAAGAGTCATCTGCCGACACCGGACCCTATACAGGATCCCCTACGTCGGAGACGAGAGACTCTGTACCCCCTTCCCAACACCAGAAGATAGCCTTCTGGTGCCCAAGGAGGGGAGGATACGCACCCCAGGGAACTTCCCAAAAGGGCTGTCCTTTCCCCTCGTAGGGAGGAGTCTTCCTCATCATCATCAGATACGTCTGGCTCGGACTCAGAGATGGCATGCTCTGATCCCGAAGACAAGCCCCGTACTCCAGATCGCCACAGGCTAAGGGCCTCCCCGAAGTCTCCTCTTGAGGATCCCTCCTTTCTGGAGTTACTAAGGAAAATCCAGGAAGTCCTTCAGTGGCAATCACTGGAGCCAGACCCACAGCGTAAAACTCGCTGCTCATCTGGATCTGCCCGAGACCGTTCCTATGCTGATTCCACCCTGGATAGAGCCTCATGCGGATCTTGTTTCCACCATTTGGAAAGAATCTTCTGCGTTAGCGCCCCCTTCCGAGGAAGGCAGACAGGCTATATCGGGCTCCTGAGGGTGTAGATTTCCTTAATCTACACCCCAAGGCGGACTTTAATAGTCTTCAGTGCTGCTCATGGCTGCTCTTAAATGCCTAGCTATCAACCGCCTGATAAGGAATCCCAGCTTCTGGACCAATACAGGAAGATCTATTCCTCTTCTACCCTAGGTATTGGGGCCCTGAATTATGTGGCACATATGGGAGATTTCCAGAAGTCCATCCTTAGTCAGGTGGAATCCAAATTGGACTCTCTTCCTGAGTCTCAGACTAAGCAGGAAGTGGCAGATCTTGTCCGTTCTGCTCGTTCGGTCAGTTGGCATATGCGTCATGCAGCTGGAAGGAGCTCAGCTTTTGCCGTCAGTGTCATGCCAGGCTCCGCGTGTCAGGTTTGGTCCCTGAAGTGCAATCCACTATCCAGGATGCTCCCTTCAGTGGTTCGGTGCTGTTTGGGGGTGGTGTCAAGGACATCATTACCAAACTGCAAGAGAAGGGCACTGCACTCAAGTCTGTCAACTCTGTGTACAGGCCCCCTCAAGGGCAGTGGCGTCCTTTTCGTAAGCAAAACCGACAAAGACAAAAACCACAGGGCAAACGGGCCAACGAATGTCTGGCCCCTCCAGCAACCAAGACCCCCCCCAGTAAAAAGCAAGAGCCTCGGCTGCTGCGCTGTCTCACACCTCCTGACTCCCTACCTCTCCCATTGCCTCTGGATGATCCAGAGGAACCGGTAGGGTGGAGATTCTCCTTCCATCTGCCGGGTTGGGAGAGGATAACGTCAGATGCGTGGGTGCTCCAGTTGATATCAGCAGAACACTCAATAGTTTCTACAGAAACCACCCCCCCCAGTCGTCTTACTCCCTGCAACATCTTCCTCTGGTCCTAGAGGAACTCAGCTCTTTTCTTTCAAAGGTGGTGATAGAACTAGTCCCCAACCATCTTTGGGAGACAGGTTACTATTCCCATTTCTTTCTGGTTCCAAAGAAGACGGGAGATGTGAGGCCTGTCCTAGACTTCAGCACCCTGAATATGTTCGTGGAGTACAAACCCTTCAGAATGCTCTCTTTTTAGAGCCTTCTACCACTTCTTCGGCAGGGACAGTGGCCTTGCGCTCTGGACATGCAGGATGCCTACCTGCATATCCCCATTTGCCCTTCCCACCGCAGATTCCTTTGTTTTTGCTTTCAGGGGGACCACTACCAATTCAGGGCCCTCCCATTTGGTCTTTCCTCGGCCCCCCGAGTATTTACCAAATGCCTGTCTGTGGTAGCGGCCCACCTACGTACCCAGGGAGTTCATTTATTCCTGTACCTGGACGATTGGCTCCTGGCTGCCCCATCCAGGAAGGAACTCATGCACTCCCTTTCCCTGCAGGTTTTCACCAGCCTAGGTATCACCATCAACGGGGCAAAGTCCCATTTGGTCCCTTGGCAATGCCTCCAGTTCATAGGGGCGATTCTGGACATGACCATCGGCAAAGCCTTTTTGCCTCCAGACAGGGTGGACATCCTTCAGACTCAGGCCCGTCTTCTGTCCAGTCACAAGAGGGTCGGCGCCAGGTCAGTCCTTCTCCTTCTCGGGCTAATGGTGGCCGCCATTCCGACAGTCCCACGTACTCAGCACCATATGAGGATTTCTCAGTGGACGCTTCGGTCACAATGGGACCAGACTCTGGACAGTCTAGACCAGGAGGTGCTAGTTTCCGATCCCATGATCAGGGACTTAAAATGGTGGATGGTGCAGGAGAACCTATGCCTGGGAATTTACTTCAGTATCAAACCTCCCTCCCAGACGTTGGCGACAGATGCGTCAGGAGAAGGCTGGGGAGCCCATCTCTGGTCTCACAGGACTCAGGGCAGCTGGTCCAAGTTCAAACAAAACCTGCACATAAATGTGCTCGAACTGAGAGCAGTCCTTTATGCCCTTCAGGCTCTACACTTCTTTATCCTTTCCAGACATCTCCTCATTCAATCAGGCAACACGTGCGTAGTCTGGTATCTCAACAAGCAGGGAGGAACACGTTCCTACCCTCTGTGCCGGGAAGCGATGAGAGTCTGGCTTTGGGCAACCTGGCATCACCTTCACCTGACCGCGATTCACGTTCCGAGAGTGGAAAACACAGTGGCGGACCAACTCACTTGGTCCTCAGCCAGGTCCCAAGAATGGGAATTGGATCAAGAAATCGTAAACGACATCTTTCAGCAATGGGGAACACCTCAGCTAGACCTCTATGCTTCTCCCCAAAACGCAAAACTTCCCGCCTTCTGCTCACTCCAGGGCGAAACATTTTTTGGTGGGACACTCTGTCTCTTGCTTGGAGGGACAGATTCCTTTATGCCGTCCCTCCTGTTCCCTTAAGTCTGAGGGTCCTGAACAAACTCAGATCAGAGAAAGCTAGAATGACTCTCATTGCTCCCTTCTGGCCCAGGCAAGTTTGGTTCTCTCTTCTACAACAGTTTTCAGAGGAACCTCCACTTCCTCTTCCTCTGTCGCAACATTTGTTGACCCAGGATCAGGGGACCCTTGTTCATCCAAGTCTCAAATCCCTTCATTTACGTGCATGACTCCTGCAGATGTAGCAAAAGCCCACTTCGGAGTTTCTCCGCACGTAGCGGACATATTGGTAGAGGCCAGAAAGCCTTCCACTAGGTCCACCTATGCCATGAAGTGGAAAAGATTTTCTATTTGGGCTAGCTCAAAAGACTTCGAATCTTTCTCATGCCCAGCCAATAAAGTCCTGGACTTCATGCGTCACCTCTTCGATCTGGGTCTCAGCCATTCCTCATTAAAGGTCCACATGGCCGCTGTTTCAGCCTACCATTTTCCCTTCAAGGACAGGACATTTGCTCAGTTGGAAGTCATCAAGACCTTCCTCAGGGGTTCTCCATTTAAGACCCCCATTCGCATTCCTGCCCCTCCTTGGGACATGAATTTCATTCTGGAAACGCTTACCCTGCCTCCCTTCGAGGCGGCAGCTACAGTAGATGTAAAGTTCCTTTCTTGGAAGACACTCTTCCTAGTGGCCATTACTTCTGCTCGGCGTATTTCCGAGCTTTAGGCCTTGATGTGCAAAATCCCATACTTGATTTTCCACAAGGAACGGGTGGCTCTACACACCAACCCTAAGTGTCTCCCTAAGGTGCTGACTGAATCTATGCTGAATCAATCCATTGAGCTACCCGCTTTCTTTACACAACACTCCAGTCATGGGGAGTACCTCTTGCATACTTTGGATGTTCACAGAATACTGAGACACTACACCACTAGGACTAAGGATCTCAGGAAAACTGATCAGCTTTTTGTCTGTTTCATTCACAAAAGAGAAGGCAATGCTGTTTCTAGGCAATGTCTATTAAAATGGTTGGCTCATTGTATCACTTTCTGTTATGACAAGTACAACAAGACCCTGCCGGGTCAAGTCAGAGGTCACTCCACCAGAGGAGTAGCTGCCTCTGTGGCTTGTTTCAAGAATGTGTCAGCGGCAGACATCTGTGCAGCCGCAGCTTGGACTTCCGTTCATACCTTTACAAAACACTACAGTTTGGACATTGCCTCTCGCCGTAGAGCTGTGCTTCAAGGTCTCCTTTTGTGAAACCCGTTTCATCCTGAGGTTCCATGCTATGGATGACTATCCTCCTCCCGAGTGCTTTTCCTTGTACCAGACTGCTTGGGACTCGGTCCTATATGTGAATACCTACTGCAAGAGCCCTCTTAAAGTAAGATAGTACAGTTACGTAAGAACTTACTGTAACAGTAGATCTTCGAGAGAGGCTCTTGCAGTAGGTATTGCTTTCCAACCCTCCATCCCCCTAAGCTTTTTTGGCTCCATTTCCATGGGGGGAAATATCCACTTCTCTCTCATCTTGCCTCTTTTGGCCCTTGGCAGGAAAGAACTGGAAGGCGGGCGTGGAGTCCTGACACCTGGCAGGTCAGTCCTATATGTGAATACCTACTGCAAGAGCCTCTGTCGAAGATCTACTGTTAGGGTAAGTCCTTACGTAACTGTACTTTATGGTGCACCTAGCAGCCATCTCTGCATACTGGCATGGGCTGGTTTGCTGACAGTGGCCTGGGAGAAGGTGGTCGCCCATCTTTCAAAGGCCTGGATCATGTCTCCCTTCTGATGTGTGAACCTCCACCTCCATGGGACCTATTGCTTGTATTGGTGGTGCTCGTGGGCAAACTATTTGAACCAATGCATAGATGTGAGATGTCACTTCTGTCATTAAAGATTGCTGTCTTGGCTGTCACGTCAGCCAGAAGGATTAGTGAGTTCCAGACATTCTCGGTGGTGTCTCCTTACTTCCTCGCGGGACCGCCAGTCCACCCACGACTCACCATTGTGCTGCCATAACCTCCTCCTTGCCCCCAGGGCCGGGTACACCTTCAGCTTCACAGCGTTTCTTCCTCATATCAATCTGGCCACTACAGCACAGGTGAAGACTGGTGATATCTTTGTGAAGTGGTGGCCCGAATCCAGAGTGGTGGTCTAGCAGTGGTTTCATACTCCTAATCCTGCACCATTGTCCAGTTTCTCTCCCTGCCCCCCACCAGGGGTGCATGTCTGGACTGGTTGTCAGCAAGGCCTGATACAGCTTACCAGTGGATGAATTCCAGTGATACCCCTCCTACCATCTGTGTAGCCCCTGCACAACCACCTGTGGTCACTCAGGTGACGGTGAAGCAGCAGGCACAGCACCTGCCCTCCCTGAGGAGGTGAATGTCCTGTTGGACGCTTGACCCCCGCAGCCGGGTCCTCTCTGATGCCCTGAGCTCATCTTATTCCCAAACCCAGGTAATTATGAGAGGTAGCATTACCATTGTGTCAGCAGGGCGACTGTCAGAGTCACACCTTATCCATGTGATTGTTACTGGTATGCTTAAGCCCGACCTGGGAGGGCACTCAGTCTCCATGTCCTGGACCTGTAGAGGGCACTTTCTTACTGTAAGGAGTGTTCAGCTACAGGTTGAGACTCAAAAGCCTTTGTAACACCCTCCCCCTCAGTTATCACTCCACTGAATATCACCCTCCCTGGGCCCACCCTTACCCCATTCCCTTGTAATTTAACGATGTCTCCTCAGAGCTGAACACCTCAAGATGCCAACTTTTGGTTGATTCCTACCTCCCCTTCCTTGAATCTGCTTTCTGTGTAATTAAGTACTATACAGAGGTGTCAAAGCTCAGACTTTTGCTATTGCTGATTGTGTATATGCCTCAATGTTCTTTTACTGTTAATCCCTGTATTTCATACTGTAATGTTTTCTCAACAATTGACATGGAACCTTTGAAAACGAGTCCTTTGACTCAAAGGTATTAATCCCAAACTGAAATAAATAAAAATAAATAAATAAAAACATATGCTGAAGCCTCATCTAGCAGACCGGCAGCAAAGTGGACGATTACTAGGTGGATTACATCATGTAGCGACCTCTTCATTAGGTTGGGTGGTAAGGAGTTGCTCAAGGGGCTGGAATCTCATTCCACCAGACATACCGCTGCCTTGGTGGCTGCTGCCATGGACATTCCCCATTGCGGAGATTTGCAGGGCTGCATCCTGGAGTAAAGCACACACCTCCAGTCACTGCATCGACATCATGAGTTGACAGGATGCTGCGTTTGGGTCCTCGGGCCTCCAGTCTGTGTTCGCCAGATAGGGGTGCATACCATGGCTCTACTCCTGGAGGACTGCTGCAAGTCTGCCAGAATGTGGATGGTGAACTGAATCCACATATTAGAAATCTGGGTTACTTACTATAACCTTAAACAACCCACCTGACCTCCCCTGGCAAGTGGCACCTGGATCCCTGCTTCCAGTGTGGAAAGGCTCTGACATCACAGTTTGGCGCCAATGGATATAGCTTATGGGTGGAGGAGCTTAACTTGAAGACTTCCGATGACTCCGCTGTCTTCTGCAGAACTGCCAGAGTGTGAATGTGAACTGTATTCCACTAATAGAACTATGGATACAGGTGAATAATGTAGTTTCTGCTTGCAGCATCGTCATTTTTGTATAGAAATAGACGATCTTCTCCACAGAACCCTATTCTTTGGTCTTGGGACCAGAAGCACAGTGACCTCATGGGAGCATATCTTTTAGCCAGGGCACCAGCACTGGCCATTGGTGGCAGCGCATATGTAACATCGTATGGTGACACGTGCTTTCTAATAACCACTGCCGACACCCTAACTTACCTCAGTTGTTTTTTCCACTGTTGAGAGCACACGGTGAGGACAGTTCATCATAGCCTCAGTTTGTCTGTATTCTCATTTTCTATGTTTTTTTCTGTTAGAATTCATGGATTGTTTGTTTAAAAAAAAAGGCTGAGAAAACGGCCCTCCTTTATGGCACTGCCTCTGCTGGGAGGACATTGTATGCACCAGCTGGCATTCCATGTGCATGGCTTGCCTCTGGAAGCACCATAACGTGGATTTCTGTGAAACCTGCTTCTCGTTTGATCACCAGACTCTGGACAGCAGATGTTTGTAGCCCGCTTTGGCCGCAGGCAATGTACATGGAAATCCTAAGGAAGGTCTCTGCACTGTTCCCACAGGTCCCCACACTTCTTTGTAGTTGGCCGAGGTATGGAGCACTCCCTTCCTCGGCTGTGCGGGTGTCATGACTGAGTCTCCAGTGGTGGTGCCAAGCAAACCCTTGGCTCCTTCTGAGCAGCCGGTGGGGAGAACCCACCATGGCCTGTTTGCCTCTGACAGCAGGCCATCCCGGAGTTTGGGCCAACACCTTTGGTCTCTGCAAAGTCTACAGCGCTGACCGTTGGCACAGGCCTTGGAGTTAGCACAGTTCACTTTGCTGACTCTTACGGATGGTGCTGGTGCTAGGGGGAATTCTCACATTGGTACAGCTGCCAAGCTTGATTCTGACTCTGCTGACATTGTCAGCTCAAGGAGTGGTGATGGTGTTGGGTCTTCTTTTGATGCAGGCACAGGCATCTGAACAGGACTGGGATTAGGCCTTGCAGTGGGGCCTGCTTAGTCTGGGATGGGCTTCATCCACTTTGGGCTTCCCTGTGTGGCCACTGTTCTAAAACCCTCCTGCCTTGGGAGTTTCAGCTATGGGAGACTACATGCTCCAGAGTCGGACTGGCCCACCAGGATACCTGGAGATTTTCAGGTGAACCTCTCCTCTGTTGGGTACCTGTCCGCTTTCTAAACTCTGCAAATCTTTGTATTTATAATCTCTTTTCTAATTAAATGGGGTATTTGGGGCCCTATAGGTAAATGTAAGATGCAAGCATCAAGCTAATATACTATATCAAATCTGAGTGGAATACTAATTTAAGTGCGTCTTCTGGCACCTCCCCTGTTGATTTTCTAGGTAGGCCCCCTGTGCCCCAGTCACACTCTGACTTGCTCCTTCCTTTTGATGAGGAGACCACCAGTGTCTGAGTCCAGCTCGAGGCACAGGTTCCACAGCACACTAGGTCATTACCTCTACCTCTAGGCCTGTTCCTCAAGTGCCTCAGACTGGATTCCCTAGTGTGGCTGTGCCCATTAGGCTTCCAGGCCTTTTTTTGCAGAACCAGTACCACTTCTTAATGGGGACTATAGAGGCATGGTTCAGATAGGGCCCAATTTCTGGCATCCCCGCTCCCCCTGCTGGCAGTTTTCCAGCTTTTTGTCCATCGGTCCTCCTCTGAGGGCACAAAATCCTCCAACCACATGCCCTCTGCTGCGGAGTACATTATGCCTTGGCTATTCAGGGTGGGGGTGGGGGGTGGGCGGGATGATGGAAGCTCTGGAAATAACCTGCATCTTCAGCCACAATCCCATTGCCTTGCCACTGGGACTTAAAGAGGCTCCCAGTAGTGACAGTGCTGTTGTATCTCTTTAGTACAAGGCCATTTGGGTGACTTGGAGGCATCCCTCCCTACATCATTTCTCCTGTCCTGAGAGACCTGTAATTAGGTCTGTAAGAGACCAGCTTCACCTTCTTTCAGGGTTGTCCGTTCTCCAGACTCAGAAGGGCTTTGTGATTTCCAGTGCCAACTCTAGTAGGATATAATTTTTGGGCACCTCTGCACAAGGGGCTTGGTGGCAGCTTGGTAACAAAGGTTTCTTACGACACCAATGAGGTGGCCTCCTGCACTACAGGTTTGGCCACCTTTCTCAGACATATCTTGGCTGTGCCTTTCCTGCCAGTGTCCCTTGCACTTCACGTGGTTCTAATCTCCCAATATGGAGGGAACTACCTTTTCTTCCTCTGATCAGGTGGCAGTCCCTCAGTCCCTGCTCCTCAAGGAGTAGAGCCCCGTCTGATCCCACATGGCCGTTGGTCAAGCCCAACCAAGGAAGTCCCCCTCCAGGGTGACACACACACACACACACACTCAGCAGTGAGTTAGCTCCTCCCTGATAATGGAAAACTGGCTTAACTGACTATGGAGAAGTTTGAGTCTTGGAAGATAGAGAAGATCTTCATTGAGGATATCTCCTCCATTGGTACACACTTTTGAAACTGTAGGCTGGCATCAAGACCAGTCGGAAAATTTTTTTGTGTGTGTTATATTTTGCAAGCAAAAACTTACACAACATAGCATGCACAGGAGGATAGCATATACATACATATCATATACCAGATATCTAGACTAAAAAAGGATCTGTTGGACACCTCCCCATAAGGAACATGGGGGAATACCCACAAAGAAAACAGCATCCAGATAATTGTAGTTCAAATGCATGCAGCCAAGGAAGGGCAAAAGGGAATTGCCCATCAATCACTTTATTTAACCAGGCATAAACACCATTGAGCAAGCTCATTTTCAAGGTGGTCCTGGGCATTAATATAATACAGTACACTTCATAAGATTACAATTACGGTGGACAACGGTGCCAAAAAAAAAAAAAGACAAAACATTGTGAAGGTGCCGGCCAATATGGGCCTATACATACCGGTCAACATAATTAACATGCAAAGGTACATAATGATGAGCTTTACTGAAATGAGAAGAGACAACAATCCCATATAGTGTCCGCTAAGTAAGAGCTAATACCTAAATGATAAAAAATGAGGTATTAAGGAATAGGGTAGAAATTGGGGTGAAAGAGTAGGCAGCCAAAAGGGAGGCCAGAATAGGTAAAAGGTAGAGAATAGGCAGGGCCATCTTGGATTAAGGGAACTAGGCTTGTAGGTCCTAGGTTTCTGTTAGGAATGTGGGGTGGATGAGATACTTAGGCATAGGATTTGAGAGTGGCACCCGGGGCTTAGGGGTCATCGCCATCTGAAACAGTTGCATGATTCCTTCAGATAATCCGTTAATAGAGCTTTGAATGTGAAAATGCTTGGAAGTGAGGATAATTTTAATGAGTTTTGCATAGTGTTCCAAAGTGATGGAAGTGAGAAGTTGATTGCTGCTGAGCCAAGGGTAGTTTTCACTCTAGGAATCTGGAAGCAGATTAAGGAGAAGCGTCTCAGACCATAGGAACCTTTAGCCTGTTTGAAGATGTTCGAGATGTATGCAGGAAGGTTATCAGATAATGCTCTAAAAACCCAGAGGAGAGCATTCCTTTTTCTTCTAGTTGAGAGTGAGGTCCATCCTGAAACCTGGTATAGATGACAGTGATGTGTACTACGGGGTAGATTTAAGATAAATCTTAAAGCCCGGTGGTAAAGGGTGTCCAGTTTGTTCAGCATCGTTGATGGGCAATGACTGTAAAGGAAGTCAAGCGTAGTCCAGTATAGGTAGGAATGTAGTTTGTACTAGTCTCATTCTGGCTTCTAACATGAGTAGGTGTTTAATGCGATAGAATAAACCTAATTGCTGTCTTAGTTTCTTCGAGGTTTCATTTAAGTGGCACAGAAAGTTGAGCTTGTTATCCAGCCACAACCCTAGGTATTTAAAGATATCAACTACTTCAAGGGGTTCATCTAAGAGTGTTCGGATCTGTGTGGTATGTGGACATCCGGAAGTAGACTTTGGTGAGAGAATCATTGCTTTAGTCTTTTGGCGTTGAGGAGGAGCTTATGAGTGAGAAGGTTGTATTGGAGGGTGATGAAGTCTTTCTGTAAGTACTCATGGGCCAGATCCAAGGATGAATTTGTGGTATACAGTATCATCTGCGAATAAGTGCACATTTGTTGTGCCCAGCTGCGTGTCCAGATTATTGATGTATACTGCAAAGAGGATAGGGCCCGGGATGGAGCCTTGTGGGACTCCTCGTAACAAGGATTTTTGTGGGGACAGATCTCCTATGGCTTTGACTTGTTGTAACCTATTAGTTAGGTAGCTGGTGAACCATTTGATGGCAGAACTATCCAGTCCGATGTTACTCAGTGCAGTAAGCATGATGGTATGATCCACAGTATCGAAGGCCTTACTTAGATCAAGGAAGAGGGCAAATACATGCTTCTAAGAGTCCAAGGCCATTTGCCAGTCTGTAGTTACTTTGGTAAGAGCCGATACTGTACTGTGTTTGTCTCTGAAGCCGGACTGAGCCGGGTTTAGCAACTTTTGTGAATCCAAATGTTCTCTAAGTTGGATGTTGACAATTTTTTCAAGTAATTTAGAGAGGACGGATAGTATAGAAATAGGCCGGTAATTGTTCAGATCACTCGGATCCCCAATCTTGAATAATGGTATGATGTGGGCAGTTTTCCACAAGACATGTAGCTCACCTTGAATCAGAGAGGTGTTGAATAAGTGTGTAATGGGGGCGGTCAGATAGGTATGGCCAAGTTTTAGGAAGTAAGGTTCAATATTATCTGCACCCGCACTTTTTTTTGTATCCAGAGGAAGGAGGAGGTCCTCCACTTGCTTGAACGTAATTGTGAGGAAGCTGAAGGGGGTGGGATGCGGTTGGTTATGGTTGTGATTATCAGTGAAGCCAACAGTGTAGTCTCTTGCTGGGCTAAGTTTGCTGATAGGTGAGGTGTCAAATGCAAGCCCTGCAGTGGCAAAGTGATTATTAAGCTTCTCTAGTATGTCAGCTTTGTCCGTATAGGTGGTACCATCAGACACAATTTTGTTCGGAAGGGGTGTTGCAGTGGACTGACCTTCGACTTCTTTGAGGATGTTCCAAAATTTGGCAGAGTTGTTTTTGTCGTCTTCTAGTTCTTTTTGGAAGTACCTAGCTTTTTCTGACCTAATTAGCTTGGTACAAGTATTTCTAGTGGTACGGAATGCTAACCAGTCAGCCTCCAGGTGGGATTTTCACGCTTTTTTCCACCAGTAGTCCCTATACCTAAGTGCTTTCTTCAGGATGGGAGAGAACCAGCCAGGAGTTTTATTTTTTGATTTGATGAGTCTTAGTGAGCCATGTCTGTCTATTAGCCCCAGTAAGAGGCTGTGAAAGATGTTAAATGCCTCGTTAAAGGTGGGGGCTAGATAGAAATCCTGCCAACGAATGTTGCTTAGATCTTTCAGGAAAGTGTACTGGCAGAACTTTTTCAGGCATCTTTTCAATTTGAATTTGGAGGCCGTTTTTATTTGGGAAGGATGTCTGATGCTGGCAGTAGTGCAATGGTCGCTTATATCGTTGAAGAATA
The DNA here is from genome assembly GCA_016271365.2 of Neoceratodus forsteri. Taxonomy (NCBI): domain Eukaryota; kingdom Metazoa; phylum Chordata; order Ceratodontiformes; family Ceratodontidae; genus Neoceratodus; species Neoceratodus forsteri. The sequence goes on from CM028134.1 coordinate 838,752,153, forward strand.
CTCCAGTATGCGAGATAGTGTGAGGTTTGTTTACTAGCATAAGGTCCAGGAGGTACTGCGCTCAGGGTTTTCTGTTAGGTCTGGTTCATAGCAGTCGCCATTTGTAACAGACCATTAACATCTATAGATCCTTCAATTTCTTAGAGCTGTCATCATTCCAATTTAGATTGAAATCCCCCATTAGAATACACTCAGTATTAGCAGAGTCAAGAAGGTTTTGAAGGTGTGGCAGAAGTGCCCAGCCACCAGATGGTGGTCGGTAGCATGCTGCCATAAGGAGTGATTTCTCGCTAGAAAGTGATAATTTTAGAGCAAGGCATTCAAATTCCTTAGCCTTTGAGGTACAGTCAAAGACTGTGAATTTGCTTTTGACATACTGTATATTGCAACAATCAAATATATCTACCCACATACTAATAACCAATACAATGAAATGGTCAAAAAGATCCCCCCTAAGTTAAAAAATCAAAGCAGCTACAGGAGTTCCCCAACCTCCCAGAAACAGTCATCATACATATATGCCCAAGTATGAAATTGGCACAGACGTGTTGTATAAAACAAGTGACGGTAGAGTTAAGATTATAACACTCTTGAAAAGAATGAAGCTAAACACATTGAGCATTAAACAGCCCCCCACCACCAACTACTTAAATTAGAGTCCAGTAAAGTCCAAAAAAAAACTAGAAGACGGTCCCAACCAGAAATCAGTCCTCCATCAACTGTGAAGAAAGGGAGTAGCCTGACCCTGCAAGAGAAAGCGACCGGATGTCACTCACACACAGCTCAAGGAACCGGCAGGAACATTTGCATAGTGCGGCCCACCAATGTCCACCCAGGGCCGTTCACTCAGCTGAAGAAGAATAGTTATTAAAAAGTTCAAGTCCCACACTTAAACCACAGTTCTATCGCCTCAGACTTCATCAAAAACTTTCAGTAGGTAGAGGCTGCGTACAATCAATGTGGACTACCCCGTTGCTCCTCGGCTCTTTCTTCTGCTGCTGTCGACCACTTGTCAAACCTTCAAAGAAACAACATTGTCTTTTCTTAACGTTTGTTATTTAGTCTAATTTAACTTGGTTGACATTGTCCCTATATGCCACCATCAAAAGAACCTGTATTTAAGTTTGGTACCTGCAGTTACAAAATGTACAAGGATGAAGATCACACTTTTTGTTTGCTGTTTGGGCCTGTCCCATAATGTGAGAGACTGCAGTATCTGTCAGGGATTCAGCCAGACCACAAGAAGTCATAGAAAGAAAGCTCTGGAAACCTTCATCACCATAAAGTTATGAAAGCTCAAGCCAAGGCTGCGAACTCCAGGCCAGCTTCTCCCTCACAACCAGCCACCACTCGGAAGGAAACCCCTAGGTGTTCGACACTGTTGCCACCGCCTTTGTCGAGGACTTAGTAGAAGTGTAAAGGTAAAGACAAGTCATCCTCAAAGTCCTCTCCCCCAGCTATTACCACAAATGTAGAGATAAAAATCCTGCTTCGCTGGTGAGTTTGAAATCTTCATTAAAGGCAGGTAAGTCCTCATAGTCGTCTGCTCCATTGGTGACAGCTATAGCCCCCCCCCCACCCCACAAAAAAACAACAACTTTGAGACACCAAGGTCAGGGCTTGGTTCTGTGCTGCCAAACCTACTACAGACAGTATGCAGCCTCCGTCTTCGGGTTCTATCCCGTCAGTGCTAGTCTTCCCGCACCCCTTAATGGGCACCATAGACTCCCAGTTGTGCTGGCATCATTCTCTAAACTGATAAACCACTTGTTACCATCGCTTCCAGCGATAACTAATGTCCTATCGACTGGGACTCCCCCACTGATTATTCCTCCAGCACAGCTGCTGGCCCTGTCGATCGTCATTCCAGATGACGACAAGGTGGAATATAATCTTGATATGCTTAACATGAAGGAAGATTTGGAGGATAAGGTGGAGCATGGAGATCCTTATGAAAGGGTTTTACCTTCCAGTTCCACCCTGTCTTCGTGTAGTGAGGACCGTGTAGATTATAACCCCTGGACTCCTCCCAAAGATGGTAGCCTGTCAAGATAGCCAGGGCAAAACAGTGCTGCAAAATAATGGTGACGACAAAAGCAGCACGATACAGCGCTCTTGAGGTGTGTGTGTGTGTATGTATGGGGTGTGGGGGAGCCCCCACGAAAGAACCCACACCATATGTGCTGACACTGTTCTCTCCGAGCTGTTTGTGGTGGTCGCCGTTTACCCCTTGTTATTGTGACGTGGAACCCCCAACACACTCTGGTTCAACACTGGATGATGTCCCCACATTTAAGTACCTTGGTCTTTGGCTAGACAAGAATCTGGACTTTGGGGTCTACATTGACACCATCCACAAAAAATTACTCCCTAGAGACTGTGCTCTGTACAGACACTAGCTGCCTGCCACGGCAAGCCTGGAGAGAAATCTTCCAAAAAATTATTCTCCATCCTCGACTTTGGGGACATAGTCTACAGCACCACCCCAAAAACCACCCTGTCCAGACTGGAGACGCTTCAATTCATTCTGCTGCTACGTACTCAGCTGTCCCCCACACATTCATCACTGTGACCTCTATTCTTCGCTCTCCTTTCCCTCTCTTCATACCAGACACTTGTCGCACATCACTAATTTAGTTGGGAAATACTGGCTTGGATCTCTGCTGCCATATTATCCTTCCTCCTATCTATTCCCCTCCTGCTATTTTCTCTGTATTTCTGCACACAGAACTCTTACCCTCCCCCCATGGCGCACTTCATCTGATCGTGCTGCCTTCTCTTATAATTTCCACGATATCTGGGACTCCCTTCCGTCAGAAATTCACTCTGCTCAATCTCGCTGTACACCATCACTCCTCCTTTGGAAACGCAGCTGTTCATTGCTGCACCTGCACCTAATTACCCTTCTCTGCATACTAAATTCCTTCCCCTCCACTTGCTTCCCCCCTCCTCATCTCCCCATGATGCACTCCCTTTCCACTCGTAGGTACCTCTATTCAGCAGCCTCCTTCTCACCCTTGCTCTACCTCCTCATGCCACCCCTTCCTTCTGTCCCTCCCCTCTCTCTCTCCACCATATCTGCCATGCCCTGCCCCCTTGCAGGGTTCTCAGCATGCTGAAGGGGTATAGTTCTCAGCCTGCCTTTCTTCCTTGTCATTCTCCCCCTCCCCCACTTGTGTTATAATCTGCCTTCTTTTGGTTTAAATTTAGCACTTACTAACCCAGTGTTCAACTTGCTACTCCCTCTTCTAACATTCCCTTCCCCTCACACTCACCATCATATCTTCTGGGTCCTGCCTCTTGCAGGGTTCTCAGCATCCTGAAGGGGTATAATTCTCGGCCTGCCTCTCTTCCCTCCCCCCTCCCCTCCTCCTTCCTCCCCTTCTTCTGCTCCACTTGTGTTATAATCTGCCTTCTTTAAGTTTACTTTTAGCACTTACTAACCCAGTGCTCAGCCTGCTACTCCGAGCACTACAGAAGTGTTCTCCATCCTCTGACCTACACCTTACTGAATTACCTGTTCTTGGTTTACTGTTATGTAATGTGATAGCCACATGTTGTTCTGTTTACCTCTGCTTGTTACATCCTATGTTCCTGGCTTTAGATTAGTTATCTATCTCACTCTATATATGTCCATACTGACCGTTGTCGTGGTTTGAAATGTACTGCATTTATACTGCACTTTATGTATTTGTATTGCATTTGTATGGATATGTTTTTGCTTGCCCTCCCCACTCTGTTATTCCCCCAACCCTCAGAACGCTTCTAGAAACGAGCTGTTTACAGCTCATGTTGTCTTTCCTAGTGAAACCTTTTCAAATAAAGAAATAAAAAGATTTCTCATTCCAGGCCTTGCTCAGACAAATCCAAGATATCAAGGGCTTTTAGGGTGAAGACTTCAGTAAAGGAAACTTAATGGAGTTCTTGGAGATTGCAGCTACACCACCTGTTGTAGTGCATCCAGTATATCCAGCCTTACAGAATGCTACCTTTGCTGCTTGGCATAGACCTTACACCTTGCCTAAAGTGCATAGAAAGACTGATGAACAGTACCTTGCTCCCCCTGTTAAGCCTTATTATGTTTCACAGCCTAAAACTGATTCAGTGGTTATCATGGCTGCTCATGGTCACTCTAGGGCCCATAGACTCCTATGGGTAAGGCCCACTAGGCAGAAGTGCCTGTTTTCAGAAGGCTGATTGTGGTGGGCGAAAGGACTTGTGCCTCTACATCATTAGCCCTAAGAATTGCAAATTACCAGGCCTGTATGATTAAATATCAGAATAGCCTGCGTAAAGATGCTTCAGCTGGTATAGGTACTGGAGAGCATCTGTTGCATTCTTCATATGATTCCTGTGATGCTTCTGCTGGGACTGCTGCCTCAGGCATATGCCTGACTCAGAGTGGCTGACTTTTTGTTACTGATTTACAGCAGGCTGTGCTGGATGTGCCTTTCAGGGGCTCCAAGTAGTTTGGGACTGAAGTTGAAAAAGCTCTCATGGAGCTTCAGGCATCCAGAATGACTTTTAATGTCCATTAAATCCCTGAACCTTCAGCCTGCGAGGGGGTGTAGTAGAGGACAGTTTCATAGACCTGCAGCCTATGGTGCCCATGGCTACCATCACCAGTTCCGTAATCGTGGAGGAGGTCCCCTTCTGGGTCCCCCTCACCCCTGGTGACCATACCATGGCATCCAAGGGAGGTCTAGCCGCCCCCAGGACCTTCTGACTCTCCACTTCCTCCCTCCCTCCCTCTCCATCATGGCCTCCCTGTGTGCAAGTGTGTTTGGGGGGGGGGGGATCTCCCTTCATTTGTCAAAATGGAGGGAGACCACAACAAACGAGTGGATCCTGGAAATAGTGGAGTGGGGCATGCTCTAGAGTTGCTGTCCACACCTCCAGTTCATCTCCACCTTATTTTCATTTTCCTCTGAGTCACTTGTTCCTTCTAAGAGTAGTACTGTCACTGATTCACAAGAGAGCCATCATACTCGTTCTTCCCCAAGAAAGAAACAAAGGGTTCTATTCCAGATACTTCCTGGTGCCCAAGTAGACAGTAGGGGCCCGATTTTTCAAAGAGCCTTCAAGTCAACTGCTATAGCAAACAGTTGGCACATCTGGGGGAATTGCCACAGGGATCCGAATCTTTTTTTTTTTTTCCCCTGAACTCTGTTTATTGCTCCTACCTCGTGGTCTCTGTCTGGTGAGGATGCTCGAAGCTTGGTGCTGCTGCCTGTCTGAAGCCTCCACCTCCGCACTCCCATTTGGCCTGATCTCCCTCCAACCTTGACCAGCCGCTCACTCCCCCCAGCTCTGAGCCCCCCCGGGCAGGGCTGCCATCACCTAGCTGGTGCTGTATCTAGAATCCAGACGAGCAACCGGAAGGAGGAGGAGGAGGATAGAACAGAAGCGCATGGTGGCAAGCCCGACATTGGGCATGGGACAGAGTCCACTGATCCTATCTTCGCCTACGCCTGAGGCAGGGTTTTTTTTCCTTAGTTCCTTAGAGCATGGATGTGCAGTGACATCCAGTGCTGCATGGGCATGCTCCCCACCCACCAGCAGGACATCCGCCGCTGCTGCAATACCCCTAATCTATGCCCCTCGACATGCTGCGGTCTCCCGGCCTCCGCCAGGGGCTGCTAGAGCAGCGAAGAGCACTGGGCCCCCCCCTCCCTAGGAGAGGAGAGCTGTCCTCCGGAAGCTCAGTCCTCTCCTCCCCCGGTGGCCCGAGTCCATTCCCGAACCTGGGTCACCAGCGTGGCGCGAGGTGTGGCGTCCAGTGCCTCAACACTCCGCACCACTGGGCTGGCTTAGGGATCCAAATCTTAATGTTGATTGATTGAATTTTGTTGACCAGGTAGGCCCATTGAGACTAGAAGTCCCTTTTTCAGGAGCAGCCATGGGGGGGGGTTACAGATGTCAACCAACTGAAATTGAACCAGATTAAGCTGTTGGTGGTATTTTTATTGAATGGGGGAAATTTGGCCAGGACATCGGGGAAATTCCCTTACGCTGCCTGCAGGGGCGCTGTCACTTCCTGCATACTGGATGGAGGGACTCGGTTCATAGCCGTACACAGGAGGAGGAGGAACTGATGTGGCAGGGGAGCAGGTTGTGCTGCAAGGAGGAGGTCTGATTTCAAGGAGTACAGAAATACTGAAAACAGGGAGCTGTTGCACTCATGGTCTCTATTCCTGACAATGGTCAGTCTGCTGGTGAACCTGAAGGTGAGCAGATCTCCTTCCCTGTAGGTCCAGCACAGGAGATCTTACTCAGAGCTGAGAATGGTACAGTGGAAAACAAAACTGACAAAGGTGAAGTTCCAGGTCTAGAAACTGATGCTGACGAAAGTACTTCACAGAACATGGCAGTCCTGAAGGAGAAATGGCTACGGAAACTTTGCACTGAAAATTGGCAAGTTTTTTTATATAGCACGAAGACGTGACAGTAAAGGAAACTGTGGCAGAGACTGTGGAACAAGTACTAGAAACTACTGACTTACCTGAAGGTACTGTGTCTTTTGGTACTGTTACTATATCGGGTGAAAAGCCAATAGCAGTAGTCCCCCTGCAGCCTCTAAACGTTGAAATTGACATTAATGCGAGCTCTGTCAGTGCGCTTTCAGCTGATGCTGACGTGGCAGCTACTCAAGTGACTGCTTCAGGTCCTGTGAATGTGCAGGCTACACTGAGTATACCATGCGAGCAGTCTGTTAAAGAACATCCAGAGTGACACTGTTATGCTTAATCCTTCTGGTGTAAACATTATCGAGCCTTCTGTTCCTGTTCCAAATAATCCTCAGAATGTTGCACAGACATTAGTTTTACGTAGTGGACGCCCTAATTCACAAACAGGCTCAGTTTTGAACCAAGAGACTCCAAAATTGCCAGGAGCACTTGAAAAATCTTTGCTCAAAGCTGGATGGAAGAAAACGAATGGTCAGTGGATCCCAGACCCTCTGCACAGCCCTATTCCAGGATCCCCGGAGAGAGAAACTCAGAGAGCACAACAGAAACAAAATGCAGGAATTGACGTTTCCTTACAGAATTTCATAACTGATTCAGACCTTGATTTACATGCAGAGGATGTAGTCCAACTCTGTCATTGCTCCAGACCATGCACAGGTTATGGAGAGTGATTCGGGAGACAATGGGCCCAGTAGGAGACCTCAGACCTGGGGAAACTTGATGGATAAAGAACTCCAGGCCCCTCCTATAACAACTGCAGCTGACATTGCAAAAAATACGTGGGCTGCATTTTGAAAAAAAGACAGCTTCACTCAGCAAGCTCTTCTAGCACAATGTCGGAATGCAGTCCGATTGCAATATTTGGGAGGTTTAGAGAATAATCCAGACTAACTGTATGTGGGTAGAAAGTTAATTAAGGACTCAATGGGTTTCTTTTCTAATGAAGTTTATGCTTTGATACATGCCTCTGGGGACATGCTGTATGATGTAAGCTTTAAAAATCCTCAAGGTATAGACAGATTTGGGGCAAAATATGAAAAGGTTAGAGACTCAGAATTATGGATGCCTTTTAGAGCTATTCCCCTTACTAAACCAGCGTTAAAACTGTTATAATCCTTTTCCGAAATGAGTGTTGCTGTAGATATTTCTCATTGGCTCCAACAGCGATGTGCCCTTTTAGGCCCCCCTCAACCAATAATGAACGAGGAGCATATTTGGACTTGGGGGGTGGCGTTTTAAAATTAAACTACGCAGTTCAAGTACAGGCCCCTTGTATCTCCCAAGCATTTTTGGGGGGGGGAAGAGAACATGGAAACTGTTTCTATCCAGGGCAGCCTAAGACATGTTTCAAGTGTGGATCTCTTACATTTGAATTCTACATGTGATAGAATTAAATGTAACCTCTGTTTAGAATATGGACACACAAGTGTTAATTGTAAAAATGAAATGACATGTAATTTGTGTGAGGAAGGAGATCATACTTAAAGAACATGTCCCTGGGCATCACATAATAGGTTTGAACATTCAAAGAAAGAAACAATAATCCAAGAGGCTCAGAAGAAAAGTATGGCAGATCAAAGGGTTATATCAACCACCACAGTGGAGGTAGAAACATACCAGTTGGGTTTGGGCACCCAGGGAAATGTGGAAGTACCAGAGACTTTGGTTTCCGCCTCTCGAATTGACTCCACTGAGATGGAGATTTCCGTGCCTTCTGTTCCACCCCCCCCCTTTCAAAGAAACAGACCCTTGTGGTGGATTCTGTAGTAGCTCTCCCTGTACAACCTTTAGTGGTAACAGAACCTAGTCCTAGTGTATCTCAGGAGGACCCTGTTAAAATTATGCCCCCTTCCAAATGTGGTACCGGAAAAGGGACCCTACGACAATCAAGACCAAAACCAAAGATTGCAAAAGCTACTTCTTCCCCTCAGGGGATTCACACTTCTAATAGATATGAAATCTTTCCTACTATAACTGGGGAGTCAGACTTAGGGGATACTCTGAATCTTCCTCGGCAGTATCTTCCCAGCAGATTCTTTCCTCAGATTCTAAAGATGAGCCAGGACCCCCCGCTTCAACTGAGCAAAAGGAGCTGTGAGCTAAACCACCTCGTTGGAGTGTCATACATGGGAAAATTACTTGATTTTGGTTCCTCTTCCTTTTTATAAATACTCCTGGATTTAGTCCCTTTAAAGGTAGCCACCATAAATGTAAACAGTGTTAAAAATCCTAGACGAAGGTTGGTGACTTTTTCAGTCTTATCTGATTTAAGAGATGACATTTATTTTTTGCAGGATACAAGATTAAATACCTCACTTCTAACATGTACAGCTCGGAGTTTATGGTGCTGGGGACCCACTTATTTTTCATATGGTACAGAATTATGTGATGGAGTGGGTATACTATTTAAAGGGGATCAATATGTGGTAAATAGAGTTTGGGATATTGTACCTGAACGTGCACTACTTTTAGATGTCACTATACAAAATACAGCCTGGAGGTTAATTTGTGTATATGCCCCTCAAATGGAAAAAGATAGTCTATTTACCTGTATAAAACCCTATCTATTCATGACCAAACATAATTTGGGCAGGGGATTTTAATTGTGTGGTATCTATTCATCACAGGTGAGCCAAGACACAAATCTTTTTGTAATACTAACTGCCTCAATTCTGTCCTTGCGACTTCAGGGTTAGTTGACTCTTATTGAGCTTTACATGCACAGGGAGGACATACTTATATTAAAGGACAACAAGCTACAAGGATCTATTTTATTTTTACTTCTAAATACTGTAAAATACAAAATGCAGAATTATTCCCACTTGAAACTTCTGATCATTTGATAGTGGCCAGTACACTGGGGTTAGAAGACAATATACCTATAGGGAGAGCGTACTGGAAGTTGAACAGCACTTTGTTAAAGGATGTAACCTTGGGTGAAGAAGTAAAAGAATTTTTAAAGGCACGTATGTCTATAGCCTGTTTATATGATGATTTAAGTCTTTGGTGAGGAGAAACTAAAGTAAGTCTTCAAACCCTTTTTAAATCCCATGCTTTTTCCAAACATACTTCTCAATATCTTAAATATCTTACTCTTAGGAATCACTTAGCTAGGTTATTTTCCTATATGAATGAGGGAAGACAGGTATCTATATCCCAGATAACTAAAATTAAACAAGAAATGGAATTATTACAATATTCTAGAGCTTCATCTTTATTATTTGAACACAAAATAGATACTCCTGGGAAATCTGATTTTGGGGATGTATTTGCGTGTTGTAAAAATAGGGTTCAAAATAAGACAATGACAGCTTTGCATACTAATACAGGTGTATGTTTAACTCAGACTTATGAAATTTTGAAAGATGTTCAGAAACACATAAACATGATGTATAGTCCATGTAATGAAAAAGATTCTGAAATGAAAAAAATTACCTGGCCCATATTCTTCCTTCTGATATTCCTCAGGAAAAAAAGGAAGCTTTAATTAATCCAATCTCCCGTCAAGAAATTGATACAGCTATAACATCTCTTAAAAACAATACTTCTCCAGGCATAGACGGGCTTACAACAGAATTTTATAAAACATTCAGAGGAGACTTGATAGAAATACTTTTTGTAGTATATAATTGGATGTTACAATCTAATACTGTGGACTTTCATTTTTGTATTTCAGTGCAGATATTTTTATATAAAAAGGGTGAAAAGACCAATATTAATAACTGGAGATGAATTCCAGACTTAAAAATTCTAATGAAAATTCTGACTTAAAGGTTAATGCAGGTGACACCATATGTAATATCTACTATGCAGACATGTTCAGTCATGGGATGTTCTGTTTCGGAGAACTTAATTGTTAGAGAACTAATAGAACAAGGGAAGGAGGATTTACTGACAGGTTACCTCCTTTCTCTTGATCAAGAAAAGGCTTCCGATAAAATTTCACACACCTTTTTAAAGTTCTAGAGCATTATGGTATTCCAAAAAACTTTTGTTCATGGATAGCTATGTTATACAAAAATGCCTTTTCTATACCCTTGGTCAGTGAATATTTAGGATCATATATAGGAATCAAGCGAGGAGTGTGGCAAGGCTGCCCAATGAGTCCTCTCATATATTCCGTCTTGATCCTTTATTATGAAGATTACAAAGTTCTGAATTACTTAAAGAAATCCATCCAGAAAAAAGATCATTGGAAATTAGGGTACTGGCATATGCTGATGATGTGTGCTTGTTTTTAGCTGATCAGAAATCAGTAGATAATGTGTGGAAAGTGATACAAGATTATTCCTTAATGGCAGGAGCTGTAGTAAATGTAAAAGTAGGGGTTATCGGTTGAGTCATGCTGCTGTGACACTTACAGAAACTCAGGGGGTCCCCATATCAAATGATATTAGTATATTAGGAGTTACGTTTGGGAGAGGGGGACAATGCTTACCTAAACTGGTCTGAGAAATTGGAAATTGGGAAACAAAACGTAACGTTATGGAAAAGTTGGCAACAAACAAAAAAGAAAAGTGGCATTGTTAAAAAAACCTTTTTCTTCCCTGTTTTTTTTATACTTAAGTATGATTTACCCTATACCCTAATCATTGAAAGTAACACTTTTAGGATTGTTTTTTTCTGTCATCTGGGGATGTCGACTAAATCCTATTAAAAGGGAGATATTATATTTACATATAAATCAAGGAGGTTTAACGTTAATAAATCCAATAGAACATTTTTATAGTATCTTTTTTTCAAATATTTGGAATTCAGAGGTACCTTCTCAAGCATTATGGACTGTTTTTGCTACGGTATGGTACAGCCCACTTTACCAAGTATTGAAAACAAATTTGATACTTCCCAATACATATCGTAAAAGCCCTGTATGTTTGAAACCGACAGTACTGAAAATAAGGCAATGGAAACTAAGCCCTGTGCAAGTGATAGGGATATCAAGGAAAGTGGTTTACCAAGCCATCCAAGAACAGCATTATAATGTTTCCTCAACCTTTGGTGGAATACCGGAAATTTATCATGCCAACATATTACAGACATTGAAGGATTCCAGGACCCCTCCCAAAATGTGGGATATTATATGGTTGAGCTGCCATGGAAAATTAAATATCAAAGGTACTGCGGAACATAAAAGTATAATGGAAATAATTTGTCCTAGAGATTCATGCTGTGTAGTGGTAGAAACTATGGAACATTTTTTTTATATTTTGTCTATTTGTTAAAGAATTCTGGCAGTTAGCATCACAAATATGGAAAGACAAGAGATGGCAATCTATTACGTATAATGAACTCATTGGGGGCTTTGCTCATGGATTTCAAGAAATACACTAGTACAATCAGACTGATCTAAAATTTTATTTATGACAAACCAGAAGTAAATTAGTAACTCGGCAACAGATTATTTCACCAATACAAATCATACAGTTTGTAGAATCCAAACTCATGGTACAATACCAATTTGATATGACCCATTATCCTGATAAAGTATGGAAAGCAAGGTGGAACACAATACCTTTCCTTATAGACAAGATTGGATGAACTATTTTTATTTTCTTTCATGTATAGAAGTGAGTTTTTACAAAGTAATATTAGGTTTTTTTTTTCTCAATTGTGTGGGCTTTATGAAAAAGATATTTGATTTAAAGTTTCTTAAATTCCCCTACTCTTTTCGAGAAGTGCCATGGGATCTGTAACGTCCACCTGAACAACCACCAGAACAGGTAGCCAGGACCTCGGTTTAATGTCTCATCCAAAAGACAGCACCTCAGGAGTGCAGTATCCCCCTTATGATGCACTACAGTGTCAGAATTGGGATTTACCTCGGGTGCCTGTTGTAGGGCTAGGAGCCACAACTTTTTGATCTTCCGGCCTCAGAGGGGAGTGTGCAACTTGCTGAGCCACTAGCACTGCAGTGTATACAGTACATGCTCCTTGATGGGTCAGTCAGCAGCTGGCCATGATGGAGAGCTAAGGGCTGTGCTGGTTGCTGGCTTATGGGAGTGATGGGGGGGACGGGGTGGTGGAGCACGGCCTACTGGGGTGTGGGGTCCACTAGACCACCATGGAATTTTACAGAAATGGTTTTGCGGGACATCAGGGATGGGGGAAGGGTCCACCAGGGATGATATATAAACGCTCGCAGATTGGGGGGTCCGTTAGATCACCAGGGAAGATATGTATACTGTAACAATAAATACATCACAATGAAGACGCACCTGGCAGGGTGCCACATCACTCCCGCTGCTGTCCAGCTGTCTCCCTGACTCCCCTGTGACACCTCCCGTGCTCTTTATGTCCCTGGCAGCCCATCTCTGACCCCGTCCCACTGGCACAAGCAATTTAGAGCACCTCCTGGCTGGTCTGAGTGGTGCCCCTTGCTGCGTCCACAGCGGGGCTTGCAAAATTCCCAAAAATGGGATGGTGCAGCTACGCCGTGGTGCAAGCCCCCTTGCGACCTGGCGCACCTGGTTGTTGTTGCCAGGACAAAACACTTGTTCGATGAACTGGGTGTTGTGGAAAACATACAGAAATCCGTACTGGTTCCTTGTTATCACCTCTAGTATATCGGTGCGGTGCTGAACACTGCAGTGGGCATTGCCTTCCTTCCTATAGACAGGGTGGAGTCCCTTATTTCTCAGGCCTGGCTGATACACAAAAGTCATTATATCTCAGCTTGGACAATGCTGACTCCTGGGACTTATGGCTGCTGCTATAGTGACAGTTCCCTTTGCCTGCATCCAGATGCACATACCACATTGAATTCTTAGGATGCAATGGGATCAACTGACGGATGAACTGTAACAGATGGTCCTCATGACATACCTCCTCCATAGTGCTCTGGAATGGCGGATGGAATGCCAGCACCTGTTGCAGGGCATCCCATTCTTCTCCTGACTCCAGTGCAGATCCTTACAGAGGATGCCTTGGGCTCGGGCCTGGGTGCACATCTGTGTCCCTTTCAATCCCAGCTGCTTGGACATCTGAGCAACACTGCCCAGATGTAACTGTTGTGTTGACTTTGTGGGCATTCATGTCCTCCAACTTAGGAGGCAGCAAGACTGAGAAATATGAGGCAACCACATGAGAAAAATATTGTAAAATGTTTAAACCAAGTGCTTAAATGTTAGTGGATTTGAAGGATTATACAAATAAATGAAACTGAACAGTGTCCGAAACTGTTAACTATATATAAAAAATTTATATTGATATTGATATTTACCTGTACTAAATTGCACTGTTGATTTAAGGCCAGTTAGCATCTCGTCCTTGACTGCATGGTTTGTGAGATGTAGCATTATCTAGATCTGTTACTGATTAAGTATTATTTTTTGACCTGCAGATTATGAAGCAATTGTTAAGCTTTCTGATGGATTCAATGGAGCAGATTTGAGAAATGTCTGCACAGAAGCAGGTGAGTGTACAACTGTAGCTCTGTCCAGGTTTCATTATGTAGTCAATTAAAAATCAAATACAGACGTACATTTATATACATAGGGCTCAACCTAACCAGCAGTGTGCCACAAAACAAAATAACAACCAGTGTTCTCTGCCTCAAGAATTCCTTTTCCTCTTATGGCAGTCTTTAAGCAGTTTTGTGTGCAGCTGGCACTGTGAACTGTTGTGTATGTGTTCAAAACATGGTTTATATGTCTCCCTGTGGCTGGTGGTATGCAGTGCAACTTTCTATGCTGATGGCCCAGGTTTGTGTCCCAAGCCTGTGCTATTGCCCATGCAGTGCTGAGTGTTGTCCTTTGATATCTTCTATCTTGGGGGAGCAGTCATGTCTTACGACATTGCACACTTGCTGCCTGATTGAACCAGAGGGAGGAAGTTGAGTGAGCAGGAATACACAACTTCAGATCGGGGGGGGTGGGCTGTAGGATGCCGACATATGACACAGTGACTCATACTTCTAGTCCTGTACCCGTTTCACAGTGTGGTAGATGGCCCTTGTTCCATTCCACTTCTGACTGATCAGTAAGGTGTTTCGTCTCAGCGTGCCAGATGGTTGGGAATGGGACATAGTGTGGCTGAAAAATGGGAGTAAATAGTGGGATTTGGCTAATGACACCATCACATTCCCCACACCTAGTTGTCCGTTCTAGCTGGCCCCATTCAAAGGGGCATGTCCAGGCTGGTATATGAGAAAAAAACAAACACGCAGTGAGTACCTGAAGGCCTGCTGAAGGAGATTCTGGCCCACTGAGCAAGGAGGGAAAGCTGAAGGTAGATAAAACCTGGTTCATTGATGCTGGTGCATTGATGTTTTCCTTGCTGGTCAAGTTCTCAGACATCGCTAAACCAGAGGTCTATACAATGCTAGTTGCTCTTGTGATACCTAGCAACCATGTATACAAACATAGTTTAGGAAAAAACATACACATAATTACACATGTACCCCTAATGCAAGGCATCATGGATAATCTATGCGAATTGCCATTAAGGAATTAAGACTGGTTATGCTTTAAAAATGTAAAATAACAAAAGACATCCCAAGCAGTCTGCAAAGGCTGAAAACAGCAAACCACAGTTGTGTGTTATCCTTACTAGGACTTGCCATTAGTTAACATTTCCATTGTTTCTGCCCAGGACTAGAGGTCAGCCAGTGAAATGTTGACAGTTTTTTAGAGCCAGCATGGGGGCATGGTTCTAGCATGACTGCCTGCCATGCTGGCAACCTAGGTTCAGGAACAAACTCAAGTAGATTGGGTGGGGGGGATGCAGTTGAGCATCTGAGGACTACTTTCCACTCCAGGGATGGGTTGGTTGTGCCTCCCACTGTGCGCCTAACATTTAGCGGAGGTGGAGTGTCTTGGCACACAGAAGGTCTAGAAGAGCGAGGGATGTCGACAGATGCTCCACATCATTGCACGTTGGCATCCCTGGGGGCACAAAGTAAATGGAGGGAAAACAACTTGTCAGAGCAATATGTCACACTGCCATCCCACAGTCTGGCACCATGAATGGGCACCTTTGGATCCTGTGGGGCTGGGGGACAGGCAGGCCCGCCTACCACGCTATGAGGGGTAAGTTGTGTGTGTGGGGGGGGGGGCAGGTAAGTCACAGAAATGGTAGGTTACCAAAGTAGGTAGGGCCATCCCAATGGGGATGACAGGCTGAATGGGGAGATAAAATGAAGCAGAAAAAAAAATATTGGCAGCTTTTTTAGATTATGGTGAGCCCAAAGCAAATGCTGAAAACAAATGTTATTGGGAATCCATCATTTTAATTTGCCATGACCCTAAACTTTTTAGTGGCAAATGAAAAAGTTTTGAGTTACACAGATTTTTAGTGCCACTCATGGACAAAACTAAATCAGGTACTACTTAAATGTTTTCTTTATGAAATCTTGATTTTGGGTAAGAAAACAAACTTTGTATCTCCTTCAAGGATATTGCCTCCACTAGACACACCTTTGAAGCTATAGCTGTCATCACTAGGACCACACAGACTTTTCTTAGCCAGGGCCGCCCACAATGACGTGCCATGTCTGCGTGTATGTAACAATGGGCGGTGCCATCACTCCTCAGTTCTTTTCCCGCTGTCGATCATGCTCATCGGACCTGCTGAAGCAAATGCCATCAATCTAGTCAATGCCATTTATTCTTTTATCTTACTGAAGTTTTTTTTTTTTTTTTGTCATCTCTGCATTTCTCCAAAATCAAAAGAGCCTATTTCGTTGCTGTAAGTGCAGAGGTGAAATTTACAAAGACACATGGTCTGTGTGTGGTATCTGGGCCTGTCTCACAGCGTGAGGCCTTGTGAGATTTGCAAGAGCTTCAACCAGGCTACAAAGCAGTGCTGCAAGAAAGCTCTAAAAATGTCCTTTTTCTCAAAACTTTGAAAGCCATGGAGAAGGAACAGGGCCCAAACCCTGTGGTGCCCTCACTGTCGGCCGAGAACAGCCGCCAGAGTTGAAGGATCAGGCCAGGGAACAGTCATCGCGGCCCCAAGCAGAAACAGAGAGAAAAAGAAATACCTGCTTCACTGGTGAGGTCCTGGTTGCTGTTGAAACAAGATAAATGTGCATCATCACTTGTTCCAGTGGCGAGGACTACAGACGACCCCCCCACCGGACCATCTGTGAGGACACTAAGGTTGGGGATTGGCTTAGGCATTGCCATACCTATCGTGGACGGTAGGACACCATCATCATCATCAGGCCAAGGCCCATCGGCACTAGTAGTCCCAGGCCCTTTACAGGGTGCCGTCAAATCTCAGGGTGTGCTGGCGTCATTCTTAGAAATAATCAGATACTTTTTGCCTGGACTACCAATACAGGAAGTTACTCCGCTGACAGGCTATCCTGGTACTTAGCCCTCGTCGTCGGGTTCCTCTAACACACCCCAGATTCCTCCCTGCCAGCCACCACCAGTGTTGCCGGTGCATTCTGCTGTCATCTATAGAGACATACACAACACAGCAGAATATAATCCTGACTTCATGAATTCAGAGGAGGAATATGAGGGGGAGTAATATTTAGCACCTTGCTGTAGTTCTGCCATTTCATCCTGCAGTTTTGAGGACTCTGTAGCCTGCACCCCAGGATCTCCTCCTGAGAATCTTAACTTTCCAAGCCATGATGCAACAAATGCAGTCTGCCATGGACTTTATTGTGGAAGAGGAGGATTCCACAAAAAGAAAACTAATAACATTTTTGGAGGTGCCCTGCTGGTATGGTGGCAGTTTGTTTTAAGTCCACCTTGAGACTTGCTGCACACCCCATGGGAACTTTCAGGTCCTTTGCATATGTGGTAGCTAGATGCAGTTTGGGTGTTAGTGGCAGGTTCATTCTGATATACTGACCTCTTGGCTGTGGGAGTGGTTTCTTGCAGGAGTTTGCAGATTTAATGGTCAGATAGGTGTTGGACGCCCCCAGACTGTTGGTGCTGGAAAACTTCAATGCCTAGGTTGATGGTGAATTCTCTTTTTGGACAGAAACTCTTCCAGTTGATTTCATCACTGGAACTAACACAGGCAGTTGCCTCTGAAACTTATCAATGTGGCTGAATTTTGGAGCTGATCTTCTCATTAGCAGTTGATGTCAGTGCGGTCAAGATGGATCCAGTCTTCTGTTTGGATCATCATGCAGTATTGATCCTTTGTGGGGACCCTTGTTTGGTTACTTCCTCTGTGGAGATCATCCGGCACCAACTAAAACGTAATTTGGACCCTTGCAAACTCCAGGAGGTACTGGATGTCTCGGGTGTATTACTTGCTTGCACACAGGGCTCTGACAAGGCCAGGGAGCACTATTATATGGTTCTCACGGCTGCCTTAGACTCTGTTGCACTATTCCACATTGATCTCTTGATGTCCCATTGTAGGTCACTGTGATGAGCTGTGTTGGTTGAAGACTGTGGGACAGAAGTTGGAACATTCGTGGAGAAGATCTGAGTCGGATTAGTTGGTGCTGAGAACTCATTATACTAACATACTAAAATGTCTTTCGTGTCTGCTTGTTTGGACAGCCCCCACCCTGGGAGCTGATCTGGTTGCCCCCCTCATCCTCTCTGGCTTCTCCCTTCCCAGTCCCGGATAGTCCCACTGCACAGGACTTTCCATCCAGAACCCTTCCCTTGTACCTGTCCCACCCCCTCTTGAACCCCTCCACCGTCTCTGCCTCCACCAGCCCCCTGGGTAGCGCATTCCATGGTTCCACCACCCACTCAGTGAAGTAGCACCTCCTCCTTTCTCTCCTGGATCCCCCCTCCAGCTTTCACCCATGCCCTGTAGTTGCGCGCCCCCCTTCCTTCGAGCACCTTGACTGCTTCTCCCTATTTAACCCCTTTATGTACTTGAAGACCTCAGTCATATCTCCCTGGTCCCTTCTAACTTCCATTGTGTACATATTTAGCTCTTCGAGCCTCTCGCCATAGGTCATGTTCCCCAAGCCCCATTTTGGTTGCCCTCCTCTGGATCCTCTCCAGGAGTTCAGTGTCCCTCTTTAAGTGTGGCCTCCAAAACTGCACGCAGTACTCGAGGTGCATCTCACCAAGCAGTTATACAGGGGGAGTATCACTTCCCTCCTTCTGGAGGTGATCCCCCTAGCTATGCATCCCAGCATCCTGTTGGCCTTGGCCACTGCCCTCCTTCCTACAAGTCTCAGAGTTGTTCATCTTGACATCCACCACCACCCCCAGGTACCTCTCAGCCATTGAGACTTGTAGCATCCCCCCCCCAGGGTGTACTCTTTGCCCGGGTTTCTGGGTCCCAGATGCAGTACCTTGCATTAAACCTCAGCTTCCACTTTCTAGACCTCCTTTCCAGAGCCTCCAGGTCCCCCCGTAGGGCCACCCTCCCCTCCTCCCCATCCACCACTGCCCCCAGTTTTGAGTCATCCGCAAAGAGACTAATCTCACTCCTGATACCCTTCCTTATGTCAGAGACATACGTGTTGAAGAGGAGGGGCCCAAGGGCTGATCCCTGAGGGACTCCACTAATGACCCTCCTTGGGGATGAGACTATCCCTCCAGCCACGACCCTCTGGGTCCGGTTCTGGAGCCAATTTCCTATCCATCTGATCATCTGGTTCCCCACCCCCATTTCTCCCAGCTTATTCAACAGGCCCCCATGAGGAACAGAGTCAAACGCCTTGCTGAAGTCAAGATGGAGGATGTCCACCGGTCTGCTCAGGTCTAAGGCTCTCGTCACCAAGTCATAGAACTCCACAAGGTTTGTCTGACACGATTTCCCCAGGACGAATCCATGCTGTCTATCATCCAGGTCCCCCCCTAGCCTCTCCTTGACAATGCCCTCCATCACCTTGCCCACCACCGATGTCAGGCTGACGGGCCTGTAGTTCCCTGCCACCTCCCTTGTGGATAGGCACTATATGTGCCACCTTCCAGTCCTGGGGCACCCACCCTGTCCTTGAAGAGATGCTGAAAAACTCCACCAGGGATTTCCCCAGGACATCTGCCAGTTCCTTCAGCACTCTGGGATGTAGTTTATCTGGCCCCGGTACTTTCTCCGTCTTAAGGGACCTGAGGGCTTCCCTCTCTCTCTCTCTGCCAGTTGGTTCCACCTCCATGTCGTCCTGCCAGTGATGGCCCATCCTCCCTCAGACCTGACGATCAGCGAGGGTTTCTTCCCCCACCTCAGTTTCACCATCTCCTCCCATGTATGATGCAGCCCCCCATTTTCCTTGGTGAAAACTGAGGCTAAGTACTCATTTAGTACCTCAGGCTGCTTCCCAGATCTTGTGCCCATCCCTCCCCTGTTTTAATCCTGCTAATCTTCCCCTTGACCCTTCGTTTTTCCCCCATGTATCTAAAGAACCCCTTATTCCCTCTCCTAAAGTCCCTGGCCAGGTTCTGCTCCTTCCTTGCCTTAGCCGCCCTCACCACCCTAGTGGCCCTTCTGGCCATCAGCTGATACTCCCCTCTATCCCTTTCACTCCTTGAGCACTTGAAATGCCTATAAGCCGCCTTCTTTTCACTCACCACCTCCTGAACCTCCATGGTCCACCAGCAGGGTTTACGGGTCCTACCACATTTTCGTCTTACTCTTGCACAGGTCTTGATGATTTCCCACCTGCTGTCAGCGTCCGTGTCTGGCCCAATCCCATCCAAATGCTTCTTAAGGATCCTTCCCATTTTCTTGAAATCCACCCCCTGAAGTTGGTTATCTCCATCTTTGTGCAGCCTTCTTCTCCTCCTAGGTCCAGGCAGAACCAGACCGTGGCATGGTCGCTTCCAGCCAATGGCTCCCTTACCTCCAGGCCCCCAATCTGGTCACTGTCTGCCAGGACCACATCCAGGATCTGCGCCTCCCTGGTCGGTTCCCCCACCTGCTGAGTTAGGAACGCATCCTGAAAGACATCCAACAACCTCTGTTCCCTGGCCACCGAGGATGTCATAGTCTCCCTGTCCATTCCTGGCATGTTTAAGTCCCCAACACCACCACCCTTCCCTGCCCAATTTGCAGTGTCTCCCAACTCTGCCACCAGACTCTCCTCCAGCTCCTCCTCAGCGCAGAGGGGCTCCATACACCACTCCTATTTTTACTTTCTTGCCCCATTTGTTATCAAGGTGACCCAAATCGCCTCCACAGTTCCCTCCGCCTCCTCCACTCCTCCTGTGCCAATGCAGTTTTTGACTATTATTGCTACCCTTCCTCCCCTTCCCTCCCCCGTGTCCTTCCTGAACATGGTGTAACCCTCCAGGTTCAGGTCCCAGTCGTGCCCTGCGGTGGCCCAGGTCTCAGTGACCGCTGCCACATCCACCACTCCCTCAGTTAGCATCACCTGGAGCTCAGGCATTTTATTGACCAAGCTCCTGGCATTTAGCAGGACTTCCTTCAACCCTTTCTGTATACAGTACTTCCATTTCCCCTGCTCACGTTCCCATGGGGATTCAGTCTTCCCCCGGTCAGCACCTCACCAGTCGGCCTTTTCCTGCATTCCCCCAGCTCCCAAGGGGATGGAGACAGTCCCTCCTTTATCGGACCCCCACCCATTATGGTGAGTATCAACTGGCAGTTCATCTGAAAAAGGTAGAGTTGCTGTCAAGGTCGATTGTGGTAGAGACAAATCTTTCAGCTCAGCTATTTTGTACCATTGACAGGTTGTTAAACCTGTCCTGTCTCTGGTCAGTCAGAGCTTATTCAGCAGAAGTCCGAGGAGTTTGGACGTTTTTTCTCTGACAAGGTGTCCTCTGTTAGATCAAGTATCTCTTCAAGCGACCAGTCACGGGCCAATAGTGGTCGTTCTTTTAGTGATGTAGATCTGCCTACCTGGGATGAATTTCAGACAGTTTCTGAGGATGAATTGCTCTGGGTTGTCTCTGCTTTGCACCCCACCAGCAGTATGCTGGACCCAAGACCATCCTGGCTGCTTTTGAGCTGTGGTGAGTCCTTGGGTCTGGTATTCACTAAGACTGTCAGTGGTTCCTTGGTCATTTCCAATTGCCTTGAAAAGGCTGTGGTTGTACCCCTCTTAAAAACTATATACTGGACCCTAATGTTCTGGCAAATTACAGATCGAGCTTCGAGAGGGTTCCTTCAGGAGGTCATCACGTATGGGACTAGCGCCACCTGGCTGCACGGCAGACTTTTTCTAGCAGTACCTGACTGGGGACCGCCCACCCGATGTCATGTGACCGACATCAGCGTGACGCTATATAGTGGATGGTCCCCACGCCCGCCCTCCAGTTCTTTCCTGCTGTCGCCTCATCAGTCGCATTGCAGACTTCCCAAGTGATTGTCTTTGAAAGGGCTTTTTTTCTTGTCTGTTTTCACTGCACTTCTTTCCATTTGTCAGGTTTTCTTCTGTGTCTTCACTGAAGAAGTGTTCCACTTATGGCTTTAAAATTCCACACAAAGACCTCAAAAACATGCAGGCTGCTAACTGGGGCTGACGCCTTACACACACTTGTGACCTGTACACTCTGGCAGGATGGCTTCCTCTCATCAACCAGATACAGTATCAAACCTGCCTCTTAGCCAAAAAAGTCCTCCTCGGGGTCATGCCCCCAGGCTTTGAAAAGCTCCTCATTGACTACCACAGCACCCAGCGAACTAGAAGTTCACAACAACTAACCTTCCTTGTCCCCGGATGCTGGACTACCTTGGGCCAGAGGGCCTTTGCCCACAGAGCATCACAGTGGTACAACACTCTCAACAAAGAAACTCTTACTGCTGCTGCTCTTGGCCCTTTTAAGAGATAAGTCCGACTTCATTTAATTTCAGCTAGTTGTTTTGACTGCCTCACCTAATCAGGGGCCCGCCGCTCACTGCCCTTCACTTCAGTCTTGACGGTTACCTCTCCCCGCCTTGTCCCTTTCTACCTCCCCACTGGGCATTTCCTGACTTTTATCCCTCCTCTAGAGCTCTTACCCTCTCCCTCTACCCTCCGACAATGGCCTTTCTGCCTGCATACCCCCCCTCACCTGCAGCGCTTATTGCTAAGATTGCCCTTGGTTGGTATATCATGCTACCTAACATTTGGCACATTTTGAATTACTGGAATTTCCTAAGCCTCAGTCTTGCTTCTTTTTATTGTGTAACTATGTATTATTATGTCGACCTTTGTATGTATGTATACCCCCCATTCCTTCGACGTGGAACCTTTGTAAACGAGCAGTTCCTGCTCAAAGGTATTTGTAATCCTAGATTTCAGTAAAATAAAATAAAAAATAAGACTGCCATGTGAAGTTTGTGATCTTCTTAGGCCCAGACCACCCAGTCAAAAGCAGATGGAGTGGATCCGATTTTCTTCTTCATCTCCTTTCTAAAAAAAACATAGGAAAAAGAAATGCAGGGAGCAGGAGTGCTCCGTGGAGGTGTTCCAGCCCGAGGCCTCTCGGCCCTCGACCAGCAAGGCTTCTTCCCAGCCGCCTCCTAAGGCCAAATCGGCTTCGGAAGGTAAGTCGGACAAGTCCTCCTCTGTGGGTAAGTCGGCCGCCAGCTCCTCTGATGGCCACACCATGTCTGCCGTTAAGTCGACCCCCGGGTCCTCCAGGGATCGCCCAGCCGCTGGTAAGACGACTCCCCAGGCCTCGGGGACCCGCGTAGCACCAGCCATTAAGTCGGCAGGGGGCTCCTCCCCCTCCCACCCGGCTCAATCTGGTCAGATGCCCGTTCCTAGCGGGTGCTAGGACACGGCTCTTCCGTCGCGGCCTAACGGCACCCAACCCAACGTCCGCAAGAGCCCGGGGGAGACGGCCCCTTTCCTCTTCACTGGTAGCTTCTCCTGTTCAGGCCGCTACCTCGAGCAACGACAGTGCGGAACCCCTGGACGTTGTCCACCCCTCTGGGTCCATTCCACACTCCTCTGACAGGGTCGCAGGGATGGAGGCTCCTCCACAGTCATCTGGCCCTACTCTGGAAGCCCCTCCTATCCTTCCTGGGGGATCACTCCCGACCAGAGGCCTGTCTTGGTCGAGATCCCTCCGCCGGATCCAGCGACAGTCCCTCCAGCGCCGGACCCCCCTACAATGGTCTCTGACGTCTGCCCCAGCCTTAGGCTCCGGTGCCAGACATGGTCCTTCCATCGGGACTCCTTCACCTGGCTCCGACGCTGGCCCCTCAGATGCCGGACCCCATTCTGGCGCTGGATCTGGTGGTGCCGGTCCCAACGACGGTGGTCCTGATGCCGGCTCCCTTAACGCCAGACCTGCCACTGATTTTATACAGCGGCGGGCCCTACGTGGGTTCCTCCTCCGTCAGACCTCCTGACGTTGGGCCTTTACTCAAGACCCCAGACTGTCTTGCATTACCCCTCAGAGTATCCTGGGGACCACCTCCCAGCTGGTCCTCCTCCAGATTGGATTGGCGTAGGGCATTATTTCCTGGGTTATGGTCAGTACCCAGGTTAAGGCTACCCAGGTTACCAGGGGTATCACTACCCTCCTCCCCCGGTAATATCTCCACCTCCTCAACCTTCGGTCCAGCTGGACTTCAAGACTCTTATTCAGTCTTGGTGGCATGGGGTGCGCTTGTAGCTGGTATCTGACCTGGAGAGCACTCCCACCTCCGCGCGCTCCTAGGTGTCCGTCCCCGAGGAGCTTGTCCCCCTCTACAGTTCACGTCCTGGGGACTTCTTGCAAGGAGATCACTCTTACGGATCTTGGAGACCATCGGGACGTGGGGTATGGTGGTGGTGGTGATGAGTCTCTGGAGGAGCCTTCAGATCACATGTCTTCAGTCCCTAAGGGCAACGTTTCCCCCAAATCTCCGGAGGACCCTGCCCTTTCAGACCTTCTGAGGTCCATGCAGAACTACTTCGAGTGGGAGTCTGCAGAACAGGATTCGATGTGGCAGAGACTTGCCAAACACCTTGACCTGGGATCTCTGTCCCCGATCCCTGTTCCCCAATGGATAGGACCTCACCTCTGTGGTCTGGCAGATTCCTCATTCCATCCCGGCTGTCCCCAAGAGGTTTTACTGGGCGCCCAAGGATGCTCCATTTCTTAACACTCATCCAAAGGTGGACTCCGTCATGATTTCAGCTGCTCATGATTGCTTTTCAGCCCCCAAGCACATTAGCACCTCTCCTTCAGACAAGGAGTCGAGGCAGATGGATCAGTTTGGTAAGAAGGTCTATTCTTCAACCACATGTAAGCTTCGGTCCCTTAATTATGTGGCTCACTTGGTGTCGCACTAAAAAGCTACCTTGGCCAGGCTTGAAGCCTGAGTTCAATCTATGGAACCTTTGGATCTCAAGGAGGAGCTCGCCAAGGAACTCTGCCTGTCTCATTTTTCTAGCAGGCATGCATTGCGGGCTACTTATGACTCTGTTGAATCAGTAGCCTGCGCCTCAGCGACTGCTGCTACTTTAAGATGACAGGCCTGGCGTCACATCTCTGGCCTCGCAAATGAGGTCCAGTCTGCAATTCAAGATGGCCCCTTTCGGGGCTTGGTGCCATTTGGCGGCGACATCAAAGACATCATCACCGATCTCCAGGATAAAGGTCAGGCCCTGAGATCATGTACCAATCGGGTGCCCAACAGCAGCAGCATCCCTTTTGAACAAGGACATGGAGGCAGATGAAGCAAGCCCCGGCTCGCCGCCAGGACAAGCGTAAGTCAGCGGGTTTTGCCACCCCTCCCACCTCCAAGAATCGGAGATGTTCAGGGGGCCCTCCCCCTGACCGTCCTGCCACCTCCCGACTCCCTCGCTCCACCCCCTCCTCAGCCTTAGTGTGAGGAGCCATGGGGGGGGGGTAGGTTCGCCTGCCACGCACAGGAGTAGCCAGACATTACCGCTGATGCATGGGTCCTGCAGTTGGTGTTCGCTGAACACACCATAGAGTTTCTGGAGATTCCTCCAGGCTCTCCACCAATCCAGTCGTCCTACTCTCGAGACCAGGCTCTTCTCAACAGAGAAGAGATAAACTCTCTCTTGTTCCAGAAGGCTGTAGAGAGCATTCCCCTCTGGCAAAGGGGAAGGGGGTTCACTCCCACTTCTTCCTGGTTCCAAAAAAGTCAGGCGACATGAGACCCATTCTTGACCTGAGCAGTCTCAACCTGTTCGTCAAGTACAAAAAAATTCAGAATGCTGACCCTCCAAAGCCTTTTTCTACTGCTGGAGAACCAGTGGCTTTGTGCTCTGGATATGCAGGATACTTACCTGCATATTCCAATTTTCCCCAGCCACTGCCGGCTCCTGCGGTTTTGTTTCAAGGGGGAGCATTTCCAGTTCAGGGCCCTCCCCTTTTGTCTGTCTTCAGCACCTCTGGTTTTTACCAAGTGCCTGGCAGTGGTGGCGGCCTTTCTGCGTTGCCAGGGCATAGCAGTTTTCCCTTACCTGGATGACTGATTGATTTCAGCCCCTTCCAGGGATGCTCTTTTGGAAGCTCTGCATTTCATTCTGGATCTGTTCTCCAAGTTGGGGATTACTGTCAGTTTCCCCAAGTTGTCTCTTTCCTGGAATCCGAGACTTCAGTTCATCGGGGCAGTCTTGGATGTGGTCCAGAGCAGGGCCTTCCTTCCTCCAGACAGGGTGGAAACTCTGGTCCATCAAGCTTCAGTGGTGGCCTCATCCAGGACCATTCCAGCAAGGGAGGTCCTTCGCCCTCTCTACCTGATGGTGGCCTCCATCACTACCATTACCCTGGCGAGACTCCACACGAGAATCACTCAGTGGTCCTTGTTGGTGCAATGGGATAAACTCTTGGATGACCTGGACCATCTGGTCCTGGTATCGTCGGCGGTCCAGAAAGATTTGCTGCGGTGGAAGGATCCCAGCAACCTTTTCTTGGGTCTCCCATTCAGGAGCCCTGTCCCCTCTGCATCTCTGACTACAGATGCATCGAATATGGTCTGGGAGCACATTTGATGGAACACCAAACACAGGGACTTTGGTCCAGCTCAGAGGTGTTGTTGCATATCAACGTCCTGGAGATCAGAGCGGTTTTGTACGTGCTTCAGGCATTCCAGACCCTTCTCCCCAAGGGGATCACTGCTTATCCAGATGGTCATGTCAGTAGTCTGGTATCTCAACAAAGGAGGAGGAACTTGCTCGTACCCTCTCTGCAGGGAATTGATGAGAGTGTGGAACTGGGTAGTCCAGTATAATCTGTCCTTAGTGGCAGCGCACGTTGCAGGCGTCCAAAACGTCCTGGCGGACAATCTCAGCAGATCTCGAACCCTCAGTCACGAATGGGAACTAAGTCAGGAAGTGGCAGTGTCTCTCTTCCTAAGGTGGGGGTGTCCGGATCTCATCCTTTCCGCATCCCCATTCAACGCAAAACATCACAGTTTTTGCTCACTCGTTCAAGGGCATGGTGCTTTCTGGCACTATGCGTTGTCTCTCTCTTAGACAGGGACATTTTTGTACGCCTTCCCTCCATTTCCCATTCTCCAGAGTGATCTCCTCAAGCTTCAGGCAAAGAAGGCGCGGATGATCCTCATCGCTCCCCCCTGGCTGAGACAGATTTGGTTCCGGCTTCTGCAACAGTTAGCGGAGGAACCACCAGTTCCACTTCCTGTAACTCATGATCTCTTGACACAGAATCAAGGCCAGCTCGTCCATCCGGGGCTCAGTACCCTGCATCTTCATATGTGGCTCCTGCAGACATAGTGGTCTCCTGCTTTAGGGTCTCCTCTCGGGTTGCCCAGATAATTGTTGAGGCTAGAAAGCTGTCTACTCATTCTGCCTATGCTATGAAATGGAAACGTTTTTCCATTTGGGCGGCTTCCAAAGATTGGAACCCTTTCTCTTGTTCTGCCCCACAAGTCGTGGAATACCTCCTTCATGTAAGATCCCACCCCCATCATTTGGCAAACGACAGGTGGTATGCTGTTTAAGTCTGACAGCAGTACCAGGTGGGTACTTGGTTCAGGGAGGAATAGGTCACTCGGCACAAAGGCTAGGTTTGGCTACTCTGCACAGGGGCACCCAAGTAACTCCGAACACAGGAAGCAATAACTGTAATGTCCAATACCAGGAATGGGATTCTAAAGTGTGACTTTATTCACATCCAAGCAGAACAAACAAAGAATAGATGGACCCCACCACAGGGCTACACTCCTGGTAATGCAGATTAAAAGAATCAAGAACACTTCTATTCTTTAGCCCTCAGGCTCTGAACCCACCGGGCACACAGCCCGGACTTGCACGCTGCTTTGGGTACACAGCCTGAACTTGTACACTGTTCTGGGTTTTCCCTGGCTCGGCTCCCTTGCCGGACACTCAGACACCTTCCATATGTCATGGAAACATTTTCTGGTGGCTCCCTAAACCATCTAAGAGCACCTCAGCTCTGTCAGGGAATTTTCCTTTTAATTCCACGTCTGGGTACTTTCCTCAGGCACTGGTCAAGTACCCGAGAGAAAGTAAAGGTGCACAGAGCAATCCAGAGAGGTGAATTTGGTTACTACTGATAGGGGATCTCCCACCTCTCGCTTCCACAATTCATACCCGGCCATTTCTCTGGACAGTAAACACTTCATACTGTAAAGCTTGGCAATGTAGATTAAGGCTAAATGTATGTCATATTTCCTCTACTTGTCTTGCTTTCCCTTTGTGCTGGACTTGAACATACTTTTAATTGGCATAGCCCATTGCTCTAGGCCCCCCACTGATTAAGCAGTCCAATCCCCACTTTACTTCACTCTTGGTGCTGGACTTGAACCTACTTGAGTTAACCGGCAATGTCTATTACACTAGACCTCCTACAGATTAAGTAGTCCAATCCCCACGTTTCAACAGTTCAGGTGAAAAACACTGGCCCTCTGTCAGAGCGAACTCACCCTTTGGTTGCAGGTGCCCAACAGGCGATTCCTCACAGGAAATTCTCTCTCAGAACTTCTGGTGCCGCAGCAGAACTTGAAATAGGCAGCTTCTTCCCTTAGCCAGAACCAGGAGGGTTGCCCCTGGAAGACAGGCAAACCTGCACTTGGACCAGTGACAGCGGTTTCCACCACTTCAACAATCAGTATCTGTGTTCCTCTTATGGTGGGAATGCACACCTTCTTAACAGTATCTCTAAAACAGAACTTAGAGCTCTGAGAGCCTGCACACAGACTGCTGTACTACTCTCTCTCACCAAGACTGCACACAGACTCTGTTCAAATTCCCCAACATTCTATCTTAACTTCCAACTGCAGCACTCCAGTGTGGCTCATGCAGCTGCGAGAGTTCTATGGTGATGTCATCCCTCAGTCTCAGCTGAGACTGAGAACAGAGTGAGACAGTGTGAAATCCATTTAACTGGAGTTTCACAAGCTGCCTTCCCTGCCTACCACTAGGTCTTACTGGGATTCTGGTAACCCCAGGTAACGTGGGTTACATTCATCTTTCAGATTCAAGCCTATCCTATTCCTCCTTGAAGGTCCATCTTTTGGCTATTTCGGCATACCATGAGCTGGTGGATGGTAAACTCATGGCTCAGTTGGAAGTTTCGAAAACCTTTCTGAAATGGATTCTCCATCTGAACCCCCCCCATCCGCAGCCACACACCACTTTGGAATTTAAACTTCGTTTTGGAGAAGCTCACTCTCCCACCTTTTGAACCAACGATGAGCTATAATTTATGCTTCCTGTCCTGGAAGACGACGTTTTTAGTTGCCATTACCTCAGCTCGAAGAATTTTGGCGCTTCAGGCTCTAGTTCTGTAAGGAGCCATATTTAATTTTCCATAGGGACCAGATGGTCCTCGGGACATATCTTAAGTTTTTGTCTAAGGTGGTTTCGGAGGTCACACTGAACCAATCAGTGGAGATCCCTGTATATTTTCCGTCCCCTGCGAATAGAGGTGAGGCACTCCTGCACACTATGGATGTGCATCGCGCGCTCTGATGCTGTACTCACCGTACGAAAGAGTTTCGTAAGGATGACCAACTGTTTGTCTCTTCAGACCCCAGGAAATCTTACTGTATTCTGACATATGCAGTAGTGTCCTCCCATTGCACTGCCCCGGAGCTGAAATGGGTATAGAACCTATGCTAATGATGAAATGCTAGGCTCATGCTCGGTTTTCAAACCGCTGTCCCTGGTAAACATTCTACAACTGTCAGATTCTTTACTCCACTTGAACAGTACAGAAGCCTTGGAGAGCTCTCCTTCATCTTTCTTAGAGATTTTATTTTTCTCGGTTTTTTGAAGTAAAATTTATTTCTGTTCATTTTTAAAGCACTGTCTTTGTGTTTACAGGTAAATTAGTTAAGGTTTAGTGTTATTCCGGTAAGTTTTTCGGTTTCTTTCAGATTCTTTTAACTGGGAGGGAACCAGACTTTTATTTACAATTTTAAAAGTAAATTTCTTTATTTTTTTCCTTCTCTGGGCCGGTTGCTTAACTCATTGCCTCCTCAGGAGCTCTCTGAATTTGCAGCACTTGTGTCCTGTATACTGTTAACAGTGAATCCTGGGGCCTTCTAAGCAAAATCGAGCCATAATCAGCATGTCACAAACAAATGCTAATTGTAGCTCAAGAACCATGTGTGCTAGGCACACAGTACGAGTGGCAGACTTGTTCAGCATGAAATTATCTTTCCAATGATGATATTCAAGTAATAATACATACATTTTTTTCTATGCTGATCGAAACAGCGAAAAAAAAAAAATTTTTTACACTAAAAAATGCACTTTAAGCCTTTTTTGTTGGAAAGTATGTGACATATCGACAGCAAATTTGGCGTGCAGAAACTAGATATAGGTTTTTTTTTTGTTTTGTTCTCTGTAATTCTGTTTTTTCTTCCAGCCAGTGGAACTCTCTCAGGTAACCTGTAGTACCCCCTGATTCTACCTCCGTGCCTGAGAGGCCTCCTGAAACCTGGCACCAGCCCGACTATCCCCCCGGCTCTGAGCCCCCCTGAGGTAGGGCCGCCCTATCCACAAATTTGGGCTGGGCTGGGCTCGGCCCAGGTAAGGAGTGCCGCCGGCAGTGGAATGTGGTCCTGGTGGATACAGGTGCCATCGCCTATCCACTTGGCTGGGTATTTTTGCTTTGTCCCCACCCCCTCCCTCGTTACTCCCTCCCTCTCCCTGATGGAGTCCAGCGTGCAGTGACGCCAGGGAACGTCTTGCCGTAACTCCGCAACCCTCTATTTCTGGCCCTGATCATTGCGGTACCTCCGGTCTCCACCAGAGGTTGCCACAGTGCCAGGCGGAGAATCCCTGGCCCCCCGAGGAAGGAGAGCTGTCCTCTGGATGTTCAATCCTTCCTCCCCCCGGCGACCTAGGCTCGCTTCCGAACCCGGGTCACCGGCGTGGCGTGAGGTGTGGCGTCCAGCGCCTCAACCCTCAGCGCCACCAGGACGGGCAACTAGCTGTAGTTTTAATAATTTTTTTGTTAGAAAGACAACTATTTCTATAATATAAAATATTTTTTTTACCATTTTAGTCAAGGTGCTTTGGTGAGGTTTGAGGCACGAATCTGAACCACACACACCATACCATAAACAAATGCGTGTAACTCCTAAAGTATACATGAAACGCACAACATATCATCGGCAAAGTTGTTCATCGCAAAATTTCCTTTCCAGCGGTGCTATGCAATCAATTTGGTTTTTGTTTTATACTGGCTAAGATGCCCAGAATTTATGTTTTATTCATAGTGCTTAGGTGGTTCTTGATGGACAATATATCAGCCATACACACTATGCCATAAACAAATGCAAATAAATCCTAAAGTATACATAATACACACAAACTGTCAGCGGACAAGCTGTTCAGTAAATTAAAATTGATTGCATAGCACCGTTGGAAAGGTAACACTGTAGAAACACTTTTTTCATAGTTGCTGAAATGGCAAAACACTGCATTTTATTCAAGCTGCTTAGGTGACTCAGGGCTTGTGACAGACAAGTGTCAGGTCAGCCATACACACCATACCATAAACAAATGCGCATACCTCCTGAAGTGCGCAGTGTGAAAACTCCCAATATCACACTGTGATTTCATCACCAAACCAAAAAAAACACACAAAGCCATCCTATTGTATAAAAGGACTACATTATTGACAGGTATATGATACAGAATAGATCTGAACTCGTGTCAAGTGAGCGCAGGGAACCATTACTCAGTGTAGTGCAACACTCCACCACTCATTATATTCCCTAAGCTCAGTTGCCACTCATTCAGATATATACATACACACACACACATTTATATATACACATATAGCCCCACACATGTATACACATATTCACATATATCTACATATTTTGTCTTTCTATCATTTTTATCCAACCATACACACACAATGCACCATCAACACATGCAAATACATTCAACAACACAGCGTCACCACAAATCATGAAGTGCACGGCGGCACCACCTACTTTATACACGCACTTGTAATAATCAGCAGTGTTGCGCACTTTGTAGACATAACATCACAACACATATAAATATGTGCACGGCGGCACCCATGGTATTCAGCATGGTGGCCACAAGTTGGATCATATACACTACAGAATGTCAACAAAATTATTACAATCACATATTTTGTAACCTTTTCAGATGGTGTCCCATGATGATCTGCACTGAAGAGATTTCTACATTCTTATATTCTTACCTGGTGTAATCCCAACCTCTGTTCTGCTGTGTCCACACACACACACACACACACACACATGAACAAACTAAATACTCACATGCCAGGAGTTTGAGTAAATCTCCACCGCCATGCATTTATTCAACATAAAATTACATTCAGTCATCCACGTGTAACCGCCACCACGCCATGCTTCAAGTCCATCAGAAAGTCATCCAGTCCCTCATCCGTCAAGTGTACACCATCTGGCCGGTACACTCTAGGCGTGTGAAGAGTGAGGCCAGGGTGCTGGACCACTGACCCACCCATGGTATCCATCATAGACAACATAAACCCATTGTCTAGTCTTCTGATTTTCTCTATGGCCCGCACATCTCATGCTCCACTCCACTTCAACCGCTGCACAATGTTGGATCATACAATATGGACCCTGGGCCACCAGCACTTGATTTGATGCAGCATCTGCCTTATGGTTCCCTTCAGTTCCCGCAGTGGGCAGGTTGCCAGATCATTGCATCCCAAATGAATAATCAGAATGTTCGGATGAAGCCCACCATGTTTCTCCCGGAGCACTGGAATCAGTCCATCCCACTTCACCCCTTGCCTTCCAATCCAATGAACTTGCACTCTCTTTTCCTAACCACAAGTTTTGCCCTCCTGTGCTCCGCTGTGCTCTTTCTGCGGCCCAGTAAACAAAGGAGTGACCACATATCCAGACGCTGAGACGCTTGCTCCTGTCACCTGCAACCAAATGCAAGATATTACCATAGATGATCCATCCGTGACATTCCACCCATGTCCCTCACTACCCCTACTTTTCCACTATTATGGATTGTACACCCCACGTACCCTTGTGTTGGCTTGCCTGCTGCCATATCCTGACTTGGGTTTGACCTGCGATTTGGCTTCTGTGCAGTCGATAACTCCATGGCTTATACAATGTCCCACAACTTTTTTCCCTCTGTGTACTCAAGATTTGAAATCACTTGTTGATACACGCGTCTAGGAGCTGCTTCTACTGACCCCGCTGAGGTAAACCAAAACATGGAATTAATTAAATGCCAGGCCATCTATTCCCAAGGCTTGTGAATGCGCAGGCTCCTTATTGGTCGATGTTTCCGATCGTGATCCTAATAAACTCAAGTTCCATTTCCAGTGTCTGTTGTCTTTTTTTCATAATAAAGACCATTACACCCTATATTGTGTGAAAATTAGTGGAACAGGTTCTCCCTCTGTTCCCTTTTATACTAATAGATTGCTGAAGGGAGAGTCTGTCAATCGGGGAATCCAAGTGATGCAAATAATTAAAAGAATGCAGACTCTCTTCCCAAAATAGTAGTTGTAGAAAATGTTTTACTTGATGTAATTCATCACATAGGAATCGGGTATTGTCATATAATTCAAAATAAAAGCACGTGTATAATTTCTTCATATGTTAGAATATGGTGAACGTTTTCGGACCAACATGTTCCTTCCTCAGACCGTAAATTCAAGTGCTATAAATAAAATAAACACAATTACAACAGAGAAATTAAAGTTGAAGTATACTCTACATAAGTGATATAATAGAAATCATATGACGGGGAACACACCTGAACGTAAGATAATTGATTATTCATATAGTTCCAGAGTGGCACAAGCTACAGTGAAAAAAGGGGGAGTTAATAATTCTTTAGTAGCTCGTTTCTAAAACAAACCACTTAAATGTCATTCCTCTTGAAAAATAAATTATAAAGTACCTGGGTTAATAAAATTCCCTGTAATTTTGTCAGTCTAAACCAGAAAGGTTGTTCTTTCTGCGACAATCTGAAAAAATATATTTCAACTGTATTTGAGCCTTCAATTTAAATATAAAGCATTAGGGTGTTATATTTCAAATTTGACAACATGGATTCACATTTGCTGAAAAAGAGTTGCTTCTGTTACCATCATTATAATGTTGCATGTTTTAAAAGGAATCTCTTTGTGGTTTGAAGCGGGCTGATAGTAACATATTAACCGTAGAATCCCGAAATAACATTCGCTTTAACTTTTTAATGTTGCCGCCATTATCTGGAATGCCAAACTTCCTCTCTCAGAGGACACAGTAAAGAAGGGGCTGGGTTGCTTATAATCACGTTACCTGTAGGGTAAGTGATGATGTCACATCAGTGACATACTTGGCAACCCAATAGGTTTTTTTCATCTATTCCCACCAGAGCCACTGATTTTTACACATTATGCTGATTATCCCCTTTTCAATTTGAAGCATATTTTTAATTTCATATAAGTTCCGATCCAAATAATAGCCTTTTGGGCATCTTGTTATAAATAAATAATTTGGCCCCGAGAGCTTCTGTAATTTTGATTTCCATGGTGACTGGGTTGCCGACTATGTCACTGATGTGACATCATCACGTACCCTACAGGTAACGTGATTATAAGCAACCTTCAGAACTTAAATTATCAGTGAAAAAGAAAGCTTGTGGTTATTATGAACGACGGAACGGTTCAGTTGTTGCCACAGTGTGGAAAGACAACCATCCAGTTTTCTTGCTCTCAACAAACCATGACCCTACCTCACCAGCAAGTCTGTGCCCAGGAGGCAAAGAGATGGCACTGCTGTATCAATTGCATGTCCAGACGTACTGCAGCAGTATAACACACACATGAACAGTGTGGATGTCGCTGATCAGCTTCGGGAGCAGTACCCATGGGCCAGAAAATCAAAGAAGTGGTGGATCTACCTTTTCTGGTTTTTGTGGGATATGGCATTGGCAAATGGCGTTCTCTCTGTTCTGAGAGAGTGTGAATCAGGTTCAGCGACTGAAGACTGGACGAGTGACCAAGCACAGCCAACTGAATTTCCACATGCTTCTCTCTGAGAATCTGTTGGAAGGATACTCTAACATACGTACTAACATACTAAAATGCCAGCAGAATAGGCCCAATGGTCTTTCACGTCTGCTTGTTTGGTCAGCCCCCACCCTGGGAGCTGACCTTGCTGCCCCCCTCGCCTTCTCTGGCTTCTCACTTCCCAGTTCCGGATATTCTCGCTGCATTGGATTTTGCTTCCAGAACCCTTCCCCTGTATGCACATGGACGACGTAGTGAATCCCTTCCAGTAATCGCACAGAATCCAACTTGTGATGGACTACACTACTCCGTGAAAGGGAAGAAGGGGAGGTGCATAAATTGTTCGCAGCAGAAGAAAATACAAGCCTAACCTTCATATACATGCAGCACATGCAAAGTACACCTCTGCGTTGATTGTTTTCCTGAGTATCACCAGTACAGATAGAGGCTCAAACTGGTAACACAAGAAGACTTACGCCCAGTACTTACTCTGCAGCTTCTCTGACTGTACGTGATCGGGAGCTGCAGGAAAAGGGAACAGACATAACAGATTATGTGAGTTTGAGAGCCATCTGAAGGCCATCTAATCCTGTTGGTCCGCATTGTTCCACATGAGTACAAGCCAACGTTCAGTAGTTCTTTTGCCAGGTTAACCGAAGTAAAGTAATTGTCAAAATATATGTGGTGCCTTTGCCACGAAGATCCTTAGGTCTTTAACAACCCTCTCTGCAAGGCCCACTTCCACAGTGCCAGCAACCTTTCCTGTGTGCACCTGGAAGTTGGACACAACTGTTATGAGGATCTGCAAGGACCCATACTTTTATCCCATATCGTTGTGGCTTGCATCGCATGTATTGCTTGAAGGACAGTTGTCCTCTAAAGCCCACCATTGCCTCATCAATTGACACTTCTCGGTGTAGGTTGTACTCCGTCTTGCATGCCTTGATAACATGGTTGATAATTGGTCGAATGTGGTGTAGCTTATCATGGTCTTGCAATCCTCTTGGTGGATTTAGCGTGCTAGCACTGGCGTGCAAATACTGCACAATCTTCTCATAACGCTCACGGGTCATTAACTTTAAAATTGGTAGACGTCCATAGAGATGGTGCTTCCCCCAGTACATGGGTAGTGTGGCGCCTTTATAACTAACATGTACAGTCGAAGTCCAAGTAAAGCATATGTCGCACGCAGTTACCGGAGTCCATAGGTGATCCACTTTGTTCGCTTCTTCCTGCTTACGGGCACTGTACCGGTTTGTTTCCTGGGCAATCAGGTCATAGAGAATTGGTGGGAATGTCAGGTTCATAAAATCCATGGGAGTCTTGTCTGCATTCATCAGTGTGGTGGGACCCACAGGCTCCTTGAAATCCTCAACATGGACATGCTGTAAGCAACTTGTCCATCCATCCATCTTTGTGACCTGCATCCAGATGTGGTGAAGGTTGCTCAGGTTGTTCTGCATCAACTTTATGTTCATCGTGATCATCAACATCAATGTGGGTACTCGCATGCTGCAGTGTAGCCAAAGGAAGATCTTCACTGTCCGTGTTGTTCCTCTGCCGACGTAGCTTGGCCAGTGGCACATCATCCTCTTCACTCTCCGTGGAGTACCTCTTCCACCGCAGCGTAACCAGGGGCAGATCATCGTCATCACTGAAATCACTGTCACTGTCTGGTGTAACCAAAGACATCATACGCACCAAGTCGACCTCAATGTCGGAATCATCAAAACCTTGAACTTCATCCTCCTTATTGTCACTGACACTGTTGAACAGGTCTAGCAGGTCATGTTTGTACACATTCACCATATTTCCAGTGATGATCTTGGAGGTTGCGGTCTCTCGCAGGACAGCTATCTCTCTTGATCTCGGGGTAGTCTTTCTCAGAGTAGTCTCTCGATCTCTCAGTCTCGGAGTGGTCTCTCAGATCTCTGAGCGGACTCTCTCAGATCTCGGAGCGGGCTCGGTCTCTCAATAGTCTGCAATACAAAAAAAAAATACATCTTTGCACTGCAGACACGACTCACCTAGGCCACCACCTTCAAAACCTAAACGAGTGGTATAATATGTATGCACACACATCACCAGGACATATGCCTAAGCCTGTTATCCGTCCCTCCTCTGAAGCCATAGAGAGCGCGGCCTTTTCGTTTGAGTGCATAGATTACATCCATAGCTGTAACGGTCTTTCTCTTGGTGTGCTTGGTGGAGGTGATGGCATCCCGGATCACATTTTCCAGGAACAGCGTGAGAACACCGCGGGTCTCTTCATAGATCTGCCACAAAATGCGTTTCACCCAACCACAACAAGCCAGATGGCACATAGCTGGCTTTGTGATGCCCCCACCCCCATCCACAATGCCCAGCAAAAACACAAAATGGCATTCTCTTTACATCACATCTCTTTTGTAAACAGCTAACCACAAGTCAGAGACCATGAGACTCCAGGGAATCCATTTTGTGGGATGGTTTTGTATGTTTGGAGGTGAGATGGAGGACCCTGACAGCATGACAACCATTCTGTGAGATGGAGTCAGGTCTCGGAGGGAGGGGGATCACCCAGACAGCAGGCACTGCTCTTTGTTGGATGGTGCCGGGTCTTGCCTCACCCACCACCATCCCATAAACAGCACTGCCTGTTGTCCGGGTGACACCCCCCCCACACCCACCCCCGGAGACCTGACGCCAGCTCACAAAATGGTTGCATGCTGTCAGGGTCCCCCATCCCACTCCCAACATATGAAACCATCCACAAAATGGATTCCTGGTGGCTCTGATCTCCACACCGACGGTATCCGCCAACAAACATGACAGCATTCCCCACGGCTGCTCAGTGGTTCCCCCAACCCCAGTGCCCGCAACAAAACAAAATGGCGTTGCATCTCTTTTGTAAACAGATAGCCTAGAGTCGGAGACCACATGCTACCAGGGAATCCATTTGTAGGATAGTTTCATTATGTCTGGAGGTGGGATGGAGACCTGACAGCATGACAACCATTCTGTGAGATGGTGTAAGGTCTCGGAGGAAGGGGGATCACCCAGACAGCAGGCACTGCTCTTTGCTGGATGGTGCCGGGCCTTGTGTCACCCGCCACCATCCCATAAACAGCACTGCCTGTTGTCCGAGTGACCCCAACCCCCCCTCCGAGACCCGATGCCAGCTCACAAAATGGTTGCCATGCTGGTAGGGTCCTCCATCCCACCTCCAAACATATGAAACCATTCCACAAAATGGATTCCCTGGTGGTCTGTGATCTCCACACCTGACAGTGTCCACCAACAAATCATTCCCCACGGTGTCCCCCCCACCCCCCAGTTCCCGGCAATAGCTGTTACCAATAAGTAGCAGAGATAGCTGGAATCTCCAGGACTTTGTGTGATGGCACAAGGCCCACGAGGCTGGGGGGGGGGGCACCATGACACCAGGTACTGCTGTTTATTGGATGGCACCTACACCGTCAACAAACAGCGTTCCCCATTGTCTGCGGACTCCTCCCACCTCCTGAGACCTGGCACTGGTGTCATGGACTGCCCTCCTATCCAGATGGCTAAACCCCCCACAGCACTACTGGATTCCAAATTCCCAGCAACCAAGTGGGGGAGGCGGAGAGAGACACAGCTGGTACCAGGTGTTTGACACTAGGAGGGGAGGCTTCCCCTGCTCTCTGGGGCACCGCAACACAAAATGGATTGCCTGGTGTCTACCATCACCACCAGACACATGGCACCAAACAGTATTTCCCCATGCGTTCAAACCACATCAAAAACTACAAACAGGCACCCCCCCCCCCCAAGTCCTTCAGTATCTTTGAAACAAAACCATTGAGGGTCCCTGGCCACCTCCCTTGCACATGTAGCTGCATCTCACTGGGCAGAAACATATTCAGTTGGAAATGCCCTAAACACTGTTACCTGGCTGATGGGCTGCATGACCTCATGGCGTGCAAACAGTATCGGCAACATCGTGGTCCACAATTCAGGACAGAAAGTGAAAAAATAATGCAGCTAGGTCAGCGTGGAGCACACAAAATGGGATAAATGAAAAAATAAACACTGAGCAGGGCAAATTAGGTCTTTTCCCACGATGAGAGGTCGAGTTCATCAACAATGCAACGGGAGCCCCCACAAGCTTGCCGACGGTCCCTCACCCACCCCAAATCAACCAAACAGGAGGAAAAAAACAATCAAACCTCAAAAACTGCCTTAAAAACTCCACAGTAACAGAGAAGCCGACAGAGTTTGAGCCATCTTCACTTCATCTTCCGGTTTTCGACCTCTCAGTGAATCGGCTCACAAAAAGATCCCCAAAATACATTGAAATCGCAATAAAGGCAAAATAAATAATAAATTAATGATACCTGATAAGAGCACAGTTCTAGAGGGGAAGTTAGCTGGCTGCTCACAAATCAGGACAAACTTGCTGGAAGTTTGAAACGCAGCTCAGCTCCTATGCTACCTGCATGCAGCAGCAAAGTGAGGACTCAGAGTTAAAAACAGGGTTTTACTACAAATTTCCTATGGGACTCCTAGACTTGACAGCCAATGAAAAGATGCTTACTATGTGAGGTATCACCAAAGGGGTTTGAAGAAGCCCTAGTTTCATTGGCTGGCAAGAAATGCTAAAAAAAAATATTAGCGACAACTCCAGATGTAGGCTGGGCACACAGGGACAATGCAGCTCACGTCTGGAGTCATTCTCGGACACAAGAGAATACGGGAGCCTGCTGAATACAGACATTTATCTGAGGCAGTGAGTCTATTTGAGGGAAACCAGGGTAACTCTTGGTTCTCTCAGCAGTTGCTAAACCGACCTCAAAGTAAAAAAGATAAAGTAAATAAGGTTTAAGCCTTATTCATTAGTGTGGATTTCTGATTCTCAGAGAACCATTTCTTGGGAATTTTACTGATTTTTGTCACTAACTCAGGAAAAGAACTGGCCTGATGGAGTTTTCAGCTTTGTACAGAGTGTGGGGGGACTGTTTGAAAGCAGATCCTCATTTATTTTTGTTTTTGCGTAGGGTTTAGCCACCTGAAGGCAGATTGTAATATCTGTAATATCAAGAAGTATTTCTTCAGTCGGCGCTTAATAGGCATTTTAACAGATTGTAGGAAAAAGGTGCAATATGGGAAAGAACCGGTTTTACAACCCTCTAAGCAGGGTGATGGTTCCCTGATTAAAGAAAAGAACCACAGGCACTGTAAGTTCTGCTGAGAAAAAGAGGAAGGAAAAAACATTCGGTTCAGCAATAAGTATTTCTTCAGTCAGCGCTTAATAGGCATTTTAACCGACTAGAAAAAAGGTTCTATAAGGCTGCTAACCCAGCTGTGGACAAAACTTCCTCCTCATGTGTAGAAACCGAAGGAACCAATTTTACAACCCTCTAGCCAGGGTGACGGTTCCCCGATTAAAGAAAAGAACCTCAGACACTACCGCTGAACCAGTAAGTTCTGCTAAGAAAAAAAAGGAAGGAAAAACACTCGGTTCAGGAACCGCAACCTACAAAACTGGTTCCAACCGCAAATGAATAGCAAACGCTATACATATTTTACAGGCGCTGCAACCGGTACCGCGGTTCTGGTTTAGCGGCCCGGTTCACAGACCTGTTCAGGACCTAGGTTCTTTCTCGGTTCCCGGTTCATTTGAGCGGTTTGCTGAGGTGTACATGGTGAGTTTGTACCTGGTGTATGCCCTGATCCTGAACATCCTGACTCCCCTGAAAAGGGAGCTGAGATTTTTTCCTCTCACTTTGCCTTCATAAAGCACACAGACACTGGACCTCTCCACCCAGGAATCCACAGAGGAGGAAGAGGAGCCACTGTATGGATAGGATGGATGTACCAGTAACATAAAGACTGGTGGTGCCCCTCCACACGTCTCTGAAGAGATGGGCTTGTAGAATTTTATAAAATCCCACTTCCATTCCCCCAGTGAACAAGAAGCCGGAGAGGAAGTATTGAGTGGCTAAGTTTGGAGCAGAGCACACCAGCCATGAAGAGGTGGTGCAAGCTGTGGCTTGTGATGAGGCAGGGATTCCCCTGGCATCACTCCTACCTGATAAAGACTCCCAAGAGATGGATTCTTTGGCACAAGAAATCCCACTTACGTGGCTCTTTGTCCATTAGACAGGCCACTCACATGGCCTATGTCTCCAGATATTAAATAAATCAATCAATAAATAAAACCTCTTTGGAATGTAGTTTGAGATTGCTAGGGCAGAGAGGCCTCTCTATGCCAGTTCAGAAGACAGTGGATATTGCAGCCAGGCAAATTTAAATTTCAGTGTCTCTGAGGAGATGGGCCTGGCTAGGGACAACTAATTCATCCCAGGCCAGCCAGAAGGCATTAGATTTTTTTGGTGAGCCCACATTCCTTTTTGGTGAACAAACAGACTTACATGGAAAACATGGATGGGTAAAAGGGGATCCAGTCATAATAGCGCGGACAAAATAGCATGAGCAATAATCGCGCATACATAATAGCGCTGCTACATTATAGCGCATTAGCAATATAGCACTAATGAAATAGCGTGAAATCAATTTGAATAAGCACTCTGAACATATGCACTGCACTTATCTGGCGTGTTGGTGGCATGCAGTTCATGCAGATAGAGAACAGCACACATACCCAATAGTGTAACGCAGAAACACATACAGCAGTGCACATCAGCAGAGATGTGGGCAAGTAAATCATGTAATTGCATTGGAGTTTTGTGTCGTTTGATGTTGAAATAAAGATGAATTATATTGACAGCACCTAGAAAGACTTGCAGAGTTACCGTGCTTGCGGATTATCCAGATAGGAACAGGAAGTTCAGGAGGGGAAAGGGAGTGACACATTGTGGTGCACTGCAAACTAGGGTCCTAGTGAACATTACAGGAATTAGCTAACAGGAACACAGATTGGGAAGCAAACAGGAAAGCTATAGCATGAGCATCGATCGGTAAGCTAACATTTCATTAAAGCGCTATTAAATAACACGCTGTAATTTCAATACGCTGTTATGCAGTGCGTTAAAATGTACACGCTGTAATAACGCGCGATTTTGATAGTGATCCGGTTAAAAGGTAGCTTGTAGGAGTGCTGCTGCAAAGGAGAAAGCAGCAACACTCCAGAAGTACCAAGACGGTGAACCAGAGGCTTGCTCTCAGCTTTAAGATCCTGCCCAAATTGAGGGCAGGGTTTTTCAGACCTGCCATTTTATCAGAAGTAACCCTGTTGGAGGGTGGTGACCCATTTGGGATCCCAGACATTTAAACAGGCATTTAACAAAGCCAAAGGAAGAATGGTCACTCTGGCTACCATCCACCCTGCACTCAGAAAGGGGGATTGGGCCTACATCTCTGGCCTTAAAGGGCACCTCCTCCCACATAGTTCAGAACCATTCCTTTCGGCCTTATCTCTGCTCCTGGGGTTCTTACCAAGTTCATAGCATTGGTAGAAGCACACCAGATAGCAGGCCAGTCTTCTCTGCGGGTAGAGGTGCACTGATCACCATCTAGGATACCCTGTGTACACTGGGTCTCCTGGCAAAAAAAAAAA
The DNA here is from genome assembly GCA_016271365.2 of Neoceratodus forsteri. Lineage (NCBI taxonomy): Eukaryota > Metazoa > Chordata > Ceratodontiformes > Ceratodontidae > Neoceratodus > Neoceratodus forsteri. The sequence goes on from CM028134.1 coordinate 838,794,437, forward strand.
GTCAATGCTAACACCAGTTCAGCGCCTGGAGTCTATAGGGGCAAAGACTGGACGCACTGAGAGGAAGGGCCTTCCTCCCGCATGGAATGGTAGACAGCTTGGTGCAGCTGGCAGGCTTATTCCAGCTTCATACCCCAGACCAGTGAGGCATTTTTCTACAGTTGCTAGGGCACATGGCTGCAGCAACAATGTCAGGATCAAGATTCCAGAGGGAGAGGCAATTTAGTTCCACCTCAGGTCTCACTGGTCCCAAAAAGAGATGCCCTGTCAAAGATGGTCTCAGTCACAAGAATCCTGCTGCAAGCTCTGCAGTGGTGGCAGGAAGAAGACAAGCTAAGGGAGGGTGTGCCTTCCCTCCAGCTGCCACCAGCAGCAGTCTTAACCTATGCCTTCCTCCTAGGGGAGCACACACTGCTTCACATAAAGCCTGCTGGAGCTCAGGGCAGCTTAGCGGGGCATTCAGTCCTTTGCTCCAGTGCTTCAGGACAAGGTGGTTTAGGTCAGGACAAGACAATACAACCACAATATACTACATAAACAAGCAAGGCGGCACAAAGTCTTCCCTACTGTGCACAGAGGCCATTAAGGTGTGGAGTCTTTAACTCACTCCCTGGACATTGTCCTGGCAGATGTTCTCAGCAGGATCAACTAAAACCACCAGGAGTACAGGTGGTGATCAGAAGGTGGTGTACCCCAGAGGTGGATCTCTTCGGAACCCCAGACAGTCACCAGCTACCACAATTCTGTTGCAGACCTCTTGCAGGGGACACAGTCCCTCTGGATGTGCTGCTGTTGCATTAAACAGGGAAGTTCCTGTATGCCTTTCCTCCATTTCCCCTGTTGCTCAGAGTGCTGAACAAGCTCAGGGCTCACTCAGTGACAGTGATCCTCATTGCTCCAGATTCGGCTAGAAGGCCATGGTATTTTCTACTGCTGACCTTGTCAATTTCCAGGCCAATCTCTGTGCCCAGGAGGCACAACCTATTGACCTCCTTGCAGGACAGGGTCCTTTACACCAATATCCAGTCTCTCAGGCTCAGGGCTTGGCTCTTGAGGACTTAGAGTATTCAGACTTGCACATTTCTATAGGGGTGCTGGAGGTTCTTAGGGTTTCTAGAAAACCCTTCTACCAGAAAGACTTGCACCTCTAAATGGAACAGGTTTTTTCATTTGGTGCCAGAAAAAGATAGACTGCTGCCAGGCTGACTTGTCAGTCATTTTACAATATATGGCACACCTTCTTTCTCTCGGCCTTAGGCCTTCCACCCTCAACATACAATTACCAGCCATCTCTGCTTACCTCCGAGCTGGTAAGGGGTAATCTCTGGCAGTTAATCAAATGTTTATCAAGTTCTTCAAGGGTCTGATGCATTTGCATTCCTTCGCAGGGAACACGCCTCAGCATGGGACTTCAGTATATGCATTGGCTGGCTAATGAAACCACCATTTGAGCCCATGTCTTCAGCAGAGCTTAGGTATGCAGCATAGAAAACTGTGTTCCTGGTAGCCATCACCTCAGCTGGGAGGATCAGTGAGCTCCAGGCCTTGTCCACTGAGTTAATTACATATCAGTTTGTAGGGACAAGATAGTCCTCAAGACTAACAGAAACTTTCTGCTCAAGGTAGTTTTGGACTTCTACCTGAATCAGTCCATTACTTTGTCGGTCTTTATTTCACTGACCACTCTAGTTCAGGGGAATGTAGACTCCACAGCCTAGATGTCAAGTGATCTGTAAGCTGCTAATTGGGTCACACAGTCAGTCACAGGCAGGTGAGCACTCAGCTTTTCCTAACCTGTGGAGAAGTAGGAAAGGGCAAGCCTGCCTCAAAGAGGTCTAATGCCTGCTGGATGGTTGCTTGTATTCAGTTCTGCTACAGCAAAGTAGGTAAAGAATCCTTGTAGGCCTTAGGGCTCTCTACAAGGGGTACAGCTGCTTCAATAGCAGCTGCAGGAGATATTCCTTTGTTGGAAATCGGTAAAGCAGCTTCCTGGAAAACAGTTCACGCCATTACCAAGCACTACAGCCTGGATACCCAGGCCAGAGGTGATGCCAGGTTTGGCACAGCAGTACTGCAGAGCCTGTTTCCTAAAGAGGTTCTCTACCCTCCTCCAAAGGTACTGCTTGGGTAGTCTGCATATGTCAGAATACAGTAAGATTTCCTGGGGTTTGAAGAAAACATTACTTACCATAGTAATCTCGTTTCTTCTAAGGGAATCTTACTGTGTTCTGAGCTCCCACTCTACCTCCCCTGCTATAACCTATGGGCACTGCAGCACAGCTGTCCATGCTGTTATAAAACCATGAGTGGTTCTGTTGTTGGGCTTAGTGACTTGAATCTAAGTGTAGCCCACATTTTCAACTGAAGGGGATTGTTGGTTGTCATTTATTTAGTTAATTGTTAGTTAGTTTAGATAGCTTGTTAGTATTCATACTCCGTAAGAATCTGACAGTTGTAGAATGTTTACCAGTGATATTGGTTTGAAAAGAGCATGAGCCTAGCATTCCATCATTAGCATAGGTTCTATTAACCATTTCAGCTCCGGTGCAGTACAGTGGGAGGACAATACTGCATATGTCAGAATACAGTAATATTCCCTTAGAAGAAACAAGATTACTATGGTAAGTAATGTTTTCTTTTGCCCCCAGATCTTTGGGCAAAGCTGTTTCTAAGCAGTGCCTGTTCAATTAGTTGGGCACTTGTATTCGCTTCTGCTACCAGAAGTATGACAAGCCTCTGCTGGGACCAGTCAGAGGTTATTCTACAAGGGGCATGGCTGCTTCCGCAGCTTTTCTACACAACATTTCAGCAGTCGATATCTGCGCGGTAACAATGTGGAGTTCTGTCCATAACCTTTACCAAACACTATAAGTCTGGACATTGCTTCTTGGTGGAGGGCAGGTTTTGGCCTAGCTGTTCTGTAGGGCCTTCTGTCCTAGGCTGGTTCCCCTCTGTGTTTTCCTGAGTTGTTGGAGTTTTTCCTCCTCCTCCCTTGTTTCTCTCTGTCTCTCTCTGCGGAGGGACTGCTTGGGATTCAGTCCTATATGTGATGACCCACTGAAGGAACCCTCTCAAAGTAGATAGTACAGTTATGTAGGAACTTTCCGTAACAGTAGATCTTCGAGAGAGGTTCCTTAAGTAGGTTTTATTTTTCCCACCCTCCTTCCCCCTTTATTTAGGGACTCCAGACTGTTTCCTTCTGCTGTTAGGCCTATCCCAGGCTCCAGCGGGAGAACTGAAGGGTGGGCCTGGGGACTGTCCACTATATAGTCTCGCGCTGATGTCAGTCACGTGACATCGGGTGGGTAGTCCCCCGTCAGGTATTGCTAGAAAGTCTGCTGTGCAGCCAGATGCCAGGTGGCACTAGTCCCATATATGATGACCTACTGAAGGAACCTTTCTCAAATATCTACTGTTATGGTAAGTTTCTACGTAGCTGTACTATCTGTCTCTAACCTGGTAGAGCAGCTTATGGACCACCTGGTGGTGATTGCCATATATGAACCTCTCTAGTTGAATTTTCGGCTCCAGTATAGTACTCATCAGGGTGACTCATGATCTCCTTCTAGCAAGGGACCAAGGACTTTGTTCCATCTTGGTCCTGTTGGATCTCTCATCTGCATTTGATAGTTGACCATGGGGTGCTATTGAATTGCCTGAGGAACTGTGTGGCTGTCAACAGCACAGATTTATGCTGGCTTGAGTCCTACATAACCGGGAGGACACGGCAGGTAGCCCTAGGTAATTTCATCTCTGGGTATTCTGTGCTATCCTGTGAGGTTCCTCAAGGCTCGATCCTTGCCTTCTTTGTTGTCCTCTGCGTATAAGTTGCCCTTGAGGGGAGATCATTAGGTGGTACGGTTTTGAATTTCACTGTTACACAGATGATACTCAGCTGTACATGTCCAGCGCTTCTGGCATGGATTATGCAGCTTTGGTGCTGGGGTGACATCTTACTGAGATAAATGACTGGATGGCCTCAAACTGGCTGTGTAACAGTCTAGGAAAAACAGAGGGCGTAGTGATCGAGCTGGGCTGCAGGGCTCGGCGGCAGCTGGAGTTCTGGCTCTTCCTTCAGTGGGCAGCCAATTTCTCATTGCTGTCGATGCGGTTAAGGATCTTGGGGATCATTTTGGACTGTAGGCTGACACTGGAACAACGGGTATCAGTGGTGGTCCAATCTGGCTTCTGTCATCTCCGAAACTTCGCCAGGATCAAACTGCATCTCGCTCCTGCAGACCTTGCGATGATTGTCCATGCTTTTGTCACCTCTAGATTGGACTACTGTAACGCTCATTACTCTACAGCTAGTACAGAATGCCACAGTTGAGCTTGTAGTGGACTCTTCTCAGAGTGACCACATCACATCGGTCTTGTGGAAGCTGTGCTGACTGCCTTTGTGGTGGCGTATCATCTTCAAGACATGCTTGTTAACATACAAAGCCCCACATGGTTTGGAATCAAGACTACATAAAAGATCTCCTGGTTGTTTCCCACTCAGTCCAACCCTTCCGTTCCACTAGTGTGGGCATACTCATTGCGCTCCCCTTCCTGTTTGAAACTCCAGGGACAGAGCTTTTGGAGTGGCAGCTGCAGTACTGTGGAATTCACTTCCTGGGAACATTTTTGTGGCCTGTACTGTGGAGGCTTTCAGAGTCTCTCTGAAGACTTATTTATTCGAACAGTCTTTCCCCAGCTAGTTTTTTTTTTTTTATCAAGTCTGTATTTTGATTTTTGACTTAATTTTAACATAGAAACCTAGACCATGACAGCAGAAAAAAGCCAGCTATCCATCCAGTCTGCCTATAATCCTTGGAACCTATTGTTCCTTTAGGGTACTAACCCTCCGTGTCCTATCCCCATTCTCGTCCCTGGTCTTGTTTCTCCGCACAACCACTATTCCCTTCATTCTGTCACAGGCCTGCTTGAATCCCCTGACTGTATTCACGCCCACCACCTCAGCTTGTGGACTGTTCCGAGGTTCCACCACCCTTTCCTTAAAAGAAGTACTTCCTCATATCCCTCCTGAACCTCCCTCCTGTTAGTTTCCACTCATAACCATGTGATCTTGATTTGATATTCGGGGTAAATCCCTGCAGTTTACCTTGTTAATTCCTTTAAGGAACTTGTAGGTCTCTATCCTATCTCCCGTTTAAATTTATATTATGGTTTGCTTCTTTTGATTGGTTGTATCTACAGAGCCCTGAGCTCCCAGGATAGGGTGCTTTATAAATTAAGATTGCCTTGCCTTGCTCTACCTCCTTTATAATTACACCTATGTATCCTGCATCAGAGGATGTTATCTTTTCTGTATGCTGCAGACCAAACACACTGCCTGCAGCAGTTCCTAGAAAGGCTGATTAGCAGTATCCAGCACTATCTTGTAAGCCTTATTATGCTAACCAGCCAGAAATGGACTCTCTGGTCATTATGGCTGATCATGATAGGTCTAGGACACCTAAATACAAGAGTACTTTACCTCCTGATAAAGAATCTAGGAGGCTGGATGCTATGGGCAAACAAACATATGCCTCTGCCTCATTGGGCCTTAGGATTGCAAACTACCAGGCCAGCATGATAAAATATCAAAACAGCCTGTGGATAATTGCTTATACTGCTGCCCAGGCTTTGCCTGATGTCTCTGCCAAGAATGAGTTACTTAGAACAGTAAACTCTGGCGCTGAGGTTGGCAAACATTTGCTCGGCTCTGCTTATGTCTTGGTTGCTTCTGCCAGAGCTGCTGGTTCTGGCATTTGCACAAGAATCTATTCTTGGTTCAGAGTTGCTGGCTTTGCCAATGATGTGCAGCAAGCAGTTTTAAATGCACCTTTTAGAGTGGTAAAACTGTTTGCCTATGATGTTGAAGAGTGACAAATGACTCAAGTTCTATAAAGTCTTTGCACCCAAGGTTTATAAAGTCCCTGCACCCTACCCCTGCTAGTGGTCGAGGGAGGGGTTCCTTTCCTCTTCCTGCTGCCATAGTTAGCCATGCCTACTGTCAGCAAGGTAAGGGAAGTGGCCCCTTGCTGGATCTCCTCCCCCATTACCCATACAAGAGCACCTAAAGCACTGTACTGGTGGCACTGCACCCACCGATCCCACCTGTCTCTTTTCCCGGTACATCCCCACCTCCACTGTTATTTCAAGGGGTGGTTATAAGGGACAGAATCTCCCGGCATGTGACACATTGGTGGGAGATCACTATGAATAAGTGGGTTCCAGATATAATTGCAAGGAGGCATGCTCTGGAGTTGTTAAAAACGTGTAAAATCTTGCAACTCACCCTCAGGTACACCTACATATAAGGCATAAGGCAGCTCCATGTGTAAGAACAATTTTATTAATTTATATACTCACACACCATGTAAGTTATGAAAAGCTGTACAGGTACCATCCCCACAGTCCGTTAGCAGTAACCCAACAGTGTTTCGCTCCTTACCACTGGAGCTTTATCAAGGGTTATAATGCTGTTGAAAAAACGCGCCAGCTAGCAAACATTTCCATGTGGTCCACTCCTAGCACTGATGGATGTAATCCCAAAGGTGTGATCTAATGGAGGAGATTCTCTCAATCTCACTGTTAATGGTAAATTCTTGAGTAGCTGTTTTCATATGCAAATATTTCTATCCAGCTAAAAATATTTGTAATTTTTCACTGTATGCTTAACATGTTGTTTGCAGTATCTGATTCTTTACAAAATCTGCTTGTTGTAGGTATGTTTGCAATTCGTGATGATCGGGAATATGTGAATCAGGAAGACTTCATGAAGGCTGTCCGAAAAGTTGCTGACTCTAAGAAACTAGAATCTAAGCTCGATTACAAGCCAGTATAAACAGAGCTTTTTATTTTGCAGCAGTATAGAGACTGCATGGGATGTAATGGGTATATTTGCAAGAAGAGAGATCCTGGATTCTGTACAATAGTCCATTTGATTCCTAACGGCATAGTTTAGTAATTCACTAAGCATAGCCATTAAATCTATTCTAAAAGTGTTTTTCCATATAATATAGAAGCATGAATACGTTTCTTGGTGACAAGTTCTATACAATATATGTGCAATTTTACTGCAAAACAATTTGTAAAGTAAAAATTAAATGATTAAAGATTATCCACTTAGCTGTTGTATTGGTTTTTCCTTTCTGATTTGGATAAGGTTTGTTTAACGTTGGTGTCTTTATAACTTTTCCTAAACACTTAAATCTTTGCTTACACACTAACTATATGCACAGATAGGGATGATGCTGTCAAAAACAAATATGCAGTAAACCTTAAAAAAAAAAAAAAAATGTTTTGCTTAATTTCAGAAGATGAGGGGATAGAGTTGTTTTTTTGTATGTGTTGAAATGGGAATTACATACACAAAAAGATTGTACCAATTTTTGTCTCTCTGAATAGATGTAAGTTAATTGCGTAGTGAAAAAGGTTACTTGTCATTCCATATGCCTTTTTCCTATTGCATAGTAAATGAAATCCTAGAGTGCACAGATGGTAATGAAGTGGAGTTTTACACACCTTTAAGGATATCTCCTCCATTAGGCCACACCTCTGGAATTAAAGCTGTCAGCACTAGGACCACATGGAAACTTTTGCTAGCCGGGGGCCGACCACGATGGCGTCCTTGTCTGCATCTGTATAAATATGGGCAGCCCCATGAAGGAAACGAGGTCAACCTAGTCATTGCTGTGTATTCTTTGATTTTACAAGACCGTTTATTTCTTAATCTCTGCATGCCACTGAAGTTGAAATGGCCTTTATTTTGGTACTGTAAGTGCAGCATAAAATTTACAGAGAAGACGCATGCAGTTTGTGTGTGTTGTCTGGGCCAGTCTCACAATGTGAGGACTTGTAAGATTTGGCAGAGCTTCGGCTAGGCTACAAGGAGATACCGCAAGAAAAGCAAAATAGTGTTGCAAATTTGAAGCACTTCCAGCAGCGAAATTAAACAAACATATTTCCGACCATAATTTTTAAAATCTGACACCAGGATTGTGTTCCTCGGGGCCCCGATTAAGTAAACACAACTGTTGGTATTTACCAAGGGGTATTTTTTTGAATTACAGCATTTTTTCCCCATCACTAACTGAAAACAAGATGGCAGAAGCACAGCACTACTTTCCCATTTGCCAAATGTCATCCAAATCACCTGAACGGTTGCTATGTTATTAAAGCACAAGATATTCAGTTTAACATAGAAGTGAACAAATATTTTGACAAAAAAGTGATTTACACATTTTGGGACACTGTATCTTCATGCCCTCACATGCTACTGAAATTAAACTTACAGCTTAATGAGATTTCTGCTTCATGATGGGGCATGCCAAATTTTATGCATATCACATGAACCGTTTCAAAGTTATTAAAGCACAAACTATTAAGTTTAACATAAAAGTGAAGAAAGAATTTGATAACAAATGGTGATGTACACTTTTTGGGACTGCATTTCTCCAGACTTGCACACCCAACTGCAATGAAACTTGCCACATCAAGAGACCATCTATCTCTGAGGGCACATGCCAAGAAAATCTATGAAGTTATTAAAGTGCGAAGTGTGAAACAATTGAAGAAAGAATTTGACAAAAAAACATGATGTATACATTTTAGGACTACATATCTCCTGACTTGCACTCCCAATTAAAATGAAACTTGGCCTATCAAGAGACCATTGGCCTCTGAGGATACATGGTGAATGTCATGCAAAGTGCAAGAACCAGCTGCAAAGTTAGTGAAGCACAAAGTGAGAATCATTATTTCACAAAAGTAAAAAGTACTTTCGAGGCATACATATGTTTTTTCCCATATGCTATAATGGGAAACTAAAGTTTAATAACTTTCGAATGGATTGATATTTTTTCACCAAACCTTCAAAAGGCACATCTGCAGCCCTGACCCCACATACCCTGACAATTTCAGACCAGACCCCCAAGCCCTTTTGGAGATGTGGATGAGAACATCATTCATTTATTTGAATTTTGATGACCGGGTAAGCCCTCTGAGACTAGAAGTCCCTTTTTCAGGAACGACCCGGAATTGGTTACATATAGTAAAGGACATTCAGTTGGTCTGACCAGCACAACATAAAGTTTAGTTTCGGGGCTCCCCCTAAAAGGCCTGCCCCCACGGGGATGATCCAGTACCGTCCTTTAAGGAATATTACTCCTGAAGGTCCAACACCTCCATAAGGCCTATCGGGTTTGTTGAGAGGATGCATGAGTCAAGGGGATCTGGTTCTGGCCTATAATAGGGCAGTGGGAGATGCCCCGGACAAGATTGCACCCGTTTGTGTTCGCCTGCTCACTCTTCGCCCAAGGAACCCCGGGTCTGATGGTTCCTTGAAGGAGTTGAGAGTGGTTCGAAGGCTGGAGAGAGCATGGCGGAAGACTGGGTCGGATGTTGACAGGCTTAGATTGGTGGAGCATTATAAAATCTGTCAATCGGAAATCACCCGTAAGAAGGCAGAATTCCTGTCCAGGGAAATTTCTGCTGCTCGAAATCGCCCAGCTCAGCTCTTCCAGACTGTAGACAGATTGTGCAATCCAGTCTATCTCCAGCCCCAAATAACTTTTTGGCAGGTAGAGTGCGATGAACTCGCTCAATTTTTTGTAGATAAGGTTGCCAACATCCGCGCCAGCACTGGCTTGCCATTCCCCATGAGGGACTGCATTGATCGGCGGGAGGAGACGAGCACCCAGCCTGCCTGGTCATACTTCAGTCAGCTGGAACTCATGGATATCGTCAGAATCATCCATGATATGCACCCAACTAGCTGTAATTTGGATCCGGGCTCAACCTCTTTATTCAGGGGTTGTGTTGATACTATCTGCCTGATCCTAGCTGAAATTGTTTGGCGTTCTTTGGAGAGGGGGTTCTTTCCTGATCACCTTAAGGAGTCAGTCATTCGACCACTCCTTAAAATCCTCCCTAGATCCAAACCAGTTAGCTAACTATAGGCCTGTCTCTGATCTGCTTTTTTGTAGGCAAGGTTAATGGAAAGGTGGTAGCATCACAACTGGAGGATTACTTGGGATCTCATGGTATTTGAGGTTCTCCAGTCAGGATTTAGGAAGAGACATAGTATGGAGACTACCCTTGTCTGGGTATTAAATAACTTCGTAATAGCGAGAGATGGAAAGGCGCGTACCATCTTGGGCCTTCTTGATCTCTCTGCAGCATTTGACACTGTGGACCATGGTGTGCTTTTGGAGAACCTGCATTTTCTTTGTGGACTATCAGGTGTAGTCCTTAAATGGTTTCAATCTTTCCTCATGGGCAGATCTCAAAGGGTTGTCTCAGGAATTTATTCCTCTGACTCCCTCCCTCTGTCTTGTGGGGTTCCACAGGGCTCCATTCTGTCACCCATGCTGTTAGCAGTGTACATGCTGCCATTAGGAGATATCAGACAATACGGTCTGAGTTTTCACTACTATGCAGATGATACTCGACTGTATTTCTTTTCTACCTGAACAGGTGGATGCAGTCTGTCTTCAACAACTGTCTCGTCGAAATCAAAGACTAGATGAGCACCAGCTGGCTGAGACTGAATCCGGAGAAGACCGAGGTGTTGGTCGTGGACCCATGCTGCCCAGGGTTAGGTTTGGGGGCTAGGCAACCTTCAGACCTATGGCTTGATGGTGTCCAACTGCCCACCTCAGACCGGGTGAAGAACCTTGGCGTTATTCTTGATGACGGTCTGACTCTGAAACCTCAGGTGTCGGCCGTCAAGTCTTTTTTTTTTTTACCATCTGAGGAATATTGCCCAGGTGAAACACCTGGTCGCCCGGGATGACTTGGCTATCTTGGTCCACGCTTTTGTCACCAACCGCTTTGATTATTGCAATGCCATCTACCTAGGGCTACTTGGGGTCGATAAATGCCGCTTGCAGATAGTGCAGAATGCGGCGGCCAGGCTTTTGACCGGCACATCTAGGGCCAGTCATATTACACCTGTGCTGCGCAAGCTATACTGGCTGCCTGTTCAGTGGCGAATCACCTTTAAGGTTAGCTTGCTAACCTTTAAAGCCCTACATGGACAGGGACCCAACTACCTGAAAGATCTTCTATCACCCTACTGCCCCCTCCATCCTCTGTGATCCGCCGACGAGGGATTGCTAGAGATTCCCAGGGTGTGCTTGAAAATCTCTGGCGCCCAAGCCTTTTCATATGTGACGCCTACCCTGTGGAATTCTGTACCTCGTCAGTTAAGAGAATGTCTGGTCATCGAAAGTTTCAAAACTAGTCTAAAAACCTTTTTTTCAACAAGCTTTTTTCCAACTGCTATTAGTTGTTTTTCTCCAACTTAATGATTTATAATCTATTTATTAATTTGCTGTATTTTATCTGTCGTATATGTTAATTATTTATTCACTTGATTGTGTGGTTTTATTGTGTTGTACAGTGCTTTGATATTTGAAAGGCGCTTTATAAATAAAGATTACTTACAGTACACTGAAAGACAGTGTAGAGTATCATACAAGATAAAATTTACAAATATAGGCATGTTTAGATTAGTTACATGATATAGTAAAACATATATAATTCTTGTTCAAAGATTATGAATATTTACACACAGGGGGATCTGCCTACACTTGTCATCCCTTCACTAATTCTGCATATACATCAAGGCCCCTGGAATTCTGCGTTTCTGCGGTTGTGGAATTTGCCACAGAATTTGCATCATGCTGCAGAATATATATAGTGCCGCAGAATTCATTGTTTTTGGTGAATTTTCATATAAATATACTGTTTTTCCATAGTGTCAGGCTTTCTTTCCCACCTCGTCTATCCTAAGCCCCTCCTCTATGCTCAGCATATGATGTCATCGATGACATCATATCATATTTGGCCAATGACAGGACTGCATTCTGCCAGAGAAATGAATAAATCATGCAGCAGAAATCAGAAAATCTTGCGCAGAACACCAGGGGCCCTGATATACATGTAACATTAAGGTTGGAGTTTCAGAAAGCAGTTACAGCGGTCTGTTGTCCAGAAGAGGATTTTGGTCTCTTTTAAACAGTGCTAGTGCAGGGCAAGTCAGGAACCTGGGGGACAGGGAGTTCCACAGGTATGGGGCAAAGGATGAGAAAGATCTACCTCTTTCATACTGCAATTTGGGGACTTCCAGCAGTGGGTGGGCTGCAGTTCTAAGAGGTCTGGCAAACTGCTTGTGTTGTATAATGCCCTTCTCTGCATCGGTAGAGCCAGATACCCCTGCAGCTCTGATGTCCCTTGATGCAGAGAAGGCCTTTGATTGAGTCTTGTGGCCCTTTCTGTTTGCTGTCTTAGCTAAATTCGACTTTCTCTGGTGACATTATAAAATGGATAAAGGTCCTATATACCAAGCAGCAAGCTAAGGTCAATTACAGTGGGGTACTTTCTGACCCGATTGTGCTGACTACAGGGACAAGACAGGGGTGCCCTCTTTCTCCCATTCTTCTTAATCTATATTTTCAGGCCCTCGTATGCTGACTAAACACATACCCTATAAAGAGCATTACCTATGGCCACATTTCCTACATCACCTCGGTGTATGCAGACAACATCCTACTCCACGTTACCCACCCAGTCAACTTTGGACAGCTTTAGAAATTATTAAGGAATTCAGTCTCTTGTCTGGATACAAGCTGAGTGTGAGTAAGACTCATGTTATGCCTCTGAATGCAGTTGTACTGAGGCGGGAGACTGCTGACTTGGGTCTTTCCTGGGATCCTAAGGGGTTAAAGTACCTGGGTATCGAGCTGTATAATAAGGCCCTCGTGAATAAAAGAATCTTGATGAGCTACTCATCAAAATAAAATAAGATCTAGCTCACTGACAGACCCTCCCTCTTTCTCTTTGGGGCAAATAAACATCAAAATGAATATTTTGTCTAGGATTTTATACCCACTTATTATGGTGAATGTTTATCTCCTCCTCAAATGGTTTGACTCGCTGCATGCCACCAGCGCCAGTTTCATCTGACCAACAAAGGGCATCACAGGTCATATGTCAAACTGGCCCAGCCTAAACAGCAGGGGCTCTCCATTTGCCCCACTTCACTACATATTATTTTGCAGCACAGGCTAGAAAATTCCTCAAGTGGATGCCAAGTGACTTGGATGCTAATGAGTCTGGATAGCAACCACAGTGGCTCACGATTGAACAACACATGGCCAATCAGTCGGGTATAACCCTGAATGCTTTATTCTGTGCCTCCCAAAAATGCCCCCAAATCTCTTAAAAAAATGATTATTCATACATCCCTCCAAGTCAGGCACCAACTCTTTAAACTCTTAAATATTCCTTGTACTAGAGACCTAAATCAGCCTTTGTTTTGCAATCCCAATATTAAAATTAATGAGGCCTTTGTCAAGCCCGCCTTCTGGTCTGGTTTACACATCCCTAATATTGCATACTTAACTTTAGAGGAGAAACCCTAAAGCACAAGCCCAGACAAATAGAAATATTTTTAAATTCTTACAAACTGTTCATGAAGTTTCTAGCCATATGGGTCCCCAACCTCGGCAGTGTCAGCATAGTGACCTCGTGCTCTCTTTATCCCAGGCAGCTTCACAACCACATTCTGTCTTCTAGTTATACACACTGATCTTCCACTCCTCAATGAAATCAGACGGTAGCTTGCCCTATTGGCAGAGGAAATTCTCCCACAGGCAAATTAACTGGGAGCACTTGTTGAAAGATGTATATTCATATACTGTATGAAAAATAAGTAGAGTCTGGTGCAAATTTAATATTGTTAGTCTTTATTATACACCCGTGAAGTTACACAAAATGGGACGGCTGCAGATTAATCTTTGCACCAGGTGTAATGAACAAGTGGGATCCTTGATCCACATTTTGTGGTATTGCAATAAAGCTTGAGGTCTGTGGTATTCCATTAGGGCAAAAGCAAATCTCTTGCCAAGTTCAGATGAGCTCTTTAGCCCTGAAATATGTATTCTGGGTGATAGCAGCAGCATACCTTAAGGGGTGAAGGCCCTGGCTACAGCTTCCTTCTCCTCCTCTTCCTCCTATGCTCCTTAGCTTCCTCCCACCACGTATTCCATATAGGGATAACACCTAGTACCTAGTAATTCTCCCCCCCATACAGCTCACTTTCATCCATTGCCTGCCCTCACCCTTCAACTATTAGCACTGTTCTTAGCTGCCAGTCCCCTCTATCAACAAAAACTGACTTTGTCCCAAGGATTAAGTCCATTGGTGTGTCCAAAATATTGCTATTTTGGTACAATAGAATATGTGGTCTTGCTGTATTAGCTGTATTTTTTGCATAATATGTCTGTGTACTTATAATTATGTAATTACTTTTTGTTTGCTTGTTAAAGAAATGTGTGTGATTCTGTTCATTGTTCTCCTGATTGTTGGCTTCTGCCTCCTCCTCCTTATGTAATCCCCCTCCGACACTTCTGGAAATGAGCTGTTCACAGTTCATGTTGCTTTCCTGGTAAATCTCTTCAAAATAAATACCTGTAAGTGAGCGTAGATACCATATAGCAGTTATTTTTGTATTGGCCAAGAAAATGGTATTAAAACATTGGTTAGATCAAGATCTGCCTACATACACATAATGGTATTAAGAATTATTATCTAACTTGAGATTTGAACAAATGACTGCCAACTTCAATAAGGGACATAAGTCCTTTGAAAAATTGCTCTCTTTATACTCCATCACTCAAATGGGAGAATGAATACTGTAATTCAAACAACATGAAGTCTTGCTATATTATGACATATGCAGTGAGTCCCAACCTTCGAACTGCTCCGGAGGTGAAAGAGTTAACTTTCCATGCCAGGCTTGGGACGCTGAGCTCAAGCTCGGTTGAAACTCCGTCTGTTGTTCTTTAAACTCAAACCGTCAGATTCTTTACTCCGCCTCACTGAACAGTCGCTCCGGAGATTTCTCCTTCTGCTCGGTTCATTTTGTCGGTTAAAGTATTGTTTTTCTCGGTTTTCGACCGAATGTAAACTGTAACCGGTCGGTTCAAGCTCTGTCTGTGGTATTTGTGAGTACTAGAAAGGTTTACATTATTTCTATTCTGTGTGGAAATTGTAAACGATTTATCGGTTCGGTTTGAACCGATCAGGTTGTTTAAAATATCTTAATCTGTGATTTAGTGTGTGGTTACTGGTTCTTATCGGTTCTAAAAAAAAAAAATTTTATTACGGTTTTTTCCACGATCCGTGACACGGTTGGGAACCGATAAGAGGGTCTTACCTGGCGGATTGCCATAAACGGGTAAGTTTGGTTAGGACTGGCACTATGTCTGAGAAACCCAAAAGAAAAACCGGGCCCACTGGGTTTCAACACTGCAGTGTGTGTGTGTGGGGAAGTCTTTGCCAAGGCTGGCCCCCACACCACCTGTGTTTATTGTCTGGGGTTTGACCACCTCAATGCAGACTGCCAGAGTTGGTAGGCTCAGGGAAAGGGAGGCCAAAAAGTCCACTGAACCGGATGGCCAGCCCGGTTCAGTTCCAACCGAACCAGAGGGAGTGCCCTCTGACCAGGGCGAGACCTCGGGCAAAGTAGAACCGACTCTGAGAGTCGGTTCTATAAGGACTAGGAAATCAGCTGGTGTGGAGCCAAAACTTTCCTCTCCAACCGCTGAAGAAATAGCCAAAGCGATTAAAATTGTCCAGTCGCTTTCCCCGGTCCCGACCGAACCGGCACCTTCAGGTAAGCGTCTGGTTCGGCCGGTTCCACCGGTTCAAGATTATGATTTAGAGGAATATTATGAACCGGAGGAGGGGGAAGAGGAGTATGAGGAGAGTGAATGTGGATTTGAAAGTCTGGATGTGCCCATTGACCCAGACATCTCCCCAGACAGACCTTCAGGAGTGTCTCCTCCTAGGCTTTCTGAGTCCCCTTCTCATTTTATGTTTTATAAAAAAGTGGCTGAAACCCTCCAGCTCCCTGTGGAGGAAGCTGTGGATGATCAAGAGGAGCCTGACTATGTGGAAATGATGGATATCCCAGAGTCTAGGAGACTGTCTATTTCCTTGCATAAATCTTTTGGGAAACAGACATTTAAAATTCTAAAAACTCCTCACACTATACCTCCTGTGGATAAGAGAATGGACAAGAGGTACACATTGTCAGGCTCTGATACGGAGTTCCTTACACAACAATGCAGCCATGTTGGGGTAGTGCAGGCTGCAGCCTGTGACAAGGCAAATATTCCCTTGGCTTCACACCCCCCGGACAAGGACTCCAGGAGGATTGATGCCATGGCAAAGAAACAGTACATGGCAGCATCCTTGGGACTCAGACAGGCAAATTATATGGCTTATGTTGCTAGATATCAGAAATCCAGATGGGATACTGTTATAGCTCTAGCAAAACAGGTCCTAGCCAGCTTGCCAAGGAGCTGGAGCAGGTGGCTGCTGATGGTATTGAGGCATCAAGGTGCAATTCCATGCTGCAGTGGACTCAAATGATGTGTTATCAAGAGTCATGGCTACATCTGTGGCACTTCGCAGAATGGCTTGGCTTAGATGTACTAGCCTGTCACAGGATACCCAGACTAAAGCCATGGATTTTCCTGTTGTGGGTAATTCTCTGTTTGGGGCGCAGACAGAGAATTACATGAAGAAAATGGATGCGTATAGGACCACCTATAGGAGTGCACAGGCCCAGGAAAGGCAGGCCACTCCTCAAAGGCAGCTTCCCAGGGGCAGGGGCAGGCCTTTTCATAGGCCTTTTTACCAAGCCCAGGCCTCCTCTTCTGCTTATGCCCAGAGGGGGTTCTTTAGAGGAGAGGCAGGCGGGGTACAAGCAGGCCTGCTTCACCCTCAGCCCAAAGCCCCTGCCAAGCAGGCACCCTGATGGGGTTGCCAGGGCGATTCTCACCTACCTGTAGGGGCAGGCTGGCTTACTTTGTCCAGGACTGGGAGTCTCTGACATCAGACAAGTGGGTCCTGGAAGTAGTAAGCCAGGGACTGATTCTCAGCTTCAAAAAGTTTCCAAAGATGAGAACAGATCCTTCCACCTGCAAATCCACTAGAGGCACTTGCCCTAGAGGCAGAGGTCTCTTCCTCCTGGCTCTCAGAGCTGTGGAAAGGGTTCCACCCTACACTAGGGCAAGGGTTGTACTCCAGGTACTTCCTTACCCCAAAAAAGACAGGAGAATGGCGACCCATCCTGGATCTCAGATACTTAAACAAGCACCTTTTAAAACCAAAATTCAAAATGGTGACTCTGGGAATTATTCTACCCTCTTTAAGGCCAGGGGACTGGCTGGCGTCCCTGGACCTCAAGGATGCCTACTTCCATATTCTCATCAGAAGCTCCCATCGAAAGTACCTCAGGTTCGGAGCTGCCCTCAGGCCATTACCAGTTCAGAGCAATGCCCTTGATCTAACCTCTGCTCCAAGGGTGTTCAGGGCAATGCCCTTTGGCCTCACCTCTGCTCCAGGGGTATTCACAAAATGCCTGGCAGTAGCAGTTGCTTCCCTAAGAAGGCAAAAAATTGCCATCTTCCCTTACCTGGACGATTGGCTCTTAGTAGGCCAGTCCCCAGACCAAGTCAGGTTACACCTACAGATAACTCAGCAACTGCTCACCTTTCTAGGTTTCCTTCTGAATCTTTCAAAGTCAGTTCTAGAGCCTGTACAGCTCCTCACCTTCATAGGCTCAGAGCTGAACACAGAGAAAGCCAGAGCCTTCCTTCCTTTGGACAGGGCAAGGACCCTGGTCTCTCTGGCCTCCTCATTCACCCTGCAGGTCTCTCGACCAGCAAGGCATTTTCTACAGCTCCTGGGGCACATGGCTGCCTCTACAGCAGTAGTGCAGGGAGCAAGATTTCAGATGAGGACATCCAGTTCCATTTGAGAGCCTTTTGGTCTCAAAGGAAAGACCCTCTAACCAAATTGATCCCAGTGACTCGAACCCTGATCCAGGCCCTACAGTGGTGGCAGGATCAGAGCAATCTGAGACAAGAGGTTCCTTTTGTCACTCAGTCTCGCTCCTTAATCCTTACTACAGATGCATCCCTCTTGGGGTGGGGAGCTCACATGGGCGACCTCACTACCCAGGGGTTGTGGTCCCCTCAGGAATCTCTGCTCCACATCAATCTGTTGGAACTCAGAGCAGTTTTTCTGCACTTCAAGCTTTTTCCAAATCTGTTCAGAACAAAGTTGTACAGGTCAGAACAGACACCACCACCACAATGTGGTACATCAACAAGCAAGGGGGCACTCGTTCTATGGCCTTGTGCACTGAAGCAATGAAGTTGTGGTCTCTGGCTTACTCCCTGAACACCTCCCTTACGTCAGTTCACCTCCCAGGCAAAGACAATGTCCTGGCAGATGCTCTCAGCAGGATTTCCCAGGGCCATCACGAATGGTCACTGGACCCCCTAGTTTTGGAGGTGATCTTTGCCAGATGGGGCACCCCGCAGATCTTTTTGCAGCCCCAATCACCAACTTCCCCTTTTTTGCTGCAGGCCCCCAGTGTTGGGCTCAGTCCCTCTGGATGCCTTAGTCCTCAATTGGGAAGGGAAGTTTCTCTGTGCTTTTCCTCCCTTCCCTCTCCTGTTCAAAATGCTAGTCAAAATCAGATCTCAGTCCTGCAAGATGATCCTGATTGCTCCAGATTGGGCCATACAACCCTGGTATCCACTCCTACTTTCCTTAGCAGTCCATCTTCCCCTGTGTCTTCCCAGGAAGCACAACCTGTTAACCTGTGCTCAGGGGAGGGTTTGGTACCTGAACCTCAAATCTCTCAATCTCAAGGCCTGGCTCTTGAAGAGTTAAGAGTTTGCTGATTTACACCTCTCCCAAGGTGTAATGGATATCCTGAAGGCTTCTAGGAAACCTTCCACCAGGGCTACTTATAATTCAAAATGGAAAAAGTTTTCCATATGGTGCTCTAAAAGCATATTTCCCCAGAATCTGCTGATTTACCCACAGTCCTGGATTATATGGTCCACTTAAATACCTTGGGGCTGAGACCAGCTACCCTAAAAGTGCATTTGGCAGCTGTGTCTGCTTTTATTTCAGCAGGTAAGCCCTCTTCTCTTTCAGCTCATCCTGTATTCTCCAAGTTTTCAAGGGATTGCTTCATACCAACCCTCCATTCAGGGACCCTGCCCCTGCTTGGGATCTTAATGTTTGCATTGCTCAGCTTATGCAACCCCCCCTTTGAGCCTTTGTCTTCAGCAGAACTTAAGTACTTGACTTGGAAGACTGTGTTTCTAGTAGCCATCACTTCTGCCAGACGCATAAGTGAATTGCAAGCTTTGTCAGTGGAGCCTGATTTTATCTTCTTTCATAGAGATAAGGTGGTCCTCAGGACTAATAGGAAGTTCTTGCCTAAGGTGGTTTCAGATTTCCACCTTAATCAATCCATATCTCTTCCAGTGTACTTCACTGACCATTCCTCTTCTGGCGAGAGGAGGTTGCACAGCTTTGATGTGAAGAGAGCCCTTAGTTACTACATAGAGCGTACCAAGGGTCACAGGTTTGACTCCCTTCAACTGTTCCTCACTTATGGTGAGGTTGGTAAAGGGAAACCTGCCACTAAAAGATCCATTGCCAGGTGGATTGTCTCTTGTATCCAATTTTGCTATGAAAAGCGGGGTGAGGTTCCTCCCTCAGGCCTGAGGGCTCACTCTACCAGAGGTACAGCTGCTTCCTGGCTGCGGCCAGGGACATCCCTATTCTAGAGATATGTCAAGCAGCTACCTGGAAAACGGTTCACTTTTGTCAAGCATTACTCCTGGACTTCAGGCCTGGGAGTGATGCTGGGTTTAACACAGCTGTGCTGCAGAGCCTATTTCTAAAGTAGGTTCTGTCCTTCTCCGTGGAGGTACTGCTTTGTAGTCTGCATATGTAGTCATATGCAAGACTTCATGTTGTTTGAAGAAAAATTACTCACCTTAGTAATGTTGTTTCTTCTAATGGAGTCTTGCATATTATGACCTCCCCCGCCTGCCCCCTCTCAGAACCTCTGTTTTTGGGATGTGGGCAGTGCAGTGTTGACACTTAGTAGGTGCCCACCTTGTTGTTTTCATCCCTCCTTTCTTGGGGTGACTTGGTGTTGTGTTTTTCATTTTTTGGGTCTCCTGACTTGAGTCTTTGTTTTGAGACCAAAAAATGTGTTCTTATGTTTAGTAGCCAGTTGGCTAGTGTAGGTTTACAGCTTCCACACAGGACCTCAGTGAGTTTAGCTCATAAAGATCTGACTGTTTGAGTTTGAAGAACAACAGACAGAGTTTCAACCGAGCTCGAGCTCAGCGTTCCACGCCTGGCATGGAAAGTTAACTCTTTCACCTCCGGAGCAGTTCAAAGGTTGGGACTCACTGCATATGTCATAATATAGCAAGACTCCATTAGAAGAAACAACATTACTAAGGTGGGTAATTTTTTCTTTTTATACATGTATGCATTGGACAAAGAGGTACGAGGATGCTGATGAATTGCATTGTTACTATTATGGACTGAAGCTCTTTCCATCTACTAATGTATTTTTGTTTATGTATATCTTCTTTGAGGCAATCTCTTGCAGCAGGTCATAACACATGGGAACCTTCTGCTGGAGGCACTTGTTTCTGGAAGACTTCTTAGCAGTCATACCTGGGACCGCCCCCTCGTGCACCACATGACCAGGTCTGTGCACTATAAAAGAAAGAGCAGTCCTGATACTCCTCAGTTCTTTGTTTTCCGTGACCTGCACATATCTCTCCTGGAGATCGGCTCAGCAGTACCTTTGCCTTTTAAGATTTTTTCTACTAACTTTTGTCTTCGCTGACCATCTTTAGCTAGAATGATGACAAAGAAGATACTTCGACTTTTCATAAGTATGATTGCATCTTCAGTTTCACTGAAGGTGGCTTTCGCCCTCTCTTTGATGATGGCTTTTGCTCTCTCTTTGATGATGGCTTTTGCTCTCTCATTGACAATTGCCTCGGCCCTCTCGTTGCGATGGCTATGGCCCTCTTTTTGATGATGGCCTCGCCCTCTCTTTGATGATGGCTTCACCCTCTCGTTGACAATGGCTTTTGCCCTCTTGTTTAATGATGGTTCTAGGATTGTGGATATGTTGTTCATCCACATTTATTGGCATGTTCCTTTCCCTTTTAAGGATCGCCAGAAGTCTTCAAGCTAGCTCCTCCACCCACCCACCCACCCAGGTGGTATAACCCTCGCTGCGCCCAAGGCGTCAGATCTTCCTTTCCACTAGAAGATTCAGGTTGCCTCCTTCATGCTCCTGCATTTTGTAGGCCCTGGCCTGAAGCTGGGGAGGCCGGAAAAACGGAACCCTTCAGTGAAATCAAAGGACGTTCAGTGGGCGGTTTCCGTGGCTGCGGGATCCGTCGAGCAATTGGAATGCATGCAAGCCTTTGAGGAGGAAGCGGCTCGTGCCAGGTCTTCCTCTCTGAGTTTCTTTGTTCCGCTCAACCTGGGCTCCACCTTCTCCGGGTTCCTTCTGAGAGTTGTGCCAGTCTCTCCCGACTAAGGGAGAGGGTCCTGCGGGCACACATTCCTCTCGGTCCGATAAGCAGGGAAAAGGACCTGGGATCATTTTCGTCTCAGTGAAGACGTTCTTGGGATCGGGAGAAATCTTGGTCCCAGGAACTGGCAGTCTCAACTTCTGTCGAAACTGCCTCTTCAGCCGCTGGCTTCTTGGCTTTGCCGTCTGGCCAGTTGACCGAAGTGTCGATCATCGAGGTTGAAGTAATCATCGATCTGATCGACCCATTGTTGCCGACTCCGGTTGACGATTCTCTGAATCGGACTCTGATCCTTTCTTTCCCCGAGAAGGAGACCCAGCCTGCTGGGAATCCCATCGAGGAAGTGATCCCCGACTCTGGGAAATCACTGGTCCTGCTGGTGTCTCGGCGACTAGATCAGCCCGTCCGATCTCGATCAAGGTCTAGGACCTCCTCGACCGACAGGCTAAGGAAGAGCCACAAGCAATGCCATCGGTCGCCCTCGTCCTCCTCGGATGAGGAGAGGCTCCGGTGGAAACTCCGGCGCTACGAGGACATCATGTGGCAACAGCTGATTTTGTCCGGGCACAAGCCGACCCCGGCTTCTACCCTGGCCATTATTTGGCTTTCGCCTCCTAGGCTAAAGCCGACTCCTTGGAAGCCGATTAAGTTGGCTCCCCTGCCCGTGGAGCCGGCGAAACCTCCGGTTTGCTCTAAATAGGTCTCGCCACTGATCGTGGTGGAACCACCGCCAAAGCAGCCTGTGGGAGGGGGCTTCTTCTAAGGAAGATAGACCAGACACTGGGCTTCCTCAGTGTCTTTCAGTCACTGTCACCCCGAACCACCCTCGGCGGGCTGAAGGTGACCTGGACGATCGACCGTTGTATCCAGTTTCCTCGGATTCAGATGTGGCTGGCCTACATTCTCCTCCTGGGGATGACGAATCGGCTGGTGGGATAGAGACAGAGGAAGGTCCTTCGTCCTTTCGGGGCATTTTTCACCTCATCTCTGAGTCTACAGGGATGCCCCTGGAACCTGTCCAGAAAAAGGCGGAGTACTGTCTCACGGACATCCTCAAGAGAGGGGATACCCCGATGGAGGCCTTTCCTGCGGCCAAGGCCATAGTTTGCCCAGCCGTAGAACTCTGGCAGCACCCTGCCTCCTGTCCAGCTCCATCTGCCCGCATGGCCTGCAAGTATGCGGTGCCCATGGAGTCCCTTGCGGGGTTCACAGAGCACCCTTCAGCCGAGAGCCTGGTGACCGCCTCTCTATTCAGGCATACTGGCAGTTCTGCCAACACTGACAGACCTCCTGAAAAAGAAACCAAACGCTTGGATCATTTGGCTCGAAAGGGCTATGCGGCCTCATCTTTAGGCCTTCGTTAGGCAGGTTCGGCCGTCGTCATGGCACACTTCTCCCATGCCCTCTTGGGGTCTTTGGATGAAATCCTCCCACACCTCCTCACGGACATGCAGACTACGGTCAAGCAGGTCTGGGATCAGGGCCGGGCTTCAGACAGCCCTGGACATTGGGGATTCCTTTTTTTTAAATGGTACTTTTTCCCCTCCTACTGCCTGTCAGCCCCGACTCTTCAGGGCATCCGAGGGGTCATCCTCCTACCACCCGCTCACCGATACTTACCTCCCAGTCCCCCATGTAGCTCATCCTACCTGCCATACCGCTGCATCAGTGGTTGCTTCCAGGGACATCCCTATCCAGGAAATCTGTTGGGCTACTACCTGGAAGTCAGCAAACACCTTCATTACCCGTTATCACATCGACCTTGAGTCACACCAGGATGCTGGTTTTGGGGCCTCAGTTTTCCACTCTTTTTCCCCAAGTAAGTATCAGTGGGGGTATGCGCCTTGCCTCCCTCCTCCCGGAGAACTTCTAGGAGTCTGCCAATAAGTGTGGATGAACAACATATCCACAATCCTAGAAAAACAGGTTACTCACCTGTAACAGTAGTTCTTGCATGTGGTATATGTTATTCATCCACACGGACCCACCCAACCTCCCCGGCTGTGGATGCACAAACCTGGCTTCCAGTGGGCTGGTGGTGTTTGCCATCTAATTGAGGATGGCTTCGGCCCTCTGATTGTCAAGGACTTTAGCCCTTGCAGTCAATGATGAACTCTTTTTGACGGTGGCTTCTGCCCTCTTGTTGACATTGGCTTTGATAGGCTTTGCCACTCACTGGGGAAGGCTTCAGCCCTCAGGTCACAGTGGGGTTCGACCTTCAAGTCAACTATGGCCTTGGGTCTTTCATTGTCGATGACGTCTCATTGATGAAGGCTTTGCCCTTCACTCTTATGAGGTCTTGGACTCTCTTATCCACAGTGGACCCCAGAATAATCTGCAGGCCTAGACCCAGGTGCCCTTGCCTTTGGCCTCACTGTGGGCCTCCTCATTGCCTCCTAACAGAATGTGAGATCTCACTTCAAGATAGAGCTCTTGCAGCAGGTAATAACAATTAGGACTATACTGCCAGGCACTAGGACCCCATGGAAGAATTCTAGCTAGCAGTCCAAGGTGGGGGACCGCCCCCCTGATGTTGGACCCGTCCCCAACATCACCAGTGGCATAAAGGAGGCAGTCCCCTGGCACCACCTCAGTTTTCATTTCCCACCATCAACCCATGCATCGTGGCTTCATGGATGCCTCCTGCTTCCAGTCAACCGTCATTTTTGCGCTTTGCACAGTTAGCATTTTTTTCATCAAGGTACCGAATTCGTTGTATGTCTACCCAACCAACTTCTTCTACAAAGCGGCGGAAATCAAAGTGCACATGCAGCAAGCAAAAGAGGGCCAATCACCTTCCTGCCATGCCTGGGCCCCGACCATAAGCTGGATGCCTGCCCGCATTGCCTCAGCTTCAACAGGAGGACTCTCATCTGCCACCTGAAGCCTTGAAAAGCATACCTGGTTGACAAACAAATGGCCGCTATGCAGAAGACCCACTCGGGTCACAGCCTGTCTTCCTCCTCCACCAAGGATTCCTCCCCCAGAGAGAAGAAATCTAGTGGGAAGCACCATCATCGGGACAAGGACAGGTCCATATCAGAATCCCATCCCAGGTCTCCACATATGGCTTCCAAACGTTCTGTCTCTGTCACGAGGTCTGACTCTGCCCCTCCAGTTTCCCTGGCTCTCCTGGGGTTACTGTCGAGGAAGCCCCCAGCTTTCACTCAGACGTCTGGCGGGGGTCTTCCAGGCTAGGGCCTTCCCAGGCCCATGCTTCCCTGATTATCAGGCCCCACAAGCTTACGCTAGGGTCTCGGCCAGGATCAGCCCATTCTTTGTGGGGCGACAGGTCAGAGCCTGCCATCCACAAGGCCGTGGCCTCTGGATCATTGGACAGGACGAGAGAGTCCCAACACCAGGAGGTGTCAGGAACACGAACGCCACAAGAAACTGTGCTCACGGACAGTCTGTGCAGAGGCGAGGCATCTGTCTGCAACACTGATGACCCGAGTTCGGGAACAGACTCAGGATGTCAGAGAGCCGGCTGGAGGAAAGGATTGAGTGTCCTAAGGACTGCTCCTCATTTCCTGGGGATGGGGGGGGTTGTGTGTCTGGCACGCTACAAACCCCTAGCAGAGGCCGGGGGAACCTCAGTGCTGGTGCCATATCAGTAGGAGGCAGGGTGGACGCTGGCAGTCTTTGCACCTCCCCACTCCCAATATAGCTTACAAAATGCCGTCCCCAAAGCGTGCTCTGCTCCCGCCTCTACTCCACCATGTCTGCCAAATGGGGTCCCTGCTCCGAGGCCCCCACCTGGGGAGTAGCTAGGGGCAGTGCTGCTGCCCTTGGGAGGGGTGCCATGGCAACCCCCCAAGGGGGAAAGCCTGGGTATAGGGGAGGCGTGTGGGTGGGAGCTGAGCCCCTGTTGGGGGCATCAGCAGAGCAGATACAAAAATACATTTTAAAAAGTGCTCGCCTTCCTCTAACTGTTGTCGGCCGGAGCTCCTTTCCACGTCAATCCTCAACGCCCTTGGACTCCGCAAAGGAGCCAGACCAGATGACACCCTCAAGCTGGCGTCTGATCCACAGGGCTCTGAAAAGGATCTGACTTCAGATCCAATGTCTGGGGACCTGACACTTGCCTCCAAGAGAACCACGGACCAGGCGTCACCCCCTCCACCACTTCCTCTGACGACCAGGCACCAGGGGATGGCATACCATCTGACCTGACCTCCGATACAGTAGCACAGTCAGACCTGTTGACAGGGAACTTTACCACAGGGTCCTATGCCAGACCCCTCAGGTGCCCCTACCCTGAAGCCAGAACCCCAGCTGGGCCCAGTCCCATTGTCTGAGGTCCGTGCTCTTTTCTCCAGCTGATGGAACCCTATCAAAGGGGACATTTTGCCCTGTCCCGACTCCGCCTAGATATCCATGTCCTCCATGCAAATCACCTTTGGCACCTCAGACACCAGCCTGCCTGGCTTCAGGGGGTGATGGACAGGAGTCTCCCAAACAATGACAGCACGGTCGTCACCCATTGTCCAGATCGTCCTTTAGATGCCGGAGTAGTTCTAGGGGATGGGGGTCTGCATCATCAGAGGAATCCGCTGGAGGTTCCTCCTCCTACAATTCATCAGAAGACGACTTGTCTCTTCCATCCCTAGACCCAAGGAGGGATTCCCCAAGATCTCAGGACAATCCCTCCTTCCTAAATGTGATGAGACACATTCAGTTCCTTAACAAGTGGGAGATGGAGGATTTAGACCCAGAGAAACGCCGCCTAGCGAAGTTCTTAAGGGCCACTGACCCGAAACCATTAGTCATTCCACCATTAGTGGAGCCCTTCCAGGACGTTACGAAAATAGCCTAGAGACACCCTTCCACAACCTTGGTGGTTCCTAAGAAGGCTGACTACTTACATAGGACCCCTAAGGAGGAGCCACATTTGAGTGAACAACCCAAAGCGGATTAGATGATTCTCGTGGCTGCTCATGGGAGGACGCAACAGCCAAAACATATGAGCTCCCAACCACCAGATAAGGAGTCCAGGAAGATGGACCATTTTGCTGGAAGGTGTACTCTTCAGCCACTTGCATGGTCCAGTCATTAAATTTTCTGGCACACAAGGTGATGTGTGAGAAATCCTTCTGGAATAAAGCCATGGATCTGACTCTGTCAGAACCTGAGCTAACAAGACAGAGCTCTTAGTCATTCTACAGTCTGGTGCTGACATTGACAAGCACATTCTCTGGTGCTCGTATGACTCTGCAGACACTGCCGCTAGAACAGCTGCCACAGGGATATGCTTACGGCGCTACTCCTGGTTGAGGGTCTCTGGCTTCTGCCAGGATTTTCAGGATGTCCCTTTCCAAGGACCAGTTCTTTTTGGCCAGGAGGCTGAAAAGATAATCACTGGCCTGCAGGACTATAGGAAAAGCACTTTCTAAGGTCCACAAAATTTATAAGTTAGAGCCTACCACATCCAGGTGTCGTTCCTTTCACAGGCAACAAGGCCAGCAGAGTAGATGACAGCAGCAAAGGGGGTTACAAGAGGAAAGGAACCCCCCCCTGTCCTCGGGGGCACAGGGACCTAAGAATGCCAAAAACCCAAGAGCTCCCTTGCCCACTCCAGCTACCTCTGCATGACTCCCTGCCTGCTCTCCCTCCTCCTTCGGAGTGACATGGAGAGGCAGTAGGAGGGCGACTCTCCCTTTACCTCAGAGGTTGGTCCAATATCACTGAGGATCAGTGGGTACTCCAGATGATCGAAAGGGGTTATGCACTGTAATTCACCCAAATTCCTCCAGACAACCCACCAATTCCCACCCATTGCTCCCCATCCCGCACAAGCCTCATCCAGGCAAAAATCCAAGCCCTCCTGAGCAAGAAAGTGATCCAAGCAGTGCCAGCAAGTCAAGAGGAAGGGGATATTACTTCCACTTCTTCCTAGTCCCCAAAAAAAGACAGGGATCCTTTATCCCATCCTGGATCACAGTCAGCTGAATGATTTCATCGAATACAAACGGTTCCTGATGGTAACACTGCCGGGATTGCTGCCCATGCTTTGCCAAGGAGACTGGCTCTGTTTCCTGGACATGCAGGACACATATATGCATATCAAAATCCTGCCGTCCCACACAAAATACCTTCACTTTACCTTCCAGGGAGGGCACTACCAGTTCCGAGCGCTGCCATTCAGTCTTTCCTCCGCACCTTGGGTGTTCTCCAAGTGCCTAGCGACGGTGGCAGCAGCTGTCTGGAGGCAGGGACATTATATCTACCCCTACCTCGATGACTGGCTTCTGAAAGCTCCCACAAGGGAACAGCTGTGTCACACACTGGAAAGTACCTTCCAACTGTTTCAAGATCTGGGGGTTACCTTGAACCTTCCCAAGTCATCCCTCTGGCCCAGTCAGAGATTACAATACATGGGGGGGGCATCTTGGACACCATCCAGGGGAGTGCCTTTCTCCCCTCAGACAGGGCAGATTGACTGAGAGCACTGGCTCGGAGGGTCATTTCCACAAACCAGACTCCAGCCAGAATGGTCCTAGAACTGCTAGGCTATATGGCAGCTGCCATTGTGACAGTACCCTTTGCTCATCTACACATGAGGGTTCTCCATTGGAACCTCAGACTACAATGGGACTGGCGTTCAGACGATCTCGAGCAGCCAGTCCGGATCTCCAAGGTAGTGCATCAGATTTTGGAGTGGTGGCTGACCCCCTCCCTGCTAGAGTCCAGGGCTCCCTTTCAAAATCCCAGATCTTGGCAGATACTGATGATGGATGCCTTGGAACTAGGATGGGGTGCACATTTCAAAGACCATCAGACAAGAGGGACATAGACTCCTTCGGAATGCAACCTCCACATCACTGTGCTGGAGATGAGATGTTCTGTAATCCTTACAGGCGTTCCAGACGATCCTTCTTCCAGGCCCTCTACTGATCCAGACAGACAACAATGCCAGTGGTCTTCTACATCAACAAGCAAGGGGACACACACTCTTATCCCCTTTGCAGAGAAGCCATGAGAGTCTGGTACTGGGCAGTGGAGCACAACCAGGAACTCGCAGCGGTTCATGTTCTAGTAGTACAAAACACCCCAGCTGACAGCCTCAGCTGCTCTTGGTCTCAGGCTCATGAGTTGGTGCTATAATAGGATGTAGGAGATGGCCTTTTCGAAAGATGGGGACTTCCAGAACTGGACCTCTTTGTGTCCCCACTCAAAAGTGCCAAACTGCTCAGTTTCTGCTTGTTAGATCCAGGGCCTCGTGTTTTTTGGAGAGATGCATTGTCCTTCTCTTGGACAGGGAGATTCCTGTATGCCTTCCCTCCCTTCCCACTGCTTCAGAGAGTACTGCTCAGGCCTGAAGTAGAATGAGCCATTATGATTCTCATAGCACCATTCTGGCCTCAACACATTTGGTTCCCATTGCTCCAGCAATTGGCAATGGAACCTTCAGTTCCTCTACCCCTGTCTCCTCGCTTGCTCTCCCAGGAGTGAGGTACTTTGGTACACCCAAATCTCCAGTCTCTGCACCTGCATGCATGGCTCCTGCAGACTTAGGGACAGGTACAGGGTATCCACAAGGGTAGCTGAGGTCCTAGTGGCTGCGAGGAACCCCTCAACCAGGACCACATACGCCATGAAATGGAAGCGCTTCTGCCTATGGGCTTGGATCCGTTCACTTGTCTGGGGAATTCAGTCCTTGAGTATCTCTTTTCCCTGTCTGATGCGGGACTTAAGTTATTCGTCCATAAAGGTACACCTTTCTGCGGTGTCAGCTTAGCATGTACCAGTGGATGGCAGGACCCTTGCACAAATGGACCTGTCCCACACCTTTTTGCATGTTATAATGCACATTAAGCCACCCAGGCAGAACCCTTTTCCCCCCATGGGATTTCTTATTCATGTTAGAAAAACTTACATTGCCTCCTTTTGAGCCAGCCACAAGTTGTGAGCTATGCTGCCTGCCTTGGAAAGTGTTGTTTTTAGTTGCCATTACTTCAGCCCAGAGGATTTTCGATCTTCAGGCTCTGATGTGTAAAGAGCCTTATTTGATTTTTCACAGCAATAGAGTATCCCTGCGTACTAATCCTGAGTTCCTCCCAAAGGTGATGTCCGAGTTCACTCTTAACCAAGACATTCATCTCCCAGTTTATTACCCAGAGTACTCAAATAAAGGGTAAGCCTTGTTGCATACTCTGAATGTTCACAGAATTCTTTGTTTTTACGTAGACTGTACTCGGTCTTCTAGAAAGTCGGACCAGATGTTTGTGTCTTTCACCGAGAGAATGTTAGGGGCATCAGTGACTAAGCAGACATTGTCCAAATGGTTGGTGAATTATATAGTTTTCTGCTATCAAAAGTATGACGCACCTTTACCAGGACCAGTTAAAGGTCACTCCACTAGGGGTGTCGCCACTTTGTTTGCATCCCTATGAAATGTTTGGCAGCTGACCTCTCTGCTGCTGCCACTTGGAGTTCCATCCATACTTTCATTAAACACTACAGTTTGGACATTGCTTCCAGAAGGAGGGCTGGCTTTGGCCTTGCCGTCCTCCAGGACTGCTCTCTTAAGAATGCTGATGTTTTTTTCTCTATAACCACTGCCCATCTGACCTGGATTGTATCCTTGTACTGCTTGGAACCCCATCCTAATGGTTGTTACCTGCTGCAAGAGCTCTATCTCTAAGTGAGATAATACAGTTACGTAAGAACTTACCATGACAGTGGAACTTCAAGAAGAGTTCTTGCAGCAGGTATGTGTTCCTTCCCACCTTCCCCCATGGTTATATAAATTTTCTTCTCTCTGGGGGATGTTAGAACCTCCTCAGTTCCCCATCCTTTATACTAGCTGGGTCTCCTGCAGGCAAACTGAGGTGGTGCCAGGGGACCTCCCCCTTTATACCGTTGGTGACTTCAGGGGCAGGGCTGACATCAGGGAGGCATTCCCCACCTTGGACTGCTATCTAGAATTTTCTGTGGGGTCCTAGTGCCTGGCAGCATAGTCCCTAATGGTTATTACCTGCTGCAAGAGCTCTTCTCGAAGATCTACTGTTTCTTTGTGCGCCCTCCTGACTGGCGGCTTCAGCTATGGGGTGTCCTCTGTAATCCACACCTGGACCCTGTTTGGTCTTTAACTGAAACCCTGCCCTCATACTGGGCATAAGATTATTTCTTCCACTGCTTCGACATCACTGATATCCTCTTCGACAACTGAGTGACTCTTTTTCGAATAGTGCTGGCTCCTTTGAGTCGACTCTTTCCTGGCCTGATGAGGTTTGCTTCCCCACCAGTTTTCTTATCTCCGTTATACCAATGGAGTCTGACCATGTCTGTTCGCAGATTCAAGTTTGGCCAATAGGGCACAGGTGGATGTACCTATACTTGTGGCCTGGTGGCCCCCATATCAATGGGGCCACCTCCGGCTCCCACCCTGGTCTCCACCTGTAGCTCTGCTGTACACCAGGCTCCGTCTACAGTTGTTGGGGTAGAGCCCCTTTTTTCTTGCTCAGGAATAGGAACCGAACCAGTTCTTCCCTCTGGGGGCCACGTGTAGGAACTGCATGTCCCTAGGCACAAATTGGCTTATTTGGAGACATCCTCACAGTGGTCATCCCGCCTCTTGTGGATGCCTCCGCAGCCACTATACTCACTGCTTGGAACCTCTGGTGGCTATGGTTTACATGACCTCTACTGTGAAAACATGTCTCACATTTTCTTGACCTTGAAGGAAACTACTACTTTACTCAGCTGTGAGCTGTGTGGGAGATTCAATATTGCACTTGATATCTGCAACCTGCACACTCTTGCTCAATTCTGTGGGAGGTGAAACTACCCTTGATAATTGCTTTTTATTTATATATTTATTTAGTGTTTAACCAAGAAGGGGCTTGCAAATTCTGCTTATCTTGGAAGTAACTTCAGAAGGGTTTAAATACTGCATTTTGGTTGTCCCTTGGGAGCAGCTGGATTGACTACTAGGATTCTGTGACAGTTAAGCTATTTTTAAATAATTTACTGGTGGTTAAGGAGTTGTTATAGCAGAAGCTGCAGTTGTGGATTGAAACACAGCCTCTGGTGCAGGAGACTGTGTTCCCCTGATTGTTGTGCAGGTTGTCTTGCTGAAAGGAAGATTAAAACTCATCCTTGTGGTGGGTCAGAGCATGCAGCCGATTGTTCCTGAGGTCACAGCTTGAACCCAAACCCACCCTTCCCAACATCCCCCCCCCCCGGTGTCATTTTCTTTCTAGCACGGGTTGTGACATTATTTCCTCAAGGGGGAAGGTGCATACAGCAGGTTTCCTTACCAGCACAGCACACTGCATTGACGGTAACAGCACACTCAATAACTATATATAACAAAAAAAAAAAAAAAAGGCCTAACACAAGAGAATCAGGAAAGAAAACAGACATGTGGGGAGTAGTGCAGTGCACTGGCTGTGGGGCAGCAGTCTTCCAGTAGACTTTCTGGAGGCTGCAGTGCTACCCTATTTGTAGGCACCTCTCTCGTCTGAGGAAGGAGGGTGCTCGTCTCCGAACTGACTTGGCTAGAATTTGTGAAACCTCCTTCCCTATCCAGGGCCACTGCCACTACCTCAGAGGTTGCCAAGAAAGAGGAGCAGTTGGACCAAGGTGGGCTCAGGCAGGGAGAGGGTGGTGGAACAGACTCGCATTCCTTCAGCTGCACCTCTCCACAATTCATACACTCTTCTGGCAGAGAGTGGTTCCTCTATGGAGGCACCAGCAGTGGAGACCGAGGATGCTGGGAACCTCCACAAAGGAGTCCCAGAGGAGGGTGGCATGGGATCCCACAGGGAAGGAAACCACTCCTGGGGGGACTTAGTTTTCAGGGGCGTAGATCTGGGGAACTAAGGGGAGAGGAAGGTAAGGTGCCTGCCTGGTGCCATGACTTGGAGGGACAGGGAGCGAATCCTCAAGATCACGGGAGCAGCTGCACGAGGGAGGAACTGGATATCATTGTCCACCTAGGGACAAATTACCTGGCTATGAATGGGATCAGAGCAGTACAAGAGGAGTTTGAAGAGTTGGGGAGGGGTCTTAGACAAGTAGCATGTACAGTAACCTTCTCAGAGGTGCTGCCTGTCTATGGCAAGGGTGATGCTAGAGTACTCCACACCATGGGATTCAATGAATTGTTGAAAAACTGGTGCAGAGCTCAGGGTTTTGGCTTCATTGCGGACTGGGGGTCCACCTGGAGGGATACAGGCCTATACTGGCACGATGGTCTGCATCTGTCCAGTAGGGGAACCAGAATCCTAGGTGATAGGTTTAAATGCATAATTGGCAAGCATTTAAACTAGCCAAGGGGGAGCAGTGTTGGGCAAGATACTTTTTCTATTACCGTATGTTTGGAAGTTTGGAAACTTGTTCCAGGAAGCTCTGTGCATCACTAGAAGGATGGAGAAGTACTAGAAAAAGTAATACACCTTACAATTATAGTTATTTATTTTTATACAAAAACAATACAAATATGATAAATAACAGATTACATTTTTTGAAAGTAATAGATTAGTTACTTTCAAATAAATGTGATCAATTACGATTACGTATGTTTTTTGTATAAAAAGACCTAAGTAATTGTAACTGTAAGGTGTATTACTTTTTCCAGTACTTTTCCATCATTGCTAGTGACTGCACAAAGCTCTCTGGAACAAGTTTCCGAAAGTAATAGAAAAAGTAACTCACCCAGCCTCCCCCCACAAAACACAGTCGTTAGAGAAGTAAACACCAAGGTAGAGAAGTTAATGGAGAGCAGGACAGGGGTAAATGAAGAAAAAGGCAGTAAGGACAGGGATGGGGCTAAAAGGGGTAAGGCCATCAACAAATGGAGGGTGATGAGTACCAGCGCCTGTAGTCTGTGTAACAAGCTTCCTGAACTAGTGGCCTTGATGGAAGAGGGACATCTGGATATCGTGGCAGTCACTGAAATATGGTACACCGAGAACCATGACTGGGATGTCAACATACCAGGGTACACAATGTACAGGAGGGACAGGGAGGGTAAGAGTGGAGGAGGAGGAGTAGCTCTCTATGTAAGGGAAAGGATCAAAGCAACGGAACTAAAGGATAAACCGGGAGTAGAACAGGCACTGTGGGTTACCCTGAAAACAGGTTATGGCACCACAGTTCGCACAGGGGTAGAATACAAACCACCATCTCAGGAGGAGGCAATGGACAAGGAAATGATAGAAGGCATCCTTAGAATGGCAGAAAAAGGGGAGATATTGTTGATGGGGGACCTGAATATGCCAGACATTAGCTGGAGCACCCTGGCTGCAGCCACATCAAAAAGCAGGTTTATTCTCGATGCCCTACAGGGGGTATGCCTCAGACAGCTAGTGGTAGAACCCACTAGGAAGGGAGCAATCTTAGACCTGGTACTGTCAAATGGGGATGGAGAAAGGATCACAGATTTAGAAGTGGGTAGCCATCTGGGAACAAGTGACCACAAAACAGTGTGGTTCACAATAAACACAGCCATAGAGTCGAGCCATACAAAAGCAAGAGTGTTGGACTTTAGGAGGGATGACTTTGGGTAAAATGGGAGAGTGCTTCAAAAAAGCGCTAGCAAACTGGCAAGAAGGAGGGGTGAAGGAACAATGGGGAAAAATGAAAACAGCCATCACAGAGGCAACAGGCCTTTGTATGAAGCAAAACGAAGGGAAAAAAACACTATGGTTCTCAAGAGAGGTGGCGGGGAAGGTTAAGGAGAAAAGATGGCATTCAGGAAGTATAAGGAAACACAGAAGGAGCAGGACAGAGAAGGAAATTAAAGCAGAAGGAAGTGGGGAAGGCAGTCAGAATAGCAAATGTCCAAACTGAAGAAAAGATAGCCAGCTCAGTTCAGAAGGGGGATGAAACCATTTATAGGTACATTAGGGAGCAAGCAGAGTTGAGGTCAATTCAGAATTTAATTGAAATTCATAAATCAAGTCAAAACTGTGATCAAGTGGGTAATTGGAGTTGAATTGGATTTGAAACAAAATGAAAGCTATAGAATTGGAATTGAATTTGACATATTAATTATCAATTCGATTTGAAATCCAATCTTTAACATTTATTTTGCACAGAACCTTTGCTTTAAATTGTGGAATAGCATTCATAGTGTAGTCTGGCTTAGTGTTTGGCAAGTGAGGCATCATGACCCAAAAATTGAGCTACCATGTTGCCAATGACTGACTGATTTAAACCAAAGTGCTTTACGGTGGAGAGCAAATCACTTTGA
Source organism: Neoceratodus forsteri (assembly GCA_016271365.2). NCBI lineage: Eukaryota > Metazoa > Chordata > Ceratodontiformes > Ceratodontidae > Neoceratodus > Neoceratodus forsteri. Next base: position 838,829,084 of record CM028134.1, read on the forward strand.
TTAGTTCAACTCACTGGTTCTGTCAATCATTGGTAGCACATGGTAGCTAAACCTAAAGATTAATTGAGCCTGGCTCAATGGTCAGCACACCTGCATGTAAATCACACAATCACAGTAACGGGTGTCATGAATGATGAGCTGATTGCAGCTTAGCACACCTACTGCCTCATCCAGAGGAACTGTGTAGGTGAGTCTATTAGTATCCAATTGTGATGTGAATGCTCACACCTGTTCTTTAATTAATTAGAAAAATCTCACCTGTCTTGTAGCTCTGTGTAGGAGCCAGCCTTACCCTCATTGTTTGAGTACATTTTGGAAAGACAAGGAGAGTGACTAGGAGTGTTGGGATTTGGAGAACAGTTTGGTGTGTTGGAGAGCTTTGAATGATTACTTGGATTTGGACCTGGACTGGAACAGAGAACCCTGATGACTGAATGACCCTGGACTGGAAGAGGAACTGAGAAACAGAATAAACCCTATTTTGCTTGCTGTTTGACCACAAACTTTGCCTGACAAATTAGACATTGCTGTTGATCTCAAGTGCCATTATGCCAAAAAAGTATTCAGTCTTTGAACATTTTGGGGAGCCAAGTGAATATAATGCAAATGGGAACTATTGTGCTATATGCAAATACTGTCGAACTTCTGTCTCTGGCTCAATAAAAGCTACTTCTAACTTCATAAGGCATCTCAAAGTAAGTACAGTTAATATTGAAATTCTTTGTCTTGCATGTCTACATGCATCGATAATTTTATCGATCAATTCAATGAGTATGTTGTTTAACTAGAGAATCCTCTAATGCTAGTAGAGTATATTGTGTGCAAATGTCTGTGTGGTTATAATATGGATAAAGTAAGTTGTATGTTAATTTTTAGATGAAACACCCTGAAGTCTTTGGGGAGTCATCTCATCAATCTGGCCAGACCTCAGGCCCCAAGAAGTGGGAAGCCACAGACCCTCACCAGGAGAAGCTTACCATCAAAATCATTGGCTTCATTGCTGAAGACCTCATATCTTTGTGAAAGACAACACAGAATTTCACGCCATCCTCAGCACAGCCGAACCATGTTTCACCATGCCCAGCAGGAAACATGCCAGCCAGAAGCTACTTCCTAAACATGCTTCCAGTGTCCAAGATAAACTGAGGAATCAAATGCAGCAAGCACACATTTACCTCACCATAGATCTGTGGTCTAGCAGAGTTTTGAGGTCATTTATTGGATTCACAAGCCACTTCATTGTTGACCACTCACTAGAGACCACCATGTTGGCTTGTCACCAATTTAGGGGTGCACATACTGCAGAGAACATTTACAGACAGTATGAGGAAACTGTGACATTTTATAACATTGCAGCTAAAGTGTCAGGCATAGTGACTGACAATGCTGCTAACATGGTGAAGGCATTCACTATATTCCCACCAGTAGATGTCCAAGACAGTGATGAAGACCAGGATGAGGATGTTGCCATTGAAGTGGTGAATGTGAGCGACAAGCTGGATTATTTGCCACCTGTGCATAGCCCTTGTTTTGCTCACACTTCAGCTGGTTGTTCGTGATGCCCTTGAGCAGGCTGGTCCTTCAAGACCAGTGATTGCAAAGGTGTCGAGAATAGTTGCTCACTGCCATAAATCCAACAAGGCCACAGAGATACTAGAGGGACACTGCAAACTGCAGATGTCAAATGTCACAAGGTTGAATAGCCAGCTTAAAATGCTGAGGTCCATTCTGAAAATCCCTACAGAGGTCCTATCTGAGCTTAAAACCCCATGCAAGCTGACACCATATGAACTGAAAATCATTGGTGAACTCTGTGAAATTCTTGCGCTCTTTGAGGTCACTGAGAAGATTCAGGGGGACTGGATAATCACTGCCAGCTATGTCATTGCATGTGTCAGAGGTTTACGTCATACAATGGCACATATTAGTGAGAAGTACAGTAACAAGATGGTATCAACCATGCAGTCATCCTTGGAGATCTGACTTGCAAAGTTTGAGGAGATGGAGAATTTCAAGATGGCTGCAAGCCTGGATCCTCGCTTCAAACTGGACTGGTGCAAGGATGAGGAAGTACACAGCATGAAGGAGCTGCTGATTGAAGAGGTGACCTCCCTGCTGCCAAGAGCTGCTAACATGGCTACATCACCTCCATTAAGAGAATTCACCAAACTCTTCTCATACAAGACCTCCCATTCTGCTGAAATGGGCAGCAGCAACACCAACACATTTGCACATGTTGAAATCTCGAACTACCTGAGTCAACCCTGCCAGCCAGAAGACTCTGATCCTCTGGCATATTGGAAAGAAAAACTAACAGATTCCCCCATTTATCCCAGCTAGCCTGCAAGCATCTCACCATACCTGCCTCATCTGCACCTGTAGAGACACTTTTTAGTGTTGCTGGCAATATTTTCAGGCCTGAACGATGCAACTTAAGTGACACAAAATTTTGATGATCAGATGCAACAGATTTGATAAGTGATGGCTATCCTCGTCCTTCCTTCCTGATGTAATAAATGACAATAAATATGACACAATGCGTAACTTGTGTTGGATGTTGTTGATACAACATTAGGAAATTTAATAGATTGTGAGAAAGTGGACCGTATTCACCAGTGTTTAGTGACTGAGTTATGATTCTTTCAAACTACACATAACACTCATTGAAGCTTTAAAATGCAAAATGACATCTTCCTTTGCATGGCTTTCTATTTTGTCATTTTAAAGCTTCTGTGACTTTTGTGAATAGTTTCAAAAACTGTCCTTAACCAGTCCTGTCCTAAAATTGCTTGGTGAATACAGCCCACTATTTGGAATTGACCACATTGATTTATTATAATTGGAATTGATGGATTTGAAGAGGTAAGTGAATTGAATTAGTGGAATTGACCCCAACTCTGGAGCAAAGAAAGATGAAGGAAGGGATAGTGAGACTTACTAAAGGGAAGGGAGGGTGGGCAGAGGATGACAGTGAAAAAGCAGGGATACTGAATGAATATTTCTGCTCAATATTCATAAAAGATGAGGAGGGGGAGGTACCTAAATCAAAGAATAGAAGCACTCTGGATAGGGAGGTCGATACCAGTCCATTCACAGAAGGGTCCTGAAAAAACTCAAACTGAAGGTGGACAAAGCAATGGGGCCTGATAGGATTCACCCAAGAATTCTAAAAGAACTAAGGGTAGAATTAGTGATACCACTGACTACCCTTTTTAACAAATCATGGGAGGATGGTGTAGGACTGGAGGAGGGCAGACATGATTCCCCTTCACAAAAGTGGGAGCAAGACAGAGGCAGGAAACTACAGACCTGTTAGTTTGACATCAGTGGTAGGGAAAATGATGGAATCACTTCTAAAGGAAAGAATTGAGTTCCTAGAGGCCAGTGGGGCACAGGACCCAAGGCGGCATGGATTCACAGCAGGATGGTCATGTCAGATGAATCTAATATATTTCTTTGACTTGGTGACCAATGTGGTAGACCAGGGAGGGGCTGTGGACATGGCCTACCTAGACTTTAGCAAGGCATTTGACATAGTCCCACACAAAAGATTAATATACAAGTTAGCCAGCCTTGGAGTGGGTCCCAAGGTGGTAGCCTGGTTAAAAAATTGGCTGGACAACATGATACAGAGTGTAATAGTAAACCAAGTTTACTCTGAAGAAAGGGGGGTTACTAGTGGGGTACTGCAGGGTTCAGTATTGAGACTGGTCCTCTTTAATGTCTTTATAAGTGACATTGCAGAAGGACTGCAAAGAAAAGTATGTCTCTGCAGACGACACAAAGATCTGCAACAGGGTTGATACAGAAGGTGGGGTGGAGAGGATGCGAAGGAACTTGGCAAGGTTGGAGGAATGGTCAAATGTATGGCAGCTTAGATTCAGTGCAAAGTAATGCACCTGGGACACAAAAATCCAGGGGAAGAGTACACAATGGGGGCTGAGATAATAACAGAAATGGAATGGGACCTGGGGGTAGTCATATCAGATGACTTTAAGGTGAGCAAGCAATGTGAGAAGGCAGTAAGGAGGGCTGGTGGGATACCAGGATGCATAGGGAGAGGCCTTTTTTGGAACCCTATAGGGGCTTCCCCGACACGAGTTCACTACCTCTGTTTGCCTTCCCCACCTTTGATTCCGAGGTTGACAGGTGCTGTTCTGCAGGTTCCCTGCCTGGGACTGCCCACAGTCTGAACGTCCCCTCAAATCCATGGTTACAGTCTCTGTCCTGATTTCTGAGATCCTTGTTTTTTTTGTCTGCTTGAAAATGCCGGTTTTGCCCATGCATCCCCCTCCTCAAAGGTCAGGGTATGTTTTCTCTCTTCTTCTGGACAGTGATCATGGTAGACCTTCACCTTATGCTACAAAAGGCACTTAAACCCCATTCAGACTAGATTCTGCCACCGGAGTCTTCCAATAATACCAGGCCATGAGCTCTGCAATTCTTCGCAAAATGGGCCCCTGTGGGTTTTTCCATTATATGCTCTGATGTTTTGCTTTTCAGAAACATCATCAGACATCCTCCTTGCACCTGTCAGTACTCTAAGTATGGTTCAAGTCTCTGCATATGAAAGTACACCTTTGTGGCATACATTCAGTTGGAAACGCTTTCCTTCATGTATCTCGATGGATGCACCTGGGCTAACTGGCTTCCCATTATCTGCCGCACCAGAGGTGTTTCGGCCAGGCTTCTCCTGCGGACTTTTTTGGGTATACTTGGCTGCTGCCATCCTAATTGATTACATATCCCCAATAATACCTGAGACTTTGTTCAAGGGAACTCTGCAATGGTTAGGCCTTGAGATTTACCTGCAAACAGATGCCAGCATCTTATCACCCTATATCAAATTTCTCCATTTGTGAAGGTGCATGACCACTCATACAACAAATACCTCGAATCCAGAGGATGTGGGTATTCCTTTAAAAGGTCTGCAAACTCGCCAAGGTGTTCGGCAGATGGGCGGTGCCCATCTGTATGTCTTTGCCTTTGAAGAGCCATTTTTTATGCTTGCTGTTCTTTTCTATCTTTTTGGCTGGCTTCCCCAAACTCCCCCACAGGGGCTCAGCTCCCACCTTCGCTGACTTTTCATGCCCAGACTTACCCCCCTGAATGGGACCACCAGGTGGGCACCTCCCCAAGGTCAGTGGTAACTTTGCCCTGGCTTACTCCCCTAGGGTGGAGCCACGGGAGTGAGGCCCCATGTGGCGGAGATGGTAGAAAGTGGAGGTGGTGAAGCAGAGCTTCATGCTTCGGGGAGCCAGCATTTTGTGGGCTGTATTGGACTGGGACATGCAGTGCTGGCCCGCGTCCGCCCCACCCCTCATTGATGCGGCGCCGGCACTCTAGTTCCCCCAGCCTCCATCAGGGGCTCATAGTGTGCTGGACACACAACCCCCCGGAGAAGGAAAGCTGTCCCTTGGACAATCGATCCTTCTCCCCCGGTCAGCCTTCCAATGTCTCAAGTCTGTTCCCAAACCTGAGTGATTGGCGTCGCAGTCAAATGCTCTGCCTCTGTGGGCTGGCATGATCTCCATTCTTTCAGGCACCTCCTACGAGGGACGTCTCATGATTTAATAAGTTATTTCCCCGATGTATGTTACCTGACCAGGAAACACCCACTCCCTTGCCGTGCATTAAACCCATGCCTATAGGGTTCTGGGCTATGGATAACAGACTATACCTCATCAGTGGTACATGTCCCGGGGAGCAGAAATACACTGCCTGATGCCCTCTGCCATTTCAAAACAGCGGAGCACGAACAGGAAGTTCCACAGGATGTAGCTGAAGACATCTTCGTCTGCGGGGTTCATCCTGACAGGAATCTGTTCTTCTCTCTGCCTCATATCCTACTGCCTCACTGCTGCCCCTTACAACCAGACCCGGACACAGTCTGACTGGACCTTCTCTCTCTCTCTCTCTCTCCTGAAGGCACCTCTGGGGTCAGGACAGGTGTGGTTCCCACTGTTACAGTTGAGGGTTCTGGTGCTGATTTATGCCCACCCTCCTGCCCTTCTATTTTGGAAATGCCCCTTCAATCCAATTCTTTTTCCATACGTACTTTTGGCTTTTTTTTTCCCCTTTTAGTCCCACTCCTGCGTGTCCCCAACGTGACACACATGTGTGGAGGCATGCGTATGCATGCCTTGTGGGAAGCCCCCCCACCCTACCGGTCGCACTGTTGCCGCTTGCACCTATCACTGGACCTCCATCCGGTGACGGCGGGAGTACGGGCAGGCGACACCCCCCCCAGCTTCAAGGGAGAGAAGAACCTTCGCGCAAACCTGCTCCCACCCCCAATGCTGGCACCCCGGTGACCCGAGGTCATTCCCAAACCTGGGTTGCCGGCGCAGCGCGAGGTAAGGAGTCAGATGCCTCGGCACCACCAGGCTGGCTCCTTCAATCCAATTCTGCATTTCCTGCTCCTCCATGCTCTGTTACAGAGGGCTTACCATCCTCTCTTGGTTCAAGAGTCACCTTTATGATGGGAGTCTTTATGCCAGCCTGGGTGTCTCATGCCATGCCCTTTTCTCGGCAGAGCAGGTGCCATGCCTCTGAGGGGACTGGATTGAGTTGGACCATGTTTTCATGTCCTCCTCTGTATATACTGGACTATTTACTCCCACTTTCGGTGTTTGGTGTTCCCTTTGTCACCGAACCTTTACCTTTCTTTCCCTGATGGGAGAAAGGTCTCTACCTCCATTTGGTTTTTACAACTGTTCTTAAGGGACATTCTTCACCCCTGCACCCCAGTAGGACTCCACTTACCTCTGGGAGTTCTCAGTTAAGTCCTAGACTGACTGACGATTGGTTTCTTTTGGGCCCACAGTTCCATAAGGCCTGTGCCTCCTATCCTGGAACCTTTTACTCTGCATTGCAGTTTTGTCGGCTGGCAGCACTGCTGCGTTCTAGGCTGTGTGCATGCAGGGCCCTATCTGCCTTTCCTAAGGAAAGGATGCCCTTCTGTGGCCTGATCCTACCTTTTTCACTAAGGTATTAGTTTTTCCTGTGTATCAATAACCATTCAGCTACCAGTCCCTTATGCGGGGCATGAAGCTCCTGAGGCTGCTTTAATTCGCATCTCAGTTGTTCACAGTCCCTTTCACTCTTAATGAATGATGTCACAGTGCAAAACAGCACCACCTTTTGATTCATTTCCCCTGGATAGTGAAAGGGAAATGCCCTGTTTTGGTACAAGTTCTGTCCAAATTTAGGTGGCTGCCTACGTTCTTTTCTTTGTTATAACACAAATGACATGCCCTGACCAAATTGTCAATGGATGTACTCCGAGATCTGGACCAGGGCTCCCCTACTGGAGTGGTCTTCATAGACCTCTCTAAGGCCTTTGATTTGGAAAACCACAACCTGCTTCTAGCCAAGCTGGGCAACATAGGCCTCGACTGCCATGCTCTAAGGTGGTTTGAAAGTTACTTAACTAGCTGCATACAGAGGGTAAAATGGACACCATATCAGATCCACTTCCACTAAAAGAGTGGGTGCCACAAGCATCGTTACTCGGGAGGGGGCCCCCCCTTCTCCCTGTTCACTAATGAACTAAGTGACCACTGTGAAGGGAGCACTGTCCAGTATGCGGATGATGTCGTCATCTATCGATCCACGGCCAACCTGGCAGACCTCAGTCCCTTACTCCAAGATGACCTACGATCCCTTGAGAACTGGCTCATCGAGAACAGAATGGTCCTTAACACAGACAAAACTATGGCCATGTTGTTTGGTCCTAGACCTGTCAGTCAGGACAGAAAACAACACCTAAATCTCACCTCCGCGTCTGGCAACTGCATAGAAGTAGTTCCTTCCCTAAAATACTTCGGCCTCACCCTGGACCAGGGTCTCACCCTTAAGAACCATGTGGACCAAGTAACCAAAACCATACATGGGAAACTGGGCACTCTTTACCGACGAAAAGATCAGCTGGTACCAGAAGCCAGGGTCTCTATCACCACCAGCGTCCTCATCCCGACACTCACATACGCCACCCCAGTTGTATACGGGCTGGCGAAGTCTGAGAGGAATAGACTCCAAGTACTCTACAATAAAGTGGCTCACTTGGCCTCCCTGGCAAACCCCAGGAACCACCACTGTGACACCCTATCCCTACTAAACTGGCCCTCACTGGATGCCCACCTCCAGTATCCTCAGCTATGCCTAGCCTACAAGTTAATCAGTCCGACTCCTCCCCCTAGTCTCTCTGGACTCATTGCTCTAAAGTCCAATCCCCGGCTCCTCCGCACATCAGGACAAACTCTCCTACATGTCCCCAGAGTAAGAACCAAGGCAGGCATCAAGTCATTAGCCCACACTGCTCCCACCCTATGGAACATACTCCCACCCGGTGTGTGGGAAGCACCCTCTATCAAAAGTTTCCGCACCAGGCTTAAGGCTCATATGGTGGTAGCCAGTACTTGCCACTGCATTGGCCCCTGAGACCACCCCTCAGATAATAGCTTTTTTCGGACCTATCCAGACTCTAGTGTGTTCCCTTTAGGTACAATACTGCTTGCCAGCATTGCGGCTCACCCTACTTACCTTATGTACCACTACTGTGTGTTTGCCTGTGATACTCGTAACTCATGCTCACTGTTTCACAATGCTGTACATCTATTGATATGTAATCCCGGTTGCCCCTGAAAAAAGGACCTTCGGGGCCCAGTGGGCTTACCCGGTCACCAAAATTTAATAAATAAATAAATAAATATATACTGCCGGTCTTGGCTGTGGTCAAGATTCACTCCACATGAGCGCTGGCTACTGCCACAGCAGGTTTACAGGGGTATCAACTGCTGTACTTGGGGATACAGCTTCTGCTTCCAGGATCCGTCCCTCCCCTATACTTTACCATTGATGGTCTTGTTTTTTTACACGAGGACTACCTTTGGACGTACAGTCCTCCAAGGTCTGCTTTCACACAGACACACTTTCCTGCCACCCTGATTTACGCATAACTGCTTAGGAATCTTCCCATGTGTTATGACCTGCTGCAAGAGATTGCCTCGAAGATAGTACAGTTGCATAAGAACTTACCATAACAGTAGATCTTCGAGAGTATCTCTTGCAGCAGGTCATGCTGCTCCTCCCTCCGTCCCCTTTTTCCTGTCTACACTAGTGGGCGGAGTTTGTCTTTACTTTCCAACTCCTGGTTCAGTTCTGGGGTTGCCCAGGCAGTAAGGAAAAAGAGGTTGGCCTATAGAAAATTCAGGAAGACCAAAAGAGAAGTGGATAGAGAAAATTACCTAAGATTGGCTAGTGAGGCAAGTAAGGAAGTCCGGCGAGCAAAGGCACAGCAGGAGCTGCAGACAGCTGAAGGAATTAAGAAGGGGGAGAAGGCTTTCTTTCGCTATATAAGTGAGAAAAGGGACAAGAAAGAAGGGATTGTTAGCCTTAAGAAATGGGTGGAGTGGGTGGAGGATAATGGAAAAGCAAGGATACTAAATGAATACTTCTGTTCCGTCTTCACCAGGGAGAAGGGTGGACCAGTGCCTTCAGAAAAAGAGGAGCAGGGAGTGAGGGGAACACAGATGTAGTGATAGAGAAGGATAGAGTGAGGGAGGGGCTGCTGGCATTGAAGGTGGACGAATCACCAGGCCCAGACAGACTACATCCAAGGGTACTAAAGGAACTGGCTGAGCAGTTGGCAGGACCACTTGCAGACCTATTTAACAGTTCACTAGAGTCGGGCATGGTACCACAGGACTGAAGAACAGCACATGTAGTGCTCCTCCACAAAAGCGGTCCTAAGGATGACCCAGGGAATTACGTACCAGTCAGTCTGACCTCCATTGTAGGCAAGCTCATGAAGACCATACTAAAGGAAAGGTTGGTGGAATATCTAGAGGAGCATTGTCTCCAGGATGCGAGGCAGCATGGGTTCATGGGGGAAGATTGTGTTAAATGAATCTGATTGACTTCTTTGACTGCCACTAAGACAGTAGAGTGGCCAAGTGGTAGACAACCTCTATCTTGATTTCAGCAAGGCCTTTGACTCTGTGCCCCACAAAAAGTTGATCAGGAAGTTGGTGGATCTTGGGGTTGGGGAAAAAATGGCCAGATGGGTGGAAAACTGGCTGAGGGAAAGAACCCAGAGGGTGGTTATGGGGGGGAATATTATCTGGTACCAGAGGTGTAACCAGTGGGGTCCCACAGGGCTCTGTGCTGGGGCCGGTGTTGTTCAATGTTTTCCTCAATGACATTCGAGATGGCATTAAGGGCAAAATGTGCCTATTCACAAATGACACCAAGCTCTATGGGAGAGTGGACACAGCTGAAGGGGTACAGGTCCTACAGGAAGACCTGGAAAAGCTGGGGAGGTGGTCCAGGATCTGGCAGCTTGGCTTCAGTGCCAAGAAATGCAAAATTATGCATATTGAAGCCAAGAATCCCAGGATAGAGTACTACCTGGGTGGAATCTGAGTATCTGCATCAGAGGAGGAGAAGGACCTGGGAGTGATAATCACTAGTGACCTGAAGCACTCCATGCAGTGCAAGAAAGCAACAGCAAAGGCAAACAAGATGCTGGGATGCATATCTAGGGGGATCAGTAGTAGGAGAAAGGAGATTATACTGCCTTTGTACAGGTCAATGGTAAGGTCGCATCTAGAGTATGGAGTTCAGTACTGGTGCCCACACCTCAAAAAGGACATTAACCTGCTAGAGAAGGTCCAGAGGAGGGCTACAAAGATGATAGTGGGTCAGCAGGGTAAGGCATATGAAGAGAGGTTGAGGGCACTGAACATGTACTCCCTGGAAGACAGGAGAAAGAGAAAGGACATGATTGGGACCTTCAAGTACTTGAAAGGGATAAATAAGGTTGATAAGGAAGGTCTCTTTAAGCTGTCAACCATAACACTAGGGGCCACAGTCTTAAGCTGGAGGTGGGAGGTTTAGGAAGGAGGTCAGGAAGCACTTCTTCACAGAGAGGATGGTGGACACTTGGAATTCACTGTCAGAAGAGGTTATCTAATTGAAGACAGTGGGCAGCTTTCAGAGAGGCTGGGGTAGGCGTAGGGGGGAAAAAAGAATCATGGGTCAGGAGAATGGGAGGGTGGGGAGGAGGGCAGAGGCGTTAACTCAAGCTGTGGACCCTGCAATACAAGCAGACTTGATAGACCAAATGGCCTTCTTTTGCTGGTTCCTTCGTATGCATATTTATATATGTATACTTCTGTATATTTATTTTTGGTTATATCCAAAACACATGATTTTTTGTGTATATATTTCTCCTCCATTTGCCTCGGCGACATCATGATCAGGTCGCTAATGAGAAGAAGAACTAAGGAGTATTGGGACCACCCTCTCTCTTATAGTGCATAGACCTGGTCATGTGGTGCATGAAGGGGTGGTCCCAGGTAATACTGCTAAGAAGTCTTCTGGAAACAAGTGCCTCCAGCAGAAGGTTCCCATGTATTATGACCTGCTGCAAGAGATACTCTTGAAGATGTACTGTTACGGTAAGTTATTATGCAACTGTACTTTCCTCATTGTCTTTCTGAATGAGTCACTGGGTGTACATGGTTCTTAGGGGGTGGGATGTCTTCTTTTGTATTGTTCTTCATGTTTGGATACTGTGTTTGTTTTGTCCTTTGTGATACTTGAAGATAATAAAGCATACTATTCTCAAAAAAAAAAAGTTCCACTGATCCACCTAACCCTCTCTCTCTCTCTCTCTGTAAAGCAAGGGCTACTGGGCAGCTCACCCCAGTAAGAGGGTTATGAGTCTTGCTGGAAGCCATTCTTCCTTTTTCTGCATGTTCTCTTGCAGGAATGTTTTTCTTCACTCCTGTTACACCCGCCTCTTATTTCTGCCCAGGGTACATCCCATTCATCTCGAGTATAGGGTACTGAAAGAATTCAGGGAGGTGTTGACTGCCCTACTGATGACCTTATTCAACAACTCACTGGAATTAGGTGGGGTTCTGGTACATTGGAGGAGAGAAGACATGGTTCCTCTACATAAAGGCAGCAGTAGGGAAGATGCTGGTAACTACAGGCCAGTGAGCCTCACCTCAGTGGTTGGGAAATAAATGGAAACACTGGTAAAGGAAAGGTTGGTGGAGTATCATAAATTCAATAGGCTGCAAGACCAAAGGCAGCATGGATTCACAGGGGGGTTGTCATGCCAGACGAATCTGATTCAGTTCTTTGACTGGGTGACCAGGGAAAAAGATGAGGGAAAGGCAGTGGATGTGGCATATCTGTACTTTAGCAAGGCCTTATACATTATGTCACAAAGGAGACTGATTAAGCAGTTGAACAGCTTAGTGGTGTGATCCAAGGTGATGAACTGGGTTAGGAACCAGTTAACAGATAGATGACAGAGGGTAAGTCAATGTCTCCATAAGTGACATTGTAGATGAATTGGAATGGAAAGCATGCCTTTTTGCAGTTGATACCAAAATTGGTAATGGGGTGGACAATAAGGAAGAGGTAGAAAGAATGTGGAGGGATCTTGGGAAACTGAGGAGTGGTTACAAGCATGACAGATGGGGCTCAATGCCAAAAGGTGCACAGTTATGTATAGGGATGTAAGTTTGTCATGGCAGTCATACACATCATTGATTCCATGACGTTTCTTCTTTATTCTGGACTTCCATGTCTTTCACTAGTGTCATCAGAATGTAGCAATGATGACAGTGCCACAACATTTACTACTGTTTACTAATGATTTCATGACAAACAATGAGTCATTAAAACATCATCCATGACAAACTTACATCCCTAATTATGTACCGAGGGCACAGGAACCCAAGAACTGTGTATAGGATTGGGGGTACTGTCAGTCACTAAGCAAGAAAGGGACCTAGAACTTATTATGTCTGATGACCCCAAAGTGGTAGGGCAGTGTGACAAATCAGTAGGTAGGTCCAGTGGAATGCTGGGATGCATACGGAGGTATCTCCAGCAGGAGGAGGGATGTGGTGTTGCTGTTATATTGCTCACCGGTGAGACACCACCTGAAGTATTGAGTGCAGTTCTGGAGGACACACCTTAAAAATGACAGGGTGGAGGCAATCCAGAAGAGGGCAGCTAAAATGTGCAGGGTTTGCACCAAAGCCCTTTGAAGAAAGACTGAGGGGATCTTAACGTGTACACCCTGAAGACAGGAGAGTGAGAGGGGACATGATAGAGACCTACAGGTAGCTCGCTGGGGTGAACAGGGTGCAGGAGGGGAGTCTCTGTCAAATGAGGGAAGAGTAGCAAAACCAGAAAGCATGCAATAAAGGTGTGTGGCTAGATGGAGAGAATTTTGAAAAATACATAAACTCAGCCCCAAGGTTGAAGTTATGCAGTCTATCAGCACTTTTATCAGAAAATAAAAAAATCTGAAACAAAAAAAGTTTTCTTACCCAATTTTCTTTACTTTTCAAAAACTCGGACACAGTGCACACAGTACAAAAACAAGACTCATTTACATAGTCCATAAAGCAGCAGTTCTATCTTCTAGCTCAGTTGCCTATTGCATATTCTTTACACTGCGTGCTTTCTATATGGTATTCCTTGTATGGCTTTTCAGGTTTACAGCTTATCCCAGGCTATGGACTTCATGGCAGGGGGGATATGTTCATGCATAACCACATGCACAACATTACTGACATTTTGGCGAAAACCATTCCTTCTTCAAAACTATGTTGCCCTGCTTAGTTTGGGTTCAGATACCATTTTTGTAACAATGGTAACATGGATAGGGTAGCTGTAGAAACTTGAGCGAAGTATAAATGCATTTAAATGTGAATGGATTATTCTTTACAACACCAAGTGCAAATACATTGTGATGAAACACTCAAGTGAAAAAAATGCATTAATGAACACAAACCTTAGCCTTTCATAGTGTGATAAAAATTTAAAACCCCAACCCATAAGGCAGGATGCACCAATAACTGTGTTTCTAGCAATGTACTAACTTACTCTATAACATCATCACAAACTTCTATGCACGGTTCTCATATGTTCAAGCATAGAGGTCTGATTCTAAAAAATGCTTTCAGTTATACTGGATCAAGAGTGGTTATTCTGTGTGGTTGCACATAAGGTACGTATGTTAACTAAGTACCATGGTACAGCATAAACCATAATCTGATATTTCATGCTGGTCTATTCCACAGAAATTTCTGATAAATTCCACATTTCACTTTCGCAGTTAGAAATTACCCTATCCATTTCATTGTATTGTAAATACCCACAACATATCACATATTTTTTTTTTTATGTTTTTTGTGCATACTATAACTCCTGGTTGGATCTGCTTAATTTATACTGTTATATTATGCACTAGAAATTCAGTTAACTATGCTTGTTCATTATTTTCTAAGGTATCTCATTTAGCATACAGTTGTGATCCAATGCCATTTTTATTGCTCACCAATAATTTGTTCTTCACTCTGAACAGTCTATGATATCTAAGCACATATGGTGTAATATTTGCAATTTATACACAATTACCTTACATAATATCCTTGAAGTGATGTTCAGTTGCCCTACAACTGTGCTCGTTATTAATTCAAATATACTGGTATGACATGACTGTTCATAGTTGCTACGGTGGACCATACAATACTCAGTTCGAGGTATACTACTTTATTTCCACTTCAGTATTCAATTAGGTTCTAGGTTTTTGAGTCATTTTAGTTTTTAGGTTTATTCATATACCCAAGTGGAGGCATAAGTGGTGTGGGTATTTAACTCTCTATCGCAACCTTGTTCATCTCCAGTGTACTGTCAGTTTTCACCCTTGCAGGGCCACAGACTGATATATCTGTCCAGATCTCCAATACATTCTAATTCTTTCGGCAGTCTAACAGCTCAATATAGTATTTAACCAGTACTGCCAGATGTAAAATCGTTACAGATTTAGCATAAACTCTCATCATAATTTTGTACTCGATTAGTTTTCCTGTATTAAACATGTTCTGCTCTGGCAAGAGCACTGGGCCACTCACACTATGTGCGATTCAATGGTATTTCTTCCAGAATTAAACTTTATACTGATGCTTTACATCTAGTGGTTAACTTTGCTCAGCTCTTCACTTCTAGGATTGTCACTCCAAATTATGTTACTTGATTGAAGAAAAGTGGTTCCATGCTGCGGGGTGCACCGTGTTTGAATAATATGGAGCTCATACAGTACTAGCGGTCTTGTCAAGAAAATTCTGTAAACAAACGATGGTAGCATTAAAATCCTCTATTGCTAAAAATCTGAAATCTAAGATCATGAAGCACATTAGTGTCTCAGTCAGTTCCTAAGACATGATGGGAGTGGTGCAGTGCAGTAGTTGTGGAGCAGCTGTCTTCAGGGAGACATTCTGGAGGCTGAAATGCTGCCCTATCTGCAGGCACCTCTCTGGGCTGAGGGAGGAGGTTGCCTGTCTCTGAGCAGAGTTGGCCAAACTGAAGGGGGCTTCCACCCCCACCTAACGACTACTGGGTCCACAACTTGTACCTCAAAGGATGCCGGGGAAGAGGAGTGATTGGACTGAAGTGGACTCAGGAAGGGGGGTTGAAAGCACATCCCCCAACCGGTCCCACTTAGTAACTCCTACACTGTTTTGGAGGAATGGGAAAGCCCCACTCAGGAACCTGAAGCTAGGACCGTGGAGGATGGGAGGGTCCTCTAGCATGGAGCCCCATGGAAGGGAGGCAGGGGACCCAGAAGGAGGGAGAAGCTTCTCCTAGTGGGGGACTCTATTGTCTGGGGAGTGGAATTAAGGACACCTAGCAGGGTAGAGAGGGAGGTCAAGTGCCTCTCAGGAGGCACTGCATGGAGGGATGGGAAGCAGAGCCATAGGATCGCTATGGTAATAGGAGGGAACAGCTGGATGTCATTGTCCACCTGGGAACCAATGACCTGGCCAGGAGAAGGGTGGAGTTCGCCAGAGTCCAGGAGGATTTCAGGAAGCTGGGGGAAAATCTGAACCATATAGCATGCTCCGTCTCATTCCCTGAGGTGTTACCTGTCCAGGGCACAGGGGAAGCTAGGGCGCTTCACATCCAGACCTTCAACTCCTGGTTGAAGGATTGGTGTGGAAGTGAGGGTTTTGGCTTCATAGCGGACTGGGGCTGATCTGGGCAGAAGTGAGCTTATATAAGGAGGATGGCCTGCATCTGTCCGGGAAGGAGACCTTGGTTCCTTTGTGAGAAGTTTAAATGCTTCAGCTGTGAGCATTTAAACTGGCCAAGGGGAGAGAGCCAGAAGGGTCAGGAGGCTTAGGACCCCCCACCATGGGAACATGCAGGAACATAAGCTGACTATAGGAACAGCTAAAGCAGGCATGGAGGGGCAGGCAGGCAAAGAATGTATAACAAGTGATACAGGGGTGACAAGAGCACATAGGAAAAGAAATTGGGGTGGGAGGAAGACGCTGGAGAGGGAGAACAAGAGCAGAGGGAGGGTAGACTGTAAAACATGGAAGGTCATGCTAATGAATTCCTGTAGCCTAGGAAATAAGGTTCCAGACCTGGAGGCCTTGTTGGCAGATGCAGACCTTGACATAGCAGCAATAATAGACATGGTACTCTGCTAATCATGGCTGGGAAGTCAGTGTACCAGGCTATACACTGTTCAGGAGGGACAAGGAGGGTAAAAAGGGTAGAGGAGTGGCCCTGTACATCAGAGATGGTATAAAGGCTACAGAAGTTCATGGAAGACGAGGAGGCTGAGATAATGTGGGTCACCCTGGAGCCAGGGAATGGAACAGCAATACATACGTGGGGTGATCTATAGACCTCCGGCACAGAGGGAGGAAGTAGACCGGGAACTAGTGGAGAACATATACGACATGACAGCTAAAGGCGAAATCCTGCTACTGGGGGATTTCAGTATGCCGGATATGGATTGAGCCACCTAGGTGGCTGCTTCAGCCAGAAGCACAGCCATCCTAGAATCCCTGCAGTGGGCTGAACTCAGGCAGCTGGTGCATGAGCCAACCAGAGACAAGTCAGTTCTAGACCTGGTATGGACCACTGGGAACAGAGTCAAAGAAATACAGGTGGAAGGGCAGCTGGGGTCCAGTGACCACCACATGGTGTGGTTCAGCTTGGAGACATAGACTCAGTTAAGCCACAAAAGGGCAAGAGTATTATATTTCAGGAGGGTGGATTTCACTGAAATGGGTAGATGTATACAAGCAGTCCTGGGGAAGGGAGAGGTAACAGAGAGGGTGGAAGAACAGTGAGAGAAACTGAAAGGAGCCATAGTAGAGATAACAAATCAGTGCGTTAGTATAGTGACCAAAGGGAAAAGAAGGAAACCACTGTGGTTCTCCAAAGAGGTGGGGGACAAAGTCTGGGCTAAAAGGCTGAGTTTCAGGAACTATAAGGGGAGCCAAAGGGAGGAGGATAGGGCGGTGTACCTTGAATGTCTAAGGGAAGCAGGGAAGGCTGTTAAGAGGACAACGGCACAGACAGAAGAGGGTTTAGCACGGTCTGTAAACAAAGGGGATAAAACATTTTGTAGGTACATCAGTGAAAGAAGAAAACCGGGGTGGTTGTGAGGCTCAAAGGGGAGAAGGGAGAGTGCAAGGAGGGTGATCTGGACAAGGCAGAAATACTGAACAAATACTTCTGGTCAGTATTCACTAAGGAGGGGGGAGGGTCAAAGACCACAGTTGGGTTGCAGAGGCATGGGGGGGGGGAGAAGTGGACACCAGTCCATTCACAGTGGAGAAAGTTCTGGAAGAACTCACAAAGCTGAAGGTGGATAAGGCCATGGGGCCAGACAGCATCCACCTTAGGATATTAAGGGAGCTGTGAAAGGAACTAGCAGCTCTTCTGGCAGCCCTATTCATAGTCACTCAACACGGGTGTTGTTCCAGAGGACTGGAGGAGGGCAGATGTAGTCTCTCTGCACAAAAGTGGCAATAAGGAGGAAGCGGGGAACTACAGGCCAGTCAGCCTCACCTCAGTGGTGGGAAAGATCATGGAGACACTGCTGAAAGAAAGGATAGTGGCGCATATGGCACATACTATATGGAATCCAGAGGTGCTCAGAATGTGAGGCAACATGGATTCACAGCAGGAAGGTCATGTCAAACAAATCTAATGATTTTTTTGATTGGGTGACTAGGGAAATAAACCAGGGAGGGGCGATAGACATTGCCTACCTAGATTTCAGCAAAATCTTCGACACTATCCCACATAAAAGGCTGATTAAAAGGATGGATAGTCTGGGCATGGGAGACAAGGTGGTGAACTGGGTTAGGAACTGGTCAACAGACAGGAAACAGAGGGTGGTGGTAAATGGGGCACAATCTGGGGAGAGGGGGGTGACCAGTGGGATACCACAGGGATCAGTACTAGGACCAGTCCTGTTCAAAGTCTTCATTAGTGACATTGCAAAGGGGCTGGAAGAAACGGTCTGCCCCATTTGCAGATGACACCAAGATCTGCAATAGAGTGGATACTTCGGAAGGGGTGTAGAAAATGAAGAGGGGCCTGGAGAAACTTGAAGGATGGTTGGAGATGTGGCAATTGAGGTTCAGTGCAAAGAAGTGCAAAATAATGCACCTGGGTAAAGGGAGCCCTGGGGAGAGCTAGAGGTTGAGGGGAAGAAGCCGACTGTCACCAAATAAGAAAGGGACCTAGGGGTTTTCATCTCTGATGACCTTAAGGTATCAAACCATGCATAAAGGCAGCAGGGAGGGCCAGTGGCATGCTGGGGTGCACAGGCAGGGGTATCACTAGCAGGAGGTGGGAGGTGATGGTGCCATTGTATAAAACACTGGTAAGGCCTCTCGTGGAGTACTGCTTGCAGTTCTGGAGGCCACACCTGCACAAGGACATAGATAAGGTGGAGATTATCCCGAGAAGGGCAACAAAGATGGTGCAGGGCTTGCACCACAAAACATATGAGGAGAGACTAAGAGACCTCAATATGTACTCACTGGAGGAGAGGAGACAGCAGGAGGACATGATTGAAACTTTCATGTACCTCAAGGACATAAACAAGGTGCAAGTGGGGGACCTTTTCCAATGTAGAAAAAGTACTAGAACAAGGGAGCACAATATGAAATTGGAAGGGGGTAGATTAAGGGGTAATATGAGGAAGTTTTTCTACACAGAAAGGGTAGTCGACGCTTGGAATAGTCTGCCACAGGAGATAGTGGGGCAAGTATAGTTGAGGGGTTTAAGCGCGCCTGCGACAGGCACAAGGGAAGCTTGAGAAGGGAGGGAGTGATGAAAAGCCATTGATCACATAGGGTCAGTGGCCACATACAATGTATAGGGCCTACCTTGATGGGCCTGGCGGTCCTTATCTGCTGACAATTTCTATGGTTCTATGTATAGTCTTTCATTTCAGGCAACAAACTTAAGTAGTTATTCACTCCTTTTGGTTGCAGAGCATCTAATTCATGAATCCAAGAGGATCCCCTTTGTAGCAGTTTTTTTGTGTGACTTTCTCCACTTCTTTTAGAAACTTGTACCCATTCCAATCTTATAAATCTGAGTGTTGTCACTGGTCCATGGTGCTGTTCTTCATAGTTTGGCCATGGTGTATGCTACATTTTTTAACTTGATTGCTGTTCTATGTTCTTCTATTTTCTCTTTTAATGTCCTCTTTGGCCAGTATAAATCATTTCATATGGGCATGTGAACATATAGAATACAGCTGCTGAGTTACAGTGAAATGAAATCTGTGATATTATGTTTTATCCCACTCCTTGGATGCTTAAAAAAGTTTTACATTGTTAGTGTTTGCAGTGAACACAATTAGCACACCTGTAAATCTTACTTCAAGAGGGCTCTTGCAGTAGGTAGTCACATATAGAACTGACCCACCAGGCATCAGGACCCCACAGAAAAATTTCTAGCTAGCAGTCTCTGGCGGGAGACCGCCCCCATGTCAGGCGACCGGCGTCATATGACGTCAGTATAAAGGAGCGGTCCCCCAAGCCCGCCTTCCATTTCTTTCCCACCGTCGGCTTGTGAAAGTTCCTCACAGTAGAATAACACTTCTTCAGTCATTCATCGGTCTTTAAGTCCGAACTTTTCAACCTTTTTTCTCTGTTTTTAGATTTTACTTTACACTTCACTGTGTATGTCGTCCCGGACGCCCTCCAAATTGCATAAGAATAAGTGCAAGTCATGTGGTTTTCAACTTCCACACAAGGATGGCCACTCCTTGTGCCTCTTCTGCCTGGGCCCAGACCACCCCATGGAGAAGTGCCAGCACTGCCAGAAGTTTAACTCTGCTACCCGCAAAAGAAGACAGCAGTCCCTGGAAGCCCATACCTTAAAGAAGAAAATGGCCTCCATGGAAAAAGAGCTAAAGAAACTCAGGTAGACATCCACTTCCCTTAAAGGTCACAAGAAAAAACACGACAAGCAGAAGCACTGGGAGCGGGAACTGGCTTCCACAGCTGCCGCGATTCTGGCCGGAGTCGCGGCACTAAAGGTAACGTCCTATCTGGGGGATCGCTCCACGACGGCTGTCTTGGTGGTTATCAAGAAGGCGTCACCTCTCCCATCTGGCTCGGGCCCTTTGGGAGCCTCCGGGACAAAGGAGGCCTCCACTCCCGTGAAGGCCACTTCTTCCACATGGCCTTCGGGTCAGAGCTGGTCTGGTAAGTTGGACGTCGGTTCCACCGACGCTTGCCCGGATAAGACTGAAAAGCCGCTTGCCCCTTTGGGGGACCGCCCAGCCAAAACTATGCCCGACAAGACCACATCTCCTGCACGGCCTTCCTCAAGCAGGGAGTCCGATGAGTTGGACGTCGGCTCTTCCGACTCTTACCCGGATTCGGACGATAAGTCAGACGTCAGTTCCACCGACACCCGCCCGACCTAGAAGTCTGCACTGGACCCCATGGAACAGTTCGACGCCCCAGGCTCTTCGCAACATTCCAAGTTGCCTTCTGAGGTCCTCGTGTCTCTTCAGCTGACCCCCGTGGATTATAACCTTCCTTCCCCGGTTGTCACGGAGGTTACTGAGACGCTGCTGTCAGGGAACCCTCCTTCTGGACCTGACCCCCAGACATCAGACCCTCAGACACTGGTCCCAAAGCTGGCTTACCTGACGCTATCCAGCATCCCCTTACCTGGTGATAGGCCTATCCTTCCATCAGGTCCTTCGGACCCTATCGAAGGTATACCCATGCCAGGTCCAACGCCTGTGGGGCTAGCGTTACCACCACCTGGCCCGCCAGCAGGGCCTCTGCCACGTCCCTCTGCTCCGTCAGAGCCCCTGGCACCCGGGTATCTGACGCCGCAGTACCCAGTGCCACAATACCCGACTCCACAGTTTCTGGCGCCTCAGTACCCGACGCCGCAGTACACGACGCCCCAGTACCAGATGCCGGGCTACCTGCCATCGGGTTACGGATACTCCTACAGATGTTCTCAATATCCATATCCCCCTTCTCCTCCGCCACCCACTCCTCAGCTGCCAGCGGATCTGAAGGAGACTTGGCCTCCTGGTGGGCTGAGGCCAAAGCTCAGCTCACTCGTGAGGTCGAGAGTAATCTACCAACACCGGACCCTATACAGGATCCCCTAAGTCCGAGACAGGAGACTCCTTCCCCCCTTCCCGACACTAGAGGAGAGCCCTCTGGTGCCTGAGGAGGGGAGGACACGTGCCCCAGGGAACTCCCCAAAGGGGCCATCCCTCCCCCATGTAGGGAGGAGTCTTCCTTCTCTTCATCAGATATGTCTGACTCGGACTCAGAGACAGGACGCCCTGACCCCAAAGATGAGCCACACACTCCGGAAGGCCCTAGGCCAAGGACTCCTCCGAAGTCTCCTCCGGAGGACCCCTCCTTTCTGGAGTTATTGAGGAAAATCCAGGAAGTCCATCAGTGGCAATCAATGGAGCCAGAACCACAGCATACGAAACTCGCTGCTCATCTGGATCAGCCTGAGACCGCTCCTATGCTGATTCCACCCTGGCTAGAGCCTCACGCGAATCTTGTTTCCATCATTTGGAAACAACCTTCTGCGCTAGCCCCCCTTCCGAGGAAGGCGGACAGGCTATATCAGGCTCCCAAGAGTGTAGACTTCCTTAGCCTCCACCCCAAGTCGGACTCGGTCGTCATCAGCGCCGCTCACGACCACTCCGCAAATCCCAAACACCTCAGCTCATCTCTGCCTGATAAGGAATCCCAGCTTCTGAACGAATGCGGGAAGAAGATCTATTCCTCTTCTACCCTTGGTATTAGGGCCCTGAACTATGTGGCACATATAGGGGATTTTCAGAAGACCATCCTTAGTCAGGTGGAATCTAAATTGAACTCCCTTCCTGAGTCACAGACTAAGCAGGAAGTGGTGGATCTTGTCCGTTCTGCTCGTTCAGCCAGTCAGCACATGCTTCATGCCACTTACGACGCAGTAGACACAGCTGGAAGGAGCTCGGCCTTCGCCGTAGGCCTACAGTGTCATGCCTGGCTCCACATCTCAGGTTTGGTCTCTGAAGTGCAATCTGCTATCAAGGATGCTCCCTTCAGAAGTTCAGTGCTGTTCAGTAGTGATGTCAAGGACATCATTACTGAACTGCAGGAGAAGGGCACTGCACTCAGATCTGTCAACTGTATGTCAGGCCCCCTCAAGGGCAGTGGCGCCCTTTTTGTAGACAAAACCGACAAAGGCAAAAACCACAGTGCAAACGGGCCAACAAACGTCAGGCCCCTCCAGCAACCAAGACTCCCCCCAGCAAAAAAGCCGTGGGAGCCTCAGCTGCTGCGCTGCCATCACACCTCCTGACTCCCTGCCTCTCCCACTGCCTCTGGAGGTTCCAGAGGAACCGGTAGGGGGGGAGATTCTCCTCCCATCTGCCGGGTTGGGAGAGGATAACATCAGATGCTTGGGTGCTCCACTTGATATCAGCAGGACACTCAGAGTTTCTGCAAAACCACCCCGAAGACCACCCCCCAGTCGTCTTACTCCCCACATCTTCCTCTGGTCCTAGGGGAAATTATCTCCCTCCTCTCGAAGACGGCAATAGAACCAGTTCCCAACCATCTTTGGGAGACAGGTTACTATTCCCATTTCTTCCTAGTTCCAAAGAAGACGGGAGATCTGAGGCCTGTCCTAGACCTCAGCTCCCTGAACATGTTCGAGGAGTACAAACGCTTCAGAATGCTCTCTTTGCAGAGCCTTCTACCACTTCTTCGGCAGGGACAGTGACCATGCGCTCTGGACATGCAGGATGCCTACCTGCATATCCCCATATGACCTTCCCACCGCAAATTCCTTTGTTTTTGCTTTCAGGGGGACCACTACCCATTCAAGGCCCTCCCCTTTGGTCTTTCCTTGGCCCCCCGAGTAATTACCAAATGCCTGTCTGTGGTAGTGGCCCACCTGCTTACCCAGGGAGTTCAGGTATTCCTGTACCTAGACGATTGACTACTGGCATCCCTGTCCAGGGAAGAACTCATGTACTCTCTTTCTCTTAACCTGCAGGTTTTCACCAGCCTAGGTATCACCATCAACCAGGCCAAATCCTATTTGGTCCTTTGCCAATGCCTCCAATTTATAGAGGAGATTCTGGACACGACCATTGGCAAAGCCTTTTTGCCTCTGGACAGGATAGACACCATTCAGACTCAGACCCGTCTTCTGTCCAGTCGCAGGAGGGTAGGAGCCCGGTCAGTCCTTCACCTCCTCGGACTAATGACGGCTGCCATTCTGACAGTCCCACTCACTTGGCTGCATATGAGAATTTCTCAGTGGACGCTTCGGTCGCAATGGGACCAGACCATGGACAATCTAGACCAAGAGGTACTAGTTTCCGATCCCATGATCAGGGACTTGCAATGGTGGATGGTTAAGAAGAACCTATGCCTGGGAGTTCACTTCAACATCGAATCCTCCTCCCAGACATTGACGACAGATGCATCAGGAGAAGGCTGCGGTGCCCATCTAGAGTCTCACAGGACTCAGAGCAGCTGGTCCAAGTTCGAACAAAATCTGCAAATAAATGTGCTCGAACTGAGAGCAGTCCTTTATGCCCTTCAGGCTCTACACTCCCTCATCCTCCCCAGTCATCTCCTCATACAATCAGACAACATATGCGTAGTCTGATATCTCAACAGGCAGGGAGGAACACGTCCCTACCCACTGTGCTGGGAAACGATGAGAGTGTGGCTTTGGGCAACCCAGCATCACCTTTACGTGACTGTGGTTCACGTTCTGGGAGTGGAAAACACTGACAGACCAACTCAGTCAGTCCTCAGCCAGATCCCACGAATGGGAATTGGATCAAGAAGACATAAATGACATCTTTCAGTGATGGGGAACACCTCAGATAGACCTCTTTGCTTCTCCCCAAAATACAAAACTTCCCACCTTCTGCTCGCTCGCACCAGGGCGAGACATTTTTTGGCAGGACGCTCTGTCTCTCACTTGGAGGGACAGATTCGTTTATGCCTTCCCTCAATTCCTAGGGTCCTAAACAAACTCAGATCAGAGGCAGCTTGAATGATTCTCATCGCTCCCTTCTAGCCCAGGCAAGTTTGGTTCTCTCTTCTGCAACAGTTTTCAAAGGAACCTCCACTTCCTCTTCCTCTGTCGCAACAATTGTTGACCCAGGATCAGGGGACCCTTGTTCATCCAGGTCTCAAATCCCTTCATTTATATGCATGGCTCCTGCAGATGTAGCAAAAGCCCACTTCGGAGTTTCTCAGCTCGTAACAGATATATTGGTAGAGGCCAAAAAGCCTTCCACCAGGTCCACCTATGCCATGAAGTGGAAACGATTTTCTATTTGGGCTAGCTTGAAAGATTTCGAACCTTTCTCATGCCCAGCCAACAAAATCCTGGACTACATGCGTCACCTCTTCAATCTGGGTCGCAGCCATTCCTCATTAAAGGTCCACATGGCCGCTATTTCAGCCTTCCATATTCTCTTTGGGGACAGGTCTTTTGCTCAATTGGAAGTCTCCAAGACCTTCCTCAGAGGGGTTCTCCATTTGAGACACCCCATCTACATTCCTGCCCCTCCTTGGGACTTGAACTTCATTCTGGAGAAGTTTACCCTGCCTCCCTTCAAGCCAGCAGCTACAGTAGATTTAAAGTTCCTTTCTTGGAAGACTCTCTTCCTATGGCTATTACTTCTGCTCGGCGCATTTCCGAGCTTCAGGCCTTGATGTGCAAAATCCCATACTTTATTTTCCACTAGGAACGTGTGGCTCTACGCACCAACCCTAAGTTTCTCCCTAAGGTGGTGGCTGAATCTACGCTGAATTAGTCCACTGAGCTACCCGCTTTCTTTACCCAACACTCCAATCAAGGGGAGTACCTCTTGCATACTTTGGATGTTCACAGAATACTGAGATACTACATCACTCGGACTAAGGATCTCAGGAAAACTGATCATCTTTTTGTCACTTTTGCTCACAAAAGAGAAGGCAATGCTGTTTCTAGGCAATGCCCATCAAAATGGTTGGCTCATTGCATCACTTTCTGTTACGACAAGTACAAGACTCTGCCGGGTCAAGTCAGAGGTCACTCCACCAGAGGGGTTGCTGCCTCTGCGACTTGTTTCAAGAATGTGTCGGTGGCAGACATCTGTGCAGCCGCAACTTGGACTTCTGTCCATACCTTTATGAAACACTACAGTTTGGACATTGCCTCTTGCCGTAGAGCAGGCTTCGGGTTGGCTGTGCTACAAGGTCTCCTTTCATGAGACCCATTTCAGCCTGAGGTTCCATGCTATGGATGACAGTCCTCCTCCTCCCGAGTGCTTTTCCTTGTTCCAGA
Source organism: Neoceratodus forsteri (assembly GCA_016271365.2). Classification (NCBI taxonomy): domain Eukaryota; kingdom Metazoa; phylum Chordata; order Ceratodontiformes; family Ceratodontidae; genus Neoceratodus; species Neoceratodus forsteri. The sequence goes on from CM028134.1 coordinate 838,854,779, forward strand.
CTGCTTGGGATTCAGTCCTGTATGTGAATACCTACTGCAAGAGCCCTCTCAAAGTAAGATAGTACAGTTACTTAAGAACTTACCGTAACAGTAGATCTTCAAGAGAGGCTGTTGCAGTAGGTATTGCCTTCCCGCCCTCCATCCCCCTAAGCTTTCTGGCTCCATTTCCAGGGGGGAAGTATCCTCTTCTCTCTCGCCTTGCCTCTTTTGGCCTTTGGTGGGAAAGAACTGGAAGGCAGGTGTGGGGGTCTGCCCTTTTATACTGACATTGTATGACGCCAGTCACCTGATGTGGGGGCGGTCCCCCTCCAAAGACTGCTAGCTAGAAATTTTTCCTTGGGGTCCTGACACCTGGTGGGTCAGTCCTATATGTGAATACCTACTGCAAGAGCCTCTCTCGAAGATCTACTGTTATGGTAAATTCTTACGTAACTGTACTTTTCCCTTTGCTGGGGGTGGGGGAGACATCCTATCTGGTCTCATGGTCTTTTCTTCCTCATAAAAACTCTGTACAATGATGTCTTTTAAGATTCACTCCCTTTTTATAAGTTATTCTAGGGCCATTTCTTGAAATGTTTTCCAAGCTTGGTTCGGTGAACAGGATAGTGGGGATATATAATAGTGCCCCAGTGGAGATACAAAATCACTTTAAACCATTAGACCCCACACACGATGAGATGGTTAAAGTTACAGAAGAAACCACACAAGATAAGAAGCAGGCTAAACTATAAAAACATAGATATGACTGCACAGAAGAGAATATTAACATTAAAAACAATGATAAAACCTTCCCAGAGGACAATGTTAAGACACTACACCACTCGAAGTCAGACCCAGAAAATGGAAGCATGGCAGTCAAAAACCAAAGGGATATAATCATAATGGGATATTCAGTTTTGAGGGCTGTGGATACCACAGTTTGTAAAGGTAGAAAGGAAAATACCACAGTTAGCATGCTAGCAGGAGTAAAAACCTTTGACTTAGAAAGAATATTGGATGGGTTAATGGAACATACTAGGGACCCTCTTGTAATAATTACTGTGGGAATAAATGACATTGGTAAAAAAAAAAAAAAAGGCTACAGGACATATTTCACGATTTTGAAAGCTTAATGAAAAAAATTAAAGAAAAAAATTGTGATAATATTATCTCTGCCATTTTACCGGCCCATGGGTGGCATACAAACAAATTAAGAGATATTAATATTCTAAATAATTGGCTGCAAAATTTGTGTGTAAAGGTGAATAAGGGGTTCTTCCACAATAGAGATATGTTCACGGACGAGAGGCTCTTTAAGGCTGATGGGCTACATTTAAAAAAAAACAGATTGCTTGCAAAAAAAATTTAATGAAGTTTATATTGGATCATTTAAACTTAAAAAGGGGGGAGGGAGGTTCCGATCACTAGATGACATAATAGAAAAATTTGTAAACAGTAATACTAGAGGGTGGAAGGGATTGCTTATAAATGCCAGAAGTCTGAGAAACAAATTCATGAACTTAAATACATATTAACCACACAAAATATACAAATCTGTGCAATCATCAAAATCTGGTGGGATATACATGATCATTGCTATAATTTGAATAGTAAACCTAGGCAATACAGAAAGGGAGGGGGAGGGGCAGTATACATTGCTGATTATATTCAGAGTGAAGAAATAAATTTGGATATTAACTATGATTGTAATGGGAGTGATCTACAGGCCCCCAGCATTAAAACAAGAACATGATTTAGCTCAGCAGAAATGTATCCAGGACCTAAATCCCTCAAAAAGAATAATTGTAATGGGAGATTTTAATCTGCCAGGTATAGACTGGCTAACTTTAAAGGGTTCAAATAGAAACAAACAAAATTACTTAGAAATATTTGAACAAATAAGGTTGGAACAGGTAGTCAGTGGAAACACTAGAGGGGATAGTTTATTAGACATCATACTAACAAAAATGGGAGACACAGTTGAAAACTGTAAGACTAAAGCACCACTAGGCAATAGCATCCATCAAACCGTGTCATTCTAAATAAATGAATTAAATATGAAACAAACAGGACAAACTAGAGTACTGCATTTTGGAAGGGCAGATTTTCATAACATGAGAAATAATCTAGCCAACTGGAACTGGCGGTAAGAGTTTGAAAATGAATCAGTAGGAAAAATGCGGAATCAGTTTCACAAAAAAATTAAATGAGATACAAACTAATATACCACTAAAAATGAAATACTGCAAAGGGGGGAGGGCACCAAGATGGCTGACCCCAAGATAAAAAAATTAATAAACAAAAAAAATACATTATACAAAAATATTAAAAGTAGTGATAACACAGAGAGACAAGAATTACAGAGCAATAGTAAAAGAAGTGAAAAAACAAATTAAGAAAGCAAAATCTGGATATGAAGGAACAGCAATAAAAACATAAGACAACTATAAAGCTTTTTATTCGTATGTTAATAACAAAAAGGGAATACAAAAGGCAATAGGACCCCTTAAAGATAAGGAGGGACAATTTATAGAAGACAAGAAAAAATGGCCAATTTACAGAACATTTATTTTTCATCTGTATTAAATGAAAAAATACTGTAGCAGCTACAAGTAGTAATTGTGGCACTAGTACAGGTCAAATAAATAGAGCTCAAAGATGTAAGGTCCAGACTAGTCAAATTAAACAAAAATAAATCACCGGGGCCAGATGAGCTGCACCCTAGAGTCCTCCTGGAATCAGCGGAAGAAATTGCTCCCCATGACATATTTATCTCAGGTCTCATTGGACAGGGGAGAGGTTGTAGAGAGTTGGAGGGAGGCAACAGTAATTCCATGGTATAAAAGAGACATAAAATCTAATCCAGAAAATTACAGGCCGGTTAGTCTTGTCGCCATCTTGAGTAAAATTCTGGAAGGTATTCTGAAGGATTATATTATAAACTATATTGACCAGGAGAATTTAGGAGATTAAACTCAACATGGATTCACTAAAGTCAGATCTTGTCAGACCAACATGCTCAGTTTTTATGAGAGAGCTAGTAGTGCACTGGACAACGGGGAATCAGTAGATGTGGCATTTTTGGATTTCTCTAGGGCGTTTGATAAACTTCCACACTTTATAGCTGGTCAGGGTATTCATACAGATGGGATTAGAGAGAAATATAGTACAATGGACCCATTACTGGCTCACAAATAGATGGCAGAGCGTGTGTATACATAGGGTGTATTCGGATTGGGCAGAGGTGCCGAGTGGAGTGCCTCAGGGGTCAGTGCTTGTTCAATATATATGTGACATCATTACAGTATGAACAAAATAATATTTTTATTTATTTAGTTCTTGAATAATACCTGTGAGCCGATGCTCATTGAAAGGTTCCACGTCAGATACATTAGACAACAAGGTACAATACTGTGCACAAATATACTAATACTGAGAAAAATATAAGGGGCAGAACTGGGGGCATGGAGGTTACAGAAAACAAACATAAAGCACTAGCTATGCTGAGGCATTGTACAATGTATGCCTGTGTCAAGAAGATAAGCAGACAAGGATAGGGAAGGATACACTGGGAGTGGGAGGGCAAGGTGAGCAGAGCACATAGGACAGGGAGGGAGGAGGGTAGGGAGAGGTCCAGGGGCAAGGGGCAGAACTGGGGGCATAGGGAGGTGGGCGAAGTGCTGCAGTTTGACTATCCTGTCATGATACTGGCAAAGATAAGTGCTAGAGGCAAATTGTTGCTGCATGCTAAGCCTTAGCGGGGGGCACATGCAGCTATTCATAGCAAAGGGGTGCTGGCGCAGTCTAGGTTTAAAACTCATTCTGTCCTGATGACGCCATATGGTGTCATAAAAAATATACCTCTTTGTCCTGATGACACCATATGGTGTCCTAAATCATGTGCTGTAGTGCCTGATGACGTCGATTAGCATTTATGTCTTTCTCTTGGTGAAGCTCGAGCATTTGTTTACATTTGATGAATTGGGTTGTACCAGCCAATAGGGGACATCGTACCCTTACTGATTTTACCTAATATAATAGGCGTTCCCATTGGCTATTTTTGAGAAAACGCACCTTAATACATAAATAAATTTACTATTTTTTTGCATGTGCTGTGAAAAATGTTTATTATGTTAATTCTGCCATTAGCTTGTCTTGTAACAACAAATCATCTTGTTTTAGTGTAACATGTTAAGCTGATCAGGTTGACACTATTATTAATTTCATAACTTATATTTTTTTTATTCGAGCAATCTGATTGGCCGTCACCACTTTTGGTGTATTTTTTTTTTGTGTCTTTTTGGGGTATTTTTCTACAGTAACGTCACTGATATCATGATTGTTATAACTATTAGTCCATTTATACCACTAAGTGAGCTGAATATTTCTGTATTTCAGTGGTTCTCAAATGGTGAGGCCACCCTCCCAAGGGAGGCCCCAAACTGTTCCAGGCTAGGCCCAGTCAAGTCTGAGACTGTACAGTATTTCAATTTTAAGTTTTGGATGATTTGTTTGAAAGGATGAAGCAAACTAAATATGGATAATGGCAAGTGAATTTCTATACTTATGCATAAATTGATGACTAGTAAAAACACACTGGGCCAAAGCTTGTTTTTGGCATGCATTTATATGCAAATTGGTGACTGGGAAGGCCCATTGAGCCAATGCTTGTATCTAGGTGTGTATTTATATGTAAACTGGTGACTGGGAAGGCACACTGACTCAAGGCATGTTTCTACAGCAGGTGTTTGTATGTAAATCAGTGACTGGGAAAGGCACACTGAGTCAAAACATATTTCTACAGTAGGTGTTTTATTTATATACAAATGGGTGACTGGGAAGGGCACACTGAGTCAAGGCTTCTTTCAACAGTAGATGTTTATATGTAAATTGGTGACTTGGAAGGGCACACCTTGTCAAAGCTTGTTTCTACAATAGGTGTTTATATGTAAATTGGTGACTGGGAAAGGCACATTGAGCCAATGCTTTTCTGGCGAGACCTGAGCTAAAGGTAGAAGAGGCTGCTTAACAACAGGGTAACGGGGAGAGATGAAGGCAGCTGGAATAGTTGTTCCAGACAGAGGGCAAACAGAGTAACAAGGACAGGAGTGACATAAATAACCTGGGGTTGGGGGTGGAGAACAATAAGTTGAATAAAAAGAGAATATACTCAGTCAACTTTATTAGTCTCACTTTATTCCTCGTGTACTGTGCAGAGTATGATATTTTTTCTATAGGGAGGCCCAAGATTTTTCCAAATTTGAGGGAGTCTTGAAATCTTTTCCATGGTTTGGGGAAGGCTCATTATCACAAAGTATGAGAACTAATGCTGTTATTTAAAAATCGAGCTCTGTTATTGGTCGGATTTTCTAACATCATCAATTCTGATTTTAATTGGTATAAAGGGATTGTCTTAGATGCAGGCACCATCCCTCTGATAAAGCCTTAGTTGTCGAAGCACCAGGGAACCTGCACGCAGATCTTTTTGTTGTTCCTTCCACTATTCTATTCAATGTGTGTGCCTCAAACGTTAGACTAAATCCTTATTTAGCATTCAAGCAAGGACTCGTATTTTTTTTACAACTGTTACTGGAGGGAAAGTGGCTCTCTGGAGTGTACAGTGATTTTTTTTTTTTTTTTATGTTTCAGTTAGGGCTCGCAGCCCTCACCTGCACCCGCCCTAGCTCTGTAGTATGGCACCATTTGGTCATATTGATCCTCACTGTTGCCATGCTTCCTCTATGCTTATTGCACACATCACTATTTCCATTAACCAGTCAGAGCACACACTGGTGCACGAAGAGCATGGTGACTGGAAACTTAGTTTCAAGATGGAGGTGCTGCTCTTATCCTAAAATACTCACTTCATTTTGGTGCCAAAACCTTGATTTGTTATCTGTATTTACTTTATTTGTTTTTATTTTTATTTATGTTAAAAGTTTTCATATTCATCACTTCATTTTGGGATAATTTCTGGTCATCCTGTGTGATCACATCTTATGGATCCGGCTGGCATTCCTGATGGGAGAGAGTGTTTCTTGAGCATATACTAGATGAGGTCACATGAATTCAGCACATTTTGTTACTTTTTAAAGAGTTTATGTTCGGATTATGGCTATGTTAAAATCTGTGTGGCATGTTGCACCCTGCGTTATGGATGATACGCAGGTTAGGATCAGTAGCATGTTTGTCTCATGCTCTGCACTTGAGTTTTCTCCCTAATACGCAGTTGCTGATTGTTTAAAATGAAAACATAATGGTGTTGCCCTCAACTCATCTGGCATCAGTCCAGCCCCAATCTCTGATGCGCTGTAAAGGCCAAATCAGTTTTGAATCCCTCCACAGTCATTGGTGTTGTCCATCGACTCGTATGACATCAGTCCATACTCAACCTCTGATGCACTGTAAAGTGTTCTTCAGGTTAAAATCCCTCCACAGCCACTTGTAAGATCTAGCTCCTTACCATGCATCAGTCGAGCCCCAAATGTAGTGAACAGTGAAGTGCACTTCAGGTTCGGATCCCTCCTCAACTGATGGTGTTGTCCATCGACTTATCATGCATCAGTCCAGACCAATCCCATAATGCACTGTGAAGTGCATTTCATGTTCAAAACCCTCCACATGTACTGGTGTAGTCCATCAATTCATATGACATCAGTTCAGCTCCAATCTCTGCTGCACTGTAAAGTATTCTTCAGGCTCAAATTCCTCCACAGCCACTTGTAAAATTTATCTCCTTATGCGTCAGTCGAGCCCCAAACTGTAGTGAACAGTGAAGTGCATTTCAGGTTCAGATCCCTCCACAGCCAATGGTGTTGCCCAATGACTGATCTGGTGTCAGTCCAGCCCCAACCTCTACTGCACTGTAAAGTGCTGTTCAGGTTCAAATCCCACCAGACTCACTGATTTAGTCCATCTGTTCATCAGTCTTCAGTCCAACCTTTATCTCTGACACTCTGTGATGTGCATTACTGATATGGATCCCTCCTCAGTCACCATGGCGTAGTCCATTGTGCACATCAAGATTCATTCCAACACTACCCTCAGATGCACTGTAATGTTCTATTCAAGTTCCGAATCACTCCACAACCACTTGTTTAGTCCCTTGTGCTCAGAATGCTTCAGACCAGCCCTTACCTCTGATGTGATCAGTGCCAATGTATGACTTATACAGTCCATTCAAATGAAACACAGCACATAGTACAGATGTGCGCCAATGAGCATCACTCCATGGTGCAGGCATATCCACACTCCTTCCCACCCACACAGTGCGCCATGCTGAATGCTGCAACATATCACATGTGTATGCAGGCAAACCATGTGACACAGCACATAGTACACAACCTTTACAGGTGCCCATGTCATCACCCCGTATGTGTACCCACACAATGTCTCTGCATGGCATATGAACACCATTACCAGGTGCAGGCAGCCCCACCTGCTTCCCTACAACTGAGTATACCCCAAGGACAGGTGCCAATTCATGACACAAAATGACTGCAGTGCCTATGAACATCATTCCTTGGTACAGGCACACCCACCCCCCTTCCCCATGACACAGAATACCCCAAATTACCAGTGCCTTTTCAGCAATTTCATCATCCTATACGTATACCCATAATGTATCTACAGTGTCTGTTAGCACCATTATTACATGCATACAGACCCTCTCATTCCCCCAGAACATATGAAGTGTATCTGAGCATGTATTATGAATGCAGGACACCCCCCCACCACTAACACACAGTGCTTCGTCATGCAGTCATTCCCTCACCTTAAACCATCCCATAATACAACCCCCCAAAAATGAACTATTCCAGGAAATTAAATATACACACATTTATGTAACATGCTGTTTACTGAAAGACTGTGAACCTTTACATGAACAACATCATGCTTCATTTACAGTATGATAAAGCAAACAGCACAAATAACATATAGTTTCCTATACTTATTATGTGATTTTATTACAAAAATATAATAAAAGTTTATTTCAATGAAATTACACATTTTAACTACAGCAAATATGCAATTAATCATAGAGAGACCTCCAGAACTAAAAAATGTATCCATTTCCTGTGTCAGCTCACTGACCTACACTGGTAGTGTTCTTAATATTTACATCACTTGACCTCACAAAGCACTTCCTTCCTGATATGTCCTTCTAAGGTAATGTGTAAATATGTTCTTATTAAACTAGGGGAAGAACAAAAAAAATTGATAATCAGATTCATAAACTAAAATCAGTGGGTAAGAAGAATTAAACACTGCAAAAATTCCAACCAGTGGGGAGGAACAAAAAACTCAAACTGTAATAACAAGAGATTCAGATATTGATTTCTAACTAAAAAAATGGTAAAAAACTTGCAACATTTATATTTAGACAATGACAAATGTTTATTGTGTATTTTTAACAATTTTACCCAACAGTTTTACAGAAATGTAATATTTTTCATGACTAAACAGAGCATAATTATATTTAGATAAAATCATCAGAATTTATTAAAATATGAAAACAACCTTACACAATATTAAATCCAGTTAAATAGACATTACCAAACCTCACTCATTTTCAAAAACGTTTTGTCCTGAAAAACTTTTCTTTTTACAGTTTTAAAATTGGATGTATGGTTTTTAAGATATGTAGGTGTAAGCACAGTGTGTTTGTATGAATGCTGCAGATCTAAAATCCCTTCAGGAACACAGGTGTTCTAGCAGCAGGCAGAGGGCACCTGAACATTCTAAGTGACAACAGGATAGAATGAGTTAAGAGCCAATCATTGAGGAGCCAGAGATGTCAGGGGGCAGTGCATTTACCCAGAGGAGTGCACGGCGTGAGAATGCACGCTGTGCCATGGTAGTGCAGCATCTGGGCACTTGGAAAATTTGAGTGGCAGAGCTTCTGGTTTGGTATATATAGGCAGTGTTAGCAGGTTCTGCACCCCTATTGAAAGCAGATTCAATGTGACTGTTTTGGCAAGAAGGCAGGTTTGATACCTGATTCTGTCATTCAGTTGAAACCAGCCAGCCTGAGCATAAAGTTCACAGGTGTGTGTGTGTGTCTTGATGCATTTGAGAGTAGGCAGTAGGCTTTGTTTAAGGCAACTGAGATCTGCCGGAACACCCTGTTGGTAGCAGAACTGTATATGGCCACCCCATAGTCTATGAGGGAGACAACTGAGCTGCTGATTGCCAGGTTTAAAGCTTCATGGGTTAGACAATGCCTGTGGTGGTAGAGGATCCCAATTCTGGTATTAATAGCTCTTGCAGTGATATCGATATGCTGGGAGAAGGACAGGGAGAAGTCGATTGTAACCCCCAGGTGTTTGAAATGTGAGACGAGCACCAGTGTGTCACTGCTGTCATTCTTTATTGCCAGGGGGTAGCTTTTTAGCTTGCTTTGGGCTTACAAAATTTGCAGATGACTGTAGGATAGGGGCTAGTATAAGAAATTCAGATGATGCACAGAAGCTTCAGGAAGCACTAATCCATATACAAGAATGGTCTGTTACAAAACAATTACACCTAAACAAGGAAAAATGCAGTATCATGCACATGGTACCTTGTATGAGGCGATGAAATGGACCTCCTTATCCACCAGGAAAATGGTGCACGTTTATACTTGGACATAAAAAGCGCTCCTCAGTAAGCTACCCTCTTATATATCAGCCTTCTTCTCGCTCTCAACTAGCACCTACGCCCTCAGAAAATGTGCACATAGTACCTTGAATGTGCCAAATTCTCGGACACAGTTTGGTAGGGCATCTACAAGCTTTTCTCTTCCCTGCCTTTGGAATAAGCTTCAAGCTACCCTAAAACTCCATACCCTTATCCCAGTTAGGGCGTTCATTGGTAGGGTACATGAGATCACTGCTGAGACCTGCAACTGCACTTAAAGTACAAGTCACATTAAACTGTTCTACCAATGAGTTGGTTTAACATCGTTTTTCACAGTTGACAATGCATTGTCAACTCATATTGCATTGTTTTTCAATGCTTAACCAGCTCATCAGCAGTGTTTATAAAATGTTTTGCAACTCAATTGGAATGCGTATGCAGTTCTGTCACAATGCAATGCGAAACTGCATTTTAACTCTTAAACAGTTTGTGAGGGGCTTTTGTGCTGGATCCAGCAACACTTTTGCAACTCAGTCAGAAATGCTAAAAACTCATTGGAGGAATAGTTTAATGTGACTTGTACTGTAGCTTCCCTCGCAGGTCTACCTTCTCCCCATCCCTCTCCCATTGTCTTTGTAGATTCCTGTGTATATTGGAATGCAACTTCTTTCCTGCCTGCCTGCCTCCCTTCCTTCCCTTTTGTCCATTCTACCCAAGTTTTCTCTCCCATATTTATTGGGGGGGGGGGGATAAACTTACTGTTAAGTGATGCTTCTAATTTATCTCTACGTATTGCTATAACCAACCTATTCTACGTACCATGATATCCCTGCTGTTTTTCTATGTTGTACTACTTATATTGATTGTCTGTGATGATTTTTATTAGGTGGTGGTAACCTTGCTGTCATGTAATGCTTTTGTCTTTATGTATTTGTATGTATAATCTACTCTATGTACCATGATATACCTGCTGTATTACTGTAATGCATCCTTGTTCAGGCTGTCTGTGATATTTAGTACTTTTTATCAGGGACCTTCTTGTGAATGAGCGTGCTCAATGGATGCAATCCTCCCTACACAATAAACTGAACTGAACGTGGAAAACAGCATATAGTTACAAACTAAACAAGAGCACACTAAAAATGGTAACTGAGGAACGGGACTTAGGGATAACAATAACCCATGATTACAAATTAAGGCACACTGCAATGTTATAGTACAGAGAGAAAATAGAACAGTAAACTGCATAAGAAGGCACATTGAGAGGAGAAGTAGGGATGTGCTGATGCCTCTGTATAGTTCACTGGTAAGACCTACGTTGAAGTACTGTGCCCAGGTCTGGTCACCTTATAAAAGAGAAATAAACAGAACTGAGAGAGTGCAGAGAAGAGCAACCAAAACCATCACGGCACTAAATGGGATGGATTATGACTCCAGGTTGAGAATTGAAATTGTATTCCTTGAACTACAGGAGAACTTGGGGTGATATGTGTCTGCTTTATAAAGCTTTATCAGATAATGAATTAAGGGAGAATTTGGGCCTGGAAAGTAAAGATCAGCTGCATAATACTCGGGCACACCCATTTCAGCTAAAATCCAAAAAATGTAATCTGGTTAGTAGATATAATTGGTATAGTCAGGGGGTTGTGCCTATATGGAACGAATTATCATTAGATGTAGTAGGTAGTTTATCAATGAATGCATTCAAGTACAACTTGGATAAATTGTTTGGGAATTAGGGCCAGCTTAACTAAATTAGCGAGCATAGAGGACAAAAGTCTGAAAAAGCTCTAAGATAACCTATGAAACCTGTTATGGAATCGCTTCAAGGTTATTTTGTCAGGAAAGCTCCTCTGAGCAAGATCACTTACAAGGAGGCAAAACACAAACAACAGATACATATAAATCATAAATCAGGGCAAATACAAATACAGGATAGCATACACTGAAGAACAAGTTTTACAGGACGATAAAATGGCATAGAAAGCATAGTACAAAATACAGAATTAGCCATAAGCAGCAAAAATACAAATATAGTGCAAGACAGTCAATTTCCAGCCAGTGGATGGGATAGGGGTAGAATAAGTGCACAGTAATGGATACAGAGATTCCCACCATAGCTGGTAAAATGCTTAGACTCAGTCATAATTGGGGAGCAAAAGAATCCAGGGGCACGGCTACTTAGTGTAACAGTGACTATTTAAGGAAAGGACTGTGGAACACCTTGAATCCAGCAGAGCACAGGATCCGAGACAGCATGGATTCACAGCAGGAAGGTCATGTCAAACAAATCTAATTGATTTCTTTAACTGGGTGACTAAGGTCATGGGTTGGGGGGAGCGGTGAATGTGGCCTTCCTGGAGTTCAGTAAGGCCTTCAGTACTGTTCCACTATAGAGCAGTGGTTTAAGGCTCTGAGCTGCAAACCTGGAGACCTGGGTTTGAATCCCACAGCCCCCACTTGCATACTGTGTGACCCTGAGCAAGTCACTTAACTTCCTTGTGCTCACAGGTTGCACCTGTAAACAAGCTTTCAGCTTAGTGTATCTCTCCTGGTTAAAAAAAAAACAAAACATGGAAGACTTGTGAACAAACTGGGCAGCCTGGGAGTGGGACACAAGATGGTAAACTGGGTAAGGAACTGGTTGAGTAATAGAAGACAGAGGGTCATGGTAAATGGTTAGTCTGAGGAAAGGTGGGTGACACAGGGATCAATCCTGAGGACAGTCCTGTTTAACGTCTTCATAAGTGACATTGCGGTGGGGCTGGAGGGGAAAGTGTACCTCTCTGTGGATGACAGAGAGATCTGCAAGAGGGTGGACACTCCAAGAGGGGTGGAAAAAATGAGGGACTTAGGTAAACTGGAGGAATGGTCTAGAGTGTGGCAGCTGAGATTCAGTGCGAAAAAGTGCAAAATCGTGCATTTGGGGTGCAAGAATCCAGGGGAGGATTGCATGATTTGGAGGGGAGAAACTGATGCTCACCAAACAGGAAAGGGATTTTGTGGTAATCATATCTGATTATTTAAAGGTGGCCAATGTGCCATGGCTGTGGGGCAAGCCAGTGGGATGCTGGGGTGCATGGGGAGAGAGATCACCAGCAGAAAGAAGGAGATGGTGATGCCACCGTACAGATCATTGGTGAGACCTCATTTGGAATACTTTCTCCAGTTCTGGAAGCCACATTTCCGTAAGGACATAGACAGGATGGAGGCATTTCAAAGAAGGGCAACAAAGATGGTGCAGGGCCTGCACCAAAAGTCATATGAGGAGAGACTGGGGACCTCAGTATGTATACCTTGGAGGAGAGGAGAGGAGAGACGGGAGATATGACAGAAACCTACAAATATCTAAAAGGCATAAACAGGGTATTGAAGGGTAGGAACTTTCAGGAAAGGAGATATTCAGGTACGAGGGGGCATGACATGAGGTTGGACCGGAATAGACTAAGGGGTAGCATGAGGAAGTATTTCTTCATGGAAAGGGTGGTGGATGCATGGAACAGACTCTCATCAGAGGTGGCAGGGGCAAACACAGTGGGGGAATTCAAGCTTACATGGGATAGGCATAGGGGAACCTTAGCAATAGGAACGAGGAGGTAAGACCGGAGATCAAGTAGAGTCTGCGGTTTTTACAGTAGGCAGGGAAAATGGGCAGACTGGATGGGCCTAACAGTCCTTATCTGCTGTCAGTTTCTATGTTTCTGTGATAGGTCACTGGTTTTGTATTGTTCTTGCTGCCCTGTTTGTATCTTGATTATCGACTGTGCTAATGGTCATTATGTCTCATTCTTCTTTAGCATTTCTTTTTCTGCAGTAGCTCTTCATTTGATTTCATTTCTACTTTCTTTACTGCATCTACCAGTATGCCTGGTTCATACTTTCTGTTTAAAAACCTTTTGCATGTTTCGCATTTCTTTTCTAGCTTCCTCTTTCTCCAAAATAAGTTTCTTTACCCATAACGGTCCACAGGAAATTTTCTTTTTATGGCTGCGTGGGCGGAGCTTTGCAGAGGTTATGTACGTGACTGGACCGCTATCCGGTGTGCTTCCATAGTGCTCTGGCAAATGTCCGCTGGTGCTGTTTATGCGGCCTTCTCCTCTGCGGGCTGCAAAAATATACCCCCTTCGTGGGGCTCTACTTTTTCTTCCGCAACTGCCAAAGTGATGGCAGTGCCAGTTCAAACTGCACATGCTCAAATATTGCGCATGTGCAGTTCTGTCAGTGCCACCATCTTGTGAACACCAGACTCTGGTGTGGCAAAAGCACAGCGAGAGCTCAGAATACTCTTTTACTCACTCTCGTCGCTCTGAGCAGTTGTATCAGCTCTGACCAGAGACCGTTTAACTGTTAAGGATGGTTACTGTTCCAGTGCTGTATCATGTTACAGTCTGTTTTTTTTTTCTAAACACAGTCTCCAGTTTCTCGACTTTCTTATAACTTTTCAGGCCAGTTATTCTGCTGTGTTTCTGCTGTAGTTCTCTGTAAATTTAAGTTTCCTGTCTCTTCTATTTATATAATCCATAAATAATCTTAGTTCTTCTTCACTGCCTTCCCAAATACAGAATACATCATTTATCAGCGTACCCATGGTTTGAGATAAGTGTGCCACATATTTCCTTCTGTCTCCCATAGTGCCTGACGGGTGTGTGCAGATCGGCATGTGCCATGACGCACCATCAACATGTGAATGTCCCAGCCATGAGTGCACGCATGCCACATGACCACTGGCCGTGCCCTGCTCCTCATGGCGTGCAGCACCACCACCATTGCCAGCATCATCATCGTCATCAGCTATGGGGTCCAGGGGTGGCCCCATCAGCAGCGGCACAGCCTACGCTTAGCCAGGTTGTGCAACGTGCAGCAGATGGCAAACACCCACACACCTTAGCAGGTGACAGCATGACCGTGCCCCCCCCCCCCCGAGTGGTCAAAGAACTGGAAGCGCATCTTCAGCAGTCCAGTGATTCTCTCCATGATGCTGTGTGTCCTCTGATGCACAGTGTTGTAGGCCTCCTCTGCCTGTGTCCCCGGAGCCAGAATAGGTGTCATGAGGTAGACCCGAAGGGGGTATCTGCTGTCACCTGCAGAAAGGGACGTGACAGTGTGAGTGAGGAGGATGATGACAATATACCAGATGGTGTGTGGGCCATGCGTATAGACTTACCCAGTAGCCATCCATCGATGTGCCCATCATGCAGCAGGGCACTGAGGCCAGAGACATCCAGTATGTATGAGTCATGCATTGACCCTGGAACTTGGTGCACATGTCCGTGAACAGGCCGGCAGCATTGCACACCACCTGACAGTTCACACTGTGGAACCCCTTCCTGTTACGATATGCCTCCTCATTCGCAAAGGGGGTCAGGATTGCGATGTGCATGCCGTTGATAGTCCCTCACACGTTGGGCATCCCATGCATGGTATAGAATGCCAGCTTCATGTCGCGCAGCTTCTGTACAGTCTTGGGCAGGTAGACGTGGTCCCCCATGTTTGCCAGCAGTGCACTGGTGACCTGTACCATGGCACAGGAGACCGAGGACTGTCTCATGCCGAGTGCATCCCTGGTCACATGCTGGAACAACCTAGTAGCATAGTAGGACAGGGCACAAATGACCATCACCCTGGAGTGCCAGGTCCTGGGTGCCTTGGCCATGCGGACCATGTCAGACAGCCATGCAATGATCGGCCATGGGAATCAGAACTGTTCTAGGCAGTGCATGTCCTGCCATCCTGTGCCGTTGACCCTGACACGGAACACCCTGGGACATGGCAGCCAGTTCTGTCGTCTCCAGTCATTCACCTCCAACAGTAACAGATGAAGTCCCACGCCTGGGCACATCTTGTTGCACTGTGACGCCTTCCCCTCACACGGTACAGCCCGCAGTCTGCTCCCCCTTATAGTCCCATGTCAGTGTGGGTGTGGCGCTCGCAGCCGTCAGCACGCCCTCATACCACCCCATGTATCGTGCCACATGCCCACTATCAGGCAAGGCCCTGAGTTGTGTCCAGGACAGAGTTGGATGTGGCATACACAGTGGTGGACAGGATGTCCATGTTCCCACGGCACCTCTTCAAGTTGTCTGAGAAAATGTACATGCCCAACTGGGGCATGGGGGACCTGTGGCAGGCCCATGGATTTGAACAGGTGAGTACGGCATGTCCCACATGTGCTGCTCTGCACCACTGCCCATGTGAGCCTTGTGTTTCACTGCCTCCCCTCATGTCAGCCATGCAGGACCCACGTGGCTGGCCAGAGAGAATGGAGCTGAGCCTGCAGGTCCAGCCAGATGGTGCCCTCTGCTTTGTCTGCACCCGTGGACAGCGGTTCCAGTTGTACTGGCGGCGGTACCCCAACTACCTGATGCTGAAGGGGGAGGGCAGCCTGCTGTATTACGAGGATGCGGCCGACAGGCAGTGGGAGCTATACGTCCAATCACCGGTAGGTACTAGTGGCATAGGGCAGTGTGCCAGTGCATGTGTTGCTCTGCCGACATTGACATGTTCCCTTTGTTTTGTAACACTACCGGGGTCTGGTGAGGTGCATCATGCTGTGGAACATTGGTCGCCCACCGCAGGAGCCAGAGGTGGATGACAGCAGTGACGAGGACCTGTGGGACAGGCGAGAGTGAGGGACCCTGCCATCTCTGTGGATGGGCTGTGTATACCGCCCCAACGTTTTGATGGACACTGTCTGGGGCACTGTGTGGCCTTGCTGCCGGGGAGCTGTGTGTGTGTGGCCAGCGCCCGCTGCTGTCTGGGTGCGGGGAAGTGTTCAGTGCTGGTCATTGCGGTGTGCTGTCCATGTTGTACTGCTGGGGGGGTGTTTTGCACTCTGTGTTGTGCTGCCAGCTGTGCCAGTCAGTAAACAGTTTACATGCCACCTGTGTGCTCATTGCCTTGGGGGGGAGCTGTCATGCCGCTGCTGCCGTTTGCCATCTCCAGCTGGTGCACCAGGGGTAGTGGGCCTGCTTGTCCAAGGAACTACTGCAGGGTGCCTGTGCATGCTCACATGTGGTGCACAGGTGTCAGCTACATTGCCCTTGCCTGTGCTGGTCTGTGCCACCTGCACTGTGTGCCATGTGGCCACATGGGTGTCAGTCACCCGTGTGGGTGGTCCGTGCCATATGGCATGCCCTACGGCATGCCCTGTGTACAGCAACGTGCTGTACAGCATGCCCTGTGTACGGTGACGTGCTGTACTGCATGCCCTGTATACGGCGACATGCCCTGTGTACGGCACTGTTCCCTGTGGCATGCCCTGTGTACGGCGATGTGCCCTACGGCATGCCCTGTGTATGGCGATGTGCCCTTTGGTGGGTGACCTGCCATGTGGCATGTCTGCCTGCTGTGCAGTGCCCATGGTGGTTGCTTTGTGAGGCATGTCTCCACTATGGTGGCAGCAGGGCCGGTGCGACGGCATGGCCCAAGGGTGCTGCTCACCTCCTGTCCAGCATGACCTGGTTTAGTGGAGCCCGGGGGGGGGGTCACCCGGGCATCTGCAGCTCCATTGTCATCTGTGCACTCCTGTGCGCATGTCCTTGTGGAAGCCTCTGCCCTCATATACATGTGCGCCCCTGGGCCTGCATGCCTGTGTGTCATACCTGTGTTGGTGCATGCGGGCGAGTCCCGCTCTGCATGTGTTTTCATGGGCACACCCCCACAGTATAGCTCTGTGGTTGCCCCATGCATGAGTGTGCATGTGTGTGCTGCGTGCACGTCGTGCATGCTGCCTACATATGTCTGCATGTCCAGGTGTCGTATCTTGCACTGTGCGGGCTTTAGCATGGTGCACTGGGATCGTGCATAACACCCAATCATTTGTACTGTTTTTTATTGTCACTCTAGGTTTGGGCACCATAAAAATGAAATTTACTGGATTTATGTGGGACAAAAGAAGGCCAAGGCCCATCAAGATTGTCCCCCTCAATAGTGGATCATTTATTGTTTATGTAAGGAATAAGACATGGAGTGGTTTATATTGATAAGAGCAATTCCAGGTGCATTGAAATGCAGGCGCTATGCCGAGTGACTTTAGCACCTGGGAAGTGTTTTACTGCCATAAAAACCACACCTCGAGTGTCTTATTCCACTTATAAAATGGGCCCTGTAGTAATTATTTATTGGGAAAAACAAAATTATACAAAATTACAAATATAAAAAACATGGTTTAATAACTCAAGTAGTAAAAAGTAGTCCCCATGAAGTGACATTTAAGTTGGCAGTACAGTGTTGTTACTGTGTTTGCTGATTTAGATTGATTTAAATCCTCCTGTGACATTTTTTTAATGTGTTTTCCTGTTAAATGGTGAGAGTACTGGGTTAAAGAGAGACACACATAGCTAACTATAGCTGTTCACAATGAAGCAAGTGAAGAGATTCGCAGAAATTGCAATGTCTGTGTATACGGACTCAGGATCAGTAAGCGTTGCAGCAACATAAAATAATAATTTAAAAAATAAAACATCTGTTGCTCTACTGTCACAGTTCTATCAAACTTGCAAGAACTGCAAAACAGTTTTTAGTGACACGTTCTCTGTAGTGAGAGCGAGCATGTTCCTCACAGGCCGCCATACACCTCGCTGCTTGCTTTCTATTTTCATTTTATGTTGCTACGACGCTGCGCTGTTCATGAGTGTGCCAGAAATGTTTCCGGTTGTTTGACTGTGGTCTGATACATTGGGTACTAAGAGAATGCGGTCGGTTACCCTAAGGAGGAGACGAAGACAGGTTAGACTTTATATGTGAAATTAAAAGAAAAGATTTCTGGGGGATTTATGAGAAGCAGCTGGAGGTTGAGAGAAAGTAGCGGGAGAGCCGTGAAGGATCGAGAGAGGTTAACAGTGGCGCTTCAGTGAACTCTGGCAGCAAGCATTTCTGTTTACGCTTGCCAGAGGTCACTGATTTGTTGCTTTGGTGCGGCATAGTGGTGGGCAGTAGTCTCGGTTGGCTACTATATCATCTGATAAGGACACGGCTCAGATGATGTAGTAGCCAATCAGATAGCTGGATTTTCTAAGCCCATTTTATAAATTGATTTAACCAAATATCCAACTTTGATTTGAAAATGTCAATGTTATTTTCATTAATTAGGTCCTGAGGTAGTAAATGCCATTGCTTGGATGCCCTAATATTGAAGAATTTGTCTCTCTTATTTGTATTTGCCCATTCAATTGTTAATTGTTTATTGTGAAGTCTACCGGCTATACGTTTGTTTGAAAATACCAATCCACATTGCTTCATTTGTGCGGGGGACTTTAGGATTTTAAACAGAAACAACATGTCCCCCCTAAGCCTTCTTAAATGTAAGGGGTAAAGTCCTGTTTCCATAAGACAAATTTCGTATGGTTTATTTTTTAATCTAGGTACCATTTTAGTCATTCATCTTTGGACTTGTTCAAGTCAATTTATGTCCCCCCCTTAGATATGGGTTCCAGAAGGGAGATCCATAATCTAAATATGGTCTTACATATGCCCTAAACAGAGGAACCAAAAATTGTTCAGATTTGTTAATAAAAGTTTTATTACTTTATTTTAATATGATATTGGCTGATCTAGCCACTTTGTTACAAAGTGAAACAGAAGATAACTTATTGTTGACCAATATGCCCAAACCCCGTACACAGTTTGATTGTTTCAGTTGCACATTATTTAAATGATAACTTGTCTTGGGATTTTTTTCTCCAAAATGAAGTACTAGATATTTCTCTGTATTAAAGGTCATGAGATTAATATTTGCCCATACTTCAATATTTTTAAGGTCCTGTATAAGTTTAGTGATGTTAGAAATGTTATCAACTCTGCCCCCAAGTTTTGTATCATTAGCGAATTTAGAAATATGATTATTAGAGGATACGGGTAGGTCACTTATGAAGATGTTAAACAAAGTGGGTCCCAATACAGAACCCTAGGGAATACTGCTGGTGACCATGCCTAACTCAGAAATTACCCGTTTACTCTCACCACTTGTATTCTGTGATGTAACCAACTTGAAACCCAATTTGTTAAATAATAGGAAAAGCCAAACTTGTGCATTTTATTTATTAATTTTGAGTGGGACACTTTATCAAATGCCTTGCTGTAATCTAAGAGTATTAGATATGAAGGAATATGTTTATCCAAATATCTACTTATGTTGTTGTAGAAGGAAACCAAATTTGTTGTACATGATAATCCAGGTTTAAATCCATGTTTTGTTAGGTCTGAAATACCTAGCTGTTCAACTTCAATTTCAGTATATAACTTTAATATCCCAATACTGACACTGTAGTGCAGCATGAGGGGGGTGCTGCACTCCTGAGGTGCCGTCTTTCGGATGAGACGTTAAACCGAGGTCCCATCTGCCTGTTCTGGTGGTAGTTCAGGTGGATGTTTAAGATCCCATGGCATTTCTCGAAAAGAGTAGGGGAATTTCCCTGGCCAAATTTCCCTCATACACTAAAAATACCACCAACAGCTTACTCTGGTTCAAGGTCAGTTGGCATTTCATCTGTATCGCCCTCCCCTGGGTAATGCCTGAAAATAGGCAGAATCTGCCTAGTGCACTTACCCGGTCAACAAAAACTAAATAAAATAAATAAGTAATTCACTCCATAACCTTACTAATGATAGAAGTTAGGCTTATTGGCCTATAATTTTGGATATTGGATTTATTTCCTTTTTTGTGTATTGGAATGACTATCGCTTTACGCCAATCATCTGGAATGTTACTTTCAGCTAATGATTTATTAAAAAGCATAGTAAGAGGTAAGGCCAAAGAGTCAGTTGTTTCTATCAAGAACCTTGATTGAATATTATCTGGTCCTGAACTAGTTGATTTTTTTTAGACATGATAGGGCCTTTCTAATGTCAGAACATTCTATTTTGGGTAGGATAAAATCATTTTGAATCAATTTTGAATCAAAATTGGCCTTGCCTTGCTACAATTGATACAGGTAGCACAGTGCAGTATCCTGTATAGTGCATTAACGACATTTGTGAGGGCATTTTTTGGGGGGCAAATATGATTGAGAAATAATTTGGGGGGATTGGGAGTATAACTGTAGTAACATCTTAAAACACACGGCTTACATGTTGCTTGCATAATTAATGCATGAGGACTGAATGCTCACAAATGCTTATGAGAAGTTGACTGCAATTCTATTTTTTTTTTACAAACAGAAGCTGTATCTGTGACAATCAACACACTACTTGTTCTATATTTAGAGACTAGGCTGATACGAGGGGCAATCATTATCAAAGATGTTGTGAATGATGGTAGTGATGGTGGTACTGTATACTAACACAGAGGTCCAGGTGAAGTTCCTGGGGACCTAACCCCCCAAAAAAAATATATATATACATTGCCTGTCTGATTCAGCATTTAAATATAAAACAATGTTACACTTTATTACTTTGTTTGAACCAAGCCAATGCCAAAAATGTAAAAAGGGAATTTTAAAAATAAATGTGAACTTAGCGTAACATGGACGATGACAACTAGCAAAACAAAATTAAACACCAACATATGGAATGTTATAACTGTTTCCCTTTTCCTCAGAGAAATCATGCTGTGATATGTTTCATCTGTACAGTACTTATTATGTGAACTAATTGTAGTATAGCAATCAGCACATGAAGAACAGGTCCCTGCTCTACTGAAATCCCTTAGCTGCTGACGTCTTTGACATCCCAGCTGAGACAGCTTCATGCAAGGTCAACTTTGGTGCCAATATACAAACCAACATATCACAGCAAATTTGGCTCACTCACATCCCCCACCTGAAACATGGAATGGCAGAAGAGCCATATACAGCTACAGCTACAGCCATGTTGTACAAGTTAATTAAATCAGTATTTATAAATTAAAATTTCTTTTACCATGTCTTCTAATGCTTGTAATCACTTATTATGATTAAAAATGACAGTACACATATTTTAGTTTAAACGCGATTTTTTTTATTTCCTGTCATCTTTAAGACGTACAAAACACTTAAAATTGTATTCCTGATATAGTAGACCTTGTTGGACTGTGTGAAATCTGAGTTCAGTGTTCTGCTACTGTTAGTAAAGGAAAATAATAGGAATATGTGACCGATTTACTGGGACAAAGGTTTGAAGGCAATTTTTATATGAATAGATGGTGCTAAAAAGATGGGCTTGGAGCGCCCTCTCAAAAATATGGGCAATTGCCACAAGGTGACCATATTTAAGATGGCTGCCAAAAATCTCAAAAATGGCATTTCTCAGCTCATAGTTGTATAAAGCTGTATTTGGTGTCTAAATGGGGGTTTTAAGGGTCAAGAAATCAATTTCTTATAATAAAAATGTTCTTTCTTGAAACCAAAGACACCATGACATGTTTCCTCAACAATGGCGGCTTAATTCCATGTTCCCCTACCCCAAAACTTGAAATTTTTGTTTCTTAACTTAACTATGTAATGCATGTCATTTTGCAGTGTCAGAAAAATAGGCAACTTAAGTTAGTAACATTTTTAATTGACAAGTTCTAGTTTGATAACATTAGTTGGATTGTACAATTATTCTAATATCCATAATGTTTGAAGCCTTATTGCTATCGTAACATTCTCCAATTAATGTTTGAAGTGCTGTCTTCATTTGAGCATGCCCAAAATCTCCTCATTTTCTTCTTCTATGTTATTCTCAGAGTCATTATCAGAATCATAGTCTGTATCAGATTCTGCATCATCTTTTCCAGCTGTTGAGATGTACTCTTGTACTACAGTATCCCTGAGGCTCTTTGGTGGTAGTGCCTTTGTGTATCGGAGAAGTTAACATTTCCCTTTAGTCAGAGTCCAGCCAAGGTCCAGTGATGATGGTGGAGCATCAGGCTTGTTGTAGCTGAGCAGGATGAACACCTGTTAGTTAACTTGCTTCACCTTTAAATCATGCAAATCACAGTCAGGAGGTATTCTCTGGGTTGACTTTCTCTTCATTTTGTCCCACTTCAATGCCCGAGCTTTAGTTAGCCTCTTGCTTATTCTGTCTTGATAGACAACCCAGATAGTGAATTATGTTGTCCAGAATATCTGGTGTCACTGGGAGACTCTTTCCAATACCTAACAACCTATGTGCTGCTTCAGATTTCGGTGCACTTTGAAATACTGACTTCTTTCCATGCTCCCGTGTATATATGAAGAGGTACAGTGACTTGAGCAACTTCTTTTGAACACAATGCATTGTAATCAAATAAGTCCTTCTTCCTCTTCAAGCAGAGAACACCATCAACCTGATGTGATACATATGCAGCTAGGTCTACTACGTCAGTGTCTTCTGCATCAAGTACAACATTCTTTACTCCATTCTTCCTCACTTGTGAATATACATACAGAAATATCGTGTCTGCTTCTATGTGGTGACACTGGAACTCTTTAATTTGCACATGTTCATCCTCAGAGGACAGATTCCAACAGTTGCTCCTCAAAGAATATAGAAATCAGATGGCTGGATGTTGATGTGAAAACACTCTGAATTCATTCTTCAGGAATTGCTGTATATATATTTTATTGCATGGGTTTTTGAACATGTGGAACTCATTTGAAATAGGCAGCTTATCTTCTCTCTTGATATATATATATATATATATATATATATATATATACAATTATATAGGATACATGATGGGCATGAGTGTGATATGGCAAATATTGTCTCTCCTGCAGAGTGAGCTCTGGATATCTCATGAGTGCCAAAGGCACGAGTGAGATATCCAGAGCTCACGATGCAGGAGTGACAATATTTGCCATATCACACTCATGCCCATCATGTATTCAATATATACAACAGGGCCAAGAGTTTTAGAAGTTTTGTTATGCTCTCTTGTGTTCTGTTCCTGTTTATGTGTTTGCTCGTTCTGTGTGTGAGCTTTTCTGGATGTGCTGGCAGTGTTATAAACTCTGGGAGACACATGAGTGTGTTTTGCGATGCTAAATGAGTTAGTTTTAGGTAGTAGTGAGAAACATACTTTTGTGAGGCTGTATTGTTTAGAAGTCTGGCTGCAGTGAAGCTGATAGCATCACAGTAATTGTAATGAGCTAAGAGGCAGAGTGTCAGAACAGCTGATACTGTTTTCAGTGGTAATTAAGTTAGCTGCAGGCAGTAGTTTAGACTGTTCTGTGAAGCTGTGCTGTTTAGAATTCTGGCTGCAGTCAAGCTGAGAGTATCACAGTAATGAGCTGGAAGTTGGGGGGGATAGGTGTGTTTTGTAATGCTCACTGAGTTAGCTGTAGGCAGCAGTGAGACCTCTGAAGTAGTTCTGCATTTGTGTCTATGGTAACATCACAGACGTTTCTTGCATGCTGAGGGAAAAGATGCCTAGTGTGATGACCTTTTGTGACCTGTGTGTGTAAATGAGTGATATCATCACAGTACAGCAGAGGGTAAAAATATCACACTGCAGTGGATGATGCACTGTTTTATATCACTCATTTACCAATCACCCCTATTGTGTTTGTGTGTGTGTGTGTGTGTGTATATATATATATATATGAGGCAAAAAACTCAGTTTAATGCATCAGTTAGGGTTGTTCCACAGCAACAAAATCAAGGAAATTCGATGTTAGGGTTGAAACCCCCTTTGCACCCCTTCCAGCCCAACCCCCCAACCGGAATTGGGGTGCACGTTGGAGTCGTTGGCCTAACTCTCACCCCATCACATGTGGAAAGAAGCCAAGGAATAGGAGAATGGGGTGAGAGTTGGGACCGATGACTAGCAGCATACCAATTCCAGTTGAGGGTGAGGCTGGAGAGGTGCAAGGAGTTTCACAACCTAACATCAAATTTCCTCACTTTTGTTGCTGTGGAACAACCCTAACTGATGCATTAAATGGATTTTTGCCTCTAATTCCTTCTTTGAGAATGATAATGAGAAATAGTGAATGTAATGCGGTGGCGGGAGCGCGCCACGTGATGTCTTGTCACATAGTAGCATTGTGCCCGCAAATGCAAATCGTAATGTGTATGGTGGCCTTAACGAAACAGAAGAGAAACAGTACTGTAGACAGAAATGTTAAAAACAAGCATAAGCACAACCACAAATGAAAGCATAAAGGGTACAGCACATGGTGGCATGACATGAACGGTACGTGAAACAGGTACGGAACCGCAAGCAGAAATGGTAATGGTAACAGTAATGTAAGTGCAGAGGCTGGTTTTCCCCAAAAGCTGCACAGAGAAAGACAGTGAGTACAAAGAATGTATGCAAAATAATGACTCTTAGAACAGAAAATGAGGACTTGGAATAGTAAATTGCTTATATCTCAGGAACTGTATGACATAGAAAAAAATGTAAAAGTCATATGAATTATCACTTTCCTGGCTAGTAACGAAAAGTCCATATCTTGCACCATTTCCGAGATACAGGCCCTTAAAGGTGCGGCGAACGCCATATATGTTATCCTATGGGAAAAAACAGAAGTTCGGAGTGCCATAACTTTGCCTCCCTGTAATATTTTTCACAAACCACTGAAAGGCACATCTGTGGGATGTTGGCTGTATTCCTGCAAATTTCAGCCCAAAGGACCAAACCGTTATTTTGCAGCAAGGCGTCAAACGATTGCTGCAATGCGTCGTACGCTGTAATGTTATCCTATGGGAAAAAGCGTCAACTTTGGAGTACCGTAACTTTGCCATGTAATATTTTTTCAACAAAATACTGAAAGGCACATCTGTGAGATGTCAGCTGCATTCCCTCCAAATTTCAGCCCAAAACTCCAAACCGTTCTTTTGCAGCGGGGTGCCAAAGAATTGCTGTCATTTTCCCACAGCCTAGAAAAGTACTGTCGCAATTTGCGAAAGCTTTCGCAAATTCATTCAACAGTGTCGCAAGTGCAAAAGTACTTTTCGAAAGTACTTTTCAGAAATATGAAAAACATATTTCTGGGTGTTTTACCCAAAATAAAGACATGGCTAGCATCCTCAGGGTCCGACTAGGTGAATACAAAAAGAATTAGGTTGCTAGAGGGTCCCAAATTTAAATACCAAGCATTTTCTGATCACTAACTGAAAACAAAATGGCGATTCTGACAGTAAAAGGCCATTTGCAAAGTAAAAACTGCATTGCGACACTGTCAAACTTTTTGTTAACTTTTCCCATTGACTTATAATGGAAAATTGTTTTTGAATAACTTTTGAACCGTTAAATATTTTTCACGAAATCTTCAAAAGGCACATTGGGGACCCTGGCTGCATGTTCCCTGAAGATTTTGGACTAGTTGCGCAAACCGTGTGACCTGTAGGCATGACCCGTAGAATTCCAAGAAAAGCATAAATGTATGCACAGATCAAGCTTAATAACTCCACAGCTGTATATCCAACCAGTACGAAACTTGGCAGATCCCAAGGCGTATAGGTCTTGATCATGTATTCCAAATTTCAGACAAATCCATCAACGGTTACAAAGTTATTAAGGTGCAAAATTTTGGGTTTAACATGTAAATGGCTCCTCAACCCTAACTATGGTAGCACTACCGTGCTACCATAATATATATATTCTACATCCCTCCTGTGTATGATGTGCATGTTGTCCTACATTCATGCTCACTGTCTTTGATGCTCAATTCCAAGTCACATGGATCATTCACAAAGACGATCTATGAAGCTTTGGGGTGTCAAGCCAGGACAAGTGCAAATACCTTATAAGCATAATCTGCCCACGTGAAGTCAGTCTCATCATGCTTTTCTCTATCCTCTGCAGAAGGAGTGGCAAGCCTCCAAATGAATCCCATGTCTACCAGGGCAATGTAGCTACTGGCAGGGTGTAGTGGAACCAGGTTAAACTTTTCAACTAGCTTAGAGTTTTGCACTTTGACCATAGTTCTATTAGTACTGCATATTGAGAGACATTCCTCTGTCAAATGTTCCATTAAATGTGACAGGTCATATTTCTCCTTGCACTTTTGAGCAAGAGAGATTACTTCTGCCATGGCATTGTTTTCCATTACACTAGTCTTCGTTACAATGGTTTTTGTTCCATCTCTGCTAATAGGTTGTCTGCTGAAGTTGTACCTTGAGTTTCTGTGAACTGTTGCATCAAATGATTTCTTAGTTGAAAACATCTATTCCTGAAAGAATTCATTGACTGACTAGTGATTCACCATCCTCATGTGCTGTTTTAAAGTCCTAGACAAGTTTTTCTGATGCAATCATAGATACATAGAGAGTGTCGGCAGATAAGGGCCTACAGCCCACCCAGTCTGCCCATTTCAGCTTGTAAGTTCACTTTGTTTTCATAGAAGTCTGTTGCCCCTCACCCCTGACCTCCAGAATTCCTTTATGTCTATCCCATGCATTCTTAAATCCCGTGATTGTTTCAGCCCCCACCACTTCCTCTGGCAGGGTGTTCCACTTGTCCACCACCTGTTCTATGATGAAATTCTTCCTCACGTTTCCTCTGAATCATTCCAGATTGTAGAGTCCTTAGAGTAGGCTTTGTAAGGTCAAAAAAGGATCGCAGTCAAATTCTGTGATGCAGCTATCGAAATCCTGTACTACCTGTTCATCTGCTCTGAGTCACTGAATTCTCACTGTGGCATTGAGAGATTGTCTTCATACTTGCGATGGCACGCAGAGAAACTCTATAAAGTTTGCATTTCAAGTGTGAGTTAGCAGCATCTTCTCATTCTTCAAAATTCTCATCCAACCAGATTTCATCTTTGAGCCCTTGTTCATTGTCATTTCTATTCATAGATCCAGTGGCAAGCAAGAGTAGGGGTTCCCTGTCATTGATTGTGCAAATAAACCACTACACGTGCACTTGATTTTCTCCTCAGGCAGACAGCTAGGACCAGATTTTCAAAGGCCAGAGAATGACGCAGGGTGCTTGCATCAAAAACAACTGACGCAAGGAGCAGGATGCATCAAACCTTGCATCAGTTTTGATTTTCAAATGATGCTTGCATCAAAAACAAGTCTGCATGTACCAGACTGGCTTGTGTCATGCTTGCACCAAAAAAATGCCTGCGCCATGTCAGAAAGGATGCCTGCATCACCAAAATGATGCACCATCCCCTTATTTAGGATTTTCAAGGAATGGGAGTCCTGTCCTTGTGCCTAAGATGCATGTCAAAGTTAGACCATCCAGAGTTGGTCTAAGGGATTCTACAGCATATAAAGAGGCCCACAACAGGTGGTCACTCCTGACTATACTACTTTTAAGGGCCAATATTCTCCTGCAGGACTAATTTAGAACATTTTGGGGGCTTAGCCTTGGCCATTTCATTTGCTGTATTTTATGACTTAGCTTGCATCATTCTCGTCCTTTGCATAATTTTTGGCTCAAAATGCACCATTTTTGACTCAACTTGCATCATTTTCATTCCTTGAGTCATTTTTTTGACTCAGCTTGCACCATTTTTGACTGAACTTGCACCATTTATTTTGGTGCAGCTTGTGTCATTCTCATCCCTTACATCATTTTGTTGACACAATGGCCCTCTTGCGTCAGTTTGAGGGACTTTGTCACAGAAAATGCTTTTCTTGCAAAATAAAGTGCACAGTATTTGCATACCTAGATCTGATGCAAGCTGGTTGTTTGACGCAGTTTGCGTGGATCTAAGAGCCCTTTGAAAATCTGGCCCTTAATCTTTAGCCAGAACTCAATGAGCCATCTTCCATACTTCTCATTGTCATATGCTTGCAGCCATGGCAACATCAATCTGAGTGATGCCTTGAATGCCTCCCAATCCTGAGTTCTTAATGAATGGATATTCATCATCAGTATTTCAGTCATGTACATGAAACTGAGCCAATCCTTTGCCATTGAACTATCAGAATTGTCAACTGTTTCATATGCTTCCACAACAAATGAAGATAACTCTTGATCAGCCTTTAGTTCATCACAGATCATCTTGAGCTCTTCTCATGTGTGTGTGGAGGGGTGTCTTAGTTTTTCCAGCTTTTCTTGTAGCTCTGGAGACAAGTATAGACCATCACGAAGACCTTTTTGAATTATTCTGAGAGCCAGTACCTTGTACCTCAGTTGAAGACATCTGATGCTTCTCTTATGTTTTCCATGCAGTGCTTTGTCAACTGAACCCTCAGTAATCACACTAGCTGCAACAAGAATATTGGATAAACCAGACCCTTTGAATCACTTGTTGATTGCTAATATGAAAGAACACTGTGTATGGAATGGACCTAGGAATGGAAGGATGAGTTCAAACTGGGTAGGATTCTCATTTTTCAACTGAACAATCAGAGCATAGACTGGCTGGTCTCCAACCAGTTGAATGAAAAGCATCTATTTCCTTTTCACTACAGTGACTATGCGCGACACATCACCTCATGTACTACTGACTTGTGGGGTGGCTTTGGTAATGTGGGTTAGTAGTATGCCTTGCTCTTTGTATCCAAGTTCTGGATATTGGCTTGAAATCCGGCAAATGCTCCAATATTCTGGCTTTTTGCTGGAACCTCTTTCCCACTGCTATCAAGATGAGCCAAAGAATGGACCATTTCTCAAATCTTTTGGTTCCGAGTGCATTGTGGAGAGATATCAACTTCAGCTCGAACTGATGGTAGGCCACGTTTGACCGTCTTGTAAAACTGAACTCTGTGTCATTCTGCACTGATATTTTTCATCTCAAGAGGCTTTGCCATGACCAGTTTAGGACAATTCTCAGTAAAAACTTTAGTAGCAACCTCCTCTGGTTGAACAAACATCACAGTTGTGCGTTGAGATGTATCTACTCCGGTCAATGTGTCATCCTGAAAGTCATCATTGACTAGAATGACAGTTCCCAGGAAAATCATTGACAAGCTCTTCAGGACAGCTTTCATTCTTCTCAAGCTCAAACTTGGCCCATGTGGCGTACGAATTAAGAACATCCTGGCAGCTTATTCCGAGTGGTAATTTCTTCATCATGTCTATAATCTCACGACTTCTAGTCAGGCCATGAATCGTCATTGATAACATGACCTTTAAGGAAGTGTGTTTCCCTGTGATGAATGAAAATAACAGTGATGACAAGGCTGCAATCTCTGGATCCTGGCAGGCATCACTGAAGTCACTAGCAGCAGGGTTCTTTAGCCAGTTGAGAAACTTTTGTAACTCAGGATTAGGTTCTTCAGTGTTCTCAAGCTCATCAATATGTAGTAGAAAAGTTTATTTTTAAACAGGTAGTAATAGTAACACATCATTGGGAAATAATCCCATTTTCAAGATGGACCTGTATTAGCTTTCATTCCAAATTTAAATACAATGACATAAAACTTACATCAATAGACACTAACATATAATTTAAAATACATCTATGTCTGTCTTAAACAAGAACAAAATACAAATTAGTACCCTCATACTTTAACAATAATCAAGACAAAGACTCTAGCCATTACATATACACTTTATTTTCAGATCATATCCAATCACATCCTTAAAATGCTTAAATTTTTGTATTTTCCACTTTTCTACCTCAATAAGAGCCCATAAATGAGCCACTTTATAGCCAAAAGTAATTTTTCCATATTTGTTCATTAATTTAGGTGTAACAAAAGACTTCCCCTCAGTTCTTCTAAGTTTATGTTGGTGTCCATGGGTAACATATAACAGATTTTCTACTTAATACCCAGGGGATTGTTTATGAACCACACCATGAATTAATTTAATCCATTTTGATCCCTTTTCTGCTCTAAAAGGGGCCACTGTAATAAAGAGTACATGTCACAATGATGCATATGTCTATCACAGTTTAATATAAATCTAGCCAAGTTATTATATAACACTTACACCAATTTTAATTCAGATTTATTAGCCATGCCATATATATGGCTACCATAATCAATTAATGGTATGATTGATTTATAACATCCCTTCTCATTTTCAGATTCATACAATACCTAGACCTCCAGAAGGCTCCCAGCTTATTTGTTTTATGTATCAATTCCTTAATATGGACATCAAATTATAGGTTTTGGTCCATATAAATCCCCAGGTATTTATAAGATTCAACCTGTGTCAAGGTTTCATTACTACATGTTTTTATAAGAAGTTTATATCGATTTAGATTTTCATTCTCTTTAGATGTAAATATCATGGTATTTGTTTTTTTATTATTTAGAATCAGCTTTGACCTCCTCAACCAGATTTCCAGAATGCTAAAATCTCTTTGAAGATGTTCTTCCACCACCTGTAAGGTTTTCCCACTTGTCAACAAAACAGTATCATCTGCATACATTTGTAAAGTCGAATAATTTACTACTTTAGGAGCATCATTTACATACATTATACACAATAAAGGTCCCAAAATCGAGCATTGAGGGACTCCTCTTTTAATAAACCCTGAGTTTGAAAGAACATCACCAACCTGAACTTGCTGCTCCCTATTTGTTACATATGACTGAAACCAAGGAAGGGTTTCATTGTCAATCCCCAAGCTCAACATTCTTTCATATAAAATGTTGTGATTAATGGTGTCGAAGGCCTTGGAGAGATCCACAAACAGCGCGCCCACCAATTCACCTCCTTTTAATTTGGAGGCTACGATGTCAATCAAATCGGCGAGTACGGTGTCCATGGAATGGTCCCTTTGGAAGCCCGACTGATAGCTGGACAAGAGAAAATTCTCTTCCAGAAAGTTACTCGGCTGCTTTTGAACTAATCTCTCCAAGACCTTTGACACCACGGACCACAACAAAATTGGTCTATAGTTTGTTGGTTCTCCCATAGAACCACCTTTGTGAATCAGGATAACCTTTGCACGTTTCCACATGGTCAGAAAACTTCTGTTTAATAAGCTCCAATTAAAAAGTTTTGTTAGAATTGGAGCAGTTACCTCTAGGGAATCTTTTAAAAATCTATTTTCTATCATATCCAA
Source organism: Neoceratodus forsteri (assembly GCA_016271365.2). NCBI lineage: Eukaryota > Metazoa > Chordata > Ceratodontiformes > Ceratodontidae > Neoceratodus > Neoceratodus forsteri. The sequence goes on from CM028134.1 coordinate 838,886,182, forward strand.
CCATGGGGCTTTATGTACTTTAAGTTTTCTTAATTTTTCCTTTACCTCTCTACAGGTAATTACTCTAGATCTAAATTTTTTCCCTGAAGGATACTGATGTTCCCTTAATCCATTCTCCTCAGAACATCCGTAGGGAGTTTGGATATCTGGGAGTGTAATAAAATAGGTATTTAACCTCTCTGCTGAATCTGAAGATGACAACAAGATATTATTTTCCCTAATTTGAATAGGTTGCTTATTTACAACTAGATGCTGAAAGACTGAATCAAATGCCAATATTTTTTCGGCTCTATACATTGTTCAACCTTAGTCATGTAATATTTTTTTTTTTTTGCTAATCTAATATTACGTTTAAGTAAATTACGTTCTTTTTTAAATTTCTCCCAATCATTTGTTTCCTCTCCTCCATAACCTATTTTTATATAGGATATTGTGTTATATTTTATCTGTAATCCAAGGAAAATTTATTTCTCTAATGTTCTAACTTTGGCAGGGGCAATTTCATTACATGTCTGGATGAACAAAAAAGTAAATTCTTCTATAGCCCAGTCCAGTTCAAGTATTAAAAATAATCTGTCCCATCTATCATTCCTCAATTTATGCAGAAAAGCCTCTTTATTATATATTCTCATATTTCGCAACCTTACCTGACTATTAATCAATTTTTTTTAAAACCATCCACCCCCCATGAACAAACAATGGAAGAGTGGTCCCCAAATATAGGTTGCTTTACAGCTATAGATGTTACCTGGATTCCCTCAGAGGTAAACAGAAGGTCCAAAATGTTCCCCTCACTCACAAAGGAAGTTTTCCTAGTAGTAAGGGCAACATTTTGGTTCAAATTTAATGTAGCCAAACTATTCCACAATGCATTTCCCCTCAGCTTATTCCATGCAGCATTAAAATCACCCACTAACAACAGTTCAGAACCATAAGAATGCGGAGGCCAACTCATGCTTGTATCACATGATAACTTATCTTTCAAGTGCCTAGCAACGGTATACATTAATTATTAATCACTTACTCACCATAAGTAGATTGCTGCTTCCACGTAGCTTCCATCTGCAGTTGTGTAATACACTATGGTACTCTCGTTTTTGTGGAAACAATCATGAAATCCGATTCTGTTTGCAAATTCCTTTTGAATCATCTGTTTAATTGTGCTTGATTTTGATGTACTTGTATCATAACCAGAATTCCTCAACAGGTTAATGTAGTCCATCAGTAGTCTTTGTAATGTTATTGGCTCATTCATATTCAATACAACTGTCCGTACATGTTTGAACATTTCTCGAACTTCTGCAACATCAACCTGTTGTAAGTGGAGATCTGAATTAATGTTTTTGTCCTGATGGTATATTGGAGAGACATATTTTTTCCAACAGCAGGGTTTTATTTAACTCTAAAAATTGATTAGCGTTTTGCTCATAAAATTGCTAAAACTTTGTGAAAATGAATAGCTCGTGCCTCACTGTGTTTAACAAACACAGCACTTCTAGAAAATCTATATAAATACTTTCTGTACAGTTAGTATCGTCCCAAGAAAAAAACTGCTAATCAGTTATTTAAAACCCTGAACAGGAGCAATGAAACCAAATCTCAGCAGCAAAAGGATTTGTTGTACAATCAATTACAGCTAAGATATGGTCACACATGGTAGCATCTTCTAGGTACACTATGTGAGCCTTGAACATGTGGGATGCATCCATTTGTTGAAGACACCACTTGTCCCAGCCAGGATGTTTTTTGTCATCTGGTTTCATGCACCAGATGCAGAGATCCTTGTCCTGTAGAGGACTATTCAGTGAAAGTCTAGCAGAAAGGCCAGGAGCATTTTTTAAGGGAACTGTCATGCTCAGATTGGGATACGAGGATTTCTTACATCTGCTGCTTCTCGTTCCTGGTTTTGGCTTGCTGAAGCTTCCTTTTACTTGTGAATCCAGTTTTACACAATTTGTGAAAAAACATGCCAGTTGGATCATCATCCCAGTTTACTTTCTAAAAAACACTTCCATATTTATCCAACCCCCCTCCATTCCAGTGCTAGACACTCCAGTTTGTTCCATGAATCAACTGGATAGTCACTTTTGTCTTCATCACAATCTTCATCACATATTATACACAGTTCTTTAATCATCTCAAATCGACTCCTCCTCTTTCCTCTTGACTGTTGTACTGGTTTTTATCAAGGGTGTCGACATCTTTCCAATCACTATTCACATAACTGCATTTGGACACACCTGCAAAAAGATAAAACATATATATATATATATATATCTAGAGAAAGTGAGAGAGAAATTTGGCTTCAAGAAAAAAAACATTTTTATTATAAGAAATAAATTCCCTGACCCTCAGAACCCCATTTAGACACCAAATACAGCTTTATATGACAATAATATGAGCTGAGATATGCCATTTTAGAGATTTTTGGTGGCCACTTTGAATTTGACCACCTAGCGGCAATTGCTCAAATTTTTTGAGACAGTCCCCCAAGCCCATCTTTTTAACACCATTTATTCATATTAAAAAAAAACTTCAAACCTTTGTCCCCGTAAATTGGTCACAGACTCCTATTATTTTCCCTTTACTATGTAGACTCTATCATAGAACCAGAGCACAATGCCAGAACATCTGCTGTTTAGCAACAGCAAACAAAGATGCTAATCTGATGTTGATTTATAAAATCAAAACAAACTTAAATGTATTTTTTTAAATCAGTATAAATTAGCTGCCCAGAAAGCTTCTCAAACCACAGACAAGATCACACCACCACACCATTCACAGGCCACCACAACAACAGAACGACAAATGCAACAGATAGGAGAAAATAAAAAGTCAGAGATGGCTCAAAAAGATCTGGGTCCCACTATTCAAAAGTTTGCATGGGCATAACCTGTGTTTGCCCGTACAAACCAGATGTTGCGCTGTAGCCCAATATTGAAAGGGCTCTGTTGCGCCGGCAAACAGGTGTAGCACCCACGCAAACCAAACGGGGGGTGGTATGCAGATGGTGGGGTGGGGATAGGAATATCGAAACAAGCCTATATTCAATGGACTTATGCAGCGCAAAAGGGTTTTGTGCAGTCCTTTTGCACCACGCAAATACTGCCAAAGAAAACCTCCTTTTACTCTGCGCAACTGTAGCACCTGCCGGAGGTAATGCAGCCAAACGCTGGGGGACCATACACAGCAATGTGTTCTGCTGCACCCCCCCAACCGATCATCAGTCCCCAAATTAAAAAAAAAAAAAAAGAATCCCTGGTGGTAATGGTCTCCCACCTCTGATCACCAGCCCCTAAAGTAAAATACAGCATCCCTAGTGCTACTGGTTCCCCCACCCCTCTTATTGCCAGCCCCTAACATATACAATAAATCCCTGGTGGTAGTGCTCTCCCTCCAGCCACCAGCCTCTGCTGTAAAGATAAGTGAATCCCTGGCGGTAGTGGTCCCCACCAGTCATCAGCCCCTACTGAAACAATAAGTGAATGTAGTAGTAGTAGTAAAAAGCATTTCTTGTAATACAGGATATAAAATGGCTTTCACATTTTACACCGTTAGGATAAAATCCTATTTACAAGGCATTCCTGTCTTAGATGTTAAGAATCAGTTACATATATCAAATATATCCAAAATGGGGGCTGGTGATCAGAAGAAGGGACAACTACCACCAGGGTTTTTTTTTACAGTAGGAGCTGGCAATTGGGGTGGACCACTAGCACCAAAGATGGCTAGAGATGTCATGGATGGCGGGGGTGGCACCATGCTACCTGCCTCTGCTAACCATGAAATGGGTCCATAGTGGGCATGCCCAATGGGCTCATTTGCATGGGTACCTTTGAAAATTGCTGATAGTGCTCCAGTGCTATCAGTTCTTGAGGCCCACTTTGGGACCCATGTTGGGGCAGCACTACCTGACTAAGTGCTGAGTTGACATAGCCCTATAATCATTGGGTCGCACCCAACTGAATATACCATCCTGGGACCTCTGGGCAATTGCAAAGTATAGTGCAAACATCTGCGCTACTCTTGGCACCCTACTGAATATTGGGGCAATGATGTACTATAATATAGTAGGCATACATCAATAGATAAACTCAATTATTTAACAAAAAAAGCACCTACCAAAACAGTCAAAATGCCCAGAAATGACACCTAGGTCTTAATCAGACACTATGAAAGGCACACACAGAAATTGTTAAAAATATAGTAATAAATTAACTACATCAGAGTTGATAAATCAGAAAAGAAATGTGATGGCTGTCCTGACTCCCAGCCAGCATGTACCACTCAAATTATATATCTTTCTGGAGACTGATATATCCTCTTTCACAATTACCCAAATTGATATGAAAGAAAATATTTTAAATTTGAGAAATATTGTAAACAGTACTTAACTCTGCGAGAGCCTCACAAACACAGCCACTCTGCTCTTGCCAGAATTTCAGAATTGCCTTCCCCCAGATGGTAAGGCAGGTGGTAAAGTGCTAGGGAGGGAAGACCATATAGGAGAAAACTCCCCTAGAGCAGACGTACAGACAGACAGGGAAAGGGAAGGGAAATAACAAAATGGGAATATAATGCAGGCGGGAGGACACAGGATTGAAGGGGACCAGATATTGGGAATGTAAAAAGGGGGAGGGGCAAGTCAAGGGGGAAGTCAGGGGAAAAAGCAGGCATGAATGGGAGGGAGAAGCAGGGTACTAGATGGGTGGTAAAAAAACAAACAAATTGGAAAGCAATGTGCACCAATGCAAAGAGCCTTGGTAACGAAATTCCAGACCTGAAAATCATCACAGTGGATACTAATCTAGAATTAGTGTCTGTAATGGAATTGTGGTGTACTGAGAACCAGAAGTGGGAAAAGAACATACTGGGCTACACATTCTGTTTAGGACAGACGGAACAGGGAGGAAAGGAGGTGGGGTTATAGTATATGTGCAAAAGAGTATCGAGACCACAGAGGTACAGGGGTACAAAGAAGAAAATGAGGGACTGGAATTACTACGGGCCAACCTAAATGCAGGCTCTGGGTTCAGCATTCATACTGGAGTGGTGTACGGACCCCAGCACAAGGCAAGGAGATGGATAAGGCACTTGGGGAAGCCATCATTAAAATGGCAAATAAGGGTGTGGTGTTGCTAGTTGGCGACTTCAATCTGCTAGATGTGGATTGGAGTCTTCCAACTGTGGCTTTGGCAAGGAGCAGTGCCATCTTTGGCTCCCTGTAAGGGGCTTTTCTTAAGCAGTTAGTCAAAGAATCCACTTGGAATGGGGCAGTGCTGGACCTGGTGCATACAGAGAGAGCACTGTAGACAACACAGTGGGAATCAGAAAGTACACAAAATACCGCACCAGGATAAATATATGTATGTATAAATTTTATTTAATTCTAAAAAGACAAAATGCAGTGCTTCACCTCTGCACTTTATACTGCACAGTCTTTTTAGAATTCAATAAAATTTATAAACTGCTCCTGGTGCTGTATTTTGTGCACTTTTTGATTCACTCTGTTCACTTATGGCACAGGGTTGCAGAGGAGCGGCTGCCTTTTTGTTCTAGACAACACAGTGGGCAGTCCTGTTGGTATCAGTTATCACCGTACAGTGTGGTTCAACATAAGGGTAGGAATACAGGCAAAACCACATATGGAGGAGCGTTCTGGACTTTAAGAGGGTTGATTTTAAAGAAATGGGTGAGTGCATCAGGATCTGCCTAAGAAGGGTGGAGGAGTGCTATTGAGGGGTAGAGGCACAGTGGGAAAGAAAAAGGGAGGCCATAACTAAAGTAACCAGCCTATGCCTGAATGAAGTAAACAAAAGCAGAAGGAGAAGAAGACCATTATAGTTCTCCAAGAAAGTGACAAGGGTCATAAAAGCAGGATTGCATTCACAAGGTTTAAGAAAATGCAGAGGGAGGAGAACAGGCAGGTATACCTAATGAAGCAGAAGGAAGCAGGCAAGGGGTTTGACACAGGCCTATTTTCAGAGGAAAGAGTGCTGAGAGGACTTGGAGCCCTGAAGATGGATAGGATATGGGACCAGATGGAATTCATCCCAGGGTACTAAAAGAACTTAGGGAGGTTCTGGTCACCCTACTGACAGCCTTGTTTAACAACTCACTAGAAACAGGAGTAGTTCCAGAGGACAAGAGAAGGGCTGATGCTGTCTCTTTACATATGAGTGGCAGCAGCGAGGAGGCTAGCAATGATAGGCCAAGCAGTCTCACTTTAGTGGTACAGAGTTGATGGAAACACTACTGAAAGAAAGGCTGATAGAGTATCTTGAATTAAGGGGGCTGCGGGGGATGCTAAATGACTCAAATAGATTTTTTTGATTGGATTACCAAGGAAGTTGGTCAGGGGAGAGAAGGTGACATGGTCAACTTAGACTTTAGCATGGCCTATGATACAGAAACGCAGATATTGATGGCAGATAAAGACCACAAGGCCCATCCACTCTGCCCATTTTTTCTACCTTATGAATGAGCCATAGGCCTGTACTCTGTCATCTTTTCATACTCATCTGTATTGCTTCCTTATGCCTACCCCATACCTGTTTGAAGCACTGCACTGTATTCATATCCACCACTTTCTGAGGTAAGCCATTCCATGCATCCACCATCCTTTCTGTGAAAAATAACTTCCTCACATTACCCCTTAATCGGCCTCTGTCTGTCCTCATGCTGTGTCCTCTTGTCCTGCTGTTTTGCTTATATTGAAACATGTTATACTCTCACCTTGTTAATGCCCTTAGGATGTTTGAATGTTTCGATCATATCACCTCTCTCCCTCCTTTGCTCTAGGGAATACATATTAAGCTCCTTTAATCTGCCATATGTTTTCTGATGCAGTCCCTGCACCATTTTGGTTGCTCTTCTCTGGACTGCCTCCATTTTGTTAATGTCCTTGTGCAGTTGTGGCCTCCAGTACTGCATGCTGTACTCCAGATGGGGCCTAACCAGTGTCTTGTAAAGAGGGATTATTACCTCCCTCTTACGACTTGCGATACCCCTACTAATAAACCCCAACATCCCTCTAGCCTTACTATGGCTTTAGTAGTCTGCTTGGATGATTTTAGGTCATCTGTGATGATGATGCCGAAGTCTCTTTCTTCCCTTGTGATTGCCAGCAACTCCCCTCCCAGCCTATAGGTGGCTTCAGGGTTTCTCTTCCCTTTGTGCATGATCTTGCACTTCTTTGCGTTAAACCCCAGTTGCCACTCTTCCGACCATTTTGCCAGTTTATCCAGATCTCTTCTCATTCTGCCCACCCCATCTGGATCATCTACTCTGTTGCAGATCTTGGTGTCATCTGCAAACAGTCAAACCTTACTCTCCAGCCCATCTGCAATGTCACTGATGAAGATATTGAAGAGGACTGGCCCCAGGACTGATCTCTGAGATATCCCACTTGTGACTTGCATCTCGTCTGACTGTATACCATTTACCACCACTCTCTGTTTTCTGCCCGCCACCCAGTTGACTAACCTCTGACCCACCCTGAGACTACCTGGCTTATTACTCAATCTTCTATGTGTAACAGTATTGAAAGCTTTGCTGAAGTGATGGTAAGAGAAATCAACTCCCCCTTGGTCCACCACTCTGGTTACCCAGTCAAAAAAATCTATGACACTGACAGGACCTTCCTGTTGTAAACCCATGCTGTCTTGGATCCTGTGCTCCTATGAATTCCAGGTGTTGCACTATCTTTCCTTAAGGAGTGCCTCCATAATCGTGCCCACTACCGAGGTAAGACTGACTGGTTTGTAGTTCCCTGCCTCCTCCCTGCTACCATTCTTGTGAAGCGGGATCACATGAGCCCTTCTCCAGTCTTCTGAGACCTCTGCTGTGCTCAGAGACTCACTAAACAGTTCTGATAATGGCTTTGCTAGTTCCACCTTATCTCCTTTAGTACCCTGGGATGTATGCCACCAGGTCCCATTGCCTTGTCCACCCTGAGCTTAGCGAACTCTTGTAGGATCCTTTCTTTCGTGAAGGGACTAGAGCACACCTCCCTCCCTCATGTCCATGGTGCTGAGCTGTGGGCCCCTGCCCTACCGTCTCCTCAGCAAATACTGAGCAGAAGTATCTATTTAGGATAGATGCTTTTTCTTGGTCCTCCTCCACACACTCCTCTTTATCCCCTTTGATCTTAGCAATACCCCCTCTGGACGTTCTCCTTTCACTAATGTATCTATAGAAAACCCTGTCCCCTTCTTTTACTGTTCGTGCTATTTCTATCCTCGGTTTGGGCCTTTGCATGCCTTACTGCTTCCCTTAGGGAAGTTTGATATGCCTCCATATCTTCGTCCCGCTGCGTTCCCTTATATTTCCTGAAGACCAGCCTTTTGGCTCTGACCTTTTCTGCTACTGTTTTTGAGAACCAAAGTGGTTTCCTCCTTCTTTAGCTCTTGCTTTTCTCTCTAACACAATGGGATGTTGCTTGAAGTATTGCATCCATATGGTGCTGCATAGAAGGCTGATAAAAAGCTGACCAACCTAGGGGTGGGATCCGTAGTGGTAAACTGGGTTAGAAACTGGTTAAAGGCTAGGAGACAGAAGGTTGTTGTTAACAACACTCATTCTAAAGAGAGGAGTGTGACAAGTGGAGCACCACCGGGCTTGGTACTGGGTCCAGTCCTCTTCAATATCTTTATTGGGGACATTACAGAAGAGCTCAAAGGGAAAGTATGCTTTTTTTGCAGATGAGGCCAAAATCTGCAATAGGGTGGACACTCAGGAAGTGGTGGAAAAAATTCGAAGGAATTCTGGAACACCTGAGGTATGGTAAAAAAACATGATAGTTGGGGTTCAATGCCAGTTAGAGCAAAATAATGCACCTAGGACATAAAAATCCCAGCGGTGAGTAAAGGATGGAGGGGAAGCACTGTCACTAGGTAGGAAAAAGACCATGGGGGTACTGTATCTGAGGACCTCAAGGTTGCAGGGCAGTGTAACAAGGCAGTGGTTAGGGCCAGTGGAATGCTGGATAGGGAGTGGTATCTCCAGAAGGAGGAGGAGGTGTTGACATTATATCACTCACTGGGGATGCCACACCAGGAGTATTGTGTTCAAGTTTGAAGACTGCACCTCAGAAGAGACATAGAATAGAGGATGTCCAGAAGAGGCAACTAAAATGATGTATGGTTTGCACGAAAAGCCCTATGAGGAAAGATTACAAGATCTTATTACGTACACCCTGGAGGAAAGGAGAGGAAAAGAGAGAGAGAGTGGGTTGATATGATAAAAGACCAAGAATCTCAGTGTGGTGAATAGGGTTCAGGTGGTGAGTCTCTTTCAAATGAGAACAAACACAAGGACCAGGGGGCAGGCAGGGAAGCTGGTGGGGGGAGGGGAATTCAAGAGTGATGTGAAGACATATTTCCTCACTGAAAAGGTAGTGGATGCCTGGAACAGACTGCCAGCTGACATGCTGGAGGCTAGAACAGTGGGGGTTCAAGCATGCATGGGATAGACAGGGGGTATATGAGGATCCAGGGAGATGGGAGGGCCAATAGAGACACCAGATAGGGTCTGCAGATCCTGAATAGGTAGAGAACTCATTGACAGACTAGGTGGGCTGAGCAGTCCTTTTCTACATACGAATACATGAACATGCCAGCAGAAACAGGCCATTGTGGTCTATCAAGTCTGCTCGAGTATGCAGCGCACAGTTTATTCTGCTGTAGCTGCTTTCTCTCCCCCTCCCCACCCTCCCACAGAATTGAGCTTCCCTTTGACCCTGCCACACCCCCTCTTAAAACTGCCCACAGTTTTAAGTGAGGTAACCTCATCCAGCAATTTGTTCCAGTTTGCCACCACCCTTTCTGTGAAATAGTGCCTCCTCCTTTCCCTTCTGAATCTTCTCCCCACCAATTTCAGACTGTGCACTCTTGTGGACCCCTCTCCCTTTAAGGTAAACATGTCTTCTGCTCTAACCTTATTCATACCTTTTAAGTATTTGAAGGTTTCTGTCATGTCCCCCCCTTTCCTTCCCATCCTCCAGGGAGTACATGTTGAGCTCCCTCAGTCTCTCCTCATAGGGTTTGTCCCCCTGGCCCTGTATCATCTTGATCGCCCTTTGCTGCACCCCGTCCAGCAGTTTGCTATCCTTCTACAAATATGGGCATCAGAACTGCACACAGTACTCCCAAGTGTGGTCTAACCAGGGTACTGTACAATGCCATGATGACTTCCTCACTCCTTGAGGTAATACCTCTGGCAATAAACCCCAGCATTTTGTTTGCCTTGGCTGCTGCTTTATGACACTGAGATGAGTGTTTCATGTCCCCAATGACTATCGCCCCTAGATCCTTTTCTTCCTCAGAAGTGACTACCTCAATTATAACTCGGGGTAAACTCCGAGCAACAGAAGTACATCCTATTCAAAAGTGGGCTCTACAAAAAAGAGGAGTAGCTGAAGCTATCTACACTTTGCTAAGAAATGCTTTACCTAATCCAGCATCCTCACTTAAAGCTAGATGAGGCTGGCCCGGTGGCGCTGAGGGTTGAGGCGCTGGATGCCACACCTCACGCTACGCCGGTGACCTGAGTTCAGGAACGGGTGCAGGCACTGGTGGGTCAGCAGGGGTGGCATGGGGAAGGAGTGCCCTTGTGGTGCTCTCCTCCCCAGGTGAATGGGTTGGGTCAGCTCGGAGTGCCGGAGACCCCCGGTGGAGACCAGGGGTCGTTGCAGCAAGCCGGGCAGCACAAAATAAGTGTGGTTGATGCAGGCAGGGTTGCCGTGTGCCAGAGCATCTGGGCATGCCCACACAGGAGTGGGGAACTAGCGTAGAACAAGGAAAAAAAATGGCTTCCTGGGACAGGCAACGGCACCAGTCCCCCATGCCCTCCGCCGGGTTCTCCTCAGCTGGCCTTCCAGTTCCTCCCTCCAGGGCCCACTTGCAGTCAGAGTCTGACTTACAAGAGACCCCACAGAGGCGAGAGCTACCCTCCCCGGGCAGGAGAAACCGGGGGGGTGCTGACTGCGGGGGGGGGGGGAGAGAGGAGACCCAGACCGAGAGATCCAAAGGTGGGCAGGACAAGGACCAGATGCCCAAGAGAAGGTCCCACGAGCCGTGACTAGAGCGAAATAGAATCAGAAAAAAAAGCTAGATGGGAGGTGGCCTTGCACATTCAAATCTCTGATAGCCAGTGAAAAAAATGTTGGAATACAGCCCATACTGCCTACAGAGACACCCACAGTAGACTGATTCAAAATAACATCATACACTTCTGGTATAGAACCCCTATAGTACTCTGTAAGGCTAAGGTCCTCCCACATGACAAATGCTGCAGAAGTCTCCAGCCAGGAGGAGATTTAGTTCATATACTGTGAGAATCCCCTCTGATATCATCTCTTTGGCTCGATGTAGCACAGCTAGCAAGTAGGATCTTAGGCTACAATATCTTACCTTCGGCCCCTTGATGCTGCTTAGACTGCAGCTCACTACCCCACTTCTCCCCCCCCACAAACTTTAGATGGCTAATGCTACTATGCATGCAGGTAAAACGTTCTATTCTACGTAACTGGAGAAGCCCAACTATACCCTTAACAGATATTGTGTTCTCTCTTACATCCCTGTATGAATTAGACAGACACTCCCATGTATCCTTATGACAAAGGGGTAAGTTACATTTGTGCTGGGCCCCATACATGGCATACCTAGACCCCAGAGCAGGTATAGGGTGAAGCATATAATCAGAACTTTTTGTTTTCTTGTTAATGAACCAGCAGTGACTTACTGACCTATCAACAGCAATTTTTTTTTTGTTTAGGTGCAGCCACCATTATATCTTTCTGCAACATTATGGGTACAGCAGTTGTGTAAATAGTTGTCATTAGGATACTTTAGTTTGCATATGATTTCATATTCAGACACATATATCATGTATCTTATTTATCAAAGGTCTTATTACTTTGTGGTACTCTTTTCTTTTTTAATTTCAGAATGTGGCCACACTGACCACTGGAAGGTACTACTTTCTGAATGTCGAAGCCCTGTCTAACCTCAGCAACGGTACCTCCCACCTGGTCCAAACCATAAGCTGTAGAGCAGTGAGGTAAGTGGGGTAACATACACACACCAGACTATCTCTATCCTCCCTACCAGTGCTTAGGCACTTACCTTGTCCAAACTACGAGATATGAATCAATTGTAGTTTCTAAGAATGTAGTACCACACATATACTAGTACTGTGATATTTTATGTCTACCTACAATTTATCCATGAATGATACTGTTAATAATTTCCTAGAACTGCTTAATGTATCAGCTACATTATAAATGTTCATTTCCCTTTTTCTCTTTGTATTTGTTTTTATCCATGAAAAAAAAATTAATAAAACATTTAACTCAAAGGAGCGACTACCTGCACTCCCCCTAGCCAGTAGCTAGTCCTAGGGTTCCTGGCTCCCAGGTGCATGACCTTACACTTCTTAGTGTTGAACCCCACCTGCCAGATGGCTGATCAGTACTTAAGCTTAGCCAGGTCCTCCTGAGCTCCTGCCTCCTCTCCTCATTGTCCACTCTTGCACAGATCTTAGTGTCATCTGCAAACAGGCAGATTTTATTGTTGAGCCCTTCTGCAATGCCCCCAATGAAGATGTTAAATAACACTGGACTGAGTGCCGAGCCCTGTGGGACCCTGCTTGTTACAGGCCTGGGTTTTTGATAGTTCACCCCCTACGAATATCATCTGCACTCCGTTCTGCAGCCAACTCCTGACCCACCCCCACCAGTTTCTCACCGACTCCCAGGTTTGATAGTTTACTGAGCATCCTGCCATGTGGCACTGAGTTGAAGGCCTTGCTGACGTCCAGATACAAGCTATCCACTGCATGGCCCCTATCAAGTGACCTTGTGACCCAATCAAAAAAGTCTAGTAGGTTTGTCTGGCAGGATCTTCCCGAGACAAACCCATGCTGCGTCCCTGGAGACCACTGGCTTCCAGAAAGTATACCGTCTCTCCTTCAGAATGGTCTTGATTAACTTCCCTACGATGGCGGTAAGGCTGACCAGTCTGTAGTTACCCAGTTTATCCCTGGGTCTGATCTTGTGAAGATGCACCACTCTCCAGTCCTGAAGCACATGACCTGACTTCAATGAGGTGTTGAACAGGTCCACCAGAGGGCCAGCCAGGACCTCCGCTAACTCCCTCAGGACTCTCAGGCCCACACCATCTGGTCCTGGAGTCTTGTCCACCCGCGGGGCCTTAAGGCCATTTAGAACCCTGTCCTCTGGGATTTCCCCATCAGTAATCTCTGCACCCCCTTTTGCCACCCCTATTATCCCCTGTGGCATGGGACCATCCATTTCTCTAGTAAATATTGAACAGAAGTACTCATTCAGTGCCTCCGCCTGGTCCACCCCTCTTTCCACCTATCCTCCCTCCCTCTCAATCTTGACTATCCCATCCTTGCAGCTTCCTTTCTCTTATGTACCTGAAGAAATCATTTTCCCCTTCTCTGATCCTTCGTGCCAGCCTTAGTTCCCTTCCATTCGCAGTTCTGCTGTTGAAGTCTATGCTTGCATGGTTTATTAAAAGCATAAGAAAAAGTCTCCATTACAAACTGCAGGAGGAGAGTTTAACAAGCTTAAACACATTCATTTAACACTTCTTCTCCAAATAGATTTCAGCAATAGCCTATAGTTTGCAAATAAGAATAAAAATAAACCTTTGAATTTGGCAACCCTACAAAATGGATTAAACAACCTATTTATGTATTTATTTATTTCACAGTTTTACCAGAAAAGCATACTGAGCTGCTAACAGCTTGTTTCCAGATGTATCCTGGGGGGAGAGGGAAAGGAGAGAACAGAACGGATTCAAGGTACAAATTACAAAAATAATACAGACATATAGAAATAAGTAAAACAGCATATACAATTTACAAGAAAACACAGCAGAATGAAAATTGCCATACTGTAAATTAACAAACACTAAATTTCAAACAAGGTAAAAGAACATTAAACCAAGAGCAATAAACACTAAATGAGGAGCAGAGTATTGACTGATTCACTGGGGGATAGGGGATAATCTAGTGTTACTATAGGGAGGAAGGCTGTTGACAGAAATCCACCCCAGTATCAGAAACCACTGCAGGAGTTAGTAGAGAAATTATGGAGGAGAGATTTCAGAGCTAGGAAGGAAGAAGCAGTGCGAATGGAGGGACTCAGATTTTAGGAAGTAGAACGAGAATGCAGCTTGGCCAGTAATGCATTTCATTTGAGGGACAACAAGCCACTGAATGCAAGTGTTGTGAGGGGAGTAAGAGATGAGGAGGGAGGACAGGAGAGAGGTAACATATGAGGGGATGGAGCCAAACCAAACTTTGGAGATAACTGAGGCACAGTGGGAAAGGCCCCTGGTATCAAGAGAGAGAGAGGCATACAGAGAACAGTGGTAAGTACGCAAGGGTTTGTCAAGGGCAAATCGACAGAATGAGTGAAAGGGGGGTTCAGTCTAGCTAAAGTGGACTTTGGAGCAGCAATGTAAACAATGTCTCCATAGTCAAACATGGGGAGAATCCTTTTAGTGAGGATTTCTCTTCAAAAAGGAAGTAGAATGTTTCTCTTATTTCTGTAAAGTGCTCCAAGTCTTGGGTGGAGCTTCTTGTGGATAGCATCCACATGAACAGAAAGCACAACGTGATAATCCTACCAGACACTGAGGTACTTGAAAGATGAAACATGTTCAACAGTTATACCATCAAGGGTATGAAAGAAAGGAAAGGGGGGGACTCTAGCAAGTCTCTGCCTCATGCCAAAGGTCATAGAGACTGTTTTCTTTGCATTGAGGGATACCTGAACTTTTCAGAACCAGTGTTGGATGTTGTTAAGGTACAGTTGGAGCTTAGTCATGAGGTCAGATGCAGAGGAGCCTGAAGAAAACAGAACTGTATCATCTGTGTGCATATGAATGGACACAGAGGGGAGGTAATTTAAAAAATGGAGAAAATAACTGGGCCAAAGACAAACCCTTGGGGAATGTCTGATCTAATTGGGAATGGAGGGGAGAAGAAATCTCCAATACAGACAACTTGAAACCTGTCCTCAAGGTAGGCACGGAACCACTCAACTGAAGAGGCAGAGAGTCCAGCAGCCTGAAGCTTGTCCAGGAGAATGGGGTGGGCATCAGCGTTGAAAGCTTTGGCTAAATAGACATAAATGGCAGAGGTAACAAGGCCCTGATCAATGCCAGAGAAGATAGTATTAGTAAGCCGGAGGAGGTGGAGTGGGACTTTCTAAAGCCAGACTGGAAAGGAGTGAAGAAGAAAGTTGAGTCAAGAAAAGGGGAGAGTTGTGAGACAGCAAGATGTTCCTGGAGTTCAGCCAGAGTGGGGAGGAGGGAAACAGGACAGTGGTTACTAGGGAAAGATAGGTCACCTCCTTTAGAAAGGGGAATGACAGTAGCCAACTTCCAAGAGTTAGGACACAGGATAAGGAACAGAGTTGAGGAGATAGTGATAGGGAAGGCAATGGCATGAGCAGGGAGATACAAGAGTTTGGGGTCAAGATCATCAGGACTGCCACCCTTATGTGAATTTAGAGCCAAGAGCGCCTTAGGAGTAGCAGTAGGTGTAGTGGATGAGAAACAAAATGGAAGAGGGAAGCAGTAGGATGGGAAGAGAAGGAGCGTGAGACAGTAGAGAAGAAGAAAGAGGGCGAGGTGGAGGAGGAAGAGAGGAGAGATTAGGCACAGGAGGTGAAAAAAGAATTGAAAGATGAGGCAGCTGAAGCAGGGTCAGAGATAAGAGTACCAGCCATCTTGAGAACAGGGAAAAGGTACTGGGCCAGAGGAGAGAAAAGAGTATGAATTACCTTAAAACTTGGAGGGGTGATTAAGGTTGTTCTTGAATGTGGATATGAAGTGTTCAGACTTTGCAAGCCTAGTAGCTTTAGTTCAGGCATTATGAAGGGTCTGATAAACTGTAAGGTCAGAAAGGGAGCCAGAGGACTTGTAGGTCCTCTAGGTAAGGTCACCCACATGGTGACAAGCCAGAAACTCAGCTGAGATCCATGGGAGGCGAAACCTCAGACATTGGTTCTTCTAAGGGTGGCATGATGATCCCAGACTGAGATGAATCTGGAGGTGAAGAATTTAAGGGCATTGTCAACATTGCCAGCTGTAGAAATAGGGGACCAGTTGGTGGCTAACAGGTCAGGATGAAGGCTGGACAACTCCAGCGATCAAAAAGTCAGGATTTGGATGAATTTGGATCTTATGTACACAGTAGACCATATGGTGATCACTGAGGGCATCTGTGAAGATATTAGCATCCACAATATGATACGGATGGGAGGAGAGGACCCTGTTTGAGAGAGTGATTTAGAGATTTGAAATTGAAGTGAGTGGAGACAGAGAGGACTTGGGTTCAAATGAGGGACTTCAGATTAAGGCAAAATTCATACAGACAGGGAGAAAGCCAATTTAAGTTGAAATCTTCTGGTATGAGTAACTCACCAGAGGAGGCCTGGGAGGAGATGGTGGTGATTAACTTAGTTACTGAAGGTGGGGACATGCCAGGGCAGCAGTATACACCATCAATAAATGTACGACTGGAGAAGGGGAGAAAAGAGTTTAAGAAGGAGCATTTCACAAGAAGATAGAATAGATACAGAGAGCGCAGACTCAAACTGGATGCTTGAGGAGTGGTTTATGGCTACACCAACACCCCTCTTAGCTTGATCCTGATAAATAATAGTGAAACCGGGAATAGCAATGGAAGAATCCGAGACCCCTGGAGAAAGTCAGGATTCCAAGATCATCATCGCATCAGGTTTGAGGTAAACCATACATGGTTGTAACACGTTGATCTTAGGAAGAAGGCTGCAGATGTTGACATGGGCCACACTCAAACCTTTGTGGGGAGGTGATGAAAGGGAAGGGCCACAGTTAAGCTCAATGTCTCCAGCAACTAAAAGCAAAAAGGAGATGAGGTGCTTTAGAGAACTTATGAGATGCTTATGGGAAGAGAAAGGAGAGGGAGAGTAGGATGGATAAGAATTAGGAAGATAGAGGGTAGAAGGGACCTGAGGACTTCAAGATGAAAGCAAGGAGATGCAAGAAGACTACAACCAAGGTGCCAAGAAGAGTGAGGTAAAGCAGGGAGACGTGATGGGGAGGGTGGGAGAGGGTGATAGGGGGGATTAGGATATATGGAAGGGGAAGGTGAGACAAAACAAACGAGGGAAGAGAGAAAGTGTAAGGAGCATCATAGTGGAAGGGTAACAAAGCAGAAACACACCCTGCAGTGTAACACAATTACACATGGGAGGATAAGTTGCACTCAGTTGGAGTGGTTAAACAATTGGAACAGCAAGCAGCACAAGCATTTCAAACTGAAATGTAAAACTCCACAATGAAGACTGCAAACCAGATCCCACCAGTCTGCAACTGACAACCTCCCCTCACTTCCTGTTACATAGAAACACAGACAATGATGGCAGAAAAAGACCACTGGTCCATCTAGTCTGCCCATAAATCCTAACAAACTCAGAATCTTTTGTCCATACAATGTGGGTTCTAACCCACACTATCCACCCCCATGCTCCCTGCCCTGCAGTTATCATCCTGAGCAATGACCACTAAGCCCTTCACTCTGTCCCAGCCATGTTTTAAATCACTGATAGTTCTGGCACCCACCACATCAGCTGGCAGTTAGTTCCACAGCTCCACCACCCTTTTAGTAAAATAAAAGTTTCTCACTTCCATGTTGCCTCTCCCTCCCGTCAGTTTCCACTTGTGCCCCTCTATTCTTGATCTGCTACTTATGTTAAATAGTTCATCACAGTTTACATTATTCATATCTTTCAGGAATTTGAAGGTCTCTATTATATCTCCCCCCTCTCTTGTCTGACCTCCTGCGAGTACGTTTAGTGCCTTGAGCCACTCCTCATATGATCTGCCCTGCTGGCCCTGAATCATCTTGGACACCCTATGTTGCACTGTCTCCAGCCTGTCCTTATCTTTCCTTATGTGAGGGCTCCAGAACTGGGCACAATACACCAGATAGGGTCTCATCAGTGATTTATAGAGAGGTAGCAATACCTCCTTCCTTCTGGTGTCAATGCACCTTCCCATACACCCCAGCATCCTGTTTGCCTTATTGTAGGCTTTGTTACACTCATTTGATTGTTTTAGGAAGTCACTGATGACTTGTTTTAGGGAGTCACTGATGATGACCCCTAGGTCTCTTTCCTCAGAGGTCATGCGTAACTTTACCCCCCCCCATCCAGTACTCTTTCCTTGGGTTCATATTCCCTATGGGCATCACCCTGCACTTTCTGGCATTGAATTTCAACTACCATACATTTGACCACCTCTCTGGCTTTTGCAAGTCTTTCTTCATCTCCCTAACCCCCTTCTCGCTGTCTACCATGCTACAGAGCTTAGTGTTGTCTGCAGAGAGAGACACATCCTGCCCTAGATTCCTTTTCCCATGTCACTAATGAACATATTGAAAAGAACTGGACCCAGGACTGATCCTTGTGGCACCTCACTGGTGACCACCCTCTTTTCTGATATGATTCCATTAACAACCCTCTGCTGTCTCCCGTCCAACCAGTTTCTCACCCATCTGTGTCTTTCATTGTACCCAGATCCTGTAACTTCTTCAGCAACCTTCTGCAATGCACTGAGTCAAATGCCTTGTTGAAATCAATGTAGAGTAAATCCGCAGCATGGCCCTTATCCACTTACCCTCATTACCCAAAGAATGCTATCAGTTTGATCTGACAAGATCTTTCTGCCATGAACCTTTGCTGTTTACCATCTTGGAGTCCATTGCTCTCCAAGTATTTTATAAGGTCCTCTTTGACTAGTGTCCCCATCAGTTTACCCACAACAGAGGTAAGACTGACAGGTCTGTAGTTACCCAATTGCTCCTTGCCCTCCCCCCTTATGGAGCAGAACTACGTCTGCTACCCTCCAGTCTTTTGGAACTACCCCTGTCTGAACTGAGATATTGAATAACCTGACCAGGAGTTCAGTTAATTCCATTGCCAGTTCCTTGAGCATCCTCAGATGCATCCCATCTGTCCTGGGGACTTAGCTATCTTTAGGGCTGCTAGCTCTTTCCAAACCCTTTCACTGGTAAATACTTGCTGCCTCATCTCGGTGATCCCCCTTACAGATGCCTTAATGCCACTCTCTGACAGAGTCCCCCTCTGTCTTCTCTTGTGAATAGAGAGCAAAACAAGTCATTAAGAATGTCTGTTTCTAGGGAATGTGGATACGATGTACAGATCCACACTTCTGGCAGTGTTCCTTTCCCTTTAAGGCTTGCTGGAACACCTTCAGACTGGCTCCTCCCATCCACCCATGTGGCAACTCCCACGGCACCACCCCGTGATGTCAGATTTTCCTTTCCACTGGAAGAAGACAGCTCCCTCCTTACCGCCTTCCATGCTGAGTAGGCCCTTTGCCTCAAATATTTGTGTTCTTTGTGAAATCACTTTTTCTAGGAGCGTGGATATGTTGTTCATCCACACTCTCTGGCATGTCCCTTTCCCCTTTAAATCTCACCGGAAAGTCTTCAAGCTGCTTCCTCCATCCCACCGGGGTGGTAAATACCATGGCTCCACCCCATGACGCCAGACCTTCCTTTCCACTGGAAGATTCAGGTCCCTTATGCTACCTTAGCAGTTCGCAGGCCCTGGATTCACAACGTCGGTTTTCACCGCTGCTTTCTTTAAAACTCATCAAGTTTACGACTCCAATCCTAGCGCATCAGACATGGAGGACAAGTTGTCCCCCAGATTTCACCGGTGTCCTTGCGGCCAAGAATTTTCGCGCACCAATCCCCACCTCTCGTGTGTCTATTGCTAAGGTGTCGTACATGACACCTCTACTTGCACCATCTGTCTGGCCTTCCATCCCAACATCCTGGATAACCGCAAGGTGCGCCTAAAATTGGGGAGACCGGAGCGTCGCAATCCACCGGTGAAATCGAAGGAGGCAAGGTGGGCAGTTTCCTCGATATCCGCCGAACAGCTGGATCAGATGGCGGCTTTTGAAGAGGAAGCTGCCCAAGCTTCGGCCAGTCGAAGCTTTTTCATACCTGTCAACCTTGGCTCTACTTTTACTGGTTCCTTTCGGGAGTTGTGCCAGTCTTTCCCCACCAGGGGTGAGGCGGCCTTGGGCTCGCACTCCTCCCACCCTCAGAAGAGGGACAAGGAATCCAAGTCTTCTTCCTCCAGAAGGAGGCGTTCCTGGAACTGAGAGAGGTCTGAGTCCCAGGAACATGTGGTCTCGACTTCGGTTGAGATTGCTTCCTTGGTCACCGGCTTGTCGGACCTTCCGTCCGGCCAAGGCACCGAGACCGAGGAAATGGCTGAACTGGCTGAGATCACTCTCAACCCAATTGAGCCATTGTCGCCAGCTCCGGTCGACGACTCCTTAGAAAGGACTCCTGTCCTTTCCTTCCTCGACGAGGAGACCCCGCCCTCGGGTGTCCGATCGAGGGAAAGGTGCCAGAACCTCGGTTCTTTCCGACTCCGGCGTCTCCCAATCGAACAAGCCGACCCCCATCAGTCTTGATCGAGGACTAGGACCCCTTCAGTTGAAAAATTGAAGAAAGGTCACAAGCACTCTAGAAAGAGGCATCGCCATCGATCCTCATCCTCTTGGACGAGGAGACTTTGACGGAAACTCCGTTGACATTATGAGGATCTTATGTGGCAACAGCTGATTCTACTGGTCAAAGTCGGCTCCGCCCGGCTGGTACATTACTTGGCCTGCCTCCCAGGCCGGCGCCCGACCCCTCCGGAACCGGGGAAGCCGGTTCCCAGTGGGGCTGGCACATATTCCAGCTCGGCCTATTTCAGTCTCCCTACCGATTTTGGTGGAACCACCGCCTAAGCAGCATCAGGGAAGGGTTCCCTCGAAAGAGGACCGGACAGACACTGGACTTCCCCGTCGTCTGTCCATCACTGTTGTCCCCGATTGCCCTCGGTGCATCGAGGGAGACATAGGTGGGAGACCATTATATCTCGACTCCTCAGACTCGGATGACACTGGGTTGCACTCGCATCCGGGGGATGATGAGTCATCAGTGGCAGGTTTGGAAGAAGGTCCTTCCTCTTTTCAGGGCATCCTCTGCCTGATTTCAAAATCTACTGGAATGCCCTTGGAGCCCATCCAAAAGAAGGCGGAATACCCCCTCACGGATATCCTCAAGCGGGGGAATACTCTGACGGAGGCCTTTCCAGTGGCCGAAGTCATTGTTCACCCGGCCCTTGAGCTATGGCAGCGTCCTGCCTCCAGTCCAGCTCCGTCTGCCCGCATGGCCCGCAAGTATACGGTGCCCATGGGGTCCCTGCTGGGGTTCACACAGCATCCCTTGGCCGAAAGCCTTGTGACTGCTTCTGTGTTTAGACGCACTGGTAGCTCAGCTGACGCTGACCGTCCTCCGGACAAGGAGTCCAAGAACATGGATCATTCTGCCCGGAAGGTCTATGTGGCCTGATCCTTAGGCCTTCATCAGGCCAGCTCGGCTGTGATCATGGCACACTTCTCTCATGCCCTCTTAGGGTCATTAGATGAAGTCCTCCCTCATCTCCCAGTGGATGTGCAAACCACAGTGAAGCAAGTCTGCAACCAGGGCCATGCTGTTGCCAAACAGCAGCTCCAGACAGTGGAAGATGGTCTTCCTGGTGGCCATCACATCAGCCAGAAGGACAGGGAAGCTCCAGGTGCTTTCGGTGGACTCCCCTTATCTGGTCTTCCACAGGGACAAAGTTGTCCTGCGCCCCCACCCGAAATTCCTTCTGAAGGTGTTTTCACCTTAACCAGGTGTTGACTCTGCTGGCATGCTACCCTAACTACACCTCGGTTGTCAAGTACAGGCTCCATACTCTGGATCTCAGACGTGCTCTCTCCTATTATAAGGAGAGGATGGCAGAAATTGGGGGAGAGGTTCGCCAGCTGTTTGTCACCTACACTGAAGCTGCTCCTGGCAGACCTGCAGCCAAACAGATGACTGCAAGGTGGATTACATCATGCATAAGTCTGTGCTATGAGTTGGCGGGAAAGGAGCCTCCCAGAGGGATAAGAGCTCATTCTACCCGCCATACTGCTGCATCGGTGGCTGCTTCAAGGGACATCCCTATCCAGGAAATCTGTCGGGCTGCGACCTGGAAGTCAGCAAACACCTTTATTACCCACTACCACATCGACCTTGAATCACGCCGGGATGCTGGTTTTGGGGTCTCAGTTCTCAATCTCTATTTCCCAAGTAGGGGTGTGCGCCTTTCCTGTCTCCTCCCAGAGAACTGCTTGGAGTCTGCCAGAGAGTGTGGATGAACAACATATCCACGCTCCTAGAAGAACAGGTTACTCACCTGTAACAGTAGTTCTAGGAGTGGTATATGTTGTTCATCCACACGCACCCACCCAACCTCCCCAGCTTTAGGCGCACCACCTTGCTTCCAGCAGGCTAAGATCTGGCATCATGGGGTGAAGCCGAGGTATTTACCACCTGGGTGGGTGGGAGGAGCCAGCTTGAAGACTTTCCGGTGAGATTTAAAGGGAAAGGGACATGCCAGAGAGTGTGGATGAACAACATATACCACTCCTAGAACTACTGTTACAGGTGAGTAACGTGTTCATCTTCAGGTGATTTCTCCATCTCCACCATGGATGACTCAAAGTCGGCACCGGGATTTAAAAAATGCGAGTGTGGGCAGAAGATGTCCCGGACAGACCCACACACCTTGTATGTCTACTGCCTAGGCCACGAACACGATCCCCAGGCTTGTGGCCTCTATTATAATGGGTGTCCTTCTACTTTAGAAGACTGGCATGTTCGGCTTCTTTTGGGGTGCCCAGATGAACCAGATCCCTCTGTTCACCCAAAGGATGCTCGTTAGGTGCTCTCCATGGCTGCAGGGTCCACTGAACAACTCGCAGCTTTTGAAGAGGCTGTGACTCAGGCCATAGAGCAGGCCCCTCTTCGGCTTCTGCCTTCATGCCACTTACTTTTGGCACCACCTTTTAAGGGGTATTTCGAGAACTGTGCCAATCCGTTCCCACTTTTAGACAGGGCCCCTCTAAGGGCACAAAATCTAAATCATCAAAGAAAGAGACTAAAAAGAAGTCTCGCCATCAATCATGGGATCGCAAGTGCTCTCAGGCCTCAGATTCCCATGCTTCTCTGGACGTTTCGACTATGGTCGATCCTTCAGTCCAGGCTGCTGTCTCCACAGTATCCCCGTTGGGCCAGTCAGTCAAGATGCCCATTGACCAACCTGCCAAGATTTTTCTCGACCCAGTTGATGCATTGTCACCAGATGTGGCCAACACCTCCCTCTCTAAGACTCCGGTCCTGCCTATTACTTCTCAGGGTGGGTTGGACCATCCCGCTGATCCAGTTTCCAACCCTTGGGATCGATTAACCAGGAGGTTCCTCAACTTTCGCCAGCTCCCTCTGAGTCCCACTGTCAGCATCCCCAACGGTGAAGGATGAGGTCTCGGTCCCAAAGCCTGGAGTCGAGCAGCCCACGCTGGCATAGGCATTCCCACTCTTGGCACTCAGGCAAGTGGCGTCGTCACTACTCATCTTCTACTTCCTCCTTGGATGAGGAGAGGCTCCACTGCAAAATGCGTCGGCACTATGAAGAGCTCATGTGGCATCAGCTCATGTTTGCTGGGGTTAAGCCAGTTCCAGCCCCCACCCCAGCTCTTCTGTGGCTCCCGCCACCCAGACCTCAGTCTTCTCCAGCTGAAATGGTTCCAGATCTGCCTGTTCCGGCCTCTCCTCCCATCCAGGTGGAGCCGCTGCCCAAACAGCCACCAGTGGGTCCCCCCCAAAGATGCCCGTACTGCTTCTGGGCTTCCTCTGTAGTTTTCGGTCACCGTGACTCCCGACAGCCCCCCCCCCATAGGATCAGTGGGGATTCAGGCAGCTGACTGCTTTTTGACGAATCCTTCGAGTCAGAGGGCTCCTCCATACACTCCCATCTGTTGGACACTGAGTCAGGAGAGGATTTGTCAACAAAGCATGGTCCCACTTCTTTTGTGGGCCTGCTCCAGCCGATCTCAGAATCGACGGGTCTCCAGATGGAGCCTATCCAGAAACAGGCTAAGTACCCTTTAACTGAAATTCTCAACTGGGCCAACTCCCTTGGGGAGGCCTTCTCAGTTGCCAAGGTCATTCACGGCCCTGCTCTGGAGCTTTGGCAGCACCCTGCCTCTTGCCATGCACTGTCTGCATGAATAGCTCACAAGTACGCGGTCCTTACCATTTCCCTTTCTGGTTTCACCGAGCATTCCTCGGCCAAGAGTCTGGCGGCTGGCTCAGTCTTTTGGCACTCAGGCAATGTTGGGATGTGAATAAGCCTCCTGTCAAGGAATCCAAGAAATTGGATCATATGGCCAAAAAGGTCTATGCAGGTTCCTCTCTTGGCCTTTGGCAGGCGAGTTCGGCCCTTTTGATGGCCTACTTCGCTCATGCCCTCTTAAGCATTCTCGATGAGGTGCTTCCCCACCTCCTGGCTGACTTACAAACCACGGTCAAGCAAGTCCAGAACCAGGGCCAAGCAGTGGCTAAGCAACAGCTCCAGACAGCCATGGACATTGGCAACTCCTGCACCTGGTCTGTGGCAGCTGCAGTCACCACGAGCCACAGGGCTTGGCTGCAGATCTCAACCTTTATGGAGGCTATCCAGCACAAGCTGGCGAATGTCACCTCAGTTTTCTTTTTAAATGTGCTGCCTACTTTTATGGCCCTGGGGATCACCATGTTTGCATTTTTTTATGGCTCTTTTTCCTACAGTGCCTCCTGGCCATGTGACTGGGATGCATTTGTGAATATTAATTCAGCAAGACCTGGTTTTGCATCAAGTCTACAGCAGTACAGCTGTGATTTTAAGTAACTCTCTTGAACCAGTAAGCACTAATGAAGGCTACATTTACAGACAGCAAACACCTGAGGAATAATTGAGTGGGCTATTCTGTAAGGAAACAGCTAGAGTCTTCATTATTATATCATTGTTAACCTGGGGTGATTAGTGTGCTTTTATATGTTTGTGTGTAGTTTGATGAAACAAAAAGCTTTAAATGAAAAACATCTACTTTTGCTGGCTAGACCTAGACACATGCCCAAAAACCAAAAAGTTTGGATTAGAAACCATTATTTGTTTATGTGCTTAACAGGTAAACCATATTGGAATGAAATCCATTTACAGATGTGACCCACAAATAACACAATTATACATCACATACAAGATTTAACATCTAGGACAAAATGTCTGCATCATTTTACAAAACATTAATTAAAACATGCACATTCAGATAAGGTACAGAAAGTATTTAGTTGAGGCCAGAACATAAGTCTACTAACAACAGCCTGCTGTGCAGCAGTTAGCACTCACTAAATCAGTGGTCCTGGGTGCATCACTATTACATGGGACACGAGCACTGTAGGAAAAGGAAGAGCAATAAAATTGGAGATTCCTAGAGGCCATACAACTAGCAGGCAAATTTAGAAAAAATCTCCCAACAGCAAACAAGCTGAAGAATATATAATGACTACACACAAAAATCAAAACACTACACAACATATGTCTTTTAAAATTTTGACCATAGTTCTCTTTTAAGGAGATTCTTTGAAAATAATTAATGATAATTAAGGAGTTTCTGATTTAATTTTTTTTAATTTTAAGGCATCCTTTATTTTGTATTATGGAGTGATTTTTCCATACTGGGGTAAATTCAAGGAAAATGAAGGGACTTTTAAGTGATTTTTTTTTTCAAATTTTGCTTTTAGGAGTATGCAAGGAAGTTAGAGGTGTCTCTGCCTGTCTTCAGTGTTCAGGCAGGACTAGTTTACTCTCTGATGTCCATTGCTGTTGAGTTTCTCCAGATTGTGCGGTTTTGCCACTATTGTACTTTTTTTGCCCTGCTGTGTAACATAATCTAATGTTTGCTGGAACTCTGAATTTATCCCTGTTGTTCCCTTCTGCTTGGCATTCCTATCCTGGGCCATATGTCCAGTTGTGTTTGATTTCTGGCTTGTACAATGCCTTCAGAAAGTATTCACCCCCCCTTGGATTTTGTCACATTTTGTTGTGTTACTACCAGAATTTTTAATGCATTTTAATGATTTTTCCCCCCTTGATTCACACAGCATACTCAACAATTTAAAGGGGCAAAAATAATTTTATTGTGTAACAAAAATTTATGAAACATTAAAAACTGAAATATCTTGTTTACTTAAGTATTCACCCCGAGTCAATACTTTGTAGAAGTGCCTTTGGCAGCAATTACAGCTTTGAGTCTTCTTGGGTACGTCTGTATCAGCTTTGCACATCTGGATTTGGGGATTTTCGCCCATTCTTCCTTGCAGATTTGCTCAAGCTCTGTCAAGTTGGATGGGAGCATCGGTGAACCGCAATCTTTAAGTCTTTCCACAGATTCTCAATGGGATTCAAGTCTGAACTTTGGCTGGGCCACTCAAGGACATTCACCTTCTTGTTCTGAAGCCACTCCAGTGTTGCTTTGGCTGTATGCTAGGGGTCGTTGTCCTGTTGGAATGTAAATCTTTGCCCTAGTCCAAGGTCTATTGCAGACTGATGTAGGTTCTCCTCAAGGATGTGCCTGTATTTGGCTCCATTCATTGTTACCTCTATCCTGACAAGTGCCCCAGTCCCTGCCGCTGAAAAGCATCCCCATAACATGATGCTGCCACCACCATGCTTCATGGTAGGGATGGTGTTACATGGGTGATGAGCTGTATTCAGTTTGTGCCAGGCATAACGCTTTGCATTCAGGCCAAAGAGTTCAATATTTGTTTCATCAGACCAGAGAATCTTTTGCCACATGGTCTCAGAGTCTGCCACGTGCCTTCTTGCAAACTCCAGGCATGCTATTATGTGGCCTTTTCTCAGGAGTGGCTTCCGTCTAGCCACTCTCCCATAGAGGCTACATCTGTGAAGTGCTGCAGAGATTGTTGTCCTCTGGACAGGTTCTTCCATCTCAGCCATGGAACTCTGTAGTTCTGTCAGGGTGGTCATTGGGTTCTTGGTCACTTCCCTGACCAAGGTCCTTCTTGCCCGGTTGCTCAGTTTGGGAGGACGGCCTGATCTCGGAAGAGTCTGGGTGGTTCCGTAATCTTTCCATTTCCTAATGATGGACTTGACTGTGCTCCTGGGAACTTTCAACACCCTAGAAATGTTTTTATACCACTCCCCAGATCTATGCCTCCTCACAATTCTATCACGGAGTTCTATGGACAGCTCCTTGGTCTTCATGGTAGAGTTACTGCTCTGACATGCACTGTCAACAGTAGGACCTTATATAGACAGGTGTATTTCCTCTGAAATCATGTCAACCATTTGAAATGACCACAGGTGGACTCCATTCAAGTTTTAGAGTGATCTCACAAGGAAATTGGATGCACCTGAGCTCAATTTAGAGTGTCATAGCAAAGGGGGTGAATACTTATCAAATCAAGACATTTCAGGTTTTTATTTTAAATTACATGTACAAAAAATTCCAGAAGTTTCATTCCACCTTGACATTATAGAGTAATTTATGTAGATACGTGACAAAAAAATCCCATATAAATGTATTTTAGTTTGAGTTTGCAACATCACAAAATGTGACAAAATCCAAGGGGGGGGTGAATACTTTCTGAAGGCACTGTATATGGTTAAAACCTTTTAAAATTGTTTCAACAAAACTCATATCCATAACAAGAGAGGCTGCCTGACAATCAGTTTAGAACCTTGATGAATATTGTCCAGAGCAACCAGCTGTTAACACTGGTGAAGAGATTTCCAGCTCTGTTAGTGAGGCTAAATATTCTAGTTTTAGTTTTTATTATGCATTTATTTACTTTATAGTTGCTAAAAATTATATTTCATAGCTGTGCATGTTATCGATATACATTTAATTATTAATAATTATAATATTCATATTATGGATGATGGAAGGTGAACAGGTATGCAGCCAGGGCACGGCAATAATGTATACCGTCCTTCCTGTTGAGGGCAGATGGAGGTACATCTGTAGTTGGTTCAGGCAGGTTGCTGCTCTGGAGAGGTATGTTGCCAGCTTAGCACGGCAGCTGGTGGTATGGTGAGGGACCAAGAGGAAAGTAAGCAGCTGAGGAGAATCTGGAGAGTCTTGTTTCAGATGAATTTTGTATGCTCCTTTCAGGAGCACCAATCCCTAGAATACCATGAGAAACAGAAGCACGGGATAGCAGTTATCCACTGGACCTCTTGAAGGACTTTAATAACTGGTAGACCAACCAATGGTTTGGGTAATCCTTGTACAACCTAGGTAGCCATGCCTCCAATTCTCTCCCTCGGAAGACCATCCTAGCCTTAAATAGCACCACAACTGCAATATTTCCCTGCCCACAAAGGCCCTTTGTGGCCCTGAGCAGATCCTCATCCCACTCCAGTTTTTTTTTTTAAACTTTATTTTTTATCCTCCTGGTCGCCCTTGTCACTCTACTCCTTCGGGCTAGCTCAATGCCCTCCAGTCCCCCACTGGGTCTGCCCCTAGAGTGCCTCTTTACCTGCCTCCTTCACCTTGCACAGCGGGGTCTGCCCGTAGTTGCAGACTGGGTGGCTGGAGTGGCCATCATCCAGAGTGCCGCGGGCTGTTTTCCGGTTTTTCTTCATCCCTCCCCTCCCTCCCACTGAGGACGCTGGCTCGGGCAGAACGTGCTTATGCACGCCTGCCAAGTGCCGAATGGCGTCCCCTCGACTCCCCAATGGGAGCCGCTGCTTCCACCGCTCTCCCGGGCATCGGGTGTATAGAAACACCCCCGGTGTCCTTCCCCGAAGGAGGAGAGCATCCATTGGGACACTCGATCCTCCTTCCCCCTGCCGACCCCCGATGACCCGAGTCCGTTCCCGATCCCGGGTCGCCGGCGTGGCGCGAGGTGTGGTGTCCAGCGCCTCAGCCCTCAGCGCCACCAGGCCGACTTATCCCACTCCAGTTTATATTGCATCTCGGGTATCATTGTGACTGCTGCCCTAGTGTCCAACTTGAAGTCCACCACGTCTCCATTAAGGAGTATACTTGCTCCCCGTATCTGGTTTGTGTGGGTCCTGTTCATGTATGACCAAACTAGTCTAGAGGATCTGCAAACTGTTACAAAGTGCTCCTTGTTTTTCACATTTTCAGCACTTAGCGTCTTCTGCATGGCATATTTGCCTGTGTGCACTGGATGCTTTCTATCATCTTCCATATGGTTTCCACTTATCTGATTTCGATGTTCTGATAATGTTGCCTCTAGTTTTGTGTGCACACTGACCTCTTTTTTTTTGTACTTTATTTTTATTAGTTTCATATGTTATTACATACATAATTCCATATCTAGGACAAACCATATCTGTTATTAAGAACCACAGTGAGAGAGACGACCCTCTACTTAATCCTAGGATAAGTGTTTCCCAAATATTAAGATACCACATCTGGAGGGATTGCTAAATTTATAACAGACAAACCAACCAAGTTAATAGCTGTAGTAATGAGTCTAGGAGCAGTATAACTAATTTCGATAAACTGAAGTCCATAGTTTATAGGTCCCAAAATTGTACACCCCATAGTAGTGTTTATGGCATCATACTATTAAGCTAAAGATAAGAAAACTCCTAAATGAGCACAGGCAGCAATAGCAACTATTTCCACTCTACAAAGTTTACAACACATAACTTCTTTACTGAGTCAATATATGAACAATATTAACAGTTCGCTACTTAATGAGGAACAGGAGGAGAAAAAGTTGAAGATGACCCCCTTAAACTATAAACATATCCTGGAGCATGGGCCGAGTCATATTTATTAAGATAAAACAAAAGCACTTAGCCATAGGACCCAAAATAAAAATGCTCCTTTCATTTCCATGAGCCAATATAGGCTTCTCTCAGATATGAATTTTAGAATATCCACATCAGTAAACTAAAAGGTCAAGCACTGATACATTTATATGAAAAGAAAAATAGAGTTTATGGTGCAGTACTTATGGGAGTTCAGCTGTCTTCATGCTCCACTGATTCACTATCGATAGCCCCAGGGTCACGGCGCTGGCTCTGATGGCAGGAAACAAAACCTGAGGCTCATTTTCCTGCCTCAGTGGGACCTGAAAA
Organism: Neoceratodus forsteri; assembly: GCA_016271365.2. Classification (NCBI taxonomy): domain Eukaryota; kingdom Metazoa; phylum Chordata; order Ceratodontiformes; family Ceratodontidae; genus Neoceratodus; species Neoceratodus forsteri. The sequence continues at coordinate 838,916,288 of CM028134.1, forward strand.
GACCCAGACTTTGCCCTCATGCACTATATATATCGAGAGAGAGTGAGTGAATGTGTTACATACAGTAGATATAGACAGATACATAGGTAATAGATATACAGAGATATAGATACAGGTACAGAGAGCGCTACTGATATAAATATATCTTGGTAGTCTTGGTTGTTAATCATAAATAAGGTATAGTGCTATGTGATCTATGTGATAGCAGTAGCAGCTGATGTTGAATCCATGTTATGGATACTAACAGTTGTGGCTAAGCACACATTAGATATGGTGTCTTGTGTGTGATAACTTTCCTGGTTAATCGTGAATTTGTTGTATTTTCACCAGATGTGCTTGTTAACAGGCATGGATAATCACAAATTGGGTGTGATGTCTTGTGTGCTGCATGTGCTAGCAAGAATGGTTAGATCACAAAGTTGTGGTAACACATGTTGCTTGGCATTCTAGCAGTAACAGTGGATCACCAGTTAGGTATACTGCCATGTTGTCTGATAGCAGCAATGAATGAATGAATGAATAAAATGTATTTTTATACCGGTATTATAATTGTTAAGGTATTACCATATTTATAACAATCTTCTGTACAAAACATATTAAAAATACAAATGTACAAACATTTAACATGCAATTTGAAGATGGGGGGAGGGGATGGCTCAGGGGCAATGTAAGGAAGTATTTTTTTCACAGAGAGGGCGGTGGACGCATGGAACAGCCTTCCTGAGGAAGTCATGGGGTCAAAAACAGTGAGGGGAATTCAAGAATGCATGGGACAGACATAAGGCAATTCTGGTGGTGGGTAGGAAGAAGTAGGCTGTTGGTTAACTAGGATCTGCAGCTTATTCAACAGGTAGGGAAATGGGCAGACTAGGTGGGCCAAGCGGTCCTTATCTGCTGTCAAAGTCTATGTTTCTATGTTTAATCCTCAAGCGAGCTAGGTATATTATCGCATGCATGATGGTTGCGTCTTGCAACTGCCTCCGTACCCCATCAAATTTTTTAAGGCACATCCTGGTTGCGTATCTGAGATCTGGAGAAATGTAGAAAGCTCTCTCATCCTGAGAGACAGACTCTGTCTGGCCAGTCTCAAAATCTTGTCCCTTGTTTCAACTCCGTCCGTCACCAGGAGCAAAGTACAGGGTGTTTCTGTGTTCTCCCTGTAGCCCCAAGGAGTAATTCCATATGCTTTCTACGAACTAAACTGGTTGAATTGTCCCTCAGGCACAAGTTTGTCCCCCAGCCACTCCTGCAGAAACAGTGGGTGGTCTCCTTCAATCCTTTTGGGTAACTCAAAATCCATATGTGGGAGGAGTGAGCTTGATTCTCCATCTCAATCCGAGCCCATAAGTGCATATTCTCCTTCACCAATAATGTAGAGGCAGCCAAGGCAGACTCTGATTGTTTTTTAATGTCTATCATGACAGTTTTCAAAACCTCCACATCCTTTTCAACCACTGTCACCTGTGTTCCAAAATTATCAATCTTGGCGTTCAAATCAGAGACTGATGATATGAGATGCTGCCGCTTTACTCCTATTAAGCTGCCTAACTATACTGTGTTATCCTGAGCAAGTCACTTAACTTCCTTGTGCTCCCAGGTTGCATCTGGAAACAAGCTTTGGCTTAGTGTGCTACTCCTGGTTAAACAATGTTCCCTGTTGAAGTCATCATCTCATCGGGTTCTTTCGACGAAGCAGCCTGTGCTTCTAGGCCGGGCCTCGTGGGCTGAGAAGAAATGGATGATTTTCCATTCGTTCTGCCACCTCTATCTTTTCAGGGGTTACCCATTGTTGTTGTTGCTTTAGACTCCTCTTTCCGATGGAAATAAAATTAACTCTTGATCTCTACTCTGAATAGGTGATTTTAAATTATTTAAATTCAAAAACAGTGAGCTGCTGAAAGTTGCTGCCACTCAGCTCAGGTTCCACAGCAACCCCCCCACACACACACACACTGACTTCTTTTGAGGCTTCTGGGTCTTCACACTATCAAACTCATCTGGGTCTGTTCTGTTTCTAGTCATTCCATGCAGCACCACCTGCTGTTGTTTTATCACTTTTTGCTGCTAAACCTGAGTAATGGCTTTCTTTAAAGTGAGGTCTGGGTCACGTTGCAATCTTTTTGACATATGCATGTCCATGATCCCAATGATGTTCTTGTCTGGGATCAGCTCAACCTTTAATACCCAAACCAATAATGTTCTGCCAGGCTATGAACTACCATTATGAAGGCTTCAGCTGCCCCCCCAACACACACAGTTTTTTTAGCAAAGACCTGAACTGGGCCATCTCGAAGACAACATTGTGTCTTTTGACAAAGCGGTAATTGACTACCTCTTGAGCCTTAGCCTATACCCCCTTTTTATGTTGATTGCGCGCATGCGCAAGAAACATGTTGCGGCAGGTTTCTTCACAAGCAGGTTGTGGAGGCGTGGCACTGTTGTGGCTAATGCCCCCCACAGCCTGTAAAGGCTTGTCCTGCATCCCCCAATGCCATGGCACGCTGCTGCTGACACTTGTTCAGCCAGCGTGCCACCAACTTGTGAAAATTTAGCCATTGCAATCAGGGGCCGCCTCGTCATAGCAGCGGGATGTAGAAACACTGATATTATTTATGAACATGGCGGCACAAACAATATAACCCCCCTACCGTGTTTATTTGCCAACGGGGGCCCCAATCCCCATTGGCTTCAGTGCCCCAATGTTTATCCCCCCATTGTTTTGACCCATGACTTCCTCAGGGGAGCCCACTCTGTCGGCATTATGTACCCCCACTTTTACTGTCTGCCGATGGGGTGCCCAATCCCCATCGGCATAATGTAATACCCCTTTAGTTGTGTGTGCTGATGGGGGTGCCCAATCTTCTCCGGCCATAGCTGCCCCCCAAAAGCAGTAGATCTCGCGTGGCACGCTGGGAGCCCATCCCAGCATGCCACATGCCCCTTTGAAATAAAAACGGTCCTGCGATGTATTTTATTTTTTAACCTGTAAAAGGAAACTGTCCTCAGCGGTCTCCTGCCCCCACCCACGCCCACCCACTGTGCACCTTGCCTCCCCACACCCCTCCCACCCCATACTTACCTCCAGAGCTCGGGCGCAACGATCTTCGGTGGACCAGGAACACGTCTGCACTCTTCAAAGCCGACCGCGAACTGAGGAAATGCCAGAAAGCTGTATAATGGAATAAATGGGGGTTTTCCAACTTTAATGCATATCTCTGTCATTTTTTGGAATTTTGGCACCAAATTTTCAACATGGAGTTTTGGGACCCCTCCTTATGAATTCTGGAACTATCATGGTGTTAATCGGCCCTGAAAGGTGATTTCGCGGTCACTGCGCAGAATCACCTTTCGGTGCAGATTAATGACACGACAGTGCCAGTGTTCATGAGGTGGGCTCTCAAAAAGCCTATGTTGCAAATTTGGTGGAAAAAATCCAAAAAATGACTGATTTAAGAGCATGCGTTGCGCAGTTACTATGCACGCTTGTAACTTCGCGAATTTGAAATATTTTCATGCCAGATTCTCAACATTGGCATTTTTTCACACCTCCTTGTGAACAATACAGCTGTCATTGTTCACATCCTGGACGAACGTGTTTTCTCGACTTCCGGAGCAGAATAGTGCGGTCGCTGTGGGAAATCAGTGTTTGGGACAGATTAAGAAAATGACAGTGACACTGTTCATGAATAGAGGTCCTAAAATCCTATGTTGAAAATCTGGTAGCGATACTCCATAAAATGACTGTCACGAGCAGCGTATAGCGTTGCATGCACTCGTAAATCCTATAATTTATATTTACCCAGATTTTCAACATTGCCATTTTCCCACACCTACTTATGAACAGTACAGCTGCCATTTTTCCCATCCTGGCCGAAATGTGTTTTCGCACTTCTGGCGCAGAATAGAGCGGTCGCTGTGGGAAATCACTGTTCGGGACAGATTACAAAAATGACAGTGGTACTGTTCATGAACAGAGGTACTAAAATGCCTATGCTGAAAAATTGGTGACGATAGCCCATCAAATGACTGTGTTACAAGTGTGCGCTGTGCACTTTCCATGCACCCTTGTAACTTCGCAGATTTGTAATATTGTCACGCCAGATTTTCAACAGTGGCATTTTTCACACCTCCTTATGAGCAGTACAGCTGTCATTTTTCACATCCTGACTAAAATGTGTTTTCACAGTTCCAGCGCAGAATAACGCGGTCGCTGTGGGAAATTAGTGTTCAGGACAGATTAAGAAAATGACAGTGACACTGTTCATTAGCAGAGGTCCTAAAATCGCTTTGCTGAAAATCTGGTGAAGAAACTCCATAACATAACTGTTTTACAAGTGTGCATTGAACTGTTTCCACGCACCCTTGTAACCTCGCAAATTTGTAATATTTTCATGCCACATTTTCAACAGTGGCATTTTTTCACACCTCCTTATGAACAGTACAGCTGTCATTTTTCACAACCTGGCTAAAATATGTTTTTGCACTCCTGCCGGAGAATAGCACGGTCGCTGTGGGAAATCAGGGTTTGGGACAGATTAAGATCGACCGAGTGGGGGGGGGGAGTGACCAAGCTCAACTGAGCTCTGTCGGGACTGCTGCGGATTTGTTTGTGGGCAGAAAAAGGCCCCAACGCAAGAGCCCAGTACAAAAGGGCAGCCTGCAGCACTGGGAGAAACAGAACGAGAGAGCGAGTGAGGGAGGGGGAGTGAGCGAACTCACCAGATCGCTGGCAGGACTGCTGAGGATTTCTTTGTGGGCAGAAAAAGGTGTCAATGCAGGCAGGGGCCCAGTACAAAAGGCCATCCTGCAGTGGTGGGAGAAACAGTACAAGCAAGTGAGACGGGGGACTGAGTGAGCTCAATGGAGCTCTATCAGGACTGCTGCGGATTTCTTTGTGGGCAGAAAAAGGTGCCAATGCAGGCAGGAGCCACGTACAAAAGGGCAGCTTGCAGCGCCAGGACAAACAGAATAAGCACGTGAGAGAGGAGACTGAGCGACCTCAAGCGAACTCTGTCTGGTCAGCTGCAGATTTCTTTGTGGACAAAGGTGCCAACGCATGCCAGGAGCCCGTACAAGCGCAGCCTGCAGCCAAGAGAAACAGAACGGCTGAAAGACAGAGCCGCAGTGCGCCGAGCTCAACGGCACTCTCTATTGTGACTGCCGCGATTTCTGTGTGGGCAGAAAATGCGGCAAAGCAGGCAGGAGCCCAGTACAAAAGGCCAGCTTGCAGCGCCAGCAGAAACGGAATGACTGAGTGAGAGAGAGGGAGTGAGTGAGCTCAATGGAGCTGTGTCAGGACTGCTTCAGATGTCTTTCTGGCCAGAAAAAGCCACCAATGCAGGCAGGAGCCAGGTACAAAAGGGCAACCTGCAGCGGCGGGAGACACAGAACGAGCAAGTGAGGAAGGGGGAATGAGTGAGCTCAATGGAGCTCTGTTGGGACTGCTGCAGATTTGTTTGTGGGCAGAAAAAGGCAGCAATGCGCGGGGGCCCAGTACAAAGGGCAGCCTGCAGTAGGCGGAAAAACCAGAATAGCGAGTGAGAGAGAGAGAATGAGCAAGCTCAGCGAGCTCTATTGTAACTGCTGCAAATTTTTGTGGGCAGAAGACCGTGCAACACAGGCAGGAGCCCAGTAGAAAAGGGCAGCCTGCAGCACTGGCAGAAACGGAATGATCGAAAGTGAGAGAAGGGGAGTGAGCGAGCTCAACTGAGCTTTGTCAGGACTGCTGCAGATTTCTTTGTGGGCAGAAAAAGGTGCCAACAGAGGCAGGAGCCCAGTACAAAAGGCAGCCTGCAGCGCCAGGAGAAACAGAATGAGTGAGACAGGGGGAGTGAGCAACCTCAACGGAGCTCTGTCGGGACAGCTGTGGATTTCTTTGTGGGCAGAAAAAGGTGCCAACACAGGCAGTAGCCCAGTACAAAAGGCAGCCTGCAATGCCGGGAGAAACACAACGGCGAGTGGGGGGTGAGCAAGCTCAGCAGGACTCTATCATGACTGCTACGGGTTCTTTTGTTGGCAGAAAAGGCAGTAACGCAGGCAGGAGCCCAGTACAAAAGGCCAGCCTGCAGCGCCAGCAGAAACGGAACGAGTGAGAGAGGGGGAGTGAGCAGGCTCAACAGACCTGTGTCGGGACTGCTGCAGATTTCTTTGTGGGCAGAAAAAGCCACCAACAGAGGCAGTAGCACAGTACAAAAGGGCAGCCTGCAATGCCAGAAGAAACAGAATGAGCGAGTGAGAGGTGGGAGTGAGCCACCTCAACGGACCTCTGTCGGGACAGCTGCGTATTTCTTAGTGGGCAGAACAAGGTGCCAACGCAGGGAGGAGCCCAGTACAAAAGAGCAGCCTGCAGCACTGGGAGAAACAGACTGAGCGAGTGACAGAGGGGCAGTGAGCGAGCTCAACAGACCAACACAATCAACATTCGGCATTGACAAATGCTTATTCTTATTTGAGAGGGGTAGGGAGTTGAAGATGTTGTCAGCCTTATCCCATATGGAATACACAAGACAATTCATCTGGTAGGGGTGGCGTTTTACAACTAAACCAGACGCTAGTTGGAACTTTTCCCACTTCCTTGCCAACTTTGGCCAGGACTGTGTCTGAAAAATGTTCAACCTCTCCAAAGGCTGCAACTAAAACTGGGTAGCCAGGCCTAGTGGCGTGGTGGGTTGAGCCTATGACTCCCTGCAGCCACACCGGTGATCTGGGGTTGGGAACAGGCTCAGATTGCTTGGGGACCAGTGGGGGAAAGAAGGATTGAGCATCTGCAGACAGCTCTCCTGCCTCAGGGAGGGGTGATCGCATGGGTAGCTGGGTGCCAGCACATGCATGCCACCACTTCAGGGAAGGGATCCCATGTTCAGAGGCATCAGACCATCTATGTGGAAGCAGAGCTCAACCACTCCAGCCACTGCACATCCGTGGACCCAGAGAGAAAACTGGCAGGCCCCCCCAGCGGTGGCAACATGACTGCAAACCCCTCGCAGGCACTACAGCTGTTGGCCAGAGACACCCACAACCCTGTGAGAGGGGGCAGTAGTGAGGGTAAGTCCCGGCGGAGCCAGGGTGATGGGGCTGGGGGGTCGGTCAGAGAAAGGCCACAGGGAATGAGTAGGAGAATAAAATAGAAATTAAGAAATGGGGTAGCCATCATTTTCCTTTCTAGGGATTAAAATCTTTGTAATGTACCCTTCCATGTAGTATTTTTATGATCCCCCCCCAGTGGCGCCTCAGAGTCTCTGGTTCTGAGCTTTTACCCTGTCCTAGCATTAGGGATGTGCAAATCTTATAATAGTCAGATAGAGAGTATATTTAGCTGATGCAATATTCCAGTGGATTGTGATAACTGTATCCTGTTATCCCCTGTAGCCAGAAAAGATGGCAGGAGGGGAAAAACCTCAGTTCCACCTGCACACTTGCAAAAAAATAACAGGCATCCTCCCCCCACCCACATGGGCAATCAGTAATGCACATCCCCATACCTTTAGCACCCTATTCTCCCCTTTCCCAAGCCCTCATAAGTGTACCAATTAAACCCCTTTTTCCAACCTTGTAGCACCCTTCTCCTATCCTCCTCCCCCCAGCCCTGCAGACATGGGAACACATTACAAAAATCCTCCCTTTCCCCAAGCCTCTCAACACCCATCTCCTGCTTCTACCCCTTCCAAGTAAAACAATGAAAGTATCCTTTTTGCCTTTTTCCAACCCTCCTAGGACCCTATACGACCCTCCTACTCCTCCAGAGTGTATTATCACCTGACCATGCCAGACTGGCAGAGCCCTCCTCGCACCACCTAGACATCCACCTTCTGAAAGAGACAGAGAGAGAGCAGGAGGAAGAGTGCTTGCACTGAAATACTAGCATTTCAATGCCCTTTCTTTCTCAGTCAGATGGCAGCTTGCCAAGGTGGTGTGAGAAGGGCTATGTCACTTGCTCTAGTGAACAGTGTTAGTGCACAACAGAAGAATGGGAGGAGGGTGAGGGTGGATCTTCAGAATGTTGGGGAAGGGTGACGCTTTTATTTACTTTAGGTGAGGAGGGTGGGAGATGGGTTTTAAGATGGTCAAGGGGGCTCTTAAGCTGGGCCAGGTCCCTTGGGAGTTACATCCAAATACCAGAGGAGAGCCCAGGTCTGCCGCTGCAGGTGCAACAGGGTCACCATTGTGCATGGCTTAGTTGTTATTATGTATCGTCCCCTACCGAGGATGTCTCACACTGGGATGTGCACATGCACATGCACACAGGTGATGATGTCAGAGATGTCCTCCCAATTCTGCAGTCCCCTATGCTACTCCCTCTGTGGCCAACAAGGGAGCACTGCGGTAGCAGGAAACTATAATGCTACTACCCAAAGAAAAGGAGCATCCACTCGGACACTCAGTCTTTCTCCCCTGGCCAGTCCCCAGTGATCCAGGCTTGCTCCCAAACACTGGTTACTGGCATCACAAGTAATAGGGCTACCACTGTGCCAACAGGCTGACCCAGTAATTTACCTTTCTCTTAGTTCTAGCAGTGTCAATGAAACCCTCCTTGGAGCAACTGGCTATACGAAGTCTATTGTCCAATATATATATATATATATATGTATACACACACACATATGTACTGTACATGTATAGGAATCCAGTATGAGGACTAGTCCTGTGATTGGATTTACATGTCCTCTCTGAAAGTATACAACAACTAATTGGTATGAAGTTTTTTTAAGTTTCTTTATTGGTACAATTGGTTATGTGTTCTAGATAAACCTGTAAAGCCATTCTGCTCTGATATGTGTTGGTTATAAGTGTATATATATATATATCATGTAAACTGAGTATTGATTTCATTTTCTCAGATGTCACGGGACCTTCAGGACAAAGGTGTCAGAGGAATTCAATTAACCAATGCAGCACCATGAAACTTAATCTGAGGTTTGTGACTTTGCCCTTATTGGAATCAGACTCTTTTCCAACCTTGGACTTCATAAAACAATTTTTAATCAAGCAACTTAAATATACTGAAATTTATGTCCCTAATATGACTCTGGCATTTAGAATACCAACCTGTTGCTCTTTTGTTGATAATCCGTTACAAATAAATAAACCCTCTACTGTGATTGTGATGTTTACATTCACTGTTGTTAGATAAAGAGCTTATTATAAAAGCTGAAAGAGTTAAGGATGACTATACCTTTAAGAACACCAAAGTTGTTACCCAAAGTTTGCTCTAATTGCTCAACAAAGATGTTGCTGGTCTTCTCCAATATAAAGAGGAAGTGGAGGTGGATGACTAGCTAAGCCCATGTAGTGTTGAGAAATCAAGCATGGATTTTCTTTGAGGAGGAACAATTAAAAAATTACATTGCTCAACAAAACTCATCTTGAAAAGCAGAAACTAAAAGGGAAGCAGACAACTCTGATCTGAATAGTGAACATAACCCAGAATCGAATCAATGGATTTTTCCTTAAAATTTCCAAATCAAATTAATTTTTCTCAGAGTGAAGTGAAGCAGCCCACACTTGAAGATCCAGTTGTTCCTCTAATGCCAGTATCACAAATTACACATCAGTCTGTATTGGCTGATCCTGAAAATACAGATTCAGTTGGACCAGCTGGACTAGAAAAAGAAAAGATTTCAGGATTTGTGTCACTACCTCCAATAGAAACAGACAAGTGACTCTTTTTTTTTACTCTTATTCTAACTCTATCTGATAAATATCTTATCTTTAAAAGTATTCTACTAAAAGTATTGCCCATGTGGAACTCATTTTAATATCTCTTCTTTTTCCCATAGATAAGTATTAAAACAAAACAAGTAAATCACTTTCAGTTTGTTTTTGAGTTTCTTAATTATCTGATTTCATCACATCTTTGATAATAAATGTACAAATCTGATAAGATCAAGCATAAATGTTTTAATAAAAGGGAAATATAGTAATTCTGATTTATCTAATTAAGTTTAATTCTGATTTATCTAATTAAGTTTGTGAAATGATGGAAACATGCAGCGAAGTTCCCATATCGTGACACCCCATGAGATATATATTTTTACACACTCAGAGGAAGGGGGAGGGAGGGTTCCCATCCACCCTATTAAACTCCTGAGTAGTTATATCTCTTAAGTATTTGAACACCCCATACTTTTCTTGTTGTGGACTCCACTGTACTGTATATTCTGATCACAGATGTGAGTTGCATCCAGAGATAGAAATTAATTTTAATTAACTTTCCTTAGATGTTATTTTCTTAGCTATTTTATTATAAATCTGAGTCTTTTCTATCCCTAGGCTATAATGTGTATATTGTACCTACTAACTGTAATATCTTTATCAGAGCATGATTAATTAATGTACAATTAACTTTATTGTGGCAAATATGACATCTCAAAAATAAAAATTATAAAGAAAAGAAGAGTGCAGAGATGAATGACATCAGGACAAAACATGATGATGGTATGCTAGCATACTGAATACAGTTGAACTAGTATGGTATCTCTTCCCTTGTTATTGCATATCAGTACAATGATGATTGAAAGGTTATGTTGCTATAAAGAGTTCATGCTGTTTCATGTGTGTTGTTTACATTTAATCGAGAACTGCATAGCAAATATGTGGACTGACTCACTGCAGTGAGTGGAATGCTCATGCAACCAGGATTCTAAAGGGCTACTATTAGAATTTAGAAAATGAGTAAAGAGTATTCTTGTTTCTGATTGGCTGCAAGAGCCAACCTGCCGGTTCGGTATGAGACAACAGAGACTGGGAAATAACTAGTCCCAGTCTCTGTTGCCTCATATAGTTCTAAAGCTCTGGGCAAGTAGAACGTTCAGAAAGGTGAGTACCGCCATGTTGCTTTGTCGTTTAGCGAGAGTCCCCCTCTTAGCCAGTTGATACAGTCAAGAGTGCAAAAAAAATCACATAACACAAGCGTTTTTTTTTCTCTTGTAACAGTCCCATCCAAGATCAGATTTCTCATAAATCAACAACATTTAGGCACATTTTACCTGCTCATCAAATACAGTCACGCTAAAATTCAAACTGCCAACCATCCAATTTCAGTATACCCCGCCTGGCACTTCTGAGTTCAGCAAACTCCACCTTGCATGTCAGATTTCAGTAAACCCCATGTCGCATGTCCTTTTCATATACACGGGCAGGCGACAAGAACCCAAAACCTTTTCTTTCTTCTCTGTGACATTACATCATTGCAGTAATGCACGTAATCATGGCTTACCTCACTAGTTTCTTCTCTGTCCCGTTGCAGTAATGCAAGCACTTGTGGCTTAATTTACTTTCTGTCTGCCACTAGCCAGGACTTTTGCCAGTTCTCAGCACAGGGAAAGCTTACACTCCTGACTTACAATAAATAGACAACGTGAAACCTGTACTAGCATATGAATTGAAGTATTAGTTCACTGCCTTCTCCATTTGTAATCTTTTCAGCAGCCACTTGAGCATTACCGCAGTCAGTAAGTGCCGTTTTTTTAAATTGCAGCACGCGTCTCTCCTCAACTGCAGCTCCCCATACTGCACAGCCGACTCCTCACAGAAATAAATTTAAAAAAATGGAAAACTGCATGTCAATGATTTAACAGCTTACACTCCTCTAACTGCGCTGCACGCTTCCCTTGTGCAGACGTAAGTCGGCCCTTCTGCTCTGCACTTAATTCACAAACTGTGAAATGGTTTTATTTAAAAAGAAAAGCTACCTGCAACGTACTGAACACCTCATTCTCTTGCTCAGTACTCGCACTACGAACTCGAACTACCACTGCTCAGTATCCTATATCTCACTGTCATCCCATTACTTGATTTTGCAGGAACAGCAGCACAAAGATGCCAAGAAACTGCTGGGGGAGGCGACTCCACAACACACTCCATATCTAAAGGTAGTAGTGGGGAGTGACTAGGAGAGAATAGGTCTGGGGAGGGGCAACAGCAGACAGAACAGCACAGAAATACAGAGGGACTACTTCACAAGGAAAGCACTTTAAACTTCATTGTTACTCATTTATTTTCGTTTTTCTGAAATTTTTAAAAATCCCATCTAAAAATGCCACTGGTAGCCCATTTTCTAAACGCATTAATACCCCCCCAAGGTAGGCGGTATGGGCAATACTGGACCTTCCTGGGGCTATAAGGCCCTCCGTGCGGCGTCAGGCCTCATTACGCCCCTGGGCAGTCCAGTATTGCCTAATACTGCCCACCCTGTCGGGCATTATTGCTTACGCACCACTCGACTACCTGGTAGGGGTGCATTTTATTCATATATAATGATTTCCCATTGGCAATGCTGAAACTAACAGAAAAGGAAATGACAGTAGGTATGATGGAATTTCTTCTGCTCCTCTCTCTGATGCAGGGTCTGCAGTGACTTCTGAAGACGTAGTATGACTGGCATCAAACACAGCACACACATCACAGTCATCTAATGAACAGCTTCAGTAGCATCTTTAATAAGTTCAACTTTGACCTCATGGGGTTAAACACTCCTTGCATAGGAAGGTCACTAACGAATATGGAGAAGAGGAGAGGCGAGGGCCCAATATGGAACCCTGGAGCACCCCTATGTTAAAGGCTACCAGATCAGAGTTAATGCAGTATGGGGATACTAGCTGGTAGGACCGCTATGACAGAAATAAAACACGTAACGGCTGGGTGCCTGAGATCAGGGTTATTGAGTCTGAGTGAGAGTAATTCATTATTGACCAGGTCAAAAAAAATTGGATAGGTGGCTAGATGTATGTCTTTTCTGACTTTCAGCAAGGCATATATGGTGGAATGCCCCTTCCTAAAGCCATATTGCAGGTTATGCAAGAAAAGGCACATACAAAAGTTGCCAGCAGCAAAAGGCCATCTTGGTCTATCTAGGCTGCTCGAGATTGCAGCTAGGTCCCTATTCAGCAGCTGCCCCAAACCCAACCCCTCTCCCCTTCCCTCCCTTTACCCTGTCCCACCCCTTCTTAAAGCATTCTACTGTTACATGCCACCACCTCAGCTGGTAGTGCATTCCACTTTGCCACCACCCTCTTCATAAAGAAATGCCTCCTCACCTCCCTCCTGAATCTACCGCCCTCAGGTATTCAGTTAATTGGACACACTGTCCAAGGACCTTTGGAAGAGTAGAGGATTAATTTGGGTTTATATTGATTTAGGTCTGATTTAGACCCCTTTTTGAAAGGAACAGTCTTAGCACACTTCCAAATTGCAGGCAGCTCACAGGTGGTGAGAAAGATTCAGAAGTATAGTGACAGACGTACAAGTACAGGGCACTATGCACGAATGAAACTGATGTTACATGGTGTGTAAAAGAGCCATGTAAACTGACGCATGCATTAACCATGTAATTAGGATCCACGCACAGATATCTGACATTTCCAAATGCACGCATATGCAGAATCAAAGTAGTGCCTACACCAGGGGCATGGTTAAGTAGTATGTGTGGCACAACAGGGAGTATGAACACAACCATGTCCAGATACAGTGCATTATGGGTTGACAAGTGTTGCACTTGGTTGAGCCCTGCCATATAAATGCTACTATATCCCCTAATCCAACAACACATAACAGCTGCATCAGTACCATCTCAAACTACAGTGCCACTGTACATAGTGATGGGCCCCACCCAGCAAAGGTGCCACTATAGCAAAATACACTACCAGTGCCAATCCCAAGAAAACAAACAGATGCAGATCTGGATGAAAAATTCAGTGTTTAATACATCACCGTTGACAAAGAAAAAATAAAATATCTAATGAAAATGCTGCAGCCTGGACAGTCCCAATGAGCAGGTACTGGATGTCAACCGACTTTCACTACCACCCCAGATGTAGCAGGACTACAGCCATGCACAATCTGTGTGACACTTCTTTTTTTTGTAATTCTTTGGTACCTGGGTAAAGCCCGCTAGGCAAAAGTGCCTATTTTCCTGGGGGCCTGGGAGCACTGGGGAAGTTAACTGACTTGCTCAGAGTTGCACAGTATGCAAAGTGGAGGTTGGGAATCAAACCCATGTCTGCTTGTGTACCAAGCTCATTCATAGCCTCGTTACTCTAACCTCAAAGCTAAACTGCCAGCTTGTGCATCATTGTTCTTAGTGGTCCACAGAAGGTCTGCAACAACACAAACAGGAAAAAAACATCAGCAACTCACTCTAGGGGAACAGACCCTGCCCTACATGGACAAGGAACCTCATCCCTGCACACCCTGTCCCTTCCCATCTGCACTGACATGGCCATTTCAGTGAGTCCGTGGTGTCCCAATGCAGCATCAGCCTGTAGACCAGCCAAGTTCAAGTCAGACTCACCAGTGATGGCTCCTTGATGTGCCCCTCAACTGCCATATAAATGCTACCATATTCCCTAATCCAACAACACAGAACAGGAATGGGGCAGGCACTTCTCAAGTGTGCACAGAAGGGGAGGAAGAAACCTCATACAGTGATGTACTGCTTAGTGGGGGAGATAGTAGAGGTGGTAAAGGGGAGGTTCGAAGATTTGGGTAGGCAGTGTGAGGAGGTGGGGGGGGGGTCAGTGGCATTCTCTGAGGTACTCCCGGTACCACGTGCAAGTACAGTGAGGAAAAAAAGGATAGAGGAGCTAAATGAGTGGCTGAAGGATTAGTGTCAGACTGGGGCAGAACCTGGGGCAATAGTGACCTATATGCAGGGGACAGGTTACATTTGAGCAGGGAGGGGAAGGGAGTACTAAAACAGGGACTAGAGGGGTATATATATATCAACAAAGGTGGATTTAAACTGGGGGTGGTGGTGAGGGGACCACTGATGGAAAAAGGGTCCGGAAAGAAGAGCCTAGTGAGCTCATCCCCCTAGTTATGGGTAAAGGCAGTGGGGAAACGGCACAGGAAGGGATAAAAGGGAAAAATAGGGGTAGAAGGGGAGGAGACAGACCGGAGGGTGGTCTCACTGAATGCAAGAAGCCTAAGGAAGAGAATAGCAGAGTTACAGGCTCTCTAGGGGGTGGACATTGCAGCCATCACAGAAACGTGGGCCACCCACTACCAGGATATGATGATCCTGGGGTTCAGGTTATTCAGAAAGGATAGGGCTAAGGGGAATGGGGGGAGTGGTGATCTATGTAAGGGAGGGGATAAAGTGAGGAAGGGGAGGACAGAAGCACTATGGCTGTAGTTCCAAGATGCAAAGAATAGGACACTGAGGTTGGGGTGGTGTACAGGCCACCAGTTCAGGGAATGACCTGGATAGGGAATTAGCTGAACAAATTAGGAAAGTCTGCAGGAAGGGGAGCACAGTGATGGTGGGGGACTTCAACCTATGGGGGGTGGAGTCCATCCACCATGAGTGCAAGGAAGTGGGTCCTGTTAGAAGCATTTCAAGACAGCTTCCTGACACAGCTGGTTCAGGGGCCAACTCGGTTAGAAAGGACTCTGAACCTTGTATTGGACAACGGGGAAACTGTAAGGAATCTGGAAGTGAAGGAACCACTAGCTGGGAGTGACCATTATTCGGTGTGGTTCACACTCAACAGGGGAAGGGAAACAAGGGGCACGGGTACAAGGGTGATTGAGTTCAGGGGGGCAGACTTTAAGAAGATGGGGGAAATTTGGGGCAGGCACCTGGCAGGTATGCAACCACACATGAATGCAGACCAGAAATGGGACATCATAAAGGAAGGGCTGGTGGAGGCTACAGAGTCTTGCACTAGGAAGAAAAGCAAGAAGGGAAGGGCAAGGAAACCCAGTTGGCTGACACTGGAGGTTATGGAAGGGGTGAGGGCCAAGAGGGCAGCATCTCGAAAGTACATGAATTCAGGGAGGGATGAAGATAAGGATACGTACATGAAGAAGTCCAGGGAGGTTACCAGACTGGTCAGGGCAGCCAAGGCATCCAGGGAGCCGAGACTGGTGCAGGAAATCAAAAGTGGAGAAAAGACTTCTTCCACTACATCAGAGAGAAGAAGGAACAAGGATCAGCTGGTGAGGATTAAGAAGGATGGGGGTGGGTGGAGAAAGGGGAGCAGGCAGAAGTACTGAACAAATACTTCTGCTCTGTATTCACGCAGAAGAAGGGGGGCAGATACCCCAGGTGAGGGGGTTGGGGGTGAGAAGATGACAGATTGAGGAATTACAGAGAGCAGGGTACTAGACTGGTTGAGGGCATTAAGGGTGGACAACGCACCTGGACCTGATGGCCTTTATCCTAGGGTACTAAGGGAGTTGGCAGAGGTCCTGGTGGGGCCACTGGCCAACCTGTTCAATACCTTCCTGGACATGAGATGTGTACCACAGGACTGGAGAATGGCCCACGTGGTCTCCAGGATGGTCAACAGCATGGGTTTGTATTGGACAGATCCTGCCAGACAAACCTTGTAGAGTACTATGACTGGGTGATGCGGGAACTGGACAAGGGCCATGCAGTGGATGTCTTGTATTTAAACTTCAGCAAGGCCTTTGATTCAGTGCTGCATGGGAGGTTAGGTGGGAAACTGGATTATGTGAGGGCGGGACCAAAAATGGTGAAATGGATCACAAACTGGCTAAAGGGAAGGCAGCAAAGGGTAGTGGTGGTGGAGGACCTCTCATCACCGAGAGCGGTGACAAGCGAGGTACCACAGGGATGAGTACTGGGATCGGTGTTGTTTGGGATTTTTATTGCAGATATCTCACATGGGATCCGGAGCAGGATCAGTCTGTTCACAGATAATACCAGGATGGGAGCTGTGGTTGATGACGCGGAGGGGTGGAAGGGGTTGCAGAAAGACCTGACTAAGCTGCAGGAGTGGGTGGATACACGGCAGTTGGGGTTCAACGTCAAGAAGTTTAAGATTCTGCACTTCAGAGCCAGCAACCAGGCGAGGGATTATCACTTGAATGGGATACAGTTGGGGAGCCCGACAGAGAAGGACCTAGGAGTGATCATTACAGGGAGCATGAACAACTCTGCTCAGTGGAGGAAGGCGGCAGCAAAAGCTAACAAAATGCTGTGGTGTATTGCAAGAGGGATCTCCTCCAGAAGGAAGGAGGTTATTCTGCCCCTGTATAGGTCATTGGTCATGCCCCACCTGGAGTACTCCTGAAGAAAGACATCAGATTGTTGGAGGTGGTGCAGCAAAGAACCACAAAGATGATCCAGGGATTACACAGCAAGCTCTACAAGGACAGGCTAGGAGAGCTGAATATGTATTCACTGGAGGAGAGGAGGGATGGGGAGATATGATCGAGACCTTTAATTATCTGAAGGGGATAAACAAGACCAACACAGAAGGAATTTTCCAGATGAGAAGGGGGAAGGACATGAGAGGGCATGGACTGAGATTGGAGGGGGGGGATGATTCAGGAGGGAGATGAGGAGACATTTTGTTCTCTGAAAGAGTGATGGACAAATGGAACACCTTACCAGATGACACAGTGCCCTGTAAGACAGTGGGCAGTTTCAAGAGGGGTTGGGACTGGTTAAGGGATACTGGGAAGAAGGGGGTGGGCGGGGAAGCTGCGAGATGAGGTACTAGCTGCACACTCAAGCAGACTCCGATAGACCGTGAGGCCTGTTTCTGCTGGCAATTAAGTATGTTCAAATTCCACAGCCTGCTAATTGTGAAAACTGTTCCCAACCTTCTCCAAGCCTACAAAGAGGCAAACTTGGGTCCTATCATGTCTTGCCATGACTTCCAGCACCTCACTAGCATGGTGGTCCTCCAGTTCCAGAGTGAGCGGCATTGTGCCCCCTCAAAAGCTCTGTGGAGTCAAAAAGCATGGCAGACATTGCTGACACACCGTATGATCAACGGCCTCCATCTCTACAGTCAATAGCATGATAGTATTCACCAGTGGTGGATCACTGACAAACCAAAGGCACCTCCAGTTGCCTTGATTGGTGGTTTTACTCACAGGTTCCAGGCTACATGGCATATACAGCCTGCAAGTCCTTAAAGGCCGACACTATGAACAGCCTCTCCAGACCCCAATGCAACACCTTTGCAAACAACTCTCTCCATGTTCACCCTGTAGATTGAACTGTGACATAGGGCTCACACCAAAATATAGCTACGTTGGGTGTGGCCGCATGCAGTAAAGGGATATCACAGTCAAATGAGGTCACACTGCCCTAGTAGTACTGTTTAGGCCCAGTTGGTTAGTACTGGACATCCCAAGTCATGTTGCACTTGATATCATTAAAGGGAAACACACATGGATGCCACATGACCATCCGGTGTTACACAGGACACACACATACAAACAGTAACAAATCAAATCAATGTGCAATGTGTCCATCACTGCTGATGAACACCCTCCTCAGGGAGGCTGAACTAGACAGAAATGGGAACTGTGAAGACGTCAACACCCTGCTGTGTTTTATCCATGCTTGCATATGGATGACCTGGTCACTCACTACCTGGAGCTGCTCCACATGGACCAGAACATCATCACTGAGCTGTGTCACCCGTTTCATGATAAAAATAGTGTCCAGTACCATCTAGTCACAAGCCATGTCGGTGGACACTAAGGTACTGTATACCCTGGCTTATTATGCCACTGGATCATTTCAGAGTCGCTGAGCACATGATGGGCATCAGTGAGTCCTGTCTCAAAGATGATTAACCAAGTCAAACAACACCCTAATGACATGTTAGAGAGTGCACTCCTTCCCTGTCTTTGAACAGGACATGTGTATCACCACAGAGGCATTCTACGGGCAGCACGGTTTTCCTAATGTACTTGATACAATGAACCCATGTTGCCATAGTGTTACCAACCCTCAATGAAGAGCAAATAACATTCAGAAAGGGTATCACAGGATGATTGTTCAGGTAGGATGCAATAGTAACGAACATGTGCACCAAATACCCTGGATCTAGCCATGACTCGTTCATCTTTGACAATCATGGCTTAAGCCCCTTATGGAAGCACATGAGGGATGATCTAGATGGCTGCTTGCTGAGTAATGCTAGGGGATTCCCGGCATCATGAGTATCAGTCACTGTGTGCACCATTCTCTGCAAGTGACAACTGCTACCATTTAAAATTTTACACGATGACATTCTGTCACCAGCGATGGATGCAAAGGCATGATATAATGATGCACATCTTAAGACTTATAATGTGGTGGAGTGTATCTTTGTGCTGCCAAAAATGCATTTCTGCAGTCTGGATAAGACATATGCTACTATGATGCTAGCCCCTACAGTGTGTGCAGGTTGTTGTGGCCTGTTCTATGCTGACTTTACTGGGTGAAAATATATAACTATGCCTCACAACCTACCTGCCAGTGATTAGGGAGATGACCAGCTAGCAGATCCAGAGGTCAACAAGGCTGTAGGAGCATGAGCAGAATATCTGTCAGGGAGATAACTGAGACACAGGCTTGTGTAGAGTGCATTAAGTGTGTGTGGAGTCTACCAAGAGGCACTGGGAATGAGCATGTGTTTTGGGTATTTGGTGGGTGGGGAACACATACCTTGCAAAGATGACATTATTGCGCTAAGTAAAACATGAGCCATGGGTAACTATGTTATGGTTTGCATGGGTGTGCAGTGTAAATGTCATGGTACTGTATGTGTGCTATTTTGCTTTGCATAGCTTATTAATGCAGCTGGATGTCCTGGTATCCAGATGATATGTCTTTCATGTGGTCTTCCCACCACATGCACACTGTGTGGTTGCTAGGGTGGGTATTGGCACTGGTGATGTAGAGGATGTGGTGTGGGTCAGTTGCTGCTGCTGTTGGTGTTTGTTACTGTGCTTGGGGGTGTCACGCTGATGGGTAATTTATTCCAGGATGTCACCAACATGCCTTAGCTCATCCTGCGTCCCATATACTTCAGAGGTTGTCAACAAACTCAGTTGGATGGCAATGGCCTTTGTGGTATGCAGTCTGTCCTGCTTCAATTTACAGATGTTATGGTAGTTGCAGTGCAGCAGAGCCGTATGTCTTCACCTCGTCATCAACCTCCTAATGTGTCAGCCAGTCCTGTTGGAGGGTTTCTCATCACTGCTGTCCTCATTGAGTATGATTAGTTTGTCTCTGGTCTGTGTGTGGTCAGTGCCATGTATGGAAGAGGTGACTAACTGTACCCTGAGACTTGTGCTGGACTATGTACAGTATATGTTAGGGGTGTGTGTGCGCATGGGCTGGCTTTCTGATACACAGATATATAGACACTGATGGCAGAAAAATGCTCTTGGCCCATTCAGTCTGCCCACCCTACCTAGCTAATCTGCTTCGTCCTAGTGGTAGTCCTTCCCTTTGTACTGTCCCTTTTTCTACCTAAACCCACCTGCCTGTTCCATCCCTGCTTGATGCTGATCTAGTTGGCATGTGCAACTTCTGGTAGCTTATTCCACTTATCCACCACACTTTCCGTGAAGAAGTGGTTCCGGACATGCTTTCTGAATCTGCCCTCTGCCAGCTTTAGTGAATTCCCTCTCGTCCCTGCGTTTGAACTGAAAGAGAATAGTTCCTTGGAGTCTACTCTATTTATCCCATGCAGGTACTTGTATGTCTTAATCATGTCACCTCTTTCCTGCCTTTTCTCCAGGGTGTACATGTTAAGTTCTGCAGTCTCTCCTCATAAGTCAAATTCCCAAGACCATACACTATCTTAGTAAGTAAGTAAAATGTTATTTACAAAGCACCCTATCCCTGAGGCTCAGGGTGCTGTACAGTGTATAGACAGTGACAATAAGTCATAGAAGATACATATTCAATAAAACATAAACAAAAAGTTAAAATAGCAAAGACAGCAGCTGGGTGAATCAAAACTATGGCAACTGCTAACCTCATAGGCTTCCCTAAATGGCTGTCCTTCAGGCCCCGCATAAGGCCTCCAATGAGGGCCTCCTCAAAGACTTTGGAAGTGAATTCACAGGGTTGGCCCAGTCACTGCAAATGCAGGATCACTTGATGTTTTTAGCGGGTCTTAGGAACTGCTAAAAGCCTGGTTGCCCTGTGCTGTACTGCCTCCACTTTGTAGCAGTCTTTCCTAAGGTGTGGACTCCAGTAGCTTATGCAGTATTCCAGGTGCAGCTGCACCAGTGACCTGTACAGAAGGAAGACCACCTACCGCCTTCTACTTCTAGAAACATAAACATAGAAACATAGACTTTGACGGCAGATAAGGACCACTTGGCCCACCCAGTCTGCCCATTTCCTACCTATTGGATAAGCTGCAGATTCTAGTTAACCAACAGCCTACTTCCTGCAACCCCCACTATAATTGCCTTATGTCTGTCCCATGCATGTTTGAATTCCCCACTGTTTTAGACCCTAACCTCTCCAGGAAGCCGGTTCCATCGTCCACCACTCTCTGTGAAAAGAATTTCCTCACATTACCTGAGCATGCCCCCTCCAACTTTAAATTGTGCCCCCTTGTTCTTACACATCACTTTTTCTGAAAGATGCTACCCTCCTGGACTTTGTTGATTCCCTTGAGGTACTTAAAAGTTTCTATCATGTCCCCCCGTCCTTCCTTTCATCAAGGGTATACATATTAAGCTCTCTCAGTCTCTCTCTTCATATGGTTTCTGATGTAGACCCTTCAACATTTTAGTTGCCCTCCTCTGGACTGCTTCCATCCTGTCTATGTCCTTGCTTAGATGAGGTCTCCAAAACTGCAGTACTCCAGATGGGGTCTCACCAACTGTCTGTATAGAGGGATAACCACTTCCCTTTTTCTACTTGTGATGCCCCTCCCTATGCATCCCAGTATCCCCCTGGCTGTCCTTACTAACTTCTCACATTGCTTACCCACCTTTAGGTCATCTGATATGACTACACCCAGATCCCTTTCCATTATTATTGTTGTTAGTACCTCCCCTGCTATTGTGTATTCTTCTCCTGGATTTTTATTTCCCAGGTGCATTACTTTACACTTCTTTGCATTGAATCTAAGTTGCCATATGTCTGACCATTCCTCCAACCTTGCCAAGTCCCTTCTCATCCTTTATACCCCCCTTGTGTATCAACTCTGTTACAGATCTTTGTGTCATCTGCAAAGAGGCATACCTTTCCTTCCAGACCCTCTGCAATGTCACCTATAAAGACGTTAAAGAGGACTGGACCCAGTACTGAGCCCTGAGGTACTCCACTAGTAACCCCCCTTTCTTCAGAATGTGTTCCATTCACTATTACCTTCTGTGTCCTGTTGTGCAGCTAGTTTGCTACCCAGACTACCACCATGGGACCCTACTCCAGGCTGGCTAACTTGATTATTAATCTTTTGTGGACTGTGTCAAATGCCTTGCTAAAGTCTAGGTAGGCCATATCCACAGCCCTCCTGGTCTAGTACTTTGGTCACCCAGTCAAATAAATTGATTAGATTCGTCTGACATGACCTTCCTGCTGTGAATCCATGCTGCTTTGGGTCCTGTGCCCTGGCCCTCTAGGTACTCAACAATTCTTTCTTTCAGAGTGATTCCATCATTTTCCCCACCACTGAGGTCAAACTAACAGGTCTGTAGTTTCCTGCTTCTGCCTTGCTCCCACTTTTGTGAAGGGGAATCACATCTGCCCTCCTCCAGTCCTCAGGTACCCTCCATCTTCCCATGATTTGTTAAAAGTGTGGTTAGTGGTGTCATTAGGTCCTCCTTAGCTCTTTTAGGATTCTAGGGTGAATCTCGTCAGGCCCCATTGCTTTGTCCACCTTGAGTTTTAGGAGTTCTTTCAGTACTCTTTCTTCTGTAAATGGACTGGCGTCAACCCCACTATCCAGAGTGCTTCTACTGTTTGGTTTAGGTAACTCCTCCTCTTCTTCTTTTGTGAATACTGAGCAAAAGTATTCATTCAGTGTCTCTGCCTTTTCACTGTCTCCCTCTGCCCACCTCCCCTCTCCTTTATTGATCTTCACTATCCCTCCCTTAACCTTTCTATGCTCCCTAATGTACCTATAAAAGGTTTTATCCCTTCTTAACTGAGTTGGCTATCTTTTCCTCGGCTTGGGCCTTTGCTTTTCTGACTGCCTTCTCCCCACTTCTTTCTGCTTTGCTGATACAGTTCCCTGCCATGCTCGTCTGTGATTCCTTATACTTTTGATGCAGCCTTATTCTCATTAACCTTCCCTGGAACCATAGTGGTTTTCTATTCCGCTTTTTTTTTTTTTATTTGTTTCACACAAAGGCTTGTTGCCTCCATGATGGCAGTTTTGATTTTTCTCCATTGTTCTTCCACCCTCCTTTCTGGCCATTTGCTAATGCATTCCTCAGGTATTCACCCATTATGCCAAAGTCAGCCCTTCTAAAGTCCAGTATCCTTGTCTTTGTATGGCTTGTCTCCATGGCTGTGTTTATTGTAAGCACACTGTGCAGTGGTCGCTTGTTCCCAGATGTCTTCTGACTTCTAAATTTGTGATCCTCTCTCCATTTGAGGTACCAGGTCTAATATTGCTCCCTCCTGAGTGGGTTCCACCACTAGCTGTCTAAGGCATGCCCTGAGGCATCGAGAATGACCCTGCTCTTGGATGTGGCTGCAGTCCATGTTGCCCAGTAACATCTGGCATATTCAGATCCCCATCAACAGTATCTCCCTTTTTCAGCCATTTTGAGAATGCCTCTATTATTTTCTTGTCCATTTCCTCCTTGAGATGGGGTCTGTATACAACCCCTGTGCGGATTGTGATGCCATCCCTGTCTCCAAGGTGACCCAGAGTTCCTCTTGTCCTCCCCATTACTTTTTAGTTCTGTAGCTTGATCCCTTCCTTTATGTGAGAGCTACTCCACCTCCTCTTTACCCTCCTGTCCCTTCTGTAGATTGTGTGCCTGGTATGTTGACATCCCAGTCATGGTTCTCCATGTACCATGTTTCTGTGACTGCCACAATATCCAAGTGTTCCTCTTCCATCAGGGCTACTAGCTCTGGAGCTTGTTTCAAGACTATGGGCATTGGTACTCATTGCCCTCCATTTAATGTTGGCTTTATCCTTTTGCCCCATCCCTGCTCTTATTGCCCTTGTCCATTTTCCATTTACCCTGTTCTGCCCTCTGTCAAGCTTTGTACCTCAGTGTTTACCTACCTGCCATGTTTTGTGGGGAGGCTTGAACTTTCCTGTTTCCTATCAGCACCTCCCCTTGGCCAGTTTAAAAGCTTGCCAAGGAAGCCTTTAAATCTGTCACCTAGGGCGTGTTTCCTTCCTGGACAGATGCAGACCATCATGCCAGTATAGACCTTCATCTCCAGGTGGACCCCAGTCCCCAATGAAGCCAAAGCCTGTGCTCTGCACCAGTTTTGCAACCATTCATTAAACTGCATGGTGTGCAGTACCTAGCCTCACCTGCCATAGACTGGCAGCAGCTCTGAGAAGGTTACCGTGCTTGCTACCTGTCTGAGGCCCTTCTCAACTCCACAAATTCATCCTGCACTGCACTGATCTCATGCCTAGCAGGTCATTTGTCCCAGGTGGACAATGATATCTAGTTTCCTCTCCTGTGATGCTGCTTCTGCAATCCTGAGGATTTGCTTCCTGTCCCTGCAAGCCATGGCACCAGGCAGGCACCTTCTTCCTCTCCTCTCTCTTCCCAGGTTTACACCTTACAATTGAGTCCCCTATCAGAAGCTATTTCTTTCCCTGTGGTGTCCCTTGCTACCCTTTGTGGGTCTCCCTTGTGGATGTCCCCAGCATTCTTCTTGGTCTCCAATGAGGTGTCATCATAGAGGAACCTTGATTTGCCAGACTGACATATGATTTGTGTAGAGGGTGCACCTCGGGGCTACACCTCTGTTCCACCACCCTCACCCTCCCAGAACCTACTGTGGTCCATCTGCTCTTCACACATGGCAACCTCTGAGGCAGTGGTTGTGGAACTGGTGCTCTTTGGGTGGGGGAGGCCTCCTTAGTCCTTGCCAGTTCAGCTTGGAGGTGGGCAACCTCCTCCCTCAGAGCTGACAGTTGCCTGCAAATAGGGCAGCAACGCAGGTTCCAGAATGTCTCCCCCCCACCCCAGTGCATCCCAGCATTTGGCTTGCTTTGCTCACTTTCCCATTGCAGTCTGCAGACAGTTTTAGGATCTCTGATATCAACACTCCAAATTATTTTTTTTTTTTGGGAGTGCTATCCAGTACCACGCTCCCATTTCATATTGTACCCTTGGATTCTTTTTCTCAATGTGCATCACTTTACATTTTTTAGAATTAATGTTCAGCTGCCAAATATTGAACCAGCTCTCCAACTTGCCCAGATCCTCCCTTAGTTCCCTTCTCCGTTCCTCTGTGCCTACCTTTGCTCAGATCTTTGTGTCATCTGCAAAGCGACAGATCTTATCCCTGATACCTTCGCCTTTGTCACAGATGAAAATATTGAAGAGGACCAGTCACAGAATCAGCCCCTGAGGTACTCCACTGATCATTTCCCTCACCTCTGGAACTCCCCATTGACTACAGCCCTCTGTGTTCTACCCCCAGTCAGCACTCTACCCAACACATCTTTATCTCTACCAGAAGGTCCCTAATCTTTTCTGACCAGCCTCCCGTGGGAGACAGAGTCAAAGGCCATGCTGAAGTCAAGATATGCTATATCAGTTGCTTGTCCCTTGTCTACTGCTGTGGTAACCCAGTTGTAGAACTCAACCAGATTCATCTGGCAAGACCTTCCCATTATGAACCCATGCTGTCTGGGGTCCTGCAGACCTGCCCCTTCTAGGAAGTTCACCAGGTCTTCCGTCAGTACAAATTCCATGATCTTCCCCACAATAGACATCAAGCTAACTGGCCTATAGTTCCCTGGCTTATCCCACTTCTCACTCTTGTGCAGTGGAACCCATCTCCTATTCCTCCAGTCTCTATGGACCACCCCCATGGCTAGCTTTAAATCATGTTAGCTTTCCTAACACCCATTTCTCCATTATCTGGACCTCTGTCCAGCGTCTTTATTCCCTCTCTTCCTAACCCCACAATCTGGCAGTGGTTCATCCTTCTTCTTAGTAAAAATAATTAAAATTAAAATAATTGTTCAGTATCTCTGCCTTCCCTTATTCCCACCCCTCATTGCTCTTAAGTTTCACTATACCTTCTTTGACCTTGCACTTCTGAATGTACTGGAAGAATGTCTATTTTCCTTTGTTCACCCATGTTGCCAACCGTAGCTCTGTCTCCACTTTGGCCTTCCTCACCTTCTTGGTGTTTTCTTTTGTTGCTTTACCCTGTCTTCCTCCCTTTGACTACTCTTATACTTGGAAAAGAGATTCTATCAGACCTTTTATTTATTTAGTTTTTGTTGACGGGTAAGTAACTAGACAAATCCTGCCTATTTTCAGGCATGACCCAGGGAGGGGATACAGATGAATGCCAACTGACCTTGAACCAGATTAAGCTGTTGGTGGTATTTTAGTGAATGAGGAAATTTGGCCAGGGCACCAGGAAATTCCCTGCTCTTTTGAGAAGTGCCATGGGATCTTTAACATCCACCTGAACTACCACCAGAACAGGCAGATGGGACCTCGGTTTAACGTCTCATCCGAAAGCGGCACCTCAGGAGTGCAGCACCCTCTCATGTTGCACTACAGTGTCAGTATTGGGATATTAACCAAGTGCCTGGTGTGGGATAGAACCCACAGCCCGCTGGTCTCCCGGCCTCAGAGGTGAGTGTGCTACCTGCTGAGCCACTTGACATTTACTGTAATTTATTTTTCCGTTAGCTCCAACGTTGTCAATGGGTGAAATTTACATATGGGAATATATGCACATATATGCACCCCAACTAGGGATCACTGGTACAGGTATTGCTTTAAGAAACTGTGCCTGCAGCTTGGATTGCTGATGTCTTCTGTGTTCCGAGGCAACTGGTTAGTCAGTCCACATATACTGCAAAGCTGAAAAAGACGAGCTACCCTGAACGCTAACTATTAATGACACCAAATGGTTCTTTGAAATGTCCATAAAACAACAGAATGATCTCAAACTTTATATGGGGTGCAAAGTCCCAGGGTGTGCTTCTCCGTTCTCCAATTATCTCTAGCTCAGGGAGGGGTGAGCTTACCTAACTTGGAGCTATATGTGCAGGCTGCTCTCCTTAAGGTAGTATTTATTTGGTTGGCGCCCACATATATAACTCCATGGAAGGAAATTGAGTTCACTATTGACTTTCACAACCTCTTCCCCATCTTGTTTGCCACAAAGGGCAACTCTCCCCCCTTATGCCATTTTACCAGATTTACCACCAGTGTCTTGAAAGTATGGTACCAGATGAAATCCCACCCAAAGTTTGAAGATATTTTTTATTACTTTTTTTTTTTACATTTGTGTTTATTAAGGAGTTTATACACACATGCATTCTTGGCTGATAGTTTCACATTGCCACGAGATACCAGTATTCACATATTACATTGACAGACAGTAGGAGATCTTGATACATTAGAGTTATTTGCCCTATCCTCTAGTTCTTATTGTGACACTTGGACAGCTGGTTCTGATTAATCTATGATTTTTGTAATATAAAATGTGTTATTGAGTGTCTCTCATAAAAGATGCTGACAGCCTGTGGAATGACACCCAGGGTTTTAGCTACAACATGTTACCTGGAAGGTCAGGAGATAATTACAGGCTAGAAAAGGCCTAAATTAAGCATCTCCTGTTTATCTAGCTTATTTGTAGCTTGCCAGCTGCTAAGATGGGAAATCATAAACTTTATAACGGTTAGAGGAAGAGAACAGTGTTAGTGCAAAGTCATAAAAGATTCTTTGATGTGTCCTGGGAAGAAGAGCTACTTGAGATCAAAGAGGGGATGTTAATTAAAGAAAGTCATGTGGGGACATGAGTTTTGCTGAGGTCACCTTTATTAATTTACTTCCTGCTGAATAGGCATCCTGATTGTATAATCTTTAATAAACAGAGGAGGAGCTGGGTGACATCATGGAGAAGGCTCAAGACAGTGTTTTTAATTATGCTGTGAGTGACCTGTAATCACAGATGTTTAGACTCTGAAAGCTACAACATGCTAGCAGCACTGTAAGAGATACATTAGATAGATCAAGTCTAATTGTCTGGTGGTAGGAAACTGCACTTTTAAAATCTTGTTGTTTTTTTTAAGTGATTGTATGTTTTTGTGATATATGGTTCTGTGTTTTACATTCTTATCTATTTTTAAGTAACATCTCATTTTAAATAGACTATTTGTGTCTTCCAAGTACTTCTGTTTTTGCCTGTGATGCGTGGATGGTTAAGAGTGTGACAACACTGTGCATGAGCTTATATGGTATTATACAATGGAGTATGAAAATCTTGTAAGCTCATTGGTCAAAACAGATCACATGACTGTGGTAAATCCTCCAGTATACCCACTGTTAAAGTTTAATATCACTATAAAAACAAAAAAAAAGTTGAACATTGTATAATAGCAATATACCATGACAGCGAGTGGGTATATGGGTGGATTTACCACTTCTGGTGTGGTTAAGTCACTTGGCTATGCCTCGTGACCGAACCACACCAGGCGTGGTAAATCCACCAATATACCCACTCCCTGTCATGGTACATTGCTTAAATACCAAACTGGAAACAGGTAAGAGTTATCTGAGGTCTTTATTAGAGTTTTTAAGGGTTCATTTTATACACCTGGTTAGGTGCCCGTAGGCGAAAGATATCTGCCCCCCCCCCCCGAAGAGCAAAATGATCTGAGCCTGTACATTGGGTATGCTAACAAGAGGTTCACAGTTTGAATCCCTCCAGAACTGAGACCAAAGGTTGATTCAAACCCACAAAACAGGCAGAAGGGTTACCCTGTTTCCTGTTCACAAGACTGCACTCAGAGATTGGCACTGTGGGAGCAGAGGGCCTGACCTGCTGAGTGGGGCTGTGACACTTATAAGATCATTTTATCATACTTATGATAGGAGTTAAGCATTTCCCAGAACATATGTCCCACAATAAAATCAGAGCTCCTCAGCATTCACTTTAATAGGTATCTATCCCCCATTAGCATTATCATAGAGTCAGGGAACAAATTCAGGGTCTATCCAGGTGCAGTAGAGAACCCAGCTTTGCCATTTAGTCCTAAACCACTGTGTGCAATCCTGAATAGTTGCTGTCAGACCCTCCATCTGGAATATCTCTTTCATTACAGATCTCACTCCTGAATCGTGGGGATCTGTTGTGAAATCCACTTTCTTATGAGAGCACTTTTGGCGCTATGAGATATACTGGTAACAGCGTCTTAGTCCAGTGGGAGCGGTCTGGATATACTGATAGCAAAAGTATTTCCCTGTCAATTCTGTCAGTTCCCCAGACAGCTCCAACTGAAGGCTACAGAAGGGCATTAGAGAAGGCAGTGCCAGAAAACATGGCCCAAATCTGCCAGGGTACACCTGCATTTTCTCCAGCAGTGTCCATACTGAGCTGGAAGGACTTTGGCGAGGACTGCTGGCTCATGAGAGTATCTACTTCGGATTTTCCACGAAAATTCCCACCAGAAAGGGGAGGAGGTCACTGTGACCAATGGCAAGGCTACTGCCACCCAATCTGAGAATGGTATCTCCAGGGCCAGATCTGTATTCCATTTATCTAATATGTACTTAGTCGAATCCCCATCATGTCTCTCATTGCCCTGTATATATTCCCTATTAGTGACCATAAAGATTACCTGAATGGAATCTATAAAGATTTTTAGAAAGGGTGGGTTTGGGGTGGAAGTTTAGCAGAGAGTGTTCTATGGAGGAGAAGAAAAAATTACTCACCTTAGTAATGTTGTTTCTTCTAATGGAGTCTTGCTATATTATAGACATTAGCAGTTTGTTCCAGCTCTAGAACTGCCCCGGAGTGAAATGGTTAAAACCATTCCAAAATAGAATTTTAGCACGAGAGCAGCTCTATCTGTGTCATTTCAAACTTGAACTGTCAGATCTTTACGAGCCAAACTCACTAAGGTCTGTGTGGAAGCTGTAACCTACACTAGCCAAATGGCTACCTAAATAATAACAACCATTGATGGTCCCAACACCCAAGACTCAAGTCAGGGGACCAGAAATACTAACACCATTCTAATAATATGAAAATGGAACAGAAGTATAATAAAACACACACACGCGTACACATACACACCCCCAAAGTCCCAAAGGGGACAAAATGCTAACAGGACATAAACAGTGCCCACACTAAGTTGCCCGCACCCCACCAAGTAGAGGTTCTGAGAGGGGCAGGTTGGGGGGGAGGTCTATAATATACCAAGACTCCATTAGAAGAAACAACATTACTAAGGTGAGTAATTTTTTTCTTCAAACAACATGAAGTCTTGCTATATTATAGACATTAGCAGAATACACAGCAGTACCTCCATGGAGGAGGGGCAGAACCTACTTAGGAATAGGCTCTGAAGAACAGCTGTGCCAAACTGAGCATCTCTCCTGGCCTGGACATCCAGGGAGTAATGCTTGGTAAAAGTGTGTACCGCTTTCCAAGTAGCAGCCTGGCAAATCTCTAATAAAGGGATATCTCTGGCAGCAGCTAGAGACGAGCTGTATCCCTGGTAGAATGAGCCCTCAAACCGGGGGCTCTGCCCACTTTCTGATAACAAAATTGGATACAAGAGACAATCCACCTGGCTATTGCTCTTAGTGGCAGGTTTGCCTTTCCCAACTTCACCATAGGTAAGGAAAAGTTGGAGGGATTCAACCTGTGACCTTTGGTACGCTCTATAATAACTAAGAGCTCTCTTAACATCCAGGCTGTGCAACCTCCTCTCACTCAAGAGGAGTGATCAGTGAAAAATACTGGAAGGAGATAGATTGATTAAGATGGAAATCTGAAACCACCTTAGGCAAAAACTTCCTATTAGTCCTAAGGACTACCTTATCCCTGTGGAAAGAAATAAAGTCAGTCTCCACTGACAAGGCTTGCAATTCACTTATGCGTCTGGCAGAAGTGATAGCCACTAGAAAAACAGTTTTCCAAGTTAGGTACTTAAGCTCTGCAGAAGACAGAGGTTCAAAAGGGGGTTGCATTAACTGGGCAATGCAAACATTAAGGTCCCAAGCAGGGGCCGGTTCCCAAAGGGAGGATTAGTATGGGGTAATCCCTTAAAAAACTTGGAAAACACAGGATGAGAGGAAAGAGGGGATGACTTTCCTGCTGACACAAAAGCAGACACAGCTGCCAAATGAATTCTCAGGGTAGCTGGTCTGAGACCCAAAGAATTAAGATGTACCATGTAATCTAACAAAATGGGCAATTCAGCAGATTCTGGGAAATATTTTTCCCAGCACACCAAATGGAAAACCTTTTCCATTTAGAACTATAAGTAGCCCTAGTGGAAAGCTTTCTGAAGCCTTTAGGATCTCAAGAACACCCTGAGAGAGGTGTAAATCAGCAAACTCTAACTCCTCAAGAGCCAGGCCTGAGGTTGAGGGATTTGAGGTCCGATACCAAACCCTTCCCTGGGCACAAGTCAACAGATTGTGATTCCTGGGGAGGCACAGGGGAAGATGGACTGTCAGAGACAGAAGGAGTGGGTACCAGGGCTGCCTGGCCCAATCCGGGGCAATCAGAATCACCCTGCAAGGCTGAGATCTGATTTTGACTAGTACTTTGAATAGGAGAGGAAAGGCGGAGAAAGCATAGAGGAACTTCCCCTCCCAATCCAGAAGAAGGGCATCCAGGGGAACTGAGCCCAGCACTGGAGGCCTGCAACAGAACAGAGGAAGTTTGTGATTGTCTGGGGCTGCAAAAAGATCTATCTGAGGGATGCCCCACCTGGCAAAAAACTATCCCCAGCACTTGAGGATCCAGGGACCATTCGTGATGGCCCTGGGAAATCCTGCTGAGGGCATCCGCTAGGACATTGTCCTTCCCTGGAAGATGAACTGCTATGAGGGAAGTGTTCAGGGAATAGGCCAGAGACCACAACTTCATTGCCTCGGTGCACAAGGCCGAAGACCGAGTGCCCCCCTGTTTGTTAATGTACCACATTGTTGTGGTGTTGTCTGTTCTGACTTGTATCACCTTGTCGTGGACAGATGCAGAAAAAGCTTGAAGAGCTAAAAAGACAGCTCTGAGTTCCAGCAAATTGATGTGGAGCAGAGATTCCTGGGGGGACCAAACTCCCTGAGTGGAAAGGTCGCCCATGTGGGCTCCCCAACCCAGAAGGGAAGCATCTGTAGTGAGAGTCAAGTCGTGAGAAGGGGAAATGAAGGGGACCCCCGCTCTTAAATTGCTCTGATCCTGCCACCACTGGAGAGCTAGGATCAAGGTCTGAGTCACTGGGACCAACATGGAAAGGGGGTCTTCTCTGAGACCAAAAGGTTCTCAAGTGAAACTGAATGTCTCTCATCTGAAATCTGGCTCCCTGCACAACAGCTGTGGATGCAGCCATGTGCCCCAGGAGCTGCAGAAGTGCTTTGCTGGTCGAGAGACCTGCAGAGTGAAGGAAGAGGCCAGAGCCACTAAATTCCTTACCCTTTCTGGGGAAGAAAGGCTCTGGCTAGCTTTGTCCAATTCTGCCCTATAAAGGTGAGTACCTGGATTGGTTCCAGAACCGACTTTGGTAGGTTTAGCAGAAAACCCAGAGAGGTGAGAAGCTGCTGGGTGACCTGCAGGTGAGATTTTACCTGTTCTAGAGACTGGCCTACAATGAGCCAGTCGTCTAGATAGGGAAAAACAGCAATCCTCTGCCTCCTTAAGTGGGCCACTGCTAGACACTTTGTGAATACCCCTGGAGCAGAGGTAAGGCCAAGGGCATTGCTCTGAACTGGTAATGACCTGAGGGCAGTTCAATCTGAGGTACTTTGATGGGATCTTCTGATTAGGACATGGAAATAGGCATCCTTGAGGTCCAGGGAGGCTAGCCAGTCCCCTGGCCTTAGGGAAGGTAAAATCATTGCCAGAGTTACCATTTTGAACTCTGGTTTCAAAAGATGCTTGTTCAGATATCTGAGATCTAAAATGGGCCGCCATTCTCCTGTCTTTTTTTGGGGTAAGGAAGTATCTGGAATACAGACCCCTGCCCTGATGCAGGGGAGGAACCCTTCTACTGCTCTGAGAGCTAACACGGATGAGACCTCTGTTTCCAGAGCGAGGGTCTCTGAAGCACTTGTAGGTAGAAAAGTCTGCTTCTCAACTTGGGAAACTTTTGAAGCTGAGAACCAGACCCTGGCTTACTACTTCCAGAACCCACTTGTCTGAGGTTAAAGAAGCCCAATTCTGACTGAAGTAAGCCAGCCTGCCCCCCACTGGTACAGGAGAATCGGCCCTGGGCACCCCATCAGGGTGCCTGTTTCGCAGGAGCTTTAGGCTGGAGGGGTGGAGCAGGTCTGCCCACCCTCGCCTGCCCTGCCTCTGAAGAAGCCCCTCTGAGCATAGGCAGAGGAGGCCTGAGTCTGGTAGAAAGGCCTGTGAAAGGCCTACCCCTACCCCTGGGAGCATGCCTTTGAGGAGTAGCTGCGCCTCCTTAGCCTGGGCACTCTTGTAAGTAGTCCTATATTCATCCATCTTCTTCATGTAATTCTCATCTGCTCTCCAAACAGAGAATTTCCCACCACAGGAAAATCCATAGCCTTAGTCTGGGTATCCTGTGACAAACTAAGTACACCTGAGCCAGGCCAACCTACAAGCTACAGATGTGGCCATGACCCTAGAGGAAACATCCACACAGACAAAACCTTCATTTACTTACGTTACCACAGATAGAGCTTGAACCGAACGGTTTTATGTTAAAATAAAACTATTCTCGTTAAATCCAACCGAGAAAACACTTTTTAAACCGAGAAATGAACCGAGCAGAAGGAGAAATCTCCGGAGCGACTGTTCACTGAGGCAGAGTAAAGAATCTGACAGTTCAAGTTTGAAATGACACAGATAGAGCTGCTCTCGTGCCAAAATTCTATTTTGGAATGGTTTTAACCATTTCACTCCGGGGCAGTTCTAGAGCTGGAACAAACTGCTAATGTCTATAATATAGCAAGACTTCATGTTGTTTGAATATGATTCCTTACCTGGAGATATCTAAACAAATCTCTGTTTTGAAGGCCATAGTGGGCCCTAGGTTGTACAAAGGAAACAACCCCCCCTCTCATCCAAAAACTGGAACAAGTGTGATAAACCAAGCCTTCGCCATTGGGAGAAGGCCAGATCCGATTGGGAAGGACAAAAGAGATCCTCTTTAGAAATTATTTTGCAGTAGTTGTATATTGGTTTATATTCTGGTTTATTACGTAGATTGTACCAGACTTGAAGAGTACTAGATGTTATCTGTGTGAAATGCCCCAATGGAGGAGTGTTGTTTGCCGAGGAGAAAAGGAGAACTGAGATATCATGCATGTCATTTAAGACAAACTCCAAAGATTTCCAGGGTGCAGTATAGGTATTTGTCAACCAGAGCAAGATAATGCGAAGGAAGGACGCCTGGGCATAAAGCTTGAGGTTGGGGAGGTTTGTTCCCCCTTGAGCTAAGGATAATTTAAGAATGGACAGGCGGATTCTAGGGCGTTGTTTCCCCCATACAAACTTAGAAATTATTTTATCCCAGGATTTGAAGTAGGAAGGAGAAGGGGAATAAGGGATATTTTGCAAAAGGTACAAAAGTCATGTTAGGACGCTCATACAGATGATTTCAATCCATTGGAAGAAGGAAAGTTGGAGGGATGACCATTTATCTAGAGCTCTCTGTATGACTGTAAGTGGTTCGTAATTTACTACATCCATTACCCCCAAGTTAAGGGGAATATGTATCCTCAAGTATTTTATCTTCATAGATCTCCATTTCAGAGGGAGGGGTCATTTAAGGGTATTTGTTGGAGGGAAGTTGAAGAGGAGAGCCTCCGTCTTTGTAACATTTAATTTGAATCCTGCAACTGCCTCGTATTCTCTAAGGCTATTCCAAACTGCAGGGATAGATATGTCAGGAGAGAGGAGGGTTAGAAGGATATCATCTGCAAACATACCAATTTTAAATGTCTGTTGGCCTACTGGGACACCCTCAACTTCAAGTGAGCTCCTGAGAGCCATCCCCAATGGTTCCATGTAAAGGGTGAATAGAAGGGGGGGGGGAGAGAGAGACCGCCATTAACTCTCACATAGGCCTGGGGGTTAGCATAGAGATTTTTCAGCCATTTGAGAAACGACTCTGGAAAATGGAACCTCAATAGGGCGTCCCATAAAAAACTCCAGGCCTTCTCTGCATCAAGGCTAATGACTGCCACTGGAATCTGACGACTTTGGATATGTTCAATTAATATTAAGGTCCTACGGACATTATCCAGGATATTTCTACTTTTAATAAAACCAGTTTGGTCATTATGAACTAGATAAGGTAGAATCCCTTCCAATCGTGATGCCCATATAGCTGTAAAAATGTTATAGTCTGTGTTAAGAATGGAGATTGGGTGATAGGAGAAAGGATTAGTGGGATCGTTATTTTGTTTTAGTAAGGCAGCTAAGGTTGCATAGGCCCAAGAGGGAGGAGGGGAACCACCCTTCCCAACTTCCTGGAGCATGGAGAGTAACCTGGGGGACACCTCCTCTTGAAACATCTTGTACCATTCCGCCAGGAAGCCGTCAGACTCCGGGCAGCGATGGGAGGAGAGAGATTTGACACAGTGGGAAACTTCATCCGCTGAGATGGGGAACTCTAGGAACTCTCTCTGGGCCTTGGTTAGATGAGGAAAAGGAAGGGCCCCCAAGAAGGACTGTCTTGCCTTGGAGGTAGACGAGCCAGTACCCTGATACAGTTTCTGGTAAAAGCCAACAAAGGAGCAGAGGATGTCCGCCTACCCGTGTGATAGCCCACCAGAGTCCAGATCTCTAATCTTTAGAATCATGGACGTATGTTTTTGTCCTCCTAAGGTGTTGGGCAAGTCTGCTGGCACCCCAGGCACCACCCTCGTATCTGGCCTATTTTATATACAGGAGAGACTGTTGAACCTTGGTGTCCATTAGCTTCTGTATTTCTGCTTTGGTGTCTCAGATTTTTTATTGTACCTCCCTATCCCCATTAGAATATAATAATTAAAAGGTTGGCAAATGTTCTGTGAGAGTTTTATACTTAGATTCTATTTCCCTTTTTCTTCTTGAGGCATAAGCGATGGTTTCGCCCCGAAGAGTGGCCTTTAGGGCATCCCAGATCAAAGCCTCTGAAATATCCGGAGATGAATTTTCCAAGAGAAAAGGGAATTATTTTCTTTATATATTCCAGATACTGTTTATCTTTTAACAGAACTGAATTAAAACGCCATAATGTTTGTTTTCTTGGTTTACCAGTTCTATCCTGAGAATGAGAGGGTGATGGGTCTGAGAGGACCATAGGACTCGTGGAGATATCCTGAACCAAACAAAGATGCTCACATGTGACTAGAAAATAATCTAGTCTAGAATAGGTGTGAAATCTGCTGGAGAAAAAGGTAAAACCTGGGTTCGAAGGAAATAGTCTGTGCCAGACATCCACCACTCCCAGATGATCCGATACATTTTTTAGATACTTTACTATGCCCATCTGGCATCCCTGGCAAGGGCTGGAGCTGTCCAATGTGGTGGACATAGTGGCATTTAAGTCCCCTTCCCCCAAGATCAATTGTCCCTGGAGAAGATCTATTACCTTAGACATCAGGTGTTGGGCCACCGAAGGCCTCAACATAGGGGGAGGTAAACACTCACCAGAGTGACTTCTTGGAAATATAATTTCCTCTGTAAAATGATAAAGCGACCCTGACCATCACCATAGGAATGGGCAACCTCTAAGGGTGTGGCAGCGGGTACCAAAATGGCTGCTCCTCTTCGGCGTCCACTGGGATGGGAAGAGGCACTCACTTTGTAACTCCCGCCCCAACTCAGCTTCTTATGTTCATCTGATAGATGCGTTTCTTGAATTAGATAAAGGTCAGCATCTTGTTTTTTGAGATACTGGATAAAGCGGGAACGCTTTATTGGGTTGTGTAACCCATTAATGTTCTGGGAAAATATTTTCACTGGGAGTGTAGACATGGTATTGCAATTGATCTTTTTTTTTATTTTTGTCCTGGGGAAGAGCCGCTACAACTGACCACACCATCCGCCCCCAGGAGACCTGACCAGTGAGAAGAGGGGTCACCTACATATCTCTGAGCTGTTCCTGTAGCAATAAAATATAAGTTCCAATATCCATGTTGAGCCTGTTTTTTTTCAAATCACTCTATTCTCCATCTGACTACTGCCCTTACTCCTCCCTCCACCCACCCCTTGGATACCCCAAACGGGGGCATTGCCATACAACTATGTGTAGAATTTTTCCCAGTAGAGTTCCTCAACCTTCCACCCTCCTTATTTAACATTACCCCAAACATAGGATATGATTAACATTAACTATAATAATGAACACTTTTAACAACATAACTATATACATGTTGACTCCCAAGAGGGAGGTACTCATTCTGGTACCTCAAAGTACTCCTAATCCCAACTCTAAA
This sequence comes from Neoceratodus forsteri, assembly GCA_016271365.2. Lineage (NCBI taxonomy): Eukaryota > Metazoa > Chordata > Ceratodontiformes > Ceratodontidae > Neoceratodus > Neoceratodus forsteri. Next base: position 838,953,593 of record CM028134.1, read on the forward strand.
AGGAGTGGGTGCGGAGTAAGGGGCTTCTATCCCAGTCCAAGGTAGCAAAACCCAGAGTAGGATACAAAGGCCCCCTAGGGGTGGCATTGAGCATTGCCGCCCCCTAAATGGTTCCAGTATGATTTCAATTCTCACCCATTTTTTTTTCCCAATTGTTTAACCAGGTGAGACACACTAAGCTGAAAGCTTGTTTACAGGTGCAACCCGGGAGCACAGGGAAGTTAAGTGACTTGCTCGGGGTCACACAGTATGCAAGTGGGGGCTGTGGGATTCAAACCCAGGTCTCCAGATTTACAGCTCAGAGCTTTAAATCACTGCGCTATAATGCCTCCCCAATTTCAACTCCCCAACCCCCTCTTAGCTTTAGAGTGCCATAATCAATTGTCAAATCATCCCAACCCTAAGTGCAGGGAGGCACTGAGAAGCCCCAGTTATCCTCCCACTGAATTTGTCACAGTCTTGTATAACTGTAGTACTCCTGAAGGTAAATTAAGAAAGCAAAAAAAAAAAAAAAAAGGGAAACCGCAGAACGAGGTGGAGGGAGGGAAGGTGGAAGAAGTATAATTTAGTAAAATATTCTGCTCAGTCCCAGTTGTAGCTGTTCCAAATAAAAAGGGGGAGATGAGAGATTTGTGAGCCTAAGGTTTGGTTTGAACTGTTATTATGGTCAGATCAAAGTCATTGTCCATGCAAACATCTCTGCTGGTAGAATGCATCATCCGAAGTGATGTCTATAGACAGGGAAATCAAAGAAACAGAAGTCCCACAGTAAGCTGGGTTGCTCTTCCTAAGAAGAGAGGAGGATTAGCATTCTTTCATGAGCTAATCTCCTCCTCTCCCATGTCCCCCCTCCCAGATCAACGAGTATGGAGGTGGGAGAACAGAGTCCCCGTGCCGACAGGATGAGGGGCAGTAACTCCATGGGTAATAAGTATAGGTGGGACTCCCAGCCAGGGAAACCCCGCCATCGGGAGAACCACTATGTGTTAGGCTGGCAGCTATGTTTTTCATTATAGTTATCTGGGCACGCCTTTACCATCATGGTTTAGAGTCGTTTCCTTTGCCAATTAACTAGCTTCGGCAATTTGCCCAATGTAAGGCTACCAACCATTAGGTCGGAGATACCCCCCTGGAACCTGCCACACTGGGAAGCCCGTCCACCCCCCCTCTGTCAATCTAGCTGGGCCACCGAGGGGACAGAAGAAGACTTGCAACCAAACCCCAAAAAGGTACTTAGCCTGATGTCTCATGTTGGAACAGTGGGGTTTCTGAGCTCGTGTAGTTTCAGGAGCATGTCCAATAAAGAATGTGCTGATGGAGTTTGCTTTCCTCATGTTTGGCATTGAAATGCGTCCAACTGTGCCTGTACAGTCTCCTGGGCCTTTCCCTTTACAATTCCCCTAGTCACCAAGTCCTGCAGAGCTTCCAAAGCCATGGTATAGGTCTAGACTCCCGTGAGGAAAAGGACAACAAGCCTTGTGGGGTAAGGTGTCTTGAATTTTAGATTTTGGGCTCGTAAAAGTGGAAACAGGGAGGTGTACTCTCTTCAATGGCATAACGTGCCCGGAGCATAGTCATTTGCAAATATTAAGCGGCTCTGGCCCAGCATAACTCGCCCCTTTTGCTAGGCTTTTTTAAGGAGAGATTCTTTTGTTTGGTTGCTGAGGAAGTAGATTACGAGGGAGTGAGGTCTGGCATCTGGGTGGGAAGGTTTACGGCCCAGAGCCCTGTGTACCATTTCAAGATTAAGGGAGTAATCTGGTTTGAGCGCCAGGACCAAGCGTAACAAATAGTCAGCATACGCCAGAGGGTCACTCCCCTCTTCCCCCTCTGGCAGTCCAAATATTCTGATAATTTTTTGCCTGCCCCTATTCTCCGCATCCTTTTGACGAAAGGCGCTATGCAGCTGTTCTGTGGCCATCACTGTAACCGCATCCTCCAGGGCATCTACGCAGACAGAATGATCAGAAATCTGGTGGTTGACCTCCATATGACATTGCACATCTGATCGAAAGTCCTTTAGTGAATCCCTTATTTCGTCTTGGAAGTCTGTTATTGCTTGTAAATCTAGTGGTTACTGTTTATCTCTGAGGTTTAGGCCTGTACAGTGCAGCTGATCCTGGAAGTTCATCTACCCAGAAGCCCCACGTCATCGCCCACTCGGTCAATTAAGTCTGCCAATAATTGAAAGCAGTTACGATGCCTGCCGCCATCACTGGTTTCAGGAGGTATTGGGTAGGATGCACCAATATTCGGTTGGTGAATGAGAGTTTTTGCTGCTATATGTTATTTTAATCGGGCTAAGGGAGCTTTTCCACATGAGGTGTCACTCCACCATAACCGAAGCCAAGATATTTTTTTATTACTGTCGGCTAGTGTCGACTGATGAACATTTTAAGCCTTCTCAGACAGATCTTACATTCCATAAGTGGCACCAGTTGGGATTACATTTTCTATATCAATTTCTAACTCTAACTCTAACAGGTATAAGCTCCTTTGAGGCCTTACAAAGGGACTATGGAATTACGAACAGAGACCATTATAGATATTTACAACTGTGGAATTACCTTCAACAGCAGCGCCCTGACCTTGTTCAACAATCTAATCCACAACCACTTCTATTGACCATATTAATAGAGTGTATTAATGGCAACACTTGGGGGCATTTGATAGATCAACTATACAGAGTCCTTAGGGAAGCGTTGGAGACTCAACCCAGTCAGTTCTGGATGGTTGGAACAGGGACATGGGACTTGAGGTGCTGCTGGAATCCTGGTTGAAATCAATACTTCCAGCAGTGAAAATTACTCTTTCCTCAGTTTGGCAGGAATACCCTGGAAGTGCACATAACGAAATTCAGATCACCTGCAGCAGTTATAAAGTATTTGCCACCAAGTTATGGAATCTCCTGGAGGGATGTGAGCTGTCAAGTGGCAGATCTGGGACATAGTTTTCGGTTGTGCCCATTATTGTGGCTAGGGTAGGAGGAAGTAGGCTGCTGGTTATCTAGAATCTGCAGCTTACGCAATAGGTAGGGAACTGGGCAGACTAGGTGGCCAAGTGGTCCTTATCTGCTGACAAAGTCTATGTTTCTATGTTTCTATGTCTATTGACTCCTTTTTGGTGCACTCTACAGGAAGAATGATGGGAATATATGGGGGATTCAGTGGAATTATCGGCTGAAATAGTGGTGCCAATGATCATGCCACAGCATTGACCCTCTTGGTATAAAACCTTATTGCTGTTATATATTTTAGCTGCCAAGAAGGCTATTACCCGGCATTGGATGTCCCCTATAATTCCATCAATAATGGATTGCAGATGGATAGTGATGGATATTTATTTATTAGAAAAACTGATGGCTAGTCTTCATTGCAATATGGGGGTTTTCAATACAAAACAGCAAAAATGGATATGGTATATGGCCAGGATAGATTCTGATTTTGTTCCTGAGGGTGTTCCTGCTGGGTGTACATGGGTGTACATGGGTGCTGCCTTAGCTGTGGGTGGGACTGGGAGGAAGGGACCCCTTTCCTATTTGTTTTTCTGCTTTGGTTAATCTTGCCAAAACTTAGTCTGTTCTGTGAAGGTATCTCAAGTATGTCAGGGCTTTGTTCTTGGGAATACTAACCTCATACTATATAAGATACATGTATCTGTAACCACTAAGATGTATAGTGATAATATCTATGTTTTACTCTGATTCTGGTTATGTGAGTCTTGTAGTGCTTCAGTCAATAAAAACTAAATTTAAATAAAAAAACTAATTTCCATAAAACAAATTAAAAAACAATGCCTGTCTTTCCTTGCTGAAGGTAGAATTGACCATAATCTTTTCATAGGCTCTGCAGAAGATGTAACTGGAGAGATGCATCCTATGGTTCTGTCTTGTACCTGATTCTGATTGTGGAAGTGGAAATCAGTTTGCTGTCTCCACAGTGAAGTAACTTAGTTAAGAAAATAATGAAATGGTTCTACAGAACAATGACAAAGGATTGTTAACTTCACCCATTAGTGTTTAATAACAATGAACTTAAATTGTAATTATAATTAATGGGACTCCGCTTTTTCCCATTGGAAGATAGTGCGTAATTTGCTGTTATAAAGGAGGCGTTTATAATGGCAAACACGTGGCTTCATATAGTTTCTTGTCATGCTATGTTGTCCCCTCACGCCGCTTGCCTCTCGCCACTTCCATCTTCGCGAAACTCAGCCTCCACGCCATAGGAATTTGGCGCTAGGTTATTTCTTTTTAAAACAGATATTTTTCCAAATACAGAGAGACACCAGAACAGCTGAAAACAAAAAAAAATCTGCCAGGCTGCTGACAAAAACGGACCAGAGCGTGGCAGCACCAGAACGTCTGGGGGAACATCCTGCATTTTATATAATTGCTGTGGCATTAAAGGGAGACCAGCAATTATATAAAATAAAATATGGGGTGCTGTGTGTAAACTCAAAGTTTACACACACCATGAGTTAGATACTTTCCTCTCGGGGTTTATGTAGCATGTAACCTCGGGTGTGTAAACTTTGTTACACACAGAACCCCATACTTTATTCTATATGTTATAATCTCAGTTTTCTCACATTCTACAATCCTTGGTTAAATATATAAATCAAACAATATTCTCCAGGAGGGTAACAACAACTCTCTTGGGTGTGGCCCCATTTACAATGTAGGAGCTAACAGAAAAATAAATGATGGTAAGTCTGATGGGTGGGTCAAGACAAAAAGAACTGAGGGAGGAAATACACTATATGGCATCCAAAGGGAGGTCTTGCTCCTGGGGACTTTTTTTTCTGTTAATCTATTTCTGCTCTCCTTCCGACCGGCTCCCTTCCACTGGCCCCGAGCCCCATCACCCGGCATCCACGGACTCACCTCTGCTTCTACTAGGCGCTGGCTGGCTGGGTGTGGCACCTGCGGGAGGTCGGCATCATCCCGCTGGTCAGACTTTTTCTTTGGCTTTTCTTCCTGACCCTGAGTGCGGAGAAAAGGCGTGCAATGATGCCAATGACTGAACTGCTTCCGTGCACGGCATGCCGGGCGTCTGCCCCACATCTGCCCATTATGTTATGGGTCCATTGTGCCAGCCCCCAGCCACTGCCGGGGACCAGTCATAGAGCGGACTCCATCCCCACCTCTTCCCAGGAGAGGAGAGCAGTCCTCTGGACGCTCTATCCTCTCCCTCCCCGGCCAACCCCCGGCGGCCCACTTGCACTGTGAACACACTTTGCCGGCGTGGCAGGAGGTAAGGCACAGATACCTCAGCCCCACATCACTGGGCTGACCTCTCCTGGGTGACTTTAACATGCCAGATGTGGAGTGGAACATATCAGCAGTAGTCTCTGCGCGGAGCTGGGACATACTGGAGTCACTGCAGGGAGCAGGCCTCAAACAGCTGCTGTGTGAATCCACTAGGGGAAGATCAATTTTGGACCTGATCCTAACGAAAGGAGACAGGATCACTGATGTACAGGTGGGGTGTCACCTGGGGTCAAGTGACCACCACATGTGTGGCTTAATCTAAGCACAGTGTCAAACTCAAGCTATAATAAGACTAGGATCTCAGACTTCAGAGGAGCAGATTTCAACAAGATGACAGATAATATCAGAGAGGCACTAACAAAGGTGAAAGCTGGAGGGGGAGTTGAGGAACGATGGGAATACATTAAAGCGGCTATAGTGGAGGTAACAAACCAATGCATCAAGCAGAGGAGCAAGGGCAAGAGAAGGAGAAAACTACTATGGTTCTCGAAGGAGGTGGCAGGGAATGTTAGAGCAAAGGGCAGGAGCTTCAGGAACTATAAGGAGTCCCAGAGAGAGAGGCGGATAGGCAGGAGTACCTTGGGTGCCAAAGACAAGCGAGTAAAGCAGTTAGGAGGGCTAAAGTGAAAACAGAAGAGGGATTAGCTCAAACAGTGAAAAAAGGGGACAAAAACTTTTACAGATATATCAGTGATAGAAGGAAAAACCGGGGGAATTGTAAGACTTAGAGGGGATGGGGAGAGTGCATGGAGGAGGACAAAGAAAAAGCAGAGATACTGAATAAATACTTTTGTTCAGTATTCACCGTGGAAGGGGAAGGTCAGTGAACAGAGCTGGGTATCAGATGCAGGGGACAGGAGGAAGTTAACATCAACCCATTTATAGAGACATGGGTACTGGAGGAGCTCACTAAACTAAGGGTGGACAAGGCTATGGGGTCAGATGGCATACATCTCAAGATTTTAAAAGAACTGAAACAAGAGCTAGTGGACCCCACTGGCAGACCTTTTCATTCGAGTCCTTAAGTACAGGGGTGATCCTTGTTGACTGGAGGAAGGCTCATGTGGTTCCACAGTGTACAAGAGTGGGAGCAGGGAGGAGGCAGGGAATTATAGGCCAGTCAGCCTCATCTCCGTGGTAGGTAAGACCATGGAGACGCTGCTGAAAGAGAGGGTTGTGGAACACTTGACTGTCAATGGGGAGCTGAATCCAAGGCAGCATGGCTTCACCGCGCAGGAAGGTCATGTTAACCTAATCTTAAAGATTTTTTTTGACTGGGTGACAAAGGCTGTGGATCAGAGCGAGCAGTCACATCGCGATATCTGGACTTCAGTAAGGCCTTTGACACCGTACCACACAGGAGGTTGGTGAGTAAGTTGGCCAGTAAAGGGGTGGGCAATAAAGTGACAAACTGGATTAGGAACTGGCTGCAGGACAGGAAGCAGATGGTGGTAGTAAATGGGATCCAGTCATGGGAGAGGAGGGTGACCAGTGGGGTACATCAGGGGTCTGTCCTGGGCCCAGTCCTGTTTAATATCTTCATAAGCAACACTGTGGAAGGACTAGAAGAAAAATTATTTAGTAATTGGGTTTCTTCTAATGGAGTCTTGCTGTATTCTGACATTATGCAGCTAGCCCCAGCACTTGAACTGCTCGGAGAGGAAAGAGTTAACCTATGCCAGAGCATAAACGTTGAGCTCGAGCTCGGTTCAAACTTCTGTCTGCTGCACTTGGAAGTGTAACCATCAGATTCTTACGAGCTAATACTAACTAACCCCACTATGTGGAAATTGTAAAATTTTCACTAGCCAAAAGGCAACCAGATATTTTGGATCCCCAAAAGACTCAAGTCGAGAAATCCAAAACAAAAACTAGGTAGAGAACAAAATAATTATCAAACCATAACAATAACCCACTCCCCCTAGCTAAAAAAAGGGGGCCAAGTACACCCCTGAGGTGCAACACTGTGCCTACCATCCCACTTCCCAAAAATCAGGTTCTGAGAGGGGAGAGAGGGAGGTCAGAATACAGCAAGACTCCATTAGAAGAAACACAACTACTAAGGTGAGTAATTTTTTCTTCAAATAACATGAAGTCTTGCAGTATTCTGACATTATGCAGACTACCAAGCAGTACCTCCATGGAGGAGGGAATCAAACCTATTTTGGGAATAGGCTCTGCAGTACTGCTGTGCCAAACCGAGCATCACTCCTAGCCTGGATATCCAGAGAGTAATGCTTGGTGAATGTATGGACTGTTTTCCAGGTGGCTGCTTTGTATATCTCTAATAAGGGTATATCTCTGGCAGCAGCCAAAGAAGCAGCTGTACCTCTAGTCGAATGAGACCTCAGGCATGAGGGGGGTATTTTGCCTAGCTTTTCATAGCAGAATTGTATACAAGAGACAATCCACCTGGCAATAATTCTCTTAGTAGCAGGTTTGCCCTTTCCCACCTCACCATAAGTGAGGAACAACTGGAGGGAGTCAAACCTGTGTGCCTTAGTACGCTCAATGTAGTAGCTAAGAGCCCTTTTAACATCCAAACTGTGCAATCTTCTCTCTCCTGAAGAAGAACGATCAGTGAAGAACACTGGAAGAGACATGGATTGGTTCAGATAAAAATCTGAAACCACTTTGGGTAAGAACCTTCTGTTGGTTCTAAGGACCACCTTATCTCTATGGAATGAAATAAAACCAGGCTCCACTGACAGAGCTTGCAATTCACTGATATGTCTGGCAGAGGTACTAGCTACCAGGAACACAATTTTCCAAGTCAAGTACTTAAGCTCTGCTGAAGACAAAGGCTCAAAAGGGGGTTGCATGAGCTGAGCTATGCAAACATTAAGGTCCCAAGCAGGAGTAGGATCCCTAAAGGGGGATTGGTGTGAAGCAATCCCTTGAAAAATTTGCAGTAAACAGGATGAGATCTAGTAAGGAGGGCTTTCCCACTGACAAAAAAGCAGAAACAGCTGACAAGTGTACTTTGAGGGTAACTGGTCTGAGGTCTAGGCCATTAAGATGAACCATGTAATCCAGAACTGTAGACAAATCAATAGTGTCTGGGGATATATGTTTCTTGGAACACCAAATGGTGAATCTTTTCCATTTGGAGTTATAAGTTTTTCTGGTGGCAGGTTTTCGAGAAGCTTTGAGAATGTCCAGAACCCCTTGAGAGAGAGAGAGAGAGAGAGATATGCAAATCTGCATATTCTAACTCTTCAAGAGCCATGCCTTGAGATTGAGAGACCGAAGGTTGGGATACCAGATCCTCCCCTGAGAGGAGGTTAACAGGTTGTGATTCCTGGGAAGAGACAGGGGAAGATGGACTGCTAGGGACAGCAACAGGGGATACCAAGGCTGTCTGGCCCAATCTGGAGCAATCAGGATCACTTTGCAAGATTGTGACCTTATCTTGACCAGGACCTTGAACAGTTGAGGAAAAGGAGGGAAGGCATACAGACATTTCCCTTCCCAATCCAGAATCAGAGCATCTAGAGGGACTGAACCCAAGACTGGGAGTCTGCAACAGAAGAGAAGAAGTTGGTGATTGTCTGGGACTGCAACGAGATCTATCTCTGCAGTGCCCCACCTTGTAAATATCACTTTTAACACTAGGGATCCAGGGACCATTCATGATGGCCCTGGGAAATCCTGCTCAATGCATCTGCTAACACATTGTCCTTCCCTGGAAGGTGGACTTCTACCAAAGAGGTCTGAAGAGAATAAGCCAGAGACCATAATTTCATGGCTTCCGTGCACAAGGCCATAGACAGAGTGCCTCCCTGCTTGTTGTTGTACCACATGGTGGTGGTGTTGTCTGTCCTAACCTGAGCCACCTTGTTCTGTACTGATTCCGAAATGGCTTGCAGAGCCAAGTACACTGCCCTGACCTCCAGAAGACTGATGTGGAGAAGAGACTCCTGAGTGGACCACACTCCCTGAGCTGTGAGAGCTCCTATGTGAGCTCTCCACCCCAGGAGAGAAGCATCTGTGGTTAGAACCAGGGACTCCTTGCCTGAGATTGTCCTGATCCTGCCACCACTGGAATGCCTGGATCAGGGTCCGAGTCATTGGAATAAGTTTGGTTTGAAGATCTTTTTTCTGAGACCAAAAGGCCCTCAAGTGAAACTGGATGTCCCTCATCTGAAATCTGGCCCCTTGGACCACTGCAGTGGAAGCTGCCATGTGGCCCAGAAGTTGAAGGACATGCCTTGCTGGTCGAGACACCAGAAGGTGGAAGAGGAAGCCAGCTCTATAATGGCCCTTACCTTGTCAAGGGAGAAATGCTCTTGCTTTGACAGTATCCAGTTCTACCTCTATGAAGGTCAAAAGTTGTACTGCCTCGAGAACTGACTTGGGAAGATTGAGGAGGAATCCTAGAGAAGTGAGCACTTGCTGGATCACCTGTAAATCTGACTTGACTTGGTCTGGAGACTGACCCACTATGTGCCAGCTGTCCAGGTATGGAAATATGGAGATGTTTTTTCTCCTTAGAAAGGCCACTACTATTGCTAGGCATTTTGTGAATACCTTTGCAGCTGATGTTAAACCGAAGAGCATTGCTCTGAACTGGTAATGACCTGAAGGTAATTCGAACCTGAGGTACTTTCTGTGGGAGCACCTGATGGGAATGTGAAAGTAGGCATCCTTTAGGTCCAGGGAGGCTAGCCAGTCCCCTGACCTTAGAGAGGGAAGAATTATTCCCAGAGTCACCATTTTGAACTTTGGCTTTAGTAGATGTTTGTTTAGGTATCTTAAGTCTAGGATGGGCCGCTACTCCCCTGTTTTTTTCAGAGTAAGAAAGTATCTGGAATACAGACCTTTGCCCCTGTGAATTGTAGGAACTTTCTCTATGGCTCTGAGAGCCAGCTGAGATGAAACCTCTGCCTCTACGTCAATGGTTTCGGAGATGTTTACAGGTGGAAAGGACCTGACCCTCAGCTTTGGATTTTTTTGAAGCGGAGGGCCAGTCCCTGGCTTACTACCTCCAGGACCCACTTGTCTGAGGTAACAGACTTCCAGTCCTGGAAGTAGTAAGTCAGCCTGCCTCCTACAGGGATTGGGGAGTCGACCTGGGTTGACACATCAAGATGTCTGCTTGGCAGGAGCCTTAGGCTGAGAGGAGGAGGATGCAGCCCTGCTCATCTCCCTTCTGCCTCTCCCTCTGAAGAACCCCCTCTGGGAAAAAGAAGAGGAGGCCTGTGCCTGGTAGAAAGGCCTGCCCCTGCCCCCGCCTTGCTGCCTCTGAGGAGTTACCTGCCTTTCCTTGGCCTGTGCACTCCTGTAGGTGGTTCTGTACTCATCCATCTTTTTCATATAATCCTCTGTCTGGTCCCCAGAGAATTACTGACAACAGGGAAATCCATAGCCTTAGCCTGGGTATGCTGTGACAAGCTAGTACATCTGAGGCAAGCTAGTCTCCGAAGAGCCACAGATGTAGCCATGACTCTTGATGACACATCATTAGAGTCCACAGCAGCACAAAATTGGAATTTTGATGCCTCAATCCCATCAGCAGCCACCTCCTCCAGCTCCTTGGCAAGCTGCGGGGAGGCCTGCTTAGCCAGTTCCAGTACAGTGTCCCATCTGGACTTCTGGTACCTGGCTGTGTAGGACATGTAATTAGCCTGCCTGAGTCCCAAAGAAGATGCCACGTATTGTTTCTTTGCCATGACATCCAACTTCCTGGAGTCTTTATCTGGGGTGTGTGAAGCCAAGGGTATGTTAGCCTTATCACAGGCTGCAGCCTGCACAACCCCAACATGGCTGCATTGCTGGTACAAATACTCCATACCTGAGCCTGACAACATGTACCTCTTGTCCATTCTTCTGTCTACAGGAGGTAAAGAATTTGGTGTTTTAAGCAACTTTTGTGTCTGTTTCCCAAAGGATTTGTGAAGGGGAACAGACAACCTCTTGGACTCTGGGATGTCCATCATCTCCACATAGTCAGGCTTCTCTTGCTCCTCAACAGCTTCTTCCAAAGGGAGCTGGAGGGTTTCTGCCACTTTCCTGTAAAACATAATGTGGGAAGGGGACTCAGAAAGCCTAGGAGGGAAAACACCAGAAGGCCTGTCTGGGGAGATGTCTGGTTCTATGGGCTTTTCCAGACCTTCCACTCCATCATCATCATCATCATCATCCCCCTCCAAATCCGGGTCATGAAAGTCTTCAGGGGAATAATCTTGAACCGGAGGAACCGACCACCTGCCCAAAGGCGTCGGATCAGTCAGAACCAGATGGAGCGATTCAACTATGCTAATCGCCCGGGCAATTTCTTCGGCGGTCAGATGATGCGGTTCTAGATCCGAACCGGCTGATTTATCCTTTCTCTTTCCTTTCACCGGAACCGAGCCCTCAGAATTGACTCTCTGTTTGCCCGAGGGAGTATTGCCCAGGTCAGTGGGCACTCACTCAGGTTCTGTCGAAACTGAACCAGGCTGGCCAACCAGGTCAGCAGACTTCTCGGCCTCCTTCTCCCTAAGCCTGCCCAATCTTTCGTCCAGGGTGGCTTTAGGAAAATTTTTTACAGATTTGGCAGTCTGACTCTAGGTGGTTAAAACCCAGACGGTAAACACAGGTGGTGTGAGGATCGACCTTAGCAAAGGCCTCCCCAAACTCACTGCAGTGTTGAAACTTAGTGGGCCCGGTTTTTCTCTTGGGTTTCTCAGACGAAGCCATACTAACACTTACCCTTTTTTTGGCAACCGCCAGGCAAGATCCCCCTATCGGTTTCCAACTGTGTTACGGGTATTTGAAAATAACAATGAAACACTTTTTTTTTAAATGATAAGGACCGTACCTCACACTAAATTCCTGAAAAACCCCCAAATATATACCTATACAGGAACCGGTTCAGCCTAACCGTTGAAAAGCTTATTTTACAATTTCAAAACTTTCCTAAGCAAGTCCACTACCTATGCACTTACTGTACCACAGACAGGGATCTGAACTGAAAAACAAAAGAAAGTATTGATAAAACAGAAATTTTAAACCGACCGAACCGTGAGCGAAGGAGCAATCTCCGGAGCAACTGTTCAGTTAGGCGGATTAAAGAATCTGACGGTTACACTTCAAAGTGCAGCAGACAGAGGTTTGAACCGTGCTCGAGCTCAACATTCTGTGCTCTGGCATAGAGTTAACTCTTTCCTCTCTGGAGCAGTTCAAGTGCTGGGGCTAACTGCATAATGTCAGAATACAGCAAGACTTCATGTTGTTTGAAGAGAAGGTATGCCTGTTTGCGGATGACACTAAGATCTGCAATAAGAGTAGATACACCAGAAGGTGGAAAAGATGAGAAAGGACCTGAGAAATTGGAGAGCTGATCTGAGGAGTGGCAGCTGAGATTTAATGCCAAGAAGTGCAAAATCATGCACGGGAAGGAGGAACCCCGGAGAGCTGAAAATCGGGTGGGGAGTCACTGACGGTCACTAAGGAGGAGAGGGACTTGGGCATCATTACCACAGAGGACTTGAAAGCCAGCAGACAGGTAGCCAAGCGGTGGGGCAGGCCAGTGGGATGTTGGGGTGCATTGGGAGAGGAATCACGAGTCGAAGGCGGAGGTAATAGTTCCACTGTAAAAACTCTGGTGAGGCCTCATCTGAAGTACTGTATGCAGTTTTGGAGGCCACACCTTTGCAAAGATATTGACAGGATGGAGATGGTGCAGAGGAAAGCTACTAAGATGGTAGGGGTTTGCAGCATAAACCATATGAGGAGAGAGTGAGGAACCTGAATATGTACACACTGGAACAGAGCAGAGAAGCGAGGATATGACAGAAACATTCAAGTACCTCAAGGGTATAAATAAGGTTAAATGAGGGCATTTTCCAGCTTAAACAGTGTTCTAGGACAAGAGGTCATGACATGAGAGTGAAGGGTGGCCAGTTTAGGGTGAATATAAGGAAGTACTTTTTCACTGAGAGGGTGGTGGATGCATGGAATGGCCTGCACCAGGAGGTAGTGGCAGCGAGGAAGGTAACAGGATTCAAACATGCATGGGACAGGAATAAGGGAATCTTAGAGATGGGAAGGAGTAGCTATAGCAGGTGACCAAGTAGGGTCACAGGCCACTCACGCAGGTAGTATAAAGGGGCAGACTAGATGGGCCTGACAGTCCTTATCTGCCAACAGTTTCTACGCATCTATTTCTTCTTTCTGCATGCTCCACATTATCAATGGGTAATCTTTACGCACGGGTTCTAACAAGTAGTACCCCATGCAAAAAACTGGGAGGGGGAAATGCTGGTCCATATGGGACCCAGTACTGACAAATGTCCATGTAATTATCTTTTTACATCTGCTTGTAGTACCTTACATCCAAATGCTGCACTTATTGAACCTTGCACTTCAAGTCTGTGGTGCTTCAAGAAGGAGATCTGGAAAGACCAAGATGTTGCCCTGCAACGTTCAGGTGCAGAGGCTGCCTTTCGAGTCCATGATATTGAGACCTGGTGAAAATATGCTCTGATCAAAACTGGTGGTTTTAAGTCTGGCTGCCACATATGCCTGTGTAATGCATGATCTGTTCCACCTTGCCAAGGTGGTCTTGAAAGCTTTTGACCTTCTTGCTGCCCCGAGGAGACCAAAGATTGCTTGAAAGAAGGAATTTCTCCAGTCTCCTGAGCTAGATATTCAATTTTAAGTTCATAACCATGAGAAACCCATGTCATAAAAGAGGATATGCTTGAAACTGCTGACAAAGAACCCAAAGGAGACAACATTCAAGGAGCTTGGAGCACTATAGTCAGAGCCCAGAAAGAGACTTTAAGACTGAAGTAAGGTCTGGAGTGGCCAACAGCTTGATGTACTCTAATAACCTCTGAATGAGACCCTTGAAGGTAACCGACTAGGGAACCCTGGGCTGCCCAAACAGCTGATACCTGTCCACGGAAAATGATGAAAACCAAACCTTTGCCAATTCTAGAATGAAGAAAAATCCAGAACCTGGGACAAAGCCTTAGCGAGTGAGGAGACGTCCTCCTGGCTCAGGAGGTAAAGTAGACCAGGTCCTGTTGTACAACAAGACTGCTGCATGCTTTCTGGAAGACAGAAGAGTTGGGAAAAGACCAACCTGAATAGCTTGAACTGATCTCGAAGCTTATTGCTCCTGGTGGTGGTGACCCCAACCTGGCAGGATAACCGTGGGCTGAGAGACTACAGCCCTCTCAGGCCCCCTGAGAAGAGGAAAGCAGGAGTCTGGTACAGAATACTGAAAGAAAGGAGCATATTGCAATGACTGATTAACACCACATATCCAACCTCAAACAATCTCTGACTGGTTCAGAGGGAGTATTGCTATGAAAAGGATGGAGTTGCAATCAGCTGAAGCCTGGGAATGCTAGTAGCATGTGGAGTGAACCTAAAGTCTGGTTATACCCACAATGGAATAAAAGGAAAAACATAATTTACTGCTTCTGATGCCATGCCCTATGCCCTGAACAGAACAGAACAGAACTCAAGCTAGGAGGCTGAAAGAAAACCACAATTGAAAGGTAAATCTCAGTAACTGCTTGGAAATTTTCCTCAGGAAGCAAAGACTCAGAAGAGAACTATGAATGGCAGAAAACGGAAGACAGAAGATGCTCCAAAGGCAACCTCTAGGATTCCATATAGGTGTCTATTAGTTCCCCATCTGTAAATCAGTCCACTTGAGGCCTTTGTTGGAGTTTAAAGAAGCGCAGATAACAATCAATCAATCAAATTTTATTTATATGCGCTTTTCAACACATCAAAGCGCAAGTACAAAAACAGCATACATATAAATAATAACACAAAAACAATAAAAAGCAGCAATAAACCTATCCAAATGCTAATTCAAATAGATATGACAAAGCCTACCCATTGCTCAAATGGGGGTTAAGGGTGGAAAACACTTGGCACTCCTGTTCATATCATATCTAAGTAGGCTCCAGGGAAAACCCATCTCATGGAAAGAGGAATTGTACTCTTATGAAAAAAATATGCCATCAGGCAGCACCAAGGCCTAAAACACCCCAACTGTGTAGGACTTTGAGCATGTCCTAAAAGATTCTGATCAGTATATCTGTCATACTAGGTAGGGCCTTATACCTGTAGAGACCATTCTGCAAATAAATCTGAACAGCTGAAGCCAGACCCAGGAAAGCCTGAAAAAGCAAGACATCTCAGAATGTAAATTGCAGGAATTTTCCATAAAACAGGTGTATCCCAAGAGAAGGCAGGAGAATGCCAGATCCATGAGAACTAGATAGTTCCCATAACAGCATTTTGTTGGCATATGAGTAAGTTGAAGAAAACACCAGCACAGACATGGTTCTGAACCTGTGAAGAAAGGACCTAACGCCTTCTTAGAAGCTACAATTTCTTACTCTGCCTCCTTAGCGAGGGTTAGTTACTCAAGAAAACATGTCCTTTCTCCTTTGAGAAGGAGGGAGAAAATGCTTTCCCAGCTGACAACCAGATGAGCCCAAGCAGAATCTTATACAATTGTCTGTGACTTCAGAAAAAAAAGAAAATACAAAATTGTGTTAACTGCTTCTGTACTAGCCCTACTGCCTGTTACTATGGTGCGTCTGAAGCATTAATTTAAATGCAAGGATTTAGGCTGGGGAAGCAATCTTGTCTCAATTATTGTTATTTACATTAAGTGCATTCAAGGATCTTCCTTCTTTCCCTGGAGAAGGAACCAGGGAGGGGGAGAACTCAGATCCCTGCAAAGGAAGGAACAAGAATAATCCTGTTTCGGTAAGTGACAAAATTACAAGATGTGCACTTAGGATCCTCCTTCCCCACCCCAGAGAGTGGGAGTGATCTCCATCTGCTGAAATAAAAGGCACCAGAACCTGTTAGACACGGTTAATTTCCTACTTCTTGTGATTAAGCAGAAAATAACAGCCAAGGATCCTGCATGTCTAGTCCCACACCAGAGCTGCTAATGGATACATCTCCTGGGCTTATACAAAGAAGAATACCAAACCAGGGAGGCAAAGAGAAGCTGCCAAGCTTACAACTCTGACCCTCTGTACAGATGTCATTTGGCTTGACATTTTCTTTTTTTCCTTTTATTCAGAAACTAACATCAAAACATACTGTACCTGTTTGACATTACAAAATGAAAAACAAAACCCCAGGCAATTAATGTTGTTCCCAAAGAATTGTGGCACCTGTGGTAAATCTGCAACCAAACATTTGCCCCCTTTTTCATGCTGTTCATACTGGGTTATGGACAGGAGAAGGCATGAAATGTCCATTATGTCTGTTCAGTTGCATCAGTGGGTCCAACCAATCCTCCCATTAATGAAATAGTCATCGAGCGTTCTCATAAATAGGTTCAGACTTTCACTCTCTACAATATCTTTTGGCAGTCCATTCCAAATCCTACCTGTGTGATGCAAAAAGATCTCCTCCTCTTAACCTCATTATCTAGTTTAATCTGGAATTTATGCACTCTCAAGCCCTCCGGTTTGACCCGGATATGGACGCCTAGTTCTTCCATTAGTTCTGTCTCCTTCATGAGTTTATATATCATTAAAAGTCTATTTAAAAGACAAAGAACCCAGTGCAAACACTGAGGCAAGGGTTACCTCAAAGGCATTTGGCTGGGAAGCAAAGTTTAGAATAGTACAGTTCTTCATTAATGCAAGAATCATGGGTTGCATATGTAATATTGGATAAAGTAATGGTCTTAGACTAGATGTGTGTTGGGGCAGTTTCGACACAGTTTGCAAAGGCTTCTGTTAGCACCCTTTGCAAACTGTGTGAGAGGCCTTTTGGCACCATGCAATTCTGCTTAAAGTTGGACCAGCATAACATTCTGTGGTGATTTGCATATGCAGCCCATGATGCCTTGCATTGTGGGGGCATGTGTGATTTTGTATTAAAAGGTCACCTCTTAACCTTCTCTGTTCCAAGCTATACAGCCCTAATCCTTTCAGTCTGTTTGCATAATGCATTCCCTCCCGTCCCCCAATCATTCTTGTAACTACGCTGCATCCTTTTCACACAATCCACCTCCCTCCTCTAATAGGGACTCCACAAAGCAGAACCATAATTCAGATGTGGTCTGTTGAAAGATTTATATAAGGGCAGTATACAGGTTGCAGTACGTCTTATGGATGCTCCCAATGTTACTGATAAGATAATTGGTCCTCTGAATGAGTTTAGTACAGTGAACATTGAAACTTAAATTCTAATTTATAAATATGCTGAAATCTTTTTCTGATTCTACTTTTTTATGTTGTCTTATGCACGTGCAAGCAACATCCTGCGGTAGTAATAGCACAGTGAAAGGTGTGTCAGTGTTGGTGAATACAGGTCATGCTTTAGTAGGTGCATCCCTCATTCCCCAATTAGCCAGCATGCTAGCGCTGATGCAAGAATTATGTAAAGTGCCACCAACTTGAAGAAATGTGCCACTGCAATCGGAGACAAGCTTGTCATGCAGTGGCACAGATGACACACCTCCCGTATGTGCCTTTCCTGGTGAAACATTTCAATAAACATGGCGGTGGATCCTGCCACCACCACACAATCCTCCAAACAAAGCCAACATTGGGGGTGCAATCCCCGTGTCGGCATGTTCCCCACCCCCCACACTGTGTGGCACACTGGGAGCCCACCCCAGTGTGCCACTGCTCACACAAAGCCGACCATGTCGGCACGTTCCCCCACTCCCACCCATGGCATGTTCCCCACCCCCCCACATTGTGTGGCACACTGGACGCCCACACCAGTGTGCCGCCACTCACAAAAAGCCGATCGTGTCAGCATGTTCCCCACCCCATTGTGGCACACTGAAGCCACCCCAGTGTGCCACTGCTCACACAAAGCCGACCATGTTGGCACGCCTCACCCCCACCCATGGCATGTTCCCCACCCCACATTGTGTGGCACACTGACCCTCACACCAGTGTGCCGCCACTCAAAAGCCATCGTCAGCATGTTCCCCACTCCTCATTGTGTGGCACACTGGAAGCTCCACCCCAGTGTGCCACTGCTCACACAAAGCTGACCATGTCGGCATCGCCCCCACCCCACCCATGGCATGTTCCCCACCTCCACATTGTGTGTGGCACACTGATGCCTGACACCAGTGTGCCGCCACTCACAAAAAGCCGATCGTGTTGGCATGTTCCCCACTTCACTGTGTGGCACACTGGAAGCCCACCCCAGTGTGCCTAACAAACCTCAGAATGTTTTTTTTTTTTACCTGAAAAAAGAAAATGATCCCTCACAGCGTGGTGCCCCTTCCCAACCCACACCAGCCCAACACACCTCACCCCATACTTACTTCGGAGGTCTGGCACTGTGATCTTCGATGGAGGAGAACAAAGTCTGGACTCTTCAAAGCCGAACTGCAGAATGAAGAAATGCCAGTAAGCTGTTTAATGACATCAATTTTGGGGGAAGGTGTTCAACTTAGGTGGATATCTCAGCCATTTTTTTAATTTTGGCTCCAAATATTCAACATGGGATTCTTGGGACCCTACCTCATGAACACATGCACTGTCATCTTGTTATTCTGTCCCTAAAGGTGATTTTGTGGTCACTGCACAAAATCACCTTATGGGATGATTAATGAAACAACAGTGCCACTGTTCATGAGGTGGAGTCTCAAAAGCCTATGTTGTAAATTTGGTGAAAAATTCAAAATTTACTGTGTTACAAGCGTGTCATTGTGCAGTTTCCACGCATGCTTGTAACTTTGACAATTTTAATAGTTTCACTCCAGATTGTCAACATTGCCATTCTTTCACACCTCCTTATGAACAGTAGAACTGTCATTTTCACATCCTGTCCAAAATGTGTTTTTGCAACATCTGGCTATAATGGCTCGGGTTGCTGTGGGAAATCAACTGGAACAGATTAACAAAATCACAGTGCCACTGTTCATGAGCCGGAGGTCCCAAAATGCCTATGTTGAAAATCTGGTTCAAAAAATCCCCAAATAATTGAGTGCATAGGTGTGAATTATGCAGTTCCTACGCATGCTCGGATTTCACTAATTTTTCATATTTTCACTCCAGATTTTCAACATTGCCGTTTTTTTACACCTCCTCATGAACACTACAGCTGTCATTTTTCATATCCTGCCTGAAATGTGTTTTTTGCACCTGTGGCACCAAATGGCACAGTCGCTGTGCAAAATCACTTTTTGGCTAATGAACTGATAGTGCCATGGTTCATGAGGTGGAGTCACAAAAAGCCCATTTTGAAAATTTGGAATGAAAAATACAACAAATGGTCGGGGCATTAGGGTTTCAACCATATCGCATCACTCTGTAGAGACTGACTGGCATCGGGTGTGACTTGGGATTGTCAGCTGTAATGCTCACGCCATTCCACCCCACCCTGCAGCCAGTGACAGAGTCGAGGTGTGCTTTGGACTCTTCGGCCCCAAAGTTCACCCCATTCCTCATACTGCACCCATCTCAGTGTATTTCCTTATGGAATGGGGTGAGCGTAAGGTCCAAGACCCCATATGCACACCGTGACACTTGTCAGTGTCTGCAGGGTAGGGTGAGGTGAAATGGCATGAGCATTATGGCCAATGACCCAAAGGTACACCCCAGTGCCTGCTCGTCTCTGCAGGGTGGGGGTAGAAGTGGCATGCCAGTTCAATACTTCACTGCCATTCCTATTATGCAGCCTCTAACTCCTGCTCTACCAATGCCAATGCCAGCAAGACAACATTCAGCATTGACAAATGCTTGTTTATTTTAGTTACACTGAGTTGGTATCCCTGTTTATTATTGTTCTTTCCTATGTGTAGAATAGAGCACTTATCAATACTGAAAAACATGCCATTATCTTTTGCTCATCATTCCACTTTGCCCAAATCTCCCATTAACGTGGCAATTTTATTTGGTGAATCAACAGGCTCACCCTGCTTGACATCATCAGCAAATTTCACAATCCAGCTGTTAATATCCTGATGCAAATCAATAAATATTGGAAATAACACTTGGCCCAGGACAGAGCCCTGGGGCACTCCGCTGGTCACCTCCCCATCCCCCAAGTACAAACCCCCTTACCCTGACTCTTTGCTTTCTTTCATTCAACCAATTTTTTATCTAAGTAATTAACCTTACATCTATTTGCATTTTTTTTAATTTGTCAATCAATACGCTATGTGACACCTTATCAAAAGCCTTCTGAAAGTCTAAATACAGCACATCAACTGGTTCATTGTTATTAATGCTCTTATTTACCTTTTCACAGAAACATAACTGATTAGTAATGCGTACCCTGTTTTGCTGAAAACCATGCTGCGTAGTGTCCTTATAGTTAATGATTTTTAAGTTCTCTTCTAATTTATATTTCAGAAGACTTTCAGCAATCTTGCATGCAACAGATGTTAAACTGATAGGTCTATACATTGGACAATGCTGATTTGTCACTTTTTTGAATAAGGGTATAACTGTTGTTGTCCAATCTAAAGGAACCAGTCCTGAACTAAAGGATATGTTATATAAACATGCCAGTGGTGCCACTATCTGCTGTCTAACTTCTTTTAGAAGTCTTGGGTGGAGCAAATCAGGCCTTGATGATTTATTTTCTTTAAGCTTGGATAATAGGTTCAGCACTTCCTTGGGGCTAACAGTAATGGGTAATTCTGGATATTCTTTGCTTAGGACATCTCTGTCATTCATTTTGCCTTGGTTGAAAACTGAGCAAAAATAAGTATTAAAGTAATTTGCTAAGGCTAACGAGGTTTTTATTTCTTCACCTTCCTAAAGTATAGGTCCCATCTGCATACCATTACTCCTCAGATTGTTAATATAGGCATAGAAACTCTTTCCATTGTCATTCCTATGTAGACTATGAAATTGCAGCATACTTCTTTCTGATCAAATAATTTTTTTAATGTCTTCAGTTCATTTTTATAAACTGAAATAGAATGCACATTTTCATTTATTTTCATGATATTAAGTGCCTTTTTTTCTTTTTACTGTGTTTTATAACCTTTTAGGTTCACCACATGGGGAACTTGCCTCTGGTATTATACATACATTTACTTGGTACAAACTTATCTTGTAACTTGAGCCATTTGCTTTTTAATATGTTCCAAATCTCTTCAACATCCTTGTTTCTAAAAGACTTTTTTCCATTTCCATTTGGATAGCTCTGCTTTTATTTTTTGAAAGTTTGCCTTGTTGTAATGTTTTATTACTGTTGATCCTGAAGTTTCTGTACTGATGTCATTAAGATGAATTCAATAATGTTGTGATCATTATCGCCAAATGTTCTCTTATTTTCTGATAGAGTCTCCTGTATTGGTGATTATCAAACTAGTATATTGTCACCGCTGGTGGGTTTATAAACCATTTGCTGTAACCCTACTGACAGCAAAGTATCCACAAATTGTTTGTCCATACCATCCTTGCTGTTTGTGTAATCCAATCAATATTGGGATAATTAAATCTCCCATTATAACCACATACCCCATATCAGCCATATGTGCTATATCTTGGTGTATATCATTATCCAAGTTGATGGTTGTATTCAGTGTTCTGTAATAGCCCACATAAAGTTTCTAATATGGTGGGAAGTGATGTAATATTAGTATTATTACATCCAGAGTCATATCTACAACTATTGATAGTTACATATTATATAAGGTGGCATCCCCAGGATGAAACCCAATTCTGCAGCACTCTGCAGAATGCTGCAGCAGACTCTCTGACTAAAGCAATGTAATTTTCATGGCATTAGTCCATTTTGGTCATTCAGGAAAATGTGATACCTGCCAGGATGAAGTGAATGCACAGTTTCCTGCATGACAAAGGGACTAATTGCCATTAAAATTACATTGCTTTATTCAGTAGGTCTACTGAACCACACTGTAGAGTGCTTTAAAAGTGGGGTTCATCCTGGGGGATGCCACTGTATATAGCCACTCCACCACCTCTTCTTTCAGTTTTATCTCTACTATACAATATGTACCCATCAATTTCTTTATTCCAACTAATATGATTGTCCCACCGTGTTTCAGTTTTTGTACAAATATCTATATTGTCCTTATTTAACAATACTTCCAACCCAGATTTTTTGTGGATATGAAGGCTTCTGGCATTTAGTGACAATATACTAAGACCCCTATTCTTGCCACCATTAAATCTCATACTGTGGTGTCTTGAAGAAATTAGCCTTTAGTATTTCCACATCTTATCTCTCCCCATAACCTTTAGTTTAAACACTCGTCAACCACCTGTTTTAGTTTGATACCCAATTTCCTCCTGCACGCTTTATTAAGATGTAAGCCATCACTGCTAAGGTAACACATTGTTCTCAAATTCCTCCCAATGCATTATGCAACCAAGACCTTCCCGCAATGCCCAGTACTTAAACCAACTGTTTCAAGATTTTTAGTATTTTTTTTTAATCCCAGCACATGGGACAGGAAGAATTTCTGAACAATACAGATTGCAATTTAGGTTATGTGCCTCCTTTTTTATATTTCTAAACTCTTTTATTTCTGTCTCACTTTGATGTTGTATATTATTAGTTCCAAGCTGCAATATGACTACTGACGAGTGATCCCTTTCCTTGATTATATTTGGCTACATTCTTTTCTAGGTCCCTTATTTTCGCTCCCAGGAAATAACCTGTTGTAACATCCTCCTTGTTACCCTTTGATGTATATCTATCAGTATATTTAACTATGGAGTCTCCTAACACATATATTTCCTTTGTTTTGTGAATGTCTTCCTCCACAGGATTCTCCTTAAGTATCAATATGTTTCCTGCTGTCTTCTGGCTAGGACTCCTCATTAGCTCCATTATAGTTCTCTGACTGCGCATTCATTAGTCCTGGGTCAACAGATACTTCGACTTGTCATGTATTTCTTTCTAAATTAAGCTGAGTGTTTGCTTCACTTTCACCTGCCAACTGAGATTCCACTGCCTCTATTTTAGTGCCTGAAATATCAACAAGGGGCTCAAAACGGTTGCTTAATTCAAT
This sequence comes from Neoceratodus forsteri, assembly GCA_016271365.2. Taxonomy (NCBI): domain Eukaryota; kingdom Metazoa; phylum Chordata; order Ceratodontiformes; family Ceratodontidae; genus Neoceratodus; species Neoceratodus forsteri. Next base: position 838,976,809 of record CM028134.1, read on the forward strand.
ACTGTAACCCATTGCCTTCCAATCTTTTTGATCCCTGCATAAATGCCAACCTTATCTTAGTTAAATAGATACACGTAAAACCCCATGAAGAGGACTAAAAGGTGTTCTCAAGTCAGCACCTTCTAGCACCATAAAAGAAAAATTCTTAAAAAAAGGTCCGTGGCTCAAACGGATAGCCAAGTCGGGACCATTACCTTCCATATTTATTCATACTCTTACCACATTCATATCATTTTGGATGCCTTGACAGAAAATCAAGGGATGCCAGCCACTTCCTGGCCATGCTATGATATATCTAGATGTGCCTGTTGTGACTTCTCTTGGCCTTAGGGCCCGCTCAGATGTGTTTTATTTATATATGAAGAACGTAAGGTCTACAGTATCAGGAAACATTAATCTTCTTTGAGGGTGTCCTCCATTATACAGGAGGGACAGAGAGGTAGGAAAGGGGTAGGGGTGGTGGTTTACATCAGGGAGGATAAAACTTGTTCAAGGGAAGAGTTGGAGGAAAGGAGGGTAGAAGCAATGTGGATTCAGTTGCTGTCTAACAGAGGAGGAAGGTGAGACTGGGGGTGGTTTACAGACTACCCAACCAGGAGGAGAAGGAGGAAAGAGACAGAGAATTGAACTCACAAATATTGACTACTGCATGGAAAGGAGAGGTGGTAATAGTGGGAGTCTTCAGTCTGCCCAAGGTAGATTGGAGGGTGATCCTATATGCACTGCAAAGTGGGTTCCAGGCTCAGAGCACCACAGAACCCACCAGGTAGAGGTCAATGCTTGATCTGGTGCTGATGAATGAGGACCATGTCCAGGATATAAAGTCTTACAAGCCCTTGGGCGGAAGTGACCATTGCACAGTGTGGTTCTGGTTGGATATGGGCAGGGAAAAGGCACCCACTAAGACTAAAACCCTGTATTTTAGAAAGGTGAACTTCAGACGGATGGGTGACTACTAAGGAGTCATCTGGCAAGCATCTGAGTGGATATGAGAGAGGACCAAAGGAGGTCCATCATCAAGGAGGAAATAATGGTTGCCACATAGGAGTGCATTAGGCTCAAAGGGAAGAACTGTGGCCAAAGCACCTAGCTGGTTTAGCACTGAGGTCACCCAGGCAGTAAAAGAAAAGAGGTCAGCCTACAAGAAATTCAAGAAGAGCCAGAGGGAGGAAGAAGGGGGGAGGGGGCTATCTGAAGATTGCTAACGTAGCAGGTAAGGTAGTCTGGTGGGCTAAACCTCAGAAAGAACTGTAGCTAGCTGAGGAATTAAAAGGGAGAAAAGTCTTTTCCTCTATATTACCGAGCAAAGGGACAAGAAAGATAGGATTATTAGGCTCAGTAAAGGGGATGAGTGTAGGGAGGAGAATGGGGGCAAAGCAGAGGTACTAAATGAGTACTTCTTCTCTGTCTTCACCAGAGAGAGAGAGAGAGAGAGAGAGAGAGATGGACCAGTGCTACTATGGGGAAAGAGAGGAATAGGGAGCAAGGGTAACAGATGTTTTGATAGAGGTGGACAGGGTGAGGACAGGGTAGCTGGCATGGAGAGTAGACAAATTCCCAGGCCCAGACAGCATACATCCAAAGGTGCTGAGGGAGCTGTCAAAGGATTCTGCAGATCCATTGTCTGACCTGTTCAACAGTTCACTGGAAGCTGGCATGATACCACAGCACTAGAGAAAGGCACATGTGCCCTCCATAAGAGTGGTCCCAGGATGACCCAGGGAACCACAGACCAATCAGTCTTACCTCAATTGTGTGCAAGCTCATGGAAACCATACTTACTGAAATTTTAGTGAAGAGGGCAGTGATAGGTTGTAAGCTGGTGACAGGTTCCAAAGTGGTTCCCTGGGAATTGAATATGGAGAGGACAGTGGAGTTGTGTTTATGTTGGGGTTGGGCAAATAGCATTACCTTAGTTTTTTATAGTTAAGGACAAGCTTATGAGAGGCAAATCAGGATTCTATTTCAGTGAAAGAACTCTGTAATGATAGTTGGAGGTGGGTTGGGTCTGGATACTGACTAAAAATCACTGCATCGTCTGCATAGAGGATGAGGTGTCCGGTGGAGACCAGGGGTAGGGAGTTCAGGTACAGCGAAAAAAGGAGAGGACCAAGTATGGAGTCTTGGGGCACACCCAATCGGACAAGTAGGTTTGTAGATAGGGTGTTACTTGTATTAACATCATGCTTGAAAGAAATGAGACCGATTTCACTGAAAGTTAGTTCTCACTCTGGGCTACAATAATCAATGTTTAGTTTACCTGCTGATGTACCTGTCACATCCCCATCCTCATCACAGGTCTGGAACTTCAAGAGTCACCTCACTCTCTCCTCCTCACTGCTACAGGATATGTCACTGCTCACACTGCTGCTCACACTCACCCCCGCCCCGGCTGCTGACATCATCTGCCCACAACAGCAAGGACTCCTGCAGCAGCCCTGACCACAAACTCAGCACCCACTCCCCCTCAGCCCATCCCAGCACAGACAGATTACCGACCAGAGCCACTACTGTACCCTAGTGCAACGTCTAGGCTGCTGTGCTACCCACAATGATCCTCTGCTGATTAGTCAGACTCCTCACTGAGTCGCTGCTGCCTAGTTGGATTCATGCACACTTGCAAATGTCTCAGCTGTTCATCCACACCAAAAAGGCAAACAATAGGTTTGGGAGAGAGGAGAGGATATAACTTAGTTTTTAGCGCTTCTGTGCTCACTCCCTGAGCCTATTCATGGGGATACAACTTAGTTTTTCAATGTTTATGCACTGGGGGGCAGCAGCAGGTTAGAACAAATACAAATACACCCTGGACAAAGTTCGGGGAAAAATCAGGTGCTGCATTATTGGTGGGGCTGGGCCCGCTTTGCATAATATTGCTGAGGCCAGGTCCTACTTGCCCACATAACCCGGAACCTATGCTCTTTTATCTGCCGACCTCCATACACCTAAGTGTTGGCAGACAAAAGAGGGTGGCAGAAAATAGAGGGTGGTGGTTAAAGAGGGAGATAACATTTCTGGAAAACAGAACAGGAGCTAACACTGGTGGTAAGTGAGGGTTGCAGATAAAACCGGGGGCAGATAAAGGTAGGAGCACTATATGATCATATTAGGCCACACTTTTGGAACTATAGCTGTTACCGCTAGGACCACATGGAAACTTTTATTAGCTGGGGGCTGCCCATGATGATGTACCACGTCTGTGTCAGTGTAAGCATGGGCAGCCCCATCATGCCTCAGTTCTTTTCCCGCCACCAATCATCCTCATCGGACCTCCTGAAGAAAACACTGTCAACCTAGCCATTGCCATGTATTTTTTTATTTTACTAATGTGTTTATTTTGTTGTCTCTGTATGCCATAGAAATCAAAAGAGCCTCTATTTTGGTATTGTAAGTGCAGAGATAAAATGTATGAAGTATACACACATGCGGGACTGTGTGTGTTGTCCAGGCTTGTCTCACAATGTGAGGACTTGTGAGATTTGCCTGAGCTTCAACCAGGCTACAGGGTGATGCAGCAAGAAAGCTCTAGAAAATGTCCTCCTTCTCAAAACTTTGAAAGTCATGGAGAAGGAACAAGGCCCAACGTCTGTGTATCCCTTACCATTGGCTGAGAAGCAGCCACTTAAGTTTACGGATTGGGACAGGGAACAGTCATCATTGTGACCCTTCTCTTCATCTAGCCACATGCACAAACATACAAAAAAAGAAAGATTTGCTTCGCCGGCGAGGTTCCAGTCACCGTGAGACAAGGCATATCTACTGCATCATCACCTGCTCCACTGGCATTGACTACAGCGCCCCGGCCCGTCCAGTGAGAAATCAAAGTCAGGGCTTAGTTTAGGTGCTACTGTACCTACCATGGACTGTAGGATCCCATTGTCAATTGGGTCAAAGCTCATTGACACAAGTAGTGCTGACATCTTTACATGGCACTGTTGACTCTCAGGCCATGTTGGCATTATTCTCAGAAATGATCAGACGCATTCTGCCTAGACTACCAATACCAGCAGTTATTCCACTGACGGGACCTCCTTGCACTCATCTCCTCCAAAAGGGTCTATTAGCATGCCGGAGATTCCTCCCTCTCAGCTGCCGCTGGTGTGGCTGGTGCATTCTGCGGCTCCCGTCGTCGATAGGGATATTGACGATAAAGCAGAACACAATCCTGACCTCATGAATTTAGGGGAGGATTTAGAGGAGGAATGTGAGGGAGAATAATATCTAGCACTTCACTCTAGTTCTACCCTCTCATCCTGCAGTGAGGACTAGATGGTTTATACCCTGAGATCTCCTCCTGAGGATCCAACTTCCCATGCCATGATGCAGCAAATGCAGTCTGCCATGGGCTTTGATGTGGAAGGGAAAGATTTCACAAAAAGAAATCTAATGGAATTTTTTGAGGATGCTGCCTTTGCTGCATTGTATAGGTTTAACTCACCACCTGCAGTTCCTAGAAAGGCTGATAAGCAGTACCCAGCACCATCTGCAAAGCCTTATTATGTTAACTAGCCTGAAACTGACTCTGTAGTCATCATGGCTGCTCTTGATAGGTTTAGAGCACCTAAACACGATTACTTTGCCTCTTGACAAAGAATCTAGGAGGCTGGATGCGCTGGGCATACGTACGTATGCTTCTGCATCACTGGGCCTTGAAACTGCAAACTACCAGGCCCACGGACAAAATATCAGAACAGTTTAGGTAAGCTGCTTGCACTGCAGCCCAGGCTTTGCCAAGAATGAGTTACTTAAAACACTATCTTCTGGTACTGAGTTTGCAAGCATTTAATATGCTCATTATGATGTCTTTGATTCTTCTGCTAGGGCTGCCACTACTGGCATTTGCATGAGAACATATCCTTGGCTCACAGTTGCTGGCTTTGCCATTAATGTGAAACAGGCAGTTCTGAATGGCTCTTTTAGAGGGACAGAACTGTTTGACTATGATGCTGAAGAGGCCCTATGTGACCCTCAGACCTCAACAATGACTCTAAGGTCTGTAAAGTCTCTGTATCCCACTCCTGCTAGGGTCATGGGAGGGTCTCATTTCATCAGCCTGCTGTCCGAGGTGGTTGTCCCTACTGTCTGCAAGGCTGTGGTAAGGGAAGTAGCCCCCTATTTGGTCCCCTTACCCTAGGTGCCCATTTAAAAGCACCCAAAGCAACATGGTTGTGGTGGCACTGCCCCCACTGGTTCCACTTGATTCTCTGCCGCCTACAGCCCCATCTCCAGTGTTACCACCAGGAGTGGATGTGGGGTCAGGATCTCAATGCATCTGAAACAATGGCGGTAGTTCACCACAGATGAGTGGGTTCTGGAGATAATAGCAAGATGACATGTTCTGGAGTTGTTAGAACTCCCTCCAGATCATCCTCCGCCTCCTTCCTGTTATCCTCCAGACCATTTGTCCCTTCTGAAGGAAGACGTTCAATCATTATTCCAGAAATGTGCTATAGCACTGGTTCCTCCTTAGCAGAGAAAAAGGGCTCCTATTCCAGATGCTTCCTAGTCCCAAAATGGACAGAGGATCTGCATCCTGTGTTGGATTTCAAGGATCTCAACTTCTACATCAAATACAAAACATTTTGAATGGTATCCCTGCAAGCTCTTATTCCCATTCTGCAAACAGGGGACAGACAGGCTTTGTTCTCTAGAAATGAAGGATGCATAACTTCATGTCAAAATCAGGAAATATCATAAACAGTACCTCTACTGTATGCCAGAGGTAGAACACTACCAGTCCAAAGTATTCCCTTTGGCTTATCTTTTGCACCACAGATCTTTACCAAAGGCTTGGCAGTAGTGGCAGCAGCCCTTCGAAGGGATATGTGTTCCCCACCGAGATGACTGGTTTTTGAAGGCCAGTTCCAGGGAAGCTTTACAACCTACTGTGTCTCAGACATCCCAGTTGTTCGACGACATGAGGATCACAGTGAATGTGCCAAAGTCGTCTTTGACTCCATGCCAAAGACTGCAGTACATAGCGGCAGTCCTGGACACAGAGAAGGGATATGTTCTACTGTCTAGGACAGTACGGAGAATCTGATGGCATAGACACAACTGGTATACAGGAGCCATTATGTCTCTGTGAGAAAATGTATATAAATATAATGGAAATGAGGGCTGTCAAATACAGCCTCTAGGCATTTCAGAATCATCTTTGGCCCAGTCCTCTGTTAATACAGACAGACAATGTTGGCGTGATGTATTACATCAACAAACAAGGGCACTCACTCCTATCCCTTATGCAAGAAAGCAATGAAAGTATGGTACTGGGCCTGTTCCACAGCCTACAACTATCAGCTGTGCATCTCCAGGTCTCCAAAACATCTTGGCAGACAGGTAGTACTGTAGGTCACAGTCCAGGAATCATGAATGGGAACTGCTGACCTCCACGGTAAATGGCCTCTTTGCAACATGGGGTTGTCCAGAGTTGGACCTTTTTTGCATCCCCACACAATGCATAACTACTGCATTTCTGCTCGCTCGCTCCAGGACCTGGAGTTTTTTTGAAGAGACATGTCCCTCTCTTGGAAAGGGAAATTCCATATGTATTCCCAAATTCCTCTAATACAGAGGTTTATGCTCAAGCTGTAGATGGTAAGTACCACTCTCCTCCTCATTGCTCCATTGTGGCCTCATCAAATATGATCTCCATTTCTGCAACAGAGGACAGTGGAGCCTTCTCTCCCTCTACCTCTGTGTCAGGGTCTGTTGTCACAGGACAAGGGATTCTGGTCCATCTGGACCTGAAGTCCCTACATCTGCATGTGTTGCTCCTGAGAACATAGTCATTGCATGTTTTGGGGTATGTCCTAAGGTTGCTGATTCCTTATTCCTTGAAATGGAAATGGTTCACGACCGTTTCCAGGAATCTGAACCTATTTACATGTCATGTAAATGCTATGCTGGAATATTTGCTGTCCTTGTCAGACTCTGACCTACAGAATTCCTCACTTAAGGCTCAAACACTGAAAAAAAGAGATAATCTCTGGCATATTGCTGTCGAGACAGGCAAACTGGCTGACAGAAAAAGCATATAATGCAGCACATAACAAGTGCACCTGGGCTATAAGGCAGGCTAAGGCCGAATATAGTCAAGCCACCCTTGAATCCACTTGAGGATCATCCCGTGCCTTCTGGGACAATATGAAAGAGCTCAGTGGAAAGATCTGCCCCCCCCCCCTCAACATCACTACTCTCCATAGACGGTATCGTCACTACTGATCCTCCCCCATAGCTGAGTGCCTCAATATGGCTTTCTCAGATTTAAGCTCTGTCCTCCCCAACTACTTTTTCAACCCTATCCTGCCTCCACCTCCCACCTCGGATCTCCCCTTCTACCTGTGCGCATATCACCCTTGAAGCCAGGCCTCTCTGCAAAAAGCCCTAGCTAGCAACAACCCCAGCTGTGATCCTCTGACTCCAGGATTCTCTGATTAGTCCTAGATACTGTACTAGCTCTCTCACCAACCTTTTAAACCGGGTCACTTATATACGTTCAATAATTTCCAGTGCCTGAAAACTGCAGAAATCACTCCTATCCATAAAAGTGGAGCTAGAACCTTCCCTAACAATTTCAGGCCCATCTCCATTCTCCCCTCTCTCCAAAACACTAGAAAAAATAGTGGCCATTCAGCTCTCCAGTATCTGGCCAAATCACGACCTGCTGTGTCCGGAACAATATGGATTCTGCCATGGACACAGCACTACAGCCCTCCTGGAGTTCTCCTAGCACCTCCACTCTGCTCTCGACTCTGGTCATGTTGCGGGTGCAGTGTTCACTGACCTCTCCAAGGCCTTTGACACTGTCTGTCACTCCCTCCTACTTGACTCCCCCCACCAATTTGGCTTCTCCTCAGCCCACTGACTTGGTTCACCAGTTACCTCTCTACCAGATCACAGCGCGCAAAGGTAAACCGCACCCTGTCCAATACCCTGCCTGTTCGCTCGGGGTTCCCCCAGGGTTCCATCCTTGGCCCCATTCTGTTCAGCCTATTTCTCAACACCCTCCCCAGCTGCTGCTCGGGCAATATGCTACTCTATGCTGATGATGCGGTTCCCCTTGCCTCCCACCCTGATCTTGCATCTCTACAGGAATCCCTGCAGCACACATTCAACTAAGCCGAAAAGTGGTTCCTTGACTACCGGCTGGTCATTAATCTCAAAAAAAAACAAATCTATGCTTTTTTTGCATCATCAGAATAAGGCCAAAAGTGCTCCCCTCTGCATTCTCCCCAGTAATGTTCACCCTGTCGAGCAGGTGTCATCCTACAAGTACCTGGGCATCACCTTCGACTCAGCTCTTACATTCCACGCCCACATCAATACCCTGTCCTCAGCCACAAATTCTCGGATTGGCCTTCTGTATCACCACAGAGACTGCCTCCCCCAAAATGCCCTCCAACTGGCCATCAACTCCTCCGTCCTGTCCCTAGTGGACTACGGCCTACCTATCTATGCTGCAGCCGACAATACTGCCCTCACCAGAATCCAGACCTCAATAAACAAGGCCTGCAGGCTCCTGACCAGCGCATCCCTCCGCACTCATACTTGCCTGCTCTATTCCACCGCCAACCCGCTCACCTTGGAGGAGCACCTGTGCTACCATACCTGCTTACTTGCCAGAATATCCCTGCTAGGACTCTCCCCCCAGGGGTCACCGCGTCCCTGCGGCTTGCCTCCCCATCTGTTGCCACCCTTAGCTCAGTTAAGGCCACCTTTCTGGTGCCCCATAGCAAGACCTCCCTAGCCCAAAGGTCCTTCCACTACCACGTCCCCACATGGTTCAACTCCTTCCCACCCTCTGTCACTAAGTCCACAAAAATTGGTCCGTTTAAAGTTGCTCTCCATAACCACCTCTTTGGTGCCCGAACCTGTAGGTGCCCTTAATCAACCTAATGTTGGGGTCCCTCCCCATTTTCTGGCCTATAGCCTTGACAATGTCCATTGGACTGCTTTTCCCCCTCCTTTTTTCCTCACCCGTTTCCCCCTCCACACTTCTACCTAGGTAATTCCTCGGTACAACCAGGGCTGTGACTTCTACTACTATTATACTTTATACAATTGCTATTTACTGCATGTAACTTTATTCCTTAAACCACTGTTATATTGTTTTCTTTTGTTATCTGTATGTTACCACTGTTGTATCTCACACTGTAACCATGTCTACCCTCCCTGCGATGAGGTGCCTTTGTAAATGAGTCCGACTCAAAGGTTGTAAATCCGACTTTCAAAAATAAATAAATACAATAAAAATAAATTTGGCTGCTGTATCAGCTTTCCATGCCCCTATTGATAGTCATGCGGTTGCCCAATTAGAGGTGTCTCATACATTTCTGAGCGGTGTTCTCTATATGAAACCTCCTACAGTAGCTGTAATCCAGTCCTGCCTTGGGACTTAAATTTTGTGCTTGGAAAACTGTTGCTGGTCCTTTTGAGATGGCTGTGAGTTGTGGCTTATGTTTCCTATCATGGAAAACTTATTTTTAGTTGGCACCACTTCGCTTGAAGGATTTCTGAGCTTCAGCTGTAAATGTGAGCCTCCTTATTTGATTTTTTTCAGTCTCTTTGCATATAAATCCTAAGTTTCCTCCAAAGGTGGCATCTGAATTTACACTGAATCAAATTATAGACCTTCCTGTTTGTTACCCTGAGCATACAGTCAGGGTGAGGCATTGCTCCATACTTTGGAAATACATATAATACTCAGATACTGTGTTGCTCACACCAAAGACTGCAGAAAGTTCTCCCAGCTTTTTGTTTTATTCGCCCCTGGGAAAGAGGATGCCCCTGAGTCTAAACAGACCCTGTCCAAATAGCTGGCACATTGTATTATGTTCTGTTATAGGAAGTGTGGTAAGGAACTCCCTGGTGCTGTTCATAGTTACTCTGCAAGGGGTATGGACACTTCTGTTGCCTATTTCAAAAATGTTTCTGCTGCTGACATTTGTGCTGCAACCACATGGAGCTCTGTCCACACTTTCACTAAACATTACAGTCAGGATGTAGTCTCTTGTAGACATGCTGACTTTGGGCTTGCTATACTGCAAGGCCTTCTGCCATGAATACATATAAGACTATACCATCCTCCCACTTTTACTTGGGACATCTTGGGAATCATTCCAAAGGTGTGGGCTAATGGAGAAGATATCGTTGAAGAGATATAACAATTATGTGAAGTTACCATAACAGTAGATCTTCAGGAGGATCTCCTCCATTAGGCCATGCTGTCTCTCCCTCCTTCCCCCTTCAGCTTCAGTGAGGGATACAACAGATGCTATGCAAAAAAACTACTCATTGTATCCAATATCCAGCCCAAACTCTCTCCTTGTATGTGTGGTGCTGGTCTCATCTCCTGGTTGCCCATAGTTGGGAGATCCTCTGAGGCTAATCTCCAGCAGGGAACTGAGAAGTGATGAGGCTGCCCATGCTTACAGAGTTGCAGATGTGGTATGTGATCATGAGTGGCCCCCAGTTAGCAAAAGTTTCTGTGTGATCCTAGCGCTGATGGCTATAGTTCCAAAGGTGTGGCCTAATGGATATGATTCTCTCAAAGATCTACTGTTATGGTAAGTTCTTATATAACTGTTCTTTCTGAAGTAAATTGTAAGGGGCTTTATAACTCAATTTTGCCACTCATGCCTTCGATTGCCAGATGTACCATCCCTCATGACTAGGGATGTAAGTTTGTCATGGCAGTCATACATGTCATTGATTCCATAACATTTGATCTTCATTCAGGATTTCCATGACTTTCACTAGTGTCATCAGAATGTAGCAATGACGACAGTGCCACAACATTTACTACTGTTTACTAATGATTTCATGAACAATGAGTCATTAAAACGTCATCCATGACAAACTTACATCCCTACCCATGACCTCATTGGCCTGGGTAATAAAAAAAAATTACATTCGTCTAAAGTGTCTCAAATTAAGACATGTAGAAAATGACCCAAGCATCCTGTGGCAGGCTATACATGTTTATTTATTTAATTTAAATAACAAAGAATAAGGTCTGTGCAAGCACCTGCTACATGAAGGCTGACTTACCTATAATCAACAGAGAACTGAGTCACCAAGAGGCAGCTCTCAGTGTCCTGAACCAGGCCATATAGTATATGTACTCTGACAGCAACATACAACACAGCTTTAGACTACTATAAATTGAAAAATCTCCTCCATCCTTTAGCACATAGGGCTTGTGCTAGAGAAAAGGCTGCAGGAGACCAACAAAAGAAAAAAGGATAACACAATTAAAGGCAAAATGAACACTTTGGGCAAAATTAACACCATAAGAAGCCCCAATACCACAAGACTAACCAAAGATAACCTCTGGAAAGCAGCCTGATACCCCAAATGCATGATCAACAAATGGGGGGGCCACATCAAAGTACACTACACTGTACTTACCGGATTCCCCAGATAGCCATAAAGAAAAAGTCAACCTAGTAGATAAAAACACAACACCAAGTGAAAATTAACATTGTTTAGTGGCATAGTCACATTCAGACCACCAAGACTGGAGCTGTAATGGAGAAGAGGCTTGCCAATTAGAGGATTTTCATTAAGGTAAACAGGCACAGTCTGAATTTGGAGGGGCTGTCTGGAATCCAGGCAGCCCCCACCTGCTGGAGTCACTCAATTCTATCTAAAAACATGAAGAATGATGAAGATAATACTTCCTGTGGAGAGCTCACTCTCGGACCCCTGTCAATGGTACAGAAGACTGAGTAGCCAACTGCCTTACACAGGAGACACCAACCTCCGGAAGCTAAAATATAGAAGTTGACAGCAGATAAGGACCGCAAGGCCCATCCAGTTCGCCCATTTTTCTACCTTCTGAATGTGCCATAGGCCTTTACTCTGTCAATGGCCTAGTTATTCATACTCACCTGTATTGCTCCCTTATTCCTGTCCCATGCCTGTTTGAAGCCCTGCACTGTATTCACATTCACCACTTCCTGAGGTAGGCTGTTTCAAGCATCCACCACCCTTTCTGTGAAAATAACTTCCTCACATTACCCTTAATCGGCCTCCCTCTGCTCTCATTCTGTGTCCTCTTGTCCTGCTATTTTTCTTACATTGAAACAGGTTAGACTCTGCTCACCTTGTTAATACCCTTAAGGTGTTTGAATGTTTTGATCATATCACCTCTCTCCTCCTTTGCTCTAGGGTATACATATTGAGCTCCTGTTAATCTGTCCTCATATGTTTCTGGATGCAGTCCTGCACCACTTTTGGTTGCCCTTCTCTGACTGCCTCTGTTTTGTTAATGTCTGTGAAAGTGTGGTCTCCAGTACAGCACGTAGTACTCCAGATGGGGCCTAACCAGTGTCTTGTAAAGAGGGATTATTACCTCCTCTTACGACTTGTGATAGCCCTACTAATTCACCACAACATCCCCTTAGCCTTACCTACTGCTTTAGTGGTCTGCTTGGATGATTTCAGGTCATCTGTGATGATGATGATGCCCAAGTCTTCTTCCCTTGTGATTGCTAACAACTCCCTCCCAACCTATAGGTGGCTTCAGGGTTTCTCTTCCTATGTGCATGATCTTGCACTTTGTGTTAAACCCAGTTGCCACGCTTCCACCATTTTGCCAGTTTTTCCAGATCTCTTCTCATTCTGCCCACCCCATCTGGATTATCTACTCTGTTGCAGATCTTGGTGTCATCTGCAGACAGACAAATCTTACCCTCCAGTCCATCTGCAATGTCACTGATGAAGATACTGAAGAGGACTGACCCAGGACTGATCCTTATACACTTCTAATGTGACTTGCATCTCTTCTGACTGTATGCCGCTTACCACCACTCTCTGTTTTCTGCCCAACCAGTTTGACACCCAGTTGACCAACTTCTAACCCACTCCAAGTCTACCCATCTTATTAACTAATCTTCTATGTGGAACAGCATCAAAAGCTTTGCTGAAGTCAAGGTAGGCAACATCAACCGCACACCCCTGATCCACCACTCTGGTTACCCAGTCAAAGAAATCTAGGAGATTAATTTGACAGGATCTTCCTGTTGTAAACCCATGCTGTCTTGGATCCTGTGCTCCTATGGATTCCAGGTGTTGCACTATCCTTTCCTTAAGGAGTGCCTCCATAATCTTGCCCACCACTGAGGTAAGACTGACTGGTCTGTAGTTCCCTGCCTCCTCCCTGCTACCACTCTTGTGGAGCGGGATCACATGAGCCCTTCTCCAGTCTTCTGGGACTTCTCCTGTGCTCAGAGACTCACTAAACAGTCCTGATAATGTCTCTGCTAGTTCCACCCTTAGCTCCTTTAGTGCCCTGGGATGTATGCCATCTAGTTCCACTGCCTTGTCCACCTTAGGCTTAGCGAGCTCTTGTAGGACCCTTTCTTTTGTGAAGGGACTTGTGCACACCTCCCTCCCCCAGTCTATGGTGCTGCGCTGTGGGCCCTGCCCTACCTTCTCCTCAGTAAATACTGAGCAGAAGTATCTATTTAGGATAGATGCTTTTCCTTGGTCCTCCTCCACACACTCCCCCTTACCCCCTTTGATCTTAGCAATACCCCCTCTGGACTTTCTCCTTTCACTAATGTATCTATAGAAAGTCTTGTCCCCTTGTTTTACTGTTCATGCTAGTGTTTCCTTGGTTTGGGCCTTTGCCTGTCTTACTGCCTTTCCTGCTTCCCTTAGGAAAGTTTGGTATGCTTCCCTATCTTTGTCTCGCTGTGTTCCCTTATATTTCCTGAAAGCCAGTGTTTTGGCTCTGACTTTTTCTGTTACTGTTTTTGAGAACCAAAGTGGGTTCCTCCTTCTTTTGCTCTTGTCTTTCTCCCTAACACAATGGGATGTTGCTTCAAGTATTGCATCCTTAATGCTTGCCCACTCTGACTGTACCCCCTCACCTGTATTTCTTCTTGCCAGGGCTAGCTTAACTCTGTTGGCTATCTTATCAAAGTCAGCTCCTCTGAAGTCCCATATTTTTGCATTTGAATGGGATGATTTAGTTCTAGTGGCCAAACTGAACCATACCATATGATGGTCACTGGCCCCCAGGTGACCTTCTACCTGGAGTTCTGTGATCCTTTCCCCATTAGTCGTTACTAGATCTAGGATAGCTCTGTCTCTTGTGGGTTGTTGTACCAGTTGTCTGAGGGCCTCCCCCAGCAGGAAATCCACTATGTGTCTAGTTCTGGTCGATGTTCCTGCTTGTATTGACCAATCTGTATCTGGCATGTTGAAGTCTCTCATTATCAGAACCTTCCCTTTAGCTGTCACGTTCTGTATATCTTCTAACAGTAATGTGTCTATGTCCTCTCCGTGGTCTGAAGGCCTGTAGACAACCCCAGTTCGTATGGCTGTCCCATTTCGTTTCCAGGGTGACCCACAGTTCTTCAGGCTCCTATGTGTATTCTGAATTTCTGTAGCTTTGATATTTTCACTGACATAAAGGGCTACTCCCCTTTCTGTACCTCGGTCTCTTCTGAACAGTAAATGGCCAGGTACTGAAGTCTCCAGAATGTGGTTACTGGTGAACCATGTCTCACTAATGGTTACTATGTCCAGTTTAGCCTCTGTCATTGTTGCCTGCAGGTCTGGGATCTTGTTTCCTAGACAGCGGGCATTTGTGTATATGATTTTCCATTTGCCAGATTTCAGTGTGTTAGTTGTTGGGCGAGGTCCGGTGTTTCCCCTGCATGTCATATGGGAAGCCGGATCTTTTTCCTTACCTGGTGATGCAAATGAACTACAAACATGCTGCAGGCACAGCTTCTTAAAGCTGGTAAATTTACTCCTGATTTGACTAAGGTGATGAAGTACTGGCTATCTAAGGTGTCAATGTGCATCAAAAAACTATCCCAAAGACCTGGAAAAACATAAAACGTAATCATATATGCTGAATGACTATTCAAACAGAAAAACTTCAACAGGTATTCATAAAAAATGTGACTTATTTCTTCAAAGATTGGGACCCATATATAATATACCGGTTGGAAATGATATACCTGCACAGTAACAGCCCATGGTATTATAACTACCTTCCCTGTAACAGTTCAATACATTCTGTCGTAGACTGTTTTATACGGCAAGAAATATTCATAATATTGTGCAAGTTGACACTATGCAAGTATGGTTTGAGTTATATAAATGGCACTGATGCACCCCTGTATTGTTTTGTGCTGTAAGTCTTGTATTTTATGTTTGTGTAATTTGCAAAACTCAGTAAACAATATTTAAACAAAAAAGCTATAGCTGATCCCTAGTCGGGGTGCATATATACCCATGTGTAAAGCTAACCCATTCACAATGTGAAGCACTACAGAAAATCCCTCCTTTTGGTTCTTACTGCTGTCTTTACATCAGCTGTGAAACATACTACTGGCCCCTTAGCCATTTTACCACTGGATACCTTTGTAATGGAACTATGTGATGCGTCTATCATTTCCTTTTTAAATGCCGTCCACTTTTCTTCTGCGCCCCCTACCTTCACTATGTCCTTCATGCTATTTTCCAATTTCTTCCTCATTTTGCCAAAGTCTGCTTTTTTAAAGTCCCATACCCTTATTCCTTTAACCCCTTTGGCTGTTCCCACCTGGACTTCCAATGCTACTGTCCTGTGGTTGCTGGAACCGAGTGGTTCCAGAACTGCTGTGTTCTGAATCCTCTCACTGTTGGTGAGCACCAAATCCAACAGGGCATCCTCCCTTGTTGGCCCTCAACTAATTGCTCTAAAAATACCTCCTTGCAGGCATCCACCAGAATTTGATTTCTAGTACTAGCTGCGACTAGAGCTTTGCAGTCCACATCCAGCATGCTGAAATCCCTAACTACCAAGACTTCCCCTTCCACTGATGTCCGGGTCCGGGTTGGGGGGTGGATTCACTGGCATTCCATGTAGGCCAGCATTATCCAGTGTGCTTGATGGTGCATACCTGTAGTTCTGTATGGGGTTAGTGTTGGGTGGACATGTCACCTCTGCTGATGCCTGTCACCAGTAGTCCCTGGGGTGTTATCATCAGAAGGCCTAGTGTCGGTGTGCTGCCTGTTTTGTCAGATAGTATAATCTTGACATACTGATCTTTCTAACCAGTGTTGCTGTCTCCTGCATAAGCATGTGTTTACCTCCTGGGGTGGCTGTAGTGTCATCTGTGGATGACAGAGTGGAGGATATTCAGAGCAACCCACCACTGTTACAGGACAGTCATCACTGTTCTATGCGAGTGAGGCTCCAGCTTACCTGTTGTGTGTTGTGCCTTGGTGGTGTCCTCTGGAAGTTGGACATCCACATCAGGTTGTGCCAGTGGATGGTCTGCAGCCTTCCCTCCTCCACGCCATCCTCAGATGCGACAGGCAGGGTGTCTGTACAGAAGCATAAAGTTAAAGAATAATTTTCTGGGGGGGGGGGGGCCTGTGGAGCCCGGGCAAGATGGCTGCTCCAAATTAGTGCTCTATATTTCTTTTAAACAAATCATTCATAAAGTGCTGGTTACAGAATCGACAAAAAGAATTCAAAATATTCCACACGGAGTCAAGCGGTACCTGCAGAGAATGGGAAATCCTCATAAGGAAAAACATCCGAGAAGTGAAAACAAAATTCCTCTGGAGCACCGCCACGAGGTCAAATCAAGGCCTTGCTACAGGACAGGCAGAATCTCCAGGTGAAGAGACCCTTCAAACTTTGGGGTCAAAGCTAAATAGACTCATTGCATCGGTCGCTGGATTATCAGATAAATTAGACTCCCTGGCGAATCGTGCGGCCAGCATCGAGTCTATAGTGGAGTCCTTGCAGGGAGTAGCCGTTGAGGCCACAAAAGAGCCAACGCAGCCATGGGGGCTGTCACTAATGTGATAAAAGAAAATCACCATCTAAAATGATATTTGTACGTAATTAATCTGTATTTGTACTGTTTTCTTATGCTTGGAACATTTGGTTCCCCGGGTCACCCCTGAAAAAGGGGCTTGACTGTCCCAGAGGGCCCACCCGGTCTTCAAAATTTAAATAAATAAAAACCCAACTGAAGACTCTTGAAAATCAGACAAGGGCAGCTAATGTCCATATTCTGGGTTTGCCTGGAGGGCTGTGAGGACAACCACTTGCTACTGTTCATACAACAATGGTTAGTGCAGCAGTTTGGGGAGGAAGTCACACCTCAAGCCCGGGGAATAGTAAAGGCCTACCGAGTGACCCCAAGAGGCCGGCCTCACCACCCTGAAGCGCCGCGATCGGTTGTGACAGTGATGGATGGAATGGGCTCCAGGGATTACATGCTGGCACTGGCCAGAGAGAAAAGGACCCTTTTACAGTATGGGGAGCAAATATGTCTCTTCCTGATATTGCCTACGCAACCTGGCCAGAAAAGGAAAAATATTTGATGGGATAAGAGACATGTTAAGAGAGCGTACATTCCACATGGCCTGATATTCCTTGTCTGACTTGGATTGCTCACCAGGGCAAGATTCTTCTGTTTTTAGACCCCAGGAGGCTCTAAGGGCACAGAAAAATGCAGTGTTGAGATCCAGAGAAGTGGACCATGAGGAGTCATCTTCAGAAGGACAGGAGAACACCTGAAGAAATGGGAGCGTGAGTACCTTGAGCAAAGTTTTACAGGGGTAAATAGCTGCTTCTAGGTATGGTGACACTTGGGACTATATAAAAGTTTTTTACTATTTCTTCAACTGGAGCAGTATGCCCTATCGAGACTGTAAGACATTTAATCTGAGCTGGTAATTCCTGTTAGAAAAATGTTTAATATGGTTACGGCTGCAGTTTAGTGGGCATTTTTTTATGTTTACTTATTGGGTTCAAACAGAAACAGCTCGGAACTTGGATTTAACCTTGTTCAGCCTGAATACTTACTCTATGCGGAATGTAATGTATTGTTTCTTTAAAATGTTAGTCTGGCACTATAATTATTATGGGCAATGGAGCAAGCTTGGTAAACAATTCATAGAATAAGACTGCACATTTTGTGCAGTACACTGCAGGTCCATGCGTGGTGGAAGCCTTCTACCCCCTGGTGGAGAAGGACTTTTCTTTGAATAATGCTGAGAGACAGTCATTAATTTTCTATGCAGCTCATGGGCTCATTCTGCATCTTACTGACTATTGAGACATTTAATTTCTCTCTTTTGTTAGCCCCTCAGTGACGTATCTTAAAGCATTTGACAAGGTTCATTGTGAATCTTAAGAGAGGGCCTCGCGTGGCTTCTGTACTATACTGTATTGCAGATCAATACTTGTGTATTACCTGTATGTTTGTTTTTTCTATAACAATAAATACAAAGTTTAAAAAAAAATTAAGAATGTTTTTTTTGGGGAAATAGCATATAGGGAAGGGGAATTACCATACCTGAAAGCATACCTACTCCATCGTCCTCCCCATCTAGTGAGCACTGACAGAATGTATCTACCAAAATTACTTTGACAGGTAGCAGATCTTGGGGGCCTATCTCCAAAGCAAGTCCTGGACTAGCAGACTATTGCCAGCTTCTGTACCATCATCCTTAGGTCACATCTCTTGTATTTGACGTCTACCAGGGTATGGGTGATGGAGCACATGTTCACTGATGTTTGTATGGCCAGCCAGATGTGGGCTTTCTTCTCAGCGGGGCATTAGCGGCATCAGAACCAAACAGTGTTTTATAGTGATGCCAGGCCACACTAAGAACTTTTGGGGTCACAGGCAATCTTAAAACATAGGGGCCCTATTGGGGTTCACAAGTAGGCTGGGGGTCTAGGGGTCCCCTAAGCACCTAAAAACTGGAAAGATTTTTTTATGTATTTTACAGAAGAACTAAACAGCCCTTTTTTCTAATGCTCAATTCCAAAACCAGGCTTTCCTGAGAGTTACAGGAAAGGCTGCTGTTTATATTAATACTAAAACTGCATTTATAAAAATCTGCCCAGCCATCTCTACAAATATCTGACAGAGTGATTAATGACATCATTGGAGCAAGTGGTAGTGTTACATAGCACACTGTGCAGTGCTATATGGTCCTTTATCATGGACATTTTATAATTCTTTCAATAATAAAATCAAAATCATGACTTAACATAAGAAAAGTGTCAGCAGATGGGGACTATGCGATCCATCTAGTTTGCCCTAGAAATGACCCCCCCTCCCCATGCAGCCTTTGTTTTAACTTGTCCTTTCTGTCTGTTCCATGCAAGTCTGAACTCCCCAATTGTCTTTGATGCTACCACCTCCGGGGGCAGGCTGGTCCATGGGTCTATCACTCTCTCTGTGAAGAAGTGCTTCCTAAGGTTGCTTTTGAACTTTCCTCCTATCAGTCTCATATCATGCCCTCTCATGTGTGCTGCCATGTTCAGTTGAAACAGATTGCCTGTCTGAGCTGCATTAAATCCCCTCATGTACTTAAATGTTTCAATCATGTACCCTCTGTTTCTTCTCTGCTCAAGGGAGTATAGTTTCAGTTTATTTATTTATTGAACACTAGGATTACAAATACCTTTGAACCAAAGGTTCTTTTACAAAGGTTTTACAAAGGTTCCGCATCAGCTCCCCGAGTCTTGCTTCATACGACCTGTGATGCAGTCCATGCACCATCTTAGTAGCCCGTCTCTGCACCATTTCCAAATGGTCAGTGTCCTTCTTGAGGTGAGGTCTCCAGAACTGAATGCAGTACTCCAATTGTGGCCTCACCAAGTACCTGTAGAGGTGCATGATAACCTCCCTCTTTCTACCAGAAATACCTCTACTTGTATATCCGAGGATGCCACCCACTTTCTGTGCTGCTTTCTCACATTGTTTTCCTACCTTTGTCAGTGATGATTATGCCAAGATTGCACTCTGTTTGTGTCGCCTCAAGCTGATGTCCTCCCAGTGTACTTTTTACCAGGGTTCCGCTTTCCCAAGTGCATTACCTTACACTCTTTGGCATTAAATTGCAACTGCCAGTCCCTGGACCAATGCTCTAGCCTTCTAAGGTCAGCTTCCATGTTGTCTGCTCCTTCCCTTGTGTCCACTCTGATGCAGAGTTTTGTATCATCTGTGAACAGGCAAACCTTCCTTGTTAGCCCATTCACTATGTCTGCTATAAATATGTTAAATAGGATTGGTCCCAGTACCGATCCCTGTGGGATGCCACTGGTCACCCTACCCTCCCTTGACAATGATCCATTGACTAGCACTCTCTGGGTCCTATTGTTCAGCTAGTTATCGATCCAGCTGACAACCTTCTGGCCAACTCCCATATGTTCCTGCTGGTTAGCCTTCTGTGAGGGATGGTGTCAAAGGCCTTGCTGAAATCTAGGTACACAACGTCCACCGCCCCTCCCTGATCCAATGTTCCAGTGACCCAGTCGAAGAAGTTGATCAAGCTGGTTTGACAACAGCATCCTGCTGTGAAGCCATGTTGCTTTTGGTCCATTTTTCCAGTATCTGTTAGGTACACCACTTTCCTCTCTTTTAGTAGTGACTCCATCATTTTCATGTCAATTATTTTTAGTAATACACGTACAAACATACAAATGTGCTAGCAGAAACAGACCACCCAAAAGCCATGATTTTATTCTACATAAGTATCAGAAATTTGTCTTTTTATCACCCGAACAAAACAGCACAAGGCAACAAATACCTGGTGGTCTAGTGGTTAAAAAATCCTCCTGAAGTGCTGAGCATCAGTCCACAAAGTCCAAATCCTTAAGAGGCTTGCAGGCTTACATTTAAATATTAGTGCCAATCCAACACGACACTGGACACAATGCCTGACCCGGCACCGGACATGATGCCAGGTCAGACACAGTGCCAGTTCAACAAGGCACCGGGCCAAACATGGTGCCACCCAACATGGCGTTAAGTCAAACATGGCGCCGGGCCAAACACAGCACTGGCTCAAAACACTACATTGGCTCAAACAAGGTGCCAGCTCAACAGCCGGGCCCCCCGCCACACACTAGAGGCACTGAACCAGTACCAAGGCAGGAGAGAGGGAGAGAGAGAAACTCTGGCACCAGGGAGACACCAAAGAGCTGAACCTGCACTGGTGCCAGGGCTAGGAAGGCACCAGGACAGGCCTAGAAGGCCAAACTCAACACCAATGCCAGCCCAGAGCACCAATAACCCGGCAGCACCATGGTGACCAGAGCAGTACCCGGCTGGTCCTACCAAGTGACACAAGGTAGGGTGTGGCCAGCAGGGCAGGAGGCGCTGCCAGAGCCAAATGCTCAACCTGGCTTGGGAGGCCTCGCCTGTGGGTTTAGTGCCACCAACCCATGAAGGCCAGGGACTGGACCCACCAGCAGCAACACCCCAGCCTGATGCTACACTGGCTGCTCCAAGAGCTGCTGGGAAGACTGCCCACTGAGGACCACCCCAAGGACAGAGGGGGTACTCCAGGCCCAAGGTCTCAGTGTCCCGACACCAAGGCCCATGACAATGTGGACTGCGCTGAAGGGGCCATGGCCCCAGGAACCAAGGGTCTTGTGGAAGACTTCCTGTATGGTGATCTCAAGTGGTACCACTTATTTCTCACCCTGAAAGGTGACAGAAAGAACTCAAGGCCAAGTGGCACCAAGAACCCAACCAGAATCGAGAACTGGGTGCTCCTTTGTGCTCCAGAGGACTGCTCTTCCCCTGAGCACAGGACAGCCTGTGGCCAGAACCCTTCCCTCGTGGAAAAGTGGACTGGTCACAGTCCCTGCTGCCAGAGCAGCCTGCAAACCACGGTGTCAGGCCAAATACAGCACCAGGCCCAAAATGGTGCCAGGACAACTGGATGCTACACCCAACACGGCACTGGGTCAAACATAGCACCGGTCAAATATGGCACCGGTCCAAATGCCAAGAAGGCACTCCTACCGTGCTCCTGTAAAGATGTCATGTTGAGGCTCAGGAGGGCCGAGAGAAACTGACATAACATTTTTCATAAAATCACTAAACTGATACAAAAATAATAAATTCTAGCTTTAAACAACTAAAAACTGAAATGAAGTGACTGTTGTATAGATGTGAAGTTCTGACTCCCGAAGGGTGAGTGACGTTGTCACTGAAGTGCACTCAATGGCAGGAAAAAAGGAACTGAAGCAGTTGGGGGCTGGAACCGAGGTAAGCCTGGTGCCACAAGCCAATATCTTGGCGCCGTGCATGCGCACAGCTTGCCTTAGCGCCAGCCCTCCTCAAAAGTTTTGACTCCTGCAGGATCCTAGTGCCTCTGTCCTAAGACCCTTTAGCATGAATAAATGGTGAAGACACATTCCTGGAAGATTCTATGTTACTTATTTATTGATTAAATTTCGTAAACATTTATAGATTTTGTGTGAAATTTCAAGGAAGTGGAATCTATAATTTTGCCAAGCTTCTTCACCAGTGAAATTTTAATTCTGCATAGCACTACCTGCCTCCTGATCTTCCCAAAAATGAGAAAGAACCATCCAGTATTGGTTGGTCATCCTACAGGGGCTCTCCTTAAATGCGTGGCAGGGCCCTGGGCAACTACCCAAGTGTGCCCAATTGTTAATCTGGCCCTGATTGGCTCCTTTTTTCAGTCGCCACTATGGACACTTGTGGGGGGAAGCCGAGTGACCAGCCGAGGGATAGCCCACTCATGGAAGCCTCCTATGACCACTCCTCCATGCCTGACATTGCCCATGGTCTTGGGGACTTGACCTGGGTCTTTGTCCTTCTCTAGACTCTGTGGTGCATTTGACCTTCATTGTGGGTAGTGATTACTTCCAATAGCTCCATTTGAAGCCTGAACTATCCATTGCTTAACCTGATACAGAAGGGCCATACAAGATACAATGAGATATGGCTGTGGTTTGTTCATCTGGGCTATGGCTGTATTCACTTCTGTGTCTGCGTTCTGTTCCATATGCAATGCCAAACCCACACATATGTCCTTTTATGGTGTGGTCAATAGACAGGGCAGCACACAGTAGGACCTCCCACCATTTCACAGAAAGAATAGTGAACAAGTGGAACAGAATGCCAGAGGAAGTGGGAACGGCCAACATTGGGCATTTCATATTAAAGTTAGACAAGTTCAAGGTTGTAACAAGGGATGTGGTGGACAAAGGAAAGGGTCAACCACTAGCCAACTTAGGAGAACTAGGTAGTGGGTAAACTGGATAGGTAGCTGGGCCCTGTTTTGCTGTCATATTTTGTGGTTTCCAGCACGGGATACCCACAATCTTCTACTTAACTGTGTGTGTTATTTCACATAGGTTGACCATGCCCATGGGTCCTGCACTGTGCACACAAAATACTGCAAATGTTATATGAAGCGTACAGCTGCAGATCATGTTTATGTAACTTTTGTCACAATCAGGGGGTATTTGTGCATAGCCAAAGGGTGCTCACTGCAAGACAAACTAGCTTTGGTTCAGTGGAATCGCACACCAGAACATTTCCTACAATTCAGCCCGGGGCAGGACAGGCAACTCTAGGGACAGATTGGGTATGATGACATCAGACAAGCCGGTGTAGTATCAAATCATCCTGTTCCTCAGGATTTCCTACCCTCATCAACTGTGCATGCCTATTATGCTAACACATGCACAGCTGGGAGCACTGAGGGTAGGAAAATGTGAGCATCTTTTTCCCCGATGAATGACTTCCAAGAACTTACAGCAGTCTCCGGATTTCCGTGTCTCACTCTGTCTGGGTCTCTCCTTAATTTATAGACTACTGAAGCGTTTCCTGACATCCCACACCAACGAAGAGAAAGAACTAATATGGTTAGATCCTCAGCATTCTGAGAAAGGCTCTCTTGCAGGTGAGGCTGCGAAAACTGCTTGGGTCTGATTCTGTTTGTACAGCTGATTGAGCCTGTGCAAACTTATCATGCACAAAGCAACTATCTGACAGCTGAAGCCGATAAAACATCTTGTTTTGTTAGCTAGTCTCTCTGACTAATTAATTTACACAGCCACTGTTATTTTTTTTTAAACATATTTTATTGGTTTCAAGGTATTTTGTTTTGGAAGTTACAATCAAAGACATACATAACAACTTTAAACAAGCATTTGTCTATGCGAATGTTGCTTGCTTATATGTGCTGTTTAGGTATTTGGAAGTGATAGTACCATGCCTAAGAACTGTCATGTGCCCCCAAGACATCCACTGTGTCTTTCTGTTCAGTATCCACAGCAGTTGCCAAGGCGGTGAAGAGGTGGACAATAGTCCATTCACAGGCAAAAGAATCCTGCAGGAGCTGACTAAATTGAAGGTGGACAAAGCGATGGGACCAGATGGCATACACCCAAGGATATTAAGAGAACTGTGAAGGGAGATAGTACCTCAGGCAGCCATGTTCACTGAGTCATTCAACACAAGGGGTGGTACCAGAGAATTAGAGGAGGACACATGTGGTTCCTCTATACAAATCCAGCAGTAGGGAGAAGGAGGTGGGGAACTATAGGCCGATCAGCCTCACCTCAGTAGTGGGGAAGATCATGGAGACACTGCTTAAAGAAAGGATAGTGGGGCATCTAGAAGCCATCAGAGCCCAGGACCATAGGCAACATGGATTCACAGTGGGGAGGTCATGTCAGACAAATCTGGTTGATCTCTTTGACTGGGTAACAAAAGAAGTAAATCAGGGTGGGGCAGTGGACAACACTTACCTTGATTTCAGCAAAGCCTCTGACACTGTCCCACATAGGAGGCTGATATACTAGCTAGGTAGGCTGGGCATGGGGGAAAGGGTGGTAAACTGGGTTAGAAACTGGCTAACAGACAGGAGGCAGAGAGTGGTGGTAAATGGGGTGCTGTCTAGGGAGAGGAGTGACCAGTGGGGTGGCGCAGGGATCGGTTCTGGGGCCAGTCCTGTTCAATGTCTTCATTAGTGACACTGCAGAAGGGCTGAAGGGAAAGGTCTGCCTGTTTGCAGATGACATCAAGATCTGTAACACAGTGGATACCCCAGAGGGGGTGGAGAAAATGAGGAGGGACCCGGGGAAGCTTGAAAAATGGTCTGAGGACTGGCAACTGAAGTTTCAATCAATCAAATCTTTATTTATCCAGGCGAACATTGTTGAGCACAGCTCATTTGCAAGATGGACCTGGTAAGGTCAAGGCTCGATTTACATAGATACATAAAAAATAATCAATATACACACACACTCTAGGATACTACGTAGAATATTCAGTATACACAAAGTCTAAGGATACATTCTAATCAGACTATACATTAAATTCAGGTGTAGTGGTAATAAGGGATGAAGGGAAGGGGAGCGGGAAGTGGTGTGCCGGGCTGGTGGAGGAAGAGGAAGATGGTGGGGGCTATACTGTGGAACGGATAAACTGTGGGCCTTATGAAGAGGGCAGGAGGGTGGCACTGGGGGTTTGTATAACAGGGGTATAGGGCTGTGATATATGACAAGGGATTAAGGGGAGGCGGATGGAAAGGAGGGGTGCATGGAGTGTGAGGGGTGGTGACTCTTAGTAAAGGTGGATACCTTCCGTGAGTTGGCTATCTGGGGAGGGAGATGGATAAGATTAGGAATACTCTACTGTTTGTGGAAACAATTACATTTTTCTTTGACAAGCCTCGAATACAGATATTTAAAGGATGTAAATGAGATGTATCTGTTCACTTTCAGGGTCTTCTGCATCATATTCCATAAGGCAGATAAGGCATAGATGATAGCAGATCCACCATATCGAGAATTGAATTTGGGCACTTTAAGCATGATGAAGTTTAGACTTCTTAGGGCATATTTACTTGATGTGATATGTGTGAAGCAGTCTGAGACGTAATTTGGTAGCACCTTTGATATCCTCTATAAGTCCATAGTGTGGCATTCCTGTCTCTTCTAAATTGGGCGAGGTCCATCCAACTGCAGCATAAAGCGAGCAGTGGTGAGTGCTGAGAGGAAGATCTGTAATAAACCTCAAGGCTCTATGGTAAAGTGTGTCCAGTTTGCTCAGATATGAGTTGGGGCAACGACCATATAGGAAATCTGCATAATCTAATACTGACAGAAATGTGGCCTGGACCAGCCTCTTTTTAGAATCACTTATGAGAAGGTGCTTTATTCTGTAATAAAGCCCAAGCCTCTGATTGAGTTTTTTTAGCAGATCTTCCAGATGATCTAAGTAGTCGAGTCTACTGTCTACCCAGACACCCAGATATTTGAATTTTGCAACATATTCAAGATTTTCACCAAGGACAGTGGATATGTGGGGGAGATTGGGAAGGAGTGTCTGGCTTGTGTTTGGGGGGAGAAAAACATTGCCTTTGTTTTTTAATTCAAAAAAGTGAAAAATTATGCACCTGGGACACAGAAACCCTGGGGAAAGCTACAGGATGGGGGTGGGGGAGTTGCTGACAGTCACAAAGAAGAAAAGGGACCTGGGGGTTCTTATTTCAGATGACCTGAAAATGTCAAAGTACTAAGGCAGCTGGGCGGGCCAGTGACATGCTGGGGTGCATAGGCAGGGGTATCACCAGCATAAGGAGGGAGGTAGTGATGCCATTACATAAAACCATGGCCAGGCCTCACATGGAGTACTGTGTGCAGTTCTGGAGGTCGCACCTTCGTAAGGATATTAACAGGCTGGAGATGGTCCAGAGAAGGGCGAAAAAGATGGTACAGAGCTTGTAATACAAGACTTTTGAGGAGAAATAAAGGGACCTCAATATGTACTCACTGGAAGAGAGGAGGGAAAGAGGAGATATGATAGAAACATTCAAGTACTTCAAGGGTATAAATATAACTACTAAGAAGCAGGAGACAGCTGCTATAGGCACATGTGCCAGCTTCTGTCTGATATTCTTTTGTTCTTATAAATCTGTAATCTCCATTGTTTCAGTAACCACATGACCACACTGCCTTCTTTAGGCAATTTTACGCTGGTTGCTGCCTGGTGTCAGATGGCAGACAGAGGGCTCACCAGATTGTGTGGCTATTTGAAAACTTCATAGAGTGTTCTTTACTGCTAAGCATTTTGGAAAGCTGGTGAAGGTCTCACAATTTTATTATGGTTTTATCTCCTTATGTCTGTCCCTTTGGTCCCCCATCCCCACACTCCAACAGTCATTGGTGGCCACTGCTACAGCCTTTGTCTTGCCAAGACGGTGGGTGAGCAGCTGCCTTCACAGTCTGTGAAGTCTGACGTCTTTCAGTGCCGCTTTATTGGTCATCTTCCAACAAAGGTAAAGCGCTGCTAGCCCAAAACTAACTCAGGACAAGCAGCTTTCAAAGTGGGGAAGAAATGGAGTGAGTAAGAATCAAGTACTCATTTAGATGCGGTGTCGATTTTAAGATCAGCATACCGGTGTGGACACTGCAAATAGAACCCCAGCTCTTTATGCAGCCTTATGAAGAGTAAAGGCTTCTCGAAGCACTGGGGTTCTGTTTATTGTACTGTAAGTTGGTTGCATCTAATTCGGTAATTTACTGTACTTTACATCTGGATGTATGGTAGGCCCAACTTTAAATAAACACTGCACCTGAATGAACACATGATGCTATAGAAACATAGAATTTGTCAGCAGAAAAGGACCGCTCAGCCCACCCAGTCTGCCCAAGTGTTCTCTACCTACTTGTAACTCCTGCCTGTATATGTTACTGTATGTCTTATTCTGCCTGCGTCCATCAGGACCTTCTTGTGAATGAGCTTGCTCGATGGATTTTTCCTACAATGAACTTGAACCTACTTCACCTCCATAGCCCTACTGATCTCTGTTAACCCCCTCCGTCCCCTTTTTCCAATATACCCCTATGTTTATCCCATGCATGCTTCATGCCACCTAGCATTTTAGCCTCCATCACTTCTCCTGGCAGTCTGTTCAAGGCGCCTACCACCCTTTCAGTAAAGAAATATTTCTTCACATCTATCCTGAACCCCCCAGCTTCATTGTATGCCCTTGGTTTGGGTGCTCATCCTCATCTGAAGGAAACTCCCCAACTGTACCGCTTACCCCTGTGAGGCACTTTTGTAGGTCTTGATCATGTCACTTCTCGACCTCCTCTCTTCCAGAGTGTACATGTTGAGATTCTTCAGCCTTTCCTTGTAGGGATTCCAGTGAAAATCCTGAACCATTTGAGTTGCCCTCCTCTGGAAAACCTCCACCCTATGTCCTTTCTGAAGTGTGGACTCTAAAACTGGACACAGTACTCCAGCTGGGCATACACCAGGAGTGATACAACAGCAGCACAACATCCCTCCTCCTTCTACTGGAGATGTCACTCCTTATACACCCAGAATCCAATTTACCCTGCCCATAGCCTTGTCACACATGTACTGCTACCTTGAGGTTCTCAGATATAACAACCTCAAGGACCCTTTCATGTCTAGTGAGTATCAGTACATCCCCCATCCCATACTCAGCATCAGGGTTCCTATGCCCTAGGTACATGATTTTGCACTTGTTGGCACTGAACCCCAACTAAGTAAGAAAATGGAACTGATTTGAATTAATTGCAGGCTTTTAAGCAGCTTTATTGGGAGTGTGTGTGTGTGTGGGTGCTCTGCTATTATAACTATTTGCTTTTGATTTTGGCCTCAAATCTGGTGCACTCCTGTAAAAGATAAAACACGCTTAAGAAAGACTCATAAGAAATGTGAGCTTCCCACTGGTCACCTCAGAGCCTCTTATGGCCAGAGCAAGATTACACAAGCATTTGTCAATGCTAAATGGTTGCTTGCTGGCATCAGCAGTGGAAGTGCAAGAGTCAGACAGATGGGGCCCAATTCTCAAAGCCCTGCACTGGAAGCAAGGTGCCTGCGCCGAACAGATATGGTGGCAAGGTACACCTTGCATCCATGACTGCCCTCCGTGTGATTCACAAAGGTGGCCTGCGTCGACTGCAGGACACCTGCCCTAAACAGGGTTTGCATCTGCCCTGCAATTCACAGCGGCACGGCGGTAGGGGGACTGTGGTCGACGCAACCTGCATCCTGCGATTCACAGACATCACCTGGCGGGAGAAATTCTAAGTGCCCTTAGACCAGTCAGGGCAGGCGTAAGGGGACTTAAACATTCTCTCCGGGTGACATGCCTGTGTATGGCACACCATGGGTGACAATCCACCCACTATAAACCCCCCCCCCCCCGAGTGTGGCCCTTGTCCTAGTGGTCCAATGGCACCCCCTAACAGCTCCCCAATGCCAATCTATGTACCACGTCAGTACCCCCATCTTGATGCTGCCCATATTGGCAGCGGCCCCTGATCCCTGATGCCTGCCCCATCGGGCGCTACCACAGCACCAACTTATGGAGGTACAGTGCCCACCCATGCCCCAGCAGGTGGTACCCACCCCTGTACACCAGTCCCGACTGCTCCCCGGCACTCAGCACATCTCACCACTCACCTCCGTCGCCAGGCGCCAACTGCACCGAACATGGTGGGGGGACACTGGCCCACCAGATTGGATCCACATGCCCATTACCTGGTGGGATGGGGGTCCTGTGTTAGTCTCCGGTGGCCTGCGGAGGACCCGTGCAGTGCACCAGGGGTTTGCCACAGGGTTCAGGTCGGTGCAAGCATGGGGACTTAGCCGCTGGGACCCCTCCTGTACCTGAATCAGGTGCAGGGTCCCTGGTGCACCGGGCATCAACGCAAGCTTCTGTTTGACACAGCTTGCACCAGACGTAGGCCACTATGAGAACTGGGCCCATGCAGTATAGGAACGGCAGTCAAACTAGAAGATTAAGAGGTGATATGCTTATGGTTTTTAATTTAATAAATTCACCAGATCTAATGGAAAAATGTGGTCTAACACTCTCCAAAAGGAGACATGTTCCGAGACTGCATAATAAACAGCTTGAAGTAAAAACTTATAAAACCAACAAAAGGGAAAGTTTTTCCAATAAGAGCATCCATTGTATGGAACACCTTGCCACAAGAATTGGTAGAGGCAACTAATGCCACTGTCTTTAAAAACAAATTAGATGTTTGGTTGAGGGATAATAGATAAATAATGTCCCACATAGTGTGGGGAACAGTTTCGATGGGCTCTGGCCTTCTTCTGTTCTTTTATACCAAGTAATACCAAGTAATAAGTATTGAACTGATGCCAACCGCACCCCCACCCTGAAGAGATGGACAGGCATTGGGGTGTGCCTTTGGGTCGTCGCCCATAACGGTCACAACATTTCACCTCACCCACAAGGCTCACCTCGATGCCTGTCACTGGCTGCAGGGTGGGGTTGGGGGTGGAATGGCATAAGCATTACTGTCGACAATCCCAAGTCACACCCCTGACACCTATTCAGTCCCTACAGGGTAGGGCGTTATGGTCAAAAACCTAAGCCCTGAGCGTTTCTTGGTATTTTTACTGCAAGTTTTCAACATGTGCTTTTTGTGATCCCACCGCATGAACAGTGACACTATCAGTTCGTTAGCCAAAAGGTGATTTTGTACAGCGACTATGCCATTTGGCACCACAGGTGCGAAAACACATTTTGAACAGGATGTGAAAAATGACAGTTGTTCGGTTCATGAGGAGGTGTAAAAAATGGCAATGTTAAAAATCTGGAGTGAAAATATGAAAAAAAACTGGTGATGTCACAAGTGTACGAGAAACTGCGCAACGCACACCAGTAATGTAATTAGTTTGGGAATTTTTTACAGTAGATTTTCAACATAGGCATTTTGGGACCTCTGCTCATGAACACTGTCACTGTGATTTTCTTAATATGTCCCGAACACTGATTTCCCACAGCTACCATGATATTCTGTACCGAAGTGCGAAAACACATTTTGGCCAGGTGTGAAAATGACAGCTGTACTGTTCATATGGAGGTGTGGAAAAATGCCAATGTTGAAAATCTGGACTGAAAATGTACGAATTCATGAACTTACGAGTGCGTGAAACTGCACAATGCACGCTCATAACACGATCATTTTTGGGAATTTGTTGTAAATTTTCAACATAAGTGTTTGGGCCTACCTCATGAACTGTGACACTGTTGTTTCATTAATCTGTCCCGAAGGTGGTTCTGTGCAGTGACCGGAAATCACCCTTTCAGGACTGAATAACAAAATGACAGTGACTGAGTTCATGAGGTGGGGTCCCAAGAACCGCGATGTTGAAAATTTGGTGAAAAATTCCCCAAATGGGCGAGATATGCACCAAAGTTGAAAAAAACATTTATGAAAATACAGCTTACCAGCATTTCTTCAATTCACGGTTGGCTTTGAAGAGTGCAGACGTGTTCCCGGTCCACTGAAGATCATTGCGCTGGGCTCCAGAGGTAAGTATGGGGTGACTTGGGGGTGTGGGGAGGTGGGGTATGCAGAGGGTGGCGTTAGGTTGGGGGAGGGGGCAAGAGAATCAACGAGGACCGTGTTTTTCTTCTAGTTGTTTTTTTTTTTTTTACAAAGACGACGGGGGACTTTTGCGCTGGGATGGACTCCCAGTGTGGCACCAGGAAGGTTGTTTGGGGGGGCAGTGTAGCCGACAGGGAATTAGACACCCCTGTGGGTCGTACAGACAATTGCCACACACCAGGAAGTCTGTTTGGGGGGCAGTGGAGCCGATGGGGATTGGGCACCCCGTGGTCCATACAGACTTTACCACGCTGGGGTAGGCTCCCAGCGCAGCACCTAGAGGTTGGTTTGGGGGGCAGTGGAGCTGACGGGGACTGGGCACCCCGCCAGCCATACAGTATGATGGGGGTGGTCACATGAGCCAGGGGGATTGGGCACCCTCGGCATACAGCAATGGGAAGTGCATCTTGCCAATGGGGATAGGGCTACCCCATCTGCAGATGAACTGGGAAGGGGATCATGCCGATAGGGGGATTGGGCACCACCGTCGGCTTTTTTTTTTTTCGAAATGTTTCACCAGGAAGGCACACTGAACGGTGCACAGTGGCTTTGCATTGGCTTCGTGGGGACTGTGAGAGGCCGACGGAGAAGCCGTCGCCATGGGGACACCACACAATGCGCCAAAACAGCTGATTGCGTAGTGACATGGCCGAATTTCTTTATGCATTGTGGCATGCTCATTAACTGCTGTCATCAACAGCATGCTCCTCTATTTGCAGCGCAGAGAACAGCCCTAGAACAGACTGCTGCCATTTGGCACAACACTGCCACGCCTCCATAACTCGCTTTTGAAGGAAGCCGATGCAATGTGTTTCTTGCACATGCATGCAAGCAGCACAAAAATAAAACATTATACATGAATCTGGTTAGTTATAATACATTTCTCATTTAAACATTCCTATAAACAGCTGAAGTTTTCTTGAGATGTTTTTATTTTCTTGAGCCCGTGACCACTGCCAGAGAACTACATAACCTCAGTTAATAACAGTGGCTGTTTAATAGTAACAGCCACTGCTATTAACTGAGGTTATGTATTTCTCTAGCAGTGGTCACGGTCTCAAGAAAATAAAAACATCTCAAGAAAATAAAAACATCCAGGTTTCTTTGCACGCATCCTGACACTGTCTGCAACTGGGGACTGCAACTCTCTATCTCCCTACTGTGTGTGTGTGTGTGTGTGTGTGTGTGTGTGTGTGTGTGTGTTTATCTAGCTGATTTATAGGCCAAACTTCTTACTTAAAATCTTGCTGCTTAGATTTATTTACTGACCCTCTAAAATAATTAGAATGGCTAGGTCGGACCCTCGGCATTCTGAGAAAGACTGTACCTTTCAGGTTTCGAACATTGTGTTTGTGTCTAATTTTGTTTGTATGGTAAAACTCCTTGTCTGTGGGTATTTATTATTAGCAAAGCAACTATCTGGCAGCTGAAACTGGCAAATACTTTAAGCTGTCAGCTAGTCTGTCTTGCTCTTGTTGAAGGACAAATAAACAGGACTTTTTGTAAAATTTGAAAACACAAAACCAGAAACATAGCACTGCAGGTTGCAGGTTTACCTACAGAATTATGTGCCTTAAAAAAAACGCAATTTAATCTATTTTCTTCATCTTTACAGTACTGCCCCAAATGTAAACAAACCCTTTCACTTCAGACACATGTGCACAGTAATGGATTCTGATGAGAAACACTTTGCTAATGTTAATTCTACAGTATGTCTGAAGTCCCTCTACAGACTGAATTAGCTCTCCGGTGCAGTCACTCCACTGACATCATCATGTAAGGACACTGTAGCCATTTTAAGCATGTACAGGGGAGTGGCATTTGAAGAGAAGGTCAGGGTTTGTTTACATTTGGGGCAGTATTGTAAAGCTGATGAAAATGGATTAAATCATTTTTTCTTGTTACTTTTTTGTCTGTGTGAATTTTGTTCTTGTGAAAGGCGCTGTATAGACAGCACAGGAATCTGAAGGCCTCCATCTAGCCACATGACAGGTACTGCACACGTGATTACAGTGCAGGCTTCCCCACACTGCTCCAGCAGTGGGCCTCAATTCTGCCACGGAGGAACCACCACATAGGTGAGAGAGTAGTTCAGACTCCATGCCCATTCAATACTCAGCCTTGTGATGGTGGAATAGGACCCTGTCCCATTTGTTATGGAGAAAGTGTTTAAATGCAAGGATCTGTCCTTTTCTGTCTCTTCTTTGTCTGGTTACGTAACCCAATTTTCCGGTGAGACTTCAGAACTGATCGCCCCAACAATCTCATAATTCTTTGCTTCTCACTGTCTCTCAGCCCTCCCTTGCTGTCTGTTTTTCCTCCCTTGCATATCTGCAAATATAAAAATATATGCAAATCATTGTATGGAAATGTAACTGATATTAGAATCACTTTTGTTTAGAAAATATATAGTGTTACTGTTGAAATATATATAATTATATTTTGAGATGATTGCAGAAAGCTATTGTAAACTCTAGAGGTTACCTGAGTGCATATCTTCCAGCCTTTTGCAAAAGCTGCGAAAGGGGCCTCAGAAAGCACATCGTCTTCTAACAGCTCCTGAAACTTACAAGAACAGGATGCTTGCTAAGGATGGGGGTAGAAAAGACTTATAAGAGCTAAACTGCAACTGTGAGAGAGATTAGAAGAAAAAGGGACAGAGACTGAAGGAAAACTCTGATGGGTCTTTATTTTATTTTGCCTTTGAAAATAATGATACTGAACAAGTTTATTTTATGATACTGCTAGTGTAAATGAATAATTTTTGGTGAATTCTACAACTGATCCTGGTTTTTGTATGCTTCCTGACGTGTGCCTTGACGACAAGCCTCTCACATGAGACTACCAACAAGGGTGCCAATTGTGTAGGTGGTTTTGTGATGTAGACACCTACACACTGGGAACTACTGGATTGAAACCACCACAACTCATTTCACGTAGGTCACTAAACAGCCCTTTGGAGACAATGGCTTTTGACCACTACTGACTTGTGCTGGATTTGAACCCGTGACCTAGAGGTGAAAAGGCTCCTTAACCAACTACCAATTCACTGAACCATTCAGTTCCCCAAATTAAATTGTATTTTTAAGACACACACATCATGTCATTCTGTAGGTAAGCCTGTAACCTAGAGTGCTATGTTTTTGGTTTTGTGTTTTCCCATTTTGCAAAAAGCGTTGTTTACTTGTCCTTTAAATACTTGCCTCTTCTAATCCCCGTAACCCTCCACCCCCCTCCCCGACCAATACTTTCTCTAGATCTCTGCATTGCAGTTTAGCTGTCTATACCAGTGCTGGCTTCCTGTGGGGCTGATCAACAAAGGTGGCCAAGATAAGCTGTAATTGAGCATATCCTGGCTGCAGCACTGCCCCCCCCCATGCCTGCCTGCACCAAATGGCATCCTCAGTCCCGTCTTTGGGTTCCGTTACTGCAGAGCCATGTGGAGAGGCAGGGTTGGGTGGAGTGATCTGAACAACAGGCATCCAGTCGGATTCTTATGTTAGTCCACGACTGCATACTCTGCGTGTGCAGGGGGCAGGGCATGCTGGAGGACTGCCACATCCCCACCAAAAATTAAAAATACACCGTAGCAAATACATGGTGACAGATTATGTGAGTGGGTAGATAGTCTGAGCAGTAGGATGACTTGATATTACACTGGGGGTGTACAGCATAGGGAGACTTTTTTATTCTAACTATGCATGTGGTATGATCACTGCTGTCAGGAACCCGTCATACAGAAGTGGCATCAGCTGCACAGTTTTTGGAACTGTCAGAAACTGTCAAAGCACTTTCAGAAATAATCAGTTCCTCTGTCCTAATTTTTGTCCTTAATATAGTGATAATGGTAGGCATCAGAGGGTCATTTCTCAGAAATAACAGTACTGGGCACCATAGGTAATGACCTTGGCCTCCGGCCTTAGTCTTTGTCTATGGTGCCTAGTGCCATTATTCCCTCATACACCCTCAAATGCCTCCCACTATCGCTATAACAATCAGTGACTGTGATCCTTGTCTAAAGGTATGCAAGTGTTGAACTGCTACCTGATCAGTGGCATTGGAGGACCAGAGTTATTTTTTATATGCCAAAATCATCAGTTCCTGGGATCTCTTTGCCTTTACTTAGTGGGTTGCTCACTTACTGCGTGATCAAGAGCTGGCTACACAAGCTTATTCACTTGCTGCCTGATCTGGTGAATGGTAGGTTCACTGCTGGCCCTGCATATGGGGGGTGGGAGGGGGAATGCGCTCTACTTTTTTGTTTACATTAATTTTTGTGTTGTTACACCTTTTATTTGCATTCTTTTGTAAGTGTTGCTATACATTTTGTTTACATTCATTTTCAGTTGTGCACTAGTGGCGGAGGAGGAGAGGAGGAGCTCAACGGACTACAGAAGTTCATCCTTCTAAAGGAGCTCACACAGTTTCACTGAGGAACCAGCAATCAGAGTAGCAGGGGATGGTGGAAGATGAAAGAATGGGGCTCAGTGGACTACAGGAGCCCACCCTCATAAAGAAGCTCATTGAGGAACCAGCGATCAGAGCAGCAGGGGCATTCAGTGGAGAACCAATCAGCACCGCGAACACCCCCTGCCCACTGATCCACTGACCAGGGCATATTAAGAAAGTGGTCTCAGGGGCTTTAAAACCCCTGTTGAATTCAGACACATTGCACTAGTGGCTAGAGAAGGAGGCTCAAGGGACTACAGGAGCCCACCCTCCTAAAGGAACTCACACAATTTCACCGAGGAGCTGGCAATCAGAGCAGCAGAGGTGCTCAGTGGAGAGCTAATCAGCGCTGTGAACATGCCTCCCCCGACCCTCTGATCCACCAGTCAGGGCCCTCCTCAGGAGTATCCATCAGTCCTTTAGGGGTACATAAGGAAGTACCCACTAAGCTGCCCCCAGCACTAAGGACTCCCGAGACAAGGACGCAAAAAGGAGTCTGCCCACTTGACTCTACAGCAGCAGACAGTACAGCATTGGAGGTGTGTAACAAGGGATCGGCAGGTAGAAGAAGAAGACTAGGAACTTCAGCCTGACAACTGTGGTAAGTGTCCTGTTAAACTAATGTTGTAGTTCACACTGCACAGGAGTGAGGAGAGTTCACAGAATCACAGAAAAGGATTGAGTCAGTCAGCAATAGCCTATGGTGACTCACCACATATCAGTGGTATTGTCTTGATCTGGTAGCACACATAAAATCGTCTAATGATATTTTGTACACATCCATCGAACTACTGAGAATTACTGATTCAGGTAGTGTATTCCAAGATGACACCACTCTCTGACTGAACCCCCCCTTACTGGTTCTGTATATCTCGCCCTTTAGCTAGAGCACATGCCCCCTAGTGGCTCTGTTAATTGTCCTTCTGTTTAACCTGTGCACTCCCATAATACATCCTTATTGAAGGCTTTATATAAAAAAGCATAGGTCTCCTCCAGAGTGTATAAGCCCAGTTCTGCCAGTCTGTCAGCATATGTCCTGTTTCTTAATTTTTTTATTTTCTTTGCGGCTTTCCTCTGCACTCTTTCTATGAGTCAAACTTCTTAAATTATGTGGGGCACTAAAAGGGGAACAGTACTCCAAGTGTGGCCTAACCAATGTGGAATAAAGTGAAACTATTACATTTGGGTCCCTACTTTTAATGTGTCTGAATTTGCAACCTAATATTTTATCGCTTCTTTTAACTACTTCCCCGGCATGAATGTCAAAGGACAAATTATTTGTAATAATGATGCTGAGGTCTTCTTCCTTATCAGTGGCCACAAGCACCCTATCATTTAATCTATATTCTGCCAAAATGTTATGGCCAAAATGCATAACTTTGCATTTATCCTCAGTGAAGTTAAGTTGATGTTCCTTGGCCCACTTTTCTCGTTTATACAGATCTTTTTGGAACTCTGCCACAGATTCCTTGTTGTTTATAATTGCACCTACTGTGGCGTCTTTGGGGGGCCTCCTCCCCACCAAGGGACCTCCAAGTCTATCCATTGCTGCCTCAAATGGTGCCATGGAGGAGGAGCAGATGGACTACGGCGGGCTCGGGAAGGGTGAGGGTGATGAGGCAGAGGCACAGCCCCCCTACGGTACCACTACACAATTCATACACTGCCCTGGCGGAGCGGGACTGTCCACTGAGGCACCCATTGTAGTGACCAGGGAGGATGTGGGGGACCTCCATAGTTGAGTCCCCAGGGTGGGTTGCAGAGGACCACAGAGGAGGAGAAAGCAAGTCCCGGTGGGGGACTCTATTGTGAGGGGGATAGATTTGGGGGCACGAAGGGAGTGGGAGGTTAGGTGCCTACGCAGCATCATGGCTCGGAGGGATGGGAAACGGATCCTGAGGCTCACTAGGGCCGCAGGATTGGAGGGAAAGCCGGATGTCACTGTCCACCTAAGGACTAATGACCTGGCTAGGGCAAGGTTAGGACAGTGTAGGAGGAATTCAGGGAGTTGGGGAGGAGCCTTAGGTAGGTGGCACACTCAGTGACCTTTTCTGAGGTACTGCCTGTTTACAACAGGGGGAGGATAGGGTACTCCATACCAGGAGCTTCAACCAATGGCTGAAGGAGTGGTGCAGAAGGGAGATTCAGCTACATTGGGGACTGGGGTTCCACCAGGAGGGAAAAAGGCCTATACGGGGGAGACGGCCGGCTTCTATCCAGGAGGGGAACTCAGGTTATCAGTGAACGGTTCAAATTTTACATTGGTGAGCATTTAAACTAGCTGAGGGGGGGTGGCAGAATGAAGCAGGGAGAAATAAACTGCCCCCCCCCAACACACACAAGCTGAAGTAGTCAATCGGGAGAAGCCTAAAGGAGGCAATTTCCCTAGGGTACCTGATAACAAGAAAAACAAATTGGTAGAAATGAAGAGGGATGGGAATGAGGGCAGAGGGGGTAAGGAGAAAAGGCAAAAGGGGAAAGGGGTGTTGACAAACAGGGTGGGAGCAGAATTCGGAAGGTCATGTGTGCAAATGTTCATAATCTGGGAAATAAATCCCAGGTCTAGTGACCATGATGGCAGAGGCTGATCTGGACACTGTCACTATTGCAGAGTCATAGTACAATGAGAACCATTACTGCACATAGCCATTCCAGGCTATACTTTGTTCAGGAAGGACAGGGCGGGTAAGAAAGGGTGAGGAGGGCTCTTTCTATAAGGTATAGCATAAGGCAACAGAGGTACAGAGAACACAAGGAGAGGCGGAGGTACTGTGGGTCACCTTAGAGACAGGAAATGAAGCAGCTACACACACTGGTGTGATCTGCAGACCTCCAGCATGGGGGCGGGGAGGGGGGAAGATGGATAAGGTTCTGGTGGAAGCCATCCAGAAGGGGGCAAATAAGGGCCAGGTGCTGCTGGTAGTGGACTTCAGTCTGCCAAATGTAGAATGGAGTATCTGAGCTATAGCTTCAGCTAGGACCAGGACATCCTATACTCCCTGCAGGGGGCATTCCTCAGGCAACTAGTAAAGGAGCCAACTCCTGAGAGAGCAATAGTGGACCTTGTACTCATCAGCAGGGACAGTGTTGTAGACATCACGGTGGGTGACCGCCTAGGGACCAGTGATCACTGTACAGTGTGGTTCAAAATAAGAACTGTGGCAGAAGCGAACCACACAATGGCAAGGGTCCTGGACCTCAGAAGGGCCGATTTCACAAAGATGGGGAAATGCCTCAAGGCAGGGGGAGAGGACTTGGGTGGAGTGGAGGAATAGTGGGTGAAACTAAAGGTAGGGATAGTGAAGGTAACAAACCTCTGCATCAGGTAAGTAAGAAAGCAAGAAGAAAAAGTGACCACTATGGTTCTCAAAAGAGGTGGCTGGGAAGGTAAGGGCAAAAGTTAGTATTCAGGCGGTACAAGGAGACACAAAGGAGGACGATATGGAGGTGTATCAGGAGAAGCAAACGGAGGCACGGAAAGCAGTCAGGAGCACAGAGGTGCAAACAGAGGAGAAAACAGCTCAGGCAGTAAAGAAATGGGACAAGACATTTTTCAGGTATGTAGCTGAAAGAAGGAAGGACCAGGGGAGGGATTGTAAGGCTAACGAGGGAAGCGGAGGAGTGTGTGTGGAAGGGGACAAGGGAAAAGCAGACATCCTGAATGAATACTTCTGTTCAGCCTTCACGGAGGAACGAGAAGGAGAGGGAACACAGATAAATGGCAGGAGCATCGAGGGAAGGGAGGTGGACACTAGTCCATTTACAAAGGAGGGAGTCATGAAGGCATTCACAAATCTGAAAGATGATAAGGCAATGGGCCAGACAGGATACACCCAAGGATACTGAGGGAGCTCAGAGAGGTGCTGGCTGCACCTTTGACAGTTTTGTTCAAACACTCACTGGAGACAGAGAGGTCCCGGAGGACTGGAGGGGACAGATATATGTATAGTCCTGCTTCTCAAAAGTGGTAGCAGGAGGAGGTTGACAATTACAGGTCAGTCAGCCTGATTCTGATTGTGGGGAAATTAATGGAATCACTACTGAAGGAAAAGACTGTGGCATATCTTGAATCCGGTGGCTTACTTCTCTAGATTACGAAAGTTCACCTTTCCCTTTTGTAGTGGTAACTGGAGTAATCTGTACCTGATCCTGGATTATGACCCATACCAGATGAATCTGGAGAGCAGTTTATTCCAGGATCTAAAATTGTAGGGTGCAGGATAGAGAGGGAGTGCCTGATGCAAATATAATAGATTTGGAAAAATATTCTTTCTGTCTCTACTCTAGAGAACAAGGAGAGAGGGAGTCTTGACCACCTATGAAAATCTTCCGTAATTTATTTTGAAAGGGGTTCATAATTTATGAACTCCAGCTTTCCTAGGTTAAGTGGGATATTTACCCCATGGTATTTAAGTTTTATCTTCCTCCAGTTTATAGGTAAAAAGTCCCGAAGTACCCTTGAAGGACGTAAAGTGAACACCAAGATAAATCCGTTTTCTGGGTGTTTAATGTAAATTCAGCCAGGTTTCCAAAACTTTGCATAGTAGACCATGCCGCGGGTAGGAAGATTTCTGGGTTTAATAAAGTAAACAGCACATCATCTGTGTAAAGTGAGATTTTGTACTCTCTGCCCCCAAGGAAAGACCCTCCACATTTTGGTTACCCCTCAGCGCCCTGGCAAGGGGTTCTATATGCAGTGCAAAGAGCAGGGGTGACAGTGGCCATCCCTGTCTTGTGCCTCATTGCATTTGTATTGGGAGTGGAACACAGCCCATTAATTCACACATAGGTGGCTTGTGCTGCATGATATATACAATATGTGACAACCATGTCCTTAATTTGTCTGAAAAGTTAAATGCTTCTAACACCCCCCACATGAAGTTCCAGGAAACCTTATCAAAGGCTTGTTCTGCATCCAGACTAACAAGGGCCTTGGGATTTCGTGTTGATTAATATATTCCAATATTATGGTGGTGCGTCTAATATTATCTCTAGTTTGTCTATTTTGGATAAAGCATGATTGAGCAGAGCGTATGAGTGAGGGCAGTATTGCTTCCAGCTGGGGGGCCAAGGTTGACATAAATTTTATAGTCCACATTTAGCATTGAAATTTAATGGAATGAGGCAGGTTGGGATGGGTCTTTTCCTTGTTTTGGAATTGCCACCAGCACCGCATACTTCCACATTGACGAGGGGGGGTGGGGCTCGGGCTCTCCCTCCACCACTCTGCTGTACGCTCCGTGGATGGTAGGGAGTAGTTGTTCTAAAAATTGTACTACTCAATGAGGTATCTATCAGGATCCAGGGATTTCCGCATTTTTGTCTTGGTATTGCCAATTCAATTTCAGCCTGGGTTATAGAAGCTTCCAATCTATTCTTCTGCTGTTCAGTTATTTTAGGGAGGGTTAGGGTGGACAATTATGCTTGGACATCTCTTGGATCAGATTGGGTAGGGTCTACATACAGAGTCTGATAGTACTCACAGAAATATGGCTGATCTCCTGTTGTACATAGGTTCGTTTGGCCGTGTTTGGAATTTTATTTGCATTATACATACCGACTGTTGTTGTATTCTGAGTTTCCTAGCCAGTAGTCGTGCACCTCTAGCCCCCCACCCTTGTAATATGGCTGTTTAAGATACTTCTGCCTGTGTTACATCTTAGTATCTATGATGGCCTGAATTTCGTGTTTCACTCTCTTGATTTGTGCATCTACTGCCTTATCTCCTGTTTGATACAATGACTGCAGGAAAGCTAGTTACTCATGTCGATGGGAAAATCCAGCCCCAACTCGAGGGCTATATGAAAGAAGGCATCTAGAAATCTGGGTAAATCATTCCCTTCTGAATTCTCTGGGAATCCATACAGCCAGAGGTTCTTTCTTCTGGCTCTATTTTCCAAATCTTCTTGCTGAGTCAAAATCATGTTTTGGGTTTCAGTTAAGGATTTTATTGTGCTCCATATCCTTCATGCGGTTGTCGGTTGCTGGCCATTTGTCGCTCTAACTGGTCCATCTGCTGTTCTAAATGTACAACGTCTCTTTGGATTTCTTTGAAAGACTCACTCGTCTCAGCCCAGAAAGCTTTTAGTTCCTTCCAAAAGGCTTTTAGTTTTGCATAAATCAGATTGATCTTTCTCAATGAAGATTTTCCCCTGTGTTCCATTTCTGATTGTGAGGCTGACAACTTGGAGGCATGCGACATCTCTGAGTCAGATAAGTCTTGCTGGCATTTTTGAGGAGTCGGGGGAGTTTTTTGTTTACCCGATTTCCCCTTAATTCTTTCTTCCTCGCCTCCAGTAGTTTGAGCGCTTGCAGGCATTGTTTAAATTGTTTTAATGAGGGAAATATTCCAGCATGAGGGAGACAGCTCTTTCCCTACCCTGCCCTGCTGGGCTAGGTGGAACCGGAAGTCCAACCTACGGCAATTTTGAGGTAATGGGGTGCCCAATGTACAAAAAAGCTGAAAAGTAATTAAAACAAAGTTGAAATAAAGCTTGTGCTGTGATGCAAGGGCTGTTATTATGCGGGCCCGGTGTTCTGGGTGCTGCTTACGCTGAGGGTAGTGAAATCTGAGGGATGCAAACAGCTAGTAGATTTTGCTACCTGGGGGGATTTC
This sequence comes from Neoceratodus forsteri, assembly GCA_016271365.2. Classification (NCBI taxonomy): domain Eukaryota; kingdom Metazoa; phylum Chordata; order Ceratodontiformes; family Ceratodontidae; genus Neoceratodus; species Neoceratodus forsteri. The sequence goes on from CM028134.1 coordinate 839,019,093, forward strand.
GAGGACACGTGGTATCCCGTGTACAATTAAACTGAAAAGTGATTAAAAACAAAGTTGAAATAAAGCACATGCAGTGATGTAAGGGCAGCTATTATTTTTATTTATTTTAGTTTTTGTTGACTAGGTAAGTGCACTAGACAAATTCTGCCTATTTTCAGGCACGACCCGGGGGAGGGGGAATAAAGATGAATGTCAACTGACCTTGAACCAGATTAAGCTATGTTTCCATGTTCTATGTTTCTATATTAAGCTGTTGGTGGTATTTTCAGTGAATGTGGTTATTATGTGTTTCCAGTGTTCTGGGTGCTGCTTAGGCTGAGGGTAGCAAATTCTGACAGATGTGATCCGCTATCAGCTTCTGCTACCTGGGGGAGGGATTTTGAGGTAATGGGATATGCAATGTGCGGTAAAACTGAAATGTAATTAAAACAAAGTTGAAATAACACTTGTACAATGATGTGAGGGCAACGATTATGCAGGTCCGGTGACTGTTGCTTGTTGAGGGTAGTAAATCCGACAGATGCGATCAGCTATCAGATTTTACACGCGGAGGATTTTGAGGAATGGGGTACCCAGTATACATTAAACTGCAATGTAATTAAAACAAAGTTGAAATAAAGCTTGTGCAGCGATGTAAGGGCAGCAATTATGTGATTCTGGTGGTCTAGGTGCTGCTTAGGTTGAGGGTAGCGAAATCTGACAGCTGTGATCAGCTAACAGATTTTGCTACTTGGGAGATTTCGAGGCAATGGATACCCAATGAACAGTAAAACTGAAAAGTGAATAAAACAAAGTTGAAATAAAGCTTCTGCAGTAATGTAAGGGCAGCTGTTATGTGGCTCCAGTGTTCTGGGTGCTGCTTAGGCTGAGGGAGGCAAAATCTGACAGATACAAACAGCTGTCAGATTTTGCTTCCTGGGGGGATTTTGAGGGAATGGGGTACCCAGTGCACAGTAAAACCCAAAAGTAATAAAAACAATGTTGAAATAAAGCTTCTGCAGTGATGTAAGGGCAGCTATTATGTAGTTCCAGTGTTCAAACCCCAGGAATCCCTCAGTATGCTTAACTATAGCAGTTAGCATCCTATGTTGAATTGCCCCGGAGAGACTGTAGCATATATACATAATGGAATGCATCATTGGCTTGTGCCAGTAATTCAAACATCTGCCCCAGGTGCTGCTGCATTCTTAACCATTCAGATGAATTTCTCTGCCTGCTTAACGAGACGCCTCGGAGAGCTCTCCTCAGCACTTCACTGTATTTCATTGTTTTCCATGAATAAAACAAAGTTTTATTATTTTTTAAGTCTGCCCCTAAGTCCTAATTTTCAGGTTAGTTTTTATGCTTTTTTTTTCTGTTTTCCAGCGGCTCTCTCCAGTTCCTCAGAAGTTCCAGGAAACCAGAAAAAAAAAACTCCATTTATTGGTTTTACTGCGCTTTCTTTTTATTTTTTCCTCTATTTTAATACTTATTTACTGGTTTATGCTCCGGTTCCTTTTTCGGGGAACCGAAGCGCTAATTTTGTTTTTATATCTTTTTACTGTGGTAAATTTTCACGGTTCCTTTCTTTTAAAGGAACTGACCATGAATTTTACTTATTTCTTCTGGAACTGTGTTTTTTGACCTCCTGATGATTAGGCATGTCAGAGAGGCTTAAAAAGAGAATGGGACTGACTGGGTTTTAAAATTGTATTCAGTGCTTTAAGATTTTGGCTAAAGCCGACAGACACGATTAATGCTTGAAGTGTCTCGGCCCTAGTCATATTTTTCCTGTGACGTGTGTAGCAAATTCTACCCTAAAGCTGTTAAAAAGAGGGCTAAGAAGTTGGAGGATATGGCTTCTCCTGCCTCCTCATCACTGAAACCTTCTGAGGAGACCTCCTCCTCCTCCTCCTCCCACGGCAATCCCAAAGACAGGCCCAAAGAGTCCTCAGAGTCCAAAACCTCTGCTAAAAGGTAATCTAAATCAAACAGGTCTTCGGAGCAGGTTACTGATTTGGTTCCTGCAAAGAAAAAGCATAAGGAAAAACATGTTGCTGATTCTCCTGCTGAAAAAGCAAAGTAGTTCTCAACTGACAAACCTGCAATGTCATTCCCGGAGGACATAGCTAAGGCCCTGATTGTTCGCCAGGCCTTCCAGTCTGTCAGTTCCCTTTTGGGCACCCCGGTTCCTTCCCAGGTCCTGGTCCAGGCTTCGGATCCCCCTAGCCAGGAACTAGAATATTTTTATGAGGAACAGGAGGAAGGGGACCCTACTGAACCAGAGGTCTCCCTAGAGCAAGACTTTGGTTCCCCTCCTTGTGGCCAACAGGACTATTCCTCTCACCATGCTTTCGTGAGAAATATGGTAGATAACCTCGACATCTCCACCCTAGATATAGTAGAGGATGAGGACACGGATGAGTTCCTCAACATGATGGGGCTAGTGCCTACCAAAAGGTTACTTTTACCAGTCCACAAGTCCCTCAGGAAGGCATCCCTCAAGATCCTGCAGAACCCCTACTCTATACCAGGGTCGACAGGAAACTAGATAAAAAGTATTAGCTGGACAGATCAAATGCTGACTAGCTCTTTACTCATCCAGACCACGAGGGTGTAGTCCAGGCTGTGGCTTGTGACAAGGCTAGGTCCCTCTTTTCTCACATACCCCTGGTAAGGATTCCAGAAAATTGGACAGCATGGGGAAAGAGGCATCTGGCAGCCTCCTCCTTAGGCAGGCTACCTACATGACCCACACAGCTCAGTACCAAAATGCCCTCTGGTCACAATTTTGGCCATGGGTGACAAGGTTACAGATGAGGTGGCCCTTGATCCGCAGAGACTGACAGAACAGTTTTGGATGCAACTAAGTATCAGTTCCATATGGCAGTGGATGCTAACAATACCGCTTCTAGGTTCATGGCCCTAGCTGTCTCAATGAGGAGATTCCCTGTCTCAGAACCCTGAATCTTTCTCAAGACACTCGGCCAAGGCCATGGATTTTCCTTGTGAGAACAATTCGCTCTTTGGTGACAAAACTGAGGCTTATATGAAAAGGTGGAGGAATACAAGACCACCTATGGAAGCAACGCAGCTAGAGAGAAACCCTCCACTTCCTATAGAACACGGGAAGGGAGGTAGGGTAGGGGGTACTATACCAGACCATTTTTTTCAGGCTCAGGCATCCCTTGACTACCAGCAGCCCAGATGTTATTTCAAGAGCAGGGACAGGAGGCCCTCCAAATGGACTAACCCGGCACCAGCTACCAGGCCTCGTTCCAAGCAAACGCCCTGACATGTACGTACAGGTCGCCTCCCCATTCCCAGAGGGAGGCAGGCTGGCTCACTTCTTCCACGTGTGGGAAACAATCACCACAGGCAAGTGGGTCATGGAGGTAGTGAGCCAAGGTCTCTCACTGAATTTCATGTCGCTTCCCAAGTTGCAGAGTCACACAAGATCTTACTTCGAGAGGGCTCTTGCAGTAGGCACTAACCATTAGGACTGAGCCGCCAGGCACTAGGACTACACAGAAAACTTTAGCTAGCAGTATATAGCAGGTGACCACCTCTGACATCACGTAACTGGCGTCGGCAAAATGCCATATAAGGGGCAGTACCCACGCCTACCCTCCAGTTCTTTCCCACCATCGACCTGCGTACATCAGACCTCATAGAATGCTGCTACAGTCTGACTGCCATTTTTGATAAGTATATCTTTCGAATTTCTTGTTTTTTCTCTCAAAAACAGTAGAATGTGTCGTCTGATTGCATGTCTTCTCCAACTCCTCTGAATTGCATCACAATAAGTGCGTCTCTGTCAAGCAGCTCCCGGAGAAGGACACCCACACTTTGTGCCTCTTGTGCTTGGGACCGACACTGAGGCTTGTGCGGCCTGTCAGAAATTTAACCAGGCCACATGGAAATGCAGACAGCAGGCCCTGAAGCCCACCTTTAAAAACAAAACTCGTTTCCATGGAAAAGAGCTGCAGCATATGCAAAGTGCTTCCACAGCTCCAGGAGACTCTTCTGACTCCACAAGCAGAAGAAGGACAAGGAGAGACATTGGGACAGGGATCGGTCTCTTCTAGGCAGTGGCTCCCTCTGGGGACCGCAGCTGATGGGAGGCCTTGCTCCAGCAAAGGAAGTGTCCCCGGTAAGTCTGTTCTCACTGTGGAGCAGATTGAGGCCCTCCGCCTGAACTGGTTATGGTTCAGGCATGCATCTCAGGGATTCAGAGGCTCCTCCCACCCTTGGGCCTCTCAATACTCATGGTCTAAGTTGTGTGGTTCAGCTGGTAAAGTTGGGCATCGGGTCTTTGATAAATGCACAGCCCGACTGATAAGTTGGGCGTCAGTCCTTCCGACGAGCGTCCAGCCACGGTGCTCCTGTCAAACCCCAATAACAGTTCTCACGCTGGTGTTCCAGACCAGTGCCCACTGCTGCTTACACAGCAGCTCCTCAGGAGGGATCCCCCTCACAGGACTCTCCTTTGCCACCGCCAGTGGTACCTCTGGGCTCCCCCATCCCTTCAGAGCTGGAGGAGGGGTCGCCCTCTGATCCCTTTAGCATACCAGCCCTGGTCCGCCCATCTCTGGACCTCCTTTCGGGGACTCTGGCACCCAGCCCTGTGGATCTTCTGTCTGGGCCTTCTGCTCTCCCCCAGACTCCAGTGGGTCCTTCCGGCTCTTTGGGACCGACACCGGGTCTACCTCCAGCAGTTCCACAGCCTGACCTGACCCTACCGGGGCCCTCCAATATTCCTTCCGGGCCACCGTCAGGTCCTTCGGCACAACCATCAGGGCCTACATCAGGCTACCCAATGCCTCAGTACCCTACCCTGGGGTATCTGACGCCGCAGTATCCAATGCTGGGCTATTCAACACCCAGCTATCCAATGCCAGGTTATCCAATGTCAAGCTACCTGACGCCGCAATACTTGGCCGGGCTATCTGACACCAGACTATATGCCGCTGTACCAGCCACCTCCACCTCCGCCTCCTCCTCCTTTGCAGCAGCAGGTGAATTTTGAGGCCTTTTTTGATTCTTGGTAGGCTAAAACAAAGTCTCGGCTGATAACGGAGCTGGACCAATGTCAGCCAGTGGCAGCCTCCATGCTGGTCCACCCGACTCTCACTCCATGGTCTCCATCACCAGTGGAGAGGCGCCACCCCACGTCGGGTCAAATGTTGGGTGCATCCTTGGTGTAGGGCCACGGCGGTGGGTTGGCTGAACCTCAAAGGGAGGTTCCCCTTCCCAGGGCTTTGTCCCCAGACGGGAAGCCTTCATCGGACTCAGAGTCTGTCTCTTCCTCTGCCTCAGGGTACGCGACTCCTTCTCCTCCAGAGGATCTCAAGCCTAAGGAGACTCCCAAGTCTCCCCCCAGAGGACCCTTCCTTTATGGAAATCCTGAAAAAGATCTATGAGGCTAATGGATGGAAGACTGAGGACCAGGATCCTCAGCGTAAGAGATTGGTGGAATACCTCATCCTCCCTGAGCTTTCCCCCTTTTAATCCCTCCCTGGATTGGGCCTCACGAAGACTTGGCCACCACTATCTGGCAGCAGCCGTCGTCTGTCCCTGCCATTTCTAAAAGGCAGACAGGCTCTACCATGCCCTGGAGGGCAAAGACCACCTCAGTACCCACCCTAAAGCTGATTCCATGGTCATCAACGTGGCGTGTAACTGCATCACTAAGCCCAAACATATGAGTAACTCACCTCCAGACAAGGAGTGGAGGCAGCTGGACCAGTTCAGAAGCAAGTTCTACTTGTCCTCTGCTCTGGCTATGCAGGCTCCGAATTATCTGAGCCATATGATTCTTTATCAAAAGACTATGCTAGGGCAGCTCAAATCTAAATTTGAGGTCTTGCCTACTTCTGAAGCCAGGACTGACATCGAACAGACAGTCAGAATGGCAAAGATTACCTGCTGCTATGCCTTGAGAGCCATTTATAATGCTGTCAATGCTTTGGCTTGGAGCACTACCACGGCCGTTTGCCTACGCAGATACTCCTGGTTGCAGGTCTCTGGCTTCACCTAGGATGTTCAGAACTCTATCCTGGACGCCCCTTTCCGAGGTTCTGTGCTCTTTGGGGAAGATGTCAAGGACATTCTGACTGAATTACAAGAGAGTAGCAAAGCCTTATGCTTAGTGCAATCTCTGTACTAGTCTAATACTAAGCCTAAGCAGCCTTTTCGTTGCCAGCAAAGGTGCCAAATCAGGCAGCAACCTGTGAGATGTCAGTCCAAACGTTGAGCTACTTCCTCAGCCTCCACCACTCCAGCCAAATCACAGACAGCTTTGGGGGTGGCGCATCCCAACCCTCCCACTGCCTCCTGACTCAAGGCTTGCCCCCCATCCTCCACTGGGTCCGGAGGAGCCAGTAGGGGCAGGTTCACCACCACCTGGTGGGGTGGAGAGCGATCAGCATAGTCATGGGTCCTTCAGCTCATAGCTTAAGGTCACACACTGGAATTTCTAGAGGACCGCCAGAAAATCCTCCAGGTCACTCTCATTACCCAAAAGATCACATTCCGCTCATCCAAGAGGAAACTGAGGCTCTGCTGAGAAAATCCACCACAGAGCCCATTCCTCAGGGCCAGATCGGAAGGGGATATTACTCCCACTTCTTCCTGGTCCCAGAAAAGATGGGAGACTTTCGGCCAATACTGGACCTCAGCACACTCAACCTGTACGCAGAGTACAAGAGATTTCGCATGTTGACTCTCCCAGGTCTGTTGCTGCTGCTCCACCAGGGACAGTGGCTCTGCTCTCTGGACATGCAGGATGCCTACCTGCATATCCCAGTCTTCCCTACCCACTGCCACTTCCTCAGGTTTGCGTTCCAGGGGAAGCACTTCCAGTTCAGGGCTCTCCCCTTTGGCCTGTCCTCGGCCCGTAGGGTTTTTACCAAGTGCCTAGCAGTAGCGGCAGTGACTTTGCGTCGTCAGGGCCATTTTGTGTTCCCGTACCTCAATGACTGGCTTCTGTCAGCCCCATCGAGGGACAGTTTGGTAGCCTCTCTGTCTGCTACCCTGGACCTGTTCCGTCAGTTGGGTATGACGGTGAACTACCCCAAGTCTCACCTTATCCCTTCTCAGCGTCTCCAATTTATTTGGGTGGTGCTGGATACAACCCAGGGTCAGGCTTTCCTCCCTATGGACAGGGCAGAAACACTGCAGCAGCAGGCCAAGCATGTGGCTTCCAGCCGCTGGGTTACGGCCAGGGCCATTTTATGACTCCTGGGCCTTATGGCAGCGGCCATCCCCACTGTTCTGTTAGCCAGGCTCCACATGTAGATGTCGCAGTGGACCCTCCATGTTCAGTGGGCTCAGAGATCGGACAACCTGACAGCAAGGTTCTGGTGTTCAATCCCATGTGGCAAGATCTCCTCTGGTGGCAGGATCTGAAACTCTGCTGAGGTGTTCCACTCCAGCCCCACACTCCGAGACAGACCCTGACCATGGATGCCTCTGGTCAGTGCTGAGGAGCCCATTTGGGAAACTGCAGGACTCAGGGCTCTTGGTCTCAGAAGAAACTCTCTCTGCACATCAATGTGCTAGAGATGAGAGCGGTGTTGTATGCCCTTCAGACATTCCCATCTTTTCTCCTCCGAGGCACACTACTTGTCCAGTTGGACAACATGTGCGTGGTATGGGTACCTCAACAAACAAGGAGGCACATGTTCGTATCCCCTGCGCAGGGAAGTGATGCATGTGTGGAACTGGACAGTCCAGCACCACCTCCAGCTCACAGTAGTTCATGTTCTGGGTGTTGGAAAGGTCCTAGCGAACAATCTCAGCCGCACCCAAAGAAAGGCCCCTGAGTGGGAACTGAGTCAGGTGGTGGCCGAAGAAGTCTTCGTCCTCTGGGATCACCCAGATCTGGATCTGTTTGCTTCCCTATAAAATGTAAAACTACCCAGTTTCTGCTCGCTCGTTCCTGGGCCTGGTGCTTTCTGGCGAGAAGCGCTGTCTCTTTGCTGGACAGGGAGGTTCTTGTACGCCTTCCCTCCCATTCCGCTCCTGCAGAGGTATCATAGGTATCATAGGTCATACAGAGCTAAAAGACCGAAGTCCATAATGCTCGCCTGATATTAATTATATCCTACTATATGATTCAGTTTTAAATAACTGTCTAAAAGACTTTTAAAGGTATCAACACTTGTGCATGATACTATGTCCCCAGGTAAACTATTCCAGATCTTACATACTCTTAATGTAAACCAATTACTTCTTTTGGTTGTTTTGCACTGTTCTATTTTAGCTGTAATGGATGTGCCCTGGTTGAATATATTTAGCTTCTTAATTCCAACCCTAATAATTTGCCCAGGTCTTTATCATGCATCGCTTTGAAAACCAAACACAAATCACCCCTTAGTCTACGGTATTCCAAGGTAAATAAACCCAAATGGTCAAGTCTTGCATGGTAATCGAGATTTCTAACTTCGTGGATATATTTTGTTGCTCTGTGTTGGATTTTTTCCATGGATTTTATGGTACCCTTATCCCTTGGTGCCCAAAACTGGGCACAGTACTCCATATGAGGCCTCACCAAGGATGAGTACAAAGGAAGTATAACATCACTACTCCTGCTGGTAATATGTTTGTTAATACAATGTAGTACTCAGCTGCCTTACTGATCATAGCCTGGCAGTGGCGTTTGGGGCTGAGGTCATTAGAAATTCTAATACCCAAATCGAGTTCATTACTAACAGCTTTAAGGGTCAACCCACCCAGGTGATATTTGGATTGTATGTTTTTAGTTCCAAAATGCATTACCACGCATTTGTCCAAGTCGAAGGGCAATTTCTTCTGAATAGCCCACTCAAACAACTCATCTAAGGCAAACTGAAGGGTATTACTATCTTTAATGTTAGTAATTGGGTAGGCTATACACGTGTCATCTGCAAATTTTGTTATCCAAATGTCTGTTTTAGTTTTTAATGAGGCTATATATAGGTTGAACAAACACGGCCCCAGAACCGAACCCTGGGGTACCCCCCACTAGTCACATCATCCCAGTCTGAAAAGGAGCCCTTGATCCACACTCTCTGAGAGCGTCCTTTTAACCATGATTCCACTCATCTTGTTAAATTCCCTCAATACCACAGTTTATCATGTCCTCAATAATATAACCATGAGGGACCTTATCGAAGGCCTTGGGAAAATCCAAAACACAACATCCACTGGTTAGCCCCTATCCAATGCCATGCTCACACCATTATAAAATTTAACAAATTTGTCTGGCATGATCTAGCTTTGACAAACCCATGCTGGGTAGGATCAGGTTCTATCAGGGTATATAGATGTTCCTTTATGAGTCCTTCCAATAGTTTTCCCAGAATGGAAGTCAGACTAACAGGTTTATAATTAGACACCTCTAGCTTAGAACCTTTTTATAAATTGGGACCACAGTTGCCAGCCTCCAGGCGTCAATAACTGCCCTTCCTGAATGGATTTATTGAAGAGCAGTTATAGGTCCTGCTAGGAAATGCCAATTCTTTAAGGATCTGAGGGTGGAAGACCGTCTGGCCCTGGAGACTTAAAGGGTCCAGATTTTGAAGTAATTTATATACAGTATCAGTAGTTATTGTAGGTACTCCTGAAGTTACGGCAGAAGGGGCTCACATGATTCTGATCACCCTTACTTGCCTTACCAAATTTGGTTCCCTCAGCACCAGCAGTTAGTGGTAGAGCCACTGGTTCCCCTACCCCTCTGCCAAGGCCTTCTGACCCAGGAGCAGGGCAGGCTGGTCTATCCAAGACTCAAGTCCCTTCACCTTCACATGTGGTACCTTCTGACATAGCTGCCTCGCACTTTGGAGTCTCTTCCAGAGTTTCTCGAGTCTTTGTGGAGGCCCGAAAGCCGTCCACAAGAACTACTTACGCTATGAAGTGGAAATGGTTTTCCATTTTGGCAGCCTTTAAGGGTTGGGACCCATTCTCCTGCCCTGTCCCACAGGTCATGAAGTACCTGTTACACCTTTCAGACCTTGAGTTCAGCTACTCTTTGCTGGAGGTCCACTTGTCTGCCATTTCTGCCTACCACACCCCAGTGGGCCAGCCAAAACCTTGACTCAGTTGAGGTCTCCTGAACCTTTCTGAAGGGGATACTGCATTTGAAACCCCCGGTGCGGAACCCTTTTCCCCTGTGGGAGCTGAACTCTGTTCTCAAGAAACTCATTTTGCCTCCCTTTGAACCGACCGTGAGTTGCGACCTGCACTATCTGTTTTGGAAAGCACTTTTTTAAGTTGCCATTACTTCTGCTCGAAGGATTTCCAAGCTTCAGACTCTTATGTGTAAGGAGCCCTATTTGATTTTTCACAGAGACCGCGTGGCTCTGCATACAAATCCTAAGTTTCATACTGAAGTCAGTTTCTGAGTTTACTTTAAATCAGACTATACACTTGTCAGTGTATTAACCTTAACATTCCAATCAAGGGGAGGCAATTCTGCACATCATGGATGTGCACAGAATTTTGCGTTACTATACGAATCAGACGAAGTCAGTCCATAAGACAGATCAGCTTTTTGTCTCCTTTCCACCCAAAAGAGAAGGTGCGGCAGTTTCTAAACAGTTTCTATCCAAATGGTTGGCAAACTGGATTTTGTTTTGTTACCAGAAGTATAAAAAGCCACTTCCAGGGGAAGTTAAAGGGCACTGAGCCAGAGGCATGGCTACATCTACTGCTTGTTTCAGAAATGTTTCTGCCACAGACATTTGTGAGGCAGCCACTTGGAGCTCTGTCCACATCTTCACTAAACATTACAGTCTGGACATTGCCTCTAGGTGCAGGGTAGGCTTTGGACTAGCCATCCTTCAGGTCCTCCTGTCTTAATTTTGCACCTACTGGAGACCTTTCCTGCCTCCCGTGGTCAGCCTATGTCTGACTTACACTGCTTGGGACTCAGTCCTCATGGTTATTACCTCCTGCAAGAGCCCTCACAAAGTAAGATAGTACAGTTAAGTAAGAACTTACCATAACAGTAGATCTTCAAGAGAGGATCTTGCAGTGGATGTCTTTCTTCCTTCTTCCCTGCTGCTGTTCTTTTCAGCCTCTCTCTCGGCTCAGGAGCCTACTCCTTTCTCCTGTTGCACCTTTTGGGTTTCCAGCAGGAGAATGGGAGAATGAGCGTGGGGACCACCCCTTATATGGCATCTGACCAATGCTGGTCACATGACGTTGGAGGCGGTCCCCCGCTATACACTGCTAGCTAAAGTTTTCCATGTGGTCCTAGCGCCGGGCAGCTCAGTCCTAATGGTTATCACCTACTGCAAGAGCTGCTCTCGAAGATCTACTGTTATGGTAAGTTCTTATATAACTGTATTTTTCAAACCTACAACCACAGTAGAGAAAGCCCTCCTACAGCTGGAGGTCAAAAAGCTCCTGCAGATGAATGCAGTGAGACAGTTCTCATACCACAGTGGGGAAAAGGTTTCTACTCAAGATGCTTCCTTACCCAGAAGAAAAACGGGGAATGGCAACCTGTTTTGCATCTCAGACTTTTAAACAAGAACCTGACAAAGCCCAAATTCAAGATGGTCAGTTTGCCCATAGTAATTCCTTCCCTTCAGCAAGGGAACTGGTTGGTCTTGCTGGACCTGAGGTATGCATATTTCCACATTCCGATCATGTCCAGTCACAGAAAGTAACTGAGGTTCAGGCTATCCTCAGGTTATTACCAGTTCTCAGCCCTTCCCTTCTGTCTCTCTTTGGCCCCCAAGGTGTTCACAAAGTGCTTGGCAGTGGTGGTGGCACATTTCAGGAGGCATGAGGTCACGGTGTTCCCTTATCTGGATGACTGGCTAGTCATTGGAGAGTCCCACCAGCAGGTCAAGGACTCTCTCAGTTTAGCACAGGACACCCTGGAATCCTTGGGGTTTCTTATCAACTCCCAAACATCTCTGACAGAACCTGTACAGGTCCTGGAGTTTATAGCAGCAGAGTTAAGCACCCTGCAGGAAAGGCATTCCTGCCACAAGACAGAGTGGACAGTATACTGGCACTTGCAAGTTCATCTGCCCTAGGGCAGCCCAGACCAACAAGACATTTCTTGCAATTCTTAAACACATACCTTAACTTCAGTCAGCGGTCTCAGTTGCCAGGTTCCAAATGAGGGACGGTTTCATCTGAGATCCCTTTGGTCCCAGAAAAGAGACCCTCTCTCCAAACTGGTCCCAGTCACAAAATCTTTCCTACAGGCTCTTGAGTGATGGAAGGAAAGGATAATCTCAGAGAGGGATTGCCTTTCCAACAACAGGCTCCCACAGTCAGTCTCTCAACAGACGCCTCCCTCTTAGGGTGGGGAACACATCTGGCCGACCTTACAGTAAGTGGTACTTGGTGACCCCCGGAGTCAAGTTTTCATATCAACCTGCCGGAGCTCTGGGCAGTCCTTCTTGCCCTGCAGGCCTCTGCCCCTCAGATCCAAGGCAAATCATTATAGGTCAGAGCAGACACCACCACCATGATGTACTACATCAACAAACAGGATGGCACCAGATCCACCAAGCTGTGCACGAAGGCCTTGAGAATCTGGAACCTAGCCTACTCCAGACAGACCAGCCTGTCTGAAATCTACCTTCCAGTAAGGACAACATCTTAGCAGATTCTCTCAGCAGAATCAGTCACAACCACCATGAGTGGTCCCTGAACAAACAGGTACTGGACACCACCTTCAGGAGGTGGGATACCTCAGAAACAGACCTCTTTGCTTTCAGGGATAATCATCAACGTCCTCAATTTTGCTGCAGGGCTCAGCACTGGAGACAATATCCTTGGAAGTCATGGCTCTGGATTGGACAGGGAGGTTCCTTTATGCGTTCCCTCCTTGAAAAAGCCTCTTGCAAAACCTGGCTGGGAGTTCCGTTGCTTATTGCATGGTCTGTGATTATTTGTATGTATACTTTGCACATTAAATATTGCCTAAAGCTGAAGCCTGTTCGTCTGTCTTTTGATACTGCTGTTGGTTTTGGGTACAGGCTCCTTGAGAGTGGTGTGGTGAGTTATTGCTCTTGTTGTTTCCCTCCTTTCTCCTATTGGTGAGGGTTCTCATCAAACTGAGGAGCCAGTCAGCAACCATGATTCTGGTGGTCCCAGACAAGGCCAGACAGCCATGGTACTCCCCCCTGCTGGCCCTGTCCGTCACACAGCCTATTCACCTTCCTCAGAGGCACAATCTACTATCCCTGTCCCACGGCAGGATTCTGTACCCCAATCTCAGGTCACTTTGTCTCAAGGTTTGGCTCTTGAAGACCTAGAGTTCTCCAACCTTCAGTTTTCCAAGGACATCCTACAGGTTCTCAGGGCATCAAGAAAACCTGCAACTAGGAAGACCTACGCTTCCAAATGGAAGAGATTCTCCTTGTGGTGTAAGCCCAAGCAAATCAGTCCCCTACAAGCAGGCCTGCTTGTGCTTTTAGATTACCTAGTCCACCTGCAGACCCTAGGCCTCAGGCCTTCCATGCTGAAGGTCCACCTGGCAGCAATTTCTGCTTATATTTCAGCGGGTAAGGAGGTCAGTGGCCTCTCACCCTATTTTAAGAAGTTCTTCAAGGAGCTCCTGTACCTGTACTCACCTCTCAGGGAGCTGGTCCCTCCTTGGGATCTGAACCTGTGATAGCCAAGCTCATGGAACCCCCATTCAAGCCACTGGCTGCTCCAGACCTAACGAGTAAGTTACCTGGAAGACAGTCTTCCTGGTAGCCATTACTTCTGCTCGGAGGGTATGTGAGCTGCAAGCCCTCTGCACAGACCTTAACTACATTGCTTTCCACAGAGACAAGGTAGTCCTAAGGACAAATAGAAAGTTCCTCCATAAGGTGGTCTCTGAATTCTACCTGAATCAATCCACCACCATCCCTGTGTGTTTCTTAGCCAAGTCCAGCTCAGGTGAACTAAAGTTACATAGCCTGGATGTCAAGAAGGCACTGAGCCACTATCTTGAGCATACTAAGACTCTCAGGTCAGGCCACTCACAACTGTTCCTGACATATGGTGAAGTGGGTAGGGGTAGGCCTGCATTAAAGAGGACAACTGCACGCAGGGTAGTCTCTTGCATAGTGTTCTGTTACAGCAAAGCTGACAAGCAGCCTCCTCAAGGCCTCAGAGCTCACTGTACTCGTGGAACAGCTGCATTGGGGCAGCAGCAAGGAATGGTCCCTTGTTAGAAATCTGTAGAGCAGCTACCTGGAAAATTGTACATACCTTCACAAAGCACTACTGTCTGGACATACAGTCCAGACGTGATGCCAGGTTTGGTATTGCTCGCGCAGAACTTTTTCCCTAAGTAGAAACATAGAAAAAAAAGACAGCAGAAGGAGACCAAGGGTCCATCTAGTCTGCCTATGTGTTCCTTGGACCGTCTCAGATCCCACGAACTAACCCCCTTCTGTCTAATGCCTCCTACTGCTCCTGTTGCTTTTGATCACGCTTAAGCTTTGTCCCACCCCAGCCTGAATGATGTCACAGACTTTACTTCCACTACCTCAGCTGGCAGTTTATTCCATGGCTTCATGACTCTTGCTGTAAAAGAGTGTTTTCTAAGCTCCCCCCTCAACTTCCAGTCATGCCCTCTAGTGTTAAGAGTCAGAAACTCTGTTGAACAGATCACAGGATGGCACTTTCGTTATTTCTCTTGGGAACTTATATGATTCAGTCATATCTCCTCTCTCCCTTCTCATCTCCAGTGAGAACATATTTAATGCTTCTAGACGCTCCTCGTTTGAGTGCCCTTAAAGGCCCTGGATCATTCTGGCTGCTCTTCTCTGAAGCAGGTTCTATACCCGACCTCTCAAGATACTGTACTGCTTGGTAGTCTGCTATAGTTAAGCATACTGAAGGATTCCTGGGCTTTGAAGAAAAAATTATTTACCACAGTAATGTTGTTTCTTCCAGGGGATCCCTCAGTATGATTAAACCTCACATCCTACCTCCCCTTCCATACCAGAAAATGTTCTGCATCCTCCATTGAAACCCTCTACTTAGCCACTTAGGGCAAACTTTTGGGCTGGGCATGTTTACTTTTGGGGTATTTTAATATTTGCTAAGTTTCACAGAGGAACCCAGTCTGTGTTTTCTCCTAAAAACAGTAGTTCTTTTCCAACCTTCAGGGTAGTTTCTCTGTAGGATAGGATAGGTATGGGAGTTAGACCCCATCAGGCTTTCTAAATGAATCTGAACGGTTTAGAATGCAGCAGCACCTAGGGGCAGATGTTTAAATTACTGGCACGAGCCAATGATGCATTCCATCATTTACATATGTTCCAGTCTCTCTCCAGGGCAGTTCAACACAGAAGGCTAACTGCTATACTTAAGCACACTGAGGGATCCACTAAAAGAAACAACATTATTATGGTAAGTAATTTTTTCTTCTGGGTGGTGTTTTGGCTGAGGGTAGTGAAATCTGAAAGTTGCGATCAGCTATTAGATTTTGCTACTGGGGCTATTTCGAGGTAATGGGGTACCCAATGTACAGTAAAGCTGAAAAGTAATTAAAACAAAGTTGAAACAAAGCTTGTTCAGTGATGTAAGGACAGCTATTATGTGGGTCCGGTCTTTTGGGTGCTGCTTAGGTTGAGGGTAGTGAAATCAGTTGGATGTGAACAGCTATTAGTTCAGTTCAATTAATTGATTAGTTGATTGACAAGTCAAAATTGTTATAACAAACACAGTAAATAGCACTTATTCTTACAAATATGCTCGATTACATCCCAATACATATATCCACTTTTCAAATGACAGATAATACATACGTTTCATATATAAGACATTACAATATCATTTAATCAATGTTTCTGTATTGCATTGCACAAATTTATATTGCACCCTATATTTCCTGCTATATATTCAAACAATTTGAGATTCTTATACAATGTGTAATTTCTTTTGCTCTATCGTTTTACAAAACTGTGCAACTATTTACAGTATTACAATATCATCAGTATTCATGAAACATAGACTCTGTCGGCAGATAAGGACCATAGAGCCCACCTAGTCTTCCCATTTCCCTAACTGGTTTGGCAATCCCTACTCTTGTCTGCACTGCCTTTCCCCCGCTCTGCTGTACAGCAGGGTGCATTGATGATAGAATATTGCCCAAATACAAATTTCTTTCATGAACATGCAAAGGGTGAGGAATTCCGGTGATGTCACGGCCCAACTAGCAGCCTAAATCTAGAGTTCCCTCTCCACTGTGGAGAAATCTGTCCACAAACGCTAAAAAAAAAACCAAATCTACCTGAAAATGTCCTTAGGGAAGAAAGGCGGACCCAAGCAATCAAGATCGAGAACAACAATGAAGTTCATAAAAAAGGATGGCTCCCGATTTCATGCTTTAAGTGCAGAGGGAAGCAGGAGCCTTTCCCCGACCTCCCGCAATAGCGACCCTGAAGCCACAGACAAGGAGGAAGAAAAACTCTCCCGAAACAGATCTGAAATGCTACTGCAAGAAATCTGCAAATCTAGAGCTGAAAATCGGGCAGATTTTGAAAAAATACATACCCGCTTCACTCAAATCGAACAACGGGTGGGGTAAAATGAGAATCAAACTGCTAAATTGGAAGAAAACACCTCCCATATGCGTATGGCCTTAAACACCTTAGTCAATTGCGCAGAAGCTCTTCAAGACAAGTGCTTAGACCTAGAAGCACGCCTCCGTCGAGATAACCTATGGGTCTAGGGTCTTCCTGAAGGGCAGAAGTAGGAAATATGTGTGACTTTATGAAACATTTGCTCACCGATGTACTCGATCTTCCATAAACCTTCAAATTTGACATCGAGAGAGCCCACTGAGACCTGACCCCAAAACCTCACAGCCAGACCACGAACCACATTTTAAAAATCTCTTCTTACGGGCTAAAGAAGACGTTCTGCAGATAGCTTGGCAAAAGGAGAACTAAAACACAGCAGGGCTCGGTTGTACATAGACCATGATCCCCGAGATCCACGAGCTCAATTAAAGTACCTGGATGTGATTAAAGCGCTGTGGGCTAACAAGGTGAAGGATCTTTTGGAGCGAGGCTCCAGGCTTTACCAGACCGCTGAGGAGGCTATAGAAACCCATAAGCAAAAGCCCGAGACTACAACATGAGCTGGAACCACCTCAGACTGGCAAGCAGTTTCCGGAGGAACTTTAAAGCAGATGGACGCACTTCTGCCCCCAACACCATGGCAGGTTATCAGATGCATCTTGGGGACTTTGGACATAGCAAGAAGGATCGAGGACGCCTCCCTGACCACCTGAAGGACTTACGAACAGTGAGTGGTCTAACTATATTCAATCCCCTCTCGTGGCATTTTGGAGTCGCACTCTGTAAGCATCACTCGCGACTTTTGCCCGAGTTGTGCGGGGGGGGGGGGGTGTACTCGAGTAACTTGTCTTGGTACAAAAACAATAAACACCCAGTGCTAAACCCCAGAATTACCAAATTTAAGAACTTCCTCATTGGGCATGATTGGGAAATGCAAAAGGATTTCAAAAAGCAGAACTGAGAACTTTATAGAGCCAAGACAGATTGAAGTGACATTTGTCATTTGAGGAGCTCTACTAGTTTATTCACCCTTAGCCCCACCATTAGAAGATTCCTCCTGGATCAGAACAAGGCAGTTAACATTGAGATGAGAACGGCAGGGTTTATGTGCTGCACAAATCTTGACAAATTACAAGTGTCGCTGGAACACAAGACCTAGCAGCAATTATTATACCAAGTTACTTTACATATGTTGTTTTATACCCTGTGGGGATACAGACCAAGGGAGGAGGGGAAGGGGAATAGATTGAGGTCATGTGAGACTTCCATCCTCTTTTCTTTTGAACACTTCTCCATCTAATGCTATAAGATAATAACTTGGCTCCTGGGGGAGAGGGAGGGAGGGAGGGAGGGTGAAAGAGATATGATGGTACCTGTAATCTTGGGGCTATGGCTATTTTTCTCTGCAACTCCTGCTCAACACAGGAAAGCCACACAATGCAGCAGAAGCAGTGACCCTCATATTTAGAGGGGATTGCACTGCTATTTAGTTGTATGGATGATGCCGGTTTCAGGCATCCCTGCACAAAGTTAGAGGAATTATAAATAATTCCCCCTGCCTTGGAAGGTTTATCTCTGTTCAGTTATATATTTTAAAGTTAAGTTTGTTATTGTTAACATGTTGGTTCAACATAATAACCAAGTTGTCAATACAAAGTTTACTTATAGCAGAGTATCTAACTATAATATGTAGGGATGGACTTCAGGGATCATAAAGGGCTCTACTGATATTTTATTATAGCCCACCAAGATCAAAATGGGAAGATACCCATGTAGATTATGGATGATTTAAAACTTAGAAATTCTCACCTATAATGTCAATGGCCTAACTAACCTGTCAAATGAAAAAAAAGTCTTGACCTTTGTAAGCAATCTAAAGCACACTTTATTATGCTACAAAAAACCCACTTATCAGCAGTGGAGCATCATAAGTTACGGCAATATGGCTTTGGGGAAGTATATGCGGCATCCTATAAGGGAGGGAGAAGGAGAGGAGCCGCTATTTTGGTGCCACGTGGGACTCCGTTCTCAATATTAGACAGAGACATAGAGTACATATGTAGTTCTCTGGGGAATAATGGATGGCAAATCGATAACATTAGCCTCTGCATATGCTCCCGGGTTCCCCATACTCCTTTACAAAAATCTGTTGGTTGGGATTGTAGAAGGCGGAGGGCGTGGTGGTTTTGGGTGGGGATTGGAATCTCATCCTGGACCCTCACAGAGATTCCACATCTAAGACCCCTAGATCTGATCAGGGGACAGCTAAACAGGTATGCACATTCTTAGAAAAGCTGGGTCTATGCGATGTATGGAGACACACAGAGGGACCCACTTCAGGATACACTTTTCCCCCCATGTGCATCAAACCCATTCTAGAATTGATCACTTTTTGGTGATAAGGAACATTTGGGACAGCTTAAAAAATGCACAGTGAGGATTAGAGTGCTCGCAGACCATGCCCTCCTCACTCTGGAGAGTACACTTGGTACACAGCATAGAACCAGTTTTTGGAGGCTAAACCAGTCACTTTTTTTTTTTTGTAGTTAATGCTTTTTATTGGTATATATCAGTTAAAGCAATACAGTTATGCTTCATAGCCAGGATTTCAGAACACTTCAGCAACAACAACAAAAAAGAGGATAAAACAAAACATATAGCTAAGACATCCAGCGTGAGAGTGGTTCATGTGTGACATTTCTTCACTGTTACATTACTATGTTTACATTTAACATTGGTCATGAATACACAAACACAGAGCTGCCACAGGATAAAGCAAAAAAAAAAAAAAAAAGTGTTGTCCCAGCAGAAAAGAAAGACATCAATTTTATAATCCAGAGACAAAGATGTACAAAATCAAGATTCAGTGTCCATAAGGGAATAGTGGGGCAGGTCTCACTTGGAAAGAGGATATTTATGCACTAGATTTAGCAATAAATATAATGTCCATCTGCAAATACAAAATCTAGTAAAGTAAGGATAGAAAGTCATACAAGGCATTATCTGATAATGAGATTCCAAAGTTGAGGATTCATGTGTCCAACAGCCACTTCTCTTCATTAAACAGATCATAACCAAAATGTTTTTTTTATTAGGTATCAACCTATCCCTGCACAGGGAGAAAGATATGCCAGATAAGGAGCCCAGCATAAATAGTACTTAAATAAATTGTTGGAAACTATATGGGATAGACGGTCCACTTGGGCAATGCGAGACAACGAGTGATATGGCTCAGGCAGAGAGGGAACCTCTGTGGTTTTCCAACGACATATAATAAGCCGTTTGGCTTGTAGACTAAGGATAGAGAGCCATCTGATCTGCACACTGAAAGTTTAGCATTATTAGGTGGGAGCCCCAGAATCCAGACCAGAGGGTTCATACCCACTACACACCCTAGCACCTGTTTGGCTAATCCCAGTACAGCGGACCAGAAGGGTACAAGCAATGGGCAGTGCCGTAATATGAACCAAATCTCCCATGGGTATCGCACCTCCAACATTGGTCATTATCAAGAATATGCATGCGGTTAAGCATGCTGTGGGTGCTGGTACCAATGGGAGAGAATTTTATTTTGTATAAGCTGATTTTGGGCATCCGGGAGATAAATGTGGGCACCCTCCAGCAGGCCAGCCATTGTTCTTCCGAAATAGACTGATTGAGGCCTTCCCCACTTCATTTTAGCCGCATTAGAGCCGGAGATAGTTGAGACCTAAGACCTGAATAGCTAGACTGACTACCCCTTTTTTAATAGAGAGCCAACTGGAGAGGGGAGCAGGATACCTCTGTAGTGACCCTTGCTGTCTCTTGATGTAAGCCAGTACAGCACTTCATAGTTGTAAATATTGCCAAGAGGTCTTTTTCCCCAGGTGGAATTCAACATCTAACGCATAAAGGATTTCAAATTGGATCCCTCTTTGTCCAGTACCTGGGACAATTTAAAGATACCCTTGTCTGCCCATTCTGCCCAAAAAAGAGGTTTTCCATCAATTAAAAGGGCACTGTTGTGCCAGACTGGCATTTCAGCCAGTGGACACGGGTTAGCCCGCAGCTTTTTGTGGACCAGATGCCATGTGAGGACTGAGGCCGAAATAGTAGGATGTTCCCGCAAGGATTTTAGCAGAGGGGAGTACAGCAAGGCCGATATGCTCTGCCGTCAGGCAACCTCAGCCTCCATCCCAGCCCACTGTGGTGCATCTATCCCAGGTGGCAGGAACCACACAAGGGTCTGTGCTGTGAGGTAGGCTAGCTTGTACCCCTCTATCCAAGGGAGACTCCAACCTCCTTGCCTCCAGTGAGTGTGCAGCTTATTCCTGCTATATCTGGGTCTAGAATTTTCCCATAGGAATCCCAAGAACATCCTGTCTATGAGAGTGACCCAGGTTGCTGGGAGCGCCAGTGGGATGTGTGAGAAAGTATACAGAAGTTTTGGGGCTATGACCGTCTTTATGGCTGATATTTTTCCAGCCAGAGTAAGGTGGAGTTTACGCCATTGGTCAAACTCCATCCTGATCTCCACCAGCAGGGGTTTTATATTAATCTCCCAGATTCTGGTTGAGTCAGTGTTTAACTGGATGCCCAAATATACTAGTGAGTGAGCAGCCCACTGTAAGCCATACTGGGAAACTAAGGATTCTGTGCATCGGGGATTGAGTGGCAGCACCTCCGTTTTTGAACGACTGATCTTTAGCCCTGAGAGTGTGGCAAATTTGGCCAGCAAGTTAAGTGGGGGGGGGGGGAGATGGAAGCCGGGGCATTGGCTAAAGGCACAAGCAGGTCGTCAGCATATAAAAATGTAGTACAGACCTTGTCGCCAATCGAAACGCCCTCAATATAAGGAGAGGAGCAAATTGCAAGGGGTTCCACTGCAAGGATAAAAAGGAGTGGAGATAACGGGCACCCCTGCCTAGTACCCCACCCGAGAGGGAAGGGATCAGACAGTGTGGCGTTTGTAAGGACCCATGCCACAGGCTGGTTGTACAAAGAAGCAACCCAGGACCGATATTGGGGCCCAAATCCATAGCCTCGAGCACCTAGAGCAGGAAATCACATTCAAGGGAATCAATGACCTTCTCGAGAGTCGATCTCCACAGCTGCGGTGGGGTCATACTAGACTAAGCGTGAGACCATATTGTTAATCATAGAGCGGATGTGATCCCTACTAAATCTGCCCCGGGACGAAGCCCGCCTGACAGGGGTGAACTAGGGAGGGGAGTAAGGGGCTTTGACGGGAGGTCATAATCTTAGCAAATATTTTGCTGTCCGAATTAATTAGGGAGACAGGCCGATAGTTAGAGGGCCTTTTTGGATCCTAAAACTGTAATAATTGCTTCTCTAAGCATGCTGGGAAAGGAGCCTGTGGTTACTGCAGAGTTAAAAAGATTCACCAGTAGCGGGGCAATTTGAGGGGCAACAAGAGACCAAAGCTCCGGAGGAAAGTCATCCCCTCCTGGCACCTTGCCCACATTCAGAGCTTGTAGGGCTGTAATAACCTCCGGTGGTGAGATGGGGCTCTCCAGGACACTTGCCTGTTGCAGAGACGGCCGAGGGATGGGAAGTGAGCCAAGAAACTGGCGTATCACTATGGGGTCAACAGTCCTGGAGGGGGAGTATAGCTCTTTGTAGAAGTCTACCATAATGGAATTCACATGCTCCTGACTCACCTGTACTGTTCCTCCTGGTTTCCTGAGGCCTGAGATAAAGCACTCAGCCCTATGCTTGCCCAACCTAAATGCTAACACTTCCCCCTTTCTCCCCCACCCAGTACTTATGCTTCCAGACAGAGGATAGCCAGCTCCACCTCTAGCCAAAGGCTGTTAATGTTATAATGGATGGGTATCATTTCAAGGTGATGGGAAGAGCGTGTGGAGGTAGGGTGGCGCTTACAGGTACCTTCCAGCACTGCCAGCCGCTGCTCAAGAGTTATAAGCCGCTGCTCCCTCTGTCTTCTATGGTTGGCAGCATAGGACGTTACAGCTCCCTGATGCTGGTCTTCAGGGCTTCCCATTGGTGCCGGGTCTACTGAGGTAGGGGGTTGTCCTGCAGGAATAAGTTAACTGGGTAACTAGCCACGGAGGAAGTCTGGATCCTGCAGCAGAAGAGGGTCAAGTTTCCAGTTGCGAGGCAGGGTAGCCACTGGGCCCGAGTTAGAAACAGTCGGACTGGGGCATGATCCAAATCACCATCAAGAGGATCTGAATGTCAGCACCGCAGTCATCTGGGAGGGAAGACTAGCCAATAGTCTAAGCGGAAGTGGGAGTTGTGAACAGGTGAAAGAAAGTATACTCCCTGTCCCTTGGATGAAGGATTCTCCAGGCATCTTGCAGGCCCAGGTCAGATATAAGTTGCTGGAGTGCCCGTCGGGCCCTCGGATGTTTGTCTGGGGCAGTCGTGTGCCGATCAAGGATCGGATCTAAGGGGATATTGAAATCCCCTCCCCTCACCAGCGATGGATGAGATATTGTGTGCAAGGGCATGGAAACATTCCGGTTGGTCTTCATTTGGACCGTATACATTGACAGCCACTAGGGGGCCTTCTAAAGTGTTGAAGATAGCCATCACCCATTGCCCGAGGGCATCCTGCTTGGATTTTACCACGGTCCATTGTAGGGATTTGTGTACCAGGATGGCAACCCCTCACTTGTGCATGGGGGCAGAGGAGGAAATAGCTTGGCCCAACCACGCCTGTCTGAGGTTTGTCATGATCTTCCCTCCTAAGTTTAGTCTCTTGGAGCAAAGTAACATCCGCTTTCAGCCTTTTGAGGTGTCCTAACACCTGCGAACGCTTCACCGGTGTGTTTAGACCCCTCACGTTCCAGGTAATTAAGTTTTTTTCAGCCATAGTCCCAGATCCTTGTACAAGCATAGCTAAAATTCTGATACAGTAACAAGCAAAGGGCTGAAAAGGAAAGAGGCCCACTCCAAGAGATTATGAAGCAGCTGTCCATATTAGATTCTACCCATAAATTAATTCCTTGTGCAGAAGCATTTTGCAGAGAACAACCTTGACACATTATCAGAGAAGTAAACAACCAACAAACATATAAACCATAACCATATACAACAGGCCTAACTGCGGCCAAGGGGAGGCCCCATTGTACAAGGCCTGTAGCCGAGGCTACAAGGCCCCCATAGGCTTCCCTGAGGTGTGAAGGAGAGGGCAGTGTCTTACCCTGCATAAAAATACTATCTCTCAGCAAAAAAGGGGATAACGTAGGATTAGGGAATCCACTTGTGTGGAGTGCCCATGTCTCTGTGCCACTATTAAGCATGATCAGAGCTGTAGTGAGAAAAAGGGGGTGGAGCCAGGACTGGAAGGCAGGGGAGAGAAGGGGGGCAAACAGCTCCATCAGGCCTGAGTAGCCCAGCTTCAGCAACAAAGAAGTTCCATTACTTAGCCACCAAACGTGCAGGTAAGAGTGTCTGAATGAGCTGCTGATCGAGTCTCGTCCACAACTGGGTGCTCTGGGGATCGGCTGGCAGAGCCAACAGCTGAAGGGGATGAAGAGATCACTGGCTGTCCCAAGGTAGAAGCCACAATGTCCACCCAAGAAGTGCTCTGTGAGGGTGTAGTTGCCATCCTGTCTTCCTCCAGCGATACTGCATCGGTATTGTTCTCCACCAACGGTTCTGGGGTATCGAGTTGCAGCGGTGCGTATGCGTTCGGGGTGAAGCAGGCCCGCAGATCCAAGCCCGGATGGGCTCTGTACCCTGGCTCCAGTCGAGGGCTTGGCGAGGTGGCCCGTATCTTTGGATGCTGGCATTTGGAGTGGCGAGCCGAGAGGTGTCTCTTCCTCGACCTAGGAGGTAGAACAGCCTCAAAATTCTTGACCTGCAAATTAACGGGTGAGTCAATTAGAGCTGGTGGAGAGTTCTCCAGATCCAGCAGGTCTGCTGCTGTAGGAGTGGCTGTAAATACACCTTGTTCTCGAAAATCCGCTGGGTGTTGGGCTTTAAGAAAGTCCATAAGGCTTTCAGGTGTTGCAAACATCAGTGGCACCCGTTGTGCATGACCCTCATGGTAGCCCATAGCATAGAGAAAAGAATAATTGTGTGCATGGAGAATTTTCCTAGCTGAGCCATATTTTTCCGGCACTCGGATAGTTGCCTTGAGTAGTCCTGAAAATGTGAATTCTGTGCTCCTGCCATATGGGGTTGTTGGATTCTCTAGCAGCTCTCGCGTGGCTTCTTTTGCCTGTAATCCAGGAATCTGGCAAGGCAGCAGTCTAGGCCTCTTGCTCGGCTTTGGAGGTGGAGCTAGCGAGCAATGGGCCCGCTCTATCTGAGGCCTAAAATCTTCGGGAGGCCAATTAGAGCTCGGAGGATTTGTTGGAGAAACGAGACCGCATTTGCTTGCTCTGCCCTTCCGGAAAGCCTATAAACCTTAAATTATTTTGTCGGCTTCTATTTTCAAGGTCATCTACCTTATCCTGAAGATGATGAATTAGCTTTGCTTGCTCCCACAAAGTGGCCGAAACATCCTGGATAGCGGTGTCATGTGACCTCAGTCTCTGCTTCATGTGGAAAATGCGGACTTCAATGTTGTGCAGTGTTTGGTTAGTCGCGTTGACTGCTGAGGTAAGTTGAGCCATTTGAGTAATTAATTGTGCAAACATTTGTTCAGTTCGGGAGTTTTCCCCAGTTATAGGAATGTTACAAGCCATAGCTGACGCCCAGCACAGCACCAAGATGGTAGGGGTTAGTTTCAACAGATTCAAGGCATTCTCTGTAGAGTTCCAAAATATGTAGATGCCCGGGTCGCTCACACAGATTAAGCACTGTCAGCCGGTATCAGAAAATAGACCCCAATGTTGGATTTTGTTGGGTTTACCCCATAAGCACTGGGAGCGAGACAATTAAGCAGCCATCTTCATCTGTGGTTGGCCACACACACCCAAACCAGTCACTTTTGAGGGATAAAGAGCTGATAGAAGAGCTCCCACAGTTGATTGACCAGGCATTGCAAGATAATGACTCCCCCAATATAGCAATAGGGACCACTTGGTACACAATCAAAGCAATAATAAGAGGGAAACTGATAACTATTATTATACAATGGCAAGAACATTTCCTGGACTCTGATTGGTCAGTGTGTGCCTAAAACAGTGATGTTATTACAGAATAACATCGCTGTATGGATTTGTTGGATGATATGGACTTATTGTTTTCAGAAACAAAGATATATTGCCACACTAAATATCTACTAAAACCTTTTTTAAATATTTTTTATATTTTGTATAACATCAAGCTATTGTACAATTGCAATAAGGCAATCCAAAGTATGTGTTATCGTGTAAAAATGTCACTCCTGGGGTGGTGGAAACACTCGGCTTTGCCTCGTGCTTCAACCCACCCCAGGAGTGAGGTTAGTACATGATAACACACACCTTGTCGTGCCTTATTGCTGAAGTACTGCTAGGAAAAGACAAGGAACCCAAAAGCAACAAGAACTAGAAGGGAAGATTAAGGATTTAGAAATAGCACAGCAATCTAAATTAGATAAACATGGGGTAAAGAATTAGAGATTTTAAAGAAAGAACTTAAACTATTAGACTGGAAGCCAAAACAAAAGTTGATCTTTCTAAAACAAAATACCATGAAGCAAGCGTTGAAATTACTGGCCTATCGCCTAAGGAGCTGTGTAGTTAAGGCACATATAACAAAGATTATATATCCCAATACAAAGCAATGGCAGCACACAGGAAAATATACACTAGAGCTTTTAAAGCCTACTATGAAAAGCTCTATGAGACTAGAGAGGCGCTATGCCTGAGACGAATCAAGAGTTCCTACAGACACTGAAACTACCACAGCTATCACCCAGAATCTAATGAGGAAATACTGCATAGTCCGCTCTCAAGAGACTGAATTAGCAATTAGTACAGGAAAGCAGGAAAGTGTCCAGAGTCAGATGGGCTACCCGTCGAATTTTACAAACAATTTAGAAAATCCCTGATTCCTATCCTACAAAGAGTATATCGGGGGTAATGTGGGAAGGGGGAGGTGTCCCACCTTCTTGGTCATATGCCGTGATGTCTGTGCTCCCCAAACCCTGCAAGGACCCCACCCTGTGCCCTTCGTACCACCCTATTTCAATTTTGAATGTCGATAACAAGCTTTTTGCCTCTATAGTGGCCAAAAGACTAGAAAATAAACTCCCTTGGACCATAGCCCCAGACCAGACTGGTTTTGTTAGTAACAGGCAATCAGCGGACAATATACGATGATCCCTGAATAAAACTGATCACCTAAACAAAACACAGGACCCTCCTCTGATCCTAAGTCTCGATGCAGAAAAAGCATTCGACCAAGTTTACTGGAGATTTCTGAACGGGGCCCTTGCTGGGTTTGGTTTTGCTGATGACTTTATGAAAGTGATTCAGAGAATATATGTAGATCCAAGGGCCTATGTTCATGCTAACGGTCAGTTGTCTGAGAGATATGGCCTTGGCAGGGGAACCAGACAGGGATGCCCATTGCCCCCTTTTCTATTCCTGATCTACATTGAACCCCTGTCTCAATGGCTACGACAAGACACAGAATTGAAGGGGGTAGAAATGGCCAGTCGTGAGCATAAACCGGCTCTTTATGCTGATGATGTGCTAATTTATATGATGCATCCCGATCAATCACTCCCAGGGTTGATGCGTCGGATTCAAGCATTTTCGGAGCTCTCAGGATATACTTTAAACCATAACCAAACAGAGGTTCTTTGCTTTAATTACACCCCTTCAGAGAAAATACAATTATCCCATGAGATGGAGTACCCCAAAAATGAAATACTTAGGGATATTTCTTAGAAATCATACAAAATTCCTTTTTCTAGATGATTACATCTCCATGGGTAAGCAAATGAAGGTGGATATAGAAAGGTAGTCCCTAATGCCGTTTCCAATGTTTGAGAAAATACAAGCTGTTAAGATGACTTTGCTTCCCAAGATTCTTTTCGTATTTCAAGGGGTCCCAACCACACACCCCTATTCAATGGTTCACACAAATGCAGAAAATGATCAGTAAATTCCTTGGGGGGGGGGCGGGAGAAACCCAATTACATGGTCAGTCCTAGAAGCCCGGAAACAATGGGGGTGGTTGGACCGTTCCAAACATACGAGAATATTGGATAGCATCCCAGCTTAGATGGGCTTTTATGTGGGTGGATGTACAGGTTGACACCTGCTGGAGACATATGGAAATTTCACAGCCAGGGAGACCTGATCTTTCGAGACCCTTTTTTAAGCCTTATCCAGTGACCACAAAGAAGCGAACTGGTTCTCCAGTATGGGAAGTAACAATACAAGCTTGGAATAAATATATTTAATTCCCAGCCATTAAAGGAGGTTTAGAAATTCAGTAGGTTCTGGAGAAACAGAGAATTTCCCACGAGAAGTCAGACCCTTGGCATAAAGACAATATCAACATGGCCTGAAATACCCATTTCAAATTCTTAAAGGGTCCACATTGACTCTGCAGAATGTCAGAAGACATTCGGTTGGGGGGACACTCAGATATTGTCCGTTACTTGCAAATAAACAAACAGATTCAAACGAAGCCACAGACCCTCTGAAACTACTGAAAGTCCCAATTTTAGGAGATTTGATAAATAAAACTACCACCAAAGGGATGGCGACAGCTATATGTGGCTCATTACAAGGGCAAAAGGCCCAGAATATTAAATATATCACTACTAAATGGGAGGCGGAGATGGAATGTAGATTGAGGGAGGAGGAATGGCAGCGAATTTGAAGGGGAACTTTTCAGACCACTACTGCACCGAAATGGCAGGAATTTGTTTGGAGGGTGAGGACCCGTTTCTTTCTAACTCCGACTTGGCAGGCAATATGGGATGCAAACAAAACACCTCACTGCTGGAGGAAGTGTGGAGAGTCTGCAGCAACTCATACCCACATTTTCTATACATGCCCCAGATTAGCTTCCTTTTTGCACAACATTCAGACCAGATTAAGGCTATCTTTCAGATAGAGGACAATATCCAACTAAGCCACCTGGTGTGGGGACTCCTACCTAAAGGAATAGCGTCACAGACCATTATTTATGGAATGTAGGCTTAGTAGCACTGGGTAAGATGATTACAAAGAGGTGGTTATGAGAGGAACACCCAGAACTATCAGACTGGGAACTGACCATTCAAGAAATCCAAGAAATGGAAGCCTTACTTACCAGTTACAAGACAGATCCCAGAGCTTTATAGAGAGATGGTCTAAATGGATACTCCAACAAGAAAATAGATTTGAAAGGAAAGGATAGCCCAAGTGGGAAATAGGTTGAGAATTTTAGAACTGCAAGTTAGGCAATCTTCTATATGTAATAAATAAATGTACATTAATTTTGAACTGAGTCTACTCCTATACAAAGGATGATGGTATTGTAATGAATACTCTGCATAGTTGTTACTGTGAGTTGTTTAGTCCCATTTCCCCTTTCCCTTAAAAGATGTATAAAAATGAGTATGGAACAATGTAAATGCTGTAGAACGGAATATTAAAGACTACAGTTCAAATAAAGAAAGTATATAAAAAAAAAGAACATGCAAAGGATATAAATTAGTAAATGTAATTGGTTGTCTTTCCCAGGTTGACACTTACAATTTTTGAGGCCTTTTTATCATAAAACCCTTTAAATCTCGGGCTCTCATAATTTCCACATCTGAATTTAGTTATTATTCTCCTCTTTGATTTTTTTTTATTTTATTTTATTTTAACCAAATATGGTGCCAGATCAAAGTTTCATTTATTCCTAGCTAACCAGCTACTTACTTTACAATTTTTACCCAAATCCAACTCTTTTTGTATGCATATTTTTTTTAATTCTGTTTTTAACATAACTTTCCCCCAATTCTGGAGCTCTTATTAAGCTTTCTGTTAAGCTGTTCAGTAACCCGTATGGTTTCATTATTTTTTCGATAATATGGAGACTTGCGAAGGAAAACCTTTTTTCGATATATCCCACTGCTTTGTCTATACACGCCCTTGGTAATCTTTTTTCTTCCATTCTGTAAGCTTTAGCCACTATAAAGCTTGCCTTAGTTCTATACTACATTTAACTGGTAACTGCCCCAGTTCGGTCCTTACCATAACAGAAGACACTCCCGGTGGTAAGCCCAAAAGCTTTTTATAGAATGTACTCATAACTGTTTCTAGAGTATCTGGCTTATCCAAACCCCACAGCTCTGCTCCATATACTATCTGGCTTTTCCAAACCCCACAGCTCTGCTCCATATACTATCTGGCTTATCCAAACCCCACAGCTCTGCTCCATATACTATCTGGCTTATCCAAACCCCACAACTCTGCTCCATATACTATCTGACATTATCCAAACCCCACAGCTCTGCTCCACATACTATCTGGCTTATCCAAACCCCATAGCTCTGCTCCATATACTATCTGGCTTATCCAAACCCCACAGCTCTGCTCCACATACTATCTGGCTTATCCAAACCCCACAGCTCTGCTCCACATACTATCTGGCTTATCCAAATCCTGCAAGCTCTGCTCCATATACTATCTGGATTATCCAAATCCCGCAGCTCTGCTCCATATACTATCTGGCTTATCCAAACCCGACAGCTCTGCTCCATATACTATCTGGCTTTTAATTTTTGCGTTTAGAGCTCGAATGCAACCAATAATAGAGTGGACTCTGTATTTATATGAAAATCCCTCAACCACAGGTATAAAATTCTTTATTTTTTTTTTATTTTAACATGTTCTTATGTTCATTCCATTTTAAATTATACATAAATATAATTCCCAAGTAGCAGAATGTATTAACTCTCTCTATATTATTTTTGTTACAAGTTAGACTGGTATCCTTACCTTTTCTCACTATACCCCTATTACATATGATATATTTAGTTTTGTCATAATTAATTTCTAATGCTGCTGTTTCATATTCTGCCTGAAATTTCTGTAGACTTCTTTCGACACCCAAGTAGCTTGTTGAAATCAAAATCACATCATCTGCATAAGCCAAGTATGGGCAATGCCTAAAACCCACCCTTGGCATATGAAATTCCTCATTATACAAGTTTTCCAAAATTCTATTCAAAAAGAGGTTAAACAAAATTGGGTACAAAACACATCCTTGTCTAAGGCCTATGATTGCTGTGAATTTTCTGGTAGTATTTCCTTCTTTATTGTATCTTAAACTTGTTTTATTATTCTTATACAAAGTTATTATTATATTTAAGATTGCTGGATTCATCCCATATTCTTCTAAAGTTTTCCACAGCTTATCTCTGTTAACTGTATTGAACGCCGCACGTAACTTTATAAATATGCAACACAGTTTTTGCTGCTTTATCTTAACATACAGTATATGAAGTGAGCCAGGACAAAGCATTGGTCTATAGTAGAATGACCTGGCATGAAACCTGCTTGTGTGTCCTCTATTATATTTGATTTATACATTCATTCTAAAATTTTCTTATTCAAGACCTTGGTGAATATCTTTCGTGGAGTATCCAGCAAACTTACAGGCTTGTAATGTTTAGGATACTGCTTATTCCCTTTCTTGAAGACAGGAATAATAACAGCTATCAGATTTTGCTACCTGGGGGATTTTGAGGGAATGCGGTACCCAGTATATAATAAAGCTGAAAAGTGATTAGAACAAAGCTGAAATAAAGCACGTGCAGTGATTGATGTAAGGGTAGCTATTATGTGGTTCCAGTGTTCTGGGTGCTGCTTGGGTGGAGGATAACAAAATCTGACAAATGCGATAAGTTATCAGATTTTGCCACCTGGGGAGGATTTTGATGTAATGTGGTACCCAATGTACAGTAAAACTGAAAAGTAATTAAAAACAAAGTTGAAATAAAGTGTGTGCAGTGATGTAAGGGTAGCTATTATGTGGCTCCAGGGTTCGGGGTGCTGCTTAGGCTGAGGGTAGCAAAATCTGACAGATGCGGTCAGCTATCAGATTTTACTGCCTGGAGGGTTTCCAGGTAATGAGGTACCCAATGTACAGTAAAACTGAAAAGTACTTAAAACAAAGTTGCAGTAAAGCTTGTGCAATGATGTAAGGGCACCTGCTTTTTGCTTCACATGTTCTGGGTAATACTTTGGCTGAGGGCAGCGAACTCTGACAGATGTGATCAGCTATCAGATTTGCTACCTGGGGGGATTTTGAGGGAATGGGGTATCCAATGCAGAGCAAAACTGAAAAGTGAGTAAAACAAAGTTGATATAAACCTTCTGCAGTGATGTAAGGGCAGCTATTATGTGGTTCCAGTGTTGTGGGTACTGCTTAGGCTGAGAGTAGCCAAATCTGACAGATTGGATCAGCAATCAGATTTTGCTGCCTGGGGGGATTTTGAAGGAATGGGGTACCCAATGTACAGCAAAACTGAAAAATAATTAAAACAAAGTTACAATAAAGGTTGTGCAATGATGTAAGAACATCAGCTGTGTAGTTCCAGTGTTCGAGGTGCTGCTTAGGCTGAGGGTAACGAAATCTGACAGTTACGATCAGTTATTAGATTTTGCTATCTGGTGGGGTACCCAGTGCACAAAAAAAGGAAAAGTAGTCAATACAAAGTTGAAATAAAGCTTGTGCAGTGATGTGCAGGCATCTGCTATGTGGTTGCAGTGTTCTGGGTGCCTTTTAAACTGAGGGTAACAAAATCTGATGCGATCAGCTATCAGATTTTGCTACCTGGGGGGATTTTGAGGTAATGGGATGCCCGATGTACAGTGAAATTGAAAGGTAATTAAAACAAACTGGAAATGAAGCTTTTGCTATGATGAAAGAGCATATGTTTTGTTTGTCATGTGGCTGGGTGTTATTATGTTGAGGATAGCACAATCAGATGGATACTAGCAGCTAGTGCAATTAACACAATGTGATAGATGTGCACCTAATTTTCCTATATTTCAGCTAAATACAATTAACCTTCTTAAAGTAGATTTGAAACAAATATTTTAATATTGTCATTTGCAGTCCCACCACAACAGCATTTTTCATTATGAGATATTGGCCATTTACATATATTTTGCATATTAGTCACCCAAAAATTATATATTCATTACATTGTTCATCAGTGTGTATGTAAGCAATAACACATGATGGGGTGTCGTTTATTCTGGATAAATACATGCCATCGGGCATAGCGCAGGCCAAGTGCCTTACTGCCCCTAGAACTGCATTTATGCAGAATAAACCAAACCCTGGAGTGTGTTAGTGCACTTATAGAATGGGTATACACTGAGAAATATTATAGCTTTTTAAATGGGTATATGTTGAGAAATATAGCTTTTTAAAAATATTAACAAAAATTAAATGTTTGTGTTTTTTGAAGTAAAATAGTCTCTGCACTTCATACAATGGCTCTATATCCTGTGACTTTCATCTCTGGGGTTCAGTCATCCCCCCCCCCCAAGCTGCCCCGCAGCTATGTGTGTGGTTTTTGATAAATGTTCCTGGTCCCGCTGTATGCTCTAGGACCAGGAAAATGTGCGGTTTAATTGAGATACACATTTGCAGGGAGCCAAAGTAGGAATGCAATCTGCGAGGGAGCCGACTACAAGCACAGCATAGCACGGGGGAGGAGGTAGACAGAGCAATAGTGGAAGAAATACACAGGATGGCAGCAAAGGGGGAGATACTGCTGCTGGGCGATTTTAATATGCCAGATGTGGATTGGACCATCCTGGAAGCTGCCTCAGCCAGGAGCCGAGACATCCTGGAATCCCTGATGGGGGCAGGCCTCAGGCAGTTAGTGCTGGAGCCCACCAGGGATAAGGCGATTCTGGACCTTGTACTGACCAATGGGGACAGAATCATGGACGTCCGGGGTGGATGGTCAGCTAGGGTCCAGCGACCACCAGACTGAGTGGTTTAATACTGGTAAAGTGTCGCAGTCATGCCACGCAGAGGCGAGGGTCCTGGATATTAGGAGGATGGACTTTGCTAGGATGGGGATAGGCATCAAAGAAGCCCTAGTAAGGAAGGTAGCAAGAGGGGGGTTGAGGAGCAGTGGGCATACCTTTAGGATGCCATACTGGAGGTGACAAATCAGTGCATTAGGCTAAGAATTAAGGGCAAGAGAAGGAACAAACCACTATGGTTCTCAAAGGGGATGGTAGAGAAGATAAGGACCAAAAGGGCTTTCAGAAAATACAAGGAGACACAGAAGGAAGGGGATAGGTTGGTGTACCTAGATAAACAGAGGGAAGCTGGGAAAGCACTTAGGAGTGCAAAGGCACAAACAGAAGAAAGATTAGCACAGACAATAAAAAAAGGGGACAAGACATTTTATAGAAACATTAGTGAAAGAAGAAAGGCCAGGGATGGGATTGTAAGGCTCAGAGGGAAGGAAGGGGTGTATGTTGAGGGAGACCTAGAAAAAGCATCAGTACTGAATAAATACTTCTGTTCAGTATTCACTGAAGAGGGGGAGAGACAGGGACCACAGCTGGGCATCAGAAACAACATAAGGAAGGAGGTTAACACCAGTCAATTTACAGAAGGGAGAGTCCTAGAAGAACTCACAAAACTGAGGGTGGACAAAGCAATGG
Source organism: Neoceratodus forsteri (assembly GCA_016271365.2). Taxonomy (NCBI): domain Eukaryota; kingdom Metazoa; phylum Chordata; order Ceratodontiformes; family Ceratodontidae; genus Neoceratodus; species Neoceratodus forsteri. The sequence continues at coordinate 839,053,141 of CM028134.1, forward strand.
GACCAGATGATATACACTCTAAGATAGTAAAGGAACTACAGATGGTGCTAGCGGCACTGCTGGCAGCCCTGTTTAGTGAGTCACTCAATAAAGGAGTGGTTCCAGAGAACTCGAAGAGGGTTCATGTAGTCCCTCTTCATAAGAGTGGAAACAGGGAGGAAGCAGGAAACTATAGACTAGTAAGTTTCACCTAAGTAGCGGGCAAGATTATAGAAGTGCTGCTTAAAAGAAAAGGATCGTGGAACACTTGGAATCCAGCAGAGTACAGGATTCGAGGCAGCATGGATTCACAGCAGGAAGGTCACGTAAAACAAATCTGACAGAATTTTTCGACTGGGAGTGATGAAGGAGGTGGATCAGAGGGAAGAGGTGGATATTGCCTACCTCGATTTCAGCAAGGCCTTCAACACTGTTCCACAAAGAAGACTGGTTAACAAGTCAAGTAGCCTGGAGTGGGCCACAAAGTAGAGAACTGGGTTAGAAATTGGTTGGGGGACAGAAAGTAGAGGGTGGTGGTTAATGGGATCCAATCTGAGGAAAGGGGGGGTGACCAGTGGTGTGCCTCAAGGATCAGTCCTGGGGCCAGTCCTTTTTAATGTCTATATTAGTGACATTGCTGAAGGGCTGGAGGGGAAGGTTTGCCTATTTGCAGATGACACCAAGATCTGCAACAGGGCAGACACTCGAGGGGGAGGGCCGAGAAAATAAGAAGGGACCTAGGAAATCTGGAAAATTGTTTCCAATGTATGGCAATTAAGATTTAATGCAAAGAAGTGCAAAATCATGCACCTGGGGTGTAGAAACCCTGCAGAGAGTTACAGGATGAGGGGGAGTTTCTGACGGTTACCAGGGAAAAAAGGGATTTAGGGATAATCATCTCAAATGACCTAAAGGTGTCCAAACAGTGTACCAAGGCTGTGAGGAGGGACAGTAGCATGCCTGGGTACATAGGAAGGGGTATCACTAGCAGAAGAAGGGAGGTGGGGATGCCACTGTACAAAATGCTGGTGAGGCTTCATCTGGAGTAGGGTGTACAGTTCTGGAGGCCGCATCTTCGTAAGGACATAGACAGGGTGGAGGTGATTCAGAGAAGGGCAACAAAGATGGTGCCGGCCTTACACCAGGAGAGATGGGAGGATAGATTAAAAGACCTCAATATGTGTACACCGGAAGAGAAGTGGGAATGGGGAGATATAATAGAAACCTTCAAGTATCTTTGGGGCATAAACAAAGTGAAAGTGGGCGACATCGTTCAATATAGGAGGTGTACAAGGATGAAGGGGCACGATATGAGACTGGAGGGAGGCAGGATAAAGGGGAATGTGAGGAAGTTTTTTTTTTCATAGAAAGGGTGGTAGATGCATGGAATAGTCTACCCCAGGAAGTAGTGGGAGCTAGCACAGTGGGTGGATTCAGACATGCATGGGATAGGCACAAGGGAACTCTAGAGGTGGGTAGGAAAGGCTAAAGCCAGTGACCAAGCAGAGTCAGCGACCACTGATGCAGGCAGGGAATATGGGCAGACTGGGTGAGCCTAGCAGTCCTAATCTTCCATCAAATACTATGCTACTATGTTACTGCTGCTGTGGAAACTTCCAGTTCTTGGGAGCTATCAAGTGACTTGTTTCATGCTGGCTACATTCTGAAGCAAGTAAATGGTAGGGGATCTGAATGATTTTTTATAAAGAAAAAAAGTCAGACAATTCAATGCTGTCTGTGGGTTTATAAAACAACAGGCGGCTGAGCGCAAGCATCCTTCAAGTCCACTACGTGAATGATGGAACGGTAGCTGCAGGTACAACTTGTGGTTTTAGAAAGCCGCAGGCAGTGGTATTTGATGAAGATCTTGTGGTTTTGCCTGAAGTTCGGATTATAAAAATAAAATGCGATTTGGGGAGGGGCTGGTGATTTCACTGTGTGCTGCTGAGGGAGGAATCGGGGGAGGCTTCTAGATGTAGAGGCAGGGATTTATTTAACTCTAAAAATTGATTAGCGTTTTGCTCATAAAAGTGCTAAATCTTTGTGAAAATGCATAGCTCTTGCCTCACTGTGTTTAACAAACACAGCACTTCTAGAAAATCTATATAAATACTTTCTGTACAGTTAGTATCGTCCCAAGGAAAAAACTGCTAATCAGTTATTTAAAACCCTGAGAGGTGAGCTGTGTCGGCTTTGGGGTACTCCAGCAGAGAGGGATATTCTCTTCTGTACTGCGGTGAGGGTGAGTGGGTCACTGGTGCTGGCTCTTGTTTTTTACCGTGCTACATCCAAAATAAAAGACATAGCTGGCAAGTGGTGCCAGCCAATCAGGTTTCTTTACTGTCTCTTCCCATTTTATAATACTTTTTAAACCATTTTACAGTTTAAAATCCATAACTAGAACAACCGTCATCGTCTTTTACATTACTGTACTAATCTATCAGATTAGGCTACCAAGTAGGAAAACTTGACGGAGAAACATAATTTTATATTACCCTGCTATCAGATTATGCTAGCATGATTTGATGTTACAACGCATCATATTTATTTATGTCTAGGATTACATCACCTTTGAACCAGTGATTCTTTTACAAAGGTTCCTTATCATTAGGGTATAGTCAGTTGACATAATACAGACATATGGTACTGTGAGAGAAAAAGAGAGATAATTCAATAACTATAGAAGTAGGATAACATGTATGGCACGGCACTTGGAAAAAATCATACAAGTAGTACTGCAGTCAGTAAAGTGACTGCCAGCTTAAATTATGTGGAGAAGGTCTAGAAGATGGGAAGGTATCAGTAGGGTATCATGTAAGGCACAAAACTCGAGAAATCATAACAAGTAAAAGTGCAGTCAGCAAAGTGAGTTTGTTAGCTTATAATTGTGTGGGGGAAAGGTTTTGAAGATGGGAGATGACAGAAGGGTAATGGAGAAAAAGACAGAGGGAGACAGGGGTAGGGTGTGTGAGGGTAAGAGACAATAACAGGGAGTTCAAAGAGGGAACGAGGTTAGCGGGAGAGGAGGTGAGGGGTAGGTGTGAGGAGGAAGTGTGTGGTGATTCCAGGTGCAAGGTTGGTGTGAGAAGATGAGTTTGTGGGGGGGGGTAGGTGAGGGCATAATGTGGGGATAAAGGTAAGAAGAATGGTGGGATAGCTTAGGAAGGGCAGTCACAGCTGCTAAGCACAGCGAGGCGTTGGTGGAGTTTGAACTTAAAGGGGTCAAGCTTTGATTCGATATTGATTTTGGGGAGTAGACCATTTAGCCAGTTGGGAGCCCTAAACATAAATGTTCGCTGAGCCCAAGTGGTCCAGCAGAAAGGGACAAGGTAGGTTTGTTTGGATGCACTACAGATACTGCGAGGGTTGGGAGTCGACATAAGGAGATGCCGAGTGGCTGGGGGTGTTAAGGCCTGGCCAATTTTTTATGTTTGCAAATAAGCAGGTCTGGTAAGTGACTCTTCCCTTGAGATGCAACCAGTTGGTCTGTTCATAAAGGTTGCACGTGTGGGTGCACATATGGGCCCCAGATACCAGTTGGCAGGACTTATTAAGTGCACTAGTTATTCTTTTGAGGGTAGCAGCAGCTCCATAAATGACTAGCCCAGAGTCAATTATGGATAGGACTGAGCTGGTAACTGCAAGTCAGAGGGCTTCAGGGGTCAAGCAGTGTTGATGCCACTATAGAATCCCGATCCTTGAATTTATCACTTTAGAAATTTGGTCAACATGTGCGGTGTAGAGCAATGAACTGTCTAGGGTTATTCAGAGATATTTAAATTCTTGAACCCGTTCAAGAGGTAGACTTCAGTTATTTAGTTTTGTTAAATGGGTTGACTTATGCCTGTTGTGTGGGCTGGTGAAAAGCATGACCTTGTTTTTCTTGTAATTCATTAGCAATTTGTGTTGAGTGAACCAGGCCTCTACCAGTTCAAAGTTAGTTTGTAGGTCTCTGGTAAGGAGGAAGGGATCAGACTGACTCGAGAAAAGGATGGCATCATCCACATAAAGTAACATATCATTGGTGCAGGCATGTGGGAGGTTGTTTTTTTTTTTTGTCAGTAAAACTTTTATTGAAGTAAACAGGAAAATAGAGTATAAATGAAAACACACTATATGAAGAAAATATCCAAATCTTAAAAGTACACAGTTTCATAATACCACTATTCATATAGTCAAATATAACTAAACTGCAAGAAAACTGGCATACCAAATAACTTATTCCTTATAACTTATGAAAGATAAACAGTTAAATATCAGTGTTACAATACAAAAGATTAATGATTCCAAAACCCGCTTATCAAAAAGAAAACAATTAAATAAATAAATAAATAAATAAGTAAAAGTAAATTGTACAGCAAAACACAGTTGTTATGCTGCTTACTATCATCTGATCCCTAATAATGAAGTTTTATCCAGTTCTTCAGTTACCTTATGAGTAGTTAGACTGTTGAATATATATATAAGCATTTATAAAACAGCAGGGTAAAATCAAGTAATCTGATTGGCTCTTATTTATGTGCAAAATATGATTTACACATGGTTAAAAAAATAAAGGACTGCTCAGAAGTGAAGAGTCTGCAACCCTGATCAATGGGCATTTGGAATACAGGCATTTCAGTTAGCCCCTACAGCCAGAACGGATCTTTTACCATAAACATGGCTGCTACCTTTACACTGTAAAAAAACGTTAACTGGGTCCTACAAATAAAACTACCTTAAATAAAAAAATAAAACAAATTAATTCAATGTTGTTTCCCTGATTATCACACTCTCCTTACATACATAAACACATTAGAAACAATAAGTATTGTTTATAGCTTTCTCAACTGTTTCTTTGCAGACAGTGAAAAATCCCCTTCTATCTTTACCTGCTCATCAGGGAACTCTCCTTCTTGCCCTCACAGGGAAATAACTGAGGCTCTAGCTGTAACAAAGGCTTTTATGGTGTATGGTGGAAGGCTGTTCTGCATGGAAATCCATGCCTGTAACAGCGTTGTTGTGCTGCACTCGGTACGTCACGATCTTGTTGTCACGCGCCAGTACATCACCAGTGCAGCACAACAAGATTGAATATTACAAGCGCGATGCGCAATTGAGCGTCAACGGTGACGCGAAAAGAAAGTGCACTGGTACAGATGCCGAAGTAAGCCTTATTTTTTCTTCTAGACTTGTTTAGGGGATCATGGAGTGTTGATTACAGTTGCCATACACTATAAAAAACTGTGCATGAGCAATCATACACAAACAAGGCAGCTGAAAGATCTTGCGGTTTCTGTGGTAATGGACCTCTCAAGCTGCGCTCTCGAGGTCACTGGTTACCACGAAAACCTCTCGATCACAACTGCCTTGTTGTGTATGCTTGCTCATACACAACCCTCTATGCTGTCTGTGTGTACAGTGTGTCGGGAGAAAAACATTCTGCCAGTGGAACTCAGCAGAACTTTGAATCCGTGTATTCTGTGGTAAACATTCCATATCTTGAATGTGGAGAACATCAGAGAAAAAAAAAACAGGAAGAAAAAAGTAAGCAATAATACAATTACAGCATCAATGACATCACTTGCAGTGGGCGGAAGGACTATTTTATCACAAATGCACATAAGTAAATCAATTTTTTCTACATATAAACATACTTTTCCCAACAGTCAAAAGTAAAAAAAAAAGAGGAGTCAATTTTATAAGCGCAATAAGGCACTCAATGGTGTGTGTAAACCATATTTTACAGCACAGCCAGCAGCTGAAGTCATTCAGTCTCGTGCCTTACCACGCCCCTGGCCATGCTGTAAAATATGGTTTACACACACACCCTTTCGTGCCTTATTGCTTACATATATTAGGAGAAAAAGAAGATAGAAAATTAAGATTAGAATAGTAGAGTTTTATTAAACAAAGAGTGGAGGAAAGAAAGAGACAGAGTGAACAGGGAAACAGAAACAGAAGCTACATTATGCTATGTCTGGTCAACCAGAAAGGATATTTGAAGTATACAGGCTCCAAGAAAATTAAAACACACAAGACACACTAATTATATTACCAAACAGGTGTGGAAATATCCCCTCCCTATTCCAAGTGTGGAGGTTGTTAAGAAAAAGACTGAAAAATAGGGGTCCAAGGATGGAGCCTTGAGGGACCCCTGAACGCACAGGATGGCTGTCAGAAAGACTGCCAAAGAATATGACTTGTTGCGTTCTGCCTTCAAAGGTAGTTCTTAAACCATTCTGTTACCCCATAGGAGAGACCGAGGGTAGGGAGTGAATGCAACAGTAAGGTGTGGTTTGGTATCGAAAACCTTGGTGAGGTCAATGTATATTGGCCCACCAATGACCTTGATCAAGAGCCTTGTGAAGGAAGTCCGTGTACTCAAGTAGAGCAGTAGTAGTGCTGTGAGCTTTCTTGAAATCGTGCTGCTGAGGACACTGGATGTCATATTTGGTCAGGTATTCGGTCAATTAGTTGGCGACGATGCGCTCTAGGGCTTTGGGGGGGGGGATAAATATTGGGTGATAGTTTGAGTGCACCGTCCTGTCTCCACCTTTGTGAACAGGTGTTACAATCGCCGCTTTCCATCTTTGGGGAAACTGACTCAGGGAGAGTGACAAATTTAGGAGTTCAGTTAGGGGTAACAGGACATCTAGGGTAAGGCTTAGGAGTTTAAGGTCACGAGAGTCACTGCTAAACCTGAATTTGCCAAGTATCCTTTGTAGGGATTTTTTGGCTTCATTCATGGTGACTCTCCTGAAATTGAAGGGAGAGATAGTTTTACTAACATTACTCTTCCTGTCATGTGCAAAGAAATCAGGGGAAAGTATGCCACTAAGATCAGTAAAGGCAGTGTGAAAGGTGTCAGCTATTTGTTTAGGGTCCTGTATGGTTTCACCATTTACCTCAAGCATAGAGGGGGATATTTTGTTGGGCTTACCCATGAGGTCTGTAAGACTGTCCCAAAATCTCCTGCCATTACCCTAGGAGTTTGAGAGCTCGTGCTTAAAGTGATTGATTTTAGCACGGCGGACTTCACGGGTGCAGGTGTTCCTTGCAGTTTTGTAGTGCTGCATGTCAGCCTGTTTTCCAGAAGTTAGTGAGTGATGCCATAGATTGAGTCCCTGTTGGTCATCAATTTTATAAGGGTGGGGATTATCCAAGGGTTAATTGCACCCTTAACCTTCCATTTATGAAGAGGGGCGAAAGTGTTGCAAGCCTTACTGAATTGGGTGACAAAATAGTCAAGTGCTTGGTCAACATTTTGTGCCACATCCAAGGGTGACCAGTCCCACTGTTTGAGACAGGCCTGGAGGTGTTTAAGTTGCCCCCTGTTTAGGACACGTTGATGTACAACTTTAGCAGGTGACTTAGGGGCCTTGTTAGATCAGTGACACATTAACGGGGAGTAGTTACTGAACGAGTCAGGGAGGACTGTAGTGCAGGTGATTCTGTCTGGGTAGGTAGCGAGGATCAGGTCAAGAAATGAGCTGTAGCCAGTCCTGTAGTTGATTCTTGTAGGAATAGTCACCAATTGGATAATGTCATTGGCTGTGATAGCATCTTTGTAGGGGTCAGCTTCGGGGGCCAACCAATTAATGTTGACGTCACCTAGTACCACCACCTCAGAGCGATGGGGTAAGTTGGTAAGATAGTCAAGGATCATTTTGAAGCCAGTAGCCTGGTCACGAGGAGGGATGTATATTGACAGTATGGTGAACGATTTGCCACGGCAACCAAAGATTGTCTTAACTGCTAGGGCCTGAGAGTTATTAATAGAAGCCAATTGCAGGAGGGCATACCCTTTCACTGCATCTTTCAGGTAGTATATAACGCACCCCCCCCTTTTGCCAAGCCTATTCTGTCTGAAAAGGTATAGTAGTTAGGAGATGATGGTATCAGGAATATTTGGAGATAGCAAGGTTTCAATAATGGAAAACACATCCCGATTGAGCTGTGTTACCCATACTTGCAGGTCATCGAGTTTGGGTAGTAAGCTTCAGATGCTGATGATGGCTAGCTTTAGATTACCATTGTTACGGTTATGGCAATGTAGCTGCTGTGGAGGACCAGGGTTAGGGTGTATATTACCAGACATGAGAAGAAGAAGGGCAATCCTGAGTAGATAATGTCTGAGTGACTTAAGTGGGGTATGCGGTCTTGGTTACAGGGTTTGCACAGTTTAGAGATGAATGGGGGAGAAGTGAGGTGTGAAAGGAAGGGGTATGTTAAAATGCAGAGGTAGAAGTTTCAGCAGCTTACTAGAAAGGCGGGTCTAGGGCAAACAGTGTGCGAGGTACTTGCTGTCTCAGTGCCCTGTGGCATTATTTTCAGATGTGTGTAGTCATACGAACATATGAAACTGCCAGCAGATACAGGCCCCATGGTCTATCTATTCTGCTCGATTGTGCAGCACATCAGTCCATTAGACTGCAGCTGCCCCCCTCCCATAATTCCCTCACTCCCTCCCCCGGTTTGTACTCTCCTGATATGTTATAGATGTAGAGATGTTACTGCTAGAATGCAGCATAGTGAAAAGTATGAGGCGGGTGGGGCTATGAAATTAAGGGACCTCATTTTGTGTGTCAGTTCAGTGGCTGATTGAGGCCGGGTGAGTTACAGGGGGTGGGGTATAATAGGGTGGGGTAGCAGGTGGGGACACGTGGGATTAGTGCTGCCAAGAAATGCCAAATTAATTGAAGGTTATGCTAAAGTGAGTGCAGTGAATGGAGAATGTGGGGAGGGGGGGTTGTTGTGGAGCAGGGATCAACAAATTCCATAGCTCGATGTCCCAGGTTACAAGTTTCTGTGTAAGGACAAGTATTTTTTAAGCTCTCGGTTGTCCCATGGACAACCACCTTTTTCTTGTTTAAGTGCAGTTTTAGTTTTCACCATTATATGCCACCTGCTGACGCTGCGCCTGCTTCTCCTCGGCCGGCCGGTCGTATGACGGACTTCAGCATTACCATGTGGAAGCCAGAGAAAAGCCACCATGGCCTGCACTAGAAGGAGCAACAGGAGCGAGCATGGACATGGCTGCATGAGAAGGACAAGTGTCGTGACTCTGACCCTCTCCGTCCCCTCCCAGTCAGCCATCGATCTCAGTAGCAGCAACATCATCAGCAGGACTGACAGGTTAGTAGTCAGCCAGTATCATTTGAGAGACTTCCTGTCAGTCCTGGCAAGTGGCTGCGGTGGTGGAGGGTTGGGGGAGCTGGAACTTAGAGGTAGACGGCACTTGATTCGTGCTGTACCATCGCAGGGACAGACATGCTGTACTCGTGTAGCACTGGGTTCTTTGCTTAAGCAAAAAAAAAAAGCATTCACTGGGGGAAAATAGAATAAAGCGAAGGAGTAGGGATCGGGGAAAGTAAATAACTGTCAGTGAGTGGGGGGCAGGGCGACATCATGGACCAGGGATTCTCGGGATTATTCAGGGATACAGCTTAAAGGCAGGTATGCTGAGAGTTAAATATTACCAACAATCTGGCCTTTTTTACTTTAAAAAAAAAATCTCACAGAAAACTGAACCACGCATGTTTTAACGTCTTCTCCTTCACCTACCAGGTGGTGTGTGTGATGTGTGGAGTCAGTCTAAATTATTACAACACTGTGACTATGTGCTGTGCCATAAAGTATTTTGCTCTGCCTTCCCAATTCCCAGTCCCTTCTCAGACAGATGCAGTATTGCTGGCTCAAAGCCACAGCAGTGTTAAACACTAATTTTTCTCAATGTGGCATATGCCTAGTGTGTAGTGTGCACTGTGGTGTTCAGTGGCGTGAGAACATTTTCTTGCAACACATAAAAACAAAAAATAAAACACAGTATTTAGTAACACAGAAGCAGAAAAGCTTCTGCTCCTTAACTCGTATTTATATTTTATTAAAATACGCCAATTTGTCACTGGACTACTAATCTGCACATTGGGACTACTAATTTTACTTCAGCTACTTGTCCTGGACAAGTACTTAATTTTTAGATTTGTCGATCCCTGCCATGGAGTATCAAGTGGTGTTAAAAAGGGACTGTGTGACAGGGATTAATAGTAACAAAAAAACGCATAAATTGTAACTGCTAAGGTAGTGCAGTGGTAGGGTTGTTGCCTCCAGAGTACAGGGTCAGAAGTTCAAATCCAACCAGGGGGTGCTGGTGGGGGATTTCCTTAGTGAACAAAGCCAGGGGGTGCTGGTGGGGGATTTCCTTAGTGAACAAACAGTAAAACAGAGGAGTTGGACAGACCAAAACTAAATGTCAGAGGTGCTATGATATACTTGGACAGGGAAAATACGCAGCGCTCAGCAGTGACAGTGGTCACACAATATAAAAAGCTGTAGGAAAAGTAGGTCATGTGACAGGTCACCTGATGCAAGTGAGCAATAAAGCCAGGGACAGCCCAGGAGGTGGGTGGGGCACAATGTGTACCTGTGCTGCTAGCCGGCTCTCTCCCTTACAGGGCTCTGTTTAAATGTTGAGGGAGAGTGTGGATAAAAGAGACACACAGAATTAACATAAAGGGTTTCAAACACACATGGGGGATACCAGGACAAAGTACAGTTGTGCAAGAACTTACTGTAACAGTAGATCTTGAGATGAGCTCTTGCAGTAGGCAACACCGGGTAGGACTGCAGGGTTTTATTTAACTCTAAAAAGTGATTAGCGTTTTGCTTATAAAAGTGCTAAAACTTTGTGAAAATGCATAGCTCTTGTCTCACTGTGTTTAACAAACACAGCAGTTCTAGAAAATCTATCTAAATACTTTCTGTACAGTTAGTATCGTCCCAAGAAAAAAACTGCTAATCAATTATTTAAAACCCTGGACTGAAGGCCAGGTGCCAGGACTACATGGAAATTTCTAACTAGCAGTCTATCATGGAGGATCGCCCCTGCCAACGTCAGCATGCTGATGTCACGAACCCTATCCTATACAGGGGCAGTCCCCACACTACCTCAGTTCTCCTGCCAGAGACCCAAACAGGTGGCAAAATGGAGAACCGAGGTGAGTCATCAGAGATGAAGAAAAGTTATAAGCAGAAGAGAGGTGCAAAGGGGAAAAAACTATCAGGGAAGGAAAGCAGAGCTTGCTGCAAGAGCTCCTCTCAAAGATCTACTGTTGCTGTAAGTTCTTGTGTAACTGTACTCTCTTACCTCGAGAAGGCTCTTGCAGCGAGCAACACTGGTAGGACCGAGTCCCAAGCAGTATCAGAAAACTGACCAAAAAAAGCAGCCAGGAGGAGGCAAAAGGTGTCAGCAGAAGGCTCAGCAAAGAAGGCCCTGAAGGACTGTGAGTCCGAAATTGGCCCTGCATCTAGAAGCAATGTCCAGACTATAGTGCCGAATGAAGGTAGGGACAGAACTCCAGGTGGCAGCTGCAAAGATGTCCGCAGCAGACACATTCTTGAAACGGGTAGGAGAGGCAGCCATACCTCTGGTAGAATGGCCTTTCACCACCCCAGGTAGAGGCTTGTGATACCCTAGGGACCTGCCCTGTGGAGTTCCCCAAGGCTCTGTCCTCTCCCCATGTTGTTCGCAGTGTATATGCTGTCCCTAGGTGAGATCATAAGACGGTATCAGCTGAGTTTTCATTGTTACACTGATGATACTCAGCTTTACTTGTCTTTCACACCCGGGAAATCTGACATGGTTGATGTGCTGAATAAATGCTTGGCTGAGATACAGGACTGGACAGCGTCAAACTGGCTGGGACTGAACCCTGGGAAGACTGAGGTGCTGGTGGTAGAACTGAGTTGAAGAGGTGGGATTGGAGCCCCCGGTGATGGACTGGGTCTTTTTATAGGTCCGACAGAACTGGAGGTTTCATCTAGGTGAAGAATCTGGGCGTTGTTTTCAACAATGAACTGACATTTGAACAAGCCTCTGAACTCTGCCCAGCAGCGGAGACTGAACTCTGGGATTGCCAGAGCCTGTAAGTTGTAAAGTGTCCTGCACTACAGCCTGACTGTTGGAGAAAGTTAATCGCCTGGAGTCTGTTTTTCTGTCCCCACACAGTGACTGATTGACTGTGCTTCTGGATATCTGGACTGCTCTGCACGGGGATTTGGGGTCTATTTCTGTGTTACTTTAAGGGCTAGTTTACTGCTCATCTAGTACTGTTATCCTGTGATTTAGTAGCTGTTTAAATGCTGTTGTTAGAGTGCTTATCTGTGGTAGAATTGCATAGTATGTGTAGCGTGTGTGTCCGCCATCTTGCGCATGCGCAATAGCCTCCTGTATCAGGATACAGTCCCAACAGTTGGCGCATGCGCAGTAGGGTCCTGATCTAGCCCGCTGCATACTAATGTGCTTTCTTTTGTTTGCATTCCCTTTATAGGCCCTGAAGCAGCCCACTCCCTTTAGAACTCTGCCCAGCAGCGAAGACTGAACTCGGGGATTGCCAAAGCCTGTAAGAGGTAAAGTGTCCTGCACTACAGCCTGACTGTTGTGAGGCACTTCCCGCCCACCCAGGGTCGGCGCTTCATTTATTGCTGCTGGCAGGTCACGTGTCACATCACGTGACCTACCCTCCGTTTTACTAAGTGTCCACTTTCCCATTTGCAGCTTATAGACACCAACCACTAGGGGTTGCTGCACTCGCCACTCTAGCTCCTCTTTCAACTCTCTACCCCTCCTAGCTACTGTTTGAAAACCCAACCACTAGAGGTCACTGCAGTTCCCTTTGAATCCTTTCTACCACCTACTTTCCTCACTCCTCCCATCAGCCTACCACTAAGCACCTGCCAGCATCAAACCTGGTACCCTTTTGTCCAAAGTCTACTGACTAACCACTAAGCCAATGAACCAGGCCAACATCTTCCTCTACTTTCAAACTCTTAACCCTTCCTCCCTCCTTTTCTAAATTAAAAAAACTTTCTACACTCTGTCCCTAAGCTGTGCTCAAACCCAGTACCCTTGCAGTCAGAGTCAGCAGCTCTACCTCTGGACCACATTGTCAACCTATTTTATTCCCACTTTCTATGCCTTTTAGTCTCTTACACCCCCCCCCTGCCAAAATATAAGTTTACCACTTCTCTCTTGCTGCCTTTCAACCCTGCACCCTCACTGTCAAAGTCAGCAGTTCCACCACTCAGCTAGCATACCTGTCTATTAATTCTGCAGGATTTCAAAACTCTAAAAACACTCTAACCCTCTGACACTGCTAAAGTGTTATCTGAGTGTTTCTGCAGATCTTGAACCCAACTCCCTGCTGCTACAGCCACTGGCTGGGCTCCTTCCTGCTACCCGGGGCAAAACTTGAACCTAGTACCCTGTGCACCTCAGGCACCAGCTCTGCCACTATACCATAGCGGCAACTAGGCTTAGAGGTGACCTCTCACTACTATCTCCCCTCTATCATCCTAGCACCCCCATTCTTTCTTCACTTCAGCTCCCCTACCCTTACCCACTATGCATGTGCACCCCCTGCTCACCAGCCTCTCTCTTCTCCTCCTCCTCCTCCTCCTTCTTTTGCCTTCCACCAACCCTATTGTCCCTATTAACCCTCGGCCTCACTACTCCAGTGTTCCTACCTACCCTCCTGTCTTCCCCATCTCCTTTACCACTGCTCCTCCCCTCCTCCTCCTCCACACACCCCATAGGCTCCTCTCCACCTCACCCCCATCAGACATTACCTTTCCTCCCCGGCTCCCTTGCGCTTCTGATTACGCAAGCCTTCTCTGCCTGTGCTGCCCTACCCACCCCTGTGCTACGAAACCCCTTCCTCATCCTATCGCTCCCGCGTAAACTCTCCATCTGCCACCCTCTGACCAGAGCAGTTCTCCTCCTTCTACTCCTAACAGGAACATACATCCCAACCCAGGCCCTACCTCCCACCACCCACCCACCAGCCCACTGGTCTTCAAGTAGCCTCCATGAACATATGCAGCCTGCTGAAAAATTTGGCGCCCTACAGTGCTGGGCCTTGGCTCATCAACCAGACATCAGCCCTGGTTGAAACCTGGCTGTCCACATCCACCCCTGACTCATTTGTTTCCCTCCCAGGCTATACCTTATACCGGGAGGACCGGAGTAAACAAGCGAGGGAGGCTGTGCAATCTACACTAGGGACACAATACTTGGACCTGCACTCCCCACCCCTGCCCTTGTAAATGGGGCCCAGGCTCTTACCCTCAAACTCACCCGGACCCCTCTAGGAGCCCTCTCTATCTCACCACAGCCTACGTTCCCCCAAAGAACCAGCACCCGGCCCTGGTATCTTTAACTGACTACCTGGCCACCCTCCACCATAAGGCAGAACAAATCCTAGTTGGGGACCTTAATGTAAATTGGCTCAGCACCTCCTCATCCATGATCAGAGACTCATTTGCCGCCCAAGACCTGACGCAACTCGTCACCCAGCCCACGAGAATAAACCCTAAGAGAGGTACCAGCACCCTTCTGGATGTTATTATAACTAACCGACCCCATAAAATCCAAAACATCCAGGTCCTCCCAGACTCCTAAGTGACCACTCCCTATCCTATTTCATTGGGCAGTCCCCAATCCCAAACCCAAAGCCCAGACCACCCTCCGCAGGTGCCTCCGCCCTGGTGGGCTGAAAAAACTAAAGTATTCCTCACCCAGATAAACTGGTCCCCCATTTGTCGTGTAACCGACATTGACACTACCCTCGCTTCTTCACTCACCTTCAACATGGCCTGTGATCTTTGCACCCTTCACCAAAATCCGATCCAAAAAACAGAATGCACCCTGGGTTAGCCCTGCCCTTCTACAATTACTAAGAAATCGGGATAACCTCTGGCACCTTGCCACTGAAACGGGTCGTCTGTCTGATAGGCAGGCTTACAATGCAGCCCGGAATAAGTGCTCGTGGGCCATCAGGAAAGCCAAGGCCGACCATTACCAGGCCACCCTTACCTCCTCCTGGGGCTCGGACCCGGACTTTCTGGGATAATATTAAGCAACTTAACGGAAAAGCTCACTCCCCTGCCCCATCCCAGTTCACTAGAAATGGCACTACCACCACCGAGCCTGCCACCATAGCTAACTGGCTCAACACGCTTTCACTGACCTTAGCTCAGTCCTCCCTAGTAATTTCTTTGACCCTCCCCAACCAACCTCCCTGTCCTCCAGCACCCCAGCTTCCACCTGCAGAAGATTTCCACCCGGAAGCCAGACCCATCCTAATCAAAGCTTTGAATGGCAACAGTCCGCAGTGACTCACTGTTCCCCAGTATCCTCAGGCTGGTGCTAGATGAAGTCCTTGCCCCACTCACCAGCCTAATTAACCAGTCACTCTGCCTGGGACAATTTCCCTGACTTGGAAAACAGCCATTATCACACCAATTCATAAAAAGGCGACAGATCTCGACCAACAACTACCGGCCAATCTCCATCCTCCCCCATCTCTAAAGCCCTGGAGAAAGTGGTGGCCATTCAAATCACTGATTATCTAGCTAGCATAACATCTTATGCCCAGAGCAACCACGGCTTCGTGCTGGTCAGCAGTACCAGCACTGCCCTAATTAATTCTCCAACTTCCTACATTCCTCCTTGGATACCAGCTCCTAGCTGGTGCAGTGTTCATCGACCTCTCAAAGGCTTTCGACACCGTCTCCCATCCACTTCTGCTGAATGCCTCTGCCACACTGGTCTCTCGGCTGGCCCCTAGCATGGTGCACAAGCTATCTTGACTCGATCACAGTGTGTAAAATCAATAGCACACTCTCGATACCCGTCCCATTCACTCTAGGGTCCCCCAAGGCTCCATCCTGGGCCCCCTTCTCTTCTCGCTCTATCTGAACACCCTGCCAGTGCATGCCTGGCAAAATTCTACTGTATGCAGATGGCGCTGTCCTTTTGCCACCACGCAATCCGTCTCCCTCAGGACACCCTACAGTAGTCTTTCAACAGTGCAGAATCTTGGTTTAAGGGGCGCAGACTCGTCATCAATCTTAAAAGACCAAAGCTATGCTCTTTTCCCAACCCCAAAACAAAGCTAGCAACCACCCATCTATATCCTTCCAAGTACCAATCAGCCACTGGAACAAGTCTGCTCCTACAAATACCTTGGGTTACCTTGACTCAGCCCTCACATTTCACAACCACATGATGCTGTACATCGCCACTAACACACGGCCTGGCATCCTCTTCCGCCATAAGAACCTGCCTTCCCCAAATGCTCTCCGGCTCACTGTTACATCATCCGTTCTGTCCCTTGTAGACTATGGTCTACCAGTCTATGGTGCTGCCGACACCACTGCACTCAAAAAATTCACTTAACCCTGAATAAAGCCTGCAGATTGATTACTGGTGCCCCAGGCTCACACACACCTGTCAGCTGTATATAGAGCTAAACTGCTTACCCTGGATGAGCGCTCCGATGCAAACCTGTCTCCTCACAAAACTAAAAAACCCTACTCGGGCTCTCCCCGGGAATGTGGCATCCATCCACAGAGCCCTCCCACTATTGCAACATGGTCATCCAACAAGACCACTCTAATGGTACCCAGATCAAGAACCAGCCGTGGCCAGAGGTCCTTCTGCTATAGAGCCCCAACCTGGTTTAACTCTCTCCCTGTTCCCATCACCAATGCCACCACCATCTCCAGTTCAAAACCACCCTTCGAAACCACATCGTCAACACTCGTAACTGCTCCTGTCTCTGAAAGTAGCCTCCACCTCTACTTCTCATGACAACGCCCTCCGGGCGGCTCTCCACCTAGAACCTGGCCAGTGCCAGCTGTTTCAGTGTTTACCTATTAGATTGCTCACTATTGATACCAACTTGTGTAACACCTGTTCTCAATTACATGTACCCTGTAACCTAAATGTATTTGTCTGACCACAATGTGACGTGGCGCCTCTGTTGAACGCCTATTGTTTTACAAACCTACACTATGTAACCAAAAACACTATGTATGTCTTTATGTGTCGAAGTACCTTTAGAAACAAGCCTCTGGCTCAAAGGTTGTAAACTGATTTTACAAATAAATAAATTTGATGTTCAGGTGTCGGCAGTTGTTCAGACCGGATTTTACCATCTCCGGAACATTGCCCGGATCAAACCCTTTGTTCCCCCCCCCCCGATGATCTGACCACACTGTTGCATGCTTTCATGACCTTGAGACTTCGATTACTGTAACGCACTCTACCTTGGGCTTGGGTGTGGCGCTGCAGTGCCTGTGGCTACCACGAACCCGGTGTACGGGTGTTGATGGGTCATTCTAGATATAATCATATCACCCCAGTGCTGTGCGAGCTGCACTGGCTGCCGATGCACTGGTGCATCATTTTCAATGTAGGCCTTTTGATCTACAAGGCCCTATATGGGCTGGGCCGGGTTACCTGAAAGAGCTCCTGCATCCCTATGTCCCATCCCATCCTCTCAGATTAGCTACAGGTGCTTTCCTGGAGGTCTCCAGAACTAGGCTGACATCCTCTGGGGACTGGGCATTTGAAGTGGCTGCCCCAGCTTCGTGGAACCAGCTGCCGGAGTACCTCCGGGAGGCACCATCTATTGAAATATTTAAACATCACTTAAAATCCTTCTGGTTTTTACAAGCTTTTGGAATCTAAGAGGGTTTTAAAGGCTTAGAATGGATTCAGTTGTTTTGTTAGAGTTTTAATATGTATTTGTTTTATTTGACTGCTCCTGTTCTGTCATTTATGTATCTGTGATTATATTGTAATGGCACCCTGAGCCTTTGGGGAAGGGCGCCCAAAATAAATAAAATCTACTACTACTACTTACGGTAGCAGTACACAATGCGACTAGCCAACCACTTTGACAAACACTACTTCAAAAGAGGTGCCTCACTCTCTTGGGGGCAAACAAAACAAACAACTGGTCAGTTTTCTTAACAGTCTGGGTGCGGTTTGTATAATACTAAAGTACCCGATGAACGTCCAAAGCATGGAGCAAGGCCTCTCCTTGATTAGAATACTCAGGGAAATAAACAGGTAGGTGGATGGATTAGTAATAAAACTCTTTACACATCAGAGTCTGAAGCTTGGAAATCCTCCAAGCAGAAGTAACAGCAACCAAAAAGAGCACTTTCCACGACAGAAAACGCAGCTCTCAATTGGCTCAAAGTGAGGCAGAGCGAGATTTTCCAGCATGAAAAGAAGGTTCCATGGAAGGATAGGATCCCGGATAGGAGGTTTCAAATGTAGGATATCCTGCAAGAATGTGCGGGACACCTCTAGCTGAGCAACAGAGTTGCCCTCAATAGTTGCATGGTATGCAGCGAGATGGTGGAAGAGCGCACCTTAAGAGAGGAGTACCCCAGGCCGGAGTCCAAAAGGGAGAGCAGGTACTACAAAATCAAATTCACTGGACAGGCGAAGGGATCCAGGTGATGAGCAGCAGCCCAGAGGGAGAAGCACTTCCATGTCAAGGCATAGGTGGCTCTAGTAGAAGGTTTTCTAGCAGCCACCAGATCCAGAAGCAAATGGTTTGATACCTTTTATTGGACCAACATAAATGTTACATAAAGAACAAAGTGCTTGAGCTTTTAGACTAACGAAGTCCTTCCTCAGAAGCTTATGACAGTTATTTAGAAACTCACATACTATTAACACCCAGATCATACATAAAAAAAACCAGAAATAATTCTCATTGGTTTAAAATACTCATTTAAACCACCACTGAAGCTAGAAATAGTTGAACCAGACCTCACCATTTTGCTATTAGCAGAAATGCCTTCAAGGTCAAATGTCATCGGAACAAGAAAACAACCTTCCGAGCAGAATGATGACATTTGACCTTGAAGGCATCTCAGCTAATAGCAAACTGGTGAAGTCTGGTTCAACTGTTTCTAACTTCAGTGATGGTTTAAATGTGTATTTTAAACCAATGAGAATTATTTCTGTTGTTTTATGCATGAACTGGGTGTTAATAGTATGCGAGTTTCTAAATAACTGTCATAAGCTTCCGAGGAAGGACTTCGTTAGCCCAAAAGCTTAAGCACTTTGTTCTTTTTGTAACATCTATGTTGGTCCAATAAAAGGTATCAAACCATTTGCTTCTGGATCTGTTCTTACAAGGACCAATACAGCAAAAACTAAATCTGTACATCAGCCACCAGGACATCCGTGACCCTGGAAGAAACCCCAAAGTGGGCTATAGCTAAGTCTGCAGGAGCCACCCATGTAGATGCAGGGATCTGAGGTCTGGGTGTACAAAGGTGTCCTGTTCCTGGGAGAACAGGCCAATGCACAGGAGCAAGGGTACTGGGGGTGCCACAAATGCACTCCGCAGGTCAGGCCTTCTGCTCCCACAGTGTCAACCTCAGAGCGCAATAGTGTGAACTGGTAACAGACAGGGTAACCCTCCTGTCTACTTTTGGGTCCGAATCACCTTTAGTCCCAAGTTCTGGGGGGATTCAAACTGTGAACCTTATGCTAGCATACCCAAATGTACAGGCTCAGATAATATTCTCTTTGGGGGGATGCAATATATCTTTCGCCTAAGGGCACCTAATCAGGTATCCAAAATGAACTCTTTTAACTCTATAAGAGACCGTAGGTATATTTTTACCTTTTCCCAAGTTTAGTAACACCATCAAGCCCTTCAAACAGCTGTCAGACTTAACCACATATACATCACATGCAAAAAGAACTTGGAAGACACACCCAGGCAGTATCTTAAGAAAATGTACTTTACTAAAAGATGATAAAAATATGAAAAGTGTAAACACAGAACAATATATCAAAAAGCTCACAATCACATAAAAGAACAAGAGATAATTACAAAGCAAAACTCCTACCACAGTACATTTAGATATTTTCTATCTAAGGTATTACCTCTGGAAGTGCATTTTAAAGTTTGATCAGAGAGCTGTGTCTCTCTAGAGTCCCAAGATGATATGACCTACATTTCAGACACAAGTATCAGTTTAAACTCTGTGTCTCCACACCCCTTCTGTGAGTCATCTCACTCCTCCTTTTAGAATATAAAATTACAAAAAATTATTTCCTATCAGGAAGTATTTTAAATAAGATGCCATCAGAAAAAAAAGACATTTCCTATATATAACTCCTTAACTACACATTTCCTTTGAACTCAGCAATCCCACACTGGCACCAATGTGTTAAAAAAGCTAACAGGAATCAGCCTGATGACGTCCTGTTTCTGAAGTCATAAAGACACATTTGGTTTGCACTTCAAAAAGCCTAGACATATCATAAAAAGGTAATAAAATGTCATTCTGTAGGAAGTCAGTTAATTAAATGGTTCCTGGTCAGTTTACATATCCTGTAGTTTCACTGAAACCTGGGGGGGGGGGGCACCCATTGAAGCACAGGTTGTCTTATGTGAGACAATCACATACTATATTTTTATATTACAGATAACACAGAATAGTCATAACCAGCTGGACAAGCATCTTAGGGGGTTCCACTGCCAGCTGCTGCAGCTGGGGGAACCAAATCGGACATGGACAATAGGGGGCTGGGGCTATAAAGATCATCTGCCTCCTCTGACTGAAACCTGAGAAGAACCTCTGCAGGAGCAGGAAGGGATGGACGGTGTAAGAACCTCCCTTTTCAGGAGAGGGACAACGCTTTGTGCCAGAAAACTTCAGGCCCTGGATCGAGTGAGCAGAAAGGTCCAACTCTGGATGGGCCCACCTGTTGAAGAGATTCAACCACCAAGGGCAACAGTTCCCACTCGTGAGCCCTCAACCTGGCCTGGCTGAGACCGTTGGCCAGGATGGTTTGGATGCCTGGAACATGAACGGTTCAGAGTTCCAGGCTGTGCTTGATGGCCCAGTACCTGACTCTCACTGCTTCCCAACAATGGGGGGTAGAAGTGAGTGCCCCCCTGCTTGTTGATGTAGTACACTATGGACATATTGTCCATCTGCACCAGCAGCGGGCCAGGAAGAATGTGGGTCTGGAAGGCCTGCAGGGCCTAAAGGACTGCCCGCATCGCCAGCACATTGATGTGGAGATGCAGCTCCACTTTGGACTAGGTCCCCTGGGTCTGGCGATTGGCCAGGTGAGCACCCCAGCCAAGATCCGAGGCATCCATTGTGAGGATCTGCTGAGGGGACACAGCTTGAAAGGGGACCCCTTGCAGGAGATTGGCAGGGTTCTGCCACCACTTCAAGGTCCTCTTTACTGAAATCAGGGACCATTACTGGCTGATCCAGGTTGAGAGTGTATTGGTCCCAAAGAACCCCAAGGGTCCACTGGGGGAACGTTCTTACAGAGGTAGGCCAGGGGACTGTGGCTATGGCTACTGCCATGTACCCCAACAGGCGGAGGAATGCACTGGCCGGGATCTGTTACTGGAAGAGACCAGACGGGATTACTCTATAAAGCATTCCTCCAGGTCTGCTGACAGGAAAGCTCTGCCCTGGGAAGAGTCCAGGACCGCCCTAACATACTAGAGGCACTGGCATGGAGAGGAACAAGACTTTGACAGACTGACTGTGATCCCCAAGGCCTGGATGAGCCAAAAGGTGCATTCCAAGGTCTGCAGCAAGAGATCCCTGGAAGGGGCCATTAGCAGCCCGTCTTCCAGGTAGGGGAACATGGTAAAAACCATCTCCTCGGAGCTGCGGCCACCACTGCCAAGCACTTGGCAAAGACCCGAGGTGCCGAAGAAAGGCCAAAAGGGTAATAGGAGGGCAAGGGAAGGTTTTCTGGAGGGAATGCCAGAAATTCGAAGGTGCAACCATGCTCGATAAGGTGTAGCACCCATTGATCTGTTGCTACTGCTCACCACCCATCGAGGTAAAGGAAGAACCGATCCCCGACCACCTCCCCCCAAGATCTCTGCTGGGGGGGTTGGGCAAGGAGTCAGGCAGTGGACCCAGGGTAGGCAGAATGGCTGTCAGTGCTTGTAGGGCCCTAGGAGCAGACACTGCGGCTAAGGGGTTTGAGTCTTTTGCTTGAAGGGGCCCTTTGCCTACTGACCCTTGGGGAGCTGGCGAGAGGACTGAGCATTCCAGGGCTCAGACTGGTAGCGGGAATGAACCAAAGTACTTTGCTGGACTCCTGGAGGTGGGAGATGATGTCTTGAGACTCTTCACCAAACAGGATGGAGCCTCTGAAAGGGGCCTCCAAGATGCTGGCTTGAACACTGGGAGCAAAGCCAGACACCCTAAGCCACGAATGGCAATGAAGACAGATCCCTGTCGCCCCATGCCCGAAGGCATCAACAGTATTGTATGCTGCCTGTAGAACATGAGTGCCACATTTGAGCCTGACTTTAAGAACTGGGCCAACTGAGTTTTAGTAGAATCCTCAGTAAGAGTCTGAACCAGATCCCTTGCCTGATCCCAGAAGGCATTCTTCTTGTACTGCACCATATGGGCTAAATAATTCACAGTTCGATTAGCCAGGGTGGCAGAGGCATACATTGGCTTGCCCCACTGATCCAGCTGTCCAGACTCCTTGTCAGGAGGGTGGGTACCTAAGGTGTTTGGGTCTCTTAGTGTGGTCATGGGCTGCATTCATGACTATAAAGTCCATCATGGGGTGTTCCCCTAAAAAGGGCTTAACCAGGAGCGCATGGTAGAGGTGGTCAGCATTCTTGAGCAAAGCTGGGAGGAGGAAGGGTGGTTCCACGCCACCTTGGTAACGTCCACATAGGAATCAATTAAAGGAGGCACCACCAAGGGAAGGGTCTCCTTTTTCTGCAGATATATGGCTAGGTGACGGTGCTCCGGGTCCAGCTCCTCCATCTCCAATCCCATGAGGGACTGGACATGACACATAACGTCAAGTAAGGTACAGTCATCTGAAGGAGATTTAGGAACCTCTCTAGACTGGTCTTGCCCCTCAAAGGAGCCCCCAGAGGACTCTGAAAAAGAGGAGGAGGAATTGTCCCGATGGTTCACTGTGAGGACCGGCGTCAGGGGTGCGGTCCTCCACAAGCAGGAAAGCCACGCAATGCCACCTCAGAAGACCCGTGGTGTGGGGGTCACTAGGTCCTGCCCGGTATGGGTCCTGAGGCGGGGGTCCTGGGGAGGACGAGAAGGCATCCTGGGTGTGTCCTTATTCTGCATGAAGGTCCACCAAGCAGTGAAAAGGGTGTTATAATCCACCAGAGAAGGTGGAGTATATACCGAAGGATAAGGGTATTGTGGAGGGGGGTATGGGTACAACGGCAGAGGAGATGGCATAGGACCACCTGGCTCTGGTTGTGGATCCTGAGGACAGTAGGCGTCAGTTGTGGCGTTGGCCGACGACAGTTGAGGAGGAGTCAGCTGAGGCGTCAGCAGGGCCAGTCCCGGCCTAAGCGATGAAGGCTGGTGATGGTCCGGGGAACTAGCTGACAATGGCCATAATGGTGAGGGTGGAGCCTGTGGGGAAGAGGGTCCTCCGGAGGCTAGGGCAGAGGCAATGCCTGTGCAGAGGAGGAGGAGGAGGAGGAGGCGAGTGCTTGCTCTGGGCGATGCCTGGAAGGACTAGTGCCAACCCCAGAGTCAGGAACTGACGAAGGCAATGTCTTAGTAAGGGGATGAGGCACTGGTCAATGACCCACTACCAGAGGTTCCAATCTTGGCCGAGTTGCCTGGCTGAGAGCCCGTGGGTGACAAGCACCTGAGCGTCAGGGACTGAGAGGCAGGGGATGATGTCTGCTGCCCAGAAGAGCCACTGCCCGAAATGGAGCCGAGGGTGGGCAGCTGGACCACCGGCAGCCTGGAGAAAGTAAGGGCTGACGGGGCAGAAGGGCCTCCCTCCCGGCCAGTAGCGTAGCAAACTCCCAGAGGGCCTGGGTGCAAGGGTATGTTATAGGCCCCCCCCCCAGTTTTGAATAAACATCAAAATTATGATTTGGGCCCCTCAAACCTCGTGGGCCTGGGTGCGACTGCACCCTTGTAGCTCGCCCCCTGCCCCGGCAGGAGGAAGACCCAGAAGCGGTGGCCAGTCTGTGCGGCGACCACGAAAGAGAGGCTGACAGAGGACAGTCCCAGTGCTTGTGCTTCCTGCTCAATTCCTTCTCCTTCCAGGAAGACTAAGCCCCAGAGGACTGGGCCTGGGAAGTGGGGTAACTTTTAGCCTGTAGTTCCTTCTCCACTGTGGCTGTCTGCTTAAGCAGGTAGCCTTCCAAGATCTATAAACAGCATCTCTGTGTGGCCTGGTTGAAGTCCTGGCAGGCCTTGGTGCCCAGAACAGCCACTGCCCGAAATGGAGATGAGGGCGGGCAGCTGGACCACTGGCAGCCTGGAGGACGTAAGGACTGATGGGGCAGGTCAGGCCACCCCGCAGGAGGAAGACCCAGGGGCAGTGGCCAGTTTACGTGGCGACTGCGAGCGAGAGGCTGACACAGAACAGTCTCTGTGCTTCCTGCTCAAATCTATCTCCTTCTGGGAAGAAGACAAAGCCCCGTAGGATTGGGCCTGGGAAGTTGAATAACTTTTAGCCTGTAGCTCCTTCTCTACCGCAGCCAACGTCTGCTTAAGCACATAGCTTTCCAAGGTCTATAAACATAGGCCTCGATGTCATGGTCTGAGCCCAAGAAGAGCAGGCAGGAAGATTAACTGTCCTTAGCGGGAATCTGCTTGCCGCAGGCACACTTCATCAGCCGGTCAGAAGATGAGGATGGAGAAGAAAACATAAACTTAGAAAACACTGAAAACTTGGTTTTAAGCAATAGAAAAATTAAAAGCGCGGGTCAAAACCAAGAAAATGGCAGTCAACTGGAGCCTGCATCCCCGAAGGTCAGAGGTGCTCGGTTCGACGGTGGGAAAGAACTGAAGTAGGTGGGAGGGACGTACGGTCCTCTTTATAGGATAGGCGGACATCAGCAGGGACAGTCCGATAGACTGCTAAGCTTTCTGTGTGGTCCTGTCATGGGGGGCTTCAGTCCTACTAGTGTTGCCTGCTGCAAGCCCCTGGAAGTAAGATTATTCATTTTCAAAATAATTCTGTGGCGTACAAGAATGCCCGAATCAGACAACACGAATAGCCTCTTTAAAGAGGAAGTCTGGGCAAAATTTCTAGCATCAGCAAACTGCAAAGAAGTAACATGTAATAGGAATGTCATATTTTTCCAAGTAAACATTTACAACTGGCTTACGCGTGTCCAGTGATAAGTGTGGCTCCCGTTTGTGGCGCGTCCAACTCGCTCCGCCTCCTCCTTCTGTGAACCAGCCCGAGTCCTCATTACGTCACCTCCGCCGGCTGGCGCAGCTGTTGGTGGGGAATGTTGTTGTCAGGCGAGCAGCATGGTGGTGGTGCTAGTGGAGGTGGAGCAGTTTCAGTTGTGTCCGGGATATAAGAAACACGAACAGCTGATCAGTTTTGCCAGCAGCCCAAGCCAAGAGCAAAACAAAAAAACCTAAAATATGGAAGCGGTGAAGTTGGAGTTCCCTTCTCTGCCACCATCTAAAGAAGACGCGGAGGTAAGAGAGGCGGACGGCAGGCATTTGTGGCCTGTGTGCAGTGTGAGAAAGTTACAGTTAACAAAGCCTTAACAGCGCAGCACTACGGCTTTGTTTTAACGGGGGATTAGATTGGCCAATTATATATAGTGGTCAGTCTGTTGTGTATGGGGGTGGGTAGTAAAGTGCATTTTGTATTAATTCCCTCTGGAGGGTCCTCTAACAACTTCAGCAGTATGGTCGGATGATTCTAGGTTGAGCGTTTGCAACTATTCTAGTGTGGGAATTCCGTGGAGTTAAATGTCTTTATTTTGTTGACGTTGTTATGGCTGAGACACGATTTAATAGAAAAGCTCAGAATTGCGCCCTTTAGATTTTAAAGCGGGCTGCCTAATCCTTATTTCTGTTGTATTTCACTTACAGCAGTTTTATAGTAACGCCCACACCCCGTGTTAAAACTAGACAATGCTTTTGGTCACAGATCTGCTCATAATATTTGACATTTCCAGTGGGACTGCTTCTTAAAGTATTTCCTATGAGATTTGATCTGTGAATTGACAGGAGAGAATAAACAAGTTTACAATACGTGACCAAGAGAGACAACCACGTTTATACGTCTTTGTGGAAGATTAAAGGACCAGGTACTGCAGTAAGTTATGTGGCTAAATGTACCTGTTGACTACAGCCAATGGAGGACTCTTCAGTCGTGTTAGAAGAAGGGATTGCACTGATCATGATGTCTGCTACATCTCATAATACATTTAAACAATATAACGACATAAAATAGTGACAGAAAAGATCTGATCAGTCTCTAGCCAGCCTTCACCAAGATTCCATACTTTTATTTAGTGAAAAGTTTCACCAGGAAAGGCACACTGAACAGTCAAGTTGCTCGTCTCCAGGTGCGTACTGGGAAAAGGGAAGGAGTAACACATTGAATTATATTCACCAAAAACAAGTAAACACAATACGTACATAGCAATTTAGAAACGTATATATGAAGTGTTTATAAATTGGCTAATACAAGCAAAGGATTACCACATAGTTTCAGGGAAAAGGAGTAGAAGAACAGCATAGTAATAACCTAGAACACTAAATAAAGATAACATTACATACACAATAACTATGATCATCACGTAGAAGTGCAATAAGCAAGGGTTTCAGTTATATCAGCTTAAAGGGAAAGGCAGTGAGGTTAACTGTAGTTGGGAGGAGAGAATAGGTAGTGTTTTCATTGTCAGTATAACGACAATTGAGTGGGAAGGCAGGGAGAGGGAGAAGGGAGTCTGTTAAAAGCAGGTGCAGTTGAGAGAAAAGAAGTGCAGGGCTGAAGAGATGAGAGCGGGGAAGATGAGTGTCTAATTTGATGGAGTAGGGTAGGGGACATGGGTACCCATAATACATTATAAGAGTACCCACTTGAGATGGGCAGGCATGTACACAGTACCTCATAGGGCAGACTGTATACATTGTATGGCCTTCTGCCAGCAGTTTTTATATGTGTCTTCTGAAGATGCTTAGTAAATTATAGATTATCCAAATGCTACGAAGTTGAAAATATATGTAACGACAGTACAGTTGTACATTTTTGAAAGCATTTTCCAGAAAGCTGTATTTTTTTGTATCATACATTAAGGTGGTAAATATTCTTATTGGGGTTATTAGTAAATTATTACACTGTTTAAAATATGCATGGATTGAACAGATTGACACAGCTGCAGGCAGTCAATGGAGTGCTAAGTAACCATTTACACTATTGACGCCCCATAGCTCCACTTTCCTCACTGCCTGCCACCTAAAATGCAGTATATAGCATGACATGTGGTGACTTTAAACTGATAGTTCATAATCAAAATAAACTACAAAATGTAGCGTTTGATAAAGAGTCAATTCTGTCTGCTATTACTAGTTGTCCACTATGTAATCATGTTCGTTATTTGACTGGCCTGACAGTGCTGTGGTAGTGTAAACCCTCATGATGCTGGCTACCCAGGAACAGGAATGAGCTGGGGGTGGCAATGGAGAGGAGGATCAATCTTCACAGCGGACCTTTCTCTGGGGAGGGCTGTTCTCTTCTCTGCAGTGTGCAGTGGTCCCACTTGTGTGCTGGCATCCTTCAGGGGATTGGCGGTGAAAAGTGGAGAGTGACCTTGATGCTGACTTTCTGGGGGGACACCAGTGTATCCAGACTGGCCCGTCTCCTTGCTATGTCTCCTGACGTCCTGCCCATTAGGAGGTATGTCCCATCCACTTCATACCCGCCTGGGGGCTAAACAGAGGCTTTATAGAGGTGGCAGTGAAGGTAGGGTGGGGCTGGTAGGAGGGTGCCAGAGGGCTCTAGGGGGAGCTGAGCGCTGGAGTTACAGGACATTAAATAAAAATTAAATAAGTCATTTTCATTATTATAATGGCAAGCTCTCGCTCTGTGCTTAATAATCAGCTTTGGCATAGCCTTGGCCTTCAGAGGAAATGACCAAGCACTGTCTATCTTGCATTCAAATACCCAGTACCTCCCTGGACTTGTATAAGGGATGTCCTCCTTTTTTCTCGGCCTCCAAAACTGTCCTGCAGAAACTGGATGTGGCTTATAATAATTGCTATAGATCTGCTTTGTTCTCCATACGAACATACAAATCTGCCAGCAGAAACAGGACTCGTGGTCTGTCCAGTCTGCTTGAATGCGCAGCTAGCACCCTCACATTGCAGCTGCCCCACCCTCCTCTCCTATCTCACCTTTAACCCCCCCCCTTGCACCCTGTCCCATCCTCTTTTAAAACTGCCCAACGTCTTACAGGATACCACCTCTCAGGTAGAGTGTTCCATTTTGCCACCACCTCTCCATGAAAAATGTCTTTTCAACTCTCTCCGCTATCTTTCACCCCTCAATCTGAGACCATGCCCTCTTGTGTCCCTCCCTTCCTCAACTTAAATACCCCTTCTGTGCCTGTTTTGTTAATCCCCTTCAAGTGTCTGAGGGTCTCTGTCATATTCCCCTGGTCCTTCCTCACCTCCAGGGTGTACATATTCAGCTCACTCAGCCTGTCCTCGTAGGTTTTGCCCTCCAAACCCTGGATCATCTTTGTTGCCCTGAACTGCACCCCCTCCAGTAATTTGATATCCTTTTTCAGAAATGGATGCCAGTACTGCACGCAGTACTCAGAATGTGGCCTGACTAGTGACCTGTATAGCGGCAGGATCACCTCCCTATTTCTGGATGAGATTCCTCTCACAGTACACCCCAGCATCCTGTTGTCTTTAGCTGCAGCCTTCCTGCACTGAGCTGAGTTGTTCATGTTCCCCGTTATAACCACCCCTAGATCCTTCTCCTCGGTGACACCTAACTGAACCCCTTCTCCTCGGTGACACCTAACTGAACCCCCTCAGCTGGTAGCTCCTCCTCGGGTTCATTGCTCTGAAGTGCAGAACCTTAGCACTTCTTCACATTGAAACCCAACTGCCACTTGTCTGACCACTCCAAGTTTTGTGGGTCTTCCTGTAGCCCGCCACCCTCTATGTCGTCCACTACCACTCCATCTTGGTATCATCAGTGAACAGACTGATCTTGTTTCTAATGCCATGTGAGCTATCTGCTATGAATATCCCAAACAGCACCAAGCCCTGACGGCCCGCTCGTCATTTGCCCTTGGCGATGGGAGTACCCCACCACCACCTGTTGCTGCCTCCCTTCAGCCAGTTCACGATCCAGTTTACCATCTTTGTACTTGCCCTCACATATTCCAACTTCCTCCCAGCTGTTCATGAGGCACTGAATTGAAGGCTTGCTGAAGACCAAATACAGGATATTCACTGCATGGCCCTTATACACGTGCACCACCATGTCTGACTAGTATTTCCTACCCAGCTGCATAACCATTCTTACTTTCCACCTGTTATCCTTGTCTCCCTTTCCTTGGGATTCTTCAATGTGCTCCCAACACAACTCTTAAAATTAGTCTAAATGACTCATTACTCTAATGAATAGCAATATTCTCTTCACCCTTTACCCCTACTCCTCACATTGCACTTACTATCTCATCCCTTTGTCATCTCGCTTTTCCCTCTCCTTACTAATAGTTCACTTTTTACAGCATTCCCTCCCCAGGTTGGCCCACGACTACCAGATATCCCCTTCCCATCCCCCTACGGATATCTCTGTGGGGGATGGGAGGGAGTACATGTTGGGTATTTATCCCCACCCTTATATTTCTGTACATTTATTGAACAATTATACTTTGCTGCTATGCACATATATATAACAGGCAATTTTGTAAACTAGTTAGGGCTTATCGATCCATATGTTTTGTTGTCACCATGAATGTTGTTGTATTACCTTGTTATTCAATGTACACTTTGTTTTAACCCTGACTCTGTAAATGTATGTACTTCTACGTACAATGTTTATCATCCATTTGAATTTGTAAATAACCTTGTATTAACCAGGTCCATCTTGCAAATGAGCTCTGCTCAATGATGTCTGCCTAGATAAATAAAGATTTTGATTGATTGATTATCCAGTTCCCTCATTACCCAGTCGTAGTACTCAACTAGGTTGGTCTGGCAGGGTCTTCCTGAGATGAACCAATGCTGCTGACCATCCTGGAGTCCATTGTCCTCCAAAAGGTTACCAGCCTGTCTTTCAGGATTGTTTTCATGGTTTTCTTTAATGAATGTGAGGCTTATTGGTCTGTAATAGCCTGGTTCATCCTTTGGGCCACTTTTGTGGAGGGGCACCACGTGAGCCATCCCCCAGTCGTGTTGCGTGCATCCTGTTTCCAGGGAGATATTCCGGACCTGGTGCCTTATATCCACCCTTGTTACCTTCAGGCCCTCCAGCACCCTGCTTTCCATGACTGCCTCCTCTGTCACCCCCGTTTGCCCGCTTTCCCTGACCACGGAGGTATCTGCCCACCCTTCTCCTTTGTGAACACAGAACAGAAGTACTCGTTTAGTGCTGCTGCCTGTTTTGCCCCCTTCTCCACCCACCACCCCCATCCTTCTTAATCTTCACTATCTGGTCCTTACAGCTCCTTCTCTCCCTTAAGTACTTGAAGAAGTCCTTTTCCCTGTCCTTGATGCCTTGTGCCAGCTTCAGCTCCCTGGAAGCCTTGGCTGCCCTGGTAAGTCTTCTGGTTACCTCCTTGGAGTTCCTCGCATACAATTCCCTGTCCTCCCCCGTCTGGATTTCTTGAACCTCCCAAAAGTTGCATTTTTTTTTTTTTTTGCTCTTACCCCTTCCAAAACCTCTCGATTCAATCAGCTTGGCTTTTTAGCCCTTTCATTTTTGCTCTTTGTCTTGGTACATGACCCAGTAGCCCAAGTTTGATAATTTTTCACTTATGGCTTGCGTCCACGTTTGGCCTAATTCCTGTCAGCTGCCTCCGCAGTAATTCCCCCGTCCAGTCAAAGTCAGCATGCCTGAAGTCAACCACCCTGGTACCTGTTCCTACAGCATCCTTGTCCATGTTGAACGTGAACCACACCGAGTGATGGTCATTCCCAGCCAGCGGGTCCTCCACCCCCAGCTCCCTCGCAGCCTTCCTGTTAGTTAGCATTAGGTGCAGAGTTTCTTCTCCAACTGAGTCAGCTCACTAACCATCTGCGCCAGGAAGCTGTCATGAAATGCTTCCAGGAGCACCTGCTCCCTTGCAGTCGAAGTGACTGGGGTGCGCCAGTCTACTCCTGGTAGATTGAAGTCCCCCACCATCATGGTGTTCTCTTTCCTGCATACTCTCCTAATCTGCTCTGCTAACTCCCTGTTCAAGCCCTCTGCATGGAGTGGTGGACTGTACACCACTCCCAACCTCGGTGTCCTACTTTTCGAATCATGGAATTGCATCCATGATGCCTCTGTCCCACCTCCTCTCCCTCTTCCCTTGCACACCTTATCCCCTCCTTAACGTAAATTGTTCCCCCCCACCTTTCCCTTTGCCTCTGTCTTTTCTGTATATCCTGTACCCTGGGATCATCAGATCCCAGTCCTGGTATTGGGTGGCCCAAGTCTCCGCGATGGCTGCAATGTTCACCATCCCGATAGCCAAGAGAACCTGTAACTCAGCTGCTTTGTTCCCCAGGCTCCTTCGCTTTTAGGGAGACAACCCTCCACCCTGTTCCCTTCCCTTCCTTAACACGTACCTTCCCATTCAGAACCCCTGTGGCCCTACCCTGGTGCCATCCCTGTTAGCTTGGGGGGTGTGCTCGTTTGGCTCCCCTGTCTGGCAGCCCTGCATACCTGCTACACACTCGCACAGAGAGCCACATTCTTAGATTAACCACATGAGTGTTACATTTATAGTAAACGCTGAAATATTCACCTGTTGTGACGCTCATGCAACCAGTGCTCAGTAGGAATATTCATTCAAGCAATGAATCACTTAACTAAAAGACATGATTCTTAAGGCTATTAAATGATGATTCCTGTTGGCTAAAATTTCTGTTACAACATATACATTGCATTCAAACACTTTAATTTTCTAGCCTCCCAACAGTAAATATAGAAGAAGGTCTTTTCTTTTTTTTTTTTTTTTAATCATTACATATTTTCTCCCTCTGTGGAGCGGGCCCACTACCTCTGGCTGCGGCACCCATGTCCCCGAGCCAGGTCTGGTGGATGGATAACTGCCCTGTGCCACAGGGGTCGGCCCCCCCGGACAAGGCGCCTGTGTTTCAGGGGTGCAGGGCACGCTATCAGCCACGACATCACCCCTGCCATTTCCACTGTTCTTTCTCCTGGGGAGCCAGACATGCAGTGGCATTCTAGGCACGCCCATGCCCCCCGTCAAGCTCTGTACAAACTGTAGTGCAGTTGGCCTCCACCAGCTGCCAGCAGCACGGCATGAATCGATACATCCCAGAGAAAGCCCAGAGAAAGGAGATGTCGAGGATGCTCAAGCCTTCTTCTACCCTGCCAGCCTGAGTCCGTTCCTGAACCCGGATCACCGCGCGTGGTGTGGCGTGCAGCGCCTCAACCCTCAGCACCACCGGGCTGGCAAGAAGGCTTTTTTTTTTTTTTAATAAACTACAAGTCATTACATGTGTAACATTAGATGAACATTTTCTCACCTCGTAAGTTAGAACAAAAAATTTAAGTCCGATGAAGTTGGGAGACACACCACACATTTTCGGTGAGTGGAAGGCTAGAGACCACAAGCCATTTGTGGTGTTGTGCACAACATGTAAGGGGGGGCACTTTGGTCAGCCATCCGGAAAATCAGAATTCCAGCAAGAGGGCCCCTCGCCTGTCTTGCACTGTACACGAGGCACTGCCGTGTAACACTCGTGGCCATCTTAAGCCATTCACTTCAACGCACACCTTCCATGTCAGGAGATTAAAAGAATTTGGCAACAAGTTAATCAGGTCTAAAACTACAGTATTTTACTGCTACTGTATGTTATTAAGTGGCATTCAGAACCCCAGTGAACCCCCCTCCAAAATAATGTCCTCCCGACACACTGTACTGTAAGTAATATTAAAACCGTACAAGACATTAGCAAAATATATAAACGAGGACCTCCTAGGGAGTTATAGCATGTTCCATTTTAAGTCCCAACAATTTGAGCCAATAGGGACTGTAATCGCCCTGTAAGAAATACACTTGTTAAGACCAACTTAAGTTCATACACCAAACCTTTCAGTTTAGGAGTCCACTTCTCTGTCCAGTGATCCTGGGTTTGCCATAACATTTTGTTTGATAACAGGGAGTTTGGCAGCAAAATCACCAGCCGCCTTAACATTTGCAAAACTGTATATCTTGTCCAGATAAGAGCACTGGAAAAGACATCCTATACACTGTTGCTGCAGCGTTCAATTTAGATGCGACTACCTCAAAAGCTTTTCTTCTTACCCCAGGAGTCCTTTAGCATCAGTAACTTTTTGCACTTAGCTGGCTAGGTGCAATTGCCCCGGAGGTGTGCCTATAAGAGATTTTTTAATGAGCATAAGGCCAGCCAGTCAAAAGACAGGAGAGGGGTGTGAACTGAGTGAGAACTGTTGACTGCTTCAGAATTTTTTCTCCGCTGGACTGAGCATATTGCCTATGAGGTGTTTCCCAAGCCTCCCAGTGCTTATCTGGGTAAAGTTTTCCTCATAAATCATTATCCTTTAGTGTACTGAGTGACAACTTTTACTTTTTCATTAGCGCTTCACAGATTTATTTATAGCGCGACAGCGCTATTTAGTCTTTATTTAGACTTTTTTTTACCACGACTATTTACTTTAAAGCCTAATTTTATCGTATGTATTAATTTTCAACGGTTTCCTTCATTTTTGACTAATTTCTTGTGGGAACCGTCGAATTGGGGACAGTTATCTTGTTTTTTTACCTCAGACCTCGTGGGGTTTACTGTGAGGCACCTGCAGTAGATTTCAAACATAAACAGTGCCTGGGGGTTTTCTGTCTAGATTGGCAATTACAAGGAAACCTTCTTTGTTATATTACTGGACCTTGGTATCATCTGTTTCAGGACTGTCCGTAAGGGTCCAGCAGCCACCTGTGCACAGTTGAGTGTTACTGGTTTTCTATTAAGATTGGCACTGGTATAGATCCCAGTTTTACAACCCAAAAAAAAGGCACTGGTAATAGACAGAGTTCATTAACTGGGGCAGGACTGGCCGGTGGCATTTTCACAGAAAAATGCACTTGGTTCATAGGTCCAGAACTGGTTTGCTTTGCTTAAATTGGCAAACATAGCAGACAAACCGTTGATAATTATGGCTGAGAATCAAAGGTTTCCAAAGAGGGGCCATTAAAAAATACTAATATCAAAACCAGAGGTGCTGAGGAACCCTCCAGATCCCAGTCAAAAAATAAAGCTTCCAAAGATGAAGTTCCTCACAAATTGAAAAATAATAAGAGTGACGAAAAAAGTAAGCTTGATCAAGCCTCTGATGAAGGTGCTAAAAAGAAACTCTGTCAAGACAGATATGCTTCCTTTGCTCCTGGGAAAGCCAATAATGAGACAACAGGCAGCTTAAAGCATTCAGAAAAAACAAAGCACTTAAAGACTGAGCAGGTTCTTCCGTCAGTGCAAGATATAGAAAAAGCATGGCAACTGTTTCAGACCCTTCAAAAGATGTGTCCTTTATTTACTGGGACTGGCAAGCACTCTTCCACAGTTCTCTGTTCTGTAGACTGTGAGGGTGACGCAGATGATGATCAATTCTGTGATTCCCCTGACATGGATTTTGAGGGCCTTGAGCCTCAGGAGTCCCCGGACCCTCACCTTGGGGATCCCTCTGGTGACCACGAGGATCCTTCCTCTCTGTTTTCATTTATACAAAATATGCTGGATACCCTGGACCTCCCTACACAGGAGCCCAACCAGGATGTCGATGAAGACAAAGATTATAGGGAGATGGAGGGTCTTTCATCTTCAAAGACCCTGGTCATCCCTTTCTATAATGGATTTAGAAAAAATACCATGAAGGTGCTTTAGCACATCACTTCAGTACTAGGGGTTGATAAGCGGCTTGAGAAAAAATATAAATTGTCTAAAAACCCCTGCATGACGTGGTTGTCCTAGGCCTTCTACTCCAAAAGGAACTCACTTCACTAGAAACTTGGCTATGTAATAACAGAATGGTACTAAATGCCGACAAGACCAAGGCAGTGCTATTCGGGCCAAGATCACTGGGATTTGACAGGTCCTCATCCCTCTCCTTAACCTCACTCTCTGGTAAAACCATTAACGTAGTCCCCTCCCTTAAATACTTAGGCCTCACACTGGATCAGAATATCACATACAAGGAACACGTGGACCAGGTCACCAGGACCCTACATCGTAAACTTGGCACCCTCTACCGACTCAGGGACCAACTCATCCCTGAAGCCAGGCTCTCCATAGCTACCAGCGTCCTTCTACCCAACCTGACCTTTACGGCCCCTATTATACAGGGCATGGATAAACAAGAGATTTCCAGGATGCAAACCCTATATAATAAAAGAACTTGTTTCACAACCTTAGACCACCTGAGACGTCACCACTGACACATTTTGGCCAATCTTCGTTGGCCCACATTGGTCGCCCGCCTCCAACACCCCTTGCTTGTCCAGGCCTACAAGCTTCTCAAACCCCACGCTCTGCCAAGCATTGCCGGGACCATAACCCTCAAACACAACCCAAGGAACCTAAGGACCTCAGATAGGACGCTATTAGAAGTCCCTAGGGTAAGGACAAACGCTGGCGGAAGATCCTTTTCCTCCCAAGCAGCCTGCCAATGGAACAAGCTCCAGGCCTCCTCCTCACTTATGAACTTCCGCACCAGGCTCAAGTCCCATCTGCTGACCTCAAGCGTATGCCACTGTCATGGCACTTAAAGCTCCTAAGGTACTCCCCTCCTCTCCAACTCCCGTCTCCTAGCTTAGCCTTCCTACTACCTGCCTTATACAGACTGCTCGTCAGAGGCCACGTGTAACCCCTGAATAAACTATATGCAAAGTACTAGGGGCAGAAGGGGCCAAAGAAGATCCACCTCTACCCAGCCATCTGTTTCTCAGTCTAAGTCCTGATGTGAGTGTCCAGGTCACCTCCCCATTTCCGGTTGGAGGCAGACTCCCTCACTATCTTCAGCACTGGTCCCTCATCACGTCGGACAAGTGGGTGCTGGAGATAGTGGAGAAGGGTGTGTCATTACAGTTCAAGCAGCTGCCAGACCTCAAGCGTACCAAGGTGTCAAGACCTCTGTCACCATCACAGATACCGCTGTTGGAAATGGAGGTACAAAACCTGACTTTACAAGCAGTGGAGAGGGTCCCCACCCACGAGAAGGGCAAGGGCCTCTACTCCAGGTATTTTCTGACACAGAAGAAAACTGGGGAGTGGCGACCTATCTTAGATCTCAGATATTTAAACAAACATCTGAAAAAATCCAAATTCAAAATGGTCACTCTGTCACTGGTCATACAGTCTTTACAGCAGGGCGACTGGCTAGCCTCCCTCGACTTAAAGGATGCCAACTTCCACATACCCATAAGGAGATCTCACAGGAAGTTTCTCAGGTTAAAACTTCCTTCGGGTCACTATCAGTTCACCGCAGTGCCCTTCGCTCTGTCCTCGGCCCCAAGAGTCTTTACCAAGTGTCTCGCAGTGGTAGCAGCACATCTCAGGAGATTAGATGTCGCTCTCTACCCCTATCTGGACCTCTGGCTCATAGTAGCAAGGTCTCCTTGCCAAGTCGAGGAATCTCTTTCCCTCACAAAACGCACTCTGGAGTCTCTAGGTTTCCTGGTAAATCTCAAGTTTCACCCGGAACCCACCCAGCTGGACGCTAGAAGGGATATGCTTTCCTTCTACAGGAAAGAATTCAGAGTTTCCTTTCAGTGGCTGATTCTTTTGCCCAGGGACAGCCAAGACCAGCCAGACATTTCCTCAAACTTCTGGGACATATGGCCTCTATGACTGCAGTAGTCCCAGGGGTCAGGTACAGGATGAGACTCCTGCAAGCCTACCTCAGAGCTCGATGGTCTTAGAGAAGCAACAAATTTTCAAAGTTAATACCGATGTTGGAGCAGTTTCTCCAAAATTTGCTGTGGTGGAAGGACCCTGCAAATTTGCAGGCAGGGGTTCCATTTCAAGCTCCTCTTCCCACAAAGGTGATCACCACAGATGCCTCCCTGTTGGGCTGGGGAGCTCATCTAGACTGTGCCTCAGTAAGCGGCAACTGGGCTCCCGAAGAGTCACAGTTGCACATAAATCTTTTGGAACTCAGAGCAGTCTTACTAGCTCTCAAAGCTTTCGCTTCCAACATAGAAGGGCAGGCGGTTCAAATTCGAATGGACAGCACCACTGCAATGTTCTACATAAACAAGCAGGGTGGTACCAGATCAGGACTACTCCGTTTGGAAGCTCTGAAGTTCTGGTCTCTAGCATTCTCCCTGGGAGTCAGCCTCTCAGCTATTCACCTCCCAGGCAAACTCAGTACTCTGGCGGATGCTCTAAGCCGCATCAGTCAAGGTCAGAGCGAATGGACACTGAACAAGCAAGTACTAGCCACAGTGTTCAGGCAGTGGGGCACACCAGACGTGGATCTGTTTGCCTCGCCTCTCAATTTTCAGCTTCCTCAGTACTGTTACAGGCCTCCAGTTCCAGGAACACTTCCTCTGGATGCCCTGATCCTGGACTGGTTAGGGAGGTTCCTATACGCATTTCTTCCTTTTCCCCTAATATTCAGGGTTTTGCTGAAACTCAGGCAGCCGTACACGAGGCACTGCCGTGTAACACTCGTGGTCATCTTAAGCCATTCACTTCAACGCACACCTTCCATGTCAGGAGATTAAAAGGTCGATTTCTCTGTCTGTTTCTGGATGGGGGCATGCAGGTGTCTGTATTAGAGGAGGAAAAGGACCTGAGAGTAATAGGGTGACATGAAGCACGCAGTGTAGAAAGGCAGCAGCCAAAGCAAATAAAATGCTGGGCTGCATCGCCAGGGGAATCGCCTCTAGGAGGGAGGAAGTTATTCTGCCTCTGTACAGGTCACTGGTGAGACAACACCTGGGATACTGTGTTCAGTTCTGGTGCCCTTACCTGAAGAAGGATAGCAAAGTACTGGAGGGGGTCCAGTGGAGGGCAGCCAGAAGGATCCAGGTCATGGGGGACAGAACATACGAGGAGAAGCTGAGGGTGCTAAACATATACTCCCTGGAGGACAGAAGGGAGAGGGGGACTATGACTGAAACCTTCAAGTACCTGAAGGGCATAAACAGGGTTGGTACAAAGTGTCATCGGGGCACAGGTCAGGAAGCATGGGGAACCAGGAGCAGTTTCAGAATTCACAAATAACATTTTATTTTTCTCAATAACAGCAAAATAAAATAAAAAAAAAAAAAAAAGTTTGTTATAACTATTTACAAAGGTGGCACAGAGAAAACCGTCCTACTTCTGAGTTTCAGTTCTCAGTCTCTCTTTTTTACAAAACAGTGCATCCTTGATCCTAGTGGCTCTGGACAGCCCAGGCAAGCCTGGTACCCTCTCTTTCTCTCAATGTCCTGCAACAGGCCCATTCGCCTGCCTCCAACTCACTCCCTGCTGACCCTTCCTCAGACGGGAGTGCAGTACCCAGACGTATACTCTTCACCTCAAAGCCTGGTTCTTGAGGAGTTAGAGTTTCCATCCTCACAGTACTCTGAACAGGTCCTTAAGATACTGAGGATGGCTAAAAAAAAATGAACACTAAGAAGACTTATGCAGCCAGATGGAAAAGGTTTTCCCTCTGGTGCAGAAGCGAAAAGGTCGAACCCCTATCAGCTTCAGACCCTCAGCTGCTAGACTACCTGGTACACCTACAGGCATCCGGCTTGAAACCATCTTCACTCAAGCAACACCTGGCAGCAGTTTCAGCCTACTTTTCAGTGGGAAAGAAGAAATCATTTTTTTCCCGTGACATTTTTAAACAGTTTTCCAAAGGCCTCTTGCACCTCCAGCCTCCAACCAGGGAGCCTGTTCATCCTTGGAGCCTGAACCTTTGCATAGATGGGCTCGTGAATCCACCTTTCAAGCCTATGTCCACAGCCCACATCAGGTTTATAGCTTGGAAGTCCATCTTCCTGGTAGCCATTATGTCTGCCAGGAGGATTTCAGAGCTACAGACCCTGTGCACTGAGCCAAATTACATCATCCCTCACAACGATAAAGTTGAGCTCAGGACAAATAGGAAATTTCTGCCAAAGGTGGTTTCAGAGTTTCACTTGAACCAGTCCATTACTCTACCGGTTTTCTTTACTGAACCATCCACTCCTGGCGAGCAAAAGCTCCACAGCTTGGATGTCAGAAGAGCCATCTTTCACTACCTAGAGCATACTTGACAGTCCACAGGCTCTTCCACTCAGTTGTTCCTCACCTATGGGGATGTAGGCAGAGGAAGACCAGCTACCAAGAGAACTGTTTCTCGTTGGTTGGTCTCTTGTATTACATTCTGCTATGAGAAATCTGGTCAACAACCTCCAGTGGGGCTCAGGGCCCATTCCACCAGGGGCACTGCAGCCTCGCTTGCAGCAGCAGGGGACATTTCCCTACTGGATGTCTGCAAAGCAGCTACCTGGAAATCTGTGCACACTTTTGTGAAACACTACAGTTTGGATGTGCAGACTAGATGTGATGCCAAATTTGGCAGGGCAGTTCTGCAGAGCCTCTTTCCTAAGTAGGTTCTTTGCCCGCCTCCCACTTGGTCCTGCTTGGTAGTCTGCAGAAAGTTACTGATGCCAAAGGACTCCTGGGGTAAGAAGAAAAAATTACTCATCGCAGTAATCTTCTTTCTTCCATGGGGTCCTTTAGCATCAGTAAGCTCCCACCCTTCCTTCCCAGTTCACCTGTTGGAGAAGGGCTCTTATGTCACCTTTTACCAAATTTGGCATTTGTTATTGATGAGTTTTTACCTCGAGTTGCTGTTTTTATTTCCACTTTTGTACATTTACATGTTTTTCGAATCCTGGGCATTTGCCCTCATTTTTCCTTGAAAAAATTCTGAAGCAGTCAACAGCTCTCACTCAGTTCACACACCCTCCTGTCTTTTGATTGGCTGGCCCTACGCTCAAAAAAATCTCTTAAAGGCACACTTCCGAGGCAGTTGCACCTAGCCAGCTAAGTGCACAAAGCTATTGATGCTAAAGAACCAGGGGTCGACAAATCCCATAGCCTGACGTCCCGGACTATCAGTTTTGTGTCCTGGACAAGAATCTCATCTGTTTCTAGCTGTCCGACGGACAACCAGCACAGCAGTAATTAACCAGGCAGCTCAGGGCTGAGATAAGGGAAGACGCTGCAACAGGAGCAAGCGATCGATCGGAAGAAAAAAGAAAACGGCT
The DNA here is from genome assembly GCA_016271365.2 of Neoceratodus forsteri. Lineage (NCBI taxonomy): Eukaryota > Metazoa > Chordata > Ceratodontiformes > Ceratodontidae > Neoceratodus > Neoceratodus forsteri. The sequence continues at coordinate 839,093,193 of CM028134.1, forward strand.
TTTTTTTTCCCCTCTTCAATCCAGGGAGCAGGACGTCATGTGGCATAAGGCAGATTAACACTTGCTGTGCTGTGGACAGCCGTATCTGTTCAAAATCCCTGTTTAACCGTATTCTACATCTGTCAGCAGTCCAAGGGTTAATGAAGCACAGAGTCTTTAGGTGTCCGGAATCTTACGGCAAAACAAAAGAAGATTGGCTATTAGGAGCAGGAAGAGAAAAGTGGGTGGAGAAATCTCTGAATAAGGCAGTTTAACCAGAGGGCCCCCACAGCTACAGTAAGTAGCAGTGACTGCAGCGTTTCTAAGAACAAATCTCTGGAGCTGTCGGTCGGAGCCAGATCTGAATTAAAAAAAAATATATATGTTGGGGAAAACAGTTCAGCACTCCCGCTCCCTGCTGTCAGGCTGTACTCCACAACAGCAACAGATAAGGTTGCATGCACACTGCACAGCACAGTCCGACAGCACATGGTAGAACTGAAAAGGTAGGCTATAGAAACAAAAGTAGAGCACCAGGAAAGACCACTCTGACTAGCAACTGCAGCTTGTCTTAGGCTGTTGGTATTTGCTGACTGGTTAATTAGAGAAGGCAAACTCTCAGGATTTATGAGGAGAGAAAGAGTAACACAAGAAAACTAAAGGGTTCAAAAGTGATAGTGATGAGACTGCATGGTAGCATTCAGCTTTGCAGTCATATAACAGCTGGTTCTTCTGGCTATTCTCTAAACAAAATTAAAAGTACACTTTGGTCTTGAGAGATTAGCAGGTTAATTGGAAAAAATGGGAAGGAAAGGGAAGGGCAGGAAAACTGCACATCCACTCAGAATCACTGCAAATTGCAGATTATAAAATATCCATTTAAGTGAGTACTCCCAGGTCAGCCATGAATAATAACATTAAAGGATGTACACTGCTGCAAGTGGTACAGTATTTTAGTTCATGCTATAAATTGCTTATCTACTTATACAATCTTTTAGAAAATGTTAAGACTTTTACAGCATACCAATATAGCATGGATTCAGTGTGTGTCCGCATATACTGTACTATGAGGCAGTGTCCCTGTGTGTGCTGCTCAGCATACCCCCTTCCCCATTAGTAATCAACTAAGCCAGTAAAGTGTCTGTTAAGCTTGCTCTGTGATCACATGCAATCTGCAAAACCACTACTTTTATTCCTGTTAGTTTTTGCTATTGCCATTTCTACCTCCTGATTTTGTCCTGCAACAAAGAGGTTGTACAGAAAGAAAATTCAGATGGTTAATTTTCTCTAAATGACTATTTATGATGGGACTTCCAACATGAACACTGGGACTACTACTTTTGATACAGCCACTCGTCCTGGACAAGCACTTAATTTTAAGATTTGTCGATCCCTGTAAAGAACCCCATGGAATAAAGAAGATTACTGCGGTGAGTAATTTTTTCTTTTCAATCTTGTGGTGAAAGAATAGTCTGTAAAGAAAAGTACCTTGTTTTCACCCAACTCAATAGGTGAAGAGTTCCGGGCAGCTTTCGGGATCTGATCTCGAATTTATTGACGAGGTGGTGGTGAACAATATAGTGTCCACATTAGAGGTTGCCCTACAGAGGGTGATCCTATAAGCTTTCACAGTGGGTATGGCAAACCCCAGTCCTAGTGCTTCAGGTAACCATTTCTTCAAAAAGGTGTCCAAATCTCCCTCCTCTGTTTCCTCTCATACATCAAGCAATCTCACGTTGGATGAGCATGCTAAATTCACAAGTTGTTCAAATCTGCTATGGACCAAGTCTTGCTGTTTGTTCACTGTAGCTGTAGTAGCCATTGCCTTTTCCACCATCCTGTCCTGTTCCTCAACAGAACTTGCAATCACCTCAACTATTTGCTTGACAATTACTATTTTTTCATTTTGTTGGTCCAACTTTTTATCGGGCTGCTAGATTGTCTGAGTTAACAAATTGCACACTGTAGATAGTGCTTGCTGAAAGATCTGCACCACTTTCTAGTGGCTGTTGTTCTGCTGATGGTTTAGAAGGCCCCACCTGTCCACTTGCTGAGTTCATTTTCCAAGCTTCTCTTGGTCTTCCTCTTGCATGCCAATCTCCAGTTATACTAGCTACAGGGTAAGAAGTGTTCAAGAAACTAGTGAAGTCACCAGAAGTTATTTATCTTTTGTAGTTTTAAACAACATAACTGTTAAAGTACATGGAGCTTGAGTGGAGTGCATCTATCACGCTCGTTTGCAGTCCTCCCCCACACATGTTTCTTCTACCCTTATCTAAGGAAGCTCTTCTCTGGGCAAATTTTCAGGATTATTTTCGCTCCCAGTAGAAGCGTTAGCATGTTGGGGAAACATTGAGGTGGTTGGTCATCTGGTACTCAAGCTGTCTGTTGCATTACGTTGTATGTTCTTTATACTTGCTATAAGAAATACATAATTGTAATACACTGCCTAGTGTGCGCCGTTGCTTTCTCCTAGTTTTGAGCCTAGACAAAGTTAATTATCCTGGTATCCAGATTTATTTTGGTTAGCCTAAATGCCACATATATGCTAATTTGCTAGTAGGGAATTGAATTTGATAAAATACCAACAAGAAACCTGTAGTGTCACATGTCATGAAGCATCATGTGAGCTCACAGTGGTGAGGATAAAGGCAGGGCCTTACCAACAGGTATTGGTGGTACCACGGTAAGCATAGTATCACTAGAATGCTGCTTGTCAAGCCCCATATTTGTTGGCCAGAAGAAGTGACCTACGAGGAGGAATAATCAAGTCTGCATGGAGGAGAAAGAGGAGTGCATTTGGCCTGTGCAGATTCATTTATGGTGGTCTGCAGTAGACATCTTGATTCTTATTTCAAACTCATTCTGTTCTTTCTAGCAGCCTCCTACTCAGCTCAGTCCAGTATCAAATAGGTGATCAAATCTGTGTGAAGAAAAAATCTGACAAAAAAATCTCATTGTGGGTGGACTTTTGTGATTTGGAATGAATGGGCTTGTTCCCCTTAAAACAGGTGAAGATGGAACAATCTGAAAGGTATTTTGGGTCTGCCCCTTTCCACGACTCTTTGGTATTGTTTTATTTCCGCAACAGGGGAGAACTCATCCTGCAAGCCTGCAGGACTTTTCCATTAGCTTTTTGCATGGTTTTCTTCCCTTATATAGTTAATTTTATCACGTACAATACATGTATGCATTATGCAATTCAACTGCATACATGCATAAATACATTACTAACCATTGCATAATAAAGTGAAATTATAACCCATAAACAATTATAGTAAAGAATCTCCCTTATATCTTCAGTACTTCATCAGGAGCATTGAAAAACAACCATCAAACTTTTTTTTTTATTTAAAACATTTGTAACCGGGAACGTCACACTGAGCCCAAGCCCTTTTCCATGTGTGACCCTGGGAGAGGGGAAGGGAAATACAAAAAGAATAACATTGCAGAACATCAGAGCATGGTTGCATATACATCACAGGTGCAAGAGCAGTATGGTGAACAAGTAGGTAAACAGCAGTATGGTTCATCGCACTATGAGGACAAGCGTACAATAAAATGCTCAGTGCCTCTTGTGGAAGGTGACAGTGCTATGGAGTACAGACTCAGTCTGGGGGTGCATTCACAATTAGCCTGAACTAAGGGGGGCCTAAGTAAGCAGGGGAGTCCAAAGAGAGGGGAAGAAGAGTCAAGAGGGGAGTTGACAGGGACAGGAGGGAGCAGGAAGGTGCCTTAGCTGTCATTTAAGGGCTGGGAGAGAAGGGGAGAGGCATAGAAGAGAGGGGAGCAGGTTCCAGAGAGAAAGGCAGTAGTAGAAGTCAACTTGCCCAGCAGAGGAGTCGGGGCGGGCGGGAGAAGATATTGGAATCTCTGGATTTGACAGAGTAAGAAGAGGAGGGGACGGGGAGAGAGGAGGAGAGATAAGAGGAAGGGATCCGAATTAGTATATAGCAGTGAAGGGGGCACTGTGAGACTGGCAACGTGAAGGCAGTGGGAGGATAGAGGAAGCAGTGATAAGTACAGAGGGGAGAGTTGGTAGCAAAATGACAGAAGGCATTTTAGAGGGTATCCAGTCTGGTAAGGGAAGAGGAAGGGGTGGTGCTGCCATGTATAAACCAAAGAACAATTAACCACATTAAAGCCACAAAATAAATAATATTAAATAACTATATATAGTTTATACAAGATTAATAAAACAGACTAATAATTTAGAATGTGCTAAGATAAGATGTTGCTAATAATCCCCAGATGCTTGTTGGAACAGATAAGCCCCTCTTAAATGCCTTCACTGAGGGGGCCTCCCTCAAGGCTTGGGGTAGAAAGTTCTAAGGCGTTGGGCCCGCTACTTCAAAGGCCCAATCCCCTGAGCTCTTCAACCTAGTTTTAGAAACCACCAGGAGGCCCTCCCCAGTGGATTGGGGTGGGCAGACAGGGATGTGTGGATGCAGGAGCTCAGCCAGGTGTCTAGGTTCAGCCCGTGTAGGGCTTTGTGGGTTAACAAACCCACCTTAAATGCGATATGCCCATTCACCGGGAACTGGTGCAGATCTTGCAGTGCTGGTGAAATATGGCATGATCGAGAGAGGCCGGTAAGTATCTGGGCAGCTGTGTTGTGCAGCAGGTGCAGGCATCGTAGCATACACTGGCATCTGGCAGTTGGGTTTTAATGCTGAGAAATGTAAGGTGATGCACATGGGAGCCAGAAACCCAAAGGCCAGTTACTGGATATGTTCAGTTCTGGAGACCCCATCTCTGTAAGGACATAGACAGGATAGAGGCAGTCCAGAGGAGGGCAACTAAAATGGTGCCGGATCTGCACAAGAAGCTATATGAAGAAAGACTAAAGGAGTTTAATATGTATACCCTCGAGGAATGGAGGAAGAGGGGGACATGATAGCAACATTTAAGTACCTCAAGGGAATCAACAAAGTCCAAGAGGGTAGCATCTTTCAGAAAAAGAGATGTGCAAGAACAAGGGGGAACAATTTGAAGATGGGGGGGGGCAGCTCAGGGGCAGTGTGAGGAAGTATTTTTTAACACTGAGGGTGATGGATGCATGGAATGGCCTTCCTGAGGAGATTGTGGGGTCAAAACAGTCTGGGAATTCAAGAACATAAAGCAATTCTAGTGGGGGGTAGGAGGAAGTAAGCTGTTGGTTAACTAGGATCTGCAACTTATCCGGTAGAGAAATGGGCAGACTGGGAGGGCCAGGCGGCCCTTGTCTGCCATCAAAGTCTGTTTCTCTATGTTTCTGGATGGGGGAATACAGGTGTCTGTATTAGAGGAGGAAAAGGACCTGGGAGTAATAGGGTGACATGAAGCACACAGTGCAGTGCAGAAAGGTAGCAGCCAAAGCAAATAAAATGCTGGGCTGCATTGCTAGGGGAATCTCCTCTAGGAGGGAGGAAGTTATTCTGCCTCTGTACAGGTCACTGGTGAGACAACACCTGGAATACTGTGTTCAGTTCTGGTGCTCTTACCTGAAGAAGGATATCAAAAGTACTGGAGGGGGTCCAGTGGAGGGCAACCAAAATGATCCAGGTCATGGGGGACAGAACATACGTGGAGAAGCTGAGGGTGCTAAACATGTACTCCCCTGGAGGATAGGAGGGAGAGGGGGAATATGACTGAAACCTTCAAGTACCTGAAGGGCATAAACAGGGTTGATACAAAGTGTCGTCGAGACACAGGTCAGGAAGCATGGGAAAACCAGGAGCAGTTTCAGAATTCACAAATAACATTTTATTTTTCGCAGTAACAGCAAAATAAAAAAATAAAAAAGTTCGGTATAACTATTTACAAAGGCAGCACAGAGAAAACCGTTCTCCTTCTGAGTGTTTCTTCTCCGTTTCAGTTCTCAGTCTCTCTCTCTCTCTTACAAAACAGTGCTGCTCTCTTTATAACAGGTCTTTGCAGGGAGCTCGTTAAGGAGACAGTATTTTTTCACAGAATGTTATTGTCAGTTTCCAATGTTTTTTGCAGGTGCAGTAAAAAGAACATAGTGACCCAGAACTGACTTCTTGTTTACAACTCTGTAAAGCTTGCACACCAACATCTCAGTCTAACCCCTTGAGTTCCAAACAATTTTTTTGTAATCATTTCAACAGTATGTATTTATTTATTTCAGTTTGGGATTAATATCTTTGAGCCAAGGGATCATTTACAAAGGCTCCAAGTCGAAACAAAGTACAAAAACAGAGATTAACAGTACAGCAGTATACAGAGACATTTGTGTGCTGTGATATCATGATTACATGGTTTTATGGCAGACAAGGAGGGTTTTATAGCATATGTGAAAAATGTGATGTTCTTAACAGTCACTTTCCAATTAGGGTATAAATTAGTCATTTAATTTAAAGTGATTAGTTTGTCAGTTATGCTTGAGAAAACAGTTCAGAATTCTGCACAGGACAAGAGACACATTTCTAGTAGCTAGTGCAGGACAGGGGTAAGGCCACCAGAAAGTTTTTTTTTTTTTTTTTGTTGATGCTGAAACATAGTGGCAGCCTGAGGAGGCTTTGTCATTGTGATGGGGGTCCCTGGTGTGGACTAGGGGGAGAGAGGATCATGGTGGGTAGGAGGTGAGAGTTGGGGAGTGATTAGGTGGGGAGATAGTAAGCATGGTGCAGTGGGGTGGCAGCCTGAGGGGCATTGTCGTATGGATAGGAGGGTCCATGGTGCAGACTTGGGGGGTAGGGAGTGAAAAAGGGAGGATTGGTTCAGGTGGGTGGTGGCATGGTGAGGGAGATGGTAAGCAAGGGGGGATTTGGGGTGGGGTAGAGGGGGGAGGAACTGGGCATGGTGTAGTGATGGTGGTGAGTGGAGAAGGGGGATAAGTAAACAGTATATCTAGGAGTGGTGGGTGGGAGGAGTTGTTTGGGACAATTCAAGTACTAGAGTTATAATAATAATATAATAGACGTTATCTATATGGCGCCTTTCAAACACCAAGGCCCCTTAACAATATTAAAATCACAAAATAAAGAAAACAAACATCTCAGTAACAAAATGTCAAACTGGTAACATCTAATGATTAGTTACCAAAAGCTTGGTACCATAGGAAAGTTTTTAGTGCCTGCTTAAATCCTTCCACGGTCGTGCACTCACGTAACCGGGGCAGAGAATTCCAAAGGGTAGGGGTGGCATACACAAATGCTGTAGCCCCAGAAGATTTCAAACATACCCTTGGAATCTCAAGCAACCCCCTAGTTGGCTGAGCGGAGCAATCGCCCAGGGCAGTAAGGGACCAGAAGCTCTTTCAGGTGGTCAGGGCCAAGTCCATGTAGGGCTTTAGAAGTCAGAAGACCAACTTTAAAGGTGATCCGCCACTGAAATGGCAACCAGTGCAGTCCACGCAGCACCAGCTAAATAGTGTCTACTCCTCGATCTGTCACTTATGTAGTTCCTCCATTAGAGTGATATGTTCTGTGCCTCATTAATATACGAAGTTTATATCTATAACAATTTTTTCTAAAATTAAATAAAAACATTATAACTGACAAACGTCATGGGTGTCTAATCATACAAGGCCTGAGCAATATATTCTACTTTTCTAACCTGTTACATTTAATTCTTTGTGTTACATATAGGCCTGTTGGGATAGCACTGAAATACCTTCATTGCTTTCATTCAATTGCATGAAGGGTAGTCATACCCCATTAAACTTATCTTTTTGTAAACGCAGACATGCTGTAATTCTCTCCATTCTTTCTATTCCTTTTATTATATCTATCCATTCTTTCAGTGTAGGCGGGGTGAGACACAGCCATTTCTTAGTGATAGCATTACTGGCTGCCACCAGTAGTATCCCTGAAAAACTCTTTACTCTATTGGACATTTTTTTCCTAATGGGCAACCCCAAAACTAAATGTTCAAAGTCCAAATAGTTTGAGTAACCCATCAGTTTTCTACAGTGTTCCTTTACTTCTGACCAAAAGGTAAGTAGTTTAGGGCACCCCCAGAATATATGATAAGTGTTACCCCTCATTCCACATCCCCTCCAACAGAGGTCTGAACCGGTAGTTCCATAGTGTTTAGTTCTGGTCGGAGTAAGAAAATATCTATTAATTTTCCACCTAAACTCTTTCCATATGTTGGAGGCTGATGTTTTAAAAACTCCCTCCCAGATCAATTGCCATTGTTTCTGATCCAGTTGTAGTGATGCCTCCTGTTGCCATTTTATTTGGCATTTCGAATTTTTTATAATTGTGGAACTTTGATAGGCCTCAACCAGTCGTGAAATTATATGTTTTTTTTCCATGTTGTCTGCTGCACTCAGGATAATCTCTACCACTGGATGAGGATCTTGTTGTATTTTTTTCCAGGTTGGCACCCTGGACTAAAAAGGAGACCACCTGGAGATATCTAAAAAAATGTGAACTTGGGATGTGGTATTCTTTTTGTATTTCTTGAAAGGTTTTTACCTTCCCTTGTACCGAAAATTGTCTGAAATAAATCAAGCCCATGTGTTTCCACCTCTGGAATGTATCATCTAATCTCGGTGGAGGAAATAAAGCACAGGAGGCTATTTTTGACTTCCCAGAGAGCGAATGTTCCAGTTTGAGTTTACTCTTTACCGTACCCTAAATTCTATATGTTTGTGTCTGCCATGGATTATTTGATTTTATAAAAAGTTAATTTAGCTGGGGGGTTGTCGAAATCCAACCGAGAGTTAGCTGTTGGAGTAGAACGAAATTCCATTTCTTTCCAGACACTATTGTCTTCCTTTGACCAGCAAGTTACCCACACTGTTAATTGGGCCATTAAGTAATACGTTTTTAAGTTGGGTAATCTGAGTCCCCCTTGCATTTTCGGTCTCATTGAGTTGGTCCATGCTATTCTGGCTCTACTTTTACCCCATATGAATCTTCGAATAGCTACATTAATTTTTTTCCACTCCAGTGCTGGGATGTGCAGAGGTAGGGAGCTAAACAAATACAGAAATCTGGGGAGGACATTCATCCTCACTGTCTCAACTCTACCCATTAATGTCAAGGGTAATATTTCCCATCTCTTTAAATCTGTAAACACTTCTTGTAAAAGTTTCCCGTAATTACAGCAATATAACCGCTCTAACTGACCAGGGATATAGATGCCCAAGTATCTGATACTAGTTGTCACCAATTTAAAGGGTATAATCTGAGTTAAGGATGGGAATACAGGATCACCAACCTTATCTGTGTTTATTTTAAACCCAGAGATCTGGCCATATGTTTCTAATATTTGCATTAATGCGGGAAATGACCGTTGAGGGTTACCTAAGTAGATCATTGTATCATCTGCATACAGGGATATTTTGTTTTTTATCCCTCCTATTCTTATTCCCTCCACCTGCAGATGTGAATGAACTTGTTCTGCTAGGGGTTCAATACTCAACGCAAAGAGTAAAGGCGAAAGGGGGCAACCCTGCCTCATGCCTCTTTGGATATCTAAAGGTCCTGAGACTGTACCATTGACATTCACTCTGGCTTGAGGGCTCTGGTATAACGCCTCTATCCAAACCAAGAATTGGGGTCCAAATTTAACCAGTGTGGCATTTAAAAAATCCCATTGTAGGCGGTCGAACGCCTTCTCAGCATCAACTGATATGGCAATTTGTTGTGTTTTTTTTATGGGTTTTACCTGACTGCAAGATGTTCAAGCAATGTCGTATATTAACTTGGATATGCCTATTCGGGACAAACCCAGCCTGGTCTGGATGTATCAATTCCAGCAGGAAGCTGTTCAACCTGGAGGCCAAAATTTTAGTGAATATCTTGGAGTCCACATTCAATAAGGATATGGGACGGTAAGAGTAACAGCTCTCTGGTGGCTTGCCCTCCTTTGGTATCACTGCAATTATGGCACTGCGCCATGAATGTGGCAGATCCTCTCTCTCCTTATAAGCAGTAAATAAATTGCATAAAATAGGGCTTAAAGATGTACTAAAGGTCTGATAAAATTCCGAATTAAACCCATCAGGGCCTGGCGTTATATTTTTTTTCAGGTTTTTTATGGTTTGTTTTATCTCCTGCTCAGTGATAGGAGCTTCCAGTAGTGCCCTATTGGCTTTGCTTAGCTGTGGAAGCTGTATCTGAGAAAGAAACTTATTAATTTTTTCTTAAGGATCTGAATCTGTTTTCTCTGATGCATACAAATTGGCGTAGTATTTTTGAAAAGCTCCAGCTATTTTTTTAGAGGTGTAATTATTGTTTGGCCATTTTCTTGGGAACGAATATGTATTTTTTTTTTTTGTTTTTTTTTTTTTTGAGATGAGAGGAGTAAGCTATAATCCAGCCCCTTAAAACCGCCTTCAGGCTATCCCAATACCATTTAATTCCTGTGTGTTGTATTTTGTTAGTTTCTTTGAACTCTTGTATAGCAGACTCTATAATTTTAACAAACTCCTCTTTACCCAGAAGAGAGGTGTTCATTCTCCACAGAGTGTCTGTCTCCCAATCCCCCAGTTGCAAGTCTAAAACCACTGCTGCGTGATCTGATATTTGGACCTAGCAGTGCATAGCACCGCCCGAGTTGAATGAACCTTTCGGGGCGCCCGGACTATCAACCTACCACAATTGGTAGTGCCATTGGGTATGGAAACCAGATATGGCGGACCACGTTCCGGATTCCATTTTGCCCCAGAGCGTCTTCTGGATCTCACTACCCCAATGTGGTGGCCCCCCTCATTTATCCTCTGCTGTTCACAACCTCACGCCCTCCTCCCACCCCTACGCACAGTACCCAGTGCCCTACAGCGCTGCTATGTTATAAACTGAAGCGGGGGAGGAAAAAAAGGGGCAGAGAGCATGAAGAGCCGAGGATGAATAGCGCACGACCGTGGGAACAGGTTTACAACACATTTTGGTAACCCAATTATATACCACAAAACCAGTACCCAAAAAAGAAAAAAATAACATCAAATAAAATAACCCACAAAATCTTACTAAAAACAACTAAATATCTTTAAACTCACTCTCCCATCCCCACATAACCTTAATAAAACAACCAAATATTTATAAGCAGGCAGATAATGAGCAAATAGTACAGTCTTTTAACGTCTCGGCAGATTTTATAAAGTGAACCTGAACCTGAAGAGCTCCCACCTCCTCAGATGCTTTTTTGCAAAAGCAGTCTCCCGGATGATACCTTTCACATATCCTTTTGAAAGAATAACAGATTTTTATGAAAATGTTTAGTCCATTTAGGTACCCTCACTACCAAAACAGTCAGGCCAGTGATATTTCTCGCATATCCCTCTAAAGCAGTAGCAGAGTTATTTAAGAATATTAACAGTCACAGGGCATTCTCACTGCCCACACAGCACAGTCAGGCCCAAGATACAGAAAATAAGGGTAATTCAAACCATATCCAACGCAGTAAGCCGATCCAGATTAATCCATGCGATTTAACAGATTTCCAACTTCCAGACCTCCAACCTGGGAACCGGAAACAAGAAATTGGCAGGCCGCAGGGTCCCATCAGTGCTCCAGAGATAACTGCTTTTTTAGATTTACTCGCGGCCCACTGCTTTGGCTCCGGTTTACCTCAGCCCACCGGCTGACCCTCCAGGGAGTTTGGGAGTACCAGAAACAATGGTCTCACCCTCCAGCAAGCCCAGTTCCTGACCCCCATGTGGAATGCAAAACCCAAGCGGTCACCCCAGTCATAATAGGCAGGGCACTCTTTGAGTGCCTTCCTCTTGTGGTGGTGCGCACATCTGGACAGTGCCTCAGTAGCCGGCACCTGGACTCTTGAAGAGTCACAGTTGCACATAAATCTCTTGGTACTCGGAGCAATCTTTCTAGCTCTCGAAGCTTTCATCCCAGCAAAAAAAGGGCAGGCAGTTCAAATTTGAACAGACAACACCACTGCAATGTTTTACATAAACAAGCAGAGTGGTACCAAATCAGGAATACTCTGTTTGGAAGCTCTGAAGCTCTGGTCTCTAGCCTTCTCCCTGGGAGTCAGCCTCTCAGCTATTCACCTCTCAGGCAAGCACAATACCCTGGCAGATGCTCTGAGTCACATCAGTCAAGGCCAGAGCAAATGGATCCTAACAAGCAAGTACTAGCCACAGTGTTCAGGCGATGGGGCACACCAGAAGTGGATCTGTTTGCCTCGCCTTTGAATTTTCAGCTTCCTCAGTACTGTTGCAGGCCCCCAGTCCCGGGAACGCTTCCTCTGGATGCCCTGATCTTGGACTGGTCAGGGAGGTTCCTATACGCTTTCCCTCCTTTTCCCCTCATACTCAAGGTTTTACTGAAACTCTGACAACAGCCTGCATCAATGATCCTGGTGGCTCCGGATTGGCCCAGGCAAGCCTGGTACCCTCTCCTCCTCTGTGTCCTGCAGCAGGCCCATTCGCCTGTCTCCAACTCACTCCCTGTTGACCCTTCCTCGGACAAGAGTGCAGTATCCAGACATACACTCTTCTCCTCATGCCTGGTTCTTGAGGAGTTAAGAGTTTCCATCCTCACAGTACTCCGAACAGGTCCTTAAGGTACTGAGGATGGCTAAAAACTGAACACTAAGATTTATGCAACCAAATGGAAAAGGTGTTCCCTCTGGTGCAAGAGCAAAAAGGTTGACCCCTTTCAGCTTCAGACCCTCAGCTGCTAGATTACCTGGTACACTTACAGGTGTCAAGCTTGAAACCATCTTCCTTCAAGCTACACCTGGCGGCAGTTTCAACCTACCTTTAAGTGGGAAAGAAAAAAATAATTTTTTTCCCCACGCCATTTTTAAAGGGTTTTTCAAAGGCCTCTTGCACCTCCAGCCTCTGATCAGGGAGCCCGTTCCTTCTTTGAGTCTGAACCTTTGCATAGACAGGCTCATGAATCCACCTTTCGAGCCTGTGTCCACGGCCCACGTCAAGTTTGTAACTTGGAAGACAGTCTTCCTGGTAGCCATTACCTCTGCCATGAGGATTTCAGAGCTACAGGCCCTGTGCACTGAGCCAAATTACATCATACCTCACAACGATAAAGTTGAGCTCAGGACAAAAAGGACATTTCTGCCAAAAGTGGTTTCAGAGTTTCACTTGAACCAGTCCATTGCTCTGTCTGTCCTGTCTTCTTTACTGAGCAGTCCGCTCCTGGCGAACAAAAGCTCCACGGCTTGGATGTCAAAAGAGCCATCTTTCACTACCTAGAGCATACTAGACAGTCCAGAGGCTCTTCCACTCAGTTGTTCTTCAGCTACAGGGATGTAGGCAGAGGAAAACCAGCTACCAAGAGAACTATTTCTCATTGGTTGGTCTCTTGTATTAACCATTCACTAGAAATACCACCAACAGCTTAATCTGGTTCAAGGTCAGTTGGCATTCATCTGTATCCCCCTCCCCCGGGTCCTGCCTGAAAATGGGCAGAATTTGTCTAGTGCACTTACCCGGTCAACAAAAACTAAATAAATTAGAGTCTGCTATGAGAAAGCTGGTCACCAACCTCCAGTGGGGCTCAGGGCGCATTCCATAAGGGGCACTGCAGCCTCGCTTGCAGCAGCAAGAGACATTCCCCTCCTGGATGTCTGCAAAACAGCTACCTGGAAATCGGTGCACACCTTTGTGAAACATTACAGTTTGGATGTGGAGACCAGATCTGATGCCAAATTTGGCAGAGCCTCTTTCCTAAGTAGGTTCTCTGCCCACCTCCCACTTGGTACTGCTTGGTAGTCTGCTAAAGTTACTGATGCTAAAGGACTCATGGGGTAAGAAGAAAAAATTACTCACTGCAGTAATCTTTCTTCCAAGGGGTCCTTTAGCATCAGTAAGGTCCCACCCTTCCTCCCCGGTTCACCTGTCGGAGAAGGGCTCTTTATCACATCTCTTACCAAATTTGGAGTTTCTTATTGATGAGTTTTTAACTTGTGGTGTTTTTGTTTCTGTTTCCACTTTTGTGGACATTTACATGTTTTTTTAATTCTGTTGATTCTTTTTCGGGGTATAGAAACATAGAATTTGACGGCAGATAAGGACCACTTGGCCCACCCAGTCTGCCCATTTCCCTACCTAATGGATAAGCTGCAAATCCTAGTTAACCTTGTTAAGCATGTGCCCTCATTTTCCTTCGAAATAATTCTGAAGCCTTCAGGCAGCTCTCACTCAACTCATTTCCCCTCCTGTTTTTTGATTGGCTATTGCCCAAAGCTCATTTAAATAAAATTCTCTTAAAGGCATACCTCCGGGGCAGTTGCACCTAGCCGGCTAACTGCTAAAGTTACTGATGCTAAAGGACCCCTTGGAAGAAAGAAGATTATTGTGGTGAGTATTTTTTTTTTTTTTGTTGCAGGGTTACAGATGAAATGTGTGCTGTGCTGGAAGTGTTACTGGTGAGTTATGAGACAGTAAGAAAATTCCCATCAGAAACTGATAAATGTAATAAAAAAAAAAGAAACAAGCATGCACAGTATAGGCAAAGTCTAAATCAGTTGTTGCTGATGATGTGCAAATTAAACTTCTGGCAGTGTAATGCATGGAACTGTAATTGATGTATTTTACTCCTGTGCTGAGTGAATTGACTGTATGCACTTATTCCTGTATTTGATCTTGCGTAGTTTTAGTGTTATATCTTTGTCTGTCCCATGAATATCCGTATTGTGTAGGTTTTTGATTCATGTCTTGCCTGTTAGACAACAAAATTCAATAATAATAATAAATGTATGTTGCTGGATTCGTGCTCCTCTGTATCCCCTCCCCCCAGAATGCTCTGTGAGACGAGCAATTATAATTGTTCAGAGGGCCTTTCCTGGTGAAACTTTTCAATAAAATAAACTGGAGGTACAGGATGGACACGGCTTTGTTTTGAAACCATAGTTTTCATTCTGTCATTATTTACCAGTGTTTTCTGTAGGCCGTGAATGAGTTGCACACCATCACTGTTATCCTCCGCTTCCTGGAAGTCGGTTTGTATGTGTTGTAGAGCAACTGATGTGGGGTAGAGTCTAACTTAAACATGCCATCTAGCTACTGACTTCCCTTACGATTGTCTCATAAGCAGGGCCCAAAATAACCGGCTGTCCTCCTGTCCCGGACAGCCGTTTTTCACACGGGACATCCGTTTCCATCAGTTTGCCTGTCCCTTGGACAGGCAGTTCAGACTTAACACTGGCGCTTGGACACAGTGGGAAGACGTCCGCCCGCATTTCTATTGCCGCTGTGGCTGTGTGCTGGTTTGGTCAGGTGACTGCTCCTAGTGGATGTCACCTGACCTTCAGTAGTCTGATGTGGCGGCGGCGGAACAGGCGTGCAGTGCAGCAGCAGCAGCGAGTGAACTGCGCTACCGCATGCCCTCCGTCACTGAGCATGCGCGTTGCTGTGCCCAAACTCACGCTGCATTTCCTAACTAGCGCTTGACTGGTGAGGAGTCGTGAGGGAGCGAGGAGAGCTGAGCAATTTTAACAGCCCTTTCAGGGCTGTCTCATTTTGGGGCTGATTTTGTGTGACTGAAACTCCTGCTTCAACATTTTATCAAATTCCAATATAAACAAGTTACAACACTGAGGGTCTGCTGCTGTGTGGGAGTTGGAGGGGAGGGGAGATAAACGTTGTGGAGGACAGAGGAAGGGAATTTTTTTACAATTTGTGTGGATGGTACTTGGAGGAGGAGAGGGGAGATAAACGAGGGGGATTCTTTAGTTTGAACTGAAGCCACTGCCAGTCTCAGAGTGGGGAAAAAAAAGACTTCTGCCTTGAGGGGTCTGTGCAGCTGAGCTCTGTGCTGTGTTGCAGTACATCACTCCAGTCATCAAATAATCCACTGTATTTCTGTGCACTGCAGTCTGCAAAAAGTATAAGGGGAGGAAGGAAAATATTGGGGAGAGACAACCAGAAAAACAAAAGCAAGCAATTTAAAAATACTAGAGTAAAACTAGGGGTATTGTGGTGAGGTGAGAACTAAGCGCTTGCCTAGAGTCTGTGTGTTGATTGACCGTGTGTTGACTGAACTTCTGGTGGTGTGGGTAGTTGTCTGAGTTCAGGGGAGGGGAGAGGGAGTGAAAAAAAGAAAGCAGTCAGGCACTGCACACCTGAATAAAACTCTCTCTCTCAAAGCCAAAAGAAACCTTGTGATCTGCAAGTCTCATCTCTGACTCTGAATAAAAAAAATATATCTTGAGTGTGCGGAGAGGTGAAGGCAAGGCTCTATTAAAGATTATTGTTCACTAAAGCCTGTGTAAAGCTCTCCAGAGCTTGAACCTTGAAGATAGATACTGACGGACTGACTGTACTAACCTAAACTAGCCCCTGTCAGCCTGCTGTTGTGCTCTGCCACTGGACTAACTGAATAAAAGTAAAATTGGTGACTGTGACAAGAAGGCACTATCAAGAGAGAGGAGGGTTGATTGAGTCACCTGACCCAGATTAAAAATATTAAACCAAACCAAAAAGAAGTAACAACAGTATCATAGCAGGCTGCTTTGCGGTGGGGGGGATTGAGTGGGGACGGGGTTAAAAAAAAAAAAATACTGTGTGAGTGATCAAGGCACTGTCAAAGGGAGAGGAGGAGATTAAATTACAAAACAGGTTGACAGCAGGATACCCCTCAGGTTTTAGTTGTAAAATCTGAGCAGGAGGAAAATATAAATATTAAACTCCTTTGTCCGGGGTTCTACAGGAAGGGAAAGAAAACTAAACAGACTGTTCACGTCTTCTGATATCTCTGATCATCACTTCACTGTAGTGTGCACTGTCTTCCAGAGTGCTTACTGTACTTTAAATTCGTACTAGCTAAGTAAACCAAAAGGGGAAAAAAATGTCTTTGTTAAAGTTTGGCTATAAAAAAACTACAGGAAAGCCTTCAGTTTCTAGCCAAGAGGGAGGAGAAAGCTCGGGTTCTTCTATGTGTACTGCTTCTCCATTACTGATAGACTCAGTAGCACCAACTACTCACCCCTCCATTGTAGCCACAGATGTGACAACTTGTAGTGCCACTGCCAGTGCTGTTATGCCAGCAACTCTGACTACTGTTGAAAGTGGGACAAAAAGAAAAAGGGGGTTCCAGGAGACCTGGAAGAAAAATAGGGAGTGGCTACTATATGAGCCTGATGTGGACATGACCTGCTCATACTGCAAAAAATACTTAAGGGAGACAAACACTTTCATGAGTGGCTGTAAGAGCATGAGACTTGAAAATGTACGAGCTCATGAACTCTCCAAACCTCATAAATTAGCCAATGAAAAAAATATTGTGTCTAACACTGAACCTTCCAACTTAGCAATAGAACGAGGAATAACACAAATGGAAAAAAATGAGGCGACACAAGTAGAATATTTGTTTAGAACAACTCTTTATTTGATTAATTCAGAACGCCCATTCACAGATTTCGCTTGCATCTTAGAATTACAACATGTAAATGGTACAAATGTCGGAGTCAGTTATAGAAGTGACAAACAGGCAGCAACGTTCACACATTTTATTTCAGAATCAATAAGGATAAAAGATGCAAAACTGGCTAATAGTAACACTTTATCTCTGTCTTATGTGACTCGAGCACTGATGCCTCAGTAATAGAAGAGGAGGCAGTCTATATTAGGGCAATGGAAAATTTCCGTCCAGTTAACAAATTTGTTTCCTTCAGCCAGTCTCTATTCCAAATGGTGAAAGCATTTATAACTCAATAGGTGATGCCTTAGAATTCACCTTGGACTGTAAAGACTGGAAAGAAAAAAATTGTTGCCTTTGAATCTGATGGGCACCCGCTGTTGGGTAAAAGTGACTGGGTGTTTGGCAGGATTTTGAAAGACGTGCCTCATTTGTTAGGGATTCAGTGCAGTGCCCACAAGTTGGAGCTAGCTATAAAGCAATCAGCAACATCTATTCCGTACATGAAAACAACAGATGAAGTCTTAATGGGTGTCTATAAAATATACCATAAGTCTCCCAAAAACTGGGCCGGTCTCAAAGAGTTAGCCAGTAATATGAGGTACACCATTCACAAACCAGTTAACATGTCAGGGACCCGGTGGGTTACACACAGAGAAAGGGCTCTCTGTGTTATTCTGTCCAGCTGCAAGGCCTTAGTTGTACATTTACAGCACATTGCTTCCACACCAGGGCAAACAAAAGAGCAGGCCAGTGGGTTGTTCAAAACAATAAGTACTGTGAGATTTGTCCTCTTTTCTCAGTTTCTGGCTGAACACCTTTCTGTCATGATGGCCTTCAGTCTAACTCTACAGAGAGACAGCTCAACAGTAGAAACAATAGTCAGTAAGGTTGAAAGCACAGTTCTCTGGCTAGAGAACTACCCTGCGCAGGATAAACTTGACAAAGTCTGTAAGGAATTGCTCTTGCTCCCCTGACTCTGACACAGCTGACAGTGACACTAGCACAAGTCGACTGACAGGCTCAGCCAGTACTCAGGTTCAGTACCGTGGATCTGATATCTTCCTTAACTTAGAAAGGGATATTCTATAGATAGAACCAAACAGGCAGTGTTGCGTGATGTTACAAGCCTTCTTTCATCAACAATTGAAAGTATTAACTCATGATTTTCTAATTTAAAACGGACAAAGTCCCTACGGTCATTCAGTATATTTAACCCATTACAGTTACCAGATAGTGACCACCAGCTAGCCCTTTTATGGCAATGAGGAAGCCAGAACCTCATAGAGCACTACAGTGACCTACTGAAGAAACACAATCATAATGTTAACTTGATTGAAGCGCAATGGTTAGAGCTTAAACCACTTATGAAAAAATCACTGAATGAGCTGTCTCCGAAATTTCACTATTTGGATTTCTGGCAAAAAATTCTCCATAATGATGCACATGAACAGCGATTCCCTGATATTCTAGTCTTAGTCACAATAGCTCTACTGATCCCAACCCGAACTGCAGTAGTTGAGAGAGGATTCAGCTTGATGGGCAGAGTGAACTCTGACTGGCGGTCCTGTCTGTCTCCTGTGACTACATCTGAACTAATGCGTGTCAAGCTGTCAGATGCTAGCATTGCTACATTTGACCTGCAGGATGCCATAACACTATGGTTCAAATCTGGAAAACAAAAGAGAAGACCTCATGTGAGACCATATGGCTGCAGACTAGATTCAAGTTCTGATTCAGAAATAGACTAGACTAAGTCAGTGTTTTACCTTGAAAAATAACCCCCCAAAAAGCAACAGCTTTCTCTATTTCCACTTTACAGTCCATTTTATGTTTTAAGTTTAAAATTCACCTACAAAAATGTGGACAGGTAAAACTTTGTCCGGACAGGCAACATTTACATTCCACCTGTCCCTCGGACAGGCATCTCAAAAAAATTATTTCTAGCCCTACTCATAAGGTTCCATGATGATGTCCCAGGATTTATTTATTTAAAAGTTTCGCCAGGAAAGACGTACTGAACTAACAAGCTCGTTTCCAGATGCATCCTGGGGGGGGAAGGGGAGTACACCTGAAAATACATAGTCCGGGGGGGAGGGGTAGAACCGTGTTTCAACTGTAAACAGCAGAGAAATAAATATGAAGGCAACTATGTACAGTAAATTGTGTACATGTGTTTAACCCATGCAAATTAATAAATAATCAAATGGTGTGAGAACTCATAAACCATGCACCACTGCATCGAAAATTATAGCTGCTAAAGCCGAATGTGTGCCAGCACCAGCTAGTAGTAGAACAATATATGTTACAATTTTGGGGGGGGGGAGTAGGCTTGAGGGGGAACACAAACAGAGTTACGGTCAAGGACTAAGAAAGGTGGGTGTGGTGTGGGGAGAGAGAGAGAGAGACAGATGAGCAGAGGATTAGGAGCAAGGAAAGGGTTATGAGAGGAGGTGGAGGAGGAAAGGAGAGGAGAAGGGGTGGAGTAGGGAAAGGTGGGCAGAGGAGGGGGAAGGGTGAGATAGTAGGGGGAATGGGATTGGGGATGGATAGGATTGTGAGAGGAGGGGGAGAAGGAACAGGGAAGAGGAGGGGTGGTATAGAGAAAGGAAGGAGGGTAAGAGATGGGGGGGAAGATAGTAGATTGGATATAGGGGAGAAATTAGGTGAGATTAAAGGAAACAGTTGCACCTGTGGGAGGAGAAGTTACGCAGGAGGGAGGATAGAGAGTAGGGAGAGGTGGCTGAATGGATTGGGAGAGGGAGGGAGTTCCAGAGCTTAGGGAAGAAGGCAGACTGGCCGGCTGCAAAGGATCTAGGGGGGAGTGCAAGGGAGCAGGATTGGGAGCTGCGGAGGGCATAGGAGTTGGGTTGAGGCAGGGAGAGGGTAGAGGACAGGTAGGAAGGGAGGGAGCCAAACCAATACTTGGCAATAAATGAGTAGTGTGCCATATTCCTAGCTTCAAGGGAGGGAAAGGAGAGGGACGTATAAAAGAGTACAGTGATGAGTACGTGTAGAGCTGTCCAAAGCAAAGCGGCAGAATGAGCTAAATACAGAGTACAGTCTGGAAAGGGTAGATATGGGGGGCAGTGCTGTAGACTGTGTCACCATAGTCGAATATGGAGAGGATCATTTTCTGTACGGCAGCTCTACAGGCCGGGAGTGGGGGATGCAGCTGCAGTGGCCGTACAGTGCTCTCATTTTAGGGTGGAGTTTTTTACGTATGGCATTTACGTGTTCAGAGAAGTCGAGGTGGTTGTCAAGCCAGACCCCAAGGTACTTGAAGGATAGTACATTCTCAAGCGTAGACTCATCTAGGGTACGGAAGGGGGGGGTCAGCCAATCATAGAGAGCTTTTGCCGAGTGCTGAAGGTCATAGAGACCATTTTTTTGGTGTTGAGGGCCGACAGATTTGAGTGGAACCAGAGCTGGATGTTGTCAAAGTCCCATTGAAGCCTGGTCGCCAGGTGAGCGAGGGAATGGCCAGAGGCAAATAGTCAAGTTTCTTTAGCAGGAATAACTCCATCAAGCATGCTCATTTACAAGGAAGTCCTGGACAAGCAAATAGTACAAGATAAGAGTACTGATAGGAACATAACATTAAGGAGATTGATTCTTTACACTGGAGACAAGGTGTTTAAATTAGGCAACACAACATCGCAAAATAGGACTGTCATCAGCGTTCGTGTGAATGGACGCTGAGGTGCAGGCAGCAGGAAGGTCATTTAGAAAGACCAAAAATAAGATAGGGCCGAGGACTGAGACTTGAAGTACTCAGTGGCGATTGGGAGGGGAAACGGAGTCCGCACTACGGACTGATTGGGACCTACCCATGAGGTAGGAGTGGAACCAGTTGGTGGCCGAGGAGGAGAGTCCTGCTGCAGAGAGCTTAGAGAGGAGAAGGAGATGGGCAACAGTGTAAAATACTTTGGCCAAGTCGGCAAAGATGGCTGATGTGACTTGGCCCTGATCCATCCCTGTGAGAATGGTATCAGTTAGTCGGAGGAGGGAAGAGGAAGTGGAGTGGGTTTTGCAGAATCCTGACGGGTGAAAAAGGAGGAAGAATCGAGGAAAGGGGAGAGTTGAGATAGCACCAGACGTTGTTGGAGTTAGTGAGATTGGGGAGGAAAGAAATGGGATGATACCAGAAATAGAAGGATTGCCACCTTTAGGGAGGGGAATGACTGTGGCATACTTCCAGGCAGAGAGGACAGAGGCAGAGGAGAAGGAAAGGTTTAAAAGGGCGGAGATGGGGAGACCAGTGGCAGGGGCTGCAAGGTGTAAGAGCTTAGGATCAAGCCCATCAGGGCTTTTACTCTTCAGTGAGATGAGTGCTAGTAGGGCATTGATGGCAGCATCAGGTGTGATGGGAGAGAAGGAGAACTGGGCAGGTTGTGGGGGAGGGAGGGGTGGTGAAGGTGGTGGAAATGATGAGAGGAGGGAAGAGGCACAGGAGGTGAAGGAGATGTTGAATTAGCTGGCCACTGAGTGTAGGTCAGGAATGGATAAGTCATTCGACTTTAGAACTGGGATGGTGGGTTGGGCCTTTGGAGAAAAAGGGCTTTGACAACCTTCCAGAATTTTGAGGGTGGCTGATATTGTTATGGAAGGTAGAGAAAGAGTACTCCATTTTGGCTAAACTAGTGGCTTTGGTGCAGGCATTGTGCAGCACACAATATTTTTGTAGGACCAGGGGGGAGCCTGAGGATTTGTGCTGCTTCCAAGCTAAGTTCCTGGCATGCAGGCAGGCTAGGAGTTCGGCAGAGATCCAGGGGAGATGGGAGCCCCTGACCCTGGTTTTCCTTATGGGGCGCTATGATCCCAAGTGGAGAGGAACTTGGATTTGTAGTAGTCAAAGGCATTGTTAACAGTGCTAGAGGCTGATACAAGTGAACAGTTGGTAACAGCAAGGTTCTCATGGAGGGCTGATAGATCTAATGATCTAAAGGAATGGAGCAGAAAAATTTGGGGAGGCTTTGGGACAGTGGATTTTCCGGACACAGTAGACCATATGGTGGTCGCTGAGGGCGTCCGGGAGAATGCCAGCAGAAGTTATGTGGTGAGGGTGAGTTGTCAGTTGCTAACCAAAAACACAGTATCTGCGCCTGAAGGTTTGTGTGTTGTCAGATAACTGGATAGCTACCTCCTGATCCAGGAATTGTTCCTACACAATAATAGGTGCATTTCCACTGAGTTACTGCATTCTATTTGAGAATGTGTAGTAACAGTCCATTTTGTCTTCTGGATGCCTACGAGGCTTGTGTTCTTCACTTTTAGTGGGAGAAGTGGCTAGCAATTGTTTCCACTGTGCTGATAAGTTCTTGACCTGGCAGATGCTGGACAGGAAATCTTGCATCACTAAACTGAGACAATATGCAATACATGGCACGTGGGTGTAATGCCCATTGGACACTGCTTTGACGATATTTATGTGAACCCTTTTTCTACTGCTTTTTCTTTGGTCTCCTCACTTCTTCTAGGAGTAAGTGGCATGTAGTCCAAGAATCGCACTCAGTTGTGGCTGTTGTCACTGTTCTTTCAGCTGTTCATCTGAGGGCTGACATCATGTAATAACCTCCTCTTGGCATGAGGTGGAGACTAGGGGCAGGCATTGCCCCAGGGGTGTCCTCCGTGTCTTGGGGTAGGTTGTGACTGCTTACCAGAGGCATCCCGTGTTAGTCAAATACATGCAGTCTTTTAACTATTTTTATAATTCCTTACTTTTCCATTCACTCTTCGGTGAGTCTTTTCTTTGTGCCCCTTCCCTGTTATGGCAGAATTAAATCGCTCTGCTACGTGATGGGTTGTTGTTAAGTTTATTAACATATTAACAGTTACAAACATGGGAACATGGTTCCCAAATCACTGTCCCTGTCAGCACTGCATGACAGGCTTGATCCCGATCCGGGACATAAACCAGAACCTTAGAGATCCTTAAGAAAGGTTGTGCCCTTTACACATTTCTCCCAGCAACCCCATGACTTGACTTATTTCTTGCAGCTCACTAGTGGGTGAGGTTATATCTCGGAATAGAGGCTTTTCTGCTCTGCTTTCGGAACGGACCAGATCTCCCACATTGCTATATGCTTTAGGTTCACTCATTTTCTCATGTACTAACATGACATTGCATGTGTAGGAAACCACCCTGTTGTATGAACTTTCACTTGGGTACTCCTGATTAATAGTTACCCTGGCACTGGATGTTTCACATTGAGCAGATCATTACTAACCCGGACTGTGTGTTGCACAGAAGCCAATACCTTAGCATGCCCTCTGGCAGTGGCTGAAAGTCTCCTTCTTTGACTTCCATCCCAGCTCAGGATTCTCCTTGCAAATAGTAGACCCATCTCTTACTTGTTTCAGCGATGAATCCCTGTTAACAGATCTCTCACCAGCTTCAGCACAGTTGGTAGCATCTGTTTGGTACTGGACCAAAATTGACCCCTAAAAGTGAAACACCCTTTTTCTGTGAGACCGTTCATATGCTACAAGGCTGTCAAGAATTTCCCTTGAGTGGGAGTCCCTTAGGATACTGCCTTCATTTTGGTATCTCCCCTACACTTCCACCAGAATAATGTTGATCTACACTAATTGACCTTCAGACTCCAAAACCCCAGAGTCATCCTCGCTGTCCTGGTTTCTGTCCCTGGAAGCCACCAGATGACTAGACCATGAGTTCTGCTGTTCTGACACACTAGATTGACAGACAACTACTGCAGGTGAGTGGTCCTTGCCTCCCTCAGAAAATCTGGCAAGCAACCTGAGGCAAAGGTGCTCCAAAGGCACACCCATACCCTCCTGTCACTCTGTTCTTGACACGCTGCCAGCAACCAACTTCAGGTACTCTAAACTCCACCCACTGTCCTTCAGAGGCTTTACCAGTCGGTAAGCTCCATGCTCTGGCATTCTAGTAAATAAGCCCTCTCCCCCTGCTAACAGGAGAGGGTTATTAAATTACATGGCAGCTGTGTCAGTGGCTCAGTAGGATGCACACTCTCCTCTGGGGTTGGAAGATCTTAAGGCCGTGGGTTCTATGCTAGTCCTACACTAGGTACTTGGGGTAATAATTATAACTGACACTGTAGTGCAGTGCAGGTGTGGGGGGTGCTGAGGTGCTGTCCTTCTGATGAGACGTTAAACAGAGGTCCATTATGCCCTTCTCTGGTCACTGTACAGGTGGATGTTTAAAAACCCCTTGGCATGTACCAAATAAGAGGAGGGGAGTTTTTTTTGGGCTACTGGCTGGCTGTTTCAGTCCATCCCCTGCCACCCCATCCCTCTTGGGACTTGCCCTCTGCTTGCCCCGGAGTGCACCCTGCCCCCCCCCCCCCCCCGACAGGGCCATTGAGGGCAGACTACTCCCCTACAAGAGACTAAAGGTGATCCAAGAGGCTGGGTGCCACAGTCTGCTGCGTGGGGCTCGGTGGGGCAGACTTCTCTTGCTGAGCCTGGTAATTTCATGTACTGGGTCCCCCAGGGAGGCATGGCGTGCAGTGACGTTCCAAGTTAGTGATCTCCGGCTGTCAGACCTCCTAGCCTCTGCGGGGGGCCAATCGAGCACCTGGTCCTTCCCCACCCTTCCCCCCTAAAAAAAGAGAGCAGTCCATAGGATGCTGCTCGATCCTCCTTCACCCGGTTGGCCTTCCAACTCTCGGGCTCACTTCTGAACCCTGGTTGTCGGCATCGCAAGCAGTAGTGCTACTGCTGCACCAGTGGGCGGGCTGGGGGCATGTTTATTGAAAAAATAAACATCAAACAATACAGTCCAAGTGATGTACAGTGAATATATTCAAAAAATCTAAATTTTAAATACCTGTAAATTTTCTTTCTTCGACCGCTGGTCTCAGGGCTGAGAACTACTGGGATGTGCTTCCTGTGTCAGCAGGGGGGCAGGAAGGTTGAATGTCAAACGGCAGGACATCCTCTCCGTCCCCTCTTGGATCTCAGTTATTTCCAAAGCTCCCTATAAAAGTTACAGGATCCGTTCAGATCAACCTCCTATAGAAAAACAAACTTAAAAGTAGAACGTTAGCATTGAACCCGGCCAGCTGGCCAATGTTATACATTCAGGCAGGGAATCAGCTCTGCGACAAGCAGTCGGAGAAGGAAAATTTACAGGTATTTAAATTTAGATTTTTCTCTCCTTGGGCTGGTCACATGGCTGAGAACTACTGGGATATACAAAAGCAGTAATATCCAGGCAACCCAGGGCAGAAAGAATGTAGAACAGAATTTGAGTCCACCACGGCCTGTAGACCCCTAGGGCCAAAGGAGGCTACAGTGGAGGCGGCCACATCCAACTTGTAAAATTTTAGTGAAAGTGTGCAGAGATGACCAGGTAGACCCTCTGCAGATGTCTGCTGGGGAAGCATCTCTGAATTCTGCCCATGATGTGGCCATAGCTCTGGTGGAGTGGGCTCTGACTGGCCCCGGAAGGGCTTGTTCATATGCAGTGCAGATCGCGGAGTGGATACATCTGGTAGTAAAGTCCTTGGAAGCCTTTTTGCCTCTATTTGGGCCCGTCGTGAGCACGAAAAGGTTTGATGTCTTTGGCAGATTCTCAGTTCATGTGAGGTACAGTTTCAAGGCCTGCCCAGGATCCAAGGTATGCCAGTCTTTTTCTTGTCATTGCTGGGGTTAGGGCAGAATAAGGGGATTATCATTTCCTGATTGCAGTGGAACAGAGACACTACCTTAGGTAAGAAACCTGGGTCTGTGCAGAGGATTACAGAGTCCTGGTGAAAAACCATATAGGGTTCCTTGATGGACAGTGCGCCCAGTTCACTGATTCATCTGGCTGAGGTGATGGAAGTGAGGATGGCGACTTTCATGGAAAGGTGGAGCCGGGATGCCTCTCCCAGAGGCTTGAAGGGTGCCCTGATAAGTGCTTTGAGAACCAGAGTGATGTGCCAAGGAGGAACAGCAGATTTCACTGATGGACGCTTTAGGGTAGCGCCTCTCAGAAAATGCTTGACATATGGATGAGATCCCAGTGGCTCCCTTGTGTCTACTAGAAGTAGGGCCCCTAAGGCAGAAACCTGGACCCGTAGGATCGCTGGTTGGAGACCCATTTCAGAACCATCGTGGAGGAATTGGAGGAGGATTGGAAGGGATACTAGGTGATTGGCTAGTTGTTTGGAATGAAGCCAGAATGAATCCTCTAGTATACATTTGAGAAAGATTGACATCTGGAGTGGGTCATCGTCTTGATTATCGCTGTGGAGTAGCAGAGTTCCTTGAGAGACTCACGCTTAATCTCCAGGTAAGAGGGACAGATTGCGTAGATTTGGATGCGTTTTGGGAACTTGATGAAGAAGGCCTGGGTGTACTTGGAAAGTGAGTTGCGGATCCTTTGCCGGCCCAGGTGTGGGAACCAAGGGTAACATGGCCAGCGGGGGCACACTAGGATTAATTCGGCCCACTCTCAAGCCACCTTGTGGAGTGCTCTGGGTAGAAGTGGAATGGGAGGAAAGGAGTGGAAGGAGCCACCGCCCTCTTGTCCCTGGCGAGGGAGCAGAACTGTTGAACTTTGGCGTTGTGCCTGGATGCGAAGAGATCCACCTGTGGTGACCCTCAATGGAGAGTGAGAAGCTGAAATGAGCTGCTCTGTAGTTCCTTTTCTCCTAGCAGAATGTCTTGGTGGCTGAGCCAGTCTGCTGTGTCATTGCCGTGTCCTGGGATGTAAGCCTCCACCATTCTCGGACTAGACAGATGATCGGCTCAGTGGAACAATAGGAGAGTTTCTCTTAGCATGCAGGTGCTCCATGTACCCCCTTGTTGGTTGATGTACACCATTGTGGTCTGGTTGTCTATAAGTATCAAAACGTCTCATTTGCACACATGGGGTTTGAATTTTTGAAGAGCTAGCTGAACTACTCACATTTCCAGTGCATTGATGCTGATGCGGGATTCCAGCAGGGACCACTTTCCCTGAGCAGAAAAAAGTCAGATGGGCACCGCACCCTCTGAGGCTGGTGTCTGTGGTAATTCTGACCTGATGCAGGTGGTCCAGATTGCAGCCCCTCACGATGTTCGACTTCACCGCCCACCAACGCAGACTGTCCTTCATGTGAGATGGAATAGCTACCCTGTGATTCAGGCTGTGTCTGTGTGGGGACCACTGTTTGAGTAGGGTTGCTTGAGTTGGACGCATGTGAATTAAGGCCCATGGAACTGTATCCACCAGGGAGACCATTGTCCCTATCAGCTGCATGAATATGTGTGCAGGAAGATGGGGAGACTGGTGAAATTTCTGAAGTGTGACTTGCAGGTCCCTGAATTTCATAGAGGTGGGAAAAACATTGCCCCTGTGAGTCTTGAAGTCCTGTCCCAAGTGGTTCAGAGACTGTGCCGGGAATAGGGAACTCCTTTGCCTGTTGATGTGCTGAGAGGCAGCGAACTGTCACTGCTTGCGTGACCAGTTTGAAGTGAGGAGTTTGTATCAGAATGTTGTCCAGATGTGGGAAAAGATAGATCCTCTGGCTGTGAAGGTGAGCAACGACTGCCACTGGGACCTTAGAAAACACTCTTGGGGCAGAGGAAGCCTGAATGGAAGAGTTCTGAATTGGAAGTGATTGTCCTGAACCTTGAATCTGCGATATTGTTTGTGAGATTCCTGGATGGGGATATGTAAGTAGGCATCTTGTAAGTCGATGGGTACCAGAAAGTCTCCCTGATGGATTTCTCTGATGATGGACGAGAGGGTTTCCATTTTGATGATCTGCAGATGAAGCAGTTCAGAAATTTGAGGTCTAAGACTGGGATGGCCACCCCCTTGTGTTTTGGAATGATAAAGAATAGGGAGTAAACCCTCCTATTGCACTCTGGTACAGGAACCTGTTCTATAGCCCTTTTCTGTAGTAAGTCAGTTATGGCCTGGAGCACAGCTTGTCACCTGGGAGGACTGGACGAAAGTGGGGAGGGAACGACATGAGGCACTGGGGGCTTTGTGTCGGATTCGATGAGGTATCCCTTGTTGACAAAGTCCAGAACCCATTTGTCTGTAGTACAGACCCATTCCCCAAAGAAATTTGATAATTTGCTCCCTATGTGGGGATGGGTCCGGAGGTTTTCATTGTGATTTCTTTCTAGATGCTTTGCTGTTGCAGTTGCTGCCTCCTCCACCTCCGTTTTTGCACTGGTCATCAGAGGAAAACCATGACCTTTTGCCCGAAAAACCTCTGTTCTGTCCTTTGTAGTAGGATTGGCCACGAAATGGCAGTCAGGATCTGCCAGACCACAACTTTTCCCTGGATTGCGATTGGGGCATGTGAACCTTAGCCATTTCTCCAGATTCCTTGACAACCTCTTTAAAAGCAGAACTGAAGAGAAGGTTGCCTTCATATAATGGTCTCCACTCCTCTAGGGGACTAGGGAGATATGGAAATGGGTCACCAGGTAGGGTGCTGGAGCTGAGAAATGGGAGGTCAAGGGGGAGAAAGGAGAGAAGGGAAAAGGGGTGGAGAGTGGTCCTGATAAATACCAGGAGCTTAGGAAATAAAATGCCTGAGTTCCAGGCGATGCTAGTTGAGGGGGAGGTAGATGTGGCAGCAGTCACTGAGACCTGGGCCACTCAAGGACACGAGTGGGACCTAAATCTGGAGGGCTATACTATGTTCAGAAAAGTTAGGGGGAGGGAAGGGGGTGGTGTAGCACTGTTTAGTCAGAAATGGCATGGGTATTGGAGGGGTAGAGGAGGCAGAGGGGAATGTGGAGGCTGTTTGGGTCACCTTGCTGACACGGGGGGGGGGTAAGAGAGTAAAGGTCGAGTGGTATACAGACCACCAGCACTGGTGGAGGTTCTGGAAGAAAGTTTTGGTGGCAAATCTCGAGAGACACTGTAGATTGAGAAAGGGAAGGGTAGTAATGGGAGACCTCAACATGCCAAGAACAGTAGGGGACTGTGACGTCACCAGTGGCCAGAGAGCAGAGGCTGCTGGATGTCTTCCAGGATGAGTTTCTGACACAAGTGGGTGAGCCAACTAGGGAGGCCCGGACACTGGATATGGTCCTGGCAGACAGTGATCAGATTAGGGGCCTAGAGGTGAGGGACCCAGTGGCGGGGAGTGATTATGCCACGGTCTGGTTCTTCCTGGACCTGGGGGAGAGAAAAGCCAAACAAGGATGGTAGTAACCGACTTTAGGGGTGCAGACTTCAGGGAGATAGGAAGGATCCTTAATGATCGTCTGGACAGGATTAGGCCGGATATGGATTCTGACAGCAGGTGGAGGATCATCAGGAGGAGAATACAGGAGGTTACCAGATCATTCACAAGGGAAAGGCCAGAAAACCCTGCTGGTGGACCCGAGAGGTACAGGAGGTGGTGAAGGAAAAGGCTGCCTGTAGGCGCTTCAAGTGCTCAAAGAGTGAAAGGGATCAGGAGGAGCATGAGCTGACAGCCAGAAGAGCCACCAGAGTGGTGAGAGCAGCTAAGGCTAAAAAGGAGCAGTGCTTGGCCAGTGGGATCTGGAGGCAGGACAAGGGTTCTTTAGATACATGGGGAAAAAAGGAAAGTAAGGGGGCAGATTAGCAAGATAAGGATAGGGGATGGTTGGGCACAGCAGGCGGGGGAACAGGAGGAAGTCCTAAATGAGTACTTTGCCTTAGTTTTTACCAGGGGGGATGCAGGGGCTATGTCTTGTGAGGGGAGTGGGCACAAACTGGAGGAAGGGGTGGGACCGGTAGAGACCGGGGGCCCCGATGGTTCTGGGGAAAGGGAGTGGCCACCACAGACAGGTGGGGGACCAGCAGTGCAGGGTGAAGAGGTGGAGGACGTGGAGGCTGAAATCCCAGTAGAGAGAGTAAGGGAAGCCCTCTGGTCCATTCGGATGGAGAAGGCACCTGGGCCAGATGAGATGCATCCCAGGGTGCTGAGGGAACTGGCGGATGTCCTGTCAGTCCCTCTAGCAGAGCTTTTCAACATCTTTCTGAGGACTGGGTGGGTGCCCCAAGACTGGCGGGTGGGCCATGTCGTGTCAATCCACAAGGGGGGATCAAGAGAGGAGGTGGGTAATTACAGGCCCATTAGCCTGACATTGGTGATCAACAAAGTGATGGAGGGTATTGTCAAGGAAAGGCTAGGGGGGTTACTGGAGCAAACTGGGTACTTGGACGATAGGCAGCATGGCTTTGTCATGGGAAGATCGTGTCAGACAAACCTTGTTGAGTTCTATGACTGGGTGATGAGGGCTCTGGACCAGGGTAGGCCAGTGGACTTCCTCTTTTTGGACTATAGCAAGGCGTTTGATTCGGTACCCCACAGTGGCCTGCTGGCTAAGCTGAAGGAAATGGGGGTAGGGAAACGGTTGTTAAGATGGATAGGAAATTGGCTGTCTGAGCATACTCGGAAGCTGGTGGTTGGAGGGTTAGCCTCATCCCCAAGGTGGGTTACTAGTGGGGTTCCCCAGGGGTCAATAATGGGGCCACTCCTGTTCAATGCCTATGTCTGACATCAGGAAGGAGATCAGGAGTGAGATGAGTCTCTTTGCAGACGACTCAAAGCTGGGTGCAGTGGTGGATGAGGAGGAGGGGATGGAGGCCTTGCAGGAGGACCTGGAGGCTCTGGAAAGGTGGTCGGGAAAATGGAAACTAAAATTCAATGCGGGGAAGTGCAAGGTTCTGCACCTGGGAGTCCGAAATCTAGGCCAGGGTTATGCCCTGGGAGGAGACATGATTCAAGTCACGGAGGGTGAGAGGGACCTGGGGGTAGTGGTAGATGTCAAAGTGAACAGCTTGGAAACCTGTAGGAGGGCAGCGTCAAGGGCAAATAGGATGCTGGGATGCATCATCAGGGAGATTACCTCCGGAAAGGCAGAAGTGATCCTTCCACTGTACAACTTCTTGGTCAGGCCACACCTCGAGTACTGTGTGCAGTTTTGGAGACCACATTTAAAGAGGGTCAATACACTCCTAGAGAGGGTCCAAAGGAGGGCAACCAAAATTATCTGGGTCCTGGGAAAGAGGACCTATGAGAAGAGGCTCAAGGAGCTTGACATGTACACCTTGGAGGAGATGAGGGACGGGGGGACATAATAGAGGTCTTTAAGTACATGAACGGGAACAATAAGGGAGGCCCCAGTCGGGGAGGAGGGTGGGGCAATGAGAGGTCACGGGTGTAAGCTGAAAGGGGGCAGGCTCAGAGGGGAGAGGAGGAGATGTTGTTATTTCACTGAAAGGGTGGTGGAGTCATGGAATGCACTGCCCAGGGAGCTGGTAGAGGTGGAGACTGTGGATGAGTTTAAGAGGGGATGGGACAGGTACAGGGGAGGGTAAATCTGACCAGGCCTAATACAGGTGGAACATCTGGGACTGGGGACAGTATAACCCAAGGGGGGGAGGACACCAGAATCGGCCCTCAGTGCGGGTGCTGAAAATCAAGCAGACTTGAGAGATCATTAGGCCTATTCTGCTGCCATTTTAGTATGTTAGTATAAATGAGCCTTAGAGTAGTTATCTGCCTGCCAGACTTTTAACCAAAGGTTGTGTCTGGCAGAAGTCTGGTAGAACTTCGTTCCAGTTGCACACTGAACTGCATCCTCTGAGATCTCTACTGAATAAGCCAAGGTGAGCCCAACCATCTGGAGTTGTTGAAGTGTGACTTTGCTCTTTTCTGAATCCTCTGCTAGCTGAAAAGCCAACTCCATGGCTCAGGATAAAGTGGCCCTAGCTGAAAACAAGTTATCTGGTGCTGCCTTAAAGGAAGCAGCTGATGCCTGAAAACCGTTCTTTAAAGATGAATCCACTTTGTGGTCCACTGGGTCGTGGAGGGTGGCCCTGCTGTCCGCCGGAATGGTCATCTTTTTTTAGGTTTGATATCTGAGGGTCTATTCTGGGCAGGTTCAGCCACATTCCTGATTGTTTCTTGTAAAATTTCAGCAGTTTAACTCTTCGCAGTAACAGGTAAGTAATCTCCGGTCCCTGTCACTCTTTAAGAAGATCCTCAATTGCCTGAGGAAGGGGAATGCTGTAGATGGCTTAGATGAGGATGACAGCTTGAAGGCTGGCTTGTTTGGCTTCGCAGTTGTAGGGGAAGTGCCTAGGTGTATCTGCCATGATGTTCTTGATAAAGAAGTCCAGCTGGCTGAGACTCACTAGTTGAGTCCCTAGAACGAGGAGAATGGGACCGCCTCTTTTTCTTGCCATGGTGGCGGACCAGCCGTTCATCCTTGTCGGACAAGGGAGATGGGGTACGCTTTAGCGAGGCTTTCTTGTGTGCCTCGACTGTTAGAGATGCCAGCGACTGCAAATTTAAAACTGTTGGATCTAAGGCAAATGCTCTGTTTTAATTTTTTGATTAGGTCAGAGGCCAGTTGCAGAGTGGGCTGTTGCAGTACCACCAGCAGGAGAGAGGATGAGGCAGCCACCCCTTCAGTGGATGCAGTGTTGACTGGCTGCAGCCTCACACTATAAACATAGAGAACCTGCGGATGTGGCCAAGAGGGAGGGATTTGCATTTACTGCATTTTCTGGCCCTGGAGGACTTGGCCCTGGCCTTGTCTGAAGACATGTTAGTAGCCCTGAAATGAGGGAGTTGGTGCCAAACCCTACAGAGAATCTACTTTAAAAAACCCAGTAGTTGTCAGACACAGTTTAGCTGGCACTGAAAAAAACAAGTTCAAGAAGCCTCTGGCTGACTGAACAAGAAGCTAGCTGCACAACTGATGAAAGGGAGTCCCCCAAACTGTGGCGAGCAGGCTTTAGGGCCCTGACGTTGGGAGGGGGCCCGAAAGAGCAGCTTAGAGGGAGAGTTTCCTGTAAGCCTATGCTGCTGAACTGCCGAGACTAACACTTTCAGAGAGCTGCCAATGCCAAGTCTTCCAGCTGTGCTCCCCTTCTGGGCTAAATGAGCGGGCAAGGACAGCGTGATCAAGCCCTATAGCTCTGCTGCAGGGAGTGTGTGTGTGCTTCCAGATGGCAGGCACTGATTAAAATGGCTGCCATTGTAGATTTCCCATGCTAATTAGCTGGGAGTTTCTGTGGACCTTGAGCAGGGCTAGAAATAATTTTTTTGAGATGCCTGTCCGAGGGACAGGTGGAATGTAAATGTTGCCTGTCCGGACAAAGTTTTACCTGTCCACATTTTTGTGACGTGAATTTTAAACTTAAAACATAAAATGGACTGTAAAGTGGAAATAGAGAAAACTGTTGATTTTTGGGGGGTTATTTTTTAAGGTAAAACACTGATTGAAGCTAGTCTATTTCTGAATCAGAACTTGAATCTAGTCTGCAGCCATATGGTCTCACATGAGGTCTTCTCTTTTGTTTTCCAGATTTGAACCATAATGTTATGGCATCCTGCAGGTCAAATGTAGCAACGCTAACATCTGACAGCTTGACACGCATTAGTTCAGATGTAGTCATAGGAGACAGACAGGACCGCCAGTCAGACTTCACTCTGCCCATCAAGCTGAACCTCTCTCAACTACTGCAGTTTGGGTTGGGATCAGTAGAGCTATTGTGACTAAGACCAGAATATCAGGGAATCGCTGTTCATGTGCATCATTATGGAAATTTTTGCCAGAAATCCAAATAGTGAAATTTCGGAGACAGCTCATTCAGTGATTTTTTCATAAGTGGTTTAAGCTCTAACCATTGCGCTTCAATCAAGTTTACATTATGATTGTGTTTCTTCAGTAGGTCACTGTAGTGCTCTGTGAGGGTTCTGACTTCCTCGTTGCCATAAAGGGCTAGCTGGTGGTCACTATCTGGTAACTGTAATGGGTTAAATATACTGAATGACCGTAGGACTTTGTCTGTTTTAAAATTGGAAAATCGTGAGTTAATACTTTCAATTGTTGATGAAAGAAGGCTTGTAACATCACGCAACACTGCCTGTTTGGTTCTATCTATAGAATATCCCCTTTCTAAGTTAAGGAAAATATAAGATCCACGGTACTGAACCTGAGTACTGGCTGAGCCTGTCAGTCGACTTGTGCTAGTGTCACTGTCAGCTGTGTCAGAGTCAGGAGCAAAACAATTCCTTACAGACTTTGTCAAGTTTATCCTCATGAGGGTAGTTCTCTAGCCAGAGCACTGTGCTTTCAACCTTACTGACTATTGTTTCTACTGTTGAGCTGTCTCTCTGTAGAGTTAGACTGAAGGCCATCATGACAGAAAGGTATTCAGCCAGAAACTGAGAAAGAGGACAAATCTCACAGTACTTATTGTTTTGAACAACCCACTGGCCTGATCTTTTGTTTGCCTTGTGGAAGCAATGTGCTGTAAATGTACAACTAGGGCCTTGTAGCTGGACAGAATAACAGACAGAGCCCTTTCTCTGTGCGCAACCCACCGGGACCCTGACACGTTAACTGGTTTGTGAATGGTGTAGCTCATATTGCTGGCTAACTCTTTGAGACCGGCCCAGTTTTTGGGAGACTTATGATATATTTTATAGATACCCATTAAGACTTCATCTGTGGTTTTCATGTATGGAATAGATGCTGCTGATTGCTTTATAGCAAGCTCCAACTTGTGGGCACTGCACTGAATCCCTAACAAATGAGGCACGTCTTTCAAAATCTGCCAAACACCCCAGTCACTTTACCCAACATGGCGGGTGCCCCATCAGATCCAAAAGCAACAATTTTTCTTCCAGTCTTTACAGTCCAAGGTGAATTCTAAGGCATCACCTATTGAGTTATAAATGCTTTCACCATTTGGAATAGAGACTGGCTGAAGGGAAACAAACTTGTTAACTGGACGGAAATTTTCCATTGTCCTAATATAGACTGCCTCCTCTTCTATTACTGAGGCATCAGTGCTCGAGTCACATAAGACAGAGATAAAAGTGTTACTATTAACCAGTTTTTCATCTTTTATCCTTATTGATTCTGAAATAAAATGTGTCAACGTTGCTGCCTGTTTGTCACTTCTATAACTGACTCCTACATTTGTACCATTTACATGTTGTAATTCTAAGATGCCAGGGAAGTCTGTGAATGGGCGTTCTGAATTAATCAAATAAAGAGTTGTTCTAAATAAATGTTCTACTTGTGTTGCCTCATTTTTTTCCATTTGTATTATTCCTCGTTCTATTGCTAAGTTGGAAGGTTCAGTGTTAGACACAATATTTTTTTCATTGGCTAATTTATGAGTTTTGGAGAGTTCATGAGCACGTACATTTTCAAGTCTCATGCTCTTACAGCCACTCATGAAAGTGTTTGTCTCCCTTAAGTATTTTTTGCAATATGAGCAGGTCATGCCTACATCAGGCTCATATAGTAGCCACTCTCTATTTTTCTTCCAGGTTTCCGGGAACCCCCTTTTTCTTTTTGTCCCACTTTCAACAGTAGTCAGAGTTGCTGGCATATCAGCACTGGCAGTGGCACTGCAAGTTGTCACATCTGTGGCCACAATGGTGGGGTGAATAGTTGGTGCTACTGAGTCTATCAGTAATGGAAATATGCATTAGAGGAACCAAAGCTTTCTCCTCCCTCTTGGCTTGAAACTGAAGGCTTTCCTATTTTTTAAACCCAAACTTTAACAAAGACATTTTTCCCCTTTTGGTTTACTTAGCTAAGAAATTGAATACTTAAACTTAGTAGTACGAATTTAAAGTACAGTAAGCACCTTGGAAGACAGTGGACACTACAGCCTTATCTCTCAAGCAGAACCACTGCAGGCACTCCTTATACTTTTGATTTAGTATTTCTTTTTTATCCACAAACAAAACCCCAGAAATCTGAAATATGTGTCCTGCCTAATCCTTCTTATAGTTCTTTTCTTTCTTTAATTTTATATATCTCAATTCAATCCTCTCTCTCTTCACCAGAAAGCCTAGTACACACAGCCCTCAAGGTATACAGTCCCTCTGATTTAGTGAGACTCGGGCTCTTTCTTGGTGTTCCTTAATTTTCCCCAAATTCAGACTTAGAATATTTTTCTTTTATATGTTCCCTCTGATTGAGAGATCGTTCTTAATTCAGTCCCAGACAGGGCAGGAACTTTCCCCTCCTCAACCAGATGTGGAGAACAGCCTGCCTGCCTAATAAATCTCTGTGTTTTTTCAGCAACACAACGTTATTTTTATTAACAGGCTAACAGCCCTGCTGTTTGTGAAGCTTTCCCCATTTTATAAGTGTAGAGGTACAGGTAGTAACTTGTAAGTTCAAGCTCTCAGACTCAGACAGTGCTATTCCCCCTCCTTCGCCCCTCTGCTAGCCTGAACTAATTCTTTTTTGTTGTACAGTGAAGTGAAGTCGCTTGTGGACAGTATCTGTATCAGGCTTTTTTTTTGGCCTGGTAGAATGGCAGTGAATTACAGCGTTGGCTGATCGTGGCTAAACACTCGCTCTGCTCTCCGTCCATCTCCTACAAGATCCATGGTGAGAATGAGCAGGCGAGTACTAACGTCAACGGCATGTGCAACAGTGATCATGTCATGCGCCGTTGACGAATGTCGATGATGCATCAGCTCTTCCCGCCGACCACCAGAGCAGACAGACAGACGCCAGGTGACTAAGGCAATGGTAAGTCACCTGACATTGGCGATTGATGGGCAGGGCGGGTGGTCGGTCACACTATGCGCGCTGCTCCTCACGATCTCCACTGGGTCCTAGTGCCCAGCACATCCCCTTGCTGCAAAGGCGGAGATTGAATTCAGCGCTAGTAAAGCGCTTGCCATTTAAGCGCCTGTCCCAGGGACAGGCATTAGACCACAACCAGCTGTCCCAAGTGAAAACCGGCTGTCCCAGACAGGCAGATAGCCGGTTATTTCGAGCCCTGACCTTGAGAGAGGAGATCCTACTTTTCCCGGTCCCACCCAAGCGATCTCGTCCCCCCGCCCTACACCAAGATTGTACCTACAATTGTCTCTGCCCCTCACACCAAGATCAGGCCCTCGGAGTAACATAGAAACATAGACTTTGACGGCAGATAAGGACCACTTGGCCCACCCAGTCTGCCCATTTCCCTTCCTATTGGATAAGCTGCAGATTCTAGCCTAGATTCAACAGCATACTTCCTGCAACCCCCCACTACAATTGCCTTATGTCTGTCCCATGCATGTTTGAATTCCCCCACTGTTTTAGACCCAACAATCTCCCCAGGAAGGTGGTTCTATGCATCCACCACTCACGCCGTGAAAAAAAATTTCTTCACATTACCCCTGAGCCGTCTCCCCCATCTTTAAATTGTGCCCCCTTGTTCTTACACATCTCTTTTTCTGAAAGATGCTACTGTCCTGGACTTTGTTGATTCCCTTGAGGTACTTGAAAGTTTCTATCATGTCCCCCCCCGTTCGTCTTTTCATCAAGGGTATACATATTAAGCTCTCACAGCCTCTCTTCATATGGTTTCTGAAGCAGACCCTGCACCATTTTAGTTGCCCTCCTCTGGACTGCTTTCACCCTGTCTGTCCTTGAGTAGATGGGGTCTCCAAAACTGTACACAGTATTCCAGATGGGGTCTCACCAACTGTCTATACAGAGGGATAACCACTTACTTTTTTCCTACTTGTGTTGCCCCTTCCTATGCATCTCAGTATCCCCCTGGCTCTCCTTACTGACTTCTCACATTGCTTACCCACCTTTAAGTCATTTGATATGACTACCCCCAAGTTCTTTTCCATTTTGTTGTTGTTAGTACCTCCCCTGCTATTGTGTGCTCTTCTCCTGGGTTTTTGTTTCCCAGGTGCATTACTTTGCACTTCTTTGCATTGAATCTAGGTTGCCATATGACCATTCCTCCAACCTTGACAAGTCCCTTCTCATTATTTCTACCCCCCCTTGTGTATCAACTCTGTTACAGATCTTTGTGTCATCTACAAATAGGCATACCTTTCCCTCCAGACCCTCTGCAATGTCACCTATAAAGATGTTAAAGAGGACTGGACCCAGTACTGAGCCCTGAGGTACTCCACTAGTAACCCCCCTTTCTTCGGAATGTGTTCTTTCCACTATTACCTTCTGTGTCCTGTTGTCCAGCCAGTTTGCTACCCAGGCTACCACCCTGGAATCCACTCCTAGGCTGGCTAACTTGATTATTAGTCTTTGGTGCGGGACTGCGTCAAATGCCTTGCTAAAGTGTAGGTAGGCCATATCCACAGCACCTCCCTGGTCTATTACTTTGGTCGTCCAGTCAAAGAAATCAATTAGATTCGTCTGACATGACCTTCCTGCTGTAAATCCATGCTGCTTTGGGTCCTGTGCCCCGCTGGCCTCTAGGTACTCAACAATTCTTACTTTCAGAAGTGATTCCATCATTTTCCCTACCACTGAGGTCAAACTTACAGGTCTGTAGTTTCCTGCTTCTGCCTTGCTCCCACGTTTGTGAAGGGGAATCACATCTGCCCTCCTCCAGTCCTCGGGTACCACTCCATCCTCCCGTGATTTGTTAAAAAGTGTGGTCAGTAGTGTCACTAGGTCCTCCCTTAGTTCTTTTAGGATTCTGGGGTGAATCCCATCCGGCCCCATTGCTTTGTCCATCTTGAGTTTTAGGAGTTCTTTCAGGGCTCTTTATTCTGTAAATGGACTGGTGTCAACCCCCCTACCCAGAGTGCTTCTATTGTCTGGTTTTAGGTAACTCCTCATCTTCTTTTGTGAATACTGAGCAAAAGTGTTCATTCGGTATCTCTGCCTTTTCACTGTCTCCCTCTGCCCACTTCCCCTCTTCTTTATTAATCTTCACTATTCCTCCCTTAACCTTTCTATGCTCCCTAATGTACCTATAAAAGGTTTTATACTCCTCCTTAACTGAGTTGGCTATTTTTTCCTCGGTTTGGGCCTTTGCTATTCTGACTGCCTTCCTCACTTCTTTCTGCTTTAATTGATACAGTTCCCTGTCGTGCTCCTTCTGTGATTCCTTATACTTTCTGAATGCAGCCTTTTTCTCCTTAACTTTCAAACAACATGAAGTCTTGCTGTATTCTGACATATGCAGTGATCACCAACCTTTGAACTGCCCCGGAGAACAGAGTTAACTTTCCATGCAAGGCATGGAACGCTGAGCTCGAGCTCGGTTGAAGCCTCTGTCTGCTGTTGTTTAAACTTCAACCGTCAGATTCTTTACTCTGCCTCACTGAACAGTCGCTCCGGAGATTTCTCCTTCGCTTGGTTAAAAAAAAAGTCAGTTAAAGTGTCATTTTTCGTTCGGTTTCGACCGAATTTCTGCTACTGAACCTGTCTGTTTAAGTCTCTGTCTGTGGTACCGTGAGTACTAGATAGGTTTTGTATTAGTTTCTGTGGAACTTGTAGCGATCAGGTTTGTTAATAAAAAAAAAAAAAAAAAAAAAACTGATTTCATTACGTTTTTTTCCAAGACCCGTAACACGGTCAGAAACCGATAGGGGTGTCTTGCCTGGCGGATTGCAGAAAAAAGGGTAAGTTTTGGTTAGGATTGGCCATGTCTGAGAAACCCAAGAAAAACGGGCCCACTGGGTTTCAACACTGTAGTGTGTGTGGGGAAGCCTTTGCTAAGGCTGATCCCCACACCACCTGTGTTTATTGTCTGGGGTTTGACCACCTCAATTCAGACTGCCAAATTTGTAAAGTTTTCCAAAGCTACCCTGGATAAGAGAGTAGGTAGACTGAGGGAAAGGGAGGCCGAGAAGTCCGCTGACCCAGATGGCCAGCCCGGTTCGGTTCCGACCGAACCAGAAGGAGTGCCTCTGACCAGGTCGAAACTTCTTTGGGCAAAAGGAGAACCGACTCCGAGGAGTCTGTTCCGGTTGAAAGAAAGAAAAGGGATAAATCATCTGGTTCAGATCCACAAGTTCTTTCTCCGACCACTGATGAGATAGCCAAAGTGATAAGGATAGTTCAGTTGCTAACTTCGGTTCCGGCCGAACCGGTACCATCTATCAGGGGCTCGGTTCGGTCGGTTCCCCCGGTTCCGGATTATACTTTAGAAGAATTTTATGAACCGGAGGAGGAGGAGGGAGAGTATGAAGATGATGGTGATGGTGATGGTGATTATGAAAGTCTGGATGTGCCTATTGACCCGGACATCTCCCCAGACAGACCTTCAGGTGTTTCTCCTCCTAGGCTTTCTGAGTCCTCTTCCCACTTTATGTTTTACAAGAAAGTGGCTGAAACCCTCCAGCTTCCTATGGAAGAAGCAGTAGAGGATCAGGAGGAGCCTGATTTTGTTGAAATGATGGACATCCCAGAGTCCAGGAGATTGTCTGTTCCCCCCTCCATAAATCTTCTGGGAAACAGACATTTAAAATTCAAAAAACTCCTAATTCCATACCTGCTGTGGACAGAAGAATGGACAAGAGGTATACTCTTTCAGGCTCAGACACAGAGTTCCTTTCCCAGCAATGCAGCCGTGTTGGGGTAGTGCAGGCTGCTGCCTGTGATAAGGCAAATATTCCCTTGGCTTCACACCCCCCAGATAAGGACTCCAGGAGGATTGATGCCATGGCAAAGAAACAGTACATGGCAGCATCTTTGGAACTCAGGCAGGCTAACTATATGGCCTACACAGCTAGATACCAGAAGTCCAGGTGGGACAACTGTGCTGGCTCTAGCTAAACAGACCCCTGATCAGCTTGCCAAGGAGCTGGAGCAGGTGGCTGCGGATGGGATTGAGGCATCCAAGGTGCAATTTCGTGCTGCTGTGCACTCCAGTGATGTTTCATCTAGAGTCATGGCTACATCTGTGGCCCTTCAGAGGATGGCTTGGCTCAGATGTACTAGCCTATCACAGGATACTCAGGCTAAGGCCATGGATTTTCCTGCCATTGGTAATTCTCTGTTTGGGGAGCAGACAGAGAACTACATGAAGAAGGTGGACAAGTACAGG
The DNA here is from genome assembly GCA_016271365.2 of Neoceratodus forsteri. Lineage (NCBI taxonomy): Eukaryota > Metazoa > Chordata > Ceratodontiformes > Ceratodontidae > Neoceratodus > Neoceratodus forsteri. Next base: position 839,134,218 of record CM028134.1, read on the forward strand.
GCCACCTACAGGAGTGCTCAGGCCAAAGAAAGGCAAGCCACTCCTCACAGACAGCATTCCAGGGGCAGAGGCAGGCCCTTTCAAAGGCCTTTTAACCAAGCCCAGGCCTCCTCTTCTGCTTTTGCTCAGAGGGGGTTCTTTAGAGGGAGAGGCAGACTGGGTATGAGCAGGCCTGCTTCCACCCCTCAGCCTAAAGCCCCTGCCAAGCAGACACCTTGAGGGGTCTGCCTGGGCCGATTCTGCAATACCTGTAGGGGGCAGGCTGGCTTACTTTGTCCAGGACTGGAAGTCTTTAACATCAGACAAGTGGGTCCTAGAAGTAGTAAGCCAGGGACTGGTTCTCAGTTTCAAAAAATTTCCCAAGATGAGAACCACATTCTTTCCACCTGCAAATCCATCAGAGACCCTTATCCTAGAGGCAGAGGTTTCTTCCCTCTTGGCTCTCAGAGCCATAGAAAGGGTTCCTACCCTACACAGGGGCAAAGGATTGTACTCCAGGTACTTCCTAACCCCCAAAAAGACAGGAGAATGGTGGCCCATCCTGGATCTGAGATATCTAAACAAGCACCTTTTAAAGCCAAAATTCAAAATGGTGACTGTGGGAATAATTCTGCCCTCTCTAAGGCCAGGGGACTGGCTAGCCTCCCTGGACCTCAAAGATGCCTATTTTCACATTCCCATCAGGTGCTCCCACAGAAAGTACCTCAGGTTCGAGTTGCCCTCAGGCCACTATCCATTCAGAGCAATGCCCTTTGGCCTAACATCAGCCCCAAGGGTGTTCACAAAGTGCCTGGCAGTAGTGGTTGCTTTCCTAAGGAGAAAAAAGATCTCCATCTTTCCATACTTGGACGACTGGCTCATAGTGGTCAGTCTCCAGACCAGGTCAGATCAGATCTTCAGATAACTCAGCAACTGCTCACTTCTTTAGGATTCCTCCTAAACCTTCCAAAGTCTGTTCTCGAGCCAGTACAACTCCTCACCTTTATAGGGGCAGAGCTGGATACCATAAGAGCAAAGGCCTTCATTCCACTGGACAGGGCAAGGACACTAATAGAACTGGCCTCTTCTTTCACCCTTCAGGTGTCTCGACCAGCAAGGCACTTCTTGCAGCTCCTGGGCCACATGACAGCCTCTACAGCAATGGTCCAGGGGGCAAGATTTCAGATGAGGGACATTCAGTTCCACTTGAGAGCCTTCTGATCCCAGAGAAAGGATTCCCTTACCAAACTAGTCCCAGTGACTCGAACCCTGATCCAGGCTTTGCAATGGTGGCAGGATCAGGACAATTTAAGGCAGGGAGTTCCTTTTGTCACTCAGTCTCCTTCACTAATCCTCACCACAGACGCCTCCCTCTTGGGCTGGGGAGCTCACTTCGGGGGTCTTACCACCCAAGGACTGTGGTCACCTCAAGAATGTCTGCTTCACATCAGTCTCTTGGAACTCAGAGCAGTGTTTCTGGCACTGCAGGCTTTTTCCAGGTCTGTACAGAACTAGGTAGTCCAGATCAGAACAGACACCACCACCACAATGTGGTACATCAACAAGCAAGGGGGCACTCTGTCTACGGCCTTGTGCACAGAAGCAATGAAGTTGTGGTCTCTGGCCTATTCCCTGCAGACTTCTCTGATAGCAGTTCACCTCCCAGGGAAGGACAATGTCCTAGCAGATGCTCTCAGCAGGATGTCTCAAGGCCACCACGAGTGGTCCCTAGATCCCCTAATTTTGAAAGTGATTTTCTCCAGATGGGGCACTCCAGAGATGGATCTTTTTGCAGCCCCAGACAATCACCAACTTCCTCTTTTTTGCTGCAGACCCCCAGTCTTGGGCTCAGTCCCCCTGGATGCTGTGGTTTTGAATTGGGAAGGGAAGTTCCTGTATGCTTTTCCCCCCTTCCCTCTCCTGTTCAAGGTGCTAGTCAAGATCAGTTCTCAACCATGCAGAGTGATTCTGATTGCTCCAGACTGGGCCAGACAGCCCTGGTATCCACTGTTGCTGTCCTTAGCAGTCCACCTTCCCCTGTATAGCATGCACCGAGCAGGAAAGGGATCTTGAGGTTATCATCTCTGATGACCTCAAGGTAGGGGAAACAGTGTGACAAGGCAGCAGGTAAAGCAAATAGGATGCTGGGATGTATAGGCAGGGACATCACCAGCAGGAAAAGGGAGGTCGTAATTCCGCTATACAAGACAGTAGTGAGGCCCCACCTGGAGTACAGTGTACAGTTCTGGAGACCATACCTACGTAAGGACATAGACAGGGTAGAGAAGGTTCAGAGGAGGGCAACAAAGATGGTGCATGGATTGCATCACAAGTCCTATGAAGACAGGTTGAAGGAACTGAACATGTACTCCCTGGAGGAGAGGAGAGAGAGAGGGATATGATAGAGACATACAGGTATCTCACAGGGAGGAACAGGGTGCAGGAATACACTATTTAAGCGAAAAAGATGTTCCAGGACTAGAGGGCATGGGATGAAGTTGGAGGGAGGACGATTCAAAGGAAGCATGAGGAAGAATTTCTTCACAGAACGGGTGGTGGACAAGTGGAACACCCTGCCAGAGGAAGTGGTGGGGGCTGAAACAATCACGGGATTTAAGAATGCATGGGATAGACATAAAGGAATTCTGGAGGTCAGGGGTAAGGGGCAACAGACTTCTAGGAAAACATAAACTGAACTTACAAGCTCAAATGGGCAGACTGGGTGGGCCATAGGCCCTTATCTGCCGACACTGTCTATGTATCTATGTATCTTCCCAGGAATTACAACCTGTTGACATTCTCTCAGGGAAGGATTTGGTATCCGAATCTCAAATCTCTCAATCTCAAGGCCTGGTTTTTGAAGAGTTAGAGTTTGCTGATCGGCACCTCTCTCAAGGTGTTCTGGATATTCTTAAGGCTTCTCGAAAGCCTTCCACCAGAAATACCTACAACTCCAAATGGAAAAGGTTCACTATTTGGTGTTCTGGTAAGCATATTTCTCCAGAATCTGCTGGGTTGCCTACAGTCCTGGACTATATGGTTCATCTCAATGGCTTGGGACTCAGACCAGCTACACTTAAAGTACATTTGGCAGCTGTTTCTGCCTTTATGTCAGTAGGCAAGCCCTCTTCTCTATCAGCCCATCCTGTATTTTGCAAATTCTTCAAGGGATTGCTGCACACCAATCCTCCCTTCAGGGACCCTGTTCCTGCTTGGGACCTTAATGTTTGCATTGCTCAGCTTATGCAACCCCTCTTTGAGCTTTTGTCCTCTGCAGAGCTTAAGTACTTGACTTGGGAAAACTATGTTTTTGGTAGCAGTTACCTCTGCCAGGCGCATCAGTGAATTGCAAGCCCTGACAGTGGAGCCTGATTTAATCTCTTTCCATAGAGATAAAGTGGTTCTAAGAATTAACAGGAAGTTTTTGCCTAAGGTGGTTTCAGATTTCCACGTTAATCAGTCTGTGTCTCTCCCTGTTTTCTTCACTGACCATTCCTCCTCTAGGGAGAGGAGGTTGCACAGCCTGGACGTAAAAAGAGCCCTTCGCTACTACATAGAGGCGCACCAAGGGTCTGAGTTTGAGTCCCCCAGTTGTTCCTCACTTATGGGGAGGTCGGTAGGGCAAACCTGCCAATAAAGATCTACTGCCAGGTGGATTGTCTCTTGTATACAATTCTGCTATGAGAAATTGGGTGAACTCCCACCCCAGGCCTGAGGGCTCACTCTACTAGAGGTACAGCTGCTTCCTGGCTGCTGCCAGGGTTATTCCTATCTTAGAAATCTGTCAAGCAGCCACCTGGAAAACAGTCCATACATTCACCAAGCATTACTCTCTGGATATCCAGACTAGGAGTGATGCCGGTTTCTAACACAACAGTACTTCAGAGCCTTTTCCCAAAGTAGGTTCTGTCCCTCCTCCCTTGGAGGTACTGCTTATTAGTCTGCATATGTCAAAATACAGCAAGACTTCATGTTGTTTGAAGAAAAAAATTATTCACCTTAGTAATGTTGTTTCTTCTAATGAGTCTTGCTGTATTCTTCTGCCCCACCTCTCAGAACCTGTTTTTGGGATGTGGGTGGGCAGGAGCAGTGTTGGCACCTAGAGGTGCCCTTTTCTCACCCTCTTTTATTTTGGGTGTGTGTTGTGTTTGTTTTGTTTTGGGTTTCTTGACTTGAGTCTTTGCTTTGAACAAAAAACCCTTTTTAACAAATTTAGTTGCCAGTTGGCTAGTGTAAGTTTACAGTTTCCACACAGAACGCCTAGTGAGTATAGCTCGTAAAGATCTGACGGTTGGAGTTTAAACAACAGCAGACAGAGGCTTCAACCGAGCTCGAGCTCAGCGTTCCATGCCCTGCATGGAAAGTTAACTCTTTGTTCTCCGGGGCAGTTCAAAGGTTGGTGATCACTGCATATGTCAGAATACAGCAAGACTCCATTAGAAGAAACAACATTACTAAGGTGAGTAATTTTTTTTCCCCTGCCACCTCTTTTGAGAACCATAGTGGTTTTTTACTCCGCTTTGTTTTCTTTATTTGTCCCACACAAAGGCTTGTTGCCTCTATGATAGCAGTTTTGATTTTTCTCCATTGTTCTTCCACCCCTCCTTTTTAGCCATTTGGTAGTGCATTCCTCAGGTATTCACCCATTTTGCCAAAGTCTGCCTTTCTAAAGTCCAGTATCCTTGTTTTTGTGTGGCTTGTCTCCAAGGTTGTGCTGATTGTGAAGCACACTGTGCAGTGGTCACTTGTTCCCAGAGGTCAACTGACTTCTAAATTTGTGATCCTCTTTCCATTTGAGAGTACCAGGTCTAGTATTGCTCCCTCCCAAGTGGGTTCAAACACTAGCTGTCTAAGGCCTGCCTGCTGCAGGGCATCGGGAATGACCCTGCTCTTGGATGTGGCTGCAGTATATGTCATCCAGTTAATGTGTGGCATATTCAGGTCCCCCATCAACAGTATCTCCCCTTTTTCAGCCATTTTGAGAACGTCCTGTATCATTTTCTTGTCCGTTTCCTCCTCTTGAGATGGGGGTCTGTATACAACCCCTGTGCGGATTGTGATGCCATTTCCTGTCTCCAAGGTGACCCAGAGTGCCTCTTGTCCTCCTCCTTTACTTTTTGGTTCTGTAGCTTTGATCCCTTCCCTTATGTATAGAGTTACTCCACCTCCTCTTTTACCCTCCCTGTCCCTTCTGTAGACTGTGTACCCCAGTATTTCTCCTTACTCACTGCATTCACCACAGGGCTCCTGATCCTCGTGGCTGCTGCACTGCTGTTGCTCCGATCCTAGTGGCTGCTGTTGATTCGTGACCTTCCGTCGCTCTGGTGCTGCTAAATTTTTGCTGCTGCTCTGCTTGATTGTGCTACTCCAGTGCTGTGGACTGTTGTTTCGAGGGTGGGTGGCACTGTTCTGAATACAAGAAGTGGTGCAGAAAGCTGAATGCTGCACCGAAGAGGAAGTCAGATTAAAAGACCAAGAACATTTTCAAAACCTTCAGCCCCGTCACCTAGTGACGGAGCGCCATTTTGACTGTTCCTACTACTCTGGAGGCAGGAAATAAACTGAGGAGATCCACTAGAGGACAGAGAAGATGTCTTGCCATTTTCAACATTTGACCTTCCTGCCTCCTTGCTGACACAGGAGGCACATCCCAGTAGTTCTCAGACCTGCTGCCAGCCCAAGGAGAAAGAACTCCTTCCCTCGGAGTCCCCCCCCCCCCATCAAAAGGAAATATCAAAAGAATAATACTTTCCCTTACTCCCCAAAAAATCAAACCACATCTGTATGTGAAATACTTGGGGGGTAGTACAAAATGTAAACAAAGATAATAAATTACAGCTGTTTGCTTCATAGCACCAGTTTTAAACAGTTGGTGATTAGTTAAATGACCTCAAGGGTGCATCATCTTTCTCTGGAAGAGTCCAGGCACATCGCATTTGCCATTAATAAAACCAGCAGGCAGCAGACATCAGCTGTATAGGGTACTCGGATTATATGTCTGTCAAGGCTGTAAATATAGTCCTAGTATCACCTTAATATACATGACCATGGAAGAGAGATGGTCATGCCATTCTGCCGCTAGGGTATCCTGAAATATCTTAACAAATGGGCTTCCTAGTAATAGATGTGGCTGGGTTACCAGAATGTGAGAATGACTGGGTGTAGGGCAGCCATTAAAAAGTACAGGAGTAGAGGATGTATTGGAAATAATGCTACCATGTACTGTAATGTTTTCCTGGATCCTGAAGCCGACTGAGTAGGAGATATCACCCCATTGCTTGAGAATAATCCATTTTTATTAAAGACCTTTCTGTTTTGACAGGAATCTGTGCTTTCATGCACATATTTTACCCACAGCAACCTGTAGCTATCTTTCCCAGTTTACTGTAGAATGATTGCCACTCCCTAACGTGACTCCCAAAAGTTTCAGTGGGGTTTGAACAATTTGTATACCCACAACTTCCATGGTTTCTGCTAATGTAGAATCCAAGCAAGACTAAAGTCCATTACTTTTATCAAAGTTCATTTTGGTCCCTGTTCTGGTAGAGAAGTCCTTTATTGTGCTCTGCATCCTCTTCCCAGAGGCGATATCGTGCACCATTAGGTACAAGTTTCTGCACAGGCTTAGACTTTCTGACTAGGAACACCCATTCTCAGTTGTAGCCTTACAATGTCTGTTGCAAAGTCCAGTTTCCTAATCATGGGGTCCAGAGCAAATTATGTATAGCAAGGGGCTGAGGGGCAAACTTGCCAGACTCCTATATAGGTTCATAATTCCTTGCCCTTGCTTGAAGAAGAGTGGGGGAGTTTCATCGGTGACATAGCCAACATTCCCCCATCAGTAAAACTGGTCCATGTCACCCCCACCCAAGAAGGTTTCTGGAAACAAGCTGGCCCTGCTTAGTATGCCTTTCCCACATACGAACATACGAAATTGCCAGCAGAACAGCAGATATAGGCGATTCGGTCTGTCTAGTCTGCTCGAGTGTGCGGCATGCTGTTTATTTAAACTCCCCTTGCTCTCCCTTCTAACTTGGTGCCCCCCACTTCCGAATTCTCTTCCCCCACCTTCCCCTCAGGTCTGACCTTCCCTTTGGTCCCATCACACCCTCTCTTGAAGCTGCCCACTGTCCGCAGTGCTAGTACTTCTTCTGGCAGCACATTCTAGCCAGTCACCACCCTTTCCGTGAAGTAGTGTCTCCTCATCTCTCTCTCTCTCTCTCGAACCTTCCTCCCTCCAGTTTCAGGCTGTGTCCCCTGATGTCCCTCCCCCTTTTTAACTTAAACAAGCCGTCTGATTTAACTCTGTTTATGCCCTTCAGGTAGATGTTTCAGTCATCCCCTCTCTCCCTTCTGTCTTCTAGGGTGTACATGTTGAGCTCCCTCAATCTCTCCTCGTATGTCTTGTCCCCCATTCCCAGGATCATCTTTGTTGCCCTATGCTGGACCCAATCCAATAGTTTGATGTCCCTTTTTAGACAGGCGTACCAAAACTGCACACTGTACTGCCAAATGCGGCATCACCAGGGACCTGTACAGGGGCAAAATGACTTCTCCCTCCTAGAGGTAATCACCTGTTTGCCTTTGCAGCTGCTTTCCTGCACTGTGCCAAGTGTTTCATGTCCCCTGACACCAGCACTCCCAGATCTTTCTCCTCCTCTGAAGTGGCCAACTGTACTCCCCCAACCAGTAACAGTTCTTTGGGTTTTTAGCCCCAAGTGCAAGACCTTGCATTTTTTGTCATTGAACCCCAGCTGCCATGTGGTTGACCGGTACTTAAGTGTCGCCAAATCCTCCTGCAGTACCCCCTTCCTCACTATCCACCTCCACACAGATCTTAGTGTCGTCTGCAAAGAGGTTGATCTTGCTTCTTATCCCGTTTGATATGTTTGCTATAATTCCAGCACTGACCCCTGTGGGACCCCGCTGGTTACTGCCCTGGGTGCCGAGAGCTCGCCCCCAAAGACCACCTTCTGCTGTCTGCCCTGCAGCCAGTTCTTTATCCACCTGTCCAGTTTCTTCCCTGCTCCCAGGCTGTTTAACTTGCTGTTCAGTCTTCCATCGGGCACTGAATCAAATGTCTGACTGAAGTCCAGGTAGAGGACATCCACTGCATTGCCTCTATCAGTTGACCTTGTCTGTCAGTCAAAAATTCAACAAGGTTGGTCTGACATGATCTCCCAGACACAAACCCATGTTGCCTGTCATCCTGTAAGCCATTCTCCTCCAGGAAACACACCAGCCTTTCCTTAAATATAGTTTCCATTAGCTTTCCCACAATGGCTGTAAGGCTCACTGGTCTGTAGTTCCCAGGATAATCTCTGGGCCCACTCTTATGGATTGGCACCATATGTGCCATCATCCAGTCCCTGGGCACGCATCCAGTGTTCAGGGAGGTGTTGAATAAATCTGCCAGTGGTCCCCGCAGGACCCCTGCCAACTCCCCGAGTACCCTAGGATGCACTCCATTTGGACCAGATGCCTTATCCACTCTTAGGGACCTTAGGCCCTCCAACACCCTTTTGACTGGGATCTCCCCATCTGTTACCTCCTCTCCTCCAGCGCCCCCCCCCACCCCATCCTTCCCTTGAGGTATAGGCCCATCTTTCTTCCTGGTGAACACAAGCAGAAGTACCTGTTTAGTACTTCCACCTGCTCTGCCCCCTGCTCTACCCACCCTCCCTCCTTCCTAATCCTTACAATCTGGTCTTTGCAATTCCTCCTTTCTCCAGTGTACCTAAAGAAGGCATTTCCCCCTCCCTTTCCTGATCAAAAATTACAAATAAATAAATTGTAATGCGAGAATAATGTGACCTAACTGGGATATGCACCCAAATCCCTGCAATTCAGTTCTGGTTCTCTAGGACTGAACTGTCTATCTAGGTTTACATGGCAGCTGCCAGACATAAATAAATGTTTAAACAAAAGGGCAAGTTAAATGCTGTATTCTAATTGCCTGCTGCCATTCCATTGGCATATGTTTTATGTACCAATACCCTCTTTTAAAAAAAAAAAAAAAAAAAGTCAAACATGTGATCTGGAATTTGGAGACACCAAATACAAAATTCATGAGCCACTTCATTCACTCTTGATTTCTGTCACAAACATGGCTACTACATCTGCGCTTATCTAAAAACCTTCAGCTAGGCCCTAAAAATAAAACTGCCTTAAAATATGCATAAATAATTGACTGTTCTTTCTACTCGTGATCCATTTCTAATGCACATAAATTTAAGAAAATCAAAAACTATTCACATTTTTTATTGCTGGTGTTTCTTGGATGACCATGAAAAATCCCCCTCGTAGCCTAACCAGCGCGACAGAGCAATTTCCAGTGCTAACCCTGCCAAGAATAAAATTGAGCCTGTATTGGGGATACCTGATTGGGCCTCATCATGCTTCTGTGCGTGCGGGTATCTGACAGTATCCCACACCCTGTCAGGTCCTGTTGTTTACTTATTTCCATTATCTGTTACCATAATGTATGGCGTTACCTTTGTGAAGTAAACCAAGGGTAGAACTGCTCCTGCAGTGCATCCAGTGTTTTTTGTTGCACCCCCCCCCCCCAAGCCAGTCTCACAGTGTTACCTGCCTTCCTGTACACTGTTTAACTTTTTTGAGGTGCTGCTTGCTGGGAATCATTGGAGTTGTGAAATCACACCCAGTATGCTGTCACTGATGTGTGGTTTGGGACCTGTCCACTGGTCCATATGTCAGTGCTAATAATGAATGAACTTGCAAGAAGATGCAGACAAAACATGGTGTACTTTAGCACACACTGTTGTACAACCATAGCACAAGAACATGGGTGTGAAAAAAGTGTTTGAAGGGACTGTGCACTGGGATTCCAGAGTCGCATTGAACTAGAGGAATCCTTCACTGGGCATAAAGAAATACAGAAGCAAATTTCAGCTATCATAGGTGATATACAATGGTTGATCTCAGTCGTTAGACCATTTATTTGAAACGTATTTTACCAGGTAAGCAGAGTCCAAACCTATGTTTCCATTCACATAGACAAGCACATGCAACACACAGGGAATTAAAAATTCAGGTACATCACCAGGCCTCTGGGGGTACATGTATACAGGGAAATCATTGACTACACCTTACTGTACACAGAAGACACAGCAGCAGTCACAAACTGTACCCTCCATAAACAGCCATGGAGAGTACAGAGCATCCCTAAACAGCAGGACATTGTGGAAACTCTGGTCCAAACGGGCTCTTTTCCAGTTACAACCTGGGTTTTTTGGGGGGGGGGGAGAGGGGACAGGGAACAACAAAGAAGGTGAAATACAAACAGTGCAGGGTAAGCAGTAAACAAACAAATATAGAGACAAATGATATACATGATTCATAGTGAAATCTGTGTATTATACAGTTTTCTGCAGTCAGTTGCTGAAGTCTTGCACCTTTTTGCCTTGGTGGGCTGGTATCTTAACAGTTGATGCCTGCAACCCATGGCTGGTGATCATGGTGATCGGGATGGGGACAAAAAGTACAAAATACTTTTCTTACTACTGTCATTGGGAGGTTTTGCATAGCATACTTTTTCTCAGTTGAGGGTGCCATACTCTCCCATCTGCCTACCTGTTCCCAATCCTGACTTCCCATTTGCTTTTTTACAGTTACAGTGGTGTTGGTTTTGTAGGTGGATTATGCTTAAATAAAGTTACAAGTTGGCTTAATCCTCTTATGACTAATTTCTCCTTACACAGAGTGCCAGCTGCATGAGACTGATCTTCTTTGACAGTTTCTAAAAATAGGTGTACTGGAAAGGAGTGCTTCAGTCTGTGCATGTGGGCAAAAACATTAGGAGACCCACTTGACACACTTTTCTCATACCTTTTTATTTACTTGTTGACTCTTCTTTAATCCTTTATCTTATCCCTGGTGGACTATGGCATTGTGATCTATGGGACTGCTGACCAAACTGCCCTATACCGCGTAAAAATAGCCCTCAATAAAGCTTGTCGCCTGGTCTCTGGGTGCAATAGAGTAACACACACCTTCGAACTATACAAGCTTAGTAACTGGCAACACTTTGATGGTAGACTTAAGTACCACACCTGTCTCTTTGCCAAGAAGATACTACAGAAGCAAACCCCCCTCTGGCCTCCACCCCCTCATCCAAAAGACCCCCTTCAGAAGGGCCTCCAGATGCTCCTCCAAAACCTCCCTCCTAGTACCCCATTGTAGGACCTCCCTTGGCCAACGGTCTGTTTGCTATCGTGCCCCCATCTGGCTAAACAGCCTTCCACCCTCCATCTCCTTGGAACCCAGGCTTGGCCGCTTTAAAACTGATCTGAAGACCCTCCTGCTAGACTCCTCCTCCTGTTACTGTTCTAGCCCTCCTCGCCTGAGGTTTTGCCTGCCCTCCCCGACCAAATCCTTTTCCTGTCCAACCTATCACCTCTCGCTGGCGATGTGCTCTTCCCTTACATATTAGTCCCCCTAAACCATCCCTATGATGTCTAAATTATTCCATTGCTCCTTACTTGATTTATTCTACAAGTCTGTATTGTGATTCTTCTGATGCTGGGTCACTGGCCCTAAATAGTATGTACTTATGAGCCTTGTCACGGTTTATATTCCTGCACTGTTTTTGTCCCCTTGTTTCCTGATGTAAAGTCTTTGAAAAAGAGTCTCTGACTTAAAGGGTTATAATTCTGATTGCATAAATAAATAAAATAATCCTACCCACTTCCTCTATCACCCTGACCTTTCCTGTCCCTCACTGGCATCCCCTACCCCCCGGAGTTGTCCTTCTCTCCCCTTCACTTGAACATGAGTGCACTGTTTCCAGCAGAAATGTAGTCCACGTCACTGGCCATAACACCACCCCATTACTATTGGCATGCCTCCTTAAGTACATTTTTCATGCCCCGTAAGTATTTTTCTTTCTTTGCCTACTACATTCAAACCGTTTTTTCCTTTTTCCTCCTTCCCCTAACCCTAGGGCGCCCCATGTGCTTGGATGGCTCTGATGTGAGCATGCTAGCATCACTATTATGAGGTGCCCACCCACTCATTTGAACTCCAACTTGTACCACCACCTGTGGTCACCTAAGTGGTGGTAGTGCAGTGGTGCACACAGCCCCCCCTCACCCCCCAGAGAAGGGGAACATCCATTAGGATGCTCATTCCTCCTCTCCTGGTTGGTCCTCTGCGGTTTCCAAACTCAAGTAGCTGGCATCACCAGTGGCAGTGCTACTGCTGTGCTGTCAGACTGGCTCCCCTTTAGTCAATCACATTAGGTGAACCACTTGACACTTTCTTTGCTACCACTTCAGCAGTACCAACTTGCAGTTTTTTGTACAATATGCATGCTAAATGTCTGGCTGCCACTTCGAGTCTGAATTGATGGCTTTATTTTTTTCAATGGTCACAGCTGGACCCTCATCAGAGGCTGAAGTTCCTTCTTTGTCAGCAATTTGTAGTATTCCCCAATGTCAGTTGCTGTACATAACAAAAAAAAATCACTATGTTGTTGAATGTATTGGATGATACAAAAAAATAGGCTTCTGCTTGATGCACACTGTACTATAGGATATGTGTGATGCAATTCAGGTCAGTATGGGATGGTGAAGGAAAATACTTTTTATGCTTGGTATAACTTTTGCATTTGGGGAAGGGAGGTAGCTGTGCTACAGAGTCCATCTGGGTCAAGTTTGGGGAAAAGGGAGGTAAAAAAATCATCATCTTTGATATGTGTTTCAGGCTCCCAAACAGTTCAGTGGCGCATGATTCCTAGGTGGTTGGGGAACTTACGAGAGCAGCCAAATCTGATGCAGTGGTGATCCTGTGGGACTACAGTTTCCCCATCATTGACTGGCATCAGATGGCTTATGGCATGTCTGAGACTGAGTTCCCGTCCACTCTCAAGAACTGCTTCCTAGAACAGCATGTCTTTTTTGGGCTGGCAGTATTGCCTAGAGGTTAGAGTAACGAGCTGTGAATGAGCTTGGTAAATCCAGCAGGCTTGGGTTTGATTCCTACAGCCTCTACTTGCATACTGTGCGACTCTGAGCAAGTCACCTACCCACCCAGTGCTCCCTGAAAACAGGCACTTGTGCCTAGTGGGCCTTACCCGGTTACCAAAGAACAAAAATAAAAAAAAAATAAAACAAGGGACTTGGTTTGAATCCTTCCATGACCTTGTTCTTAGCATTGGGGTTGGGGATCATCTCCCTAGTAAACAATTAGGACTCGGCGAGAAGCAGTGTCCACAATCTGGTAACCTTCTCTTTGGTGATAGGGAGGCCTAGTAGGGCCTTGGCCATCTACACCCAGAACTTTAGAATGGCAGACTTCACCAAGATGAGGAATTTGTTGGCCAAAGGTCTGGAGAAGCTGCATGAGATTGGTAGTACAGAGTACATGGCTTAGACTGGCTCACGCTACATGGCTTACCTCAGCAACAGCTCTCAGCCGCCTCCATTTCTTTTTTCCCTGCCATCAAGTACACTTCAGTTTTGACGTCACTTTTGTACCAGCATTCAGTTCTTATCAGTTTCTCCCTTTTATCTTAGATTTTATTGTGTCAGTTTAGTTTAAAAAAAAAAAAGATTCTTCAGTCTCTCTCAGCCCTGCTGAGTCAACAGTCGATGGCCATGGACGGGAGGTTTGGTCTTGCCTCTGTATAGATCACTGGTAAGACCCCACCTAGAATACTGTGTCCAGTTCTGGAGACCACATCTCCGAAAGGACATAGAATGGAGATGGTCCAGAGGAGTTCAGATATAAAATGTACAGGGTCTGCATCAAAAGCCCTAGAAGGAGAGACTAAAGGAACTCTGTATGTACACCCTGGAACAGAGAAGGGAGGGGGGATATGATGAGACCTTTAAATACCTTACGGTGGTAAGTAAGGAATGGGAGGAAAATATGTTTTTTTTAGCAAAAAAGATGCTCAACAATGGGACATGTTAGGAAGCTGGATGGGGTAGATTCAGGGGAGAGAGATGTGAGGAAGTACTTCACAGAAAGGGTAGTGGATTCCTGGCACATCCTACCACTGGATGTGGTGGGGACAAAAACAGTGGTGAGGTCCAAGAATGCATGGATAGGCATAATGAGAATCTTAGTGTGTGGGGGAGCGGAGATCAAGTAAGGTCTGCAGTGATGCTGTAGGTAGGGAAAATGGGCAGACTTGGTCCTTATCTGCCAACAAATTCGGTGTTTCTTTGTTGTGTTTGTTTCTTATGTGGGATTTGCTGAAGAAGGTGCATGATGCAGCTATGGATGTCTGCATCCCTTTATGGAATAAGGCTATGGTGAGGGTCCATGGCATCAAGGACAACTGTGATGCAAACTCACGCTTTCCCTAGTAGTAAACTACCTGGCAGAGATAAAGTGAAGCTCTGAGGAAGGCCACACTGAACCATTAGCTGACTGGTGCATGCACGTCATGTGCACGCATGCTGCTCTGCGACCATCTGGTCCACTGCCGAGTTAGGAAGCACTCTGTTTGAGACTGGGATGATAAGATGCTCTACTCACCAGATAGGGTATACTTAATCAGGAAGGGAACAAGGCTGCTTAGTGGCTGAATTGGGGACTATATTAGCAGTAGTCTAAATTTGAACTGACAGTGGGAGCCAGCAAGGGTCACAGCACCCAGAGAAGGGGTCTGTCAGACCCCCCCCCCAGGTAAATAGCATAGTGGGACAGTAGGGAGGGTTGGAGAGGGGAGCAGAAAGAAATGTAAGGAAAGGGAGAACTTAGTAGTTGGGCATGAAAGATTGGGAGGGGGGGTGGAATAGAACAGAGTCATGCAGAAAAGGAGAGAAGCTTGGGTCCAGGGAATGAGAGGATTGCACAGGATTGGTGAGTATCGTTCCTGGTGGGATGAGGCAAAATCTTAGCTCACGTCAGAGCTTGAGAAACATCTGCCTGCAGTCACTCTGACATTGGTCACTAGAGAACTGATGCAAAGACATCCTCCGTCGACGGACTCCAGGCCTTCGACATCAGGCAGGTCTGCTGAGCCTTTGCCTCAACTGGAGCGGCCCACAGAAATCCCGAGACCTGTGGACATCCCTCTACCCAGACTCCGTACTCCCGAAGAAAGCCTGACATTGGAATGTGAATCTGACTCTTGTCCATTCGGGATCAGACTATGAGTCCCTTTCCCCAGAGGAGCCGAAAACTGAGGGACTCCCTAAAGTCCCTCAGGACCCTTATTTTATGGAACTCTTCAGAAAGATCCAGGCAGGCCATGACTGGTGCACAGAGGAACAAGATCCCCAACACCAGAGGCTCGCTGAGCATCTGGAACTATCTGATCAGTCTCCGACTCTCATCCCACCGTGGTTAGGCCTCTCACGAGGAGATTTGGCCTCCACGATATGGAAACAACCTGCTTCCTTGGCACCAGTGGTAAGGAAAGCAGATTGGATGTACCAGACACCAGAAGGAAAGGACCATCTTGACGTTCATCCTAAGACCGACTCAGTGATCATTAGTGCTGCCTATGACCATTCGTCCAAACCAAAACACCTCGGTACTTCTCCTCCGGACAAGGAGTCAAAGGTACTGGATCAGTTTGGGAAAAGGTTCTACTCTTCATCCTCCCTAGCCATTAGAGCACTGAATTACGTTGCTGATATGGTAGTCTACCAGAAATCCATTCTGGGTCAACTAGAATCCAAACCAGAGAAACTCCCAGACTCCCGAGCTTAATGAAGACATGGCCAGTATGGTGAGGTCGGGTAGATCCACTAGCCGACACATGCTAAGGACCGCCTATGACATGGTGGATGCCTCCACAAGGCATATGGCTACTGCCGTCCGCTTATGTTGGCACTCATGGCTGAGGATCTCCAGCCTGGCACCTGAGGTCCAATCAGCCATCCAGGATGCCACTTTCCAGGGCTCTGTCCTTTTTTGAGGGGATGTCAAAGACATCATTACAGATCTGCAGGACAAGGGCAAAGCCTTGCGCTCTGTCCAGTTTATGTACAAACCCCCTCAGAAGCCTAAGCAGCCCTTTCGTTGTCAGCAATGACGACTGCAAAGGCAACAGCAGAACCGACCTCCGAACAAATGTCGGGCAGCCCTGGCAGGCACGGCTCCCCTGGTCAAATCCCATAGAGCCTCAGGAACTGCGCTTCCCACTGCCTCCTGACTCGCTCAGATCCCTCCCACCCCCAGACCCAGATCAAAGGAAACCGGTAGGAGGCAGGTTCACAAACCACCTACCGGGCTCTGAGACGATCACAGCAGACTCATGGGTACTTCAGCTCATAGCCAAAGGGCACACAATCACGTTTCTAGAGAGACTGCTGGAGCATCCTCCAGGTCCCTCTTATTATCCTCCAGGTCGCATCCATTTGATCAGAGAGGAAATCGACTCTGATGCAAAAAGCAGCGATAGAACCCATTCCCCAAAGTCAGATGGGCAAGGGATACTACTCCCACTTCTTTCTAGTTCCCAAGAAGACGGGTAACCTCAGACCAGTACTGGACCTCAGCAGTCTGAACCTCTTTGTAGAGTACAAGAGGTTCCGCATGCTATCCCTGCCAGGTCTTCTTCCCTTGTTACATCAGGGACATTGGCTCTGTGCTCTGGATATGCAGAATGCATACCTGCAGATCCCCATTTTCTTGTCCTACTGCTGCTTTCTCAGATTCTCTTTTCAGGGAGAACATTTCCAATTCAAAGCTCTCCCCTTTGGCCTGTCATCAGCACCCAGAGTGTTCACGAAGTGCCCAGCGGTGGTTACTGCGGCATTACGCAGGCAGGGCATTCATGTGTTCCCTTACCTCGACAGCTGGCTTCTTTTAGCTCCGTCGAGGGACAGTCTAATTAGATCCCTATCCAGTACCCTGGACCTTTTCCAGCAGGTGGGCATTTTATTTATTTAGTTTTTGTTGACCGGGTAGGGTGCACTAGTTATGGCAGTGACTATTTTCTGGCACGACCTGGGAGGTTACAGAACAATACATAAGAGAAACAAGAGTAGCAGTGTAGACAATAAAACAATCCATACTTGTACAATAGGAATACAGGGCAGTGTAGACGGTAAAATAATCCATACTTGTACAATGGGAATACAGTGCAGGCGGGGAAAAACAACAGATAATCGAGTGTAATAGCAATGTCTAAAGAAGGTATAATAAGCAATACAATAAACATGGCTGAAAGGCAACATAGAAGGACAAATCTAGTAGGATAATACAATGATGACTGTACTACTATAAACAGTCAAAGCAGGAAGGATATTGGAGGATAGGGAAGTAGATAGGAGATTGGGAAGATAGGAAAGGGATGGGTTAGATGGCGTGGGAATCAGTTATCCCAAATCCCCCCCCCTTATCCCTTCACAAAGCCTACAATTCATTGGGGCAGTGTTGGATACAGTCCAGGGGAGAGCCTTCCTCCCGCTAGACAGAGTGGAGACACTCCATCGACAAGCATATCTGGTGGCTTCCCAGAGGTGGACCTCCTTAAGGTCGATTCTTCGCCTGCTGGGTCTCATGGCAGCAGTTATTCCAACCGTATGTCTGGCCAGACTCCTTATGCGGGACACGCAGTGGACTCTCAGAGTACAGTGGGATCAGAGATCAGACAACCCTGGACCACATGATCCTGGTCTCCAGCCCAATGGCTCGGGACCTCTTGTGGTGGCAGAACCCGGACAGCTTTCAAGAGGTGTCCCTTTTCAGCCCCCTCCTCCCTCCCAGACCCTGACGGACGCTTCGGGAATGGGATGGGGAGTCCATTTGGGAACCCACAAGACTGATGATTCTTGAGCTCAGCGTGAACTTACGCTCCATATCAATGTGCTGGAGATGAGAGCTGTGCTGTACACCCTACAGGCATTCCAGCATCACCTCCAGCCGGGATCGCTCATGGTCCATACAGACATATGGGTCGTCTGGTACATAAACAAGGGGCACTCTCTTGTACCCACTGTGTCACGAAACGATGCAAGTACAGTATTGGGCAGTTCAACACAATCTCCACCTCATGGCAGTGCACGTTCCCGGCATCCAGAATGTCCTGGCAGACACACTCAGCCGCATTCAAGCCAGAGCCTATGAGTGGGAGCTGAGACAGTCTGTGGTAGATGAAATTCAACCCCCAGGAAATCTTACGGTATTCTGACTTCTGCAGTATGGTCTCACCATAAGACACTGGAGCTGAAATGGTTAATAGAACCTATGCTAATCATGGAATGTTAGACCCGAGTTCAGTTTTCAAACCACTGTCCCTGGTAAACATTCCGTAACTGACAGATTCTTTACTCCGCTTGTCCAGTACAGATCTCTCGGGGAGCCCTCCTTCATCTTTCTTGGAAGATTTTATTTTGTCGGTTTCCTGAAGTAAAAGTTTAATTCCGTTCGTTTTTAAATCATTGTCTTTGAGTTTACAGGTACAGTAGTCCAGATTTAGTGTTATTCCAGTAAGTTTTTCCTTTTCTTCTTGGTTCATTTTCTGTCTTAAATGGATTGACTATGAAATTTATTTGGGTGTTTGAGGCACAGAATGTCTCATGCCAGGATGTCTAGGGCTAAGAACCCGGGGGGGGGGGGGACTAAAACTGCCTGATTTTTTTTACTTCTGTGACTTGGCATATAGAGCTCTGCAGTTCTCTGAGTGGGCATTGAGTGTTTCTCCCAAGCAGTGTATTCCAGAATAGTTGCTCATAGAAACAGATTTTGGCAAGACAAGATATTAACATTAGTGTGCTGTTGTTTGCAAAAGCTCAATTTTTCAAACCAAACAAGTTGATTACGGATTCTTTAAAACAGATTAGCCAGTAGAGTGAATTACTTACTTTAAATATAAATAAATCTAAATATAGTGTATGGTAGAACATTGTAATTATCAAAAATCTATAATTTCCTAAAGCTGTTGTACCATCGATGGTACGTCACATCGATGGTACAAGAAGTTGGAATTTGGCCACGCGCCTACCTAGTGATCATCACGAATGCTCGAGCTGGCAGAATTCAGAGTTCACCGATCGCAATGGCAACCGGCAAGCACAATGGACTTAATACGTGACTCCTTTGAATCTGTCCTGTCATCTCGCAAGGTAAAGAAAAATGAAGTAATTTGTCGAACTTGTGTACAGTAATGTAAGTCGACAGTGATGCCCATACACTATAAAGACTGATGAATGGTACGCTGAATAACAAAGCTGGCTATCTCAGAAAGTTTTCCTTGGCAACATTGAAAACCTCTCGAGTTTCGCTCTCGAGGTTTACATGGGTTGCTAAGGAAGCCACTCGATGGCAGCGTGGCTTTGTTGTTCATCGATGCACATTCATTATCCTCTATCACAACCTTTTTGGGGTAACCCCAACTTTTCGATAAATAATATAACCCTGTAGTAGCTAGATTGGGAAACAAATGGAATAAAATGCCTAAGGGACCTAGAAAGTCAGGAAAACTTTAGGCCTTTCAGTACCTTAGTGCACGTAAATAACATACCGGTTATAGACTTTACTTTTTATGAGGTCATTAAACAAATAATTGTTAATTAGTGTCTCCAACAGATTATTTGAACAGTAATACCAGTGATTTTCTGGGTTGTATCCTACTTCACCTAGGATCTCAAATTTTTATCACTTTTTTTTCATTGTTTAACCAGGAGTGGCACACTAAGCTGAAAGCTTTTTCACATGTGCGACCTGGGAGCACAGGGAAGTTAAGTGACTTGCTCAGGGTCACACAGTATGCAAGGGGGTGCTGTGGGATTCAAACCCAGGTCTCCAGATTTACAGCTCAGAGCCTTAAACCACTGCGCTATACTGCCTCCCTATTTAACTAAACTTACTTTATGAGAACGTTAAGGGGAGTGCTTCCAAATGTGCGGGTTAGTGGTCTGAGGTCTTAAACACTCCCACTCAGGGATGGAACTGGGGCAGGATCTGGAATCTTAGTACTAAGGCCTTTAGTGCAGTAAACTTGAAGTTGATACAATTCGGAACCTTGCACAATCTTTACTATGCCCTTTACTTAATGCATAAGATGGGCCTACGCACTTCTCCAACCTGCTCCAAGTGTAATCTATCCAGTGGGTCTTTAATTGGTATGTTCTGGGACTGCCCATGTGTACAAAGCTTGTGGCAGGAAATTTAAAACCTTTCTTTTGAGTTCCTTGGCCTTGTTGGCTCGCATTAATAAAGAAATGTGTATAGTGGGGCATTTTGGTGAACATCAGGCGTGGACACTAGAGCAAAAAAGTCTCTGATGCTAATTGGAATGTCAACCAGGAATGTTATTCTCTGTAACTGGTTGTCTGATACTGCCCCATCTTTACTGAAATGGAAGCATTGCATTTTGGAGATTCTGAGCACAGAAAAACTGGCCCTTTGTATGTGTGATCAAGGTCACCAGTTCAACAAGTGGGGTGCTTTATATAAGGTTGTTTTTAGTACTGTGGACACAACTCTTAACAGGCTATAAAATACATCTGGTCCCCTACCTCTGAGTGATAGTGTCTCTAAGATGCCACTTTTATAAGATATGTTCTTCCCTACTGTGGTGATCACACTTTTATTATGTCTATAACTATCCTATATTCGCTCTACTCCCTTTTCTATCTTTCCTCTCTCTTCTCTTTCTCTCTGTTCTAATTGTGATTTTTGCTTTAAAATCATCAGGGGAAATATAGGCACTTTCTTTACCCTTACTCACCCTGTGCTCGAATATGCCTCAGTAATCTGCAGTTTTTCAGGTATGTAAATTTTGTTTTGCAATATCTCTTTCAAATGCATGATATTATGCTATTCATGGTACAGCACCTCTTAGTATTTTGAACGGTTGATTTCTTATTTTTACTCTTTCTTTAGTACTGTTTTAGATATTTAGGAAATGCTTGTGTTGAACATTCATCATCTGATGTTTCTTTATGGTCTAAAAGATGTATGTAACTGTTCTTTTTGTTACAACATCGTCATCATTATTTTAATATAATTTAATTGACAAAAAAATATTCAATCTGTTTTTCACATGCATCAACAAAAATTGTGATAGCTGGATGCAGGGGGCAGAAACTGGATTTATCCCTAAAGTTTCATTTATCAGTATACAAACGTTTTTCTGTTGTCTGCATTCTGCCCCCTCCCAATGGAAACCCCAACCCACCTGTCCCGTCACTGACTTTCTCAGGGACTTACCAGTTATCCACTGCTTACACAGGGCCACATTGTGGTTGTGGGACTGCAAGGAGTATGGCACCATTCTGGCAGACTGGGATTTTTTCTTTGAGTTTTCTGCCCTGGGGTGTCTGCATGCAGTGATGTGCGCGCACAAATGTGTGTGATTGCATGCATGCCTGCTTAGCTTCTGGCGGCTGCCCCTCTCTCTATGTGTTCCTAATGTATATCCACATGGCTACCACCAGATGGTAATCAAGTAGAGAGACGCAGCCTTCTCCCTTCCCAGATAGAGAGAGCTGTCCTTCAGATGCTCAATCCTGTTAGCCATCTGGACAGCCCCCGAGTGACCGGAGTCCATTCCTGAACGCGGGTCGCTGGCGAAGGAAATGGTGCTATTGCTGCACTACTGGACTAGTTCAGCATATCTATTTCTGACTGACTGACAGGTAAGGTATGCACAACTCTGTCTGATGATGTTTTCTAGTTATGCAATATACCATGACAGGGTGTGGGTCATGCTAGGATTTACCACGCCTGGTGTGGTGTTTGGTCACGAGGCCACAGTCTGAGTGAGCAAAACACACCAGGCGTAGTAAATCCTAGCATTACCCACACCCTGGAGTGGTATGTTGCGATTATACAATGGCCTATTTCTTTGGTTAGAAAAAATGTGAAGAAATTGTGCGTTTCCTTTTAAAATATTTTTTTATTGATTTTATTGCTCCGCCAA
Organism: Neoceratodus forsteri; assembly: GCA_016271365.2. Lineage (NCBI taxonomy): Eukaryota > Metazoa > Chordata > Ceratodontiformes > Ceratodontidae > Neoceratodus > Neoceratodus forsteri. The sequence goes on from CM028134.1 coordinate 839,156,047, forward strand.
AAAAAAAAAGTTCCTTGTTGCTAGGGGGAGTCTCCCTAAATTCATGATTTGTATGGGCCTGTGAGTGCAATGTCCATCCTACTCTTCTCCATGCCCTAACCATGTGCTCCGCTACACACAGAGAGGCGGAAATCTTTGCTGCAAGGTATAGTTTGCTGTTCTTGGTGCTAACACTGCTGCTGCTGGAGGTTGGTTGTGGCGCTGAAGCAGCAGGAGGCATGTGCACGCCTCCCTCCATCTCTGTCCACTGAAGTTATATTTTAAGTGTTTGACAAATGTTGAAGGTGAAAAAGTGCTTCTTTAAGAAAAACAAGGGCTAAAACTTAAAGAAATCATGGCTGAAAATCGGAGCCGTGATACAGGGTGTGTGTCTAAGCATATTCATAGATGTATATTCAGTATCACGACTCGTGTTTTCGGACGTTACTTCTACAACTTTTAGTCTTCCTTTTTCATTAAGGAGCACTTTCCCTAGTTCACTATTCCCGAAGGAAGAGAATGTCTACCTATAGATGTTTGGTGAAGCAGATATGTTTTTTTTTTTTTTTTTAATAGCAGCAGACGTGGGCCGGCTGCCGGTTACCGATCTGATTGCACGACCCACTTGTTCAGCTCGTCCACCCTCATTTATACCAATGGAAGCCACACCAGCCATCTCCACTCGGGGACTGCTGGTACATTTATTGTGTTGCTGGGTCTTAGAACTGCGAGGGAGTCTGTGGGAATGGTGCTTACAGTGACACTGGGGGCAGCTCTAATATCTCATATAGTCTTTCGAGAACAAGCGGCGTCTTTTTGTGTGTGTGTGTTATAACTGGAAGTAAGAGAGTGTGTCGAAGAAAAGGCTGATTTTGTCAGAATGGGAAACAGAATGTAACTGTAATGTTGAAGGGGCTGCTGACAAAATTGTATTGTCCTTGACAGGCGCTCTGTCTCTGTTGGTATCAGTTGTTTAAAAAAAAAAAAAAAAAAAATCGCCACTTGATGTCGGAGTCCCTCTGTTCCCTGTCAGTTGGATGTAGAGCTAGTGATTTTGTTTAGTGGGCATGTCGCCATCCAGTCGTCGTCACCTTTGCCGGTTGTGACTTTTCCATGGTCGGACTGATTTCGGGGGAGGCTGACTGGTGGCTGGCACTTTTACCTGTTGTTATATCGCAGGATTTACCATGGATAAAAGGTGCCAGTTGGCCAATCAGATTAACAAATTCTTGGATCCCATTGTATAATCTCTGGTATATCTGATCTGTAGTGTACTTCCTGTGGACCTGCATAATCTGAATTGCTCCTGAATCCAGTATGCATGTCATGCAGACATGCTGCTAAGTACCCTTTACTACAGTACATTTTCCATAACCTGTCTCCATTGTTGATATTGTTGGAGTGGCAGCAGCTGTGACACATGGAAATCAAACTGTATGTATGGCTGCAAACATCTTCCAAGACTATCCTCCCACCGCACTAATAAATATGCATATGTATATAATATATATATGTATATCTATATGTGTGTGTGTGTGTGTGTATGTATATGTGTATATGTATGTATATATATATGTGTATATATATATATATATATATATATATATATATATATATATATATATACAATGTATGTACACACACTTATTTGTTTAACAAAAGGTAGTCAGCAGCATTTCAGAAGCAGAAAGGGGAAATAGTTTAACCAGGAAAGACACACTAAGCCGAAGCTTGTTTCCAGGTGCGACCTGGGAGTACAAGGAAGTTAAGTGACTTGCATGGGGTCACACAGTATGCAAATGGGGCTGTGGGATTCAAACCCAAGTCTCCAGGTTTGCAGCTCAGTGCCCTAAACCACAGCGCTATACTGTCTGCTAAGAAGATGAGGTAGACTAGGTAAAGTGCAAACAGATTTAATTAGTGTCTTTTAAACAAAACTGCACTGCTTTATGGCACACTGCCACTTCAGCAGGATGTGTGGCTTAGAGTATGGTACTTCTTTTTATATGTGAACATTAAAGGTACACTGCCTTAAAATGTAAAAGATTAAATAGAGGTCTCCGATTTTATCCCAGGTATTCTTCCTTTTGTAGGTATACAGTCTTTGTTAAAAGGTGCAGGTAAAAAATGGCTGTTAAATTGGGAGACTTAGAACATCTGGATAGCCATGTCCTATTAATGGTTATATGCTGTTCTAGAGCCTCTGGGCCTCGTCAGATGCAGCATAACATACGCAGGCACTACTGCTCGAGAACGAGCAGGGACCCTAGGCTAGTGCGAGGAGTTTCTGTACCAGTGGATGCCGATGCTACCCTCCCTGTCTTGCTCTCGCTGCCTTCAGGACAGCCTCAGCTGTAATTTGTTTTTTTGAAAATTTCAGAGACTACCTTTTGAGCACGGGTTCCCTTTTACAGAGGTTCCACATCAGTAGCAGAGAGTACAAGGCAACATAACAAATACAGTAAATGAGTTCCAGTGGAATGGAGTTGGACAAGTACAAATAAATCAGTTGCATACAGTTTTACAGTAAAGTAGATAAACAGAAACTGTGTAAAACAAACATCGTAGTGGTACGTGGCCGCAGAGCCAGAGTGTGACACAGTTCAGATTGTATACCGGGAGGGACTTAGTTTGGATGATAAGCAGTTACAGTTTAACTGAACTATTAGGCCTTCCTGTAGTGCTCTGTTAAGCTGGACAGACTTGGGTAGATTACAGACGGTATCAGGCAACACATTTAACCAGCCAACGTCCCTAACAGCAAATGAATGCTTGCCCAGCTGAGTACAGCGAAAAGGCAGATCTTACTTCGAGAGGGCTCTTGCAGTAGGTAATCACTCGGAGAACTGTGCCCCCTGGCATCAGAAACCATGGAAAGCATTAGCCATCAGTATCTGATGGGGGACCACCCACCTGACATCTCGTGATGGACGTCAGCGTGACCCTAGATAGTGGGCAGTCCCCATGCCCGCCTTCCAGTTCTTTCCTGCTGTCGACCTGATCCGTCAGACCTCACGGAGATTGTATGCTGCAGTTCGACCGCTATTTCGGATGAGTATCCATTTATTTCCTTAAAAAAATAAATCTTTTTGTGGTGTTTTGTGCATGTTGTCGTCATTGTCCTCCGTCTAGCACAAGAACAAGTGTGCTTTGTGCAACGCACAACTACCGCACAAGGATTCTCACACTCTCTGCCTCTATCAATCAGCCAGTCAAACAATATCTTTATTTAGCCAGGCGGAACACCATTGAGCAGGGCTCATTTACAAAATAGACCTGGCAGTTTAAACAACAAGAAGTCACAATACAACAATTTGGAATAGGCGTAGCAACATTAGCAGCCTATGTACAGTCATTACAAGTGAGAAAGATGTGGCTTGGCATGGTGGTGTACAATAATTTACAAATAGCAATGTAAGGCTTGACACTGAGAACAGAACAAGGCAGCATAATTTACGGGCATGGTACCAAAGGCAGTCCGCCTACTGCTGTGTGCGAGTTCTATGCAAGGCAAGTCTCTGATAGACAGTAGAGTACAATATTATATTGGATAGAAACATAGACTTTAATGGCAGATAAGGACCGCTTGGCTCACCTAGTCTGCCCATTTCCCTACTTACTGGATAAGCTGCAGATCCTAGTTAACCAACAGCCTATTTCTTCCTACCCCCCACAAGAATTGCCTTATGTCTGTCCCATGTATTCTTGAATTCTCCCACAGTTCTAGACCCCACAACCTCCTCAGGAAGGCTGTTCTGTTGCGTCCACCACCCTCTCTGTGGAAAAATATTTCCTCACATTGCCCCTGAGCCATCCCCCCTCCCCCATCTTCAGATTGTGTCCCCTTGTTCTTGCGCATCTCTTTTTTTTTTTTTTTTTTGAAGGGTGCTACCCTCTTGGACTTTGTTGCTTCCACTGAGGTACTTAAAAGTTTCTATCATGTCCGCCCTCTCCCTTCTTTCCTCAAGGGTGTACATATTAAGCTTCTTTAGTCTCTCCTCATATGGCTTCTCTTGCAGACCCTGCACCATTTTAGTTGCTGTCCTCTGGACTGCCTCCATCCTGTCTGTGTCCTTTCGGAGATGGGGTCTCCAGAACTGGACGCAGTACTCCAGATGGGGTCTCTCCAACTCTCTGTACAGAGGGATAACAACTTCCTGTTTTCTGCAGGTGATGCCTCTCCCTATACATCCCAGTATCCCTACTGCCTTGTCACATTGCTTGCCAACCTTAAGGTCATCTGATATTACCACCAGGTCCCTTTCCATTTTTGTTGTTGTTACTACCCCCATTGTGTACTCATCCCCAGGTTTTTGTTTCCCAGGTGCATTATTTTGCACTTTTTTTGCATTGTATCCAAGCTGCCATACTTCTGACCATTCCTCCAACCTTGCCAAGTCCCTTCTCATCCTTTCTACGCCTCCTTGTGTATCAACCCTGTTGCAGATCTTTGTGTCATCTGCAAAGAGGCATACTTTTCCTTCCAGTCCGTCTGCAATGTCACTTATAAAGACATTAAAAAGGACTGGACCCAGTACTGAACCCTGCAGTACCCCGCTAGTAGCCCCCTTTATTCAGAGTTGACACTGTTTACTATTACCTTCTGTGTCCTGTTGTCCAGCCAGTGTTTTACCCAGGCTACCACCCTGGGACCCACTCCCAGGATGGCTAATTTGTTTATTAATCTTTTGTGTGGGACTATGTCAAATGCCAAGCTAAAGTCTAGGTAGGCCATGTCCACAGCCCTTCCCTGGTCTACTACTTTGGTCACACAGTCAAAGAAATCAGATTCGTCTGGCGTGACCTTCCCACTGTGAACCCATGCTGCCTTGGGTCCTGTGCACCACTGGCCTCTAGGTACTCAACAGTTCTTTCCTTCAGAAGTGATTCTATCACTTTCCCTACCACAGAGGTCAAACTGACAGGTCTGTAGTTTCCTGCCTCTGTCTTGCTCCCGCTTTCATGAAGGGGAATCACATCTGCCCTCCTCCAGTCCTCAGGTATACGCCATCCTCCCATGATTTGTTAAAAAGGGTAGTCAGTGGTGTCACTAGTTCTCCCCTTAATTCTTTCAGAATTCTGGGGTGATCCCGCCAGGCCCCATTGCTTTGTCCACCTTCAGTTTTAGGAGTTCTTTCAGATCCCGTTCTTCTGTGAAAGGACTGGGTTCAACCCCCCTCCCCCCCCATCCAGAGTGCTTCTGTTAATTGGATTAGGTACTTCCCCCTCCTCCTCTTTTGTGAATACTGAGCAGAAGTATTCGTTCAGTATCCCTGCTTTTTCACTGTCCCCTCTGCCCACCCACTGTCCATTCTGTTCAACCTCACTATCCCTCCCTTTGTCTTTCTACACTCCCTAATGTACCTATAAAAGGTTTTATCCTCCTTCTTAACCAAGTTGGCTGTCTTTTCCTCACTTTGGACCTTTGCTGTTCTGACTTCCTTCCCTGCTTCCTTCTGCCTGCCTGCATGAGGTCTAGACCAGCAAAGCGTTCCGTGGCCTATGAGAAGACTATAAAGCAAGGGCACTGAGGGCACAGGATGCGCCAAGGATAGTGGAGGGAGGAGAGGTTAGGAGGGTTGGGAGGGGGCAATTGTAATACTTTCAGGATTGACATAGCTGCGTTAGTCAGCACGGTAGGTCTAAGGGTAAGGGGGAGGGTATGGGGGTGAAAAGGTGCCATTAGTAGGGTGAGGTGACAGACAGGTGGAGGGAGAGTCAGAGATTCAGCGCCGGAAGCAGTTGCAGGACTCCATAAATGATTGTTGGATAAGATTTTTGAAGGCAGCTTAATGGTACAGGTGAAACGAGCTGCAGTAAATTTTGAGCAGTATTCCAGAGGACTGGTGAGGCACGACTAATCATTGCCCGACCAAAGTGCGTCCTAACTGTGGGTATGTAAAGGGCGATAACGAGTCTGGCTTCTTAGCAGAGAGTGGCCAGGAATGCAAGAAGGTAGGCAATCCTTAAAATATATTGAGGCAGCTTGTTAGAGATGGCCCTATAGATCCAAAGCACGGTGTTCTTTTGTTGTCTAAGACTAAGTGAGCCCCAGCCTACAGTGTTGTAGAGGGTACAGTGGTGTGTTGAGTAGGGGGCACCGGTAAAGAACCTGAGCTCCCGGTGGTACAGAGTGTCTAGTTTGGCAAGGGCCACACAGAGCAGTGCCTGTACAGAAGATCTGCATAGTCAATGAGAGGCAAGAACGTTGTTTGTGCCAACCTGGTTCTCCTCTCCTGCATTAATGGATGCCTCTTCTGCCTAGGCCCGGACCACAAGGTCGAGGTCTGTGAGGCCTGCGCCAGCTTCAACCCAGCCACACTAAGGCGCCGCCAGCAGGCCCTCGAGACTCATATTTTAAAGCAACAAATGGCTACCAGGGAAAGAGCTCCAAAAGTTGTGAAGCGCTTTCAACTTACCCACCAAGCCCAGGCATGAGAAAAAGGAGAAACAATAACATCGAAACCAGGAGTGGTCTCCCTTTTGTCAGAGGTCGCCTGCGGGCCCCTCAGATGAAAGGCTGTCTTCTTCCTCCGGGAAGTTGGCCGCCACGGTCCAGTCTGCCACACCTCAGGAGTAGTCCGGGGGGGGGCGTTGCCACTAGTGCTAGTGGCCACGGGATCCTCGGCTGAGGCTGTGCTCAGTCCCATCTCTGTTGGGGGTGCCACGCTGAAAAGAGCCACTAGGTTGCTTGTCGGCCCATCTGAGTACTTGGCTCAGGCTGTTGCATTGGGCTCTGGGGACTGTGGAGCCTTCCCGACTTCGACCGATAAGTCGAATGTTGGCAAGTCCAGCATTTGCATGGTTGTTTCGGCTGATGAGTCGGACTTCAGATCTGACAACGTCCGCCTGACTGACCTGGCCAGACCCCGACGATTCCCAATTGCCGGACCTCTCTCCGCCTCCCCTGGAGGATTCTCCTCACTGGTCCTCCCCTCACCACAAGACGTTGATCCACTTCCCTCACCCTTTAACAGAGGGACTGGAGATGAGGGGCTTCTGCCAGGTGGCCGCTCCCTAGGCTTACCTCCGGATTTGGGGTTAAGAGCTGGCATTAACCCGGATGGTTCCCAGCTTCCTCCTCCTACTCCTCCATTGAGGGCTTCTCCTCCACCAGTATGACCCCTGCCAGATCTGACCCTAACAGGACCTTCAGAGTCTGGCATCCTGCAGGGCCCGCCGTCGGGGCCTATAGCACCATCAGTTCTTCCGTTGGGTCCTCCTTTGTCCCCTCTATCAGGCCATGCTCCATCAGGGTTCCCGCCATCAGATTACCTGACTCCTCGGGCTCCAGCATATAACTCTCCAGGTTACCCCTCTTCAGGGTTCCATGTGCCAGGGCATACACCTGCTTACTTTCTGCTGGGTACCCGTTGATGCACTACCATGTGCTGGGGTTCCCATCACTGGGCTTTCCGACTGGTTACCCCCACCAAGTTTATCAATCACAACAAAAGCAAGCTGCTCAGCTACCCTCTGTGCAATGTGTAATATTAATCACAGAGCAAGCAAACACACATGGCACCAGAACAGCGTGCGCAAAAAAAGAAGGAAAAAAAAAAAAGGAATTTTTATTAAATTACATCCATAAATACCCTATAATGCTGCACAGATTGTAAATTGCAAAGATGTTCCGGCGCAGCAGCTGGGACAGATCCGACCTGGTTTCGCCTCTAGGGTTTATAAGGGGACAGAGAGTCAGGCATATACTGGTCTGTTTAAGTACTAGTTCAGCTAAGGTCACATGGTGCAAAGAAATCAGTGTAGTGCTAATCAATACTTCTTAAAGTGCTACTAGTGAAACAATGGGATAGACTCCTTATGAAAGAAACAAAAATTTAAAACCCAAAATATACTGTTTATCAGCCTCCTCCACAGCCTCAGCCTCCAGCGGATTTTCAAGCCATCCTGCAGTCTTGGGGTCAGAGACCAAGGCTTAACTGGCTTCAGAACTGGGCAGTCGTTGGCCTCCCAGGGAGTCTCCTAGGAGCTCTGACGCGCAGCCAGTGAGGCAGGTTCCAGCTTCTCTTCCTCAGCCAACGCCAGTCCCTTCGAAGGATCTGACATTGGCCAGGACTCTCGATAAGCCGACACCAGGCCCATGAGATTCTTCTTCTCCTGATTCCGGGTCTTCGGACTCAGACCAGGATTCAGACTCTGATGCTTCTTCCTCAGCAGAGTCTAGTTTCCTAACCCCACCTACAGAGGAGCCACAGCCCAAAGAATCCCTGAAGCCACACCTGGAGGATCCTTTCTTCGCAGACTTCATATGCAAAATTGCAGAGGTTTATGATGGGAAGTCTGATGAGCAGGACCCAAAAGGGCAGAGCCTTTCGGAACACCTGGACATGCAGGCGTCAGCACCGGTCCTTACCCTGCCCTGGCTGGAGCCTAATGAGGACTTGGCATCAACAATTTGGATGATGCCATCATCTCTTCCCGTGCTAGCTAAGAAAGCAGACCACACCTACTGCACTCCGGAGGGGAAGGACCACCTCAGTGTGCACCCTAAAGCAGACTCTGTCATTATTGCAGCTGCTCATGACCGGCCTTCTAAACCTAGGCACATGAGCACCTCTCCTCCTGATGAGAAGTCTCATCAGCTAGACCAGTTTGGGAGGAAGTTTTACTCCTCTGCCACACGGGCTGTGAGGGCTCTTAACTATGTAGGCTATAGAATCTGCAACTTATCCAGTAGGTAGGGAAATGGGCAGACTGGGTGGGCCAAGTGGTTCTTATCTGCCGTCAAAGTCTGTGTTTCTGTGTTTCTATGTTTCATATGCTGGTCTACCAAAAATCTGTGTTTGCCCAGCTGGAGCTGGCCATTGAAGCCCTTTTGGACTCTGAATCCAAATCCATACTGACAGATATGATTTGTTCCGCTGAGGTGGCCTGAAGACATTCTCTTAGGGCCACCTATGAAGCTGTTGACTTCTCCGCACAGGGAGCTGCCACCGCAATCAACCCCCATCGCTTCTCCTGGTTGAAGGTGTCCGATTTGGCCCAGGATGTGCAGTCTGCCATACAGGACGCCCCTTTCAGGGAATGCGTCCTGTTTGGGGGTGATGCGCAGGACATTGTAATTACTCTGCAGGACAAAGACAAGGCCCTTCAGTCGATACAGATCGTGTACTGACCAACATTTCAGGCGAAGAAGCCTTTTCGCCATCGGGCACAGCAAGCCTCAGCTGCCTTCCCCCCAGCTAAATCCCAGAGAGCTTCGGGTGCAGCTCTCCCCAACCCCATTCCCGTGCATGACTCGCTATCCGCCCTCTCTCCTCTAGATTTTTCAGGGGAGCAGTTGGGTCGAAGATTTGCTTGTCATCTGCTAGGGTAGAGGGCAGTGACAACAGACTCTTGGGTTCTTCAGCTCATAGAGTAGGGCCACACCCTGGAGTTTACGGAAAAAAACCTCCAGACAGGCCTCCGGCCCAGTCACATTACCCGAAGGTGCACATTCCTCTTCTCCAAGAAGAAACACAGGCTCTGTTGCAATAGAACCTGTTCCTGTGCACCAGGAAGGAAAGGGGTATTACTCCCACTTTTTCCTGGTCCCCAAAAAGCCGGGAAATCTGCATCCCATTCTGGACCGCAGTGCTCTAAACCTGTACATATAGAGTACAAGAGGTTTTGGATGCTGACACTCCTGGATCTGCTGCCCCTCCTGCACAAGGGTCAGTGGCTCTGTGCTCTGGATATGCAGGATGCATACCTGCACATCCCTGTTTTCAGGGTCCACCATTTTTACCTTTGGTTCTTCTTTCGGGGGAACATTACCAGTTCAAAGCCCTACCTTTCAGCCTATCCTCGGCACCTCGGGTCTTCACGAAGTGCCTGGCGGTGGTGGCGGCAGCCCTGAGGCATCAGGGCCACTGCATGTTTCCTTACCTCGATGACTGGCTTCTGTCAGCCCCGTCGAGAGAACAGCTGGTATGCTCTCTCTCTGCAACCCTGAACCTTTTTCGTCAGGTGGGGATCACTGTAAATTTTTCGAAGTCCCAGTTTGTTCCGTCTTAGCACCTGCAATTCATTGGGGTGGTGTTAGACATGGTTCAGGGTATGGCTTTCCTCCCTCTTGACAGGGCGGAAACCTTGCAGAAGCAGACTGTTATGGTGGCCTCCAGCAGGAAGGCCTCGGTCAGGTCGATTCTTTGACTGTTAGGCCTGATGGCAGCGGCCATCCCCACTATGCCTTTAGCCAAGCTCCACATGCATATTTTGCAGTGGACGCTCAGGACACAGTGGGACCAGAGGTCTGACGACCTCGACCAGATGGTTATAGTCTCCGACTCCATGCAGAGGGACCTCTTGTGGTGGCAGGATCTTTCCAATCTCACCAAGGGGGTCTTTTTTCAGTTCCCTCCTCCCATCCAGACTCTGACCACAGATGCATCAGGGACGGGTTGGGGCATGCACCTGAGAGACCACAAAACCCCCAGGGCAGTTGGTCCCAGATGAGCTTTCTCTACACATCAGTGTGTTAGAGATGAGAGCAGTGTTGTAAGCTCTTTAAGCTTTTCAGTACTTACTTCTCCAGAGCACCCTGTTAGTCCAGTCGGACAACGTATGCGTGGTCTGGTATCTCAACAAGTAAGGAGGCACCCGCTTGTATCCCTATGCAGGGAGGCGATGCGGTTGTGGAATTGGACTGTTCTGCATTGAATTCACCTCACAGCCGTTCATGTTCTGGGCATGCAAAACGTCCTAGCACACAGTCTCAGCCACACTAGAGTACAGGCCCATGACGCAAGAGGTGGTTGACTATATATTCGACCTATGGGGTCGGCTGGAACTGGATCTGTTCGCCTCCCCATACAATGCAAAACTACCTAAGTTTTGCTTGCTCGCTCCAGGGTGTGGTGTTTTCTGGTGAGACACGATCTCTCTTTGCTGGACAAGGAGGTTCTTGTATGCCTTCCCTCCCTTTCCGGTTCTGCAGAGGGTGCTGCTCAAGCTACTAGCGGAGGGGGCCCGCATGATCCTGATTGCCCCCTTTTGGCCTCGTTAAGTTTGGTTTCCGCTTCAGCAGCTAGCAGTGGAACCCCTGTTTCCCCTGCCCCTCTGCAATGACCTCCTGACCCAGGAGGAGGGCACATTTGTCCATCCAGAGCAGAAATCCCTTCACCTTCATGTGTGGCACCTCAGGACATAGCTGCTGCGAGCTTTGGGGTATCATCCAGGGTGGCACAAGTCCTTGTTGAGGCCAGAAGCCATCTACGAAGACCACTTATGCCGTGAAGTGAAAGCGTTTGTTTTTTTTTGGGCCCCTGTGAAGGGTTGGGGCCCGTTCTCGTGCCCGGTTCTTTTGGTTAAGGAATAACTCCTGCACCTCTATGATTTGGGCCTGGGATATTCGTCACTGAAAGGCTCTGCCTACCATACCTTAGTGGATGGCAGGACAGTAGCCCAGTTGGAAGTTTCAAAAACTTTCTTGAAGAGGATTCTGCATCTTAAGATACCGGTGCGCAGTCCGGCACCACCGTGAGATTTGAACTTTGTTTTGGAGAAGCTGACCTTGGCTTCTTTTAAACTGGCTGGTTCATGTGACGTGCTATTTGTCTTGGAAAGCGCCATTTTTAGTAGCCCGTTACTTCAGCTCGAAGGATTTCTGAGCTTCAGGCCCTGATTTGTAAGGAGCCTTATTTAATGTTTCATAGAGATAGGGTGGCTCTTCGTACCAACCCTAAGTTTTTCCCAAGGTGGTCTCTGAGTTTGTTGAACCAGTCAACTGAACTTCCAGTGTATTACCCCGAGCATTCTAATCAGGGAGAGGCGATTCTTCATAACTTAGATGTTCATAGAATCTTGCATTATTACACTAACAGGACAAAGTCCGTCCGTAAGTCGGATCAGCTTCTCATTTCCTCTGCACCCAAAAGAGATGGTGCAGCATTTTTCAAACAGTGTTTATCCAAATGGCTGGCAAACTGCATCATTTTCTGCTACCAGAAACGTGGTAAGACCCTACCAGAGGAGGTTAAGGGGCATTCTGCCAGGGGTATGGCTGCCTCTACTGCTCGTTTCAGGAATGTGTCAGCCATTGACATTTGCACTGTGGCTACTTGGAGTTCAGTCCACACTTTCACAAAGCATCACATTCTGGACATTGCTTCTAGACGCAGAGCAGCTTTTGGCCTAGCTATGATTTAGGGACTCCTGTCGTGGCTGAACTACCTACAGTTAGCAGTTGTTTTTCCTGCCTCCCATGTTTGTTTCTTTTCTGATTCACACTGCTTGGGACTCAGTCCTCAAAGTAATTACCTACTGCAACAGCCCTCTCGAAGTAAGATAGTACATTTACGTAAGAACTTAAAACAGTTGGTCTTCTAGAGAGGCTCTTACAGTAGGTAACCTTTTTCCCTCCCTCCATTCCCCAAATGTTTTTGGGTTGTTGCTCTTTCTTTGAGCTCATTCTGGGCTCCAGGAGCCTCTGTTTCCTTTTGTCTTGTCGCTCCTCTTCTGAGGTCTCTGATGGGAGAACTGGAAGGTGGGCGTGGGGACCGCTCACTATATAAGGTCACGCTGACGTCCGTCATGTGACATCGGGTAGGCATTCCCCTGTCAGATACTGCTGGCTAACTCTTTTTCGTGGGTTCTAAAGCCAGGGAGCGCAGTCCTCAGAGTGATTATCTACTGCAAGAGCCTCTTTCAAAGATCTACTCTTACAGTAAGTTCTTACGTAACTGTACTTTCCAGGGCATTCCAAGTCATGCTTCTGGTATTGTAGAGATTGTGACAGGCCGGAAGCAGTGAGTTAGGTCCGGGGGGTTAGGCCCAGTAGCGCCTTCTTAGCTAGCAGACATGTCTGGAACTTAATACTGCTAGGTAGGGGTAACCAGTTTGTTTGGGTGTAGAGGGTACAGCTGAGCATGCGCTTGTCAGCCCCAAGCACAAAGTGACAAACCTCATCTCTCTGATGGGGAGGTATGAAGAAGTAGCCTGTTGATTAACTAGGATCTGCAGCTTATCCAGTAGGTAGGGAAATGGGCAGACTCGGTGTGCCAAGCGGTCCTTATCTGCCATCAAAGTCTATGTTAGATCAGATTTATTCTGTTGAGAATTGAGTCATAGGCAGTTGCATAGATGGGGAGGCCATAGTCAACCCGTGACAGCACTGAGCATGCCACAGTGAAGTGTCTAGCATCAGTAGTGAGGTCGACACCGTTACAGTGCAAGGCTTCCAGTCATCTACTTACCATGGACACAAGGTGGTCAGCGTGGGGAGCAAAAGATAAGATTACAAGAATTAGACTTGGAAACATTTCTGGAATGGTCAGTTATGCCCCTCGCTATGAAGCGTGCATAGCTCAGAGCCCTAGGATATCCCAAAGCTGTGATCCAAAAATAAAAATCTGGTTTATCTCAGTGTGAGCCAGTGATATCTGTAGTACCCACTGTGGCCTAAAATCATGAAATCTTGAGGTAACATGCACCAAAGGGCAAAAGTTACATTCTGCTTTAAAATGACCTTCCTCCCCTTGGATCCAGATAGAAGCACCTACTCTGTAACAGTATCTGAAGGATGGTTTAAGCTGTAAAAAAAAAAAAAAAAAAAAATACTTTTTAAAACTATTTGTGAGGTAGAAATATGCGTTTATTTGTGACCAAGTAGATTTCTAGTTTGTCTTACAGTATTTACACAAAAGGCTACAATTTGACCCATGTTTTAACCCCCCCCCCCTTCCATCCCTGTCTGGGGCCACCTGGAGGTGTTGCTAGAGTATCTGTGGAACTGTAGTTAGAACAGCTGACTTTACCATATGTGCAGTCAGCATGCATGAGATAAGGGCATTTTATTTTGGCCTGAAACAGTATATCAGGAGTTGAAATTAAGTTTTGTAGTCGCTAGTCAGCAAGGCTAGTGACAGAAAATCCACTAGCCCCACATACTTTTCCACTGACCCAGCTGGTGTACTTATTAAAATGTTCTTCAGTACGAGCCCGCAGGGCTAGTTAAAGGAAAGTCTTAACAGCCCGATACACAATCTAGTAGCATTTGGTTGGTGTCAGTTTCAACCCCAGGTATATTTGAAACTTGTTTCTAACTGATACAGTATGTACCAAGTGCAGTTTTAAATTTTGAACTAACATAATGCTAGACCTAGCAAACATGAACCTTTTTATTTGTGTGGCTTGTTTACTGCACCTTAGAAAATGGGTTGGGGAAAATCCTGGAAAGTGATTGGCTCAGGTCAGCAACAGCCGGTCCGGTATCAAGCAACAGAGACTGGGAAATAAGGATTCCCTGTTTCTGTTGGGCCAATGGATTTTGTAAGCAATAAGACACGATGGGGTGTGCATTAGACCGTTCTAATGCACGGCTAGGGGGACGTAGTGAGGCACGAGGCCATTAAGGTCGAAAAGGCCCAGTCCTCCAGCCGCAGCATTAGAGCTGTCTAATGCACATCCCTGGAGTGGCTTATTGCGCTTATAAAATGGGCCTGTGTATTCTAAATGGGGGTTCTAGTTTTAGCTGTGCATTAGACACATCTAATGCACGGCTAATAACCAGTCAGATTGCTTGAAATCCTTTGCCCATTTTGTAATCAATTTTAAACTGCCACCATGTTGTCTCCCCCCCACTGTGTCTGGGCATATTGCACACTTTTTTTAGTTCTACAGGTCTGCACAGCTTGTGGACACTTCTAGCTCAAAATGTCAAGATCGAAAGTAAACATTAGCACCGTCACTCTTCCTCCACGCTGCTGAGCCTTCAGGCCCGCTGCCAGTATACCATCTTTTCGATCCCTGCTGCTGCCAATCTGCCATCATCCCAGTCCCTGCTGCTGCCCAACCATAAACTGTATTGATACAATAGCTAATATTAACAATATACAGTGTAAAAAAAGGAAAAATGGAGCAACTGAAAGAAAACAGAAAAGCAAAATTGATGCACTGCTGCCACTCACTATTTTGTGACTTCTGTGGTTGCTATCCTGTCGACGTTAGCCATCCATACTGAAGAGTGTACAGACAAATCTGTCATGTAGCAGGCTGCAGTAAGTGGCATTATTTTTCAGTCTCTGCTCATTTTTTTGAAATGCCTGCTGCTAAATCCTGCGAGTGGGCAGAGAGACATGGAAACACGCTCACTTCGGCAGCACAAATGTCTGAGAGCTGTTCGTGTTCTTGCACCCCGTTCCTCCAGCTAGCCGCCCGCTCATTTATTGTGACTATGACAACCGTGCGAGGGTACAGTAATGAGAGAATGCATGAATAAAATAAAGCTCCTGCTGAGTCTGCTGGTTAGGTATAACTTAAAAATAAATGTTTGTTCTTCAAGTTGGGGGGGGGACGATCTGTAGAAAAGAATGTGTTGGGGGATCAGTACAAGACAGTGGCCGTGTGTGTGTGTGGGGGGGAGAAGAGTAACATCAGATTGAGCAGCACAAAAAATGGAGGGACTACTGTATCTAAAACGTTTTCCCCGTATTTATGTTACACATTTTTAAAGTAATTTCTTTATTATTCAAATACTTTAAATTAAATTGACACACATTTCCATTTTCTAAGCACAATAATACCCTCCAGGGTGGTCGGTATTGGGCAATATCAGACCCAGCTGTGGCATCGGGCCTCAGTATGCCCAGTACTGCCAGCTCTGTCAGGTATTATTGCTTGTATGTCATCTTGGGTAGAAAGTACAGTAATTGTCCAAATTAGACTCACCTTTTTTTCTTGCTTGCTGATGGTTAAATGGAGTGGTCTAAAACATTACAGTCAATATGATTACTTAGTTTAGTTCTTGAGCTTGTGCCTACTGGGACCTGGCATTTCCATCTCCATTTCAATGAACCCTTTGGAGCGTAACAACTGACAAATATGTTATATTATACAGTGGGTTCTAAAATTTAAGCTTTCTAATTGGTCTGGTGACACTATATGCCGTGGGGTAATTTTTGAATAACCACTGCATAAAGTGCCAGCTGACTGCATGTTAGTGAAATCATTCCATACAGAACTCTTAAGTGTTCCAATACAACTTGCAAAGTTGCCATTTTTTTTTTCTCCCACTAACTGCCCTGTTTCGCAAACTCAAAAGCTGTCGGTAACAACAATATAAAATATCTCGTCTAACCTGCAGTTTTAAGTGGGAGACAACTGAGAGTCAACAGTGATATTTTCAGTTTATATGACGCTCAGCTCACTCACTCACCTTGCTGCCTGCTGGCTTCAGGGTCACAAGTGGCTTCTGCCCCATAACATCAAACTATTTTGCATAGGGGAAAGGACATACTATTAAAATTGTCATATACATTATAAAAAAAAAAGATTTTCCTTCACTTTTTTTGTGTTACTCTCATATTTACGAATTGTATAATTGGAATAATCACCGATCGGGTGTGGGATGAGCCAAGATTTACCCACGGCTGGCATGCTTGGTCACTCGGGCTATGCCCTCATGACTGAACCACTTCAGCTGTGGGTAAATCATCCTGGCCCAACCCAAACCCAATCGGTGATTATTCCTTAAGCATATAGTAGAGCATTGTTCTGCATAGAATTCCATCCCTGTCAAAATACTGTTGTACCACAGTTCAGAGGTCATGGAATTTGATTGTACCTTTCTGTGGTATAACAGCATGCTGAAACCTCTAGAGATTACACAAGTTAGTGTCATTCTTTGAAATTTTTTTTTTTGTTAATATTCTTTTTGCTCCTCTTGAGCTGTGGGGAACACTTGAGCCCCTTCCACCTTCCGCCAACCCCTCAAGCTAGCCTGGCCTCTGACTCGATGATGGGACCGAGAGGACCGTGACTGCCCCTCACGGGGACTGCATCATCTTTTAGCCCCTGCCTGCTGCTGGGCTTTGTTTGGTCCAGGGAGTGTGGGTCGGTCGGGTCATCACTCTGCAGGCTCAGAGGTTTTTTCTCCTTTTTATGTTCCCCAAGATGTAGATGTGCAGTGACATCGGTACATGAAGGGGACGCTCCTGCCCCCTCCCGCAGAAGTCTGCTGTTACCTTGTCCCCTTTCGCATCCCCAGTTGATGCAGTACTCCCAGTCTCCACCGGGAGCTGCTGCAAAGCAGGGACTTCCCAGCAGCCCACCCCAGGAGAGGAGAGCAGTCCTTTGGACGCTCAATCCTTTCCTCCCATGGTGAACTGTGTCTGCTCCCGAACCCAGGTCACCGGTGTGACGCGAGGTGTGTTGTCCAGCACCTCAACTCTCAGCGCCACTGGGCTGGCCTAAAGTCAGTCTCATTCTGAAAGCAAAAGAACTGCTGCATACACATTTCATATACACTATAAAAAAATGCAGGATAAGCAACTGGGCTGTTTACTTTTTTTAAATGCTACATTACTGGATTTATGTTAATTTTAGAAGTGCAGTTTTAGTATAAATGTAAATGGCATCCTTTCCTTTACCTCCCTTTGAAACCATATTTTGAAATTACTAGTTGTAAAAATGGCTTATTTACTTGTCCTGTAAGGTTTTCCATGAATTAATTGAAAGTAATCTTTTACACAGTTTCATTTCATGCATGATCCTGGTTTAACATTATGCTCTTTTTTCTTTTCTTTTTAGGATTGGTCATACCCAATGAGAAGAGAAATGCAAGTATGTTTTTATCGACAGTAATAGTTGTAGAATCTGTTGTATGGTTTCATGTTGAATGAAGTTGTACACTGTACTACTGTTAGTCCTGGGAGCACATGTTGATAGATTAAATGCTGAAACTTGTGCCTTAAATTTAATAGGTCTGTCAGGGTGAAGGGTCACTAGTATGGACACAAATAGTGCGTACCATTACGTTTAAAATCGGTGTAGGACTGGGCACGTCTAGATATTAACATACAAATTCTAGGGACGAAGAAATAAGGGCTATATTATCCACACGACAAAGGCCTGGACCACAGTATCTAGCAAAGTATTCTACAGACTGATGCACTTAGAAAATAGTGATCTTACTTCGAGTAAGAGCTCCTGCAGCAGGCTACACCATAAGGACTATGCCGCCATAGGTCAGCATCTTCCGACTCTTCAAAAAGCAGCCCTCACTCCTCAGGTTCCTCTTCCAGAGGTTATTCTCCCGAGCCAGAGGGTTCCATAGAAACATAGAAGTTGACGGCAAATAAGGACCACAAGGCCCATCCAGTCTGCCCATTTCTTTTTCTACCTTATAAATGTGCCATCGGCCTTTGCTCTGTCAGTGGCCTATCTATTCATACTCATTTGTATTGCTCCCTTATGCCTATTTGAAGCCCTGCACTGTATTCATAGCCACCACTTCTTGAGGTAGGCCATTCCATGCATCCACCACCCTTTCTGTGAAAAAGAATTTCCTCACATTCCCCCTTAATCGGCCCCCCTCTGATCTCATGCTGTGTCCTCTTGTCCTGCTATTTTTCTTATATTTAAACATGTTAGACTGTTTCACCTTGTTAATGCCCTTAAGGTGTTTGAATGCCTCGATCATATCACCTCTCTCCCTCCTTTGCTCAAGGGTATACATATTGAGCTCTGTTAATCTGTCCTCATATGTCTTCTGATGCAGTCCTGCACCATTTTGGTTGCCTTTCTCTGGACTGCCTCAATTTGTTAATGTCCTTGTGAAGGTGTGGCCTCCAATGCACGCAGTACTCCAGATGGGGCCTAACCAGTGTCTTGTAAAGAGGGATTATTACCTCCCTCTTACGACTTGTGATACCCCTACTAATACACCCTAACACCCCCCTAGCTTTACCTACTGCTTTAGAGGTCTGCTTGGATGATTTCAGGTCATCAGTGATGATGATGCCCAAGTCTCTTTCTTCCTTTGTGACTGCTAACAACTCCCTTCCCAGCCTATAGGTAGCTTCAGGGTTTCTCTTCCCTATGTGCATGATCTTGCACTTCTTTGCATTAAATCCCAGTTGCCACTCTTCTGACCATTTTGCTAGTTTATCCAGATCTCTTCTCATTCTGCCCACCCCATCTGGATCATCTACTCTGTTGCAGATCTTGGTGTCATCTGCAAACAGACAAGCCTTACCCTCTAGTCCATCTGCAAGGTCACTAATGAAGATGTTGAAGAGGACTGGCCCCAGGACTGATCCCTGAGGTACCCCACTTGTGACTTGCATCTCTTCTGACTGCATGCCGTTTACCACTACTACTCTGTTTTCTGCCCGTCAACCAGTTTGCCACCCAGTTAACCAACTTCTGAACCACCGAGCCTACCCAGCTTATTTATCAATCTTCTATGTGGAACAGTGTCAAAAGCTTTGCTGAAGTCAAGGTAGGCGACATCAACTGCTCCCCTTGGTCCCCTACTCTGGTTACCCAGTCAAAGAAATCTATGAGATTAGTTTGACAGGACCTTCCTTTTGTAAACCCATGCTATCTTGGATCCTGTGCCCCTATGGATTCCAGGTGTTGCACTATCCTTTCCTTAAGGAGTGCCTCCATAATCTTGTCCACTACTGAGGTAAGACTGAATCGTCTGTAGTTCCCTGCCTCCTCCCTGCTACCACTCTTGTGGAGTGGGATCACATGAGCCCTTCTCCAGTCTTCTGGGACCTCTCATGTGCTCAGAGACTCACTAAACAGTTCTGCTAATGGCTCTGCTAGTTCCACCTTTAGCTCCTTAACTACCCTGGGATGTATGCCATCAGGTCCCATTGCCTTATCCACCCTGAGCTTAGCAAGCTCTTGTAGGACCCTTTCTTTTGTGAAGGGAGTAGTGCTCACCTCCCTCCCCCCTGTGTCCATGGTGCTGAGCTGTGGGCCCTGCCCTACCTTCTCTTCAGTAAATACTGAGCAAAAGTATCTATTTAGGATAGATGCTTTTACATGGTCCTCCTCCTCACATGCTCCCTTTTCTCAATTAATCTTAGCAATACCCCCACTGGACTTTCTCCTTTCACTAATGTATCTATAGAAAGTCTTGTCACCTTCTTTTACTGTTCGTACTAGTGTTTCCTCAGTTTGGGACTTTGCCTGCTTTACTGCCTTCCCTGCTTCCCTTAGGGCAGTTTGGTATGCCTCCTATCCTCATCCTGCTGTGTTCCCTTATATTTCCTGAAGGCCAGCCTTTTGGCTGTGACCTTTTCTGCTACTGTATTTGAGAACCAAAGTGGTTTCCTTCTTCTTTGCACTTCCTTTTCTGTCTAACACAATGGGATGTTGCTTCAAGTATTGCATCCTTAATGCTTGCCCACTTTGCCTGTACCCCCTCACCTGTGTTTCTTTTTGCCAGGGCTAGCTTAACTCTGTTGGTCATCTTATCAAAGTCAGCTCCTCTGAAGTCCCATATTTTTGCCTTGGAATGGGATGATTTAGATGTAGTAGCCAAATTGAACCATACCATGTGATGGTCACTGGCCCCCAGGTGACCTTCTACCTGGAGATCTGTGATCCCTTCCCTGTTAGTCAATATTAGATCTAGGATAGCCCTGTCTCTTGTAGGTTGTTGTACCAGTTGTTTGAGGCCCTCCCCCTGCAGGGAATCCATTATGTGTCTAGTTCTGGCAGATGTTCCTGCTGGTATTGACCAATCTGTATCTGGCATGTTGAAGTCTCCATTATCAGAACCTCCCTTTAGCTGTCATGTTTTGTATATCTTCTAACAGTAATGTGTCTATGTCCTCCCCTGGTCTGGGGCCTGTAGAACAACCCCAGTTCTTATGGCTGCCCCATTTCCTGTTTCAGGGTGACCCACAGTTCTTCTGGCTCCTTATGTGTATTCTGAATTTCTATAGCTTTGATATTTTTCATTGACATACAGGGCCACCCCCCTTTTTGCACCTCGGTCTCTTCTGAACAATACATAGCCAGGTACTGAAGTCTCCCAAGTGTGGTTACTGGTAAACCACGTCTCACTAATTGCTACTATGTCCAGTTTAGCCTCTGACATTATTGCCTGCAGGTCTGGATCTTATTTCTCAGGCTGTGAGCATTTGTGTACATGATTTTCCATTGGCCAGATTTCGGTGTGTTAGTTGTTGGGTGAGGTTTGGCATTACCCCTGTGCGTCGTATGGGGAGACAAACCTTTTTTCTTACCTGGTGATGCAAATGAACTGCAATCATGCTGAATCCCTGTTTGACCACTAGTTGAGGGGGGAGGGGTGTTCTTCCCATTCGACGTATGGGATGTTGCACCCCTCTCCCCATTTGCTAGTTTAAATATTCTGCAAAGACGTCAAACTTCTGCCCCAATGCACTGACTCCCTCCTTAGTCAGATGCAGTCCATCAAATTTAAAGAACTTCTTCCCAGAACTGTTGCCAGTTCCCTACAAATCTGTGTCCTTTTCCTGGCACCAGCCCTTGAGCCACGTGTTCAGCTCCCTATCTCCCTTCTCTGACCTTCCGTCCATCTGCCCCCCTCTCCCAGACTGGCAGGATCTCAAAGAAGGAGATGCCGGACGAAATGGATAATAGTTTGTCACGCAGCCTGGTCAGGTGTTCCTTGGTCTCCACAACTGACCGGCTGGCGAGATCATTAGTCCCTATGTGTACTAGGACATAAATGTCCTGTATTTTACCCAGGTCTTCCCCCAGATGACCCCACGTTTATGGATGTGATACGTCGCATACAATTCCTAAATCAATGGGACACTGAGGAATTGGACTCGGAGAGGAAAAGGCTTCATACCTTTTTGGGAATGAGTGACCCGAGAACTTTGGTCATCCTCCCTCTGGTCCCTCCTTTTCAGGAATTAACCAGGTTGGCTTGGGACCACCCTTCCTCTTTTTCTGCCGTTTTTATGAAGGCAGATAGACTATATAAAGCTCCTAAAGCAGAGCCCTTCCTGGGAGAAAATCCAAAGAGCAGACTCTGTGGTCCTGACCGTAGCTCACGGCAGGACAAAGCAACCAAAACATATGAGTTCTCAACCTCCTGACAAAGAGTCTTAAGAAATTAGACCAATTCGGCAGGAGGGTCTATGCATCTTTCACTTGCTCCATTTGGTCCCTACGTTTTTTGGCCCACATGGTGCAGTAGCAAAAGTCCCTATGGAAGAAAGCCATCAAGTTGGCCCGAAAGCAGCCTGATAATCCTGCATGTACTAAACTTTTAGACGTACTCCAGCCTGGCCTGAACGTAGGAAAACACATACTTCTAACCCCAGGAAATCTTTTACTGTATTCTGACATATGCAGTATTGTCCCAACATAGTACTGCCCCGGAGCTGAAAAGGTTAATAGAACCTATGCAGATGAGAGAATGCTAGACTCGAGCTCGGTTTTCAAACCACTGTCCCTGGTAAACAATTCATCAACCGTCAGATTCTTCACTCCTCTAGTCGGACACCCCAGAGAATCCTCTGCATCTTTACTAAACTTGCGTTTATTTTTCTCGGTTTTACAACCGCTTTTAGTTTAACATTTTTTAAACCGCTGTCTCTGGTTCACAAAGGTAAACTAGTATAGATAGTAAGAGTTGGGTAAGTCCTGTTTTTTCTCCGGTTCTCTGGTCAGGAACCGATATTATTTCTTATTTCCTATTTTTCTTGTAAGTATATATATTTCTGGCTCAAATTTCTCTTTGTGGGATGTTACTGGGCTAAACCACAGATTTTTTCTCTGGTCCTTAACTCATTGAGTCCAGGTGGCCATTTTGGGTCAGGGTCTGTAATGGATGGTTCCGATACCATATGGCATCTACTGGACCCAATGAGTTAAACTGACAAAACAAAAAAAAAAGATTTTGCTTTGGGGATAGTGGCCGTGTCTCAGACACCTAAGAAAAGAACTGGCCATACTAGTTTCCAACATTGCACAGAGTGTGGGGTAACATTTGCTAAAGCTGACCCCCATTTGATGTGTGTTCTGTCTCTGGTTTGAACACTTAGACACAGATTGTGAAATTTGTAAAAAAAAAAAAAAAAAATTTCCTCAGTCTACGCTGGACAGGTGATTGAACCGACAGAAGGAGAAAATGTCTGAAACGATCACTGACCCAATTACAGACAAATCTTCTAAATCAAAAAAATGCTGTTGAACCGAACGTAACACCCTCTGACCAGGGTACTGGTTCACAGCCTAAGAAATGCAATGCTGATCAGGCCGCTGAACCGGCAACCATGGGCAAGAAAAAGAAAAAGGAAAAATGCACAGAACCGCAACCGGTGAAACCGTCTGTTCCTACTGTCACAACCTCACTCAGCAGGTCAGGCCCTCTGCTCCCACAGTGCCAACCTCCGAGCGCAGTATTGTGAACAGTTAGCAGAACAGGGTAACCCTCCTGTCTGTTTTGTCGGTTTGAATCAAACTTTGGTCTCAAGTTCTGTAGGGATTCAAACTGTGAACCTCTTGCTAGCGTACCCAATGTACAGGCACAGATAATCCTGCTCTTTGGGGGGGGGGGGCAGATATCTTTTGCCTACAGGCACCTAACCAGGCGTACAAAATGAACCCTCAAAACTCTATGAAAGACCTCAGAATAAACCCTTACCTTTTCCCAGTTTGGTATTACCAATAGTTTCGCACAGTGTCAGCTTTAACCATATGGCTTCACTTGTCAAATAAAGAATTTCAAAGGCACGCCAAGTAGTTTCTAAAAATGAGATGTTTACTTGAAAATAAAAAAAATGTAAAATGTAAATACAGAACCATATATCACAAAACATACAAATCACTTACAAAGAAAAAAAAGGTTTAAAAGTGCAAATAATCTCCTACCACAGTACACTTTGAATTGTCTTTTCTAATGTATATCTTCTAACAGTGCCTGATGTTGCTTTTTTCAGAGTCCAAACATGTAGCTAAATGGAACACAGACTACAGTTTAAAATGCAACCCTCTTCATGATGTCGTCATCTTGCTCCTCCCTTTCAGGATACATTAAAAAAAAATATATACATATAAAAAACAGGAAGTCCCATTAAGGTATTGAATTCTGTGACTGCAGCAAGACTCATTTTCCAAATGATGACACTCTTAATTAAGACTGTGATTTTTCAGTCCCTTTGATCCATGAGCAGTTTCCTTTCTCAGACACGTCAAAGGACTTTTTATGACACCAGGTACAATTAACTGACTTCCCTGAGGATGTCATAAAATGGATATTCCACTTCCTTATGACACCAGCTGCAATTAACTGACCTTCCTATCAGATGACCTAAAGGTGGGCAAGCAATGTAAGAGGGCAGCAAGGAGGGCTGGGGGGATACTGGGATGCATAGGGAGAGGCATCACCAGTAGAAAACAGGAAGTTATTATTCCTCTGTACAGACAGTTGGTGAGACCCCATCTGGAGTACTGCGTGCAGCTCTGGAGACCCAATCTCCGCAAAGACATAGACAGGATGGAGGCTGTCCAGAGGAGGGCAACTAAAATGGTGCAGGGTCTGCACGGAAGACATCTGAAGAAGAGACTTAAGGAGCTGAATATGTGTAGCCTCGAGGAAAGGAGGAGAGGGGACATGATAGAAACTTTCAAGTACCTCAAGGAATCGACAAAGTCCAAGAGGGTAGCATCTTTCAAAAAAAAGGTGTGCAAGAACAAGGGGCACAATTTGAAGATGGGGGCGGCTCAGTGGTAATTTAAAGTATTTTTCACGGAGAGGGTTGTGGATGCGTGGAACGGCCTTCCGGAGGAGGTTGTGGAGTCAAAAACAGTGGTGGAATTCAAGCATGCATGGGACAGTCATAAGGCAATTCTAGGGGTTGGGGGTAGGAAGAAGTAGGCTGCTGGTTAACTAGGATCTGCAGCTTATCCATTAGGTAGGGAAATGGGCAGACTGGGTGGGCCAAGCGGTCCTTATCTGCCGTCAAAATCTATGATTCTTTGTTTCCTGAGGACGTCATAAAATGGATATTTCAGCCTTGGCATCAAACAACCCAGATCCTAAATAAGGCTATAAAATGAGAGTTTTTGCAAGTTAATCTCATCACAGAGATCTGCTGTTTAACATATATCCTGTCGGGCTTCCGGTGACGTCATGAGCGCGTAAACAGCTCAGTCGCGAGGCTCCCCTGCTATCCATTTAAAATAGAGATTTTAAATCAGGCAACAGCGCTCAAAATAAGAAGAACCCCACCAACACTGCTATTAAAATGCCCAAGAAGCGCGGGGCAGATAAAACGACCCAACCAGATGGCGATGGATTGCGAGTCGAGGAGTCGGACAGCGAGGACTAGCTGATCTCTTCGGCCTCCCGCCAGAGCACCACCCGAGACGACCATATCCCGCAGGACATCCTGCAAAAGCAAATGGCAATGATGCTGGCAGAGATAAGAGACTTTCACAAAGAAATGCGATCGACTGTTTCGGCGATCAGAACAGATATCAATAAGCTTGAAAAGCGTCAGGATGACACGGAAGAGCAGCTTACCGCCTCTGACAAGCATGTGGATAAAATCGAGAGGGCCATAGCCCAACTTCACTCACACATCCAGACACTACAGGAGCGAGCTGAGGATGCAGAATGCCGAAGTAGGCGCAATAACATTCGAATTCCGGGGCTACCAGAAGGGGATGAAGGCACTGATTTTACTGCATATATGCAGAGCCTTCTGCGAGAAGTCCTTCCTTTGCCTGAGAACATCACCCTAGAGATGGAACGAGTACACCGCACGCTAGGCCCCAGGCCCCGGCTGGCGCGCGTCCCAGGCGATCCTTCTCAAGTTCCTCAGACACCAGGAAAAGAAGGCGGTTCTCCACACAGCATGGAAGCAAGGCAAAGTCATCTATAAATCTCACGGCTTTCTTTGAGAATGATTTTGCCCCAGAGGTTATGCAAGATGAAGGCTGTATTTTCCAGTGATGAAGGCCCTTAGAAGCTCGGGGATTAAGTTTAGATCTCAGTATCCGAGCGGTGGTAATTTATTGCGGAAGGCCGAAAGTTTTCGAGTCCAGCGGCTCCGGCAATTAAAGAACTCAGCTCGAGGAATATAAAAGTTCAACTGCAGCAACCTAAGGAAGCAACCCGCTAGCCACCAAGCTAGCCCAGATGGCCTGGTCCTCTAGTCAACGAGGGAGCATACGCAGACAGAACGCCAAGGCCCTGCAGAGCATAGTCACCTCTTTGAAAACGGACTCCTCTAAGCTACTTGGTCCTAGAGTTGCCATGAGGGATCCCGAAACTTCAAAACCTGAACAGTCGGGGCAGTCGGCTCCATGAACAGCAAGTATTCCCTATGGGGCTCTCTGTCACCCCTGAACTCTTACCCGTGATTGAATTAATCGCCAATGAACTATGTTGAAGTTGTTATTAAGTTTGTGGGGGGGAGGTGATGGGAGGGCCAGGTTATGGGCAATGTTGGGATATGGATGTGTGGTGGAAATGCTTGGGACACAGATTCCCCCCCCTTTTTCTTTTCTGTTTCACCCGAGTCGGACCCTCGTGGGCCCGCAGGAGGCTGGGGAGGCGGGTTCTGGAGGCGGTGTAGAGGAGACGGCTTGCCCCCCTCTGGAAAAGCTAGATCTTCGCGTTCCCCCGGCTATTGGACCTGGAGTAGGCCTTTCCCTCCTCCCTCTCCTACCTCCCTCCTCATTCCTTCCCAGCGGAGGCAGCGGGGGGATCGGGAGTCTGAGGTGACTGGTTCGGCACCTGTATCTGCTGGATCAGACAGGGAACATCGGAAGCCTAGCGCAACCTGATAGTTTCAGACCGTTGTGCTGTTGTGATAATTCAGGTGATTTAAGGCGCGTTTAAGGCAGGGGGGTGGGGGCCTCAGTCTAGTCGTCGGTCCTTAAGATTCCCCGGCCCGTTTGCACTTAGGGGTCGGCCCAGCAGGTGAGGGTGTGGAGAATATTAACTGCGATTTTAGAGGTCGGGGAAACTGGGGTGATCATCTGGGTTTGTCTGGGTCATCGAGCATGGGGTGGAGGATTGGCTGCAGGCTGGGCCTTCTGCCTCTTGTCCCTCTTACCCCTTAGGGGTCTGCAGGAGCAGGGTTGTTTGAACTGCTAGGGCATCTCTTGAGGTGAAATAGGGGCTGAGATTTTCGATGCAGGAGAGCTTGGAAGGAGAACTGGGGAGGAAAGGGAGGGGGAAGATGCGGCAGTCCTCCGAGCTAGAAGGATCCTATTAAAGCACTAGCAGTGGTTCTGTTGGGTTAGGAGGCCAGCTGGGGAATAGAGTTGTTTGATACCTGGAGGAATTTGGGTGAACTGGGGGTGTGGTGGAGATGGTACCGGGGGTAACTGATGTTTGGGTGGATGGGAGGGGTATGTTTAAGGAAGAGGGCCTGTGGAATGGGATGAGGGGGGAAGGGGTGGGGGGGGAGAAGAGACGGAAGGGAAGGGGGGGTTTAAAAGAACTATATATGTTTTTTTTTTTTCCCCTCCTTGTTTGCCTCCTTTCTTGATGACCCTGGGTTGGGTGCCGAGTCTCTCAAGCCAAGCGGTCCGCTTCATGGCCCTCGACTCCCCCTGACCCAGCAAAACTGCGTGTGAACTCGTTGAGGGGCTTTGCGGTTGGTTATCTGCCGGATATACCCTTAAGGTAGGATCTGGCCGACCACTGCCATTGTGGGGCTGTGATGGTTGAAACTACACCTTGACGGTGAGGAGGCCTCCTTCGAGTAATCATACTAGCAGCCTGCATGCTGGCTGGCACCCAGGGGTGGCTGACTACACCCTTACTGGTCACCTCGGGTCCCAGATTCTCACCATAGAGCTTAACGCCTCTGTATCAGGGATATCAGAGGTATCGCCTGCTGGCTAGCAGTCACCAAACTCCATCAACCTTTTCCTACAGGTACTCTAGTACCTAAGGTCCTTAAACTGGTAAGGACCGAACTGATGGGGAATTTGGACCCTATCGTTGATCTGGGTTGGCCCAGATCATTGGAAGTACCAATGATTCCTTTGTTGACCACGTTGGTCATACATTCTTGTATTTGTCCATTTAATAGAATGTTTAATGTTGGTCTGAAATGTTTTGTTCATAATGTTTGTTGCTGTTTTGTAAACAGGTCACTGAAATGCTTCTGGCCTATACAGAAAAAAGCGCAGGCCTCCGGAGGTTCTCAGGGGGGGACGGGGAGCCCAGTATACCAGAATCCCACCCATTGAACATGATGCAATCCCCAAAAATAAAACTACTCTCGCTAAACATAAATGGCTTGGCCTCACCCACCAAAAGGTCTAGGACTTTGGCCTATCTTCGAGAAGTAAGGCTGATGTTGTTTACCTTCAGGAAACCCATATGAGCACAACGGAACATGCAAAACTAGCTAAGCTTAGTAAGGGACAAGCGTTCTTTGCTTCCTATAGGGGGCCGGAGTAGAGGGTGGCTACAATCATATCGCTCATATACCATACCATCCTGAACTTAACTGGTCTGACCCAGAGGTCGTATGGTACTGACTAGGGAAAGCTTAATAACGAAGAAGTCACCCTAGCTAATTTGTACCTCCCCCCTGGCACCACAGTTTCTCAATTAAGACCACTGCTGGATCAGATTCTACAATTCACCAAAGGCACCTTATTACTAGCTGGAGACTTTAACTTAATAGCTGATCCTAGCCTAGATTCCTCTAAAAGCGAAACATGAAATTAACCCTGACCAAAAGTATTTCAATAATTTCATCTCAGAAATGGGGTGGTGTGATATTTGGCGGAAATTTCACCCGCGATCTAGAAACTATTCCTACTACTCACAAGTGCATAACACATATACCCGGATTGATTATGCATTCACGCAAATCGAAATGCTACACAATGTTAGTGGGGCACAGCTGGGAGATATTTCTATTTCGGACCATGCTCCCGTGATTACTTTTTGGGAACTTGGCCTACAACCTCGAACCACTCAATGGAGACTAAACCCATACCATTGGAGGTCTAAAGAATTCCAGAAACTAATATCAGACAAGATCGCGGAGATCATGGCTGATAATCCAGCCTCTGATACCTCCCCATTGGTCCGTTGGGACACAATTAAAGCGGTCCTGAGAGGACACATAATTAAGCTTACTGCACAGAAAAAGAGACAGAGAGACGAGCAGAGGGCCACCCTTGAAGACACACTTCACTTCCTACAGCAGGCACATCAGCAGGGGGACGATTCACTCCTTCCCCAAACACAATATACTAAACAAATGTTAGACAAGCTCGCCCTACAACAGACTGAAATTGCCTTAGCATTCTTGAAACAAAGATTTTATGAGGTTGGGCCTCGTGCCACTCGATTGCTAGCATACCAAGTCCGAAGGCAGAAGAAGGGAGCAACAATAAGCTCTATTCGGCACCCTGTGAAGGGTCAACCACTCTTTAAAACACACGACATTGCTGAAGCTTTTCAGGCATACTATAAAAACTTATACACCCCTGAAACAAGTCCTCCTCTGGATAAATTAACAGAGTACCTTGGAAACTGTGTGTTGCCAACTCTTTCGGAGGAAAGCAGGAACTCCCTCGTCAGACATATCACGGCCGGAGATAACACAAGCTATAAGTAGCTCTAAGTCCCAAAAGGCACCAGGGCCTGACAGCTATGGAGCCAATTTTATAAGCAGACAAAACCCCACATCCTTCCCCACCTTCTTAGTGTGTTTAATTCACTTTTGGAGGTGACTTACCTCAGAGTCCTGGTCCTCACTACCATCTCTGTGATTCCCAAGCCAGGAAAGAACCCACAGGATTGCATTTCATACCGACCAATTTCTGTACTAAACCAAGATTACAAATTGTTCATGACCATACTGGCAAAGCGTGTTGACAAATTCTTCCTCTTTGATACATAGGGATCAAACAGGCTTTGTCAGGACTAACACCACCGACAATTTAGGCGAACCCTGTATCTGGTAAACCATATGAGCCAAATGAACACACCGGCAGTTATGATTAGCTTAGATGCGGAAAAGGCCTTTGACAGGGTCTCCTGGCCCTTTTTATACGCTACCTTGAATAAATTTGGCTTTCCCCCGGGCTTTATCCAAACCCTACAAAACATATACGCCTCTCCTCAGGCCTGTGTTAGGGTTAGTGGTCACCACTCGGGATATTTCCACCTAGGAAGGGGTACCCGACAGGGATGCCCACTATCCCCATTATTATTTGCAACAGTAATAGAGCCCCTAGCCCAGCATATCCGAGACTCTCCCCAACTACAGAGAGTCAACTTTGGAGAAACGGAGCACCGGATTGCCTTATATGCGGATGATATATTATTATATCTCCAAAATCCAGAAAAATCAATTGTAGAGGTCCGTCGAATCCTGGACTCCTATAGGGTAGTATGGGATATAAACTAAATCTTACTAGGACTGAAATTCTCTCATTTAACTGTACTCCCACTCAGGCGATGGTGGACTCCCTCCGGGTAGGTGGAATCTGACAAAGTTAAAATATTTAGGCATTTATATACCGAAGTCAGACTGAATATTACAAACACAACTACTTGCCATTCATCGCTAATTAAAACAAGATCTCCGTAGATGGTGATAATCCCTCTGGGCATACACGGCAATTGAGCTCATTAGGATGATTACCCTCCCCAGGCGTTATACCTTTTCAAAATGTCCCGATACCAGTCCCTCCGACAGCTTTTAAAGAAATCAATCAAGCAATACAAGGTTTTATATGGGCAGGCCAGAAGGCCCGAGTAAATTTTAGACTGTTCACCCGGGCTCGAGTGGATGGTGGGTTGGCCCTTCCAGATGTTAAACGTTACCAACAGGCGGTGACCATGTCCAGTGTTATGGCCCGACAAAATAGGACAGTGACCCCACATTGGATAGAGATGGAGAGATCTCTCCTCAACGTTGTTAAGTATTACCAAGCAGTGTATCAACAGGGGTCTCCGGCTGTGACAAATATTACCAATAATCCGTGGCTCATAACCAGGCTACAACATTGGAACTCATTGCGTAAAACCTATGGGATATCACTTTACCTGCCCCTAATATCTCCGATTCAATCACTCCCGGATTTTATTCCTAATGATCTGGATAGCGGATTTGGTGCGTGGAGCACACAAGGGTTAAGATTTATCCCGCAGATAATGACTCAGGGAGTGTTGTGGTTCTTCGCGGAGATTCAGGCAAAGTTTCAATTACCACATAAAGATTTTTATCGATATCTGCAACTCCGACACTATGTTGACAACCTGCCGTCTCCTCTGCGGGATCATAAGACCTACCCAATGCTAATACAATGTCAAATTTTAATAAATAAGCTAGGAAGCAGGATCATCTGATCTCCTCCTATCATCAATCCCTGAACCAACGGAGGTGTCCTTCGGAGAGGATTAGTGCGCAATGGGATAAAGAGACAGGTAGCCAATTAAACTCTGATGCCTGGAGAAGCTCTGCCGTCAGGCCTCCAGGGTGAGTAGCTCACACCAATGGAGAGAGTTTGCCTGGAAGGTATTAATTCGCTATTTTAGAACCCCCATGATCACTAAACACTATACACCAAGTAACACTGCAGCTTGCTGGAGGGGGTGTGGGAAACGGGAGGCCGGCCTGACCCATATCATTTGGAGCTGCCTGGCTCTCTCCAACTACATACAACAACAGAAATACAGCTATGAGTTAATTGATTTGAAGCTACGACTCACCCGAGAGATGTATATATTCCTTGTATTCCCTAAACCTTATCTGGGACCGAATACTAGATATCTTCTCTCTTTGCTACTCACAATAGCTAAAAAAGCGATTACTAAATACTGGCTGTCTGCCTCTGTCCCAACCATTCAGGACTGGTGGAATATCACCAAACAAGTCTATAAGATGGAGAAGATAACCCACAATCTGAATGGCGTGAGGAGCTTTTCTCGGATCGTGTGGACTCGATGGCAGTTATACTACATGTTAAGGGACCCACTCTTTGTGGTGTAAAGAATACGAGCTTAAAAGCTAGTAAATTCCCAGAGAGCAGTGGCCCTACCCCTGTGGGCTTGGTTTGGCTCCCTGTCCCCTCTTTCCTCTCTCCACCCCTCCCCCTCCCTTCTTTTCTCTTCCTTTTCTTTCAACCTAACCAGGAATAATGAGTTAATAACACATACTTAATTTTTGGAAAAACTGAAATGAGAATACCCTAATATATGTTGTTGAACACAAGGGGCTAAGAAATTTGCTGAAATAACTGTGGAAACTAATGAACGGAGGCTTTGAAATGAAATCATACCAGAGATGAACTGAATTGTCAGTTGTAGATAACAAAAAAGGAAAAAAAAAAACTGTATAAAGCATAAGATGTTGACCTGTGTGTATATATGTTAAAATTATGAATAATAAAAAGAAGATTTAAAAAAAAAAAAAAAAAAAACATATATCCTGTCTTTTGAACTGATACCAGGTGGGGGGGGGGAGTTATCCAGGCACAGCATTTTTCATGACAGACAATCCCACTACATTTTTTTATATTACAAAAAGCATAGATTAATCAGAACCAGCTGTCCAAGTGTCACACCTACCACGGAGGAGATGGCTAACGGTATTCGGATTATTTAGTCCCTCTGGTCTCCCCCGGTTCAGGTTCCACAGTCCTCTGTTAACTTTCCTGTGGTTGTGCCCTGAGGTTCTTTTCCTGTTTCCTGTCCCCACGATCCTGGTTCTGAATACTTTGAGGATGAGAGGGATGTGGATTATGGGGAGGAAGAAGAAAAGGAAGAAGAGGACTATGGAGAACGGGTAGAACCAGAGGTTTCTCCTGACCCTCATCGTTCATATTCCACTGATAAGGGATCTGAGGACTTTACCTCCCTGTTTGCTTTTATGCAACAGGTGGCACTGACTTTAGGCCTTCCTACTCAAGAGACTACAGATGAGGAGGAAGGGGCTGATTTTGTTGACATGATGGATGTGGCTCCAGGAAAGAAGCTGCTTTTTCCCCATCCATAAAACCCTAAAGAAACATTTTTTATTAAAGGTTCTACAGACCCAGGGTTGGGAGCGGCCTTGGGTGTCAGGAGGGTCGGCCGAGGGAAGGAGGATTGAGCATCCCATGGACTGCTGTCCGGGGTGGGGGTGGGAAGGATGACCGTTGAGGTCCTGGCTCCTGGTGGTGGCCAGGGTCACAGTGAGGTTGGACGCGGGCTGATATTGGACATGCAGTGTGCGGAAGTGTGCATGGCAGCATCCCTGACAACATTGCATGCTTGCACTGTGGGGGGGGGGAGAGTAATCATGGAAAAAAACCTCCAGCGCGCATGATGTCTGGTCCTAAGAGTGCCGCACCGCTTGCAATCAGGCTGCTCCTCCTGGATCCTGACCCTGGGCTTTCCATGGTGGTGGGGTAAGAATCCGCTGTGAAGTAGCTTACGAAGAGGAACAAAGGAGGGGGTATAGCACAAGTACTGCAGGCGCTGCGGTGCTGTGGGCCAGGCAGATAAAGGGGGAACCATAGGCAACACCCGCCCGCCCCCCCCAGGAGGAATAAATAAACAACAAAAAAAAGTGTATGTCCTCAATACCCTGTCACATGACTTGATCAAGGAGATATTTAAAATGATAGCAGGTGGAGCTCATGATCTCTGTATATTTCAATGGCTTCATATTGAATTACTAAGAAAAGTTTCCTGAGCCAAAGTTAGTTTACGGGGGGGGGAGTGGGTACAGTTGGGGAGAAACCTTCAGCAAGAGATTGGTACAATGCAAAATAATACAATTACAGTTAATAAGTATAGAATGAGAAACGACGCAAAAAAAAATGCAAACGAAGATAAAGCGTTTTTCCACTATAAAAGATAATGTTACAAGATAAAATATTGTGACACACTTCAGCTTGTGTTTATTAAATTTTCTGTATTTGTCCCCACATTCTTTATATGTTTATATGTACAGTTACTGTGTTTCAGTTACAAGAGTGCACTCTTGAGTTCTTTGAGTGAGAGAACAGCAAAGTTGAGTAGTTCTGGCACACAAAAAACTTGAGAAGAAACTAACAGAAAACAGTATTTGTACTTATAATTATGAACCGGATCACAAAAATTGAGGAAGCTGATTGGCCGAGAGGTCTTTGAAGCTGTGATGATATTGGGCTTCATACTCATGACTTCAAAAAACCTTCGGCCACCAGCCTCCTCACTTGCAGCCCAGTTCCTCAGAGTGCAATATTCCCTATGTCCCGCAGTCCAGAGAGTCAGACCTTCAGAGGGCCGCCGCTAAAACAGAAACACACACACAAAAACCAAAAAAAAAAACACACCAACTCCTCAGAAGTGTGCCCAGCTTAAATAAATGAGAATGCCGCTGACTGCGGCATAAAAAAAAAAAAAGCACCCCTCTTAACTGAAAAGTGGAGTTGAATATGTATACTCTGGAGGAGATGAGGGATCGGGGGATATGATTGAGACTTTCAGATATTTGAAGGGGATTAACAAAACTGGCACAGAAGGAATATTTAAGCTGAGGGGAGGAAGGGACACCAGAGAGGGCATGGTCTCAGGTTGGAGGGTGGAAGATATCAGAGAGAGATGAGGAGGCATTTTTTCACAGAGAAGGTGGTGGAGAAATGGAACACTCTACCCGAGGAAGTGGTATCCTGTTGTACAGTGGGCAGCTTTAGAAGGGCATGGGACAGGGTGCAAGGGTGGGTAAGGGGGGGTGGTTGCAATATAAGGGTGCTAGCTGCACAT
The DNA here is from genome assembly GCA_016271365.2 of Neoceratodus forsteri. NCBI lineage: Eukaryota > Metazoa > Chordata > Ceratodontiformes > Ceratodontidae > Neoceratodus > Neoceratodus forsteri. The sequence goes on from CM028134.1 coordinate 839,190,488, forward strand.
TCGAGTAGACTAACTTGATAGACCATAAGGCCTGTTTCTGCTGGCAGATTCATATGTTTGTATGTATCCTATGCTACAATCAGACATGTAAATGCAATTGCATGCGAGGCCCCTGTGATTCTGTGCTGCAGCGATAAAACAGGGAGTTCACTTAGAAAACTGTACCCTGTGCCTGATTATATTCACCAAACTGAGCGCTGTTGGCTCACTGCACATTTAGAGCTGCCCCTGTACAAACTGAGCATTGTTCTCGGAGCACTGAATTCCCTGAGCCCAACTCTTGCCTGTCCCTCCAGTAAACTCACCCTGAGCGTTGCTCTTGGAAAACGTCTATGTGCTGTCTTGTCCCTCTGGCCCAGAGAAAAACTCCAAACAGTAACAGCACTAAGGAAGATGCTCCACCTCAGCTGCTGTGCTGGGCGAGCACTGCAGTAGATGTGTGTTCATGCGCTTGCGTGGTGATGTCACAATGATGTGCATGATGTCACAGCATCTGGACTGGAGCGTGCCATGGCGAGCAGCAAGTAAACACAAATGTCTAGGAAAAAGGCACGAGAAAAGGGCACAAAACTGTTGCAGTGGTGAGCACTTGTGAGTTAAGAGTGATCCCATCCAGGAAAAGTAGGTTGTCTCCAAAATATCAACCTTTTGCCCCCGAAGAGTTTTTTTCCCCTGCAGTAGGCTCACTGAACCTTCAACCTTAAGAGCCAAAAAGGAAAAAGGCAATTCAACAGCCTAGACACTAGAGGGCATCAAGGGCACTGCTCAGTTTTACCCTGGAGGGCACTTAGTGCTGCTCAGTTTTAAGGGGTCCACTCAGCCTATCTTAACTGCATATCCCAACTGTAAGGAGGAGGAGGTAGGGTCAGTCACCAGTAGCATGCTAGGGAGAAAAAAAAAAGAAGAAAAAGAAACAGATTAATACAGGTCCCACAAGCTAGATGACTAGCTGTGCCCCCCCCCCCCAAAATAAGTTAAAACTCTTACCTGGAGCACCAGGTTGTGTGGATTGGAGACCTCTGTTGCACACCCTAAGCAAGGGACAATGGCATGTGGTCCCCAGTTTATGCACAGAAGGCACTGAAAGGAGAATTATATGGTGGGTTAGTCATTTTAAACAAATCAAGAAAGTTTTTGGGAGTCCCAGGTTCCTATTTCAAATTCGCCTAACATGTATGAGTGGTGAGTTCTCGCTGTACCCTTATAAAGACTGTAGCATCCAGTTGTGTGTAAACTCACAATTGGATGCTAGGTTAGTCTGTTTGAAAGCTGAAGCTTAACAGGCATGATTTCTAAATTTGGTAGTGCTCCTTGTCACCAGGTAGTCCCAACCTGCCTCCCAGTTGCACAGTCCTTGTCAGAAAATAATTTAATTGTAGACAGACGCTTCTTAGAGAGAGCTCTTCCTATACTGCCTACCCATCTAGTGGTACAGCAAAGTCTGTGTAACAGGTAATCTCGGAATTCTCATGTACCCAGGGTTCTGTGTTGATTGACTGCTTTGGGCTATACCACCAGCCCAGTAGGGGTGTTCATTACCTGTATGTATGAACCCCCCATTGACAACATGGAGCGATACAGAAAACTCGTACAAGTCATCATAATGGCATGGTCTAGTCCGCAAGGGACTACTACAGACTAATATTTCAGAAAAAGAGTGTACATAGACTGGCATTCTAGTAAAACAGTCTAAGAGGCTATAACCATATAAGTCATTATAACGTATTCCCAATATTTGGTACCTTCACCACATCGCAGGAACAAGTAAAAACATATCCAAGATTAAAGTGAAGTAAGCAGTATTAGCCACTGTGTTCCTGACCCCGTATTATTAATTTAAATTAATTGCAAGTCTCCTAAAGAGAGCTTCACCTTCCAGCCTGCCTTTATTATAGAAACACGTACTCTGGAAGAAAAAACATAAAACATTATTCTGGTAAATCCCACAAATCTGAGACTAAGTCTAAAATAGTCTTCATGTGGAAAAGTCTTGAGACTTGTACTATATACTGCATAGTGTACTCATCATCCCTGGTATTGAGCGTCCATGAAAACCACGTGGTGGTCGTCATTTTTAATAACGTTGCAAGTTTTCTATTAGCTCAGAAAGGTAGGCAGTTCAAGAAAAAGAAGAAACCCAACCTTACATTATCCCAGAACTGGATGCGGTAATTAAAACTTCATTAGCCACCATATGCATTTGCTTTCTGGGAATTAGTGTCGGTTACCAATCAGTATTTAATATAAAAAGTGCATTTAGTCTGTCCCCTCTTACCAGGCTGGTACACTTGGCTGTATAACACCTAATGGGATAGCAACCCCCTTTACTGTACTCGGTTCCTCTCCCCTGATTGAAAGGACCGGACTACTGTATGTAGTTTTTCTTCATCTAATAACTTAACTTCTTAAATGAAAAGTGGCGCAACGCCACCGTGTCAATTTTGTTACCTCTCTCCTGACTGTTGCTGTCCTATGTGGTGCAGTTGGAGCCGCTCAACAAACTCACTGGCGGCATTTTCGCAGCATGCAGCTTTTTTGTTTGGGGAGGGAGGGAGACACACAGAGAAAACCACAGTAAATCATACAACTAGAAAACATGAGTTGAATCTGGTCACAAAAGTAAAGGATAATCATACATTTTTCTTTCTAGGGACATGGATATGTTGTTCATCCACACTGTCTGGCAGGTTTCTTGCCGCTTTACATCTTGCCGGAAGGTCTTCAAGCTGGCTCCTCCCACCCACCCGGGTGATAAAACTCTCGGCTCCGCCCCATGACTCCAGATCTTCCTTACCGCTTGGAAGCTCTGGTTCCCTTCTTAACGCTCTGCGTATAGACTGGATCCTAATTCTTCGGTTCGCCCGAAAATAGTTCTAAAGTTCTCAAGACTTCGGTCTAATTACTCCCTTGCGGCTGCAATGGACAAATCGACTCCTGATTTCGTGGTGCCTGCGGGCAGAAGATGTCCAGGACGGACCACGACTCCACATGCGCCTACTGCCTCTGCCTTTGCCTTGATCACGACCCGCAGGCCTGCGAAGGTTATATCGGTCGTTCATTAGCGTCCTAGAGAACTCGCTGCCCGGTTACAGCTTGGGCGCCCTGAGAAGCGCTACCCGCCGGTGCAGTCCAGGGAGGCCCGTTGGGCGGTGTCCGGCGGCTGGCTCAGCTGAGCAACTCTAACAGATGATCGCCCTCGAGGAGGAGGTGGCCAAGGCCGCATCCTCTTCTTCTTCGGTCGCGGCATTTATCCCACTCTCTCTGGGATCCTCCTGCACAGCTTCTTTTAAGGAACTTTGCCGTTCCCTTTCCACAAAGGGAGAGGGGCCATTGGGACACTCTTCTCGGTCAAAAAAGGACTGGAAGGGTAAGTCCCGCTGTCGACGTTCATGGGAGCGGGAGAGGTCCCCTTCCCCGGACAGTCGACACTCAACTTCGGTCGAGGTTGCGGCTAAGGCCGCTGGCTTCACGGTGTCCCCATCAGGTCAGCCGGCTGAGACACCTGTCGACACGGTCAAGATTTTTCTCGACCTGTCGGACGGGCTGTCGACTGGTGAAGCTGACAACCCTTCCTCACCGGTTCCCCCGGTGGAGACCGAGGACTTGCCTGTGCCTCTTGTGCCGGAGTCTCCAGTCAAGGCTTCCGAGCCGAGGGAAGAGCGGGTATCCCCCGCTCCCTCCCAGACCCAGTCTCTGACCTCGTCTTGGTCCAGCCGATCCCGCCGACACCGGCGGTGTCGGTCTCGGCACCGAGGAAAGCGGCGGCACCGCTCGTCTTCCTCCTTGGAAGAGGAGAGGCTTCGGCGCAAATTGTGTCAATGCTACGAGGACTTAATGTGGCAGCAGCTCCTTTTGTCTGGGAACAAGCCGATGCCGTCGCCTTTCCCGGCCATTAAGTGGCTGTCACCTGAAAGGCCGAAACAACCCCTCGCTGCAGTCGAGGTGCCCAAGCCTGGGCGGTTGTTCGGCGAAACCAGCTGCCTCACCGATTGTGGTGGAACCTCCGCCTACACAACCGTAAATCGGGGGCGCCGACCAAGGACTCTGTCAGGTCAGGGTCTGCCCAACCGGTTGTCGGTCACCCTCACTCCCGACTGTCCTCGGCAGGTGGAGGGTGGCTCAGGCCCCAGGCAGCTCTTCGCAGACTCCTCAGAGTCTGACGACAACTCCTCCCTGTTTTCCAGGCCCCTTGACCTGGAGTCCTCCGGGGGCCAGTCGATGGACGAGAGACCATCGTCGTTCATGGGTCTGCTTCGGCTCATCTCGGCATCCACCTGGATGCAGCTCGAGCCCGTATCCAAGCGGGTCAAGTATCCCCTCACGGAGATACTGGACTGAGGGAATTCGCCCATGGAGGCCTTTCCGATGGCTGAAGCCATTGTTGGCCCAGCCTTGGAGCTCTGGCAGCAGCCGGCTTTCTGCCCTGCACCTTTTGCCAGGATGGCCAGGAAGTATGCGGTCCCTATCGGCTCTTTGTCCATTTTTTTGGAGCACTCCTCTGCAGAGGGGTTGGTCACAGATAGCGTTTTCCGGTGTTCTGGGAATGCTAGGGATGTGGATAAGCCCCTCAACAAGGAGTCCAAAAAGCTGGACTATGCCAGGCATAAGGTGTACACTGTGTCCTCCCTAGGCCTCCACCAGGCCAGCTCGGCTGTGCTGATGGCACACTTCTCCCATGCCCTCATGGGCTCCCTGGATGAGGTGATCCCTCATCTCCCGGCCGACCTGCAGACCACAGTCAAGCAGGTGCAGGATCAGGGAAGGGCGGTGGTGAAACAGCAGCTCCAAACAGCTCTGGACAGATCAGTAGCGGCCGCAGTGGCCATGCGCCGCAGAGCATGGCTGAGGATATTCACCCTCACGACGGATACCCAGCATAAATTGGCAGACGTCCCCTTCTTGGGGACTGACCTGTTCGGCTCTGGAGTGGAAGGCCACCTCCAGCGGATCGAAAAGTCTAACGCTACCCTGGACACGGACACCTCCACCCAGAAGGACAAGGGCCATCGTCAGCAACGTAAGTCCTTTCGCCCTTCTGCGCCTGTGGCACATCCGGCCCAGCAACACCAGCAACAGGGCCAGCAGGCTCGCGCTTGGCATCTCAAAGCCAAGCCTGCGGCTTCCTCTAATAGGAAGCAGGGAGGAAAAGGCTCAGGAGGTCCCTCGGCTGGCACCTCCTCCAAGCCTGCCCAGTGACGGGTTGAGTGGTGTTGCCCCCAGCCTCATCACTCCCCCGGGTTCCCCCTGTGGGGGGATGGCTCCGCCACTTCCTTTCCGCCAGGTCCGCTATCACCACGGACCATTGGGTGTTGGAAGTGGTAGGAAAGGGCCTGCCTCTGGAGTTCGAGCAGGCCCCGCCCTTCCAAGCCGTGCGCCCCTCGGGGCCACGGGTCCACAGCCTCTCTGTCGGCTCACCGAGCCATTGCCCTGCCTCGAAAAGGACGTGATCAGGAAGGTGGCGGATCCTCCACCAAACCCAGGGTTTGTGTCCAGGTACTTCCTAGTCCCGAAACGGAAGGATGGCTGGCGCCCTATTCTAGACCTGCACGACCTGAACAGGTTCCTAAGGTCTCGAACCTTCAGGATGGTCCCTCTGGCTCAGATCATTCCATCCTTGGAACGAGGCGTGTGGTTCTGTTCTCTGGACCTCCAGGATGCCTTCTTTCATGTCCCAATCCGTCCATCCCACCAGAGATTCCTCCGCTTCAGGGCAGAGGATCCCTCTACGAGTTCCGGGCCATGCCCTTCGGCCTTTCCCTAGCTCCCAGGGTCTTCACCAAATGCACGGCAGTGGTGACAGCATTCCTGCGGCGCCGAAGGGTCCGGATGTACCCCTACCTGGACGACTGGCTGATTGCAGCCTCCTCCAGAATGGAGGTGGAGCGGTCCAGGGGATCTGGCCCTCCAGGTTTGCTCTCAGGTTGGCCTCCTCATCAGCGAGGCCAAGTCGGAACTCGTGCCAAAGCAGGTGATACAATTCATTGGGGTAGAGCTCGACTCTCTACGAGCCAGAGCACAGCTTCCGGTGGACAGGGCCGAGGTTCTTTCCTCCTTTGCCCCGTCATTTCAGATTGGGCAGTTGCACCCTGCCCGGGACTTCCTGCGCCTCCTGGCGGCCTCCTCAAGCGTGGTCCGTTTGGCCCGTTGGCACATGCGTCCCCTTCAATGGGGGCTGGCCAGCCAATGGTTACAGCACTCCGATCCCTTGGATCAGCTAGTGACAGTGACCTAGGGGATGTGGAACACCCTCCAGTGGTGGACCATTCCAGCTCATCTGCAGGAGGGTATCCCGTTTGTCCGCCCCGAGCCGACGGTCTCTCTATCGACCGATGCCTCTCTGATGGGTTGGGGTGCCCATCTGGGGGAGCACAGAGCGCACGGCCTCTGATCTCCTCGGGAGTCCCGATGCCACATCAACCTGCTGGAGCTTTGAGTGGTTCGTCTAGCCCTCACCGGCTTTGCTCCGTTTATATGGGGTCAAGTGGTCCAGGTCCAGACGGACAATACCACGACCATGTACTACCTAAACCGCCAGGGCGGGACATGCTCCATGCCTCTGTACAGGGAAGCTGTCTGCATTTGGTCCCTCGTGCGCAGCCTGGAGGCGGATCTCCTTGCCATCCATGTGACAGGAGCCTCCAACATTCTGGCTGATGCTCTAAGCCGGATAGGGGCTGCGTCCCACGAGTGGTCTCTCCTGCTGGAGGTAGTACAAGATCTGTTCTTCCACTGGGGCATGCCTCAGGTAGACCTGTTTGCCTCTTGGGAGAATGCGAAGCTGAGACTGTTTCATGCCGGCCCCCCCTCAGCAGGGGTCGCTGCAGGGGGATGCCTTCTCGAGGCCGTGGACCCCGGGCCTCTTCTGCGCCTTTTCCCCATTTCCCTTGATCCACAAGGTGCTTCTCAAGGCGAAGAGGGACAAGGTGCAGGTGATTCAAACAACATGAAGTCTTGCTATATTATGACTAATGCAGTTTGTCCCACCATTAGAACTGCTCCGGAGGTGAAAGAGTTAACTTCCATGCAGGGCATGGAACTTAGAGCGCGAGCTCGGTTAGAGAAGCTCTGTCAGGGATATTTCAAACCGAAACTGTCAGATTCTTTACTCCGCCTCACTGAACAGTCGCTCCGGAGATTCCTCCTGCTGCTCGGTTCATTTTCTCGGTTTAAAGATTTTTTTCTCGGTTAAATTCAACCGCGAATATCATTATTTTAACCGCAAACCGATCGGTTCAAGCTCTGTCTATGGTGTTGTAAGTAATAGATAGGTTTTCTGTGTGGAACTTGTAAGTGCTTATCGGTTCGGTTTGAACCGATCAAATTGTATTTAAACTTCATTCTGAAGCGTTTTAAGGCTTGTTAGAGTGCGGTTCCCGGTTCTTATCGGTTCTAAAAAACGGATTTCATTACGGTTTTGTCCACGACCCGTGACACGGTTGGGAACCGATAAGGGTGTCTTGCCTGGCACTGCCGAAAAAAGGGCAAGTTTTTGGTTAGGCTGGCATTATGTCTGAGAAACCCAAAAGAAAAACCGGGCCCACTGGGTTTCAACACTGTAGTGTCTGTGGGAAGCCTTTGCCAAGGCTGACCCACACACCACATGTGTTTATTGTCTGGGGTTTGACCACCTCAATGCAGACCGCCAGATTTGCAAGAATTTCCCTGCAGCTACCCTAGATAAGAGAGAGTTGGTAGGCTCAGGGAACGAGAGGCCAAAGTCCGCTGACCCAGATGGCCAGCCCGGTTCGGTGCCAACCGAACCGGAGGGAGTGCCCTCTGACCAGGGCCAGACTTCCTTGGGCAAACGGAAAGCTGACTCTGAGGAGCCAGTTCCAGCAAAGAGAACTAGAAAGTCAGCAGGTGTGGAGTCAAAAATCCCTTCTCCAACTGCTGCAGAGATAGCCAGGGCAATACAAATTGCCCAGTCACTTCCCCGGTTCTGTCCGAACCACCACTATCTGGCAAAAGGTCGGTTCCACCGGTTCAAGAATATGATATAGAGGAGTTTTACGAACCAGAGGAGGGGGAGGATGATTATGAACAGTGTGAATGTGACTTTGAAAGTCTGGATGTGCCCATTGAACCGGACATCTCCCCAGACAGAACTTTAGGAGAATCTCCTCCTAGGCTTGCTGAGTCCCCTTCTCATTTTCTGTTTTATAAAAAAGTTGCTGAAACCCTCCAGCTTCCTTTAGAGGAGGCTGTGGATGAGCAAGAGGAGCCTGACTTTGTAGAGATGATGGATATCCCAGAGTCCAGGAGATTGTCTATTCCTTTACATAAATCTTTTAGGAAACAAACAATAACAATTTTAAAAGCTCCTAATTCTGTGCCTCCTGTGGATAAAAAGATGGACAGGAGGTACACTTTGTCAGGTCCTGATACAGAATTTCTTTCACAGCAGTGCAGCCATGTTGGGGTAGTTCAGGCTGCAGCCTGTGATAAAGCTAATATTCCCCTGGCTTCACATCCTCCTGACAAGGACTCCAGGAAGATTGATGCCATGGCTAAAAAACAATACATGGCAGCGTCTTTGGGACTCAGACAAGCAAACTATATGGTTTATGTTGCGAGATACCAGAAATCTAGATGGGTCACTGTCATGGCTTTAGCCAAACAGGCCCCTGGCCAGCTTGCCAAGGAGCTGGAGCAGGTGGCTGCTGATGGTATTGAGGCATTTAAGGTGCAATTTCATGCTGCAGTGGATTCTAATGATGTATCTTCTAGAGTCATGGGTACATCTGTGGCTTTTCGTAGATTGGCTTGGCTCAGGTATACTACTTTGTCACAGGATACCCAGTCTAAGGCTGTGGATTTTCCTGTGGTGGGAAATTCTCTGTTTGGGGAGCAGACAGAGAATTATATGAAGAAAATGGATGAATATAGAACCACTTATAGGAGTGCACAAGCCAAGGAACGGCAAGCCACTCCTCAGAGGCAGCCCCCCAGGGGTAGAGGCAGGCCTTTTCACAGGCCTTTTTACCAGACCCAGGCCTCCTCTTCAGCTTATGTTCAGAGGGGGTTCTTCAGAGGGAGAGGCAGACGGGGTACAAGCAGGCCTGCTCCCACCCCTCAGCCTAAAGCCCCTGCCAAACAGGCACCCTGATGGGATGCCCAGGGCCGGTTCTCCATTACCTGTAGGGGGCAGGCTGGCTTACTTCGTCCAGGACTGGGAGTCTTTAACATCAGACAAGTGGGTCCTGGAAGTAGTGAGCCAGGGTCTGGTTCTCAGCTTCAAAAAATTTCCAAAGATGAGAATCAGATCTTTTCCACCTGCAAACCCTCTAGAGACTCTTGCCTTGGAAACAGAAGTCTCAACCTCCTGGCTCTCAGAGCTGTAGAAAGGGTTTCTCCCCTACACCAGGGCAAGGGTCTGTACTCCAGGTACTCTCCTTACCCCAAAAAGACAGGAGAGTGGCGGCCCATCCTGGACTTAAGATATCTGAACAAGCACCTTTTAAAACCAAAATTCAAAATGGTGACTCTGGGAATGATTTTACCCTCCTAAGGCCAGGGGACTGGCTAGCTTCCTGGACCTCAAGGATGCCTACTTCCATGTTCTTATCAGAAGCTCCCACCAAAAGTACCTCAGATTGAACTGCCCTCAGGCCATTATCAGTTCAGAGCAATGCCCTTCGGCCTTACCTCTGCCCCAAGGGTATTCACAAAATGTCTGGCAGTAGCAGTTGCTCATTTAAGAAGGCAAAAGATTGCCATCTTTCCCTACCTGAACGACTGGCTCATTGTGGGTCAGTCTCTAGACCAGGTCAGATCACACCTGCAAGTTACCCAGCAGCTGCTTACCTCTCTGGGCTTTCTTCTCAGTCTTCCAAAGTCAGTTCTGGAACCTGTCCAGGTACTCACCTTATAGGTGCAGAACTGGACACAAAGCAGGCCAGAGCCTTCCTTCCCTAGAAAGGGTAAGGACCCTGGTGGCCCTGGCCTCGTCCTTCACTCTGCAGGTCTCGGCCAGCAAGGCATTTCCTGCAGCTCCTAGGACACATGGCTGCTTCCACAGCTGTAGTGCAAGGAGCAAGATTTCAGATGAGGGACATTCAGTTCCATTTGAGAGCCTTCTGGTCTCAAAGAAGAGATTCCCTATCCAAGTTAATCCCAGTGACTCGAACCCTGATCAAGGCCCTTCAGTGGTGGCAGGATCAGAGCAATCTGAGACAAAGGGTGCCCTTCATTCCTCTATCTCACTCCTTGACCCTTACTACAGCTGCGTCCCTCTTGGGATGGGGGGCTCACATGGGCGACCTCTCCACCCAGGGGTTGTGGTCCCCTCAGGAATCTCTGCTCCACATCAATCTGTTGGACCTCAGAGCTGTTTTTCTAGCACTTCAGGTTTTTTCTGCATCTGTTCAGAACAAGGTGGTACAGGTCAGAACAGACAACACCACTACAATGTGGTACATCAGCAAACAAGGGGGCACTCGGTCTTCGGCCTTGTGCACGAGGCGATGAAGTTGTGGTCTCTGGCTTATTCCCTGAACACTTCCCTCATAGCAGTTCACCTCCCAGGCAAGGACAATGTCCTGGCAGATGCTCTCAGCAGGATTTCCCAGGGCCATCACGAATGGTCACTGGATCCCTAGTACTGGGGATAGTTTTTGCCAGATGGGGCACCCCTCAGATAGATCTTTTTGCAGCCCCAGACAATCATCAACTTCCACTTTTTTGTTGCAGGCCCCCAGTGTTGGGCTCAGTCCCCCTGGATGCCTTTCTCCTCGATTGGGAAGGGAAGTTTCTCTATGCCTTCCCCACCTTCCCTCTCCTGTTCAAGGTGCTAGTCAAAATCAGATCTCAGCCCTGCAAGATGATCCTGATTGCTCCAGACGGGGCCAGGCAGCCCTGGTACCCACTCCTTCTGTCCTTAGCAGTCCATCTTCCCCTGTGTCTCCCCAGGAACCACAATCTGTTTACCTGTGCCCAGGGGAGAGTCTGGTATCCGAATCTCAAATCCCTCAACCTCAAGGCTTGGCTCTTGAGGAGTTAGAGTTTGCTGATCTACAACTTTCTCAGGGTGTTCTCGAAATCTTGAAAGCTTCTAGGAAGCCTTCCACAGGGCTACCTATAACTCCAAGTGGAAAAGGTTTTCCATATGGTGTTCTGGAAGCATATTTCCCGGAATCTGCTGATTTGCCCACTGTTTTGGACTATATGGTCCATCTTAATTGTTTGGGACTGAGACCAGCTACCCTGAAAGTGCATTGGCAGCTGTCTCTGCTTTTATTTCAGCAGGGAAGCCCTCTTCTCTTTCTGCTCACCCTGTATTTTCCAAGTTTTTAGGGATTGCTTCATACAATCCACCATTCAGGGACCCTGCCCTGCCTGGGATCTTAATGTTTGCATTGCTCAGCTGATGCAACCCCTTTGAACCTCTGTCTTCGGCAGAGCTTAAGTATTTGACTTGGAAAACTGTATTTAGTAGCCATCACTTCTCCAGGCATAAAGTGAGTTACAGGCTTTATCAGTGGAGACTGACTTTATTTCCTTTCACAGGATAAGGTAGTCCTTAGGACTAACAGGAAGTTTTGCCTAAGGTGGTTTCAGATTTCCACCTTAACCAATCTATTTCACTTCCAGTGTTTTCACTGACCATACCTCCTCTGGTGAGAGGAGGCTGCACAGCTTAGATGTTAACAGGGCCCCTAAGTACTACATAGGTACCAAGGGTCTGGGTTTGACTCCTCCAACTATTTCTCACTTATGGTGAGGGTTGGGAAAGGGACTGCCACTAAGAGATCCATTGCCAGGTGGATTGTCTCTTGTATCCAATTTTGCTATCAAAACTGGGTAAGGTTCCCCTTCAGGCCTGAGGGCTCACTCTACCAGAGGTACAGCTGCGTCTCTAGCTGCTGCCAGAGACATCCCTATCTTAGAGATATGTCAAGCAGCTACTTGGAAAACAGTACACACTTTCACCAAGCTTTACTCCCTGGATATCCAGGCCAGGAGGGATGCTCGATTTGGCACAGTCGTGCTTCAGAGCCTATTCCTAAGTAGGTTCTGTCCTCCTCCATGGAGGTACTGCTGTAGTCTGCATTAGTATAATATAGCAAGACTTCATGTTGTTTGAAGAAAAATTACTCACCTTAGTAATGTTGTTTCTTCTAATGGAGTCTTGCTATATTATGACCTCCCCTGCCCCTCTCAGAACTTCTACTTTGGGTATGGGGTGGGCAGTCCACTGTTAGCACTTATTGATGCCCCTTTTATGTTTTAACCCCTTCTTGTTGGGGTGTTTGGGTGTTGTGTTTTATTTTATCTTATTTTTCTGGTCCCTGACTTGAGTCTTGGTGTTGGGACCAGAAAAATGTGTATATTTTAGTAGCCAGTTGGCTAGTGTAGGTTACAGCTTCCACACAGAGCCTTAGTGAGTTTTGCTCGTAAAGATCTGACAGTTTCGGTTTGAAATTTCCCTGACAGAGCTTCTCTAACCGAGCTCGCGCTCTAAGTTCCATGCCCTGCATGGAAGTTAACTCTTTCACCTCCGGAGCAGTTCTAATGGTGGGACAAACTGCATTAGTCATAATATAGCAAGACTCCATTAGAAGAAACAACATTACTAAGGTGAGTAATTTTTTCTTCTGGTAGCCCCAGACTGGCCCCGCCAGTTCTGGTATCCAGATCTCCTCAGTCCCAGCTCCAGGCTCCCGAGGCGGCTTCCAGCCCGCCCGGTCCTGATCTCAGTCAATCAAGGGAAGGTATTCCATCTGGACCTTCAATCCCTGCACCTGATGGCCTGGTTCCTGAGCGGCTAGAGTTCCAGGCCTTGGGTCTTTCCGGCGAGGTCCTCAGCGTTGTTGAGGCATCCCGTAAGGAGTTGACCAGGAATTGCTACACCTTTAAATGGAAGAGATTCTCCATTTGGTGTCAGGGCAAGAGCCTGGACCCTTCCTCCTGTTCCTTGGCTAGCATTCTGAACTACCTGTGGTCCCTTTCTCAGCAAGGGCTTCGGTCAACGACCCTCAAGGTGCACCTGGCAGCCATCTCTGCTTACCGGGCGCGGGCCGGGAAGCAGTCGGTGGTGCAGGAGAAGGTGGTCGGGCGCTTTTCAAAGCCTTGATCACATATCCCCTCCGTGCGAGAACATCCACCTCCGTGGGATCTACTGCTGGTATTGGCTAAGCTCATGGGCAAGCCATTCGAACCGATGCACAGGTGTGACATCTCTCACCTGTCGTGGAAGACAGTCTTCTTGGTGGCTATCACGTCAGCCAGAAGGATGGGAGAGCTCCAGGCACTTTCCAGCGAGTCTTCTTATCTGGTCTTCCACAGGGACAAGGTTGTCCTGCGCCCCCACCCGAAATTCCTTCCGAAGTTTGTGTCGGAGTTTCACCTTAACCAGGTGTTGACTCTGCCGGTGTTGTACCCCAATCACACCTCGGAGGCTGAATATAGGCTCCATACTTTGGACCCTAGAAGAGCGCTCACTTATTACAAGGAGCGGACGGCTGAAGTTCGGGGAGAGGTTCGCCAGCTGTTTGTCACCTACGCTGAAGCCGCACCTGGCAGACCTGCAGCCAAGCGAATGATAGGCAGGTGGGTCACCTCCTGCATAGAACTCTGCTATAGGTTGGCGGGCATGGAGCCTCCCAGAGGGATAAGAGCTCATTCTACCCGCCATACTGCTGCATCGGTGGCTGCTTCCAGGTATGTTCCTATCCAGGAAATCTGCAGGGCTGCTACTTGGAAGTCAGCACACACCTTCATCATCCACTACCACATCGACCTTGGGTCACGCCGGGATGCTGGTTTTGGGGCCTCGGTTCTCCAGTCATTATTCCCTAAGTAGGGGGTGTGCGCCTTGTCTCCCTCCTCCCGGAGAACTGCTAGGAGTCTGCCAGACAGTGTGGATGAACAACATATCCATGTCCCTAGAATAGGTTATCACTCACCTGGTAAACAGGAGTGCTAGGAGTGGTATATGTTGTTCATCCACACGACTTCGCTCGAACGCACAACCTGGCTTCCAGCCGGCTAGATCTGCATCATGGGGTGGAGCTGAGAGTTTTACCACCCGTGTGGGTGGGAGGAGCCAGCTTGAAAACCTTCCGGCAAGGAACCTGCCAGACAGTGTGGCTGAACAACATATACCATTCCTAGAACTCCTGTTACAGGTGAGGAACCTGTATTTACTTACATTAACAACAAAAAGGGGGCGCGCAAAACTACTGTGGGGCCTTTTAAAGACCAAGATGGAGAGATAGTAGATGACAACCAGGCTATGGCAGGACATTTTAATGCCTACTTTTCATCGGTTTTTAATGACAAAACTAAGGATACTAGGGACCATCTTAATAATGTAGGCTATAGAATTACTCTGAACAGTGTGGATATTGAGGACAGATTGATGTATCTGGACCCCAGTATATCTCGGGGACTAGATGGGATCCATCCTAGAGTCCTTAGGGAGCTGACAGCGGAATTGGCGGAACCAATAACAGCATTATTCCAAGTATCATTGGATGGGGGGGCAGGGGGGGTTAGCTGAGGTCTGGCGTAAGGCAAACATCGTTCCAATCCACAAAAAGGGGTCAAAACAAGAGTTGAGTAATACAGACCCATACGTTTGACCACTGTCTTGGGGAAGATGTTTGGAGTCCCATCATTAAGGACCAAATAATGAAGCTCAAGAACTTGGCAGGGGACTGTGACGATGCACAGCATGGTTTTAGTAAAGGCTTATCATGCCAACAAATCTCCTGGAATTCTATGAGCATGTGAGTGGGGCACTGGATGAGGGTAGGTCTGTGGATGTCATGTTTTTGGACTTCTCGAAAGCGTTCGATAAGGTCGCCCATGGGGAATTAATAGATGCCCTAATACAGCATAATATTCCTGAGTACATCAGATGCTGGGTCAATGCATGACTGAGTGAAAGAATGCAGAGGGTATGTTTGAAGGGTGCATATTCAGACTGGTTAAACGTGGAAAGTGGAGTCCCCCAGGGATCAGTGCTGGGGCCTTGCTTGTTTAATGTGTATATACACTCACTAACAGGTGGAGGGGAAGTTTGGGAGACCAGATTTGCAGATGATACCAGGATTGGCACAAGCATCAATAATAGCGGGGATGCACAGAAGTTACAGGATGCTCTGGCTAGGATGGAAAACTGTGATAGGGATTATAAGTTATCCTTTAACACTAATAAATGTGCGGTTATGCACGTTGGTAAAAATAACAACAAAATGGACTATGTTTTAAATGGGCAGAAGTTGGGTAAAGTCTCTGAAGAAAGAGATCTGGGCATTAAGGTGACTAATGATCTCAAGTTCCACCTGCACTGTAGCCAGATGATAAGAACTGCTAGTGGTACGCTAAACAATATCAAGAAACATATTAAAGGTAGGAAGAGGGAGGCGATTGTGCCACTTTACAGTTCACTGGTGAGGCCGCATTTGGAGTACTGTGTCCAGTTTTGGTCACCTGGGTTCAAAACAGATATCAGGAGACTGGCGAGGGTTCAGAAAAGGGCAACGAGGTGGCGCTGAGGGTTGAGGCGCTGGACGCCACACCTCCCACTACACCAGCGACCCAGGTTTAGGAACGAGCCTGGGCCACCGGGGGTCGGCAGGGGAGGGTGAGGATCGAGCTTCCGGAGGACAGCTCTCCTCTCCCGGGAGGGCGGGGAATCCATGGCTCAGAGCTGGACTGCCCTCTGGCGGGAGAGCTGGTACAGCACCTCCCTGTCCTAGTGAGGGAAAAAGTGTACGTCGGACATCGGCAGGGGCGCCTTGACGTCGGGGACGCATGCCAAGCACAGAACACCGGGGGAAAAAAAATGCCCTCTAGGCTCCTGGAAGACGGAGCACCCTAGCGCAGACCCTACAAGCCCACCTGCCTGTCCCAATCCGGTGCCCTGATGAATGGACGTAGTTCAAGGGTGAGGGTCCCCACAATCTGAGGCTATATGGAGGGACTACTGGGGGTGCAGATAAGGTGAGGCTGGGCAGATGCAATTGGTAACTCCCAAGGCGGCGGAGTCTAGAGGGCAGGGGAGGAGCATAAATAGAAAGTTCAAAAAAAGAAAAAAAAAGAAAAGGGCAACAAGGTTGGTGGCTGATGTTAAGGACAGAGACTTTGAGGGCAGATTGGAGGACCTGGGGGTGTACACACTGGAGTATAGGCGTCTGAGAGGAGATCTGTGTATGGTGTATAGATCAATCAGGGACACCAATTTAAGGATGAAACTGGGACTTACACTTAGGGATCAGCATTATAAAACCAGGACGCACACATTGCAGTTGAAGGGGCAACATTTTAAGACAATAAAAAGGAAACAGTGGTTTAGTGTTAGGGTAATTCCAGTCTGGAACAACTTGCCTGAAGAGGTTGTTGCAAGTACTAACATGCTTGGGTTTAAGAGCGAACTGGACAAATACTGTGTAGCAAACAAAATCGTGAGTTACTATAACTAGGGCATCGGTGAGCACAATGGACTAATGTCTTCTCTGCTCACATATAACCTATGAAATGGCGCAGAAAAACTCTATCAGTAAAACACATCACTGGACCCCTACTCAGACCGGAACACTGCAGTGGCTGCCCATGGCAACACAACAGGCTGCCACCAGAAAATAAACAGGAACTCAAGACGTCAGTATTCCAATGTTTCACCTGCAAGCACGACTGTATCAAAACAGCAGCGCTCGTCAGACTTCTAAAAATAAGTCTTCCTTTCAGTCTAGCTGCTTCGATTTCTTTAAAATACAAATACTGCCACACTACTTATAAAGACCAAAACAGTTTGTGAGTGGGAGCAAGTGGCAGCTGTACATAATGGACACATATGCAGACTTCTTTTAATACATACACCTTAGCATACATTTTCCATGCATCACAACAAGTTAGCAAAGGGTGAAAGGGGTGAGGAACACATAAGGGGACATGGAGGGGTACACACAGAGGGAATAAATGTGACTAGAAGAATAGAGGTAAGAGAAGGAAGGTCAGATTCTAGGAGGAGGGTGGTGTCTCTGAAACAAGATGGAAGACCTACAGGCACTATTGGTGAACAGGAGGGTGGACATAGTTGCAGTAACCGAGACTTGGGCATCATCATACCATGACTGGGACCTTGCGATCCCTGGATATAAACTATATAGGAGGGACAGGGTAGTTGAGAAGGGAGGAGGGGTGGCAGTTTATATCAGGGAGGGAACAACTTGCACGACGGAGGTGTCTGAGGAAGGGGAGGTGGAGGCATTATGGGTTCAGTTAAGGTCCAATAGAGGGAGAAAGGTGAGGTTGTTGGTGGTTTACAGACCACCCAGTCAGGATGAGGAGAGGGACAGGGAACTGCGCTCACAAATATCGGAAGCTGCAGGGAAAGGAGAGGTGGTAATTGTGGGGGACTTCAGCTCAGCCTGCCTAAGGTGGACTAGAGCATACCATCCACGACATGTACTAGGAGTTGGGTGATCCTGGAAGGACTGCAGAGTGGGGTCCTGATTCGGGGCGTCAGTGAACCAACAAGAGCTGAGGCAGTTCTTGATCTGGTGCTCACAAATAGGAAGCATGTATAGGAAATGTTAACATACCAGGGTACACAACCTACAGGAGAGACTGGGAGGGTAGAAGGGGAGGAGGAGTAGTTCTCTATGTAAGGGAAGGGATAAAGGCAACGGAACAAAAGAGTAAACAGGGAGGAGAGGAGGCACTGTGGGTCACCTTGGAAACTGGAAATGGCACCACAGTCCACACAGGGGTTGTATACGGACCCAAGAAAAAATATAGGAAATGTTGGGGGGCCCTTTGAAGTAAACACTCTTCGCTCAAGTTGTTGTACTTCAATCTTTCGTTTTATTTCTCTTCCCCCTACGTTTCGCTCGACTTGTATCTTGTTCATGGGGTTTATTCTTTGTTGCACATCTGTAAATACATTTATTTTATGTCATTAATCAACATTTTTTTAATATAATATTGTTACATTTTTAATTCTTTGGTGTATACACATACTATTCAATAAAGATTATTGCTTGTGCACCCTTGTATATATTCTTAATTTTTCACAGGGTTAATTTATGAACTACTGCCTATTAAACCTTGTTCCATGTTGTTAGCAGCGCTGTGTTCACTAACATACTTTGTATGTCTTTTTAGGATGCAACTTAGGATCTAAACAAGTACAAATAAGTTAATCCTGTGAAAAATTAAGAATATATACAAGGGTGCACAAGCAATAATCTTTATTGAATGGTATGTGTATACACCAAAGAATTAAAAATGTAACAATATCATATTAAAAAAATGCTGGTCAATGACATAAAATAAATGTATTTACAGATGTGTAACAAAGAATAAACCCTGTGAACAAGCTCCAAGTCGAGCGAAACGTAGAGGGAAGAGAAATAAAAAGAAAGATTGAAGAACAATAACTTGAGCGAAGAGTGTTTACTTCAAAGGGCCCCCCAACATTTCCTATATTTTTTCTTGAATTTGAAAGCCTAGATTAGCGGCCAAAGAACCTAGAAGAGAACCATTACCCACTAAACAATATTTACGTGGTATACGGACCTCCATGTCTGGGGGAGGGAATGGACAAGGATATGATGGAAGGCATCCTTAGGATGGCAGAGAAAGAGGAGATACTGTTGATGGGGGACCTGAATATGCCAGATAACTGGAGCACCTTTGCAGCAGCCACATCCAAGAGCAGGGCCATTCTTGATGCCCTACAGGTGGCATGCCTCAGACAGCTTGTTTTTGAACCCACTCGTGAGGAAGCAATCTTAGACCTCATACTCTCAAATGGGGACAGTGAGAGGATCTCGGACCTAGAAGTGGGTAGCCATCTGGGAACAAGTGAACACCAAACAGTGTGGTTCATGATAAACTCTGCTACAGAGTCAAGCCATACAAAAGTGAGGGTACTGGACTTCAGGAGGGCTGACTTTGGCAAGATGGGAGAGTGCCTTAGAAAAACACTAGCAGACAGGCTAGAAGGAGAGGTGGAGCAACAATGGGGAGACATCTAAACTGCCATCACAGAGGCAACAAGCCTTTGTGTGAAGCAAATAAATCAAAATGAAAGAAGCAGCCAGTGTGGTTCTCAACAGAGGTGGCGGGGAAGGTTAGGGAGAAAAAGATAGCATGTAGGAAGTATAAGAAAATACAGAAGGAGCAGGACAGAGGACTGTACCAGTTAAGGCAGAAGGAATCGGGAAGGGAAGTCAGAATAGCAAAGGCCCATACTGAGGAAAAGATAGGAAAAGATAGCCAGCTCAGTTAAGGAGAAGGTTAAAACATTTTATAGGTACATCAGGGAGCGTAGAAAGACAAAGGGAGGGATAGCGAGGCTGAATAAAATGGCCGGTAGGTGGGCAGAGAGGTGTCAGTGAAAAAGCAGGGATACTGAATGAATACTTCTGCTCAGTATTCACAAAAGAGGAGGAGGGGGAGGTGCCTAATCCAATTAACAGAAGCAGTCTGGATAGGGAGGTAGATCCCAGTCCTTTCACAGACGAAAGGGTTCTGAAAGAACTCTTAAAACTGAATGTGGACAAAGCAATGGGGCCTGACGGAATTCACCCCAGAATTCTAAAAGAATTAAGGGGAGAACTAGTGAAACCTCTGACTACCCTTTTAAACAAATCATGGGAGGATGGTGTGGTACCTGAGGACTAGAGGAAGGCGGATGTGATTCCCCTTCACAAAAGTGGGACAAAGACAGAGGCAGGAAACTACAGACCTGTCAGTTTGACCTCTGTGGTAGGGAAAAGTGATGGAATCACTTCGGAAGGGAAGAATTGTTGAGTACCTAGAGGTCAGTGGAGCACAGGACCCAAGACAGCATGTGTTCACAGCGGTAAGGTAATGTTAGACGAATTGAATTGATTTCTTTGACTGGGTGACCAAAGTAGTAGACCAGGGATGGGCTGTGGACATGACCTACCTAGACTTTAGCAAGGCATTTGACACAGTCCCACACAAAAGATTAATAATCAAATTAACCAGCCTGGGGGTGGGTCCCAGGGTGGTAGCCTGGTAAAACATTGGCTGGACAACAGGACACAGAAGGTAATTGTAAATGGAGTCCACTCTGAAGAAAGAGGGGTTACTAGTGGGGTACCGCAGGGTTCAGTACTGGGTCCAGTCCTTTTTAATGTCTTTATAAGTGACATTGCATAGGGACTGGAAGGAAAAGTATGCCTCTTTGCAGATGACACAACGATTTGCAACAGGGTTGGTACACTTCGGGGGGGTGGAAAGGATGAGAAGGGACATAGCAAGGTTGTAGGAATGGTCAGAAGTATGACAGCTTGGATTCAGTGCAAAGAAGTGCAAAATAATGCACATGGGAAACAAAAACCATGGGGAAAATTACACAATGGGGGTAGTAACAATAACAGAAATGGAAAGGGACCTGGTGGTAATCATATCAGATTACCTTAAGGTTAGCAAGCAATGTGAGAAGGCAGTAGGGAGAGCTGTGGGGATACTGGGATAGGTGGAAGATTAGGTTTGCTGGACAAGGCACCTAGCTTCACCTGAGCTCTTTTCTTCTATGTTGCTTGAAAGGACAGAGCAAAGAACCTTACCAGAGCAAGGCTAAGGATTAAGGCTTCTTTTGGCTAGGCAGATTTACTGTGTGTTATTTTTATTTTGTACCCACAGGGATTGTTACTGTTTGTTGCTAACATTTTATTTCTTTATTTTAATCTGATTCAAATTGTTGTTGCCGGGTATACCTTCTGCTGCATTATCAGAGGGTGTGCCTACAGGTGTGTGCTTACAGATTACTGCTGTAATCTTCTGATTCAAATTGTCTTTTGCAAGGTGTATCTCCTGTTACTGCGTTATTTTTTTTCTGTAGCAAAAATATTTTTTACAGGGTATATCTTCTGTGAAATTATTACAGGTGGTGCTTTACAGGTTTTGCAGTTTTATCTCTCATTAGGATAAGCGTTCAGGTCTACTGCATTTGTTGCTGGCTGATTGTTTCTACTTTTACCTCCTTGTTTCTTTCATCCATGGTTTTCCTTTTTGGGCAGGGGAAGGGCCCAGCTACCCACCCCCATCCCCAACCACCCCACACTACACTCCTTTTATAGGGTAGCACAGTCATGACATTTCCTGTAGCAAAGCAGGAAGGAATGGATCAGAGGGGTATCTACACAGTGACCTCATTTACAGGGGCACTAGTAATTTAACTTGTTATAACAAGTTATACAAAAACAAAACACACAGTCAAACTTTTGCTTTCATTTTCTTCCTTCTAATTACTCTGACCAGATTACAAACTCAGCAACTTATCTGGAATGGATATCATTAACTGCAGGTACTGCGGAACACTTTTCAGAAGGGCAGTTTTACAGGATTTAGGACGCTCTCCTACATGCTGGGTCATTGGAGATCTAAGGGCTCCGCTCCAGGCAGCATGGGCAGAGATTGTGCACCTCAAATTGCATATTCAAGAGGAAATATATTGTAAGAACCGCCCGCCGTTTCCCCAACATCCAACAGAAGCACCTTGACCGCAGAGGGTAGTTGGCCTGGGAGGTTGGCAGGTGGTTAGGAGGGGCAAATCGGGTGCCCCATCACTCGGTGCTGTCCAACATATCACCTCCACAAACCATATAAAAACTACAAACGGGTATCTGCCTCTATCTCCAAAATCAAACAAAGAGGCAGAGGACACTGCGGAACAGGACACTGCAGCACAGCAGCTAGCACAAGAAAACTCGCCCAAAACGGGAACCAAAACAAAACAAAAAGGAAATCCAAAAAACTTCTGATCATAGGAGACTCCATGATTCGGGGAGTTGATACGTATCTCCAGCCGGGGGCAATGGTCAGATGTCTCCCAGGTACATCAGCATGGAGAGACACTGACCGCATTGCTAAAATTGTTCAGGAAGCAGGAGAAAACATTGACATTCTGGTACACTAGGGACTAACTTCATCTTCCAGCCGGTCAGTTGTGGAGACCAAGGAACACCGACCAGGCTGGGTGACTTACTATCCATTTCGTCCGGCATCTCCTTCTCTGAGATCCACCACTGGGGATGGACGGAAGGTCAGAGAAGGAGATAGGGAGCAAATGTGGCTCAAGGGCTGGTGCCAGGAAAAGGACACAAATTTGTAGGAACTGGCAAAAGTTTTGGGAGCGCAAGGTCTTTAAATTTGATGGACTGCATCTGACTAAGGAGGGAGTCAGTGCATTGGGGCAGAAGTTTGACGTCTTTGCAGAATATTTAAACTAGCAAATGGGGAGAGGGGTGCAGCACCCCTTATGTCGATTGGGAAGAACACCTCTCCCCCCTCAGTTAGTGGTCAAACAAGAGTTCAGCATGTTTGTAGTGCATTTGCTTCACCAGGTAAGGAAAAAAGTCCGGCTCCCCATACGACGCTCAGGGGAAACTCGCCTTGTCCAACAACTAACACACCCAAATCTGGCCAATGGAAAGTCATGTACTCAATTGCTCGCAGTCTGGGAAACAAGATCCCAGACCTGCAGGCAATAATGACAGAGGCTAAACTGGACATAGTAGCCATTAGCGAGACATGGTTTACCAGTAACCACACTTGAGAGACTTCAGTACCTGGCTATGTACTGTTCAGAAGAGACCGAGGTGCAAAAAGGAGGGTGGAGTGGCCCTTATGTCAATGAAAATATCAAAGCTACAGAAATTCAGAATACACATAAGGAGCCAGAAGAACTGTGGGTCACCCTGAAACAGGAAATGGATTTACATTATACTAACTTGGTTGTGTACAGGCCCAGACCAGGGGGACATACACACATTACTGTTACAAGATATACAAAATATGACCGTTAAAGGGGAGGTTCTGATAATGGGAGTCTTCAACATGCCAGATACATATTGGTCAATACCAGCAGGGACGTCTGCCAGAACTAGACACATGGTGGATTCCCTGCAGGGAGAGGGCCTCAGACAACTAGTACAACAACCTACAAGAGACAGGGCTATCCTAGATCTAGTACTGACTAACAGGGAAAGGATCACAGATCTCTCCAGGTAGAAGGTCACCTGGGGGCCAGTGACCATCACATGGTATAGTTCAATTTGGCCACTAGAACTAAATCATCCCATTCCAAGGCAAAAATATGGGACTTCAGAGGAGCTGACTTTGATGAGATGGCCAACAGAGTTAAGCTGGCCCTGGCAAAAGAAATACATGTGGTGGGGTACAGGCAAAGTGGGCAAGCATTAAAGATGCAATACTTAAAGCAACATCCCATTGTGTTAGTGAGAAAGGAAGTGCAAAAGAAGAAGGAAACCACTTTGGTTCTCAAAAACAGTAGCAGAAAAGGTCAGAGCCAAAAGGCTGGCCTTCAGGAAATATAAGGGAACGCAGCAGGATGAAGATATGGAGGCATACCAAACTTCCTTAAGGGACGCAGGGAAGGCAGTAAGGCAGGCAAAGACCCAAACCGAGGAAACACTAGCACAAACAGTAATAGATGATAAGACTTTCTATAGATACATTAGTGAAAGGAGAAAGTCCAGAGGGGGTATTGCTAAGATCAAAGGGATAAGGGGGCATGTGAGGAGCAGGACCATGTAAAAGCATTTATCCTAAGTAGATACTGTACTTCTGCTCAGTATTTACTGAAGAGAAGGTATGCAGGGCCCACAGCTCAGCACCATGGACACGGGAGGGGGAGGGTAGAGGTGTGGACTTGTCCCTTCACAAAAGTAGAGGTCCTACAAGAGCTTGATAAGCTCAGGGTGGACAAGGCAATGGGACTTGATGGCATGCATCCCAGGATACTAAAGGAGCTAAGGGTGGAACTAGCAGAGCCATTATCAGAACTGTTTAGTGAGTCTGTGAGCACAGGAGAGGTCCCAGAAGACTGGAGAAGGGCTCATGTGATCCCGCTCCACAAGGGTGGTAGCAGGGAATTACAGACCAGTCAGTCTTACCTCAGTAGTGGGCATGATTATGGTGGCACTCCTAAGGAAAGGATAGTGCAACACCTGGAATTTGTAGGAGCACAGGATCCAAGACAGCATGGGTTTACAAAAGGAAGGTCCTGTCAAACTAATTTCATAGATTTCTTTGACTGGGTAACCAGAGTGGTGGACCAAGGGGGAGCAGTTGATGTCACCTACCTTGACTTAAGCAAAGCTTGCGATACTGTTCCACATAGAAGATTGATTAATATGCTGGGTAGGCTTTGGGTGGGTCAGATGTTGGTCAACTGGGTGGCAAACTGGTTGTCGGGCAGAAAACAGAGAGTGGTGGTAAACGGTATACAGTCAGAAGAGATGCAAGTCACAAGTGGGGTACTTAAGGGATCAGTGCTGGAGTCAGTCCTCTTCAATATCTTCATCAGTGACATTGCAGATGGACTGGAGGGTAAGGTTTTTCTGTTTGCAGATGACACCAAGATCTGCAACAGAGTAGATGATCCAGATGGGGTGGACAGAATGAGAAGAGATCTGGATAAATTAGCAAAATGGTCGGAAGGGTGGCAACTGAGGTTTAACACAAAGAAGTGCAAGATCATGCACATAGGGAAGAGAAACCCTGAAGCCACCTATAGGCTGGGAGGGGAGTTGCTGGCAGTCACAAGAGAAGAAAGAGACTTGGGCGACATCATCACCGATGACCTGAAATCTTCCAAGCAGACCACTAAACCAGTAGGTAAGGCTAGAGCGATGTTGGGGTGTATTAGTAGGGGTATCACAAGTTGGAAGAGGGAGGTAACAATCTCTCTTTACAAGACACTGGTTAGGCCCCATCTGAAGTACTGCATGCAGTACTGGAGGCCACACCTTCACAAGGACATTAAACAAACTGAGGCAGTCCAGAGAAGGACAACCAAAACGGTGCAGGGACTGCATCAGAAAACATGTGAGGACAGATTAACTGAGCTCAATATGTTTACCCTAGAGCAAAGGAGGGAGAGAGGTGATGTGATCAAAACATTCAAACACCTTAAGGGCAT
This sequence comes from Neoceratodus forsteri, assembly GCA_016271365.2. Lineage (NCBI taxonomy): Eukaryota > Metazoa > Chordata > Ceratodontiformes > Ceratodontidae > Neoceratodus > Neoceratodus forsteri. Next base: position 839,215,416 of record CM028134.1, read on the forward strand.
TAACAAGGTGAAAGAGTCTAACATGTTTCTATATAAGAAAAATAGCAGGACAAGACACCGCATGAGATTAGAGGGAGGCCGATTAAGAGGTATTGTGATTAAGTTTTTTCACAGAAAGGGTGGTGGCTGCATGGAACGGCCTACCTCAGGAAGTGGTGGATACGAATACAGTGCAGGGCTCCAAATAGGCATGGGTTAGGCATAAGGGAGCAATATAGATGAGTATGAATAGATAGGCCATTGACAGAGCAAAGGCCAGTGGCACATTCATAAGTTAGAAAAAGAAATGGGCATATTAGATGGGCCTTGCGGTCTTTATCTGCTGTCAACTTCCATGTTTCTATGTATAGGGAGAAGCATCACCAGCAGTAAACGGGAAGTTGTCATCCCTCTGTACAGACAGTTGGTGAGACCCCATCTGGAGTACTGTGTCCAGTTCTGGAGATCCCATCTCCGGAAGGACATAGACAGGATGGAGGCAGTCCAGAGGAGGGCAATTAAAATGGTGCAGGGTCCGCATGAGAAGCCATACAGGGAGAGACTAAAGAAGCTTAATATGTATATCCTTGAGGAAAGGAGGGAGAGGGGGGGGACGAGATAGAAACTTTTGAGTACCTCAGTGGAATCGGCAAAGTGCAAGAGGGTAGCATCTTTCAGAAAAAGAGATGTGCAAGAACACAGGGACACAATTTGAAGATAAGAAGGGTGATGGTTCAGAGGCAATGTGAGGAAGTGTTTTTTCACAGAGAGGGTGGTGGATGGATGGAACAGCCTTCCTGAGGAGGCTGTGGGATCTAAAACTGTGGGAGAATTCAAGAATGCATGGGACAGACATATGGCAATTCTTGTGGGGGCGTAGGAAGAAATAGGCTGTTGGTTAACTAGGATCTGCAGCTTATCCTGTAGGTAGGGAAATGGGCAGAATAGGTGGGCCAGACGGCCCTTATCTGCCGTCAAAGTGTATGTTTTGAAATAATGGTTAGGGAGCCACTGGGTGGAGGTGACCATTGCACAGTGTGGTTCCAGTTGGATATGGGCAGGGAAAGCATCCTGACTAAGATCAAAATTTTGGATTTCAGGAAAATGAGCGAAGTGCTAAGGAGCCATCTGGCTGGCATCAGAGCAGATATGGGGGTGGAACATCCTCTAGCTTGATTTCAGCAAGGCCTTTGACTCTGTGCCCCACAAAAGGTTGATCAAGAAGTTGGTGGATCTCGGGGTTGGGGAAAAGATGGCCAGATGAGTGGAAAACTGGCTGAAGGACAGAACCCAGAGAGTGGTTGTGGGAGGGAGAGTTATCTGGCACCAGACAGGTAACCAGTGGGGTCCCGCAGGGCGCGTTGCTGGGGCCTGTGTTGTTCAATGTCTTCATCAGTGACATTGGAGATGGCATAAAGGGCAAAAAGTGCCTATTCATGGATGTCACCAAACTCTATGAGAGAGTAGACACAAGTGAAGGGATACAGGACCTACAGGAAGATCTGGAAAAGCTAGGAAGGTGGTACAGGATATGGCAGCTTGGCTTCAATGCCAAGAAATGCAAAGTTATGCATATTGGAGCCAAGAATCCTGAAACACAGTACTACCTGGATGGAGTCAGAGTATCTGCATCAGAGGAGGAGAAGGACCTGGAAGTGATGATTACTAGTGACCTGAAGCACTCCACGTAGCACAAGAAAGCAGCAGCAAAGGCAAACAGGATGCTGGGATGCATATCTAGGGGGATCAGTAGTAGGAGAGGGGAGGTTATTCTGCCCTTGCACAGGTCACTGGTAAAGCTGCATCTAGAGTATGGTGTTCACACCTCAAAAAGGACATTAACCTGCTGAAGAAGGTCCAGAGGAGGGCTACAAAGATGATAGCTGCTCAGCAGGGTAAGACATATGAGGAGAGGTTGAGGGCACTGAACATGCACTTTCTGGAAGACAGGAGAGAGAAAGGGGGGGAAACAGGATTGGGACCTTCAAGTACTTGAAAGGGATAAATAAGGTTGATAAGGAGGGTCATATGAACATGCGGAATTTGCCAGCAGATAAAGGCCTAGAAGTCTATCAAGTCTGCTTGAATGTGTAGCTAACACCCCTTATTCTGTAGCTGCCCCTCCCTTCCACCCTTCTCCTCCATTGACCCTCCCCTTTGCCCTGTCCCAGCCCCTTTTGAAGCAGTCCACTGTTCTACTGGATGCCACTTCTGCCAGTAACGCATTCCACCCAGCTACCACCTTCTCTGTAAAAAAGTGTCAGCTCATCTCCCTCCTGAACCTTCCTCCCTCTAGTCTCATATCATGGCCCCGGGTGTCACTCCCTTCCCTTACTTCTTTGTACCTGTCTTGTTTATTCCTTTCATGTATTTAAAGGTTTCAGTCGTGTTCCCCCTGTCCCTCCTCTCCTCCAGCGAATACATGTTCAACTCCTTCAGCCTCCTCTCATAAGGTAAGTCCCCCAGTCCCTTGATCATCTTTGTCGCCCTGCTCTGCACTCCCTCCAGTAAATTAATGTCCCTCTTCAGATACGGGCGCCAGTACTGCATGCAGTACTCCAGGTGCGGTCTAACTAATAACCTATACAGTGGCAGAATCGCCTCCTCCCTGCTCGAGGATATACCCCTTGAAATACAACCCAGCATTTTGTTGGCCTTTGCAGCCGCCTTCCTACATTGTGCTGAGTTGTTCATTGACCCTGTAATGAGAACCCCCAGATCCTTCTCCTCTGTTTGGGCTGGCTGCACTCCCCACAGCTGGTAACTTCTCCTTGGGTTCTTCACCCCAAAATGTAGCACTTTGCACTTTTTGTCATTAAACCCCAGTTGCCAGGTGTCTGACCAGGTTTCAAGCTTTGCCAGATCATCCTGCAACCCCTGCCATCCCCCTAGGTCGTCCACCACCGCTCCCATCTTGGTATCGTCAGCAAATGGATTGATCTTGCTCTTGATGTCCAATGATATGTCTACAATGAATATCCCAAACAACACTGGTCCCAACACCGAACCCTGTGGAACACCGCTCATCACTACCCTTGGGGTAGATTGCTCCCCACCCACCACCGCCCTCTGTTGCCTTCCCTGAAGTCAGTTCCCTACCCATCTCACCAGCTTTGCACCTGCCCCTGTGTCTTCTAGCTTACTTCCCAGCCTCCCAGGTGGCACCAAATCAAATGCCTTACTGAAGTCCAGATACAGGACATCCACTGCATGGCCCCTGTCCAGTTGCCTAGTTATCCAGTCATAGAACTCCACCAGATTTTTTTGTCAGGATCTGCCACGTATGAAGCCATGTTGTCTACTGTCCTCTAGCCCTTTTACCTCCAGGAGGGCCACCAGCCTCTCCTTCAGGATAGTCTCCATCAGCTTACCCACAATGGATGTGAGGCCCACCGGTCTATAGTTCCCCGGTTCATCATTGGGGCCACTCTTGTAGAGGGGCACCACATGAGCCATCCTCCAATCCTGAGGTACACAACCTGAGTGTAGTGAGGCATTAAATAGATCTGCCAGAGGCCCCGGAAGGACCTCTGCCAGCTCCTTCAGTACCTTGGGGCGGATGCCATCTGGGCCTAGCACCTTGTCCACCCCATTGCTTTCAAACCTTCCAGAACTCTGCCCTCCACAATTTCCCCGTCTATCACCCTCTCCCCCCGTTTCTGCCTTTCCTCTCCCCTTGGTTATCACCCGCCTCTTCTCCTTAGTAAATACTGAGCAGAAGTAATCATTTAGCGCTTCTGCCTTATCGCACCCTGCTTCCACCCAACCCCCCTCCTTCCTAATCCTTACTATGTGGTCCTTATAGTTCCTTTTCTGCCTGATGTAAAAGAAGTCCTCCCCCTTCTTAGTGCCTTGTGCCAGACTGAGCTGTGTAGCTTGGCTCTCCGCCCTTGTCACCTCCTTCAGTTCCTTCAGGTACTCCTCCCTGTCCTCCCCCTTCCCTGTTTTCTTGTACCTCCTAAAGGCAGCTCTTTTCCTCCTTACCTTTTCCATGACCTCATTGCTCACCCAGCTCTCTTTCTTAGCCCTAGCCTTCTTGCTCTGGGCTTTGCTGCAGGTTCTGGTTGCCCCCATTATCCCCAGCTTTATGAGCTCCCACCTCTGGTTAGTGCCCATACTAGGTTGAATTCTGGCCAGGTATTCTTTTACCACTTCCCCCATCGTCCCAAAGTCAGCCTTCCTGAAGTCCAGCACTCTTTTGCCAGATACCACTTCTTCCTTGTCCATATCCAATGTCAGCCATACTGAGTAGTGGTCACTCCCTGACAGCGGTTCTTCCACCCTAATTTCCCTCACAAACTCCCCATTTGCCAGCACAAGGTCATGGGTATTCTCTAACCTGTTTGGTTCACTGACCATTTGCATCAGGAAGCTGTCCTGGAAGGCATCCAGTAGTACCTGCTCCCTTCTGTTCCTGGTTGTGGGGGTACTCTAGTTCACTCCTGGTATGTTGAAGTCCTGCACAATCACCACACTACCCTTCTTGCAGGTCCTCCTGAACTGTCCCGCTAGTTCCCTGTCTAACTCCTCCATCTAAGAGGGTGGCCTATATACCACTCCCATTTTGAGAGTCCTGTTGTTGGAATTCTGGATTTGCATCCAGAGTGACTCTGTACTACCCTCCTCCCCTTCCTCCCTAACACACTTCAGTCCTTCTTTTACATATAATGCCACCCCCCTTTCCCAATCACCCTGTCCCTACGAAATAACCTGTACCCTGGTACAGACAGGTCCCAGTCATTGTATTGGGTGGCCCATGTTTCTGTGATGGCTGCAATGTCCACCTCTCCCTCTGCCATGAGTGCCTATAGCTCTGCAGTTTTCCTCCCAGTGCTCCTAGCATTAAGGGTGACCACCTTCCACCCTTTCCTCACCCTCCCATCCTGCCCTCCTTTACTAGCATCACCAAAAGTACTTGCCATTTGTTCGTTGTCACTTTTATGGGGGGTAAGCTCATATGGCTTCCCAACCTGTGGTCTCTGCATGTCTCTTGCCCACTTGCCACCCCCTACTCCTAGTTTAAATTCCCAACTTCCTCTATGTACTCCTTTATCCTCTTTTTAAACACTTTCTTTCCCTCCTTGCCCAAGTATAGTCTGTCCTTGGCATAGAGACTACTGTCCTCCCAGGTCCCTCCCCACCCCCCGCCAGCTCATACCCTTTAGCATGACACCAGGTTCTTAGCCATCCGTTAAATTCCTCTATTGTCAGCTTTCTTGCTGTGCTTGTCTTGGGCACTGGAAGTATCTTTGAAAAAGTTACTGATCTTCCTGCCCCCTCACATAATTGTCCTAGTTCCTCAAACCTCTTCTGGACTATATCTACTGTCTTGTCAGCCAGTCTCTTTAAGGTGAGTGGCAACCATAACATGAGGGGGCACAGTCTTAAGCTGGAGGGTGGGAGGTTTAGGAGGGAGGTCAGGAAGCACTTCTTCAGAGAGAGGACGGTGGACACTTGGAATGTGCTGCCAGAAGAGGTAATCTCGTTGAAGACAGTGGGCAGCCTTAAGAGCAGCTGGGACAGGCATAGGGGGAGAGTAAGGGTCGTGGATAGGGAGGATGGGAGGAGTGGGGAGAGAGGGCAGGGACATTAGCTCAAGCTATAGACCCTGCAATACAAGCAGACCAAATGGCCTTCTACTGGCTTTTTCAATATGTTTGTATGTATGTAACAAATTTTATTTTAAATAAAATGCAAAAGAATTCTAGTTCATAATAGCAATAATGCATTCCAGGGTGTGGTATATCATGGGATATCATAACTTCTCGGGTGTTGGACGCACTCTGCCTGTGGCCTTGTGCCCAATCACCTGAGGCGTGATGATATCCCATGATTAGGGCTGTAAATAAATCACGGCAAGCACAGAGTTCACGATATTCATGAACACTCACTCTGTGTATGAGCTCCGTGCTATACATTGCTGCATTGAGAAAATGCCTCTTTGTCTTTAAATAAAGAAATGCAGCTTGGAAAAAAAGTAATGACAACTGGATTCACAAGTTACCTTGTGGTCCCAGCAGAGCAGAACAGTGTACTTGACAGCAGATCACAGCAAAGACATTAATTAGCACCTCTCTGCTTCATAAGCAGTAGCTAATCACTTGCTAAGTGGTTCAAACAACATGAAGTCTTGCTGTATTCTGATATTATGCAGTTAGCGTAAGCACTTGAACTGCCCCAGAGAGGAAAGAGTCAACTCTATGCATGAGCATAGAACGTTGAGCTCGGTTTTTAAACCTCTGTCTCTGGTACTTACCAGTGTAAACGTCAGATTCTTTACTCCACCTAACAGTGAAGTTGCTCCAGAGATTTCCTCTGCTGTCGGTTTGGTAAAGTTCAAAATAGTGTCGGTTTAAACCGATTTGTTTGTTATTTTTTATTTCTAGCCTCTGTCTATGGTACAGGTAGTGTGGTAGATAGGTGGTGACTTGTTTATTGTGTTTTTTGTGGAAATTGTGTGTTTGCCTTGATTCTTCATCGGTCAATCTGGTCAGGAACCGACTTGTCTGTTTATTTCTTGTAATTTTCTGGGATTAGTGTGGTGTTCTGGTGCCGATCGGTTTCAAAAGAACCAGACTTTTTCTTATTCTTTTACAGAACCCGTGACAAGGTCCGTAACCGATCGGTTCTTCATTATCTGGCTTGAAAGCTTTAAGGGTAATTTTGTTAGATTGGCCATGACTGAGAATCCCAAGAAAAAAAAACGGTCTCACTGGGTTTCATCACTGTACTGAGTGTAGTGAGGTCTTTACCAAGGCTGACTCCTACCTCATCTGTGTTTACTGGCTGGGGTTTGACCACCTCAAAACAGACTGCCAGATTTGCAAAAACTTCCCTAAAGCCACTCTTGAAAAAAAGTTGAGTAGGCTGAAGGAAAGGGAGGCTGAGAAGTCCGTAGATCCGGATGGCCAGCCCAGTTCGGTTGCGGACGAACCTGAGGAGGTGCCTACTGACCTAGGAGATACCTCCTTAGGCAAAAGGAGATCAGACTCCGAGCGGTCGGTTCTGTAGAAAAAGAAGTGCAAGTCAGGCGGTTCGGATCCAACACCATGTTCTCCAGCCGCTGACAAGATAGGCAAGGCGATTAGTATAGTTCAATCGCTTCTCCCGATTCCATCCGAATTGGTACTGCTGGTTAGGCGGTCGGTTTGGTCGGATCTGACTCCTTCGGATTACGATCTGGATGCTTTCTATGAGGAGTGGGAGGGGAGGAGAAGAAGAATATCCCGACGACAAGGACGAAGGCAATGAATATGAGGTCTGGATGTGCCCATTGAACCGGACATCTCCCCAGACAGGCCTTCCAGTATCTCCCCTCCCAGGCTTTCTGAGTCCCTTTCACACTTGTTGTTTTACAAGAAGGTGGCTGAAACCCTCCAGCTCTCTATGGTTGAAGTTGCTGAGGAGGAGGAGGAGGAGGAAGAGCCTTATTTCGTAGAAATGATGGACATCCCAGAGTCCAAAAGATTGTCTATCCCTCTCCACAAGTTTTGGGGGAAACGGGCACAAAAACTTTTACAAACTCCTAACTCACTTCCTCCTGTGGGTAAAAGAATGGACAGGAGGTATACGTTGTCAGGGTCAGGCATGGCGTCCTTATACACTCATTGCAGCCATGTTGGGGTTGTGCAGTCTGTGACAGGGCTAACATACCTTTGTCTTCACACACCCCCGGAAAAGGACTCCAGGAAAGTCAGTTGATCTGATCACTGCACTGTGAGGTTCAACTTTTGTGCCCCACTTTGTAGGTCTGCACCTATGGAGATGGTCAGTTACCGCCCTTTATGGGTTGTGTGCCCTGAAGACCTGGCAGTGGTACTTGACCTCTTGGAGTTTCCTGTTGCCAGCTTGAGTCCGGAGTCATTGGTTCTGGCCTACAATTAGGCCATTTCCTCAGCTCTAGACCAGATAGCTGCTGTCCGCGTTAGTACCTTCCCACTCCGTCCTCGGTTTGATGGGTCCTTGAGGGAGTTGCGCCGGGTAGGACGAAGGTTAGAACGTCGCTGGCGGAAATCTGCCTTGGAGGCTGACCGCCTTAGTTTGGTGGAGCATTATCAGTTCTACCAATCGGTGATCTCCCATAAGAAGGCAGAGTTCCTGTCTAGGGAGATCGCTGTCACTCAGAATCAACCAGCCCAGCTCTTCCGAACTGTGGACAGGTTGTGCACCCCAGCCTGCCTGCAGCTCCATCGAGCTTTTTCACAAAAAGAGTGTGATGAGCTTGCTCAATTCTTTGCGAATAAGGTGGCCGACATTGGGTCAGAGATCCGCTTGACTTGCTCTGTGGGGGACGCGGTTGGTCGGCGCTTGGTCACGATTCCTCGTACTTCCTGGAATACCTTTGACCTGCCAGAGTTCAAGGATATTATGCGGATTGTCCAGGGGATGCGCACTACGTGCTGTAGTTTAGATCCAGGCCCAACTTCCCTGATCTTGGGTTGTTATGAGACCATTGGCCCGTTTCTGGCTCAAATTGTGTGGTGCTCCTTGGAATCAGGTGAGTTTCCAAGCTCCCTGAAGGAGGCAGTGGTGACACCCCTTGTGAAGAAAGTTTCATTGGACCCAGACATTTTTGCTAACTATAGACCTATCTTGAACCTTCCCTTTATAGGAAAGGTTATTGAGAAAGTAGTGGCAATCCAGCTGGAGAACCATTTGACCATCCATAATGTCTACAAACCTCTCCAGTCGGGCTTTCATAAGAGGCATAGTACTGAGACTGCTCTGGTTCAGGTGCTCAATGATCTCTTGATGGTGAGAGATCAGAGAAACTGTTCCATTCTGGTACTCCTTGATCTCTCTTCAGCTTTTGACACTGTAGGCCATGGGGTCCTGTTCAAGCACCTGAGATCCATCTGTGGCCTGTCAAGTAGAGTGCTCGGATGGTTTACATCTTTCCTTTCTGGTAGAACACAGAGAGTTGTGTCGGGGATTTTTTCTTCTGACCCTTTCTCGCTGTCCTGTGGGGTTCCTCAGGGCTCGGTGTTGTCCCCCATGTTGTTTGCAGTGTATATGCTACCCTTCGGAGACATTGTAAGACGGTATGGGCTGAGGTTTCACTGCTATGCTGATGATACCCAGCTCTACCTGTCTCTCTTGCTCCCGACTAGGTTAGTGCTCTCTCAGTATTTAATAACTGCCTTGCCGAAATCCAAGACTGGATGAATTCGAGCTGGTTAAAGTTAAACATGGGAAAGACTGAGGTTATGGTTGTGGACCCAAGCTGCAGGATAGAGGGTTTGAGGACTGATCAGCCCTCTGTATTATTTCTGGGGGGCATTCAGATCCTTACCTCAGAACGGGTGCGCGACCTGGGAGTGGTGCTTGATGACGGGCTGACCCTTCGTTATCAGGTGTCGGCAGTCAGGTCAGCCTTTTACCATCTTAGGAACATCACCAGGGTCAAACACCTTGTTCCGTCTAGCGATCTGCCTGTGTTGGTCCACGCCTTCGTGACCTCCTGCCTCGACTACTGCAACTCACTTTACTTAGGGCTTCCTGGGGTTGATATCCACTGTTTGCAGCTAGTGCAGAACGCTGCAGCTCGATTGTTGACAGGGGTGTCTAGAAGTTCACATATCACCCCTGTGTTGTGTTATCTGAACTGGCCGCCGATTCAGTGGCGGATCACCTTTAAGGTAGGTTTATTGACCTACAGAGCCCTACATGGACTTGGTTCTGACTACTTGAAAGAGCTTCTGATTACTTACAACCCTGTGTGACAGCTCCGTTCGGCTGGCAAGGGGTTGCAGGAGGTTCTGAGGGTTACTTTGAAATCTTTTGGGGCCCGCGCTTTTATGTTTGCGGCCCCAACCCCTCTGGAATTCTCTGCCCCATCAGCTTCGGGAATGTAGGACCGTCAGGAGTTTTAAGCAGGAACTTAAGACCTTCCTGTGGAGACTAGCCTTTTATGAACTGTTATGATTTTTAATGGTCTGTTTTTAATTGCAACTTTTTATGGAATTTGTTATGATTGTAAAGCGCCTTGGTACCCGAAAGGTGCTCAATAAATAAAGTTTTATTGTTATTAAAGTTGATGCCATGGCTAAGAAACAACACTTGGCATCCTCTTTGGGACTCAGACAGGCAAATTACATGGTCTACACAGCCAGTTACCAGAAATCCAGGTGGGATACGGTTCTGGAACTAGCTATCCAGGCCTCCCCCGAGCTAGCCAAAGAGCTGGAGTAGGTGTCTGCTGATGGAATTGAGGCATCCAAGGTGCAGTTTCATGCTGCTGTGGACTCCAGTGATGTGGCATCAAGAGTCATGGCTACATCTGTGTCTCTCAGGAGACATGCTTGGCTCAGATGTACTAGCCTTTCGCAGATACCCAGGCCAAGGCTATAGATTTCCCTGTAGTAGGTAACTGTTTGGGGAGCAGACAGAGTCTTACGTGAAAAAGATTGATGAATACAGGACCACCTACAGGAGTGCACAGGCCAAGGAGAGGCAAGCCACTTCTCAGAAGCAGCAGTCTTGGGGCAGGGGCAGGCCTTTTCACAGACCTTTTTACCAAGCCCAGGCTTCCTCTTCCTTCCCTCAGAGGGGATTCTTTCGAGGGAGAGGCAGGAGGGGGATGAGCAGGGCTGCATCCTCTTCCCAGTCCAAGGCTTTTGCCAAGCAGACACCCTGATGTGTCAGCCCGGATCGACTCCCCCATCCCAGTAGTAGGCAGGCTGGCTTACTACTTCCAGGCCTGGAAGTCTGTTACCTCAGACAAGTGGGTCCTGGAGGTAGTAAGCCAGGGACTGGCCCTCAACTTCAAAAGATTCCCCAAATTGAGGATCAGATCTTTTCCACCTGCATGCATCCCAGAGACCCTCGCCTTAGAGGCAGAGTTATCCTATTTTCTAGCTCTCTGAGCTGTAGAGAAGGTTCCCACTCAACACAGGGTCAAAGGTCTATACTCCAGATACTTTCTTACCCCAAAGAAAACGGGACTGGTGACCCATCCTAGACCTAAGGTATTTGAATAAACACACCAAAATTCAAGATGGTGACTCTGGGAATGATTCTTCCCTCTCTAAGGCCAGGGGATTGGTTAGCATCCCTGGACCTCAAGGATGCCTACTTCCATATTCCTATCAGGTGCTCCCACAGAAAGTACCTCAAGTTCGAGTTGCCTTTAGGCCACTATCAGTTCAGAGTCATGCCATTCGGCCTAACATCAGCTCCAAGGGTGTTTACAAAGTGCCTTGTAGTAGTAGTTGCCTGCCTCAGAAGGCAGGGCATTTCCATCTTCCCATATCTGGACGACTGGCTAATTGTGGGTCAGTCATCAGACCAGGTCAAGTCAGCTCTGCAAACCACTCAAGACTTGCTCAGTTCTCTGGGGTTTCTCCTCAATCTCCCAAAGTCTGATCTTGAACCAGTACAACTCCTTTACTTTCATAGGGATAGAGTTGGATACTATCCAAGGAAAGGCCTTCCTTCCTCTCACAAGAGTAAAGGTCCTAACAGATCTTGCTTCCTCTTTCATCCTCTGGTCTCTCGTCCAGCAAGACAGTTTCTGCAACTCTGGGTCACATGGCAGCTTCCACTGCCGTGGTACAAGGAGCCAGATTTCAGATGAGGGGCATTCAGTTCCACCTAAGGTCCTTTTGGTCTCAGAAGAGAGACTCTCACCAAACTTGATTCCAGTGACTCAGGCTGTGGTCCAAGCTCTCCAGTGGTGGCTGGACCAGGACAACCTCAGACAGGAGTTCCATTTCTCTTTCAAGTTCCCTTAGTAGTCCTAACTACAGATGCTTCTCTCCTAGGTTGGGGAGCCCATTTGGGAGCCCTTACAGCTCAAGGGTTCTGGTCTTCACAAGAGTCTCTCCTTCACATCAATCTCCTGGAACTCAGGGCAGTTTTTCTAGCCCTTCAGGTCTTCTTGGAGTCAGTCAGGGGCAAGGTAGTCCCAGTCAGGACAGGCAATGCCACCACAATGTGGTATATCAACAGCCAGGGAGGCACCCGGCCCACGGCCTTGTGCACAGAAGCCATGAAACTGTGTTCCCTATCTTATTCTCTTCAGACTTCCCTGATTGCAGTTCACCTTCCAGGGAAGGACAATGTATTAGCAGATGCTCTTAGCAGAATTTCTCAGGGGCATCATGAATGGTCCCTGGACCCTCATATACTTCAGGTTATCTTTTCCAGATGGTGCACTCCAGAGATGGATCTCTTTGCAGCCCCGGACAATCACCAGCTTCCTCTGTTTTGTTGCAGACCTCCAGTCCTAGGGACTGTTCCTCTGGATGCTCTCATTCTGGATTGGAAGGGCAGGTTTCTCTATGCCTTTCCTCCTTCCCTTCCCTCTGTTGTTCAGAGTCCTGCAAAATCAGATCTCAACCCTGCACAGTGATGCTGGTAGCTCCAGATTGGGCCAGACAGCCTTGGTATCCAACGCTGCTGTCTCTGGCAGTGTCATGTCCCTGTGTCTTCCCAAGAGACACAATCTCCTAACCTTCTCCCGGGGGAGGATCTGGTACCCCAGTCTCCAGTCTCTCAACCTCAAGGCCTGGCTCTTGAAGAGTTAGAATATGCAGGCCTGCATCTTCCTCCGGGAGCCTTGGATATTTTGAAGGTTTCCGGGAAACCTTCCACTAGAAAAACTTACAATTCCAAATGGAAAAGATTGAGCATTTGGTGTTCTCAGAAGGGCATTGTGCCTGACTCTGCAGGCATTGCTACAGCCTTAGAGTATCTGGTTCATCTTAATGGTCTAGGCCTTAGGTCTACAACTCTGAAGGTTCACCTAGCAGCTGTCTCTGCATTCCTTTCAGCAGGGAAGGGCTCTTCCCTGGCATCTCATCCTGTTTTTAGTAAGTTTTTCAAAGGTCTGGTTCACATTAACCCTCCCTTTCGAGAGCCTACTCCGGCTTGGGATCTTAACGCCTGCATTGCCCAGCTTATGCAGCCACCTTTTGAACCTCTGGCTTCGGCTGAGCTGAAGTACTTGACCTGGAAAACTGTGTTCCTGGTAGCTATTACTTCTGCCAGATGGATTAGTGAATTACATGCCCTGTCAGTCGAACCTAACTTCATCTCCTTCCATAGGGATAAGGTGGTCCTAAGAACCAATAGGAGGTTCTTACCCAAAGTGGTATCAGATTTTCATCTGAACCAGTCTCTGTCTGTCTCTGTCTGTCTGTCTCTCTCTCTCTCTCTGTGAGTTTTTCACTGACCATTCTTCTTCAGGGGAAAGAAGATTACACAGTTTGGATGTTAAAAGGGCTCTTAGCTGCTACATAGAGCATACTAAGGCACACAGAAATGACTGTCTCCAGTTGTTTCTCACTTATGGTGAAGTGGGGAAAGGTAAGCCTGCTACAAAAAGAACTATTGCCAGGTGGATTGTCTCTTGTATACAATTCTGCTATGACAAATTGGGCAAAACACCCCCTCCAGGCCTGAGGGCTCACTTGTCTAGGGGTACAGCTGCTACTCTGACTGCTGCCAGAGATATACCCTTGTTAGAAATCTATAAAGCAGCCACCTGAAAAACAGTCCATACTTTCACCAAGCATTACTCTCTGGACATCCAGACTAGGAGTGATGCTAGGTTTGGCACAGTAGTACTGCAGAGCTTGTTCCCAAAGTAGGTTCTGCATTCCATCCTCCTGGGAGAACTGCTTGGTAGTTTGCATAATGTCAGAATACAGCAAGACTTCTTGTTGTTTTGAAGAAAAAATTACTCACCATAGTAATGTTGTTTCTTCTAATGGAGTCTTGCTGTATTCTTACCTCCCTCCCTGCCTCCCCTCTCAGAACCTAATTTTGGGAAGTGGGCTGGCAGGTACAGTGTTGCACCTCAGGGGTGTACCTTGTACCCTCCCTCTTCAGGGTGGGGTATTTGTTTTTGTTAATGTTATGTTGTTATATATAGATATAGATCTATAGATATAGATATATATATATATATATATATATAATATAGATAGATATATTATTGTCACTGCCTCTTTTTTCTTGGGTTCTCCACTTGAGTCTTTTTGGACCTAAATTGTTGCCTTTTGGCCATATACCACGCAATTTCCATATGTTAGTACTTGGTTTGCTCGTAAGAATCTGACAGTTACACTGGTAAGTACCAGAGACAGAGGTTTGAAAACTGAGCTTGAGCTCAACATACTTTGCTCATGTATAGAGTTAACTCTTTCCTCTCCGGGGCAGTTCAAGTGCTGAGGCTAACTGCATAATGTCGGAATACAGCAAGACTCCATTAGAAGAAACATTACTATGGTGAATAGTTTTTTTTTTTTTACTGCATAAGTCCTCACATTTTTGTTTGCTTAAATAAATCATTTAATACTGTAGTACACTAGACTGACCCTGCTTGACATGACTGACTAACCCCAATTGCACTGATTGAGCATTTTTTAAATGTTTTAACTTTTACATGTACACACGTGGTACACTCTATATTTATCTGTACTGCTCTGAAATGCTTTTAAACATTTTAGCTGATATAAGGTAACCATTTATGATTTAAAAAAATGTGAAATCCTATATATATATATTTTTTTTTTTTGTGGTTTCAGTTAGTAGTTATTTCTGTGAAACTCTGAATTATTCCTGTGTAGGACCTATGAAAAATGGCAGAGTTTGCCGTGAAAAACTTAAAGCCCTACGCATGATATATACCACACCCTGTTGTGCATTATTACTTAACTATATAATACGTCATGAAGATTTCTAATAGAATTTTAATTTAAAATCTAAATATTTTACTTTGTAGAAAATTTAGGAAAGCTCCATGTAAGAGAAATAAATGGACCTTGTCAACTGAACATAGGACTTAAGAATTTTGGAGTGATGTGTATGAGGCACTCTCTTATTGTTAATTATAAAAAGGGGAATACAAACTAGGGGCTTTGATTGGCTACTGGCATTCAAGTAGCCCTACGTTAATCTTTTATTAATATGTCTGTACAGCTGCTTTACGGGTGCACAAATATCAAGAAAGTAGAGCCACAGCTGGAACAAGCATTCTAACTGAAAGTGCTGAACCCCTCAGCCTGTTGGTGCAGCGGTTGGATTTCCGCTTGCGGCGCTGGCGGTCTAGGTTCGGGAACGGACTTGGGTTGCCGGAGGGCTGGCTGGCGGGGAGATGGATGGAGCGTCCCTCTGACTGCTCTTCTTCTCCAGGGGAAGGGGGCAAACGTCCAGTGCATTATGAACCCTTGACGGAGGCCAGGGATCTGCCGCAACCGTGTCTGCACGGCCCAGGAGGTGGAGCGACATGGACGCCATTGTATGTCCTCGCCCCTAGGGAAAAAGTCCTTTCGGGACACAAAATCCCCAGTCAGCGCCCACGACGCCTCCCCGCCACCTTCCATATGCTTTCAGGCCGCCCCCAAACCGACGCTTCAGCACCTTGGCCGTGCCGTGACCCTGCCCTGGGAGGTAAGCCGGGGGCACGGGGAGCACGGCTCATTTGGAGCCGAGGGCGCGGGTCGTGTACTGTGGGCAGATGTCCCGATGTTGGCTGGGACAAAAGTAAAATAAATAAAAGGGCTAAACTCCTGTAAATGGCTGCCAGTAAATCGACCCAATAGCGATCGCAGTTGGTAATGGAGACAGCTGCATCAGCTGTTCACATTCAATCCTGCATACCAGATAACACTGTAGGCAGCTGGATCTCAGCAATCCCCGCCCCCCCCCCGACTATGGTGGTCACTCTTGGGTGGAATTTAGTTGGAAGCAGCCTGTAAAGCATGGCCTTTGGAAACTGATGGCGATGAAAACTCTTAATTTACCCAGACCTCCGCTTTGCAGTGAGAGAAAACATAAATCATTCATTGCAAAACGATGTGAGCTGAGGTCCCTTGGCATCAGTCACACTCTACAATACCCACCCCAGCTGTATGTCGTGACTCGGAGGGGTGTGGGGGAGGGGGAAGAGTATCTTTTTAATGGCCCACAAAAAGCCAGGAATACCCTTGCAAAACTGCAAGCTGATTTTGGCTTCAGAGAATCGCTGGAGGATGATGAAGCCAACTGAGGAGTTAGTGACTTTGTTTGTAGTGCTTGAACTATAAGTAAAGACTGGTACTGTAGGACAATATTGCCAAGTTACCATTTCCTCCGTAACTGTGCTACTACACAACCAGTGTCTTCAAAATTTTCATGGCCCATGCGCCACACAGACACAGACTGAATGGCGGAAGAACTATTTCACGGCTTTTCAACTCAAAACAAAAATAATAAACAGAAGAAGGTTCATATCAAATAACAGGCTGTCTTTTTTTTTTTACAGCTGTGGTCAGAGTCTACGTTCATTTTGCTTCTGCTCCTAAAACAGCTGATCGTGGCACGCTTTCACTGGACTTATGGATGTATCCTTCCAAAAGTCCAACAGAGCTTGGAGCACTCCGCCACGATCGACCGCTATGGAGTAACAGCCGAAACAGCTGCACTATTTCTGCTGTTAATTCCGCATTCTGTAACAGGAACTGTGCATGTGCACCGACTTCCGAAGCTCACTACAGCCATAGTGGCTCTGGCTAGACTTTGTTATAGTAGCAATAAGGTATGTCTAGGGGTTACATTAATGTCAAGTTAATCACCCCTGGGGGCATTTGGCACTCGGCTGCGCCTTGTGCCACATAACACCCCAGGGGTGATTAACTGGCCACTAACATAACCCTTAGACATACCTTATTGTTTAATAAGAGTACTTGGGCTGTTTAGAAATAAACAATCCTAACTGGACAATTGCGTGAAAATACTGTCTTTGTCCCCCCTCGAAAACTTCATTGTATCTTCTTACTGTTCTCCCTGTTGAACCTTTATTTCTTTTTGTAACATCACACACTGTTGTTGTGGAAATGATTTTGATCTCACAAACTGAACATTATGACTTTAATTTGGGGTGGGGGTGCATCAGGTGGATGAGATGATGCTTGAGGTGCAAAGATCATGTTTTCATGTAAATATCCTCAGTAATAAATACAGAAAATTAATGAAATTTACTTAGAATTGTGACTGAATATTGTTTTTTAAAACATTTACCTGGATACTGGAAAAAAGCTTTAAACAAAAGGAACAGGTTTAAAAAAAACCTCATGGTGTGTGATTGTTACGGTAAAATAGTTTTTAATTTGTCCTTCTAGGAAATTCTGCCTGGTCTGTTTTTGGGACCCTATTCTGCAGCCATGAAAAGCAAGGTATGGTATAATGTTTTGTCTTTTTATTTCTTCTGAGATGCTCCAGAATTGCAAAATAAAAACATCCTAATTGTTGAAGGATAGTTGGCATGTTGAGGAATCTAATCACAACTACCAGTAGTTTATCTGAATTCTGTTACTATCATTGTACCTAAGTAGAAAAAAAGTTTATTCTGTTACGTACAGTATCATTTATCAAACACTGCGTCTTGTGACGATTTTCAACAGCATTAAAAAGAAATGTAAACTGCCTTATGGTTTAATACATAGGGAATAATATGCAGTGGCTTGACTCAAAATATGCAGTTTATTTCCAGGTACATGGGGGTGAGACCATAATAACTCACAAGTGGTGAAGTCCTGCCTCTTCGCAGATGGAGATAAATTGTGTATTTTGAGTCAAACTAGTGTATATTTGATTTATACAACATCAGTTGAACATTTTCTGTTTTTCTGTAATATGAAATGCTGTCTTCAGTGCTGCACAGGCCTGTTATGTTATCCATATTGTGAGAATTGCTCTCTGATTGGTTATGTTCTGTTTCAAAGTCGAGGCGAGTGACTGTGATTCATCTAAACTGTAGACAAATATTTATCTTGAGGTTACAAAATGGGCATACAAATCCCACGCACCTCATTAGCTAAATCTAGTCAGCTGACCATGCAGTAATACAGCGCAGTGCATGGTCATCCTGGTATTTAGTCAACAAGTCCAAGGAAAATCACTTGTAAAATTCACAACTTCTTTTGGCGGAGCAGCCCAAACCGGTTAAATCATTAAAATAGTAGTAGTGCTAGCCACTCTGACTGAAAGACAGTCTTTACACTATTTCAGTTCAAAATTCAGTTTTTTATTAATTCTTTTTTTATAAGGCCCCAACGTTTCGTTTAGAATTTATTTACAGTCCCCCAGATGAAGCCATTTAGGCACAGTCCCCAGATGAAGCCATCTGGTGCGATGGTCTACATCTGTCCAGGAAGGGAACCAGGATCCTATGTGATAGGTTTAAATGCTTCATTGTCAAGCATTTAAACTAGCCAAGGTGGTGGCACTGGAAAGGAGCAGGGAAATCACGTCTCCCCAAAAAATCATGGTAGTTAGTGAGGTAAATACCAAGATAGAGACTTCAATAGGGAGAAGAGCTGGGGTAAATGGAGAAAATGACAAAGGCAGTAAGGACAGGGCTGGGGCAAAAAGGGGGTAGGGCCATCAAGAAATGGAAGGTAATGAGTACCAGTGCCCGTAGTCTGGGCAACAAGCTCCCTGAACTGGTGTCCTCGATGGAAGAGGGATCCCTGGATATCGTGGCAGTCACAGAAACATGGTACATAGAGCACCATGACTGGGATGTTAACATACCAAGGTACACAACCTACAGGAGAGACAGGAAGGGTAGATGAGGGGGAGGAGTAGTTCTCTATGTAAGGGAAGGGATAAAAGCAATGGAACAAAAGAGTAAACAGGGAGGAGAGAAGGCACTGTGAGTCACCTTAGAGACTGGAAATGGCATTACAATCCGCACAGGGGTTGTATACAGACCCCCATCTCGTGGAGGGAATGGACAAGGATAAGACAGAAAGCATCCTTAGGATGGCAAAGAAAGGGGAAATATTGTTGATGGGGGACCTGAATATGCCAGATGTTAACTGGAGCACCTTTGCTGCAACCACATCCAAGAGCAGGGCCATTCTCTATGCCCTACAGGTGGCATGCCTCAGACAGCTAGTGTTGGAACCCACTCGGAAGGGAGCAATCTTAGACCTGGTACTCTCAACTGGGGACAGTGAGGGGATCTCTGATCTAGAAGTGGGTAGCCATCTAGGCATAAGTGACCACCAAACAGTGTGGTTCACGATAAACTCAGCTGCAGAGTCAAGCCATGCAAAAGTTGGGGGTACTGCGACTTCAGGAGGGCTGACTTTGTCAAAATGGGAGAATGCCTTAGAAAAGCACTAGCAAATGGGCAAGAAGGAAGGGTGGAGCAATAATGGGGAGACATGAAAACTGCCATCACAGAGGCAACAAACCTTTGTGTGAAGCAAACAAACAAATCATAATGAAAGAAAAAGCCACTGTGGTTCTCAAAAGAGGTGGCGGGGAAGGTTAGGGAGGAAAAGATGGCATTTAGGAAATGTAAGGAAACACAGAAGGAGCAGGACAGAGAACTGTACCAGTTAAGGCAGAAGGAAGCAGGGAAGGCAGTCAGAATAGCAAAGGCCCAAACTGAGGAAAAGATGGCCAACTCGGTTAAGAAGGGAGATAAACCCTTTTTTTTTAGGTACAATAAGGAGCGTAGAAAGACAAAGGGAGGGATTGTGAGGCTGAATAGAATGGATGGTGGGTGGGCAGAGAGGGACAGTGAAAAAGCAGGGATACTGAACGAATACTTCTACTTAGTATTCACAAAAGAGGAGGAGTGGGGGAGGTACCTAATCTAGTTAACAGAAGCACTCTGGATTGGGGGGTGGGGGGCGTCGATCCCAGTCCTTTCACAGAAGAAAGGGTTCTGAAAGATCACCGAAAACTGAAGGTGGACAAAGCAATTGGGCCTGACGGGATTCACCCCAGAATTCTAAAAGAATTAAGGGGAGAACTAATAACACCACTGACTACCCTTTTTTTTTTTTTGCATAAACTTTTTATTAGTTTGTCTTATTCCAACCAAAACAAAAGCAACAGCTCTCATCTCAGTAGACATAACATTCTTTTTCTAGAACTTAGAGGTCTCTCTCTTTTTACATCTATTATGCTTTTCAAGTTAATTTCAGTATTATTATTACAGACCTTTTACATATTTCTCACATCAAGTACGTGCATCTATTGTTTAACTTTTAAATACTACAGTATTAGGAGATAGGGAAGAATATAAAGAGGAGGAAAAAAAAGGGGGGACTCCTCACCCTCCAAACCCTCCCTCCCACCCCTGTATAAAACCCTCCCTCCTCCCCCATTCCCCCAATCCCTGCCTCCTTTCCCCAGTTAATCGAGAATTCACTTCATCTGCTGGGTTATATCTATCAACTGCCACTGGTGGGGCGTACAGCCTGTGCACAAATTTATGTGCTGCCTCTTTATACTTATTACATAGTAGAAGCCCTTGATGTGTCCCTTTCATTAAGGTCCATTGCTCCTCTGTCAATGCATTTCCCAAATCCCTCTCCCAAAGGTACTTAGTTTTAGCTGTCATGTCTGGCCATTGGAGTCGCAGAAGGGATGTAGCCTTCCTTACAATACCTACGGGCTTCTGCATGATTTGCTGCAGCAACTCTTCGAGGACATGAACCTTAGATCCCGGCTCTCTCTGTTTCTCAATATCTTGCACATATTTCCTCACCTGGAAATATCTGAACAGATGATGGGCCGGTAAGCCCAGTCCTTCTCTAAGCTCGTTGAATGGATAGACCCCCCCCTTCTTTCTGGTATCATTAAGACACAATATTCCTCTTTCTTCCCAAATCCAAAATGAAGCGTCTCCTACCCCCGGAATAAAGAATGGGTTCCCAACTAGTGGTAATATAAATGATTCCCCTTTTTGGTGCCCCATCATCTTTTTAATTTGTTCCCAGCTGTCTATTACACCATTCACTAAAATACTCAAATCCCTCTTTTCCCGCAGCACCCTTCTACCTCCTTCAGCTATAAGGAAGAAATCCAGACCCGGTATCCTTTCTCCTCCAGATCCATCCAACTGGCCGCCCTCGGCCTATACACCCAGTCCTTAATGATCCTCATTTGCGCGGCCCAAAAGTATAGCTTCATGTCTGGGTAGTTTAGCCTTCCCCTAGCTTGATCGGCTTTCAATTTATTTAGGCTAGCCCTTGACTTCTTCCCTTGCCAAATGAATTTAGAACAATCTTTTTCAAATGTTTTTTATATCTTTCTCTGTTAGCCCTGTGAGCAACATCTGCAGTGGGTATAACACTCTGGGAAGAACGTTCATCTTAAGTAGATTAATGCGTCCTAGCCATGATATAGGCAAGTTCCTCCATCTACCCAAGTCTTCTCTCACTGTCCTCAGTAATGGACTATAGTTTAGTTTATATAGTGATCTGAGGTCCCTTCCTATCTTGATCCCCAAGTAAGTAAAATGTGTACTTACCCTCCGCAGGCCCCATGTATTTCCCCCTTCCCCCACTTCACCCAGAAAGTTAATTTCAGACTTTCCCAAATTCAATTTGTATCCAGAGAATATAGCAAATTGTGAGATGACCTCCTGCAGAGCCGGCATGGACTGGGGCAGCCTCGTCAAGTATAGCATCATATCGTCTGCATACAGTGTGATTTTATGCTGCCTTCCACTTTTCCCTTTCACCCCTTGTATTCTTGGGTCTTCTTTAATAGTTATGGCTAGTGGTTTTACCGCCATTGCGAATAACAAAGGGGAGAGAGGGCATCCTTGCCTCGTCCCCCTATGCAGTGTAAACTGTTCTGTTAGATTCCCGTTGACCAGTACTGCAGCTTTAGGTGCCCGCTACAATGCTCTTACCATTCTAATAAAGCTTCCCCCTAGTCCAAAGCGTTCTAGTATTTCAAACAGGTATGGCCATTCAATCCAGCTACCCTTTTTAACAAATCTTGGGAGGGTGGTGTGGTACCTGAGGACTATAGGAGGGCGCATGTGATTCCCATTCACAAAAGTGGGAGCAAGACAGAGGCAGGAAACTGCAGACCCGTCAGTTTAACCTCTGTGGTAGGGAAAATGATGGAATCGCTTTTAATCACATCTCTATGTTGGCGCCTGCTGCGGCGCCAACTGGCTGGGGTATCCAGCCGTCGACCCTGCCTGCGGGGAGTACAGCAGGCTCACTCGCATGATGGGGGGGGGCCAGCACGGCCGCAGCCGATCCACTGGATGGCTCCCCGTCTCTTGCCAGCCGGACCGGCGCCGCACCCCTCCCCCAGTGCAATTCCACAACTGTTCTCCCCGCAGCGCAAGGCGCAGCCATCAAGCTGTTCGGTTGTGCCCAGCCCATTTTCCACTTTTTTCTCCCCAATGGGCACGGACGCAGCAGTGACGCCATGCACAAATGTGCAGACGCCTGCCGCGGTCCGTCCTCTTAGAGATGCATGCGTCTGCAGTGCCACCGGGCGTTCCCAGGGACTGCTAGAGCATGACATGAATCCACCCCATTCCCCAGGACTAGGAGTGCAGTCGTAGGATGCTCCATCCTAGTCCACCCCTGCCGAACCCAGGTCGCCGGTGTGGATCGAGGTGTGGCATCCAGCACGTCAACCCTCAGTGCCACCAGGCCCAATGGAATCACTTCTGAAGTAAAGAATTGTTGAGCACCTAGAGGCCAGTGGGGCACAGGACCCAAGGCAGCATGGATTCACAGCGAGAAGGTCATGTCAGTCTAATCTAATCGATTTCTTTGACTGGGTGACCAAAGTAGACCAGGGAAGGGCTGTGGACATGGCCTACCTAGACTTTAACAAAGCATTTGACACAGTCCCACAAAAGATTAATAAACAAATTAGCCATCCTGTGAGTGGGTCCCAGGGTGGTTGCTTGGGTAAAACATTGGCTGGACAACAGAACACAGAAGGTAATAGTAAACTGAGTCCACTCTGAAGAAAGGGGGTTTACTAGTGGGGTGCTGCAGGGTTCAGTACTGGGTCCAGTCCTTTTTAATGTCTTTAAAAGTGACATTGCAGAGGGACTGGAAGGAAAAGTATGCCTCTTTGCAGATGACACAAAGATCTGCAACAGGGTTGATACATTGGAGGGGGGTGGAAAGGATGAGAAGGGACTTGGCAAGGTTGTAGGAATGGTCAGAAGTATGGCAGCTTGGATTCAATGCAATGAAGTGCAAAATAATGCACATGGGAAACAAAAACCCAGGGGAAGAGTACACAATGGGGTGGGGGGGGAGGTAGTAAACAACAAAAATGGAAAGGGACCTGGGGGAATCATATCAGATGACCTTAAGGTTAGCAAACAATGTGAGAAGGCAGTAGAACGGCTGGGGGATACTGGGATGATAGGGAGAGGCATCACCAGCAGAAAACAGGAAGATGTTATCCCTCTGTACAGACAGTTGGTGAGACCCCAGCTGGAGTACTGCATCCAGTTCTGGAGACCCCATCTCCGCAAGGACATAGACAGGAAGGAGGCAGTCCAGAGGACGACAACTAAAATGGTGCAGGGTCTGCAAGAGAAGCCATATGAGGGGAGACTAAAGGAGCTTAATATGTATACCCTTGAGGAAAGGAGGGAGAGGGGGGACATGATTCAAGCTTTTAAGTACCTCAGTGGAATCAACAAAGTCCAAGAGGGTAGCATCTTTCAGAAAAAGTGATGTGCAGTAACAAGGGGACACAATTTGAAGATGGAGAGGGGACGGCTCAGGGGCAATATGAGGAAGTGTTTTTTCACAGAGAGGGTGGTGGACGCAGTGAACCGCCTTCCTGAGGAGGTTGTGGGGTCTAAAACTGTTTGTGAATTAAAGAATACATGTGACAGACATAAGGCAATTCTTGTAGGGAGTAGGAAGAAATAGGCTGTTGGTTAACTAGGATCTGCAGCTTATCTAGTAGGTAGGGAAATGGGCAGACTAGGTGGGCCAAGCGGTCCTTATCTACCATCAAGTCTATGTTTCTATCTAGGCAAAATGTTAGGGCCTTACAAAAAGAAAAAATTAATTTAAAAAAAAAAAACTGAATTTTGAACTGAAATGGTGTGAAGACTATCCTTCACTCAGAGTGGCTAGCACTGCTTCGGCCTGGTATATAGCCACTTCACATATTAATACGCTTTCACAGAATGTTGGTAAAATGGGTGGAAGCCATTGTTTACCCCTGTTAAAACAGTTAACACAGTGTAGTCAACAAAGAAATAATGTCATTTTCCACAACCCCACCACATTTAGCCTGAAGCAAGGTTTTAAATAGCCAGTATCACATCACAATTTGCAATGCCAAACTCTTGTTTGGGCGATCCATTCTGATGTTTGCATCACAAAAAACTGTGATGCATTCTGTGACCCTCCTCCCACCCATCTGTGCCCCACCACCCTCCCCACCCATGTCCCCACAGACACTCCGCCACATAAGGTTATTAATTTAGAATGCCACCTAGTCTCACTGCCGTGGCCTGAAATAAATGCTGGCAATCGCTCCTGTAGTTAAGTGCATAAGTTAAGTAATCCACTTAGTAGTGCCGCCCGTAAGTGTCCTCACAGTCTCACTGCAGTGGCTCCTAATGCTGGCAGTTGATCCCAGTAGTGCTCTGCGATTGCAAAGCACTACTGGGAGCGACTGCCAACATTCAGTGCTGCGGCACTACTAAGTGTATTACTTAACTGATGCAGTTAACTACGGGAGCATTTACCGGCATTTATTTTGGGCCACGGCAATGAGACTGGAAAAAATTGTAAACTTGTAACAAACATCTGTATCTGAAAATATGGTTCACTTGAAATGAACTGCCCCGCATGACTTCAGGAGACTGGTGGGCATTTTTTGAGGGCTGTCAAAATGCTGAACGATATGCTCGGATGTACAAAATCTGGGAACCCTTTAGGAATTGTTCTGATGAGCACTCCCATGTGGTGAAAAGACCCTAGGAACTGTTTTCCTGAAGTCCGAGCCTAAAATAGCGTCTCCACCCCCCCACCTCCAATTTCATAAATGAGGCTGAATGAGTGGTTGTAGTTTGCTGCACTCTGCTGCAATTCTCTTCTTCCAGTTGAAACATGTCTGTTTGGTGGGGGGTTGAGGCATGTAGCCTCATGTGGTGCGTACTGTATACCTCTGAAACTGACTCACTTTAGAAGTTACATCAAGTTTACCTTATGTGGGTGAGTGTCTGTGTGGACATGGGTGTGTGTATGTATTTTGGGTGGGGGGCACAGAAACATTTGAAGCCAAGATGATTTTATGTAGGTTACAATGTGTGTGTGTGTGTGTGTGTGTGTGTGTGTGTGTGTGGTACTAAAACGGATGATGCCAAGACAGAATTAATTTTAATGAAACATTTTATTTAAGTTACAAATATTTAACCATTTTTAATTTCGCTAATCAAATTGAGGCATGTGCTATTCATTTTTACAATTAGCACTTTCACGTGCAAAACTGTTAATAAGCTCTGAAAATGTATTTAAAACCTTGCTGAAGTAACTATATTTAAAGTTCTCAGTTAGCACTGTTAATTTGTACCGAGACATGTACAAGACCGTACATGTTTTGGTGTTATACCGAGGCCAGATATAAACTGGTAGTGGACTGTTGGTCTATACCTAGTCTCGGTATAGCACCGAAACATGTACACTCCAAAGCAGAGCTGTTAGAAGCTACAGCAATACAGATATCTAATGTACAGACTAGCGGCTGCTCCTCACATGACACATCATTTTCGGGACCACCACGGGTAGTTGTGGGTGTGCCACTCGGGGCGCTGGATTTTGAAATGCTGGTATAGAAGGAGGCAGGATCAACCAGATAAATTACAGACTTCCGGTGACTACACCATCCGAAATGGCAGCTTAACCCAAGAGCTCCTCTTCCCCACTAACAGTCTGTCTAAATCGCCACTCCAGAAATGGCATCTCCGGCCAAACAGAAAAGAAACAAACCTGGAAAGCCTCCAGGAACCCCAATGCAGAAGCTCAGAGAAATGCTCCAAGCCGACATCGATGCTCTCCCAGAGACTCGAGATCCGCAGCCCGACACACAACAGGCCTTGCCTCGCCTCATCATGATCCACCACAAGAGGATATAGTAGAAATTATCAAACAGACAGCACGCACGGTCACTAAAATAGACCATACACTCTCGGAGCTGCGATCGGATCTAAACCAGATCGATCACAAAACGGAACAATTGGAGCTGGGGCTTGGTCAAGCTCTAGAGCAAACAGACAGACATGACCGCCTCATCCTCATTTCTGTTGGCCCGAGACAGGGAACTTAACCGCCGCATCTACGACCTACAAGGGAGGAGTAGAAGGCAGAACATCTGGATCTATCAGCAGGGAGAATCAAGAGTTAATGTTAAAAGTACCAGTAGCGAGTATTGTTAATTCCACCCATGGAGAGCCGTGGTGACGGGAAGACGAGCTACTGACTGTTCCATGTCGTGAATTAATTTCTTCACCCTGTAAAATTCATTAGGGACAACTGGTGCCTTAATAGGTCCTGGTGCGTCCCCCGCATTTTGTTGCCGTGGGGGGGGAGGGGCTTGCCTGCGGGAAGGAATAGCGGTCCTGCTTCCCAGCTTCGTGGGATCCCTTTTTTAATATCTGGACCCCACTGGTCTGGTAGAGGTGGCACCAGTTGACCCTGTAGTGAGGATATATAACTCCTTCTACACGGATACGCGGCAACAGAGATACGAGCAGCCATCTGCATCCAGTTGTAAACTGCATCTTCAAATTGCAAAACCTTAAAATTACGACGTTTTAGGCCAGCCTGTCGGCGCAGCGGTTGGATTTCCGCATGCGACGCCAGTGACCCGGGTACGGGAACGGACCTGGGGGCACTGGAGGGCCGGCCGGGAGATGGATAGAGCATCCCATGGACTGCTCTCCTTCTCGCGGGAGAGTGGGGAAAGTGCCGGGACATTGGCGACCCTGGCGGAGGCGGGAAGTCAGCGCAGCTACTGGCGCTAGCACGTTCAGGAGGCGGGGCAGGCGCTGGGCGTCATTGCGATCCGCCTCCCAGAAAACGGAAAAAGACAGCTGCCTGCCGCCTTCCATGAAGCCCGCCACGGCTTCAATTTGCTCCTCAGGCCAGCCTTCCGACCTATCCCGATGTCTGCGGCATGCAAAGGGGGAGTGCCGCAGCCCCGCCTTGGGGGGCAAGCCACGGGGTCTCGGAGGGCTCGCAGCCGATTTGAGGAAGTGGAAGCTCGTGGTCCGTGACTGGGCAGATAGTATCGGGCGGCAGGCAGCTTGGGAGGAAAATAAAGAATAAAAAAAAAAATTACGACATTTGCCACAATTTGCTGCGGGGGAGGGATGGGGAGCCTGCATTGAGAGCCAGTGGTTACTGCCAGGGTATCCCAGTGAGTCCTTCTAAATCCACCTTTGGGGATCCGTGGCAATGGGAAGATGGTGCTGGCTGCCCGGCAGTAGACTGAAAATCCTAGAAACTAGGACATCTGTCGCACTTTGCTACGGGGAACATACCTGCAGGGAGATCCAATAGTTACTGCCAAAGATATCTGTAGTGAGTATCTCTAACTCCACCCGTGGCAGCGGAAAAATGAGCTACTGGTTGCTCCATATAGTGAACCACAATCCTTGATCTTCCCTTGTCAATCTTCACCATTCATTACTTCCTGGGTGTAAGCCGGAGGCGCGCACCCGTCACGGGAGCTTTTTTTTAAAAGTTTGCCTAACGGCACCGCCCTCGAGAGTGACGTCATGCGTCATGCGCGAGGGGCAGCCGTTAGTAGCGACCGACTCCTCCTCCAACTCAGTTCTGTTTCTCCCGCCGTCGAGGCAGCACCTGTCTGCTGGCAATTCAGTGTTTTCCTGTACCTGCGTAGTGTACCGACTCCGTTTCTGTCGCTTTTCGGCGCCGATCTGGTAAGACTGTTCTTTTCTATCTTTCGGCCCGGTGTGTTTCCTACTGTGTTTTTAGTCTCGTTGGTTTCGCGTTATGTCCGGTTCTGGAGCTAAGCGCCTTTGAAGACGGGCCGCGCCCCTATGCGTCGGTGCTCCTGTGGCCGGCATTTCTCTGTCTCGGACCGGCATGACGTTTGCCTTCGTTGCCTGGGACCCAACCATGATATGGATTAGTGCGACACCTGTTTCTCGATGGACCGTCGGCGTCCTTGAATCCAGCCGTTCAAGCTCGGCAAGGCCCGCCGACTTTAGGAGACGGCGTCGCTCGCGGAATCTCGGGCGAGATCTTTAGGCCCCTTCCCGGGTCCCTCCGGGCCTATGCGATCGAGGAGGAGTCTCCCTCGTCTATCTTGCCAGAGGAGGCCCCTTCCAGCGGTGTTGAGGGCGTCGTAGCCCCTCCCGGGCCGCGGCGCTGACACCGCCTTGGCAGTCACCTCTTCGGAGGTGCAGGCTCCCCCCGTGTCGAGGCCCTTGGCTTTTGGGCCCGGCTCGGGTGGACCCTCGATGCCGCCTCGCGCGCGCCGTTTCGGATCGGTGCCGTTCGCGGTGCCAGTGATCGAAAGCGGCGCCGTTCGCCGATTTTGGATCCGGCGCGGTGATCAGGCGGCGCCGCTTTGGATCGGCGCGCGTGACGGTGCAGTGATCGGGTTAGCGCCCGTTAAGCGTTCCGCTTTAGGCCTCGGTGCGTTCGCGCGCCCGGTGGACTATCAAGCGGCGCCATCGGTGTCACCGCCTCATCTCCCAACGCCGCCCGGCAGCTGCCCGTGAGCCTTCTCCTTCCCGGCGGTGCCGGGCCTGCGGAGCCGCTGGGGGTATGGGTTAGGCCTAACTGCTACGGCGTGGGGGCGGGCGTCTCCCTTAGTACGGGGCGTTCGCGGCCCGTGGCCTCGGGACCCCTGGGGTGGCCAGCATTGAGGTCCTGCTGGTCTCGTCCTCCTCCTCGGAGGCGATGACTCAGATAAGTGGACTCATCCTGGCACCCCATTCTTGAATCTGGGTCCTCGGTGGCTGGGGTACCAGAAGGCGCAGCGGGCCCCCCCCCTGTCCCCCTACCGTCGTCTCTGAGGGTTCCTCGGCTGGGGGTGGCTGAGAGTCGGGGGCAGGCGTGGGGGTGATGGAGGGGCTCCCTCTCTGGAGGCCGGTGACAGCTACCCCGAGGTGCTGTTGCCCCTCTAGGGACAGGGGGCTGCGGTGAGGGAGGGCCTTCTCAGAGTCCGAGGGTTGGGCGCGGGCGGCCTGCTGCCGGCCTTCTTTGGCCACCCCAGGGGGTGGCCAGGAGCCGAGTGGAGCCCGCTCCTCCCCTCAGGGTTCTAGGTTGTCCTCCGGCAGCGTTTATGCGGACTGCCCTTCTGGATCCATGCAGGTCCGGGCGTCGTCACAGGGAGTTCTCCCCAGGGCTCTTCAGGCTCCGCTTCTCCAGAGTTCCGTTCTGCGGCCTGGTCTGATATCCGGGATCCCTCCTACTGGGCTCCTTTCCCGGATTCAGAGTCCTCTGAGAGCAGTTGCCTCCTCGGAGGTGCCCCTCTCCCATCTCTGCCTTCACCACCCCGCTCCCGGGCCATGTCAGTCCTGGGTCCGTTATCCTAGGGAGCAGTTCAGAGGTTCTCTGGCGGCCTTCCCTCATATGTTAGATACATGCATAGGCGGGTCTTCGACTCTTCCCACCGCCGCAGGAATCCTCTGGACATTCCAACTCCCATCATCCTCGTCTCCCTCCTCTGAGGAGGAACCCCTGCTCATCTGTCCTCCGATGCTGATTTCACTGAATATCAGCGTTTCCTCGAGGATGGTGAGGATCTTAGTTCCTATGTTGGAGAGAGAATGTACGAGCAGGAGGCAGTAATTCATGGTGAATTCAGTGCTAGCATTGATGGTACCTTCCTGGCCTATCCTTCCAGGAGGCGTCTATCCGGTCCTGGCAGTCCCCAGACGCTTCTTCTCCAGCCCGGCCGACTGCCAGCGTAGGTATTGTGCCCCTCTGGTCTCTAGTTCCCTTCAACCCGACCTCTGGTTTGGTTTACCTGGATACTCCTTCTGGGCGCCGTTGCCTGGCGCACGACCTCACGGATCGGACTCTCTCCAGTTTGACCGTTGGGGGCGAAGAGTTCCTCTTCTTCGCGCGAGTGCCTCTATTGCATCACATCAGGCTCACCGCGCTGCCTACAACCGGCATTTGTGAGTCGATGATGTCCCAGCTGCTGGCATCAATGCCTGACACGGAGCAAACCAGACAAGCCGTTGCCCTCTCCGCGGTAGAGCTGGAGCTGGCAAGACACAAGCAAGGCATCTTATGATGCCAATGAGGTGCTTCAGGGACAGCGATCTGCATCAGGCGGACGGCATGGCTACTCTTTCTAGGTTGTCACCCTGGCCTGGCGTGGGGTGATTCGCTCCGCCTTCGGGACCGTCTTTCTCTTCTAGAGCTGGAGACTTTTACAGGGGCTCCCTCCGTCTCCTCATCCTCGGAGGCACCTCTAGCTCTTCTCCCACTTAGGCTTTCTGAATAAGCAGGGTCTTCTCCTTCTGTTTCTCACCAGCAGAAGGCTGGGGGTCTTGTTCCCTCAGGGTATGGCCTCTTCCCCTCCGAGAAGAGAACTAATACTCACCAGGAAGTAATGAATGGTGAAGATTGACAAGGAAGATATGAAAATTACTTACCGTAATTCTTGATCTTCTCTTGTATCTTCACATTCATTACCTACACCTACCATCCATCCCTCAGTGGCCTCTTCCTGTGGCTTCTCCACCTCCGTCTCCTTCCTCTCTCTAAAAAAAAAAAAAAAATCCTTAAAATGTAGGAAAAATTGCAATTTTCCAAAAAAAAAAAATCTTCTGGGGGTTCTAATTTTCCAGAAAAATTACTTACTCTAAGATTCATGGGCCATCTAGTGGATTGCTTTGGCGATCAGACTGCACAACTATCTCTTGCCATCCTTCTGGAGATACCTCTGGGGTTTTGGCCTGGCTCAGGCTGTTCAGTTTTGATCCTGCAATCCCGTGTTCCAGATATTGCCCTGAAATCAAAATCCTCCCCCTTCTTGCCTTGCAGAGCAGAGAGGGACAGGCACGTCTGTTCCTTTTTCTTTTTGCTAAAAAAAAAAAAAAAAAATGCTGAGGAACTCTCTCCGACTGCTATAGGCATCTTGGTAT
Organism: Neoceratodus forsteri; assembly: GCA_016271365.2. Taxonomy (NCBI): domain Eukaryota; kingdom Metazoa; phylum Chordata; order Ceratodontiformes; family Ceratodontidae; genus Neoceratodus; species Neoceratodus forsteri. The sequence goes on from CM028134.1 coordinate 839,246,272, forward strand.
TGGGGTCATGCAACTAGCCTGCAAAATTTTGTTGTAAAAAAAGGAAAACAAACAAGAGAGGGGAAATGAGAGGGTAGGCTACCCTTCTCGCTAGTTTATATATTGGTTTCTCCTTTTAAGTGTCCTCCCGGACAGTTTTACAGAAGAGCAGTGCTGACTATATCCAATCCCAGCCAGCCCAAGCCTTTGGCCTGCCTTGGCCCATCTGTCTGAGTCCCATTTCTATGCTTAAACGCCTGAAAGGTTTACATTTTCCTTTCCTAAGTCCCAGAGCAGCACTCTCCTGCTGCCTGGGGTTCATTCTCCTCCTGGGTGTCCTCAATTCTAGGCCTTTCGTGACCCAGGAACCCGGTATCAACAACAATGGCATGTTGAGGATAAGGACTATGCCCTCCTGAGTCTGTCTAGCGGGTTTGGTGAACCTTCTCTTCAGCTCTATCTCCGGGGATTCTTGCTTCCCTGTTAATCGAGCCTTTGGCTGTAAGCTAACTATGCTCGTTGGGCATCCTGGTCCCTTCAACATCCCATCTCTCTCTTCTCTTCTTCTTCTTCTTCTATTTCTCATTTCCTTCCTTATCTCTCCTCCTAGAGTCGCCCAGGTAAGAGGCCTGCAGTCCTAGGCTAGGGATACTCTTATCTCCTCTGTCCTTCCTCCATCGACTTATTCCTTTTCAGTTCATTCTTCCTTGCTTTGCTATCCTCGGCTATCTTGCCTCGCTATCTATATTTTCTGCTTTTGCTTTGCCTCTCCGGCTCACAGAACTGAGTTGGAGGAGAGTCAGTCGCGACTCGGCCGCCCCTCGCACATAACAGCGTCCTCTCGTGGGGCGCACGTTAAGCAAACTTTAAAAAGCTCCCGTGAAGGTCGCGCCTCGGCTTACCCCAGTAAGTAATGAATGGTGAAGATACAAGAAGATCAAGAATTCACGGTAGATTACGTAATTTTCATTTCTATAAGGTTCATTAAGGACAACCAGAGCTTCAATAAATCCTGATGCATTGCTGCTTTTACTGCCGTGGGGTGGGGGATGGGGAGGTTGCCTGCAGGGTGGATCGGCAATTTTGCTGTCCAAGTTCGTAGGACCCTCTCTTCCCCTCAGCGAGACCAAATCCTTCTCCCTCGGAGGCATCGCGGTGCGGTCGAGTCCTCGCTCAAAAACAGAGAATCCGGGAGACCTGGCCACATCATACGATGCATGAGGAGGCCGTGGGGGAGGGGCGTGGGAGACATGGGTGATCTGGGGAGAGTGGCGAGATCCACAGCAGGTAGGGGGGGCTGCAGACGAATCTTGCTTGGGCCTAACTAGCCTGCTCCTTAGGATGAGGGCAATTTTCAGCTTAAAAGGGATAAATTGATTGGGGAAGAGGAGACTGTGCTTTGAATGATGCCACAGAAGAACTGAGACAAACGGGGGAACGGCCACACCAAAGACTATGTCTGGAGGCCAAAGGGAGTCCTCATTGCACCCCAGAGTTCCCCTATCAGTCCAGTAAGGATGGATGTTCCTCCGCTGAGGCACACCAATCAGCCACACGTTGGAATTCTTTCTAAAGAACTCCAGAAATCATGGCTTCGAGGTTCCTCAGCTATGATGAATAGATGACTTATTCCGCTCAAGGCTCGATATTGGAAGAGGCTAGAGCAACAGTTTAGTTACCTGTTAAAACTTTTGCTAGATACAGAAAGAGGGTTGATTTGTTATAATGTCACACTGTTTAAATTGCTTCAAGGGACATATGATGTTCACTTGTATCACAACAGAAGCACATTTTTTTGGAAACCAGCAGGTAAAATGAGAAGACTTATAAATGGCTAGTCACTTATCTAAAGTTGTTCCTTTAATATAAATGATTGTTCGAGTCCTATTAAAAGGAAGCGACTCCAGAGATACCTGGTTACCCAAAGGTGCGAAGCAGTCTTCCTGCAGGAGACACATCTAACCCCTGCGGAGACCCAAAAATTGAAATCTAGGGCATTTCCCCAACTGTTTCACTCGTCTCTTGTTGGGGACAGAAAGAGAAGGGTGGCGATTCTCCTTTCGGCTGCCCTGCCCTTTCAGGTTCGGGAGGCAGTCTAGGATCCCAGTGCGAGATACCTTATTGTAATAGGGTCAGTCCAGGACCAACTGGTCACCCTAATAGACGTGTACACCCCTCCGGGTTCCCCGACCTCATTTTACGCGGCCCTGTTACAACAGATTGCTGAGAGGGCTAAGGGTATCTTGGTAATGGGAGGGGATTGGAACATAATCCTAAATAGAGAACTGAATATCACATCTCAAATACCCAGACCAGAGCTCAACAGAGCTAGAGCCCTCAAGCTGCTACTGGAACAGATGGGTATAGCAGAAATATGGTGGGAGAGGTACCCCAACAGTAAAGAATTCACTTGCTACTCCCCGAGATTCCATATTTTCTCTAGACTAGATATGTTTTTTACTTTCTCAGGGGAGCTCCCCTACTTCACGTCTATGTGGGTGGGAACCTCTGTCTTATCAGACCACAGCTTGCTTTTCCTGGAAATAGACTTGGGGCTACCTAAAAGAAAATCCCAATGGAGGCTGAATGCCTCCCTTCTGCAAGATAAAGAAATTGTTGAGGAACTCAGACAACACATTAAAAGATCCTTAAGTGACAACAACACAGCTGGAATTACCCCCCAGATTTTATGGGACACCCTCAAGACCACTGTTAGAGGCAAATTAATAGCTTTAGCCACTCGCAAGAAAAAGATAAGACAGAAACAGTAACTCGCCTCCCAGATTAAAGAATGGGAAGGAGCCCAGAAAATTAAATGGGATCGAGAGAGACAATAAGTTATCCGAAAGTAAAACTCAGTTACAAAAATTACAAAAACTAGAAACAGAGAAAGCCTTATTTTACCTGAGACAAAAATACTACGAGGGTGGCCTCAGAGGTACCAAACTACTAGCCTATAGACGTAGGCAATATGCAGCCAGAGCAACGATCACCAAAATAGTGTCCCCCCATCATGATCGGGAAGTCACCCAAGCCATTCAAATTGCGGAGGCATTCGTGGCCTACTACACTAAGTTGTACTCACCCCAAGATGAATCTCCGCCCTGGGAGAAAAAGAAATATCTAGAGTCCCTGCCTCTACCATCTCTATCTCCGAATGCCTCGAGGCTCTTAACCAGTCCCATCACACAACAAGAGATCAAACATACAATAAAGAACTTAAAAACTGCAAAATGCCCAGGACCAGACGGTTTTAGTTCAGAATTCTACAAAACCTTTGAACCAGAGACCTCTCCTGTCCTTGTGGAGGTGTTCACAAGCATCTGGGAAGAGGCCAACCCAGTCCCTCCTTCATGGCAATGTACCACTATTTCTATCATACATAAGTAAGGGAAGGACCCTACACCTTGCGAATCTTACAGCCCCATATCCTTACTTAACATAGATTATAAAATATTCACCTTCACAATAGCTCCAGGCTAAACCCCATCTTACCCGATTTAATACATATAGACCAGACTGGCTTTATCACGGCGCCATGAGCTCCGACAGTGTCAGGTCCACTGTAAATTTAATAGATATCATTCAAAGACCTACTCTTTCGACGTGTCTGATAAGCTTAGTTGCCGAAAAGGCTTTTGATAAGGTTTCATGGAGTATCCTGTTTGTGGCCCTAGAACATAGGGGATTTCCCCTATCCTTCATAAATGCCATTCAGACACTCTGCACTAGACCCCAGGCCTACGTTCAGGTAAACGGGGGAATATCGTAGAGATTTAACTTGGGCAGGGGTACTTGCCAGGGTTGTCCCATCACCTCTTTTGTTTGCCCTCTACATCGAACCACTGGCTGAAGCTGTACGGAGAGTGGAGGGGGTGAAAGGGGTGACAGTAGGGGAATTGTATAACAAAATCTCACTATACGCGGATGACATGTTGCTAAGCCTCACCCACCCTCGCCAATCCATGAAACAAGTTTGGGCAATCTTGGAGTAGTTCGGGAGACACGCAGGCTACTCCTTAAAAAAAAAAATAAGACAGAGGTACTTACCTTCTTTTATAAACCTTCTGAGGAGAGGTGCTCCCTTCTCCCCTTGAATTGGAAAGCACATAAGATGAAATATCTAGAGGCCTACATTACAAAGCAATACTCTCAGCTCTTCATGGCAAATTATATACCCTTAATAAACAACCTGAAAAAAGATTTTGGAAGATGGTCTTTGATAAACTTACCCATACACTCCAGGATTCACACAGTGAGAATGAATGTGCTCCCCAGGTTTCTCTACCTGTTCCAATGTCTATCATGTTATATTCATAAGTCGGTTTTTCAGACATGGAATAAATTGCTTACCAAATTTATTTGGAACTCCAAAAGACCCCGTATAAGTTTAAACATTTTGCAAACCCACCGAGACAAAGGAGGACAGTCCCTCCCAGATTTGGAGGACTATTTTCTCGCAGTACAACTAAAAAATGCCCTGTTATGGTCCAACCCTAATGCCTGTTCGGGCTGGCAGACCATGGAAAGAGAGGAGGAGAGGGATCATTCTCGAAACTAGACTGTTGACCACCAACACACACAGACTCCCATACCCAGGTCTCGCTTCGGTCAGAGATACAACCCGATCGGTCCATAGAATATGGCAGAAGTGTAGACTAAAAACCTCCATGTGGCCTCTAAAGAGACTGGCATGGGACCCAGGCTTCCAACCGGGACTCCTGGACTGCATCTTCCGAGCATGGGAAAGGGTGGGTCTGAGATACCTGTCCCAGTTCTGGCAAGGTGATACACTTCTGGACTTTGGCTCCCTTAGAAATAGATATGGTCTACAAAATTCAGATCACTTCAGATACCTACAGGCCAGGGACTATATTTCTGGGTTACAAAAAAAGGACACTGAATCAGTGAGGGCCCAGCCCATCCTCCTGGCCATACAGGAAAACAAGAAAGCTAGTAACCAAAGGGGAATGATTTCCCACTTATATAAAGCTCCCTCTACTTTAAGAGGGGACCCACTAGCTAAAATGAAAACAAAATGGAGAGAGGAGGCACCCTATGACCACGTGGAACTCAACTGGGATCGCATCTTCTGTGTTGCTAAAAGAACAACTCAATCCCCTCATTGGCAGGAGCTCACCTGGCGGGTCAGGGTCCGCTTTTTCCTCACCCCTCAAATAATAGGTAAAAGAAATCCAAACACCACATCAGAATGCTGGAGGGGCAGCGGAACACTAGAAGCGGGTCACCTACATATTTTCTGGACCTGCAGTGGCTTCCAGGGCTTCTGGGGAGAGATTACTGGGGTGCTTGAAGTCATACTTTCCCTGCAGCTGCCACTAGGGTGGCCCTCAATGATCCTGGGAGACCCCCCTATAGAGCTAAGAGATGCGGACTCGCTGTATCTCTGGTCCATCCTAATAACAGCAGCACATAAGGCTATCACAAAAAGATGGCTAAACCCTAACCCACCTACTAAACAAGATTGGATAAAAGTAGTGTCTAGCATATCTGAACTGGAGGAACTCGCCTACAAAATTAATAACAGAACTGCTGTTTACTCAAGAAGGTGGAAGGTGGACTAGATGGGAGATCTGGCGAACCTCCAACAGTGAAGTTAATGAATAACCCCTAAATTATCTTAAAATATGATCAGAGACCTTACCTTCTGTAAGGGTTACCCCTGATTGGGTGGGGAAGGTTGAGAGGGAAAAGAAGGCTGGGAACTGACGTGATTCTAAAGAGGTGGATATATTCTGACTGGACCCGTAACAATGAGAGAATTTTTGCTGCTTGAGATAAAATAATGTCTTCTGATGAATTTATAATTAATGTGACAGAATGCATAAACTAAAAGAACAGCTGTTTCCTAATATGCTTTATAAATGGATTTAAACTGAATGTACCAATATGATGTACCTGATTGTTGTTGTTAAACTTGAATTAAAAAAAAAAAAGATAAATTACAAATTAATAAAATCAGCAGAGGTAAAAAAAAAAAAAAAAAAGCTACTTTTTCTGTAACTGCTAATCGGGTCCTGCCTTGCGCTGAGGTGTGTCCTGTTTTTATGTGGACGTTTAAGCAATAAGGCATGACCAAGGGTTATGTTAATGGTCTGTTAATCACCTTCTAGGGGTGTACTGTGGCACGAGGTGTAGCTAAGTGCCACATGCCCCTAGAGGGTGATTAATTGACCACTAACATAATCCCTGGGAGTGCCTTATTGCTATTATAATAAAAAATGTTTCAAACAACACGAAGTCTTGCTGTATTCTGACAATAGCAGTGAGTCCCAACCTTCGAACTGCCCCGGAGATGAAAGAGTTAACTTTCCATGCCAGGCATGGAACGCTGAGCTCGAGCTCGGTTGAGACTCTGTCTGTTGCTGTTTGAACTCAAACCATCAGATTCTTTACTCCGCCTCACTGAACAGTCGCTCCGGAGATTTCTCCTTCTGCTCAGTTCAATTTGTCGGTTAAAGTACCGCTTTTCTTGGTTTTCGACTGAATTTAAACCATAACATGTCGGTTCAGTCTCTGTCTGTGGTATTTGTGAGTACTAGATAGGTTTATGTTATTTTCTATTCTGTGTGGAACTTGTAAACGGTTCATCGGTTCGGTTTGAACCGATCAAGTTGTTGAAAAATCTTTATCTGTACTTTTAGTGTGGTTGCAGTTCTTATCGGTTCTAAAAAAAAGATTTTATTACGTTTTTTCCACGACCCGTAACACGGTCAGGAACCGATAAGAGGGTCTTGCCTGGCGGATTGCCATTAAAAGGGTAAGTTTGGTTAGGACTGGCAGAATGTCTGAGAAACCCAAAAGAAAAACCGGGCCCACTGGGTTTCAACACTGCAGTGTGTGTGTGTGTGTGTGTGTGTGGGGAAGTCTTTGCTAAGGCTGACCCCCACACCACCTGTGTTTATTGTCTGGGGTTTGACCACCTCAATGCAGACTGCCAGATTTGTAAAAATTTTCCTGCAGCTACCCTAGAGAAGAGAGTTGGTAGGCTCAGGGAAAGGGAGGCCAAAAAGTCCGCTGAACCGGATGGCCAGCCCGGTTTGGTTCAAACCGAACCAGAAGGAGTGCCTTCTGACCAGGGCGAGACTTCTTCGGGGAAAAAGGAGAGCCAATTCTGAGGAGTTGGTTCCGGCTAAGAGAACAAGAAAGGAAAAATCAGCTGGTGTGGATCCAAAACTTTCTTCTCCAACAGCTGAAGAAATAGCCAAAACAATAAAAATTGTGCAGTTGCTTTCTCCAGTTCCGACCGAATCGGCACCATCAGGGTGGCGCTCGGTTCGGCCAGTTCCACCGGTTCAAGATTGTGATTTAGAGGAATATTATGAACTGGAGGAGGAGGAAGAGGAGTTTGAGGAAAGTGAATCTGGTTTTGAAAGTCTGGATGTGCCCATTGACCCGGACATCTCCCCAGACAGACCTTCAGGAGTGTCTCCTCCTAGGCTTTCTGAGTCCCCCTCCCATTTCATGTTTTATAAAATAGTGGCTGAAACCCTCCAGCTTCCTATGGAAGAAGCTGTGGATGACCAGGAGGAGCCTGACTATGTGGAAATGATGGATATCCCAGAGTCTAGGAGGCTGTCTATTCCCTTACACAAATCTTTTGGGGAAACACACATTTAAGATTTTAAAGACTCCTAATACTATACCGCCTGTGGATAAAAAAATGGACAAGAGGTACACGTTGTCAGGCTCAGATACGGAGTTCCTTACACAACAATGCAGCCATGTTGGGGTAGTGCAGGCTGCAGCCTGTGATAAGGCAAAATATTCCCTGGCTTCACACCCTCAGACAAGGACTCCAGGAGGATTGATGCTAGCAAAGAAACAGTACATGGCGGCATCCTTGGGACTCAGACAGGCCAACTACATGGCCTATACTGCTAGGTATCAGAAATCCAGATGGGACACTGTCATGGCTTTAGCAAACAGGTCCCTGGCCAGCTTGCCGAGGAGCTGGAGCAGGTGGCTGCTGATGGTATTGAGGCATCCAAGGTGCAATTCCATGCTGCAGTGGACTCCAATGATGTCATCTAGAGTCATGGCTACATCTGTGGCACTTCGTAGAATGGCTTGGCTCAGATGTACTAGCCTGTCACAGGATACCCAGACTAAGGCCATGGATTTTCCTGTTGTGGGTAATTCTCTGTTTGGGGAGCAAACAGAGAATTACATGAAGAACATGGACGAATATAGGACCACCTATAGGAGTGCACAGGCCAAGGAAAGGCAAGCCACTCCTCAGAGGCAACATCCCAGGGGCAGGGGCAGGCCTTTTCTTAGGCCTTTCTACCAAGCCCAGGCCTCCTCTTCTGCCTATGCTCAGAGGGGGTTCTTTAGAGGGAGAGGCAGAAGGGCTACAAGCAGACCTGCTTCCACCCCTCAGCCAAAACCCCCTGCCAAACAGGCACCCTGATGGGTTTGCCAGGGCCGATTCTCCACTACCTGTAGGGGGCAGGCTGGCTTACTTTGTCCAGGACTGGGAGTCTCTAACATCAGACAAGTGGGTCCTGGAAGTAGTAAGCCAGGGACTGGTTCTCAGCTTCAAAAAATTTCCAAAGCTGAAAACCAGATCCTTTCCACCTGCAAATCCCTCAGAGGCACTTGCCCTAGAGGCAGAGGTCTCTTCCCTCCTGGCTCTCAGAGCTGTGGAAAGGGTTCCACACCTACACCAGGGCAAAGAATTGTACTCTAGGTACTTTCTTACCCCAAAAAAGACAGGAGAATGGCGGCCCATCCTGGAACTCAGATACTTAAACAAGCACCTTTTAAAACCAAAATTCAAAATGGTGACTGGGAATAATTCTACCCTCTCTAAGGCCAGGGAACTGGCTAGTTTCCCTGGACCTCAAGGATGCCTACTTCCATATTCTCATCAGAAGCTCCCATCGAAAGTACCTCAGGTTCCAGCTGCCCTCAGGCCATTACCAGTTCAGAGCAATGCCCTTCGATCTAACCTCTGCTCCAAGGGTGTTCACGAAATGCCTGGCAGTAGTAGTTGCTTCTCTACGAAGGCAAAGGATTGCCATCTTCCCATACCTGGACGACTGGCTCATAGTAGGCCAGTCCCCAGACCAAGTCAAGCTACACCTACAGATAACTCAGCAACTGCTCACCTCTTTGGGTTTCCTTCTGAATCTTTCAAAGTCAGTTCTAGAGCCTGTTCAGCTCCTCACCTTCATAGGTGCAGAGCTAGATACAGAAAAGGCCAGAGCCTTCCTTCCCCTGGACAGGGCAAGGACCCTTATCACACTGGCCTCCTCATTTACCCTACAGGTGTCTCGCCCAGCAAGGCATTTTCTGCAACTCCTGGGGCACATGGCTGCTTCTACAGCAGTGGTGCAGGGAGCAAGATTTCAGATGAGGGACATTCAGTTCCATTTGAGAGCCTTTTGGTCTCAGAAGAAGGACCCTCTTACCAAATTGATCCCAGTGACTCGAACCCTGATCCAGGCCTTGCAGTGGTGGCAGGATCAGAACAATCTAAGACAAGGAGTTCCCTTTGTCACTCAGTCCCACTCTTTAATCCTTACTACAGATGCCTCCCTCTTGGGGTGGGGGGCTCACTTGGGCGACCTGACCACCCAGGGGTTTTGGTCCCCTCAGGAATCTGCTTCACATCAATCTGCTGGAACTCAGAGCAGTATTTCTAGCACTTCAAGCTTTTTCCAAGTCTGTTCAGAACAAAGTTATTCAGGTCAGAACAGACAATACCACCACAATGTGGTACATCGACAAGCAAGGAGGCACTCGGTCTACGGCCTTGTGCACAGAAGCAATGAAGTTGTGGTCTCTGGCTTATTCCCTGAACACCTCCCACACAGCAGTACACCTCCCAGGCAAGGACAATGTCCTGGCAGATGCTCTCAGCAGGATATCTCAGGGCCATCACAAATGGTCACTGGATCCCCTGGTCTTGGAGGTGATATTCTCCAGATGGGGCACCCCACAGATAGATCTTTTTGCAGCCCCAGACAATCACCAACTTCCCCTTTTTTGCTGCAGGCCCCCAAGTGTTGGGCTCAGTCCCCCTGGATGCCTTAGTTCTCAGTTGGGAAGGGAAGTTCCTGTATGCTTTTCCCCCCTTCCCTGTCCTGTTCAAAGTGCTAGTCAAAATCAGGTCTCAACCCTGCAAGGTGATCCTGATTGCTCCAGACTGGGCCAGACAGCCCTGGTATCCTCTCCTGTTGTCCTTAGCAGTCCATCTTCCCCTGTCTCTTCCCAGGAATTACAACCTGTTAACTTGTGCTCAGGGGAGGGTTTGGTACCCGAATCTCAAATCTCTCAATCTCAAGGCCTGGCTCTTGAAGAGTTAGAGTTTGCTGATTTACACCTCTCCCAAGGTGTAATGGATATTCTAAAGGCTTCTAGGAAACCTTCCACCAGAACTACTTATAATTCCAAGTGGAAAAGATTTTCCATATGGTGCTCTGGGAAGCATATTTCCCAGAGTCTGCTGATCTGCCCACAGTCCTTGATTATATGGTCCATTTGAATAGCTTGGGACTCAGACCAGCTACACTAAAGGTGCACCTGGCAGCTGTTTCTGCTTTCATTTCAGCAGGTAAGCCTCTTCTTTCAGCTCACCCTGTATTCTCCAAGTTTTCAAGGGTTTGCTATACCAACCCTCCATTCAGGGACCCTGCCCCTGCTTGGAGACCTTAATGTTTGCATTGCTCAGCTTATGCAACCCCCTTTTGAGCCTTTGTCTTCAGCAGAGCTTAAGTACTTGACTTGGAAAACTGTGTTCCTAGTAGCCATCACCTCTGCCAGGCGCATAAGTTAGTTACAAGCCCTGTCAGTGGAGCCTGATTTTATCTCCTTCCATAGAGATAAGGTGGTCCTCAGAACTAACAGGAAGTTTTTACCTAAGGTGGTTTCAGACTTCCACCTTAACCAATCTATGTCTCTTCCTGTGTACTTCACTGACCATTCCTCCTCTGGTGAGAGGAGGCTGCACAGTTTTGATGTGAAAAGAGCCCTTAGCTACTACATAGAACGTACCAAGGGTCACAGGTTTGACTCCCTCCAACTGTTCCTCACTTATGGTGAGGTTGGTAAAGGAAGACCTGCCACTAAAAGATCCATTGCCAGGTGGATTGTCTCTTGCATTCAGTTTTGCTATGAAAAACTGGGTAAGGTTCCACCATCAGGCCTGAGGGCTCAGTCTACCAGGGGTACAGCTGCTTCCCTGGCTGCTGCCAGGGATATTCCTATTTTAGAGATATGTCAAGCAGCTACCTGGAAAACAGTTCACACTTTTACCAAGCATTGCTCCCTGGATATCCAGGCTAGGAGTGATGCTCGGTTTGGCACAGCTGTGTTTCAGAGCCTATTTCCTAAGTAGGTTCTGTCCCTCCTCCATGGAGGTACTGCTTGGTAGTCTGCTATTGTCAGAATACAGCAAGACTTCATGTTGTTTGAAGAAAAAATTACTCACCTTAGTAATGTTATTTCTTCTAATGGAGTCTTGCTGTATTCTGACCTCCCCCCTGCCTTCCCCTCTCAGAACCTTTTGTTTTTGGGATGTGGGTGGGCAGTGACAGTGTTGGCACTCAGGAGGTGCCTCACCTTTTTTGTTATCACCCTTTTCCTTTGGGTGAGTGGGTGTTGTGTTTATTCATTTTTTGGGTCTCCTGACTTGAGTCTTTGTTTTGGGACCAAAACATCTGTTTTTATGTTAGTAGCCAGTTGGCTAGTGTAGGTTTACAGCTTCCACACAGGACCTCAGTGAGTTTAGCTCGTAAAGATCGGACGGTTTGAGTTCAAACAGCAACAGACAGAGTCTCAACCGAGCTCGAGCTCAGCGTTCCATGCCTGGCATGGAAAGTTAACTCTTTCATCTCCGGGGCAGTTCGAAGGTTGGGACTCACTGCTATTGTCAGAATACAGCAAGATTCCATTAGAAGAAACAACATTACTAAGGTGAGTAATTTTTTCTTATAAACTGTGTTAAACCTTGCTCAGCATATGGTTAAGCGCTACATGTATGTTAATAAAAGATTAACATAAGTTTGTTTGAATGTTTGCAGCCAGTCAGAAAGCTCCATTTCTCAGACCCTTTTTATAATTCCCTTTAATAATAATGACTGGGATGAAATTAAGTGTATTTGAAATGTTGCATAAGAGCTTTCATTATGCTAGCTGTGATTTTTCTTTTGTCACTGGTGGCTGAAGCTTCTTTGTAAGGCAGATATGGAGGACAACTTTTAACAATGCCCTAAAAAGTAAAACTCCCTTAAATTTAAATAAATAGATAACTAAATATTTTTCCTGTCATGATCTCCTTGTACATGAAAACAGATTAAGAAAATGAAGTACTATTCACAGTTATAATTCCTGGTGTGTCTTTGGCGACTTAGAAAACAAAAAAACAAACAAACAAAAAAAACCCTTCTATCCTAAGCCAGGGCAGTCTCTGCTGCTTACCCTGCTGCAGATAAAATTGAGACCTTGGCTCCATAAGGCCTTCTGTTGTGTGTGAGAGGGTGAATATTCTGCCAGAGGAATTCTTGTGTTCCATGATAAACAAAGATTCAATCTAGTGAATGTTCGGAAAGACAGATAATTAACAGGTTGGGTAGGGCTACTTTTTGCTAGTTACTTTTTAACAAAAGGAAAAAAAAAGGTAACATTTAGTGTTTGTTTTAAATGGTTTCTCATTTTATAAGCACAGTATGACTGTCCAGGTGCTTATGCAGAGTGCCTTTAGCAGCTGGAAGTGTATTAAACCCTGATGAGCAACATCCTGGAGTGTTTTTTTTTCCCCATACATACTTTAGTTCCTGACTTCCCTGGTCTTGGTGGCATTTCCCCCAGCCCCATTACTGACTCGTTTAGTGGACTTGCAGGTTTACCACTGTGGTAGTCTGCCCTCTAGGGTCATGCAGTGCCAGGTTGTAGTCAGTTATACCATGGACATAAGTGAACAGCCAATGAAATCGTCAGACTGGCAGTTTACCACCGTTGTAAATCCTCTGATAACCAGCGACTGTTGAGTATATCATCTATATCCTATGCAGCACAGGAATGAATGCAATAAAAATAAAAAAACAAAGCAACCTCTTTAATATTTGTATTTTATTATTGGTATAATTGCAATAAGCCATTCTGAGGATGTTGGTTATTGGGGGATTTACCACGGCTGGCGAGGATTTACCCAATAGGCTGCGCCTGGTGGGCAAACCACTCCAGCCTTGGTAAATCCCCTGATAACCCACACCCCCTTGTGGCTTATTGCTCAAGTAGCTTGATCCAGAATCCCCATACCTGAAGGGGAGCAGCAGTGAGATGCTAAATTCTTCCTCTCCCAGCTGCCCCTGGGGCACCGGCTGAACAACCTGGAGTGTCTTATTGTGCTTCTAAAATGGGTAAACTGGGAAGCAGTTTGGGGGGGGGGGGGGGGGAAACGTGGTGTACATTAATCCCAGACAACCAGCACCATGGTGTATCTTATTTGCTTAAGTAACCCATGGCTATCAGTGAAGCATGTGAATAAATAATGGCTGCAGTGCCGCACTTCCCAGTCTGACTTTGTGCTTTGTAAAAGGCTTTGAGATAACTTGTGTATGAAAAGCACTGAATAGCCAGAACTTACAAATGAGTCCTTGATCTTTGTATTTAGATGAAATCATTATGTCCTGCACAGCACCCCATCAAGATAGTTGGGACCAATTTTTCCCAGTTTAAAAAAACTTTTATTCAAGTATCAATCCACAAGTATTTCCTCCAGATATTAATTTTACACGACAATTCTAGACCCTAACCCTCCCCATATGTTAACAATCATCCTAGTTGACTCCTTAACGAGCAACTCTGCACTTCAGCATGTACTTTCATAATTGTGATGTTTCAGCTATTGCAGTTTAAAGAGCAGTGGATGCCTTTGAAAAAACTTTGGGAAACATAATAGTTGGACTCAATTCAGCTTGTATTTCATGTATTGTCTATAGATATCTCCTTTTCAAGCTGAAATACACTTTTAGCTGTAATTAGCAATTGCCTTGATTCACCTGGGGTCATCCTTAGGAAGCTTGCTAAATTAAGGTGTGCTCTGTAAATATTTGTACATATTGTATGTATATAAAATGAATATTTCTGTACTCTGTTATGTATCACAATTTTATGCGTTCTGTACTGCAGTCGTATGTAATCCTATTTGTCTTGTACATTTTATTTTCTCGATTTATACTCTCAGGATCTCCTTGTGAATGAGCCTGCTCAATGGAGTTATTCTTGCAATAAACTTTGACTTGACTTCATTATTTATTACTAAAGAAATTTCCACAAAAACAGGATCCTTATCTCTTCAAACAACATGAAGTCTTGCTGTATTCTGACTATTGCAGTTAGGTCCTGCCTTTCAACTGCCCCGGAGAACAAAGGGGTTAACTTTTCTATGCCTTGCATAGAACGTTCATCACAAGCTCGGTTGAAGCCCCTGTCTGTTGTTGTTTAAACTGCAACTGTCAGATTCTTTACTCCGCCTCACTGAACAGTCGCTCCGTAGATTTCTCCTGCTGCTCGGTTCAAAAGTCGGTTGAAGTGTCGGTTTTCGGTTGGTTTCTACCAAATTGTTGTTTCCGCATAGTCGGTTCAAGTCTCTGTCTGTGGTACCGTGAGTTTTAGATAGGTTTTTGTACTGTTTTCTGTGTGGAACTTGTAAACTGTGGATCGGTTCAGCTGAACCAATTAATTTGAGGTAAAAACTTGTGCTTTACTTTAGAGTGTGGTTACTGGTCCGTATCGGTTCTTAAAAAAAAAAAAAAAAAAAACTGATTTTAATTATGTTTTTTTCCCAAGACTCGTGTCACGGTTAGGAACCGATAGGGCAGTCTTGCCTGGCGGATTGCCGAAAAAAGGGTACGTTTTTGGTTAGGTTGGCCATGTCAGAGAAACCCAAGAAAAAAAACGGGCCCACTGGGTTTCAACACTGTAGTGTGTGTGTGGGGAAGTCTTTGCTAAGGCTGATCCCCACACCACCTGTGTTTATTGTCTGGGGTTTGACCACCTCGATTCAGACTGCCAAATTTGCAAGAATTTTGCTAAATCTACCCTGGAAAAGAGATTAGGTAGACTGAGGGAAAGGGAGGCCGAGAAGTCCGCTGACCCGGATGACCAGCCCGGTTCGGTTCCGACCGAACTAGAAGGAGTGCCCTCTGACTAGGGCGATACTTTTTCGGGAAAAAGGAGAGCTGATTCCCAAGAGTCGGTTCCGACAAAAAGAAAAGACAAATCGACCGGTTCGGACCCAGAATCTCATACTCCGACCGCCGATGAGCTAGCCAAGCCAATTAGGATTGTGCAATCGCTTAGTTCGGTTCCGACCGAACCGGTACCATCTGGCAGGGGCTCGGTTTGGTCGGTTACCCTGGTTCCGGATTACACTTTGGAAGAATTTTATGAACCGGAGTTTGAGGAGGAGGGAGAGTATGAGGATGATTATGGTGATGGTAAAAGTCTGGATGTGCCTATTGACCCGGTCATCTCCCCAGACAGACCTTCAGGTGTTTCTCCTCCAAGGCTTTCTGAGTCCCCTTCACACTACATGTTCTGCAGAAAGGTGGCTGATACCCTCCAGCTTCCTGTGGAGGAAGCAGTAGAGGATCAGAAAGAGCCTGATTATGTTGAGATGATGGACATCCCAGAGTCCAGGAGACTGTCTATTCCCCTCCACAAATCCTTTGGGAAACGGACACAAAAAATTCTTAAGTCTCCTAATTCTATACCTCCTGTGGACAGACGAATGGACAAGAGGTACACTCTCTCAGGCTCAGACACGGAGTTCCTTTTTCAGTAATGCAGCCATGTTGGGGTTGTACAGGCTGCTGCCTGTGATAAGGCAAACATTCCCTTGGCATCACACCCCAGACAAGGACTCCAGGAAGATTGATGCCATGGCAAAGAAACAATACATGGCAGCATCTTTGGGACTCCAGGCAGGCTAACTATATGGCCTATACAGCGAGGGTACCAGAAGTCCAGGTGGGACACTGTACTGGCACTGAGCAACAGGCCCCAGCCCAGCTAGCCAAGGAGCTGGAGCAGGTGGCTACAGATGGGATTGAGGCATCGAAAGTACAGTTTCATGCTGCTGTGGACTCCAGTGATGTATCATCAAGAGCCATGGCTACATCTGTGGCTCTTCAGAGAATGGCTTGGCTCAGATGTACTAGCCTCTCACAGGATACCCAGGCTAAGGCCATGGATTTTCCTGTAATTGGTAATTCTCTGTTTGGGGAGCAGACAGAGAATTACATGAAGAAAATGGACGAATACAGGACCACTTACAGGAGTGCTCAGGCCAAAAAAAGGCAAGCAACTCCTCAAAGGCAGCAGTCCAGGGGCAGGGGCAGGCCTTTTTACCAAGCTCAGGCCTCCTTTTCTTTTTCACAGAGGGGGTTCTTTAGAGGGAGAGGCAGAAGGGGGATGAGCAGGCATGCATCCACACTTCAGCCTAAAGCCCCTGCCAAGCAGACACCCTGATGGGTCTGCCCGGGTCGATTCTCCTATACCTGTAGCGGGAAGGCTGGCTTACTTTGTCCAGGACTGGAAGTCTCTTACATCAGACAAGTGGGTCCTGGAAGTAGTAAGCCAGGAACTGGTTCTCAGCTTCAAAAAATTTCCTAAGATGAGAGCCAGATTTTTTCCACCTGCAAATCCCTCAGAGGCCCTTGCCCTAGAGGCTGAGGTTTCTTCTCTCTTAGCTCTCAGAGCCATAGAGAGAGTTCCCACCCTACACAGGGGTAAAGAATTGTACTCCAGGTACTTCCTAACTCCCAAAATGACAGGAGAGTGGCGACCCATCCTGGACCCAAGATATCTGAACAAACATCTTTTAAAGCCAAAGTTCAAAATGGTAATTCTGGGAATTATCCTTCCCTTTCTAAGGCCAGGGGACTGGCTAGCCTCCCTGGACCTCAAGGATGCCTACTTTCTCATTCCCATCAGGTGCTCCCACAGAAAGTACCTCAGGTTCGAGTTGTCCTCAGGTCACTATCAATTCAGAGCAGTGCCCTTTGGCCTAACATCAGCCCCAAGGGTCTTTACAAAGTGTCTGGCAGTAGTTGTTGCCTTCCTAAGAAGGCAAAAGATCTCCATTTTCCCATACTTGGACGACTGGCTCATAGTAGGTCAGTCTCCAGACCAAGTCAAGTCACGTCTGCAAGTGAACCCAGCAAGTGCTCACTTCCTTAGGATTCCTTCTCAACCTTCCAAAGTCAGTTTTCGAACCAGTGCAGCTCCTCACCTTCATAGGTGCAGAACTGGATACAGTAAAGGCAAGAGCCTTCCTTCCTTTTCCTAACAAGGGCAAGGACCCTTATGGAACTGGCCTCTTCATTCACCCTTCAGGTGTCTCGACCAGCAAGGCATTTCCTTCAGCTACTGGGCCACATGGCAGCCTCTACAGCAGTGGTCCAGGGAGCATGATTCCAAATGAAGGACATTCAGTTCCACTTATGAGCCTTTTGGTCCCAAAGAAAGGATTCCCTTACCAAACTAATCCCAGTGACTCGAACCCTGATCCAAGCCTTGCAATGGTGGCAGGATCAGGACAATTTGAGACAAGGGGTTCCATTTGTCACTCAGTCTCATTCAGTGATACTCACCACAGATGCTTCCCTGCTGGGCTGGGGAGCCCATTTGGGGGATCTTACCACCCAAGGACTGTGGTCACCTCAGGAATCTCTGCTTCACATCACTCTTTGAACTCAGAGCAGTGTTTCTGGCACTGCAAGTTTTTTCCAAATCTGTACAGAACAAGGTGGTTCAGGTCAGAACAGACAACACCACCACCATGTGGTACATCAACAAGCAAGGAGGCACTCGGTCTACGGCCTTGTGCACAGAAGCAATGAAGTTGTGGTCCCTGGCCTGTTCTCTCCAAACCTCTCTGATAGCAGTTCACCTCCACAGGGAAGGACAATGTTCTAGCAGATGCACTGAGCAGAATATCCCAGGGCCATCACGAATGGGCCCTGGATCCTCTGGTTTTGAAAGTGATTTTCTCGAGATGGGGCCCTCCAGAGATGGATATTTTTGCAGCCTCAGACAATCACCAACTTCCTCTCTTTGTTGCAGACCCCAGTCTTGGGCTCAGTCCCTCTGGATGCTCTGATTCTGAACTGGGAAGGGAAATTTCTGTATGCTTTTTCCCCCTTCCCTCTCCTGTTCAGGGTGTTAGTCAAGATAAGGTCACAACCATGCAAAGTGATTCTGATTGCTCCAGACTGGGCCAGACAGCCATGGTATCCCTTGTTGCTATCCCTAGCAGTCCACCTTCCCTGTCTCTTCCCAGGAATTACAACCTGTTAACATCCTTTCAGGGAGGATTTGGTCCAATCTTCAGTCTCTCAATCTCAAGGCTTGGCTCTTGAAGAGTTAGAGTTTGCAGATCTGCATCTTTCCCAGGGGGTTCTGGATATCCTTAAGGCTTCTCGAAAGCCTTCCACCAGAAAGACTTACAACTCCAAATGGAAAAGATTCAGCATTTGGTGTTCTAAGCAGAATATTTCTCCAGACTCTGCTGAATTGCCTACGGTTTTGGATTATATGGTCCATCTTAATGGCCTAGGCCTCAGGCCAGCTACCTTCAAGGTACACTTGGCAGCTGTTTCTGCTTTCCTGTCAGTAGGCAAGTCTTTCTCTCTGTCATCCCATCCTGTATCCTATAAGTTTTTCCAAGGGATTGCTTCACACCAATCCCCCCTTTAGGGATCCTGCTCCTGCCTGGGACCTTAATGTTTGCATTGCTCATCTTATGCAACCCCCCTTTGAGCGTTTGTCCTCAGCAGAGCTTAAGTACTTGACTTGGAAAACTGTGTTTTTGGTAGCCATTACTTCTGCCAGGCGTATCAGTGAATTGCAAGCCCTGTCAGTGGAATCTGATTTCATCTCTTTTCACAGAGATAAAGTGGTCCTTAGAACTAACAGAAAGTTCTTACCTAAGGTGGTTTCAGATTTCCACCTCAACCAGTCTATATCTCTCCCTGTTTTCTTCACTGACCGTTCCTCCTTGGGAGAGAGGAGGCTACACAGTTTGGATGTTAAAAGAGCCCTTAGCTACTACATAGAGCGTACCAACGGTCACAGGTTTGAATCCCTCCAGTTGTTCCTCACTTATGGAGAAGTTGGTAGAGGCAAACCTGCCACTAAGAGATCTGTTGCCAGGTGGATTGTTTCTTGTATACATTTGTTATGAAAGTTGGGTAGAACTCCACCCTCGGCCTGAGGGCTCATTCCACAACAGGTACAGCTGCTTCCTGGCTGCTGCTAGGGATATTCTCTCTTAGAAATTTGTCAAGCAGCCACCTGAAAACCTGTCCATACTTTACCAAGCATTACTCTCTGGATATCCAGGCTAGGAGTGATGCTCGTGTTTGGTACAGCAGTACTTCAGAGCCTATTCCCAAAGTAGGTTCTGTCCCTCCTCTATGGAGGTACTGCTTGGTAGTTCAGCAGATCGAATACAGCAAGACTTCATGTTGTTTGAAGAAAAAATTACTCCCTTAGTAATTATGTTTCTTCTAGTGGAGTCTTGCTGTATTCTGACCTTCCGCCTCCCTCTCAGAACCTAGTTTTTGGGATGTGGGTGGGCAGGAACAGTGCTAGCACCCTAGGGTGTCCTTTCACCCTCTAGTTTGTTTGTGGAATGTTGTGTTTTGGATGTGTTTTGGTTTCCTGACTTGAGTCTTCCTTTGAAACCAAAACATTATTGTGTGTATATATATAATATATATATATATATATATATATATATATATATATATATATATATATATATATATATATATAATTTCAGTTGGCTAGTAAAATGTTACAGTTTCCACACAGAACACCTAGTGAGTCTTTGCTCGTAAAGATCTGACGGTTGCAGTTTAAACAACAACAGGCAGGGGCTTCAGCCGAGCTCGTGATGAATGTTGTATGCAAGGCATAGAAAAGTTAACCCTTTGTTCTCCAGGGCAGTTGAAAGGCAGGACCTAACTGCAATAGTCAGAATACAGCAGGACTCCACTAGAAGAAACATAATTACTAAGGTGAGTAATTTTTTCTTAGAGCTCATCTGCCTCTGTAACTTACTCCCTACGTGACATCATAATGCTCTGTTGTGACATCACAGTCTGTTGCTATGGGAATAGCTGTGATGTCACAAACAGTATTAAGACATCAGGTTGGAAAGAAGCAATAGGAGCTGATAAACCCTTCAGGAACGACTTTTCTGTTTTAAGAACATGGCCTCAATAATAAATAATGGAGATAAGAAATACAGAGCTAATAAGAAATATAAGCTGCTTTGTGTCCAAATGTGCCTTTCAAAGTTCTTCTTGAGGTATCGGTGGCTCTTCAATAAACAATCATTTAATTTTTCTCTTCAGTGTTCCTTTCCAAGGTTTACAGCATATCTTGGTAGTCTATTCAGAAAGTCTGTATAAAGAACATTTGCCTCCGCCCACTTAACCTCACAATGCTTTTGTTTGACATTTATTTATTTATTGAACGGTTTCACCAGAAAAGTACACTGAGCAATTGAAATCGCTCATCTCACGGTACGTCCTGGGTCGTACATGTGGGGAAAGGATACATAATTGCCATAACAGGTACAAAATACATATATGAATGCTGGATACATAATATAGATAAAATAGATTACAGAGCCAATACAACAGTTAATCACACATACATAATACAGTTAAAATTAGGGTACAGTAAGTCAGTACAACAGATTGTTGCAGATACAGTCTGAGGGCAAGGGACTATACAATCGGTCCGTCATAAGATCCAGTACATAAGGAGCTGTTAAATGCTTTGAAGTTGTTGACTGGGTGGTGGCGGGATAGAGAGTAGGAATGGAGGGGTTCTGTACAGGTGTAGTTAGTGGAGTAGAAGTTAAGTAGGGCAGATGAATGGATGCAGGGGATAAGGAATGGCGAATTTGGGGGGAAGCGCTTTCTAGATTTTAGGGAGGTGATGCGAGAACACTGATTTGACCTATGGTTGTTGATCGTCGAGGGATCGATAGGATGCGAGCATCAGGATCTGAGCGAGTGGTATGATGTTGGTGGTAGTGTTAAGGAAGAGGAAAGGTAAGGAGGGAGAGAGTGGAACCAGAATTCAGAGATGAATTTAGCGTAGTGAGAGAGACGTTGGTTGCCCAGAGAAGGGAGGGCAAGCGAGCAATAGAGGTTGCATTGATGAGTGAGAGGGTGGGCATTTAGAGCAAAGCGACAGAAAGAGTTGAAGAGGGTATCATGTTTGGCTAAGGAGGACTTGGGAGCAGCACTGTAGACTACATCACAGCAGTCAAAAATAGGTAGATCATCTTCTGGATCAGTTCACGTCTAGTCGTAGGTGGAAGACTATTATAGTTCCTGTATAGTGTGCTTAGCTTGAACGCAGTTTTGACAGTATGGTGTCAGTGTGACCAGAACAATTGAGGTGCTGGTCAAGCCAGACCCCAAGATACCTAAAGTAGGATGTGTCCTCAAAGAGAGTCCCATCGATGGTGTGATAGGAAGGAGAGGAGGTAAGCCTAGAGTGTCTCTGCCTTGTGCCAAAGGTCATGGAGACGGTCTTCTTGGCGTTGAGGAAGAGTTGGTGTGACCATGACAGCAGACTGATGTCCTAGACAGCAAGGGTTAGCAGGGGAGAACTGGATACATGTTGAAAGACTCAGTAAAATAAGCACTGCATTATTTGCAATATTTAATAGACCAAGAACAGGAAAAAGTGAAAAAAAACAAAAAAAAAACAACTAGAAAATAAAATGAAAAGATAACTGGTGTAAATGTAGTGGTTTTATAATTTTAAGAATAGTGGAGAGTTGCTCTTTAAAGAAGACCATTGAAAAAGAATAGATGACGCCCAACCATTGAAGCTACGTCATTACTAAGCCATAGACAGTCTCTCCCATGAGTTGTGGAATGTTATGCAGTTAGAATAGCAATTCCTGAACAGCGCCATCTGAAGTGCATTGCAGTAACTGTGTAATGCCTGAATAGCGACTGGTAGAATAGCAAATGTCAACTACTGCTACCATTGTAGCTATCCAGGCATTGGTGTGAGTAGCTAAGTAACAATAAAATGTGGAAGCTGGCTGAGCTGCCCCCATGGCGGACAGGGCTAAATTAGAAGCAGCTCAACCAGCACAGATCGAGAGACCAGGGTTCTGTTCCTGGTCCCCCGAATTATTCCATCTTACTTCGAGGTGGAGCTCTTGCAGCAGGCTACACAATAAGGACTATGCCGCCAGGCACTAGGACCCCATGGAAAAACTCTAGCTAGCAGTATGTAGTGGGGACCACCCCTTGACGTCGGACCAGTTCCGTCGTTGACCAAAGGTGTACAGGGGCGGTCCCCAGCCCCACCTCAGTTCTTTTTCTGCTATCATCCTGTACGCTATTGCTCCATGGATGTCTCCTGCTACCTGTCGACCGCCATTTCTTCTGTGAGGTTATTTATTTTATTTATTTATTAGATCATCGGTTTACAGACCTTTGAGTCATAGACTCATTTACAAAGGCACCTCATCAAGAGAGCAATACATCACAGTAAACAAAACAGTACAGTACATAACGCTTAGATTAAAAAAGCAACCAATGTTACAGGCTTTCAATGGTGGTACACGCTTGGTAATAGGTAGATCACAGTAGTCATAAGATAGGTACACGAGTACCACGTTGGGTATCAACCAGAGATATTTTATTACATTAGTCAGCAGATGTTGCATGAGGCCCCAGGTATATACAGCAAAAGTAGACAGGGCAGACTCAGCCTAGGGGTGAAGGTAAGGGGCAGGTGGGGGATTATATGCAGTTCTGTGCTCTGTTATGTTCTGCCGTTTTAACTTGGTTTAACTTGGTGCATCTAGACAAAGTAGGCGAGAAGCCCATTAAATTGTCTCCCACTCATAGTAGGTTTATTAATTTAAAGTTTTTTTCATATTTTGGCTTAACAGATATTCATCTAACATTTTTTTAAAAAATATCTATTCAAACAACATGCAGTCTTGCTGTATTCTGACTAATGCAGTTAGTCCCAGCCTTTAAACTGCCCCGGAGAGCAAAGGGTTAACTTTCTATGCAGAGCATAGAATGCTGAGCTTGAGCTCGGTTGATGTCTCCTTCTGCTTCCCTTTGAAATCTAACCGTCAGATTCTTTACTCCGCCTCACTGAACAGTCGCTCCAGAAATTTCTCCTGCAGCTCAGTTCAAAAGTCTGTTGAAGTATCTGTTTACTGTTGGTTTTTAACCAAAATTTATTTTCCGCATAGTCGGTTCAGTCGTTGTCTGTGGTACTGTGAGTACTAGATAGGTTTTGTACTGTTTTCCTGTGTAGAACTTGTAAAAGTGTGGATTGGTTCGGCTGAACCGATCAGTTGTTAAATCTTGTATCTTACTTTAGTGTGTGGTTACCGGTCCTTATCAGTTCTACAAAAAAATAAAAAAGACGTGTTTGTTACGTTTTTTTTCCAACGCCCGTGACACGGTTAGGAACCGATAAGGGAGTCTTGCCTGGCGGTTGCTGGAAAAAGAGTAAGTTGGTTAGGTTGGCCATGTCCGAGAAACCCAAGAAAAAACTGGGCCCACTGGGTTTCAATGCTGCAGTGAGTGTGGGGAGGTATTTGCTAAGGCCGATCTCCACACCACCTGTGTTTATTGTCTGGGGTTTGAACACCTCGATTCAGACTGCCAAATTTGTAAAAACTTTCCCAAATCTACCCTTGAGAAGAGATTAGGTAGACTGAGGGAAAAGGAGGCCGAGAAGTCCGCTGACCCGAATGGCCAGCCTGGTTCGGTTCCGACCGAACCAGAAGGAGTGCCCTGTGACCAGGGCGATACTTCTTCGGGCAAAAGGAGAGCCGATCCTGAGGGTTCGGTTCCGACAAAAAGAAAACGCAAAGAAAAATCATCTGGTTCGGATCCAGAAGTCCATGTTCCGACTGCCAAGGAAATAGCCAGAGTGATTCGGATTGTGGAATCGCTTAGCCCAGTTCCGACCGATCCGGCACCTTTTGGCAGGGGCTCGGTTCGGTCGGTTCCCCCGGTTCACGATTATACCCCTGAAGAATTTTATGAACCGGAGTTTGAGGAGGAGTAGGGGGAGTTTGAGGATGACGATGGTGATGTTGAAAGTCTGGATGTGCCTGTTGAACCGGACATCTCCCCAGACAGACCTTCAGGTGTATCCCCTCCTAGGCTTTCTGAGTCCCCTTCCCACTTTATGTTCTACAGAAAGGTGGCTGAGACCCTCCAGCTTCCTATGGAGGAAGCAATGGAGGATCAAGAGGAGCCTGATTTTGTTGAAATGATGGACATCCCAGAGTCCAGGAGACTGTCTGTTCCCCATCACAGATCTTTTAGGAAGCAGACACAAAAAATCTTGAAGTCTCCCAATTCTATACCTCCTGTTGATAGAAGAATGGACAAGAGGTATACACTTTCATGCTCAGATACAGAGTTTTTATATCAGCAATGCAGCCATGTTGGGGTTGTGCAGGCTGCTGCCTGTGATATGGCAAACATTCCTTTGACTTCACACACCCCAGACAAAGACTCCAGGAAGACTGATGTCATGGCAAAACAACAATACATGGCATCTTCCTTGGGACTCAGGCAGGCAAATTATATGGCTTATACAGCCAGGTACCAGAAGTCCAGGTGGGACACTGTACTGGCACTGGCTAAACAGGCCTCCCCCCAGCTAGCCAAGGAGCTGGAGGAGGTGGCTGCAGATGGGATAGAGGCATCAAAAGTTCAGTTTCATGCTGCTGTGGACTCCAATGATGTGTCAAGAGTCATGGTTACATCTGGTGGCTCTTCGGAGAATGGCTTAGCTCAGATGTACTAGCCTCTCACAGGATACCCAGGCTAAGGCCATGGATTTTCCTGTAGTGGGTAATTCTCTGTTTGGGGAGCAGACAGAGAATTACGTGAAGAAAATGGATGAGTACAGGACGACTTAAAGGAGTGCTCAGGCCAAAGAAAGGCAGGCAACTTCTCAAAGGGGCAGAGGCAGGCCTTTTCATAGGCCTTTTCTCCCTTTTCACAGAGGGGGTTCTTCAGAGGGAGAGGCAGAAGGGGGATGAGCAGGGCTACATCCACTCCTCAGCCTAAAGCCCCTGCGAAGCAGACGCCTTGATGGGCCTGCCCAGGTCGACTCTCCTATATCAGTAGGGGGCAGACTGACTTACTTCATCCAGGACTGGATGTCTGTTATATCAGACAAGTGGGTCCTGGAAGTAGTAAGCCAGGGACTGGTTCTCAGCTTCAGAAAATTTCCAAAGATGAGAGCCAGATCTTTTCCACCTGCAGGTCTCTCAGAAACCCTTGCCCTAGAGGCAGAGGTTTCATCTCTGCTGGCTTCGAGAGCCATAGAGAGAGTACCTGCCCTACACTGGGGCAAAGGTCTGTACTCCAGGTACTTCCTGACCCCAAAAAAGATGGGAGTGGCGACCCATCCTAGACCTAAGATACCTAAACAAACATCTTTTAAAACCAAAGTTCAAGATGGTAACTCTGGGAATAATCCTCCCCTCTCTAAGGCCAGGGGACTGGCTAGCCTCCCTGGACCTCAGAGATGCCTATTTTCACATTCCCATCTGGTGCTCCCACAGAAAGTACCTCAGGCTCGAGTTGCACTCAGGCCACTATCAGTTCAGAGCAATGGCCTTTGGCCTAACTTCAGCCCCAAGGGTATTCACAAAGTGCCTGGCAGTAGTAGTTGCCTTTTTAAGGAGGCAAAATATTTCCATTTTTCCATACCTGGACGACTGGTTAATAGTGGGTCAGTCTCCAGACCAAGTCAAGTCAGACCTGCATGTGACCCAGCAAGTGCTCACTTCTCTAGGATTTCTTCTCAGCCTTCCCAAGTCAGTTCTCGAGCCTGTCCAGCTTCTTACCTTTATAGGGGCAGAGCTGGATACGGTCAAAGCAAGAGCCTTTCTTCCCCTAGACAGGGCAAGAGTTCTTATGGAACTAGCTTCTTCCTTCAGCCTTCAGGTGTCCCGACCAGCAAGGCATTTCCTTCAACTCTTCGGCCACATGGCAGCCTCTACAGCAGTGGTCCAAGGGGCAAGATTCCAGATGAGGGACATTCATTTCCATCTGAGGGCCTTTTGGTCCCAAAAGAAGGATTCCCTTACCAAACTGATTCCAGTGACTCGGACCCTGATCCAAGCCCTTCAGTGGTGGCAGGATCAGGACAATTTAAGGCAAGGAGTTCCATATGCCACTCAGTCTCATTCAGTGGTCCTTACCACGGATGCATCTCTTCTGGGCTGGGGAGCCCATCTGGGGTTCCTCACTGCCCAGGGACTGTGGTCCCCTCAGGAATCCCTTCTTCATATCAGTCTCCTAGAACTCAGGGCACTTTTTCTGGCCCTGCAAGCCTTCTTTCAGTCAGTACAGAACAAGGTGGTTCAGGTCAGAACAGACACCACCACCACCATGTGGTACAGCAACAAACAGGGAGGAACGCGGTCTATGGCCTTGTGCACAGAAGCCATGAAATTGTGGTCCCTGGTGTTTTTCCCTACAAACCTCTCTGATAGCAGTTCACCTTCCAGGGAAGGACAATGTGCTAGCAGATGCACTGAGCAGGATCTCACAGGGCCATCACGAATGGTCTCTGGACCCTGTGGTATTGAAGGTGATTTTTTCAAGGTGGGGCACTCCAGAGATGGATCTTTTTGCAGTCCCAGACAATCACCAACTTCCTCTCTTTTGTTGCAGACCCCCAGGCTTGGGCTCAGTCCCCCTGGATGCTCTGGTTCTGAACTGGGAAGAGAAATTTCTGTATGCCTTCCCTCCCTTCCCCCTTCTGTTCAGAGAGTTAGTCAAGATAAGGTCACAACCTTGCAAAGTGATTCTGTTTGCTCCAGACTGGGCCAGACAGCCCTGGTACTCCCTGTTGCTGTCCCTAGCAGTCCATCTTCCCCTGTCTCTTCCCAGGAATTACAACCTGTTAACCTTCTCTCAGGGGAGGATTTGGTACCCCAATCTTCAGTTTCTCATTCTCAAGGCATGGCTCTTGAAGAGTTAGAGTTTGTAGATTTACATCTGTCTCAGGGGGTTCTGGATATTCTCAAAGCTTCTCGAAAGCCCTTCACTAGAAGGACTTATAACTCCAAATGGAAGAGATTCAGCATTTGGTGTTCTAAGAAGCATATTTCTCCAGTCACTGCTGAATTGCCTGCAGTTCTAGACTATGTGGTCCATCTTAATGGACTAGGCCTCAGAACAGCTACACTCAAGGTACACTTGTCAGCTGTTTCTGCTTTTCTGTCAGTGGGGAAGTCTTCCTCATTATCATCTCATCCTGTATTCTGTACATTTTTAAGGGATTGCTTCATACCAGTCCTCCCTTTAGAGACCCTGCCCCTGCCTGGGATTTAAATGTTTGCATTGCTCAATTTATGCAACCTCCTTTTGAGCCTATGTCCTCAGCAGAGCTTAAGTACTTCACTTGGAAAACTGTTTTTTGGTAGCCATTACCTCTGCCAGACGTATCAGTGAACTGCAAGTTCTGTCAGTGGAACCTGATTTATCTCTTTTCACAGGGATAAAGTGGTCCTTAGAACCAAAAGAAGGTTCTTGCCCAAAATGGTTTCAGATTTCCACTTGGATCAGTCTCTCTCTTCCTGTTTTCTTCACTGATCATTCTTCCTCAGGAGAGAGGAGGCTACACAGTTTAGATGTTAAAAGAGCCCTTAGCTACTACATAGAACGTACCTAGGGTCACAGGTTTGAGTCCCTCCAGTTGTTCCTCACTTATGGAGAAGTGGGAAAGGCAAACCTGCCACAAAGAGAACTATTGCCAGGTGGATTGTGTCTTGTATACAATTCTGCTATGAGAAACTGGGAAAGATTCCACCCTCAGGCCTGAGGGCTCACTCTATAAGAGGTACAGCTGCTTAGCAGCCAGGGATATTCCTCTCTTAGAAATCTGTCAAGCAGCCACCTGGAAAACAGTCCATACTTTTACCAAGCATTACTCTCTGGATATCCAGGCTAGGAGTGATGCTCGGTTTGGCACAGCAGTACTTCAGAGCCTATTCCCAAAGTAGGTTCTGTCCCTCCTCCATGGAGGTGCTGCTTGGTAGTCTGCATTAGTCAGAATACAGCAAGACTTCATGTTGTCTGAAGAAAAAATTACTCACCTTAGTATTTATGTTTCTTCTATTGGAGTCTTGCTGTATTCTGATCTCCCCTCTCTGCCTTCCCTCTCAGAACCTGTTTTTTGGGAAGTGGGCTGGCAGGTGCAGTGTTGCACCTCAGGGGTACCCTTTTATACCCTTTGCTTTTTGTTTGGGTGTTTCTCTTGTTGTTATTCTTATTTGAATGGGTTTTTTGTTTTGGGTTTCCTGACTTGAGTCTTCCCTTGGGAATTCAAAACTTTTTGATGCCAGTTAGCTAGTAAAAATTTTTCAATTTCCACATAGAATAGCTAGTGAGTTTTTGCTCGTAAGAATCTGATGGTTAGATTTCAAAGGGAAACAGACAGAGACATCAACCGAGCTCGAGCTCAGCATTCTATGCTCTGCATAGAAAGTTAACCCTTTGTTCTCCGAGGCAGTTTAAAGGCTGGGGCTAACTGCATTAGTCAGAATACAGCAAGACTCCAGTAGAAGAAACGTAATTACTAAGGTTAGTAATTTTTTCTTGTTGGTGCCTCCATAATATTCTCAGGTAGAATATTCCATATCTTAGAAGTTTGTGTATTATAAAAATTTTAATATCTAATAGTATGTGCTTTATTAACTACAGTTTGCTTATTATGGGATCTTAAGTTTAGTTTCATTTGAAATCTCGTTATGTTACATTGTTCCATTAATGTCTGGTCTTTCATAATTCGGTACATTAATAACAGATCACCCCTGATTCTTCTGGTCTCCAGAGAGAAGAGATTTAAACTCTCCCATCTTCTACCACACTCCTTCATTTTTAATCCTTTAATGGATTTAGTCATTCTTCTTTGGACTCTTTCAAACTGGATAATATATTTTTTAAGGTAAGGACTCCAAATTGGAGATCCGTACTCCAGATGTGGTAAAACATAGGTTTTATATAGTTTTATAACACAAGTTTTGTTCCTGGAAATAAAGGCTTTCTTAATGGAACGAATGATGCTATTGCATTTTCCTGCAGTCTGAATTATATGTGAACCTGATGATAACTGAGAATTTACCCATACTCCCCAGGTCTTTTTCAGATATACTTTGTTTTAAAATTTTTCCATTAAGACAGTATTGATATTTAGGATTTTTTTTTTCCCAAAATGTATTACTGCACATTTAGTTTCATTGAATTTCATGTTGTTAATCTCCCCCCATTGTTCAATTTTCTCAAGGCTATCACTTAATTGTTTATACTTTAATAAGGATGAAACATCCCCACCTATTTTGTATCATCTGCAAATTTAGTGATGACTGAATCAAGGCCCTTACCCATATTACTTTTATATATAAGCCAAACAGTACCGGACCCAATACTGAACCCTGGGGGACTCCACTGCAAGCACTACCTTCATCAGAAAGAACAGAATTTATTCCTACTTTTTGTTTTTTTATTCGTCAACCAATTCCCAATCCATCTCACAATATATTTGTTTAGACCTATATCCCATAATTTCTATATAAGTTTATTGTGTGGTACCGTGTCAAATGCCTTTCCCAGATCCAAGAGGATTACGTCAATGGGTATTCCTTTGTCTAGGTTTCTACTAACAAAATTATAAAATATCTAGTTTGTATTACATGAAAGTCCCTTCCTAAAACCATGTTGCGAGGAGTCCTGCAATCCCAATGCAACTATATCATTCCCAATTTTATTTTTAATTAAGCATTCCAAGGTCTTGTAACAGATTGATGTGAGACTAATGGGCCTATAATTGGCCACATTTGATTTATTTCCTTTTTTGTGTATTGGGACGACTATTGCATTACGCCAATCAAGTGGAATGTTGCCAGTCAAAATAGATTTATTAAATAAGGTGGTCAGTGGCCTTGCAACCACATCTAATTGTTTCCAGACTATGGAATCAATATTATCTGGTATCGATGAGGAAGATATACTTATCTTATATAATTCTTTAAGTGACATGGTTGATACTAAATACCTCTGATATATCCACACAAGGAGTAATCACATTAGATTTATTTCCTTGATAAATCGCTGTAAAATAATTATTAAAACTATTTACAATTTCCTTTTTTTTTTAATTCACCATTAACTATTACAGAGTTGATTCTGTTATTACTTTGTTATTGTTAATGTAAGCATAAAAGGCCTTATGATTCGTATAGCTAATTTGTTTTCAAGTTTTATTTTCTCCTTTTTTATTAATGGTTTCAATAATCTCTGTTGAATCCTATACTTGTTTAATTTGTGATGAATTAGACTTGTATTTTCTAAAACCTTTATTTTTCTTTGTTATTTGTGATTTGATTATCTTACTAAACCATGGAGGAATAGTATCTTTTTTTATTCAAATTTTTACTCCTAGGGATGTGGTGATCAGTTATCGCTTGTATTTTGGATTTTAATTTATCCCACATAAGATTGACCTCCATATCGCAAAACCAGTTAGTACTATTAAATGCTTCAATAATTTGTGGCCAATTTGCTTTTTTATAATCAAATGATGGAAAACTTCCATTGTTTTTGAGCTTTCTAATATTAAGGGTACATTCGATAGTGTTATGATCGGAGCATCCTAGTTGAGAAATAACTTCTATACTACTAATTCTTTCCTTGGAGTTTGTGATTACTAGGTCCAAGTATGTTCACAAGTTTTTTTCTGTGCATATCTTCCCCGTCTTCCACTGAGCGGGGAAAAGTGTGCCCTCGGAAGACAGATTCTGGCTAAAGACAGCCATTCGACCTGCCTGATTTGTTTAGGCCCATCTCACGACTTGGAGGCCTGCCTGCATTGCTGCAGTTTTAACCGCTGCATGCGCATCCGTCGACTGAAGGCCTTGAAGACCCATCTCTTGGAGCAGCAACTAGCCGCCATGCAGAGGACCTCCTCCAGCCACAGTTTTCTCTTCATTCTCAGTCCCATAAGGAAAAAGGGAATCCCAGGTTGGGCTCCTGCTCCAGATCTCCACTTTGGAAGGCAACTTCCTCAAGTCCCCACTCCTGCAGGAGAGCAGACTCTGCCCTCGCCCCCAACAGCTCTCACATCCTCTGGGCTACTGTCGATGAAGCCCCACTGCCCTAATCCAGACCTCGGTCAGGGGGGACTTCGGGGCAAGGGTCTTTGGCCCCCTCCCTGAGTCTTAGGCCATTCCAGCATTAGTCAGGGCCTAAGCCAGGGTGCATCTGGCTCCTCCTTGGATGGTGGGCAAGGGCCTGTCATCCGCCCAGCTGGAGCATCCTCCTTGTCGGGTCTCTCGTCAGGGTCCAATGGCAGAAAGAGATGCCTGGAGCAAGAACTCCAGTCCAGAGTACACTCTTGTAAACATAAGACGATGGATACTCATTGTCAGACCTCCACGTCTGTCTCTCCAGGGGTAAACTGGGACGACACGGCCTCTGCTGGATTCTCACAAGCCGCTGTCAGGGGCTCAGCCACCAGCTAAACCGGCACCCCCGTCTCCAACGCCAGATCAACTGACATCAGATGGCCCCCGACCAGCTAGACAACCTGGTGTCACCCACCCTGCCACCTGGGGGACCGCCCCCAGAGACGCCAGCATCCCCAGACCTGAAGGCAGGGCCTTCAGCGCCTTCAGGCCTGACTCCTGGTAGACCTGACGTACCTGCCCTGGTGCCAGACAACCCAGGAGTTCCCCTAGTCCCACTGTCGAATGTAGGGACCCTGTTTACATCATGGTGGAATACCATAAAAGGGGACCTCCTGCCCAAGGAGCGCCCGACCCTTTTACCAGATCCGTTTCCCTTAAAAGTTCCTCAAGGACCTCAGTGATCACCCACCTCACCACCCAGGAAACCGTCGCCTCCACCGAACAAGGTCATGCCTCCTCCGTACTTTTCTGATGAAGGATCCCCTAGGCATCATAGGCGAATACCTCTCTCTTGTCACAGTCCTCCTCCAGACACCGGCCCCACTGTCACGGTTGCCGGTCCAGGAGGCCTCCAGGTCCTCTGAGGGATTTGCCTCTCCTTCTCAGCCTGATGTCCACTGTGATTCTCCCCAGTCGCCCGCGGATGACTCTCTCATGGACATGATGCACCATATTCAATTCCTGAATCAATGGGATACCAAAGACCTGGACCCGGAAAGATGGCGGCTTGCCCACTTTCTGGGAATGAGTGATCCTAAGCCAGTAGTTGTGCCACCCTCGGTGGCTCCCTTTCACGATGTCTCCAAGCTAGCTTGGAGACACCCTTCCTCAACATCAGCCTTTCTGAGGAGGTGAACAGGCTGTATAGGACTCCTAAAAATGAGTCCTTTTTGGGAGAACACCCAAAGGCTGACTCTGTGGTCCTCACGGCAGCCCATGGCAAGACTAAACAGCCTCTGCACATGAGCTCGCAGTCCCCAGATATCGCATCCAAAAAGCTGGACCAATTTGGCCACAAGATTTACTCCTTGGCCACCTGCACCATATGTTCACTGAATTTTCTGGCACACACGGTGCAGTATCAAAATCCTTGTGGCAGAAAGCCCTGGAGTTGGCCCAAAAACAGCCTGACTCCCCCAGAAGTCCGAACTGTTAGATCTCCTCCAGTCAGGCCTGGACATAGGAAAACACATTTTATGGCCTTCTATGACACGGCAGACACTGCAGCTAGAGCAGCAGCCACTGGCATCTGCTTGAGGAGATACTCCTGGTTCAGGGTTTCTGACTTCAAACAGGATCTCCAGGAAGCCATTTCTGTATGCTCCTTTCCACAGGTCTGTGTTATTTGGAGAGGGCTCTGAGAAAAGTATCACAGGCCTTCAGGACTCTGACAAAGCGGTCCAATCCGTGTATCCAATGTACAAATCAGAACCACACCCAGCAAGATGGAAGCCTTTTAGTCACCTCACGGGTCAGAGATCCAAGGGGCAACAAGCAAGAGGACCCTTCAAGTGCAAGGCCCCCTCACAGCCCTCAAGTGCCATGGGATCTCAGAACACTTAAGTCCTCCCAGGTTGTCCTGCCTACTCCTGGAGCCTCTGCCTGACTTCCTGCCTGACTCCCCTTCTCCAGCAGAGTCCGTGGAGGAAGTGGTAGGGGGTCAGTTCTTCCTCTGTTTAGAGGGCTGGAGCAGAGTAGCAGCAGATGTCTGGGCCCTTCAGGTAGTAGAGAAGGGACATATGCTGGACTTAATGCAGATGCCTCCAGACAACCCTCCTGTCCCTTCCACCTACTTCCCATCCCACACCGCCCTCATCCATGAGGAAATTCAGACCCTCCTGGAAAAATGGGCCATAGAACCCATTCCCCCTTCCCAACGGAGGAAAGGATTCTTTTCCCACTTCTTCTTGGTCCCTTAGAAGACGGGGCATCTCCGTCCCATCCTAGACCTAAGCCTCCTGAACAGCTACATACAGTACAAGAGGTTCAGGATGATTACCCCTCAGAGTCTTCTCCCCATGCTTTGAGGAGATTGGCTTTGTTCCCTCATCGTGCAGGATGCCTACATCTATATCCTGGTACTTCCGGGCCACAGGAGGTTCCTGCGGTTCTCCTTCCATGGAAGCATGACCAGTTCTGGGCCTTGCCCTTCGGTCTTTCCTCGGCACCACTCATCTTCATGAAGTGCCTTGCAGTGGTGGCTATGGCTCCCAGAAGATGGGGCCATTACGTCTACCTCTACCTGGATGACTGGCATCTGGCAGCCCCCAACAGGGATTGGCTACTGTCCACCCTGTCGGAAACCTTCCAGCTGTTCAGGGATCTAGGCATCACACTGAACATCACAAAATCGTCCCCTTGGCCCAGCCAGTGTCTGCAATACATAGGGGCCATTTTGGATACCTCACAGGAAAAGGCCTTTCTTCCTTCCGACAGGGCAGCATGGGTTCGAGCACTGGCTCAGAGGGTCTCCTCTGCCCGTCAAGTTCCGGCCTGGACTATGCTCCAGCTACTCTGCCACACGGCAGCAGCTATAGTGATGGTCCCATTAGCATGACTATACATGAGAGTTCCCCAACGGACTCTGAGTTCAGTGGGACCAACGGGCGGGCGAGCTCAATCAGCCCATTCTTATCTCCAGAGCAGTGACTCAGACCCTTTCTTAGTGTCTGACTCCTCTCAATTTGGAGTCGGGAGTGCCCTTTTAGAAGGGCTCTCCACAACAAATCTTAATGACAGACATGCCAGGTCTAGGGTGGAGAGCACATATTTGGGATCGGAAGACCCAGGGTTCTTGGTCTCCAGTAGAACAGAACCTGCATATCAACGTCCTGGAGATGAGCAGTTCTTTATGCTCTTCAGGTGTTCCAAATAGACCAGCTTATGGGGCCCCTGTTGATTAAGACTAACAACATGTCTGTTGTTTTTTACATCAACAAACAAAGGGGGGGGGGAGACCCACTCCTGTCCTCTCTGTTGGGAGGCTTTGAGGGTGTGGTTGTGGGCCATAGACCACGGTCTATCCCTCTCCGTGGTTCATGTTCCAGGAGTTCAAAACACCTTGGCCAGTGGACTCAGTTGATCTCAGTCCAAGGTCCATGAATGGGAGCTCCTGCAGTCAGTAGCGGAGGACCTATTCGAAAGATGGGGACATCCAGATCAGGACCGCTTTGCATCCCTGTCCGATGCCAAACTGCCCAGTTTCTGCTTGCTAGATCCAGGGCCTGGTGTTTTTCTGGCAAGACGCATTGTCCTTTTCCTGGACAGGGAAATTTCTGTATGCCTTTCCTCCCTTCCCTCTCCCCCAAAGGGTCCTCCTCAGACTCCAGGTGGAGAGTGTGGACATGATTCTAATTGCCTCACTCTGGTCCCACCAGATTTGGTTCCTGCTACTAAAGCAGCTTGTTGTGGAACCTCCGATTCCCCTGCCCCTGTCCTCACACTTGCTATCCCAGGAGCAGGGCGCCATGGTTCATCTGGATCTCAGATCTCTACATCTGCATGCCTGGCTCCTACAGACATAGTCACGACCTGCTCCGGAGTTTCCCTGAGGGTCACAGGTCTTGGTCATGGCTCAAAAACCTTCCACTAGGGCAACTTATGCCATGAAATGGAAGCATTTGTCTGTGCTCTTCTGCCCACGGCCTGGATCAGTTCACCTGTCCAGTCAACTCTATTCTGGAGTACCTCCTGTCCCTCTCTGACTTAGGTCTCCGCTATTCTTTCATTTAGGTGCACCTTTTGGCAATTTCAGCCTATCATGTACCTGTGGAGGGCAACTACGTTGCCCAGCTGGACTCGCCCAGCACCTTTCTGCATGGCATGCTGCATCTAAAACCCCCCATCAGGGACCCTAATCCCCCATGGGATCTTTTAATTTTGTTAGAGAAGCTCACTCTGCCCCATTTTTGAGCTAGCCACGGATTGCGAGCTTCACTTTCTGCCGTGGAAAGCGTTCTTTTTAGTTGCCATTACCTGGGCTCAGAGGATTTCTGAGCTTCAGGCTCTGATGTGTTGAGCCCTACTTGTTTTTCCTAAGTTTTTTCACAAAGTGTTGTCCAAGTTTACCCACAGTCAGGACATCCACTTACCTGTGCATTACCCGGAATATGCTAATCTGGGGAAAGCCCTTATGCACACCCTTGATGGACATGGGGTACTCTGTTACTATGTGGATTGCACCAGATCCATTCGGAAATCCTAACAGCTGATCTCATCTGTGTCAGTCTTCACCATTCATCACTAGTGGGTACAGTGCCGGTGCTAGGACCCTGCGGGAGCCACAGGGCCAGTGCCACCCTCAAGGTCAATGTTCTGTGTGGTGCTCGTGGGTTGGCCATTATCTGTCGTCGACTCCACCCCAGCCCCAGTTGTTGTTCTCCTGCTGTCGAGTGAAGACCTCGTGTGGAGACTCTGGAGCAAGACTGCGTTTGCAGCCTAGTTCGTCGACCGTGTGTGTGTGTGTGTGTGTGTGTGTGTGTGTGTGTGTGTGTGTGTAAGTGCGTGCGCGCCTCAGTTCTGTTCGCCCTGCTCGATGTCGCTTCTGCTGGTAAGATCATTTCATTACTTTTAAGCGGCGTAGAGTACTGTTTCTGTTATTGTTTGCCGTACAGTCATGTCTTGTCCGGGGGTGGTAAGAAACCGTCGAAAGCGGTGCAGCCTCCTATGTGTGGGTGCCCTGTGGGTGCCTTTATTCCATGATGGACCAGGATGACTGCTGCCTCTTCTGCCTCAGCCCGACCTACGATATGGACAACTGTGATGCCTGCTTTCCATGGACCCGTCGGTTATTAAAGAAATCACGCGTTTAAAGTTGGTTGCGCTGCCGACTCGGAGGATGGGTTCAGCAGTCGACAGGCCAAAAAGAGGATTCTCGGCCCTTTCTCCAGGTCCCCTCTCGGTCCTACACGGCCCGTGGAGGAGGGGGCTTCCACCTCTCTTAGCCTTGCTGCGCCGGGGGCTCCTTCCGTGGTGCAGGAGGCCCAGTCTGTCCCTCTTGGGGGACAGTCGGGAGGCACTGCTTTCGCAGTCACCTCTTCGGAAGTGAAGGCTCACTCAGTGTCGTGTTCTGGGCCCTCCGGGTCTGGACCAGCACCATCCTTGGTGGCGTCTGGCAGCGCCGCTCTTGGTCCCAGCACCATTCGTGGCACCGCGTGCTTGGAGGGCAGCGCCGCAGTCAGCACCAGGCCGTTTCTTGGTGCCGCTGTTGCTGCTGGCGCCATTCGTGGCATCGGGGATGTCGGTGTCGGGAGTAGTGCTTCGGCGGTTTCTGCGCCTGTTTCTGGCGCCATGCGCGGCGCTGGGACTTAAGCCGGTGCCACCCCTAGAATGATACTGGGGGATGGTGATGCAGCGGTTGGTGCCAATGGCTCCGGTGCCAGGGGCAGCGGCGCTGCAGCGGTGTCGCGCCAAGACTCCGGTGCCGTTCGCGCACTGGGGAGTATGGTGGCGTTGGTGCGGTGCCATACTTGGCTCTGGTGCTGCTTTCTGTGCCGAGGGAGGCGGCGCCGTGGAGGGTGGTGTCGGGCGTGGTGCCATGCTTGACTCCGTTGCCATCTGTGGTGCTGGGGTGGAAGGTGGTCTGACTTGTGGTCCAGGAACTGAGGGGGATCGAGGGGTTATCTGTCATCGAACCTCGGAGTCTACCTCCTTGGAGGTGGACTCTGGATCTCATCCAGATTGGCTCTCAGATTCTTCGGAATTCTCTGATCCCTCAGTTTCCAGCACTTTGACCCCCACTGGTACTGACCAGCCAGCAGTGGTCCCCGTGGCTACTGCCGTGCAACCTGGGGCCACTGGCACTTCTGCTCCTCCAGTTGGGACACCCCCTTCCCTGGTGTGTTTGGACAGTCCAAGTTTGGGACAGCCCGGGGCACGCCAGGAAGGGGAGGGTACTGTTCCCTGGGTGGACTCCCTGGAGGCTGCCCGGAGTTGTTAGCTGCCTAGGCTGGTGGCTATGAGGACAAAGTCCTTCCCCGTCACTGAAGGGTTGAGGAGTAAGGGTGTGGTGCAGCGTGCCCTCACTGGAGCCCGGACGGGTTCTGGGAGGAGCTGCAGTGCAGACCCTTGCTCTTCCCTGGATCGGTCCTTGAGAGGGACTTCAACTTCTGAGGTCAGGGGCCATCCTTCTGGACTCGTACGGTCCCGGTCACCTCACAGGGGGATTTCTTCCCATGTGCGCAGCTCTGACCGTTCCGATCCAGTTGAATGGCTGTTAGCTACTGGGACCTTTGGGTCTCCCTCCTTGCAGGAAGTTTCCTCTTGGCCCCTCTGCCCTGACAGAGACCATTCTCCTGTTGCTAGGAGCTTGTCCCCCGAGCCTCTGTCTCCATCCTCGGCTATCCCAGGTATTCCCTGTCCTAGGAGACCTCTTACCTGGGAACAGTTCAGAGGTTCCGCTGCACATTTCCCTACCTATCTCCATGTCCTGGACCAGCAGGTGTTCCACCATGCTTCCGTGCAGCCAGACCCTGAACCTCAGAGCTCACCTGCATCTTCTTCCTCCTCCTCCTCGGAGTGAGAGGACTTATCTGTCCACATCTCCCCAGCATCTGAGCTTTCTTCCTATCAGCACTTCCTTGTGAGGATATTGGGAGAGCTCCATATTAACCCAGTCCCTGTCAGCAATCCCAAGCATGTGACGCTTGCCTTCTTAGACGAGTTCAGTGCAGCCAACATGGTGGTTCCCGTCTGGCCTGTTCCTTTCCAGGAGGCGTCACATCGGCTTTGGCTACGTCCCTTCTCCACTGTTCCAGCCCCAAGGGACCTACACCTACGGTATTGCACCCCTCCCGGGTCTCCAGGTTCTCTGCCTCATCCCTCTTCATGTGTGACCTCCCTGGATACCCCCTCTGGGCCTTGTGCCCCCTACTGTGACTGACCCCCAGACTCGGACTCTGTGGACTTCGATTTTTGGGGGAGAAGAGTTTTCTATTCGGCACGGATCCTCCTTTCTGTTGCTTCACATCAGGCCCACTTTGCAGCCTACGATAGGTTCTTGTGGTCCAGGCTAGGACAGCTCCTAGCCTCAATGCCTGATACAGAGGAAACCAGGCAAATCATTGCCCTCTCTGCTCAGGGCCTGGAGCTAGCAAGGCACCAAGCAAGGGCATCTTACAACACCAGTGAGGTGGCATCCAGAGCGATAGGGACAGCGATCTGCATTAGGCGGACGGCACAGCTTCGCTTATTCTGGTTGTCGCCCCTGGCCCGGCGTAGGGTGATCTCTTCCGCATACCGGAGAACCCACCTCTTCTCCCGCAGGGTGAGACGGCGACTTCCGGGGCACCTTCCTTCCCCCACTGGGAGCTCCCCCTCTCACCCGGACCAGTCTCGGGCCTCCCCAGTCATGTAAGGGTTCTCTCCTCCAGTGTCTCACCCATTGGAGGCTAAGGGACTTAGTTCCTTGGGGTAGTTAAGGGCCCCTTTCGGGGGTCTCTGTACTCACCCACTAGTGGTGAATGGTGAAGATTGACACAGATAAGATATGAAAATTACATACCTACTGTAATTGTTGATCTTTCTGTGTATCTTCACCATTCATCACTAAATCCCGCCTTCCTTCCCCCTGGGGCCTCAGTCTCTGGGTTCCCTCCTCCCCCTGTGTGTGTCTGTTGTTTTTCTCCCCACTCTCCTCTCCCTCGTGGTTGGGAGGAAGAGGACCCTGGAGAAACACAGGGAGGAACTTTCTCCTGTAAGGGGTATTATTGGGGTGTACGGGAGGGGGGCACTCTCCCCTGTCTTTAGTCTTCTCCCTCTCTTATTTGGGAGTGAGCATAGGGATCCCCGCTTTTTTCTTTATGAACCCAAAACGTTTGGGTTCATTTCCTAATGCCCTCCTGGCAGTTTTAAGTGTTTCCTATTTTGGGAGGGAGGGAGGGGAGGAGTACGAAACACACACCCATCCTGACCTTCCCCCCCCTTAAGGTTGGCCCTTTCAGGCGAATGCTGCTCTATAGTTCAGGCTTTGCCTCTCAGCAGCTATTAACCTTGGTCTATCATTATTGTCAGACTCCTAGGATGCAGGATTGTCTCTGGGGGTGTGGTGTGGTTCTCCTTTTTTTTTTTTTTCCCTCCCTTTTTCTCTTCTCTTTCCAGAGATTGGGGCCCCTTCCCTTTCCCCAATTTCCCATATCTGGTTTCTTTGTACTGTTTCATCTGTCGTTTATTTCTCCTTTTAGTTTGTGTGTGTGTGTGTGTGTGTGTGTGTGTGTGTGTGTGTGTGTGTATATATATATATATCCTTTCCTTTTATCTATCCCTTGGGCTGTCTTGCCCAACCCCACCTCCCTTTCCTTACACTCTCCATAGTTCAGGACTGGGGCGGAGTCTACATCGGATAACGGCCAACCCATGAGCACCTCGTAGAATGTCGGCCTCAAGGGCGGCACCGGCCCTGCAGCGACTCTGTCCATAGCAGTAAGGGGAGGAGGTCTCCCGCGGGGTTCCAGCTCTGGTGCTGTACCCACTAGTGATGAATGGTGAAGATGCACAGAAAGATCAACAATTACAGTAGGTATGTAATTTTCATTTTTTCTTTGCCTCAAGGACCTTGAGCACATCGGTGACTAAACACACTATCGAACTGGCTAGTGAACTGCATCACCTTTTGTTACAACAAGTACAACAAACCCTTACCAGGCTCGGTTAAGGGTCACTCCACCAGAGCGGTTGCTGCCTCATTCGCTTCCCTCAGGAATGTCTTGGCAGCGGACATTTGCACTGCTGCTACCTGGAGCTCAGTGAATACTTTTGTAAGGCACTATAGCTTGGACATTGCTTCTTGGCGAAGAGCAGGCTTTAGCCTTGCCATCCTTCAGGGACTCCTCTCATGAGGGCTCTCACCGTTTTTAGCACCTTCACCCTTCTAACCAGGGTTTCTTCTTTACTGCTTGATACTCAGTCCTTATTGTGTAGCCTGCTGCAAGAGCTCCAACTCAAAGTAAGATAGTACAGATCTTACTTCGAGATACAGCTCTTGCAGCAGATTACACCATTAGGACTGAAGCCGGCAGGCGCCAGGACCCCGGAGATCTTTTCTAGCTAGCTATCTTCAGCGGGGACCGCCCCGACGCCGGGTCCCGCCTCCAACGTCAGGCGTGGTACGAAAGGGGGCGGTCCCGCCAGAATCACCAGTTCTGTCCCGCCGTCGAAAGTGCATGCCTCGACCCTACGGTTTAGTCTAGCGACGCGACGCGTGGTTTTGAGAATTTTGAGAAATTTGTTGTGGAAGATTTCTACAATCAACGAGTGACCTGTCTGATGTCCTCTCCGATAGCCGGCCATTCCTCTAAGTGCGCGTGCGGCAAACAAATCCCGTTTAAAGACCCGCATTCCATGTGCGTCCGGTGCCTGGGCCCAGACCACGATACTAAGGCCTGCTCCCTGTGCCAGGGGTTCAATAGCTGCACCAGGATCCGCTGGCAGAAGGCCCTTCAAGCGTACCTCCTAGAAGAACAACTGCGGGCGATGTCGTCCAAGGGGATTCAGGCGCATCGCACGGCGAGAAGAAGAAGAAATCGAGGATCCGCCTGTCGCCAGTTCGCCTCCGGTACCTGAGCTCTGGGTCTCGGTCGGACCGCCTCCTTCCAGGGCCTCCTCTGCCCCTGCTGCGGTGCCCACCACCAGCCCGCCAGGCCTCTGCCGCCAGGCGCCGTCCTTCATCTTCTGCCCAGAAGGCCGTGGGCGGTCGGGGAACGCCACCACCACCAAGTCGGGCTCCCGCTCCTCGGCCCCGACGCCCGGTCTTCCTCTCCCGGAAGACCTTGAGCTTACTCCGCTGAGGGAGCCGTGGATCCGCATCGCCAGACCGCCGGGCCGTTCGCCACCGTTCCTCCGAGCCATCGCCGGGCCGGCCGGCGCTCGTCCTGCCTCTTCAGCGCTGCGGACGTCGGTGGGGGCCGACGTCCGCGCCGCCTGAGCCGAGGGCTCCTGAGCCTCCGACGCCGGTCGGACAGGAGTCCCTCACCGAGGAGGATTCGGCCCAGCCCGATGACCAGGCGGGCGTTCCCGGCCGCGAGGAGTCTCCCGCGGTCCTCGCCACTGCCCGAGGCACCTGGGAGCCGCCGCGGGACCCGACGTCCGCCCCGACCTCGGAGCCGAGGCGGGCTGTCCTGGCCGAGGTGAAGGACCTTTTTACCTACTGGTGGGATACCATCAGGAAGGACGTGGTACCCCCAGTCCTTCCTCCTCCACCTCCTCATCCTTCTACTCCAGCTCCGGCCCCACCTTCACCTGTGGGTTCAGCTGGCCGTTCTGTCTCCAGGGAGCCTGAGACTCCTCCCAGGGGCCGACATTCTAAAAGGAGACCTCCGTCCAGATCTTCATCTCCTGGATCACCCAGCCCTAAGAGGTCCAGGAGGCGACGTCGGTCGCCTCGACGGAGGACATGGGATCATCCTGTTCATCATCCAGATCCCCATCTCCGGTCTCGCTTCCCTCGCCGGACCCACGTGAGACTCCAAGGTCTCCTCCGGACGATCCATCCTTCATGGATATTATGAGGCATATCCAGGAGAACATGGGTTGGGAAGCAGAGGAACTTGACCCCGAAAGGTTACGCCTGGCAAAATACCTTCGCAGAAAGACCCTGAGCCTGTGGTGGTGCCACCCTTGTGGACACTGTGGACGCCACTCAAGGCTGATGGGAAGCTGCCCACATTCGCCTCCTCGGCGGTGTCAAGAAGGCTGACCGGGTTGTACAGGGCCCTATGGGGACCAATACCTGTCACAGCACCCTCTGGCTGACTCCTGGTGATCACAGCCTCACATGATCGGTCCCAGAGACCGCAACATTTGAGCACCCGCCACGGACCCCGAGTCCAAACAGCTGGACTCTTTGGGAGGCGCACTTACGCTCCGCGACTTGCGCCTCGGTCCCTGAATTACCTTACCCACATGGTGCAGTTCCAGAACGCCTGTGGGAGCAGGGCCTAGAGGTGGCCGAGGCGGCCGGAAGGTGAGCAGAAAGAGGAGATGCTTCAGCCCGGACGGGTTCAGACGTGGGGACCCAAGTCTTAAGAGCCGCATATGATTCAGCGGACTCGTCAGCCAGGGCGGTTGCTTCAGGTGTTTGCCTCCGAAGACACTCTTGGCTCCGTGTCTCCGGGTTCACCCCAGACATCCAGAAAAACATTATGGACGCTCCCTTTGAAGGTGAGGTACTGTTTGGTAATCCGTCGGAACGTATAATTACCAAACTCCAAGAGGCTGGAAAGGCGGTCCGGACAGTCCAGGCAATGTACGGGCCGAGGCTTGGCTCTTTCAGAGGAGCCAAGGCCGCTTCCTGTGTGGACCCAGAGGCAGCAGCCCCATCTGCCACACAACAAAGGGGCTCTGGCTGGGACCCAGGGAAGCAGCCCGCCAGCAGGGTCAGTGCTCTTCCAAGGCCACCCAGCCGGGCGGGTCCTTCACGCCACAGCATGACTTTTCCGGCCCCCGCCTCAGGATCAACGGGATGTTTCGTCAGGGGTCGGACATAACTTCCTGTCGGGATGGCAGGCGATAACCACCCACAGGTGGGTACTTCAGCTGGTCAGCAGAGGCCACTTTTAGAGTTCGCAGAACAGCCACCCTCGAGGCCTCCTCTGCTCTCCCGGTACTCGGGTCAGCACCGCGACTTAATTTGGCAAGAGGTGATCGCACTCCTGGACAAGGGGGCGATTCAGCTTGTCCCAGGAAACCAGAGAGGACTAGGGTACTATTCTCACTTCTTCCTGGTTCCCAAAAAGACAGGGGACCTCCGTCCTATTCTGGACCTAAGCGACCTCAACTTGTCAGTCGCATACAAAAGGTTCCGCATGGTGACCCTTCCGGGTCTAATTCCCATGCTAAAACAAGGCGCCTATTTAGCGTCCTTAGACATGCAGGATGCCTACCTGCACATTCCTATAGCTCAAGCGCATCAGAGGTTCCTGCGCCCGAGTTCTTAAGCCACTATTTCCACCCGAGCTCTTTCCTTCGGGCTGTCATCCACTCCAAGGGTTTTCACCAAGTGCATGGCAGTCGTGGCAGCTGCTCTAAGGAGGAAGGGCCACTATGTGTTCCCGCACTCGGCAGTTGGCTTCTCATGGCACCGTCTCCAGAGGAGGCGCTTCTGCAAGCGATCCACGACACTCAGGTCCTGTTCGGATCACTTGGGATTCTGATAAACCACGAGAAGTCGGTCTTGGTACCGCCGCGAACCTGCAGTTCATAGGTGCAGTGCTGGACACGGTCCAGGGAGGCTTTCCTCCCAGTCGACAGAGCGGGCGCATCAGGTCCCTCATCAGGACCCTATCAGCGAATCAGACCGCTCCGGCCAGGTCGGTCCTTCGCTTGCTCGGTCACATGGCTGCGGCCATTCCCACAGTCCCTCGCACGTCTCCACATGCGATAACGCAGTGGACGCCAAGGCGCAGGGACCAGAGGCAAGACCATCTGCAGCATCCAGTCAGAATCACGAAACCAGTGGTTCAGGACTGGCAATGGTGGTTAGTCCTCGGTCGCTCT
Source organism: Neoceratodus forsteri (assembly GCA_016271365.2). Taxonomy (NCBI): domain Eukaryota; kingdom Metazoa; phylum Chordata; order Ceratodontiformes; family Ceratodontidae; genus Neoceratodus; species Neoceratodus forsteri. The sequence continues at coordinate 839,290,286 of CM028134.1, forward strand.
CCAAGGGCGCCCTTTCAGCGTCCTCGAGATAACCCTCACCACAGACGCCTGGTCTCGGGTGGGAGCTCACCTGGATGGGGTGAGGTCTCAGGGTGTATGGAGTCCACTGGAAGCTCATTCTCACATCAGTGTTCTGGAGATGAGAGCGGTGCTCTATGCTCTCCAGGCTTTCCAATCCATGATCCCACCGTGTACCATCCTGCTTCAGATGGACAACACGGCGGTGATGTACTACCTCAACAAGCAAGGAGGCGCACACTCTTACCCCCTTTGCAGGGAGGCCATGAGAGTGTGGGATTGGGTAATCAGACACGGCGCAAGCTTAGTCGCGCTACATGTTCCCGGCGTGGACAACACGATCGCGGACGGTCTGAGTCGCTCCCAGGCCAGAGTCCAGGAGTGGGAACTTCTTCAGGAGGTAGCAGAGGATCTGTTCCTTCGATGGGGAACTCCAGAGTTAGATTTATTCGCATCCCCATCCAACGCAAAACTGCCCAATTTTTGCTCGCTAGATCCAGGGCCTGGAGTTTTCTGGCGAGACGCGTTGTCCCTCTCCTGGGAGAACAGATTCCTCTACGCTTTCCCTCCTTTCCCATTGATCCAGAGAGTTCTGCTCAAACTGCGCAGGGAGCGTGCGTGTTTGATTCTGGTGGCCCCATTATGGCCCAGACAAATCTGGTTCCCATTGCTGGCGCAGCTGTCCAGGGAACCCCGCTCCCACTACCCGCAGTTCTCACCTTCTGTCTCAGGAGCAAGGTTCATTTATTGCATCCGGATCTGCGGTCTTTGAACCTGCACGCCTGGCTCCTAGAGACGAGCCATCATACGACACGGGTCTCGCAAGAGACCGCAGAGGTACTTTCATGCCAAGAAGCCGGTTACCACGCTACTACGCCATGAAATGGCGCCGATTCTGTCTATGGTCACGGGCTCATGACCTTTCTCCTTTAGGTTGCCCTGTGGGGGCAGTCTTGGACTACCTCCTCTCCCTTTTTCATTCGGGGTTAGCCTACTCCTCTATTAAGGTACACCTTTGTGCTATTTCGGCCTATCGGTGGGCCAGCGCACCATTGCTCAACTGGACACCTCTCGGGAGTTCCTGAGAGGGGTGCTGCACCTTAGGCCTCCTATTAAAGATCCGGTTCCTCCATGGGATCTTCTTTTTGTTTTGGAGCAACTCACGCTCCCTCCCTTTGAACCAGCCATGGATTGCGAGCTACGTTTTCTGTCTTGGAAGACGACGTTTTTAGTTGCAGTTACTTCAGCCAGAAGGATTTCTGAGCTTCATACCCTGATGTGTAAGGAGCCTTATTTGGTTTTTCACCGAGACAGAGTGTCTCTGAGAACGAATCCTAAGTTTTTGCCTAAGGTGGTCTCAGCTCTGACCTTAAATCAGGATATCGACCTTCCGGTCTACTTCCCGAACTACTCCAATAGAGGAGAGGCTTTGCTTCATACTTTAGATGTTCACCGCAGCCTGAGGTATTACCTCAATAGAACTAAGTCCTTTCGGGCTTCTGAGCAACTTTTCGTGTCCTTCGCACAGAGAATGAGAGGTCGGCCAGTGTCTAAGCAATCCTTATCCCGCTGGCTTGTGCAATGCATCTCTCATTGCTACCAATCCAAACAAAAGCCCCTCCCGGGTTCCATCCGGGGCCATTCCACTAGGGGCGTAGCCACTTCTTTGCAGCTCTCAGAATGTCTCAACCTCAGCTATTTGCTGCAGGCACTTGGAGCTCTGTGCATACCTTTATCAGGCATTATAGTCTGGATACCGCTCTAGGCGAAAGGGCTGGTTTCGGCCAGGCCGTGCTGCAGGGACTCCTGTCCTGAATCGGGGCCGGATTGGTCCTCCTCAGTTTCTTCTTTTTCCTCCTCCCGGTGTGAAGGGGACAAGCTTTATTGCTTGGGAATCAGTCCTAATGGTTTAACCTGCTGCAAGAGCTGTATCTCGAAGTAAGATAGTACAGTTACGTAAGAACTTACCGTAACAGTAGATCTTCGAGAACAGCTCTCAGCAGGTACCTTCCTGCCCACCGTGTCCCCCTTGGAGGAAGTCTTTCGCTCGCTGTTGCTCCTCTTAAAAAAAAAAATGAATGATGAATGAGAGAGGAGTGAAGGTGAATATTCAGCCAGCCAGTCTGAATGTCCAGAGGGCAGGAGGTTATTTCCTTCCGCATGGCTGGGAGAGTGCAGGAGTCTGATATTCACCTGTAAAGTGAATGCCTTTTTTCATCCTGGGGTTTTCGTACCCCTTTTTGCCTTCTAACGGTGGATCCTCGGTCTCCCCCTCTATTGCAACCTCTGGCCGGGAGTCTCCGGCGGGAGAACTGGGGATTCTGGCGGGACCGCCCCTTTTGGCCTGCGCCTGGCCGTCGGAGGCGGGACCAGCGTCGGGGCGGTCCCGCTGAAGATAGCTAGCTAGAAAAGATCTCCGGGGTCCTGGCACCTGCCGGCTTCAGTCCTAATGGTGTAACCTGCTGCAAGAGCTGTTCTCGAAGATCTACTGTTACGGTAAGTTCTTACGTAACTGTACTTTATGTAAGAACTTACTGTAACTGTAGATCTTCGATAAGAGCTCTTGCAACAGGTGCTGACTTCCCTCCCTCCTTCCCCCCAGTCTCTTTGCTTCCTTTATTTGGGAACAGTCGAATCCTCCTTGGTTCTCCGATTCTTTTTTCGTAGCCGGGTCTCCGGCGGGAGAACTGAGGTGGGGCTGGGGACTGCCCCTTCATACCATTGGCCAACGTTGGAGGTGATCCAAAGTCAGGGGATGGTCCCCGCTGTATACTACTAGCTAGAGTTTTTCTTTGGGGTCCTGTTGCCTGGCAGCATAGTCCTTATTGTGTAACCTGCCGCAAGAGCTCTTCTTGAAGATCTGTTATGGTAAGTTCTTATGTAATTGTGCTCTTTTATTAATCCACTCCCCACCCCAAGTGTGCTGTTTTATTTTTGACATGCTGGAAACAAAATGTAACTCCCTCCCCAATGTTCTAATTTTCCTCCATGATCTCCCCCATCGGAGTCTGTTATAAAAATTACGAGTGAGTCCCCATGTCAGTGTAAAGTCGCAGCCGTTATTTTTAATGGTAGCAGTCATCTGTGTGGTTTCCGACTGCTACCATTGGCACTGTTTTGTGTTACGGTGTTCGTACTTGGTGCTGTTCTTGACCGCACTGTTTATACTGTGCTGTTATTGACAGCACTGTTCTTATTGGTGCTCTTCAGATATAGTGCCTTGTGGAACTAATTGTTTGGTACCATACTTAAGTGTTGATGTTTGTATTTTTTACAGCTGCCTATTCTTCAGAAACATGGAATAACCCACATAGTTTGTGTAAGGCAAAATATTGAAGCAAATTTTATTAAACCAAACTTTCCACAACAATTTAGGTAAGAAATCTGACAATTGTTGAGTATTGTTTGTGTCATATATGTTACCCCAGGAGAAAATGTAGAAATAATGAGGACCTTTTGACAAAAACAATATAGATTATTTTGATAGAATACCTCTTATATGGAATGCTTTGTTTGTTCTTCTCTAGCTTCTCTAAAAAGGAGTGGCCACTGGAAAAGTGGATTTGTTGTATAGTATGGTGCCTTTTAGTGTACTGGCATGGCTGTTGCATGTAGTAGCTATATAGCGTCCAAGCTTTCAGAGCCACATCAGCCCCTTAGAAACTTGCCTGTGTGGTCCCAAAAGCTTGTGCACTTGAACAACAATGTATATAATATTTGTGTTGAGCCAAGAAAACTTAGCACATAGAAATACGCAGTACATTAGGCAGTGAAGGCAGAAAAAGACCTCACAACTCATCCAGTCTGCCCTACCTATCTTATGTTGTGACTATCCTACCAAGTGCTCACTCCCCGGCATTCAGGCCAGCCTCCCCTTAGTAATCCCATGCCTATCCCACCCATGTTTAAATCCCACCACAGATTTGACACAGACCACCTCCCTTGGTAATTTATTCCACATTTACACTGCTTTCTGTCTAAAGAAATACTTCCTGATGTCCTTTTGACTCTTCTCCTGCTATTTTTATGGAGCTCCCCATGTGTCCGTGTTTTCACTCATTGTGAACAGTTCCTTTCCATTTACTCTGTTTATTCCACGTGGAAACTTGTCTCTGTCACGTCTCTCCTCTCCTGGCTGGCCTCCAGCCGTACATGTTGAGGTCCTCGGGTTTTTCCTCATTAGGTTTCCTCTGCTGTCCTGGGTCATTTTGGTAACTGTCCAGTGCACCACGTCCATCGTATCTCAATCCTCTCTGAAGTGGAACTTGAGTAGTGTGGACAGTCTCCAACAAGTCTTGTGGTTCGCTAGAAACAAACTCTGTACTAGAATACAGTTTATGGACGTCTTGTCGGCGCAGTGGTAGAACCACCACTTGCAGTGCCGGCAACCCGAGTTTGGGTGCGAGCTTGAGTCGAAGTTGGGGGGAGGGAGATCTGAGTGTCCCAGAGGTCACTCTTCTTCTTGGGAGGAGGGGGGAAGTGGTCGGGGGGGGGCCCATCAAACATTAGTACACTGCCCCCTGGATGCAGATGCAGGGGATGGTGTACCGTGGTTGGACCAGTAGTGGGAGGAGCTGCACTGACTGTGGATGATGCTACACTATAGGTGCATGCATCATTGCAGCCTTAGCACATGTAGCTCCTTCAGGACACAGGAGAAACTGGAAGGAAAAAGTTCGAGCCCTGTACCCGATACCAAGAGGAATCTCCCCTGCACTGCTGAGTGCCTCCTGGCCGCCACTGCCTCCTAATTTAATTAGTAGTTATGGGTATATCCCCTACACTCATCCCCTTGGAGAGGGTGCAAGCCGAGGCTTAGTGGAAGATGGTACCTTGGGTTCAGGCAAGGAAGAGAGTGGCAGACAGTCTAGGAGGAGAGTCTGGATGGAAGCTGGGGGACAGAGAACAAAGAGGAGAAAAAATAATACAGTTTATTTATACATCAGGGCACTAATTAAAACATAATATTCTAGGGACGTGGATATGTTGTTCATCCACATTTCTTGGCATGTCCCTTTCCTCTTTAATTCTTGCAGGAAGGTCTTCAAGCTGGCTTCTCCCACCCACCCGGGTGGTATAACCCTCTGCTCCACCCCATGACGTCAGATCTTTCTTTCCGCTGGAAGATACTGGTTGCCTCCTCTCCGCTACTGCGTTTTGTAGGCTCTGGCTTCAAATTCTTCAGATCTTCTGAAAATTCGGCTCGTTCGAGCTAGCGATTGCACTTTGTCCTATTCAATAATGTTTTTCACTGGTGCCCGCGCGGCCAGAAAATGTCACGCACTGATCTTCACACCGCATGCATGTACTGTTTGGGTGTCGGCCATGACACCCAGGCTTGCGATATATATCTCACTTTCCATCTGAACGTCCTTGACGTTTGTCTCGCACACCTTAAGTTGGGCAGGCCCAAGAAACGCAATCCTCCGGTGAAATCCAAAGAAGCCCAGTTTCCACGGCTGCGGAATCCACCAAGCAGTTAAAACAAATGCAGGCCTTCGAGGAGGAAGTGGCGCAGGCCACTGAGCTCTCCTCTTGGCTGATTTTCATTCCTCTCAACCTGGGCTCAACGTTCTCGGGTTCCTTCCGGGAGTTGTGCCAGTCTCTCCCCAGTAAGGACAAGGGTCAATCGGGCTCGCATATCACCCGATCCCATAAAAAGGACAAGGAACTGAGAGATTCTTTGTCTCAGCGGAGACGTTGAGATCGTGGAGGATCTTGGTCCAGGAAACTGCAGTCTCGATTGGCCTCGGAATTCGCTTCCTCGGCTGCTGGCTTCTCGGCTTTCGCTTGGTCAGTCGGCTGAGGCCTCGATCGACGATGCGGTTGAGAGCACTCTCAATCCTGTCAATCTGTTGTTGCCTGACGAGGCAGACAACTCTTTGACTAGGACCCTGGTCCTGCCCCTTCCTGATGAGGAGACCCAGCCAGCTGGGATTCCCATTGAGTAACCAGTCCATGATCTGCGGAAATCACCGGTTCCCCTGGTGTCTCCCATGTGACCGACAGAGCCAATGCGATCGAGGTAGAGATATCAGACCCCTTAGACCGACAGGCCGAGGAAAGCGCATAAACATGCTAAAAGGAGGTGATGCCACCGTTAATCCTTATCCTCCTTGGATGAGGAGGGGCTTCGGCAGAAACTCAGTCGACGCTACGAGGATTTAATGTGGCAACAGCTGATTCTGTCCGGGCAGAAGCCTGCTTCAGTTTCCACCCCGGCTATTACTTGACTTTCGCCTCCTAGGCCGAAGCAGACTCTACTAGAACCGTGAAATCGGTTCTGCTCGGAGCTGGCTAAACCTACCCCAGTTCAGCCAAATTGGTCTCCACAGACTGTGGTGGAGCTGCCACCTAAACAGCCTTCGGAGGCCTTACCGTAAGGATGCTCGGACGGTTCCGGGTCATCCATGTAGGTTATCGATCACCCTTACGCCTGACCGCCCCAGGTGTGTAGAGCGGGACCTTGGTGGCTGGCCGAGTTATCCGGATTCTTGGAATTTGGATGACACCGACCTCCACTGTCATCTGCTGGATGATGAGTCCATTGGTAGTCTGTTGATGGAGGAGGGCCCTTCGTCATTTTTTGGGATTCTTTGCCTTATCTCCAAATCTACGACGATGCCCCTCTAACCTGTCCAGAAAAGGATGGAGTACCCTCTTACAGATATTCTTAAAAGAGGGGATTCCCCTGTGGAAGCCTTCCCAGTGGCTGAGGCCATTGTTGGCCCGGCTTTGTAGCTATGGCAGCACCCTTCCTCCTGCCCAGCGCCGTCTGCCTGGATGGCCCGCAAGTATGCAGTGCCCATTGGGTCCCTCTCGGAGTTCATGGAACATCACTTGGTGGAGGGGTTAGTGACCGCTTCTGTGTTCAGATGCACAGGCAGTTCTCGCTGACACTGATCGACCTCCAGAAAAGGAGTCCAAAAAACTGGACCACACTGCCAGGAAGGTCTGTGCAGCCTCCTCTCTAGGCCTCCGTCAGGCAAGCTCGGACGTCATCATGGCACACTTCTCCCATGCCCCCCATGGCTCCTTGGATGAAGTTCTGCCACTCCTCCCCGCGGACCTTCAGACTACGGTCAAGCAGGTCCGGGATCAGGGCCGAGCCGTTGCCAAGCAGCAACTTCAGACGGCCTTGGATCTCGGGACTCTTGTGCTTGTTCGGTGGCAGCCATGGTTGCCATGCACCACAGGGCTTGGCTGAGGCTTTCCACCTTTACGGGAGATACCCAGCATAAACTCACTGATGTTCCTTTCCTGGCTACCGATCTCTTCAGCCCAGGTGTGAGTGGTCACCTTCAGTGAATCGAACAATCCAGTGCCACCTTGGACTCAGCTACTTGTGCCCAAAAAGATGTCCCTGGCTGTAAAAAGCAGCAGAAGAAGTCGTCTTTTCGGCACCCTGCTCCTGCGGCCAAGCAACCCTCCTTTCAGGGTGGGCAGCAACAGCAGGCACAGACTTGGCACTCATGGCCAAAGCTCTGACCTCCACTGGCCTGCAGACAAGGAGGTCGGGGTTCATGCTGTTTCCAATTTGGACTCTCTTCCTCCAAGCCTGCCCAGTGATGGGATAGGGGCTGCCACCCTATCCCCATCATGCCAGCTCTGGGTCCTCCCATGGGGGGTGAGCTCCATCACTTTCTTTCTGCCTGGTCCACTGTTACCACCGACAGGTGGGTCTTAGAAGTGGTCGGCCTGGGACTGCCTCTAGAGTTTGAGCAGTACCCTCCCAGCCGAGCCCATGCCTCATGTGAGGAGAGGGTATCAGCCCACACTCTGTGGGCTCTGAGAGACGACATAGCCCAACTCCTCCTCAAGAAGGCAGTGGTTCGAGTGGCAGATCCTCCAGTCAACCCAGGGTTCATTTCCAGGTACTTCCTGGTCCCAAAGTGGATGGGGAGCTGGCACCCCATTCTGGATGTGTGCGACCTGAATCAGTATCTTAGGCCATGCACCTTCAGGATGGTAACTTTGTCCCAGATCATACCATCCCTGGAGCAAAACATGTGGTTCTCCTCACTGGATCTACAGGACGCATTCTTTCATGTCCCAATCTGTCGTCCTACGAGCGGTTGCTCCACTTCAGAACAGAGTGACAAAAAAGTGGACATTCAATGAGGCACAAGTAAGAACAGTTGCAGAGTTTAGTTAACATATTGATTGATTGAAATATTGGATGTTTAGTTTAGGTATGGTTGTTTTTTGTAGTGTATGATTATGTATATTATGTTGTTATGTTATGTCCTAGCGATTGTGATTATTTTATGTTATCATTTTATATTGTTGATGTCTATAATATTTTAAGTAACTGATTGCTGTTTTGCACAAGGAACTCACTGGAAATGAGCTAATCTCAGTTGAGTACTCCTAGTTAGTCATTGAATAAAATCTAAAATGAAAATGAACAGAGGGAACCCTGTGCGAGTTCCGAGCCATGCTATTCGGCCTGTCTTCGGCCCCACGGGTCTTCACCAAATGGATTGCAGTGGTGGCAGCTCATCTCAGGCATTGAGAGGTCAGAGTGTACCCTTACCTCGACGATTGGCTCTTAGCAGGTTCCACCCAGCAAGAGGTGGTGAGGTCCAGGGACCTGGCCCTCCAGACCTGCTCTCAGCTTGGCCTCCTGATCAGCGAGGCCAAGTTGAAGCTCGTGCAGTCTCAGGTGATATGCTTCATCGGGGCAGAGCTCGACTTTTGCCAAGCCAGAGCATGGCTCCCAGCGGACAGGGCAGAGGTTCTCTCCTCCTTTGCCCAATCATTTCTAGTTGGGCACTTGCACCCTGCCCGGGACTTTTTTCACCTTCTAGGTTACATGGCAGCGTGCACCACCGTGGTCCATTGGGCCCGGTGGCATATGTGCCCCCTTCAATGGGAGGTGGCCGCCCAGTGGTCTCAGTGCATAGGTCATTTCAACCAGCTGATAACTGTGACCCAGAAGATGTGGGACGCTCTCCAGTGGTGGACTGTCCTAGACCATCTGCAGGAAGGAATCCCGTTTGTCCGCCCTGAGCCGACAGTCGTCCTTATGACCAATGCCTCTCTCATGGGCTGGGGAGCCCACATCGGGACAACAGGGACCATGGGTTCTGGACCCCCGAGGAATCCCGATACCATATCAACCTGTTGGAGCTCAGAGTGGTCAGACTGGCGTTGTCAGCATTCACTCAGCAGCTTCGGGGTCAAGTGGTTTAAGTCCTGACAGACAATACAACAATCATGTACTGCCTCAACAAGCACGGCAGCGCACACTCCCGGCTGCTGTGCAGGGAAGCACTCCACATCTGGACACTCGTGAGCCAACTGGAGGCGTATCTCCTAGCCATCCATGTGGCAGCAGCCTCGAATCAACTGGCTGATGCTCTCAGTCACAAAGGCGAGACATCCCATGAGTGGTCTCTCCATCCAGGGGTAGCTCACAGCCTGTTCTCCCACTGGTGCAAACCGATGGTGAACCTGTTTGCCTCCAGGGAAAACACCAAACTGAGGCTGTTTCATGCCCACCCCCCTCAGCGGAGATTGCTGCAGGGGGATGCCTTCTCAAGGTTGTGGACCCCAGGCCTCTTCCATTTCCCTTGATCCACAAAATACTCCTCAAGGTGAGGAGAAATAAGGCGCAGGTCATCTGGTAACCCCAGATTGGCCCCACCAGTTCTGGTATCCAGATCTCCTATGCCTCAGCAACAGGCTACCGAGGCAACTTCCAGCACTCCCGGACCTGATATCTGTCAATCAGGGGAAGGTATTCCATCCAGACCTTCAATCCCTGGTACCTGAGCGTCTAGAGTTCCAGGCTTTGGGTCTCTCTGAGGATGTACTTATAGTAGTGGAAGCATCCAGGAAGGAGTTGACCAGAAAGTGCTATGCCTTAAAATGGAAAAGATTTTCCATTTGGTGTCAGGGCAGTGGCCTGGACTCTGTCCTGTCCTGTGGCTAGCATTTTAGACTACCTTTGGTCTCTGTCCAATGGGGGTCTTCGGTCTTCGACCCTTAAGGTGCATCTGGCAGCCATCTTTGCTTGCTGGGCGTGGGCTGGTCAGCAGATGGTGGCACAGGAGAAGGTGATCTGGCACTTTTTCAGGAGCCTGGATCACATATCCCTTCCAGTGTGTGAACCTCCACCTCCATGGAGTTTACTGCTGGTCTTGGCTAAACTCATGGACAAGCCATTCGAATCAGTGCACAAGTGTGAGCTATCACACTTGTTGTAGAAGTCTGCCTTCTTGGTGGCTATCACGTCAACCAGAAGGACTGGGGAGCTCCAGGCACTTTCAGTGGAGTCTCTGTATCTGGTCTTCCACAGGAACAGATTTGTCCTGCGCCCGGACCCAAAATTCCTCCCGAAGGTGATGTCAGAGTTTCACCTTAATCAGGTATTGACTCTGCCTGTGTTCTACCCAAACTACACCTCGGATGCTGATTACGGGCTCCATACCTTGGACCTGAGACAAGCGCTCTCCTATTACAAGGAGAGAACAGCAGAAATTCAGGAAAGAGGTTCGCCAGCTATTTGTCACCTACGCTGAAGCCGTTTCTGGCAGACCTGCAGCAAAGTGGATGATTGGCAGATGGATTACATCTTGCATTGATCTCTGCTATAGGTTGGCGGGTAGGGAGCCTCCCGTAGGGCTAAGGGCTCATTCCACTCGCCATACTGCTGTGTCGGTGGCTGCTTCCAGGGACATCCCTATTCAGGAAATCTGCCCGGCTGCTACCTGGAAGACAGCAAACACCTTCATCACCCACTACCACATCGACCTTGAGTAACGCTGGGATGCTGGTTTTGGGGCCTCAGTTCTCCAGTCTCTGTTCCCTAAGTAGGGGGTGTGCACCTTGCCTCCCTTCTCCCAGAGAACTGCCAGGAGTCTGCCAAGAAGTGTGGATGAACAGCATATCCACGTCCCTAGAAAAACAGGTTACTCACCTGTAACAGTAGTTCTAGGAGTGGTATATGTTGTTCATTCACACTGACCCACCTGACCTCCCCGGCTGCGATGCACAAACCTGGATTCCAGCGGGCTAAGATCTGGCATCATGGGGTGGAGCCACGGGTTATACCACCTGGGTGGATGGGAAGAACCAACTTGAAGACCTTCCGGCAAGAATTAAAGGGGAAAGGGACATGCCAAGAAGTGTGGATGAACAACATATACACTCCTAGAACTACTGTTGCAGGTGAGTAACCTATTTTTTTGTTAGTTGTATCTTACAGGCCTTTGACATTTAAGCTGGAATAAAAAAGGAATGGTTTTGAAAACAAACCTTATACAGTGTTGTTTTCATGTATAGTGTATATTGTAAACAGTGCTGTGATTATAGACTGCATAAAAGCTTGCTTGTAATATTGTGCTCTGGCTTGCTCTGGGTCACTGCTGGTATCCCAAAACACTGCCATGTGGAAGATCTGGGTTTGATAACTGAACATGACTCCTTTACCCTGGCTGGTGGAGCTCTAAGCAGGTTGAGCAGCTGAGGCAGTATATCTCTAGAAGGAGTGTTTGAATCTGGCTTTTGAGTGTTTTTTTTTTTTTTTTTGTGGCCTTGGCTCCAGTAGGACCATCAGTCCTGACCGCACCCCCACTACACCAGCAATTGCTTCAACCAGGACCTATCTTGTACCCCTGCGTATCCTCCCCCCCCCCCCGCCACTGGGCAGGGGCGAGAGGTCTTTCTGCCCTTGGAGCACAGTCCAGTTGGTGTTCGCTGGAGGCAGCATGGGTTGGGCAGCGGGCCCATCTTCATTCGCCAGAGCCAGGCTTTTTCCTTTTTCAGTTCCCCCACATTTAGTTGTGTGCAGTGATGCAGGTGTGCATGTAGAGGCTCACAGGCACCGGCTGCTGGACTTCCCCCACTGAGATGCACTTACTGCCATGCCACCACACCTCCATTTGGTGGCTGTCTAGGAGCGGCACATTGTGTCCCCCCCACCGTAGGAGAAGAGAGCAGTTCTCCAGACACTCTATCCACTCCTACCCCAGCTGACCCCTGGGGGCCTGAGCTTCCTCCTTGAGTTGCCCGCATGATGAGAGATGAGGTGTCCAGTACCTCAGCCCTCCACCCTCCAGGCTGGCTTATGGCTTTCGAGTTTAGCCACTTTAAAATCTAGTGTGGTTATATATGTCAGTGTGAGAAGAGCCAGACCCACAATGTAAGACAGGTGGATGACGCATCTCTGGAGCAATCACTCTTGTCTGTGAATGACAACTCCATGTTCTTAGACCCAGTCATCAGCCCTAGCTTGTGTATTGGGACCCTGCTGGTGTTGGGGGTCAGGCTGTCGCTTGTTGAGCATGAGGAAGCTACCTGGAACATAGAGTACGTTTTTAAAAATGTTATGCTGTGTGTATAAAAGGCAGTGATTCATTATACTCTTTCGTCATTTATTGTAACAATATTCTTGTTTTAATTTCAGGTATTTAGTGTTGGATATTGCAGATAATCCTGTTGAGAATGTAATACGTTTTTTTCCAATGGTTAGTATTTTATTTCAATACTGTAAGCATCCACTTGTTATTTCTTTCAGTTAGCTATCTTTATAAGGCTACTAATATATGTACTGTACTCCATGCATCATAAAAGTCCTGCACTGTTTCTATTAACATCTCCAAATGTGATTCTTTAATTTTGCATTCTAGGTGAAAGTACCACTACAATTATCAATCAAAAAAGTCTCACAACCTTCCCAAGTGCAGACCAATCATGTACCAGACAATAGTGTGCAGAGAAAGCGTATCAAATTTATAAAAATCCACACTGCCCATTAAATATAATAAAATGCTACTCGACAAAGCCTGACAGCATTCCGCCAGGTGAGAAAGCGAAACGCTGTTGGGCTTTTTGTGTGTGTGTGTGTGGGGGGGGTGGCACTTTATTATATTTAATGGACAGTGTGGATTTTTATAAATTTGATATGCTTTCTCTGCACACTGTTGTCAGGTACACAATTAGTCTGCACTTGGGAGGGTTGCGAGGCTTTTTTGATTGATAATTGTATGAATTTTTAGCTTTACACAGCTGCAGACGGTGGGCAACCTCATTTTAAGGTTTTGCAAAGTGCCTCTACCCCTGAACTTTATCTGCTTTGCATGTTTCTCTATACCTGACATCATAATATGCTCTAAATATGCCATCATAATTGTTTCCACAGCAACACATTATGATGTTGGTTATAGACAAGCAGCCAGTGCCGATGAAGTCTAGGGGGTAGTGATCCTGTTTTCATGACAATGTGCTGAAAAATGTGAAGCAAATGCAGAAAAATTTATCCTTCATCAGGGGCTCTTTAAGCTTAATCTTAAAATCCATGTGAGATTTGAAGATCCCGATGTGGCCAGACAGCATTCCAAATTCTGGAAGCACATGAATTCAAAAGTCATTTGTCCCATGGAGGTCTTATTCAATGGAATGTTAACAGTATTGCATTTATAGATCACGAATTACATTTCCTATAATGTTGTATTTAAAATTTGACTTCTAAAAGGAGCCAAATAATCTTGCAAAAAAGTTAGCAGTGATGCATTTTCTGAGTCACCAGTAAAATGAAGTGTGCACAGTTATGTTATACAGTACAGTACATAGAGAATAAAGTATGGGTCGGGGTGTGTAACAAGACTTTACACACACCCAAGTTGTGGGATGCTACATAAACCCTGAGGGCGAAGCCCAAGGGGTTTGTGAAAAGCATCCCACAATGAGGGCGTGTGTAAAATCGAGTTTGACGCACATCCGACACATATTTTCTGTAATTGCTGGTATCTTTTTCGCTTTCAGCAATTATATGTAAAATAAAAGCTTCCGTGCATCCGCTGTGGTGGCTTCTCAGGTGCTGATTTGAATTGGCGATTTTAAAACATTTTTGTTTTTGTCCTGGTTTGTGAGGTTTTCACTGTGTAGGAGGAACAAAGAGCTTACGCCGAGTTCTTCTGGCGGTGGCGGTGCTGTTCGGGAGAGATGGGCGGTCTTGAGTGGTGGCGCTGCTGCATGAGGATCGCACATAGAAACATAGACTTGACGGCAGATAAGGACCGCTAGGCCCATCTAGTCTGCCCATTTCCTACCTACAGGATAGGCCGTAGATCCTAGTTAACCAACAGCCTTTATCTTCCTGCCCTCACAAGAATTGCCTCATGTCTGTCCCATGCATTTTGAATTCTCCCACAGTTTTAGACCCCACAACTCTCCTCAGGAAGGCTGTTCCATGCATCCACTACCCTCTCTGTGAAATAATACTTCCTCACATTGCCCCTGAACTCATTCTCCTTCTATCTTTAAATTGTGTCCCTTGTTCTTGCAAGTCTCTTTTTCGAAAGATGCTACCCTCTTGGACTTTGTTGATTCCCTTGAGGTACTTGAAAGTTTCTATCATGTCCCCCTCTCCTTCTTTCCTCAAGGGTATACATATTAAGCTCCTTTAGTCTCTCCTCATACGGCTTCTCTTGCAGACCCTGCACCATTTTAGTTGCCCTCCTCTGGACTGCCTCTATCCTGTCTATGTCCTTGGGAGATGGGGTCTCCAGAACTGGACACAGTATTCCAGATGGGGTCTCACCAACTGTCTGTACAGAGGGATAACAACTTCCTGTTTTCTGCTGCTGATGCCTCTCCTATACATCCCAGTATACCCCTGCCCTCCCTACTGCCTTCTCACATTGCTTGCTAACCTTAAGGTCATCTGATATGATTACCCCAGGTCCCTTCCTGTTTTGTTGTTGTTACTACCTCCCCACCCATTGTGTTTTCTTCCCTGGGTTCTTGTTTCCCAGGTGCATTATTTTGCACTTTTTGCATTGAATCCTAGCTGCCACGCCTGACCATTCCTCCAACCTTGCCAAGTCCCTTTCATCCTTTCCACGCCTCCTTGTGTATCAACCCTGTTGCAGATCTTTGTGTCATCTGCAAAATGCATACTTTTCCTTCCAGTCCCTCTGCAGTGTCACTGATGAAGACATTAAAAGGACTGGACCAATACTGAACTCCTGCGGTACCCCACTAGTAACCGCCTCTTTCTTCAGAGTGGACTCCATTTACAATTACCTTTCTGTGTCCTGTTGTCCAGCCAATGTTTTACCTAGGCTACCACCCTGGGACCCATTCCCAGGCTGGTTAATTTGACTATCAATCTTTGTGTGGACTGTGTCAAATGCCTTGCTAAAGTCTAGGTAGGCCATGTCCACAGCCCCTCCTGGTCTACTACTTTGGTCACCCAGTCTAAGAAATCTATTAGATTCTGCTCGACATGACCTTCCCGCTGTGAACCCATGCTGCCTTGGATCCTGTGCTCCACTGACCTCTAGGTACTCAACTATTCTTTCCTTCAGAAGTGACTCCATCACTTTCCTTACCACAGAGGTCAGACTGACAGGTCTGTAGTTTCCTGCCTCTGTCTTGGTCCCACTTTTGTGAGCAAGAGAACAAATTACGCCACGGTTTCCCTATGGGGGGAAAAGGGGAAGCTGGTTATTATAATACAATACACATTTCTTTTTAAGTTCAGTTGTGGGGCAAGATCTCTAATCAGGGATCCATATTCTAACAAGGGCACAAGGTTGTACTGGGCTATAGCAATCCTGGCATCTGAAGAAAGGCAGTCCTTTATTCCGTATAATACATATAACCTTTGATGAATCTCTTTAGTCATATCAATATGATCACCATATGATAAAGTGAGAATCTAGTTGTCTGCCAAGATATGACACTGTCCACAAAGTCTGATTTTTTGTGTTGTTGCTAGTAAGCAGGCAAAAGTTGTTCTTGTGTTTATTAACTTTAATGTCTATGATGATCATCTTAGTTTTATTCTTATTCAGCAAGAGCCTGTTTGCATGTAACCAATTTTGTTTCCTAAAACCATTGCTCAAGTTAGTGTTGAGTTCCTCAACTTTCTTTTTTAGAGTTGCTGAAAAAAACAGCATACTGCATAAATCAGAATGTCGGAGTGTCTGCATAGGATAGGTATAAGAGAACAATAGGGGCAGCATCCAGGGGTCACAGAGCACTGAGTGGAATGAAGGGGAAAAAACTGCACTAACACAAACCAGAAGAATCAGACAAGATACTTAAAAAAAAAAAAAAAAAAAAAAAAAAAAACTGGCAGTAGTGTATAAATACCATTAACTAGGTGAATTTGGTGCCAAACAGCAGCAGCAGTGACCTTGAGCCTTGTCTTGATTTATTTATTTTTGTTCATATTAGTTCCAGATACTAGGCATACAATTTGTAAATAAGGAGAATAAGACCGGACGTAGAATGGATCCCTCTGTAGCTCTAGAGAGGAGAGCATGACTCCTTCATATCTTTTTGCATTAAATTATTTTGAGATAAGATCATGCAGTACAGGTAACATGCAGCTATATGAACATTTTGCATTGTATAACCACAGTGGTAGAAGAATGCTGGAAGAAAAAACACTTGATACAATAATGGCAAACCACCTTACAATAAGACATTGGTTAAGGTAGAGACCAGTTTTGACCAAAAAAGAAAATGTAACAAGTAATAATAAAGACCAGCACTATGGAGTAACTGTGTGTAGTAGAGCTGCAAATCCTTCATAGCTGACAAGAATGATTTGTCCAGTAAGTCCTCCATATCTGACAACTTCAGAGTTTTGTCAAATAATTCTTAATACAGTTTAAGGAAGATTGTCTAAAGCACACGCTACTTGGCTTTAAAATTGGTAAATCATGATCGCGATCCAGTGCCTTGGTCAGATCCACAAATACTGCACAAGTAAGCATTCCTGCCCTGTGGCATACTATACTTGATCAGTAAACGTGACCATGGTAGTCTCTGTCCCATGAGCTTTCCTCCAGCTATGTTGACTGTGCGTCATAAGCATCAAAATAATTTGTTAGTACACTCATTTTTCTTGTACTTGTCTAGTGCGGAGAGAAAAGATATAGATCTGAATTTACTAGTTTGAGTTGTAGAGCTTCCTTAATGTACTGGAACAATGAAGAACTGTTTCCAGACTTCCAGTACTCAGAAGATGGAGAGATTAAAAATGGTAAAGGGATGTCCAGTGGCCCAATGCTGCCATCCTGGATGCTGGAGTGCACTCTGGGAGCTGCCTTGGGAGCAGGCTGTGGCTGAGACAGCTGCCGCTTGGCATTGCATCTCCAGACAGGGAGGAGTGGTGGTTCATTATTGAGCCACAGCAACACCTGTAGAAAAGGATCCATGCAGGATGTTGTATGCATGAATAAGCCACTAGTTGGCTACTACCCATGACAGTGAGGTGGGAAGGACACAAGGGAGAAAGGCGGGGGACAAAACATGCACCACAAGCCATCTGTATGATGGTCGCTGCCACTCTCAGGCCCCACTTCACTTGGATCCCCTATGGCTGTAGCATCAAGGGGAGTGGCAGACTGGGTAGGGAAGATCCGAGGGAAGGAGCAGGTGATGGCTTGGGTGTCTTAACAGCTGTATGAGAGAAAAAAAACCATCCACATAGCTTCCCCATATTTGATTTTTCAGTGCATTAAAAACAATTCTTACCTAACCAATTTCTGGACTAAAATATTTCATACATTAAGTAAAACTCTAAATATTCAGTTAGATAATACACCATTAACAACTGTGTTTGCACAAGTAGAAGATTCATTAAATTTAGATCCGTATCAGAAAACCTTTATTGTGATGGCCGTGATTTGGGCAAAAAAATGTATTTTAGTCAAGTGGAAAGACCCATGCCCCCGTATGAAACATGGATAAACTATATGGTGGATGTCATGAAGAAAGTAAGAATTTATTACATGAAAAATGATGGAGATAGCTCTTTTGAAAGACTATGGAATCCTTTTAATATACAAATACAAAAAGAAATTACATAAAAACAACAAACTAGGTGGTTAAAGTTTCAGTCGGTTTTTAAACCGAAAAAGTTATCCGCATAGTCGGTTCAGTCTCTGTCTGTGGTGCCGTGAGTACTAGATAGGAATTGTTCTGTTTTTCTGTGTGGAACTTGTAAAAGTGCAGATCGGTTCGGCTGAACCGGCCATTTGATAGTGAGATTTTGTGTTTTAACTTAGTGTGTGGTTACCAGTCCTTATTGGTTCTAAAAGAAACGTGTTTTAGTACGTTTTTTTTCCAATACCCGTGACATGGTTAGGAACCGATAAGGTAGTCTTGCCTGGCGGTTGCCATAAAAAGGGTAAGTTGGTTAGGTTGGCCATGTCTGAGAAACCCAAGAAAAAACCCGGGCCCACTGGGTTTCAACACTGCAGTGAGTGTGGGGAGGTCTTTGCTAAGGCCGATCCCCACACCACCTGTGTTTATTGTCTGGGGTTTGACCACCTCGATTCAGACTGCCAAATATGTAAAAACTTTCCCAAAGCTACCCTTGAGAAGAGATTAGGTAGACTGAGGGAAAAGGAGGCCGAGAAGCCCACTGACCCAGATGGCCAGCCCGGTTCGGTTCTGACCGAACCAGAAGGAGTGCCCTCTGACTAGGGCGATACTTCTTTGGGCAAAAGGAGAGCCAATTTGGAGGGATCGGTTCTGACAAAAAGAAAACACAAAGACAAATCGTCCAGTTCAGATCCAGAGGTTCATGTTCCGACCGCCAAAGAGATAGCTAGAGCGATTCAGATTGTGGAATCACTCCGTCTGGTTCCTACCGATCCGGCACCTTCTGGCAGGGGTTCAGTTCGGTTGGTTCCCCCAGTTCAAGATTATACCCTTGAAGATTTTTATGAACCGGAGTTTGAAGAGGGAGGGGAATTTGAGGATGATGATGGTGAAAATGAGGGTCTGGTTGTGCCTGTGGAACTGTGGAAGATGAAGAGGAGCCTGATTATGTAGAAATGATGGACATCCCAGAATCCAGGAGACTATCTATTCCCCTCCACAAATCCTTTGGGAAACGGACACAAAAAATCCTAAAGTCTCCTAACACTGTACCTCCTGTGGATAGAAGAATGGACAAGAGATATACACTTTCAGGCTCAGACACGGAGTTCTTATACCAGCAATGCAGCCATATTAGGGTAATGCAGGCTGCTGCCTTTGACAAGGCAAATATTCCCTTGGCTTCACACACCCCCCCCCCCGGCAAGGACTCCAGGAAGATTGATGCCATGGCAAAGGCACAGTACATGGCATCTTCCTTGGGACTCAGGCAGGCGAATTACATGGCCTATACAGCCAGGTACCAGAAGTCCAGGTGGGACACTGTACTGGCACTGGCTAAACAGGCTTCCCCCCAGCTAGCCAAGGAGCTGGAGGTGGTGGCTGCAGATGGGATTGAGGCATCTAAAGTTCAGTTTCATGCTGCTGTGGACTCTAATGATGTGTCATCAAGAGTCATGGCTACATCTGAGGCTCTACGGAGAATGGCTTGGCTCAGATGTACTAGCCTCTCGCAGGACACCCAGGCTAAGGCCATGGATTTTCCTGTAGTGGGTAATTCTCTGTTTGGGGCGCAGACAGAGAATTACATGAAGAAAATGGATGAGTACAGGACCACTTACAGGAGTGCTCAGGCCAAGGAGAGACGGGCAACTCCTCAAAGGCAGCAGTCTAGGGGCAGGCCTTTTCAAAGGCCTTTTTACCAAGCACAGGCCTCTTCTTCCTTTACTCAGAGGGGGTTCTTCAGAGGGAGAGGCAGAAGGGGGATGAGCAGGGCTGCGTCCACTCCTCAGCCTAAAGCCCTGTCAAGCGGACACCCTGATGGGCCTGCCCGGGTCGACTCTCCTATTCCAGTAGGGGGCAGGCTGGCTTACTTTGTCCAGGACTGGATGTCTGTTACATCAGACAAGTGGGTCCTGGAAGTAGTAAGCCAGGGACTGGTTCTCAGCTTCAGAAAATTTCCAAAGATGAGAGCCAGATCTTTTCCACCTGCAAATCTCTCGGAAACCCTTGCCCTAGAGGAAGAGGTTTCTTCTCTTCTAGCCTTAAGAGCCAGAGAGAGATTACCTACCCTACACTGGGGCAAAGGACTATACTCCAGGTACTTCCTGACCCCAAAAAAGACAGGGGAGTGGCGACCCATCCTAGACCTAAGATACAGTCGTGGCCAAAAATATTGGAGCCCTTGCAGTTTTTTCTAATAATGCACCATTCCTTCCAGAAAATTGTTGAAATTAAAAAATATTTGGTATCCACATATGTATTTCTTTGGTTTGCAGTGGAATAAAACACAAAAAGCAGAAACATTTACTAAGTCTTAGCTTATTCCACACAGAAATCCTTAAATGGCCCAGACAAAATTATTGGCACCTTTTAGAAGTAGTTAAAAATAATTAGATTTCAAGCAGGTGATTCTCCTTCACTTTGGAACTGAACTCACCTGTGGTGAGTTGCAGGTGCCTGTAATTTAAAAATCACTCATTCAGCCAGTTTGAATAGAGAAAAGAACTCATTCTCCTGTTTTGTGTCACTGTGTGTACTGCAATAAGCATGGAGAAAAGAAAGACAGCCCAGAGAATTGTCTGAGGAGGTCATACGGAAGATTGTAGCCAAGCATGGACAATCTCAAGGCTACAAATCAATCTCCAGAGACCTTGATGTTCCTGTTTCCACTGTACGTAATGTTATCAGGATGTTTAAGGCCCATGGCACTGTAGCCAACCTCCCTGGACGTGGCCGCAAGAGAAAACTTGATTGAAGATTGCAGTGCAGGATTGTTTGAATGGTGGAGAAAACACCTCGATCAACTGCCAAACAGATTCAGGCTGACCTTCAGACAAAAGGTACGACATTTTCGACTCGCACCATCCGTCGCCAACTCAATGAAAGGGGGTTATATGGTAGGAGACCCAGGAGGACCCCACTGCTAAGAGAGAGAGACATAAGAAAGCCCGACGGGTTTGCCAAAACACACCTGAACAAGCCAAAATCCTTCTGAGAGAATGTCCTGTGGACAGATGAGACCACATTAGAGCTTTTTGGTAAAGCACATCATCTCTATGTTTACAGAAAACAAAATGAAGCCTGCAAAGAAAAGAACACCTTCCCTACAGTCAAACGTGGAGGAGGTTCAGTGATGTTTTGGGTGTTGTGCTGCCTCTGGCACTGGGTGCCTTTGAACAAGTGCATGGCATCATGAAATCTGGAGATTACTGGCCATTTTGGAGCGCAGAATGTTGAACCCAGTGTCAGAAAGCTGGGTCTCCGCAAGGTCATGGGTCTTCCAGCAGGACAATGACCCCAAACACACTTCAAAAAGCACCCAGGAATGGTTCAAGACAAGACGCTGGACTGTTCTGAAGTGGCCAGCAATGAGTCCAGATCTAAATCCATTGAAAACCTGTGGAGAGATCTGAAAACAGCAGTTGGGAGAAGGCACCCTTCAAATCTGGGAGAACTGGAGCAGTTTGCACAAGAAGAGTGGGCCAAACTGCCAGTAGAGAGGTGCAGGAAGCTCATCCATGGCTATAGGAAGCGGTTGATTGCAGTTATTTTGACCAAAGGCTGTGCTACCAAATATTAAGTCTAGGGTGTCAATGCCATTTCTTTTCATTTTCTGATTTAAAAGGATATGTTAAATTCTGAATCATAAACAAAGGTTCAAACAACATGAAGTCTTGCTATATTATGACAGATGCAGTTTGTCCCACCATTAGAACTGTTCTGGAGGTGAAAGAGTTAACTTCCATGCAGAGCATGGAACTTAGAGCGCAAGCTCGGTTAGAGAAGCTCTGTTGGGGTGGTTTCAAACCGAAACCGTCAGATTCTTTACTCCGCCTCACTGAACAGTCGCTCCGGAGATTCCTCCTTCTGCTCAGTTCATTTCCTCGGTTTAAAGCATCTTTTCTCGGTTAAATTTAACCACAATATTATTTATTTTAACGCAAAACCGATCGGTTCAAGCTCTGTCTATGGTATTGTAAGTAATAGATAGGTTTTCTGTGTGGAACTTAAATGTTTATCGGTTCGGTTTGAACCGATCGAATTGTATTTAAACTTGTTTTGAAGCCTTTTAAGGCTTGTTAGAGTGCGGTTCCCGGTTCTTATCGGTTCTAAAAAAAAAAACGGATTTCATTACGGTTTTTTCCACGACCCGTGACACGGTTGGGAACCGATAAGGGTGTCTTGCCTGGCACTGCCATCAAAAGGGCAAGTTTTTGGTTAGGCTGCCATTAAGTCTGAGAAACCCAAAAGAAAAACTGGGCCCACTGGGTTTCAACACTGTAGTGTCTGTGGGGAAGCCTTTGCCAAGGCTGACCCACACACCACATGTGTTTATTGTCTGGAGTTTGACCACCTCAATGCAGACTGCCAGATTTGCAAGAATTTCCCTGCAGCCACCCTAGATAAGAGAGTTGGTAGGCTCAGGGAACGAGAGGCCAAAAAGTCCGCTGACCCGGATGGCCAGCCCAGTTCGGTGCCAGCCGAACCGGAGGGAGTGCCCTCTGACCAGGGCCAGACTTCCTCGGCAACGAAGCTGACTCTGAGGAGCCAGTTCCAGCAAAGAGAACTAGAAAGTCAGCAGGTGTGGAGTCCAAAATCCTTCTCCAACTGCTGCAGAGATAGCCAGGCAATACAGATTGTCCAGTCACTGTCCTCAGTTCCCTCCGAACCGCCACTATCTGGCAAAAGGTCGGTTCGGTCGGTTCCACCGGTTCAAGAATATGATATAGAAGAGTTTTATGAACCAGAGGAGGGGGAGGATGATTATGATCAGTGTGAATGTGACTTTGAAAGTCTGGATGTGCCCATTGAACCAGACATCTCCCCAGACAGACCTTTAGGTGAATCTCCCCCTAGGCTTGCTGAGTCCCCTTCTCATTTTTTGTTTTGTAAAAAAGTTGCTGAGACCCTCCAGCTTCCTTTAGAGGAGGCTTTGGATGAGCAAGAGGAGCCTGACTGTGTAGAGATGATGGATATCCCAGAGTCCAGGAGATTGTCCATCCCTTTACATAAATCTTTTAGGAAACAAACAATAAAAATTTTAAAAGCTCCTAATTCTGTGCCTCCTGTAGATAAAAATATGGACAGGAGGTACACTTTGTCAGGTCCTGATACAGATTTTCTTTCACAGCAATGCAGTCATGTTGGGGTAGTTCAGGCTGCAGCCTGTGATAAAGCTAATATACCCTGGCTTCACATCCTCCTGACAAGGACTCCAGGAAGATTGACGCCATGGCAAAAAACAATACATGGCAGCATCTTTGGGACTCAGACAAGCAAACTATATGGCTTATGGTGCGAGATACCAGAAATCTAGATGGGATACTGTCATGGCCTTAGCTAAACAGGTCCCTGGCCAGCTTGCAAAGGAGCTGGAGCAGGTGGCTCTGATGGTATTGAGGCATCTAAGGTGCAATTCCATGCTGCAGTGGATTCTAATGATGTATCCTCTAGAGTCATGGCTACATCTGTGGCTTTTCAGAGATTGGCCTGGCTCAGGTGTACTACTTTGTCACAGGATACCCAGTCTAAGGCTATGGATTTTCCTGTGGTGGGAAATTCTCTGTTTGGGGAGCAGACAGAGAATTACATGAAGAAAATGGATGAATATAGAACCACTTACAGGAGTGCACAAGCCAAGGAACGGCAAACCACTCCTCAGAGGCAGCCCCCCAGGGGTAGGGGTAGGCCTTTTCACAGGCCTTTTTACCAGACCCAGGCCTCTGCCTCTTCAGCCTATGTACAGAGGGGGTTCTTCAGAGGGAGAGGCAGACGGGGTTCGAGCAGGCCTGCTCCCACCCCTCAGCCTAAAGCCCCTGCCAAACAGGCACCCTGATGGGATGCCCAGGGTCGGCTCTCCACTACCTGTAGGGGGCAGGTTGGCTCACTTCGTCCAGGACTGGCAGTCTTTAACTTCAGACAGGTGGGTCCTGGAAGTAGTGAGCCAGGGTCTGGTTCTCAGCTTCAAGAAATTTCCAAAGATGAGAGCCAGATCTTTTCCACCTACAAACCCTTTAGAGACTCTTGCTTTGGAAACAGACGCCCAACCCTCTTGGCTCTCAGAGCTGTAGAAAAGGTTTCTCCCTTCACCAGGGCAAGGGTCTGTACTCCAGGTACTTCCTTACCCCAAAAAGACAGGAGAGGGGCCTATCCTGGATCTAAGATATCTAAACAAGCACCTTTGAAGCCAAAGTTCAAAATGGTGACACTGGGAATGATTTTACTCTCCCTAAGGCCAGGGGACTGGCTAGCCTCCCTGGACCTCAAGGATGCCTACTTCCATGTTCTTATCAGAAGCTCCCATCGAAAGTACCTCAGATTCGAACTGCCCTCAGGCCATTATCAGTTCAGAGCAATGCCCTTCGGCCTCACTTCTGCCCCAAGGGTGTTCACAAAATGTCTGGCAGTAGCAGTCGCTCACCTAAGAAGGCAAAAGATTGCCATTTTTCCCTACCTGGACGACTGGCTCATTGTGGGTCAGTCTCCAGACCAGGTCAAATCACACCTAGTTACCCAGCAGCTGCTTACCTCCTGGGATTTCTTCTCAATCTTCCAAAGTCAGTTTTGGAACCTGTCCAGGTACTCACCTTTATAGGCGCAGAACTGGACACAAAGCAGGCCAGAGCCTTCCTTCCCTTGGAAAGGTAAGGATCTTAGTGGCCCTGGCCGCCTCCTTCACTCTGCAGGTCTCTCGACCAGCAAGGCATTTCCTGCAGCTCCTAGGGCACATGGCTGCCTCCACAGCTGTGGTGCAAGGAGCAAGATTTCAGATGAGGGACATTCAGTTCCATTTGAGAGCTTTCTGGTCTCAAAGAAGAGATCCTCTATCCAAGTTAATCCCAGTGACTCGAACTCTGATCCAGGGCCCTTCAGTGGTGGCAGGATCAGAGCAATCTGAGACAGGGGGTGCCTTTCATCCCTCTGTCCCATTCCTTGACCCTTACTACAGATGCATCCCTCTTGGGATGGGTAGCTCACATGGGCGACCTCTCCACCCAGGGATTATGGTCCCCTCAGGAATCTCTGCTCCACATCAATCTGTTGGAACTCAGAGCTGTTTTTCTAGCACTTCAGGTTTTCTCTGCATCTGTTCAGAACAAGGTGGTACAGATCAGAACAGACAACACCACTACAATGTGGTACATCAACAAACACGTGGGCACTAGGTCTTCGGCCTTGTGCACCGAGGCGATGAAGTTGTGGTCTCTGGCTTACTCCCTGAACACTTCCCTCATAGCAGTTCACCTCCCAGGCAAGGACAATGTCCTGACAGATGCTCTCAGGATTTCCCAGGGCCATCACGAATGGTCACTGGATCCCCTAGTACTGGGC
This sequence comes from Neoceratodus forsteri, assembly GCA_016271365.2. Classification (NCBI taxonomy): domain Eukaryota; kingdom Metazoa; phylum Chordata; order Ceratodontiformes; family Ceratodontidae; genus Neoceratodus; species Neoceratodus forsteri. The sequence continues at coordinate 839,315,489 of CM028134.1, forward strand.
ATAGTGTTTGCCAGATGGGGCACTCCTCAGATAGATCTTTTCGCAGCCCCAGACAATCATCAACTTCCACTGTTTTGTTGCAGGCCCCCAGTGTTGGGCTCAGTTCCCCTGGATGCCTTTCTCCTCGATTGGGAAGGGAAGTTTCTTTATGCCTTTCCCCCCTTCCCTCTCCTGTTCAAAGTACTAGTCAAAATCAGGTCTCAGCCCTGCAAAATGATCCTGATTGCTCCAGACTGGGCCAGGCAGCCCTGGTACCCACTCCTTCTGTCCTTAGCAGTCCATCTTCCCCTGTGTCTCCCCAGGAACCACAATCTGTTAACCTGTGCTCAGGGAGAGTTTGGTATCCGAATCTCAAATCCCTCAACCTCAAGGCTTGGCTCTTGAGCAGTTAGAGTTTGCTGATTTGCAACTTTCTCAAAGTGTTCTCGAAATCCTGAAGGCTGCTAGGAAGCCTTTCACCAGGGCTACCTATAACTCCAAGTGGAAAAGGTTTTCCATATGGTGTTCTGGGAAGCATGTTTCCCCAGAATCTGCTGATCTACCCACTGTATTGGACTACATGGTCCATCTTAATTCTTTGGGACTGAGACCAGCCACCCTGAAAGTGCACTTGGCTGCTGTCTCTACCTTCATTTCAGCAGGGAAGCCCTCGTCTCTTTATGCTCATCCTGTATTTTCCAAGTTTTTTAAAGGATTGCTTCACACCAATCCTCCATTCAGGGACCCTGCCCCGGCTTGGGATCTTAATGTATGCATTGCTCAGCTAATACAACCCCCCTTTGAGCCTCTGTCTCCGGCAGAGCTTAAGTATTTGACTTGGAAAACTGTATTTCTGGTAGCCATCACTTCTGCCAGGTGTATAAGTGAGTTACAGGCTTTATCAGTAGAAACTGACTTTATTTCCTTTCACAGGGACAAAGTAGTCCTCAGGACTAACAGGAAGTTTTTGCCTAAGGTGGTTTCAGATTTCCACCTTAACCAATCTATTTCACTTCCAGTGTTCTTCACTGACCATTCCTCCTCGGTGAGAGGAGGCTGCACAGCTTAGATGTTAAGAGGGCCCCAAGTTACTACATAGAGCGCATCAGGGTCACAGGTTTGACTCCTCCAACTGTTTCTCACTTATGGTGAGGTTGGGAAAGGAGACCTGCCACTAAGAGAGATCCATTGCCAGGTGGATCGTTCTTGTATCCACTTTGCTATCAAAAGCTGGGTAAGGTCCCCCCTCAGGCCTGAGGGCTCACTCTCACCAGAGGTACAGCTGCATCTCTAACTGCTGCTAGAGACATCCCTATCTTGGAGATATGTCAGGCAGCTACTTGGAAGACAGTACACACTTTCACCAAGCATTACTCCCTGGATATTCAGGCTAGGAGGGATGCTCGGTTTGGCACAGCCGTGCTTAGAGCCTATTCCCTAAGTAGGTTCTGTCCTCCTCCATGGAGGTACTGCTGTGTAAGTCTGCAATGTCATAATATAGCAAGACTTCATGTTGTTTGAAGAAAAATTACTCACCTTAGTAATGTTGTTTCTTCTAATGGAGTCTTGCATATTATGACCTCCCCAGCCTGCCCCTCTCAGAACTCCTACTTTGGGTGGGGTGGGTAGTCCTTTGTTGGCATTTATTGATGCCTCTTTCATGTTTGGGTGTTGTGTTTATTTAGTTATTTTATCTTTTTTTCTGGTCCACTGACTTGAGTCTTTGTGTTGGGGCCAGGAAAATGTGTTAATATATTAGTGGCCAGTTGGCTAGTGTAGGTTACAACTTCCACACAGAACCTTAGTGAGTTTTTGCTCGTAAAGATCTGACGGTTTCGGTTTGAAACCAGCCTAACAGAGCTTCTGAACCAAGCTCGCTCTCTAAGCTCCATGCTCTGCATGGAAGTTAACTCTTTCACCTCCGGAGCAGTTCTAAGGCTGGGACAAACTGCAATAGTCATAATATAGCAAGACTCCATTAGAAGAAACAACATTACTAAGGTGAGTAATTTTTTCTTCTGGTTACTATTACTTCAGCCAGAAGAATTGGTGAGTTACAGGCCCAATGCACAGATGTAGACTACATCTCATTCCACAGGGATAAAGTGGTCCTCAGGACCAATAGAAAATTCCTTCCCAAAGTGGTGTCTGATTTCCATTTAAATCAGTCCATCACTTTACCTGTCTTTTTTTACAGAGAACTCCAGTTCTCCAGAAAGGAGGCTTCACTCCCTTGATGTCAAAAGGGCACTTGGCCACTATATTGACAGAACTAAATCTTACAGACCAGATCAGACATAGCTCTTCCTTACCTGTGGAGAAGTAAGTAAGGGCAGACCTGCCACAAAACGTATAATTGCTCGCTGGATAGTGGCATGTATACAGTTTTGTTATAGTAAAGTGGGTAAACAGGCTCCCCTGGGCCTGAGAGCACATTCCACCAGGGGCACAGCTGCTTCAGTGGCAGCTTCATGAGAGATTCCACTATTGGAAATTTGCGAAGCAGCTATGTGGAAAACAGTACACACCTTCACAAAGCATTATAGCCTGGATCTACAATCCAGAAGTGATGCCAAGTTTGGTACAGCAGTGCTGCAGAACCTGTTTCCTAAATAGGTTTTCTGCCTAACTTCCAAAGGTACTGCTTGGTAATCTGCATCAGTTTAATCATAGTGAGCGATTCCTGGGGTTAGAAGAAAAAACTACTCACCATAGTAATCTTGTTTCTTCAAAGGGATCACTCATTATGATTAAAGGACCCACCCACCCTGCCTCCACTACTAGAACCTATGAAAGTTGTTCTGCATCCCTGTTTTGGGGTGTTTTTCCATATAGGTCAGGTTAGAGACTCACCTTTTGTTAACTAGTTGGTTCCCTTGTGGTCTCAAGTTTTTTGGGTTTACTTCTTGGGATTTTTTTTGACCTGAGAGGACAAAAAAATTATTTTATAGAAATATTATTCTAGCTAGTGGGTCTTATACCCAGTTTAGGCTACGTAAGAATCTGAAGCACTCAGAGTGCAGCAGTTGCTAGGGCAGCATTTTGAAACTGGCATGAGCCAACTGAAAGTTCCATCATTTTGCATATAATTCCATCTCTCTGGGCAGTCCAACACAGGAGGCTGACTGCATCAGTTTAATCTTAATGAGTCATCCCGTTGAAGAAACAAGATTACTATGGTGAGTAATTTTTTCTTTTCAGCTGGGTCTCCAGCGGGAGAACTGAGGTGGCACCGGGGGACCGTCCCCTTTATACCATGTCTGACGTCGGGCGTGGTCCCCTGCCACAGACTGCTAGCTAGAAATTTTTTACGTGGTGTCCTAACACCTGGCAGCCATAGTCCTAATGGTATTACCTGCTGCAAGAGCTCCTCTTGAAGATCTACTGTTTCGCTAAGTTCTTGCGTAACTGTACTTTTCTTTTTATTTCAGTTTAAATTAAATTTTCAGACTCTGGAAGTAAGTCTGTATCATTTATTGGTTGTTGTACTGGGATATCTCCTGGTTCTTTATCGGTTGGTGTTAACCGGAAAAAAAAAAGGCGAGAGAGAGGTTTCCTTTTCTGGTTATGTCACAGAAAGCCGAGAAAAGAATGGGACCTACAGGTTTCCCTGAGCATTGCCCTGAGTTTGAGGAATCTTTTGCTAAAGCTGATCCTCATTTAATCTGTCTCTTCTGTCTTGGGTTTGAACACCTTAAGACAGACTCTGAGATTTGCAAGAATTTTTCACAGTCAACAGCTGAGAAGCGGTTAAAAAGACTGCAGGAAAAAATGACTTAAAAGGCTGCTGACCCAGCCATAGATAAATCTGTTCCTCCTCAGAAAGAACTGGAGGAGCTGCCCTCTGAATGGGGCAAGCTGTTCAAGTAAAAAGCATGCGCTGACACTGCTGCTGAATGGCTGTTTAGAGGCAAAAGAAAAGAGAAAAGTGACTGGACAGAAACCGCAACTCGAGAAAGCTGTGACTCCAGACTAAGGAGATTGCTAATGCGATCAAAATTATCCAGTCCTTACAGTCTGGAATCCTGCTTCCAGTTGAAAAACGACTGCTGCATACAACGGTCCAAACCCTCGGTTTAACCCAGTTTCCCAGTTAATTTAACTCCAGTTGTGACCATTATGGGGAAGAAGAGGAGGAGGAGGAGGACTATGGAGAGCCCATTGAACCAGACATCTCCCCAGATCCTCACCGCTCTGACTCCCCTGATAAGGGAACTGAGGATTTTACCTCATATTATTCCTTTATGAAGTAGGTGGCTCAGACCCTTGATCTTCCCATTCAGGAGTCCACTGAGGATAAGGAGGAAGTGGACTACAGGGAGATGATGGATGTTCCAGCAACAAAGAGATTGCTGCTGCTTCTCATTCACAAATCCCTCAAGAAACAGATCCCAAAGATTTTGCAGACACCCACTTCAGTACCTCCTATGGACAAAAAATACTGGGTTGCCAAAGGAGGAGCGGAATTCCTGTTTGGGCACCCTAGCCATGAGGTGGTAGTGCAGGCTACAGCCTGTGACAAAGCTGGCATCCCACTGGTTTCTCACCCTCCAAATAAGGATTCTAGGAAGGTGAATTCAGTGGCAAAGAAAGTGTATCTGGGGTCATCCCTTGCCATTAGGGAGACGACCTATATGTCATGTTGTTAGGTACCAGAAAACTCTTTGGAGTACTGTCCTAGAGATTGCAAAGGCTGTTCCATCTGCCATGGCAGCTGACTTGGAAGAGGCTGCCAAGAGAGGCGTTGAAGTTGCCAAGACACAATTTAGGATGGCAGTGGATGCCAGTGACACTACATCCAGACAAATGGCAGTGTCGGTGTCCCTTAGAAGATTTGCATGGCTCAGAACCACAACTCTGACTCAGGATACACAGGCCAAAGTTTTAGACTTTCCCTGTGATCGTATATCTCTGGGGAACAAACAGAAGCATACATGAAGAAAATGGACGAATACAAAGCTGCCTACAAGAGTGCTATGGCAAAAGAAGGGGCATCCACACTCCAGAAACACCAGAGTAGAGGTGGTAGGGGCAGGACCCACTACAGGCCTTTTTTCCAGCTTCAAGCTTTCCCCCCAGTACCAACAACAGAGGGGATACGTCCGAAGAAGGGGCAGTGGCCGAACTAGCCCCAGCACACAGCCAGCAGCCCAGGCAAAGCAGACACCCTGAGGTGCCTGTGCGGATCACCTCCCCAATCCCAGTAGGGGGCAGGCTGGCCCACTACCTCCAGGAGTGGCAAAATATCACCACAGACAAGTGGATCCTGGAGGTAGTGGGTCAGGCTCTTGTCCTCAGTTTCAAGTTCATGCCAAAGCTGAGGTCAAGGCCCTTCGAACCCTCTATCCCATCAGAAACTGCTCTGTTAGAGGAGGAGTTATCCAACCTTCTGGCACAAAGGGCAGTAGAACCATTTCCCTTGTCACAAAGGGGAAGAGGCTTGTACTCCAGATTTTCCTCACGATAAAGAAAACGGGAGTGGCGACCCATTCTGGATCTCAGACATCTAAACAGATGCTTGTCAAAGCCAAAGTTCAAGATGGTGACTCTGGCTACTATCCTTCCAACTTTAAGACAGGGAGGCTGGCTGGCATCCTTGGACTTAAAGGACACCTACTTTCACATTCCTATCTGGCAGTACCACAGAAAGTACCTCTGGTTCACAAGGGTAAGTATCGGGCAGGCAAGTGAGGCAGGAGGATGACTCCTAGGTGCTCCCGATGGGTCAGCACCCGCAGGACGAAGGCGTGGATAAATAGTAATTAAAAAAAAAAAAAAAAAAAAAAAGTAAGTACCTCGGGTTCAGATTGCCATCAGGCCATTATCAGTTCAGGGCTATGCCCTTTGGACTGACCTCTGCCCCAGTGGTGTTCACAAAATGCCTGGCTGTGGTTGTGGCACACCTAAGGAGGCAGGGGGTAACAGTATTCCCTTGTCTGGGCAACTGGCTAATTGTAGGTCAGTCACATCAAGTCAAGGAGACACGGCAGTCACGCAGGATACCCTGCAGTCCATGGGAGTCCTGGTAAATCTAAAAAAGTCAGTACAGGAACCAGTTTAGTGCCTGGAAATCATAGGAGCTGAGTTGGACACTGGAAAAGGGAAGGCTTTCCTCCCACAGGGAAGAGTGGACAGCCTGGTGCAAGTGGCCAGCCTCTTCAAGCTGCACGTCCCAAGGCCAGCAAGGCATTTTCTGCATCTGCTAGGCCACATGGCAGCATCCACAGCAACAGTGTCAGAGGCCAGGTTCCATATGAGGAACATTCAGTTTCACCTCAGAGCTCACTGGCTTCAAAAAAAAGACTCACTGTCAAAGCTAGTGCCTGTCACAGCAGCATTCCTTCAAGCACTTCAGTGGTGGCAGGACAAGGCCAACCTCAGACAAGGGGTGCCATTCTTGCAGCAACCCCCTTCACTCGTACTAGCCACAGATGTGTCACTTCTGAGATGGGGGGGCACATCTGGGGGAGCACATAGCACATGGCAAAAACAGGAGTCACTACTACACATCAGCCTGTTGGAACTCAGGGCAGTCCTTCTGGGCATCCAGTCCTTTGCCAGTCTAATACAGGGCAAGGTGGTGTAGGTCAGGACAGACAACACAGCCACCAGGTACTACATAAACAAGGGGGCACAAGGTCAACCCCATTGTGCACAGAAGCCATGAAAATCTGGAGCCTGGCATATTCCCTAGAGGTCTCCCTCTCAGCAGTCCATCTCCCAGGGAAGGACAATATCTTAGATGCCCTCAGCAGAATCAGTCAGAACCACCACGAGTGGTCACCGAACAAGCAGATCCTGTAGGTTGTCTTCAGGAGATGGGGCACTCCAGAAGTGGACCTCTTTCCAGCTCCAGACAGTCATCGGCTACTGCAGTTCTGCTGCAGACCTCCTGTCAAGGGCACAATCCCTCTGGGCGCAGTGCTGTTGGATTGGACAGGGAGATTTCTGTATGCCTTTCCTTCTTTCCCCTTGCTGCTAAGGATGCTGAACAAGCTCAGGTCCCAGCCAGCAACAGTGATCCTCATTGCCCTAGACTGGGCCAGGCAGCCCTGGTATTCACTGATTCTATCCATGTCAGTAGCCAAGCCAGTCAGTCTCCCCAGGAGGAACAACCTACTGACCTCTTCCCAGGGCAGAATCATGTACCCCTACCTTCAGTCCATGAAGCTCATGGCTTGGCTCTTGAGGACTTACAGTATGCAAACTTGCATCTGTCAGAAGAGGTGATGGAGATACTCAGGGTATCTGGGAAACCGTCTGTTAGAAAAACCTATTCTTCCAAACAGAAGAGGTTTTCCGTTTGGTGTCAGGGAAGGGATATAGACCATAATCAAGCCAGTGTGCCAGTGGTCTTGGAATACCTAACCCATCTCCATTCTCTAGGCTTAAGGGCCTCTACCCTTAAGGTACACCTGGCAGCTGTTTCAGCTTACCTGTCAGCTGGCAGGGGGCTGTCCATAGCCTCCAATCCAGTGTTTAGAAAGTTTTTCAGGGGGTTACTGCATTTACATCCCCCCTCAACATAAAGAGCCTACACCCATGTGGTATCTTAATATATGTATTGCCCAGCTTATGCAGGCCCCCCTTTGAGCCCATGTCCTCACCAGAACTCTGGTATGTGACTTGAAAACCAGTGTTTCTAGTGGCTATTACCTCTGCCAGGGGGATTAGCGAGCTCCAGGCCTTATCCACAGAGCCTGGCTACATTGTTGTCCATAAAGACAAAGTTGTTCTAAGCACTAATAGGAAATTTCTGCCCAAGGTGGTATCCGAATTTCACCTCAACCTATCTTTTTTTACTGATCATTCCACTTCAGGGGAACATAGACTGCATAGAACTGGGATTGTCTACAGGCCCCCAGACCAGGGGCAGGACATGGACACATTACTGTTAGAAGATATACAAAACATGACAGCTAAAGGGGAGGTTCTGATAATGGGAGACTTCAACATGCCGGATACAGATTGGTCAATACCAGCAGGAACATCTGCCAGAACTAGACACATAGTGGATTCCCTGCAGGAGGGCCTCAAACAACTGGTACAACAACCCACAAGAACAGGGCTATCCTAGATCTAGTACTGACTAACAGGGAAGGGATCACAGATCTCCAGGTAGAAGGTCACCTGGGGGCCAGTGACCATCACATGGTATGGTTCAATTTGGTTACTACATCTAAATCATCGCATTCCAAGGCAAAAATATGGGACTTCAGAGGAGCTGACTTTGATGAGATGGCCAACAGAGTTAAGCTAGCCCTGGCAAAAAGAAACACAGGTGAGGGGGTACAGGCAAAGTGGGCAAGCATTAAGGATACAATACTTGAAGCAACATCCCATTGTGTTAGACAGAAAAGGAAGTGCAAAAGAAAAGGAAACCACTTTGGTTCTCAAATACAGTAGCAGAAAAGGTCAGAGCCAAAAGGCTGGCCTTCAGGAAATATAAGGGAACACAGCGGATGAAGATAGGAGGCATACCAAACTGCCCTAAGGGAAGCAGGGAAGGCAGTAAGGCAGGCAAAGTCTCAAATAGAGGAAACACTAGCACGAACAGTAAAAGAAGGTGACAAGACTTTCTATAGATACATTAGTTAAAGGAGAAAGTCCAGAGGGGGAATTGCTGAGCTTAATGGAGAAAAGGGAGCATGTGAGGAGGAGGACCATGTAAAAGCATCTATCCTAAATAGATACTTTTGCTCAGTATTTACTGAAGAGAATGTAGGGCAGGCCCCACAGCTCAGCACCATGGACACAGGGGGGAGGGAGGTGAGCACTACTCCCTTCACAAAAGAAAGGGTCCTACAAGAGCTTGCTAAGCTCAGGGTGGATAAGGCAATGGGACCTGATGGCATACATCCCAGGGTACCTAAGGAGCTAAAGGTGGAACTAGCAGAGCCATTAGCAGAACTGTTTAGTGAGTCTCTGAGCACAGGCGAGGTCCCAGAAGACTGGAGAAGGGTCGTGATCCCGCCCACAAGAGTGGTAGCAGGGAGGAGGAGGGAACTACAGACCAGTCAGTCTTACCTCAGTAGTGGGCAAGATTATGGAGGCACTCCTTAAGGAAAGGATAGTGCAACACCTGGAATCCATAGGGGCACAAGATCCAAGACAGCATGGGTTTACAAAAGGAAGGTCCTGTCAAACTAATCTCATAGATTTCTTTGACTGGGTAACCAGAGTGGTGGACCAAGGGGGAGCAGTTGATGTCACCTACCTTGACTTCAGCAAAGCTTTTGACACTGTTCCACATAGAAGATTGATAAATAAGCTGGGTAGGCTCGGGTTGGGTCAGAAGTTGGTCAACTGGGTGGCAAACTGTTGACGGCAGAAAACAGAGAGTGGTGGTAAAATGGTATACAGTCAGAAGAGATGCAAGTCACAAGTGGGGTACCTCAGGGATCAGTCCTGGGGCCAGTCCTCTTCAACATCTTCATTAGTGACCTTGCAGATGGACTAGAGGGTAAGGTTTGTCTGTTTGCAGATGACACCAAGATCTGCAACAGAGTAGATGATCCAGATGGGGTGGGCAGAATGAGAAGAGATCTGGATAAACTAGCAAAATGGTCAGAAGAGTGGCAACTGGGATTTAACGCAAAGAAGTGCAAGATCATGCACATAGGGAAGAGAAACCCTGAAGCCACCTATAGGCTGGGAGGGGAGTTGCTAGCAGTCACAAAGGAAGAAAGAGACTTGGGCATCATCATCACTGATGACCTGAAATCATCCAAGCAGACCTCTAAAGCAGCAGGTAAGGCTAGGGGGGTGTTAGGGTGTATTAGTAGGGGTATCACAAGTCGTAAGAGGGAGGTAATAATATCCCTCTTTACAAGACACTGGTTAGGCCCCATCTGGAGTACTGCAGTATTGGAGGCCACACCTTCACAAGGACATTAACCAAAATTGAGGCAGTCCAGAGAAGGGCAACCAATATGGTGCAGGGACTGCATCAGAAGACATATGAGGACAGATTAACAGAGCTCAATATGTATACCCTTGAGCAAAGGAGGGAGAGGTGATATGATCGAGGCATTCAAACACCTTAAGGGCATTAACAAGGTGAAAGAGTCTAACGCTTAAATATAAGAAAAATAGCAGGACAAGAGGACACAGCATGAGATTAGAGGAGGCCGATTAAGGGGAATGTGAGGAAATTCTTTTTCACAGAAAGGGTGGTGGATGCATGGAATGGCCTACCTCAAGAAGTGTGGCTATGAATACAATGCAGGGCTTCAAACAGGCATGGGATAGGCATAAGGGAGCAATACAAATGAGTATGAATAGATAGGCCACTGACAGAGCAAAGGCCGATGGCACATTTATAAGGTAGAAAAAGAAATGGGCAGACTGGCTGGGCCTTGCGGTCCTTATCTACCGTCAGCTTCTATGTTTCTATAGCTTGGATGTAAAAAGGGCGATCAGCTACTATCTTGATCACAGAAAGGGCCATAGGCAGGACCGTACTCAACTCTTCCTCACCTATGGAGAAGTGGGGAAGGGAAAACCGGCCACTAAAAGGTATGTTGCAAGATGGATTGTTGCTTACATCCAGCTCTTTTTTTTTATTTTATTTATTTAGTTGTTTAACCAGGAGTAGCACACTAAGCTGAAAGCTTTTTCACAGGAGCGAAAGCTGTGGGATTCAAACCCAGGTCTGGTCTACTGGATGTCACCAGATTAGCAGCTCAGAGCCTTAAACCACTGCACTATACTGCAGCTCTGCTACAGTAAGGTGGGTGTAAACAGCCACACACAGGCTTCAGGGCCCATTCGACCGGGGTGCAGCTGCTAGGGATAGTGCCCCTGGAGGAAATCTGTAAAGCAGCTACCTGGAAAACTGTCAGTACATTTACCAAGCATTACTGTTTGGATGTTCAGGCCAGAGGGGGATGCCAGGTTTGGCACAACAGTCCTGCAGAGCCTGTTTCCTAAGTAAGTTCTGTACCCACCTCCAAAGGTACTGTTTGGGTAGTCTGCATTAGTCAGAATACAGTAAGATTTCCTGGAGTTTGAAGAAAAAATTACTTACCATAGTAATCTTGTTTCTTCCAAGGGAATCTTAACTGTATTCTGAGCTACCTCCTTACCTCCCCTGCTAGAACCTGAGGGTCACTGCACTCCAGCTGTACATGTATTGTTGCAAACCTGTGGGTATTGTGTTTTTCTTGGGCATCTGCAACTTGAGTCTGTAGGATGCCATTCTGATTTGTTTGGACAGTGGTAATTAATAAAGGGGGGGGGGTTAGCTTTTTTAATAGTATAATTAGTTCACTGTGCATGCTTCATAAAAATCTGATGGTTAAAAAACTGCAACCAGGGACAGTGGTTTTCAAACTGAGCTTGAGCCTAGCATTCCATCATTTGCATAGGTTCTATTAACCATTTTGGCTCCGGGGGCAGTCCTGTGGTGAGACCATACTGCATTAGTAAGAATACAGTAAGATTCCCTTGGAAGAAACATGATTACTATGGTAAGTAATTTTTTCTTCCTTATTTTGCTGCTGCATAATCTGCTGTATCTTGTTGACCCTGCCGGCCTTTCTGCCCTGATATTTATCCCAGGCAGCTGCACAGGCGGCTTCTCAGAATTCCCAGTGGTTGACTTCACATTGTGGGATCAGCCATGGGAAATCTAATAATGGGGAAATATATTATGGCGTTCCTGCGGTAATCTCTATGCTTAGCATAGGACGTGGCTGCCTGGGAAAATGCTGTGGCGAGGAAACTGGCAGAGTCAACCAGCATAAGTTGATTACAGCAGCATAGTAAGGGGAAAAAAAGTGTTAATACACATCTAAACTAACATATAAATACACATTTAAACTAACAACTAAGGGGAGACTGGGGAGACACCCCGGTCTCTTATTAATAACTCCTGCCCAAAACATAGCACTAAAGTAAATATTCTAACTTTCAATGCACGATCAATGAATATTTCTAAGTATGCTGAGCTGGAAGTTTTAACTCAGACTCTAGGCTTAGCACTAATAGCAATTACAGAAACATGGGGTCATTCAGAAAAAGAAGGGATAGCTGAACTTCCTGGTTATAAACATTACAAACAGAGAGAACTCAAAAAAAGGTGGAGGGGTTAGCTTACACATAAGAAAAGATATTCAGTCTTATGAGCTAGAAACAGATACACAAACTGAAAGTGTATGGGCCTATATTCGACCCACAGGCACTCAACAAGTACTCATAGAAACTTGTTACAGACCACCATCATCTGACATAAATTCTACTAGACAATTAGTTGAAGAGATTAACCAACTAACATACAAAGACACAGTTCTTATACTGGGGGATTTTAATCTTCCCACCATAAATTGGGACACCCTATCTGGTACTAATCAACATGATGAACAACTACTTTCAGTTATCATAAATTTAGGTCTCAAACAGATTATAAGGGAACCAACTAGGGGAAAAAATATTCTTGACCTAGTAATAGCAAACTTAGAAACCCCTATGTTACCCGAGGTTACTAGAATCCCAGTAAGACCTAGTGGTAGGCAGCTTGTGAAACTCCAGTTAAATGGGTTTCACACTGTCTCACTCTGTTCTCAGTCTCAGCTGAGACTGAGGGATGACATCACCAATAGAACTATCGCAGCTGCTTGAGCCACATTGGAATCTGCAGCAAGGGAGTTGGTATAGAACATTGGGAGGTTTTGAAGTCAGTCAGTCAGAGTCGGTCAGTTCAATGTGGAGTTGGTGTTGGGAGCTTGCTGAGAAAGCAGCTCAGTGTAGGCTCTAGGAGCCTCAGCCCTGACAGAGGGCTACTTTTAGGTATAAAAGGGTGTGTGTCTCCACCTTAAAGAGAGACACAGAAGATAATCGAAGTGGTGTAGACCGCTGTTTTCGGGTCTCAGTGCCCCCTCCCTACGGGGGGGGGGCAGGAAAGGGTTCCCTGCAGATTCCTGGGGCAACCCCCTAGTTCTGCTACTAAAGGAGAAGCTGCCTATGTGTTCCAGAGTTTGGGAGAACACGAAGACTTGTGAGTCGCCTGTGGGGCACCTGCAACGTGAGGGTGAGTGTCTGCTCTTGCTACAAGGGCCTATGTTTTTCACCCTGGGACTTGTGTGACAGTGTGGGGATTGAACTACTAAAATAGAGGAAGCCTAGAGTAATGGGCTAAGCAAATTAAAAGTAGGTTCAAGTCCAGAGTTTGTTGGGATGCAAATGGTATGTAGAGGAGATGTGACAGACGTCTACCCAGAATCTACATTTGAAAGTTCAGTAAAGGAATTGTTCAGTTTCCAGAGAAATGGCCAGATATGGGCTGTGGGAGCTGGAGGTGGGTGGCTCCCCAACTTTAGTGACCAGGTCCACCTCTGTGGATTTCTTCTGTGGATTTCTACTTTACCTCAGGCACTTGGCCAGTGATGAGGGAAGTACCCAGACGTGGGATTGTAAGGAAAATTCTCTCTAGGAGTCGAAGGCTCTAGTGTGGTTTGGGGAGCCACAACAGGATAATTGGTTTATTCCTCAAATGGACCGTGTATCAAGTGGCCGGCGGGGGAGCCAGGCCAGTGGGGAAAACCCAAGTGTGTACAAGTTGGGTTGTGTACCCAAAGCTGCGTGCAAGTCCGGGCTATGTGCGTGGTGGATTTAGAGCCTGAGGGCTGGAAATAGTGATAAAGTGTTCTATTGTCTCTAATCTGCATTACCAGGAAATGTAGCCCTGTGGGGGTCTGTCTATGCTTTGTTTGTTCAGCTTGGATGTGAATAAAAGCCACACTGAAGAATCCCATTCCTGGTTCTGGGCATTACAGTTATTGCTTCCTGTGTTCGGATTTACTTGGGTGCCCCTGTGCAGAGTAGCCAAACCTAGGTGCCCTGTGCCGAGTAACCTCATCCTCCCCAAACCCAGTCCCCACCAGGTACAGCTGTCAGCTTCAACAGCATGCCACCTGTCATTTTGGCAAAAAGGCAGGGGTGAGGGGTTACACCTATATCTGACACCAGGATTTTAGCTCCCCTAGGTAACAGCAAACATATGTCTGTATCTTTTTCTATGCAATTTCCTCTCCAACCTAAAATTAATAAAATCAAAGTAAAACAATACCATAAGGCTAATTTTGACCATATAAACTGTTCCTTAAGTTCAATAAATTGGGAACAGACTCTTCTCCCTTTAAGAACTGAGGAAGCATGGGACTTCCTAAAAGACAAAATATCACAACTCGAAAAACAGTATGTACTGAAAAAAATAAATAACAGTAAAGGAAAAATTCCACAATGGTTCAGTAACAATATCAAGAAATTAATTGTTCAAAAAAAGGTTCACTATCCCAAAAAGATTTAATAATGGTAACATATAGGGAAACAGTTAAAAATCTAATAAAACAAATTACTATGGCTAAACGTAACTTAGAATTTAAAATAGCACACACAAAAGACTGTCATAAGACACTATACTCTTACCTAAATTAAAAAAAGGGTTGTAACAACTCAGTTGGGCCACTACTTATTAATAAAGAAACAATAACATCAGACGCAGCAACCGCAGTAGAATTAAATAATAATTTCTCGTCAGTTTATGTACAAGAATTAGCTCCTTCATTCACTGCAGTAACATTAAACGTAGAAACATATAGGATTTCCACGCAGGATACATTGACTGTACTGGACACCCTAAAACAACTCCTCACTAGTCCAAGTCCAGATAGCATAACTTCAAGATTTCTAATGGAAACAAAGAACGTCATCATTTTACCTTTAACAATTATCTATAATAAATCTCTTCAAGAATCAGTGGTACCTAAGGACTGGCGTTCTGCTGTAGTCACACCTATTTATAAAAAGGGCTCCCACTCAGAAACTGAAAACTATCACCCTATTAGTTTAACTTCGATACCATGTAAATTAATGGAAAAAAATCATTAAACAAAAATTAGAAAATGAAATGTTAAATTTAAACATTAAGGATGAATACTAACACGGGTTCAAACCAGGCTTCTCATGCACTACAAATTTAATTTCCTTTTATAATTATATTAGTTATAATTTAGACTGTAATATTCCTATGGACATCATTTTGCTGGACTATAGTAAAGCATTTGATAAAGTTTCACACTTTATTTTGATTAATAAGCTTAGTAGTGTGGGTTTTTCATCTTTTCTAGTTTCATGGATAGGTGAGTGGCTGAACAACAGAATTCAGAGCGTCAGGGTAAACGATGCCCTGTCAGATACAAGGGAAGTGACCAGTGGGGTGCCTCAGGGCTCTGTGCTTGGGCCTACTTTGTTTAATCTATTTATAAGTGACATGTCTATCTCGACCAGTAATATCATGGTCAGATTTGCCGATGACACTAAACTTGGGGGAATGGCTAACAGCCGGAGCAGTGGAAATCGACAGCAAACTGATCTAGCTTCAGTGGAGCAATGGGCACGAATTAATAAAATGCAGTCTAACATATCCAAGTGTGCAGTATTACATCTGGGCAAAAATAATCCCCGGCAAACATACTATCTGAATAATACTATTATTATTATAACTTCAAAAACAGAAAAAGATCTGGGAATATTAGTTAATGATAAATTAACTTCAACTGCCCACTGTACTAAAATAGCAAATCAGACAAATGCACTACTTCGCAGAATCACTAAAACCTTTGTGTCTAGATCAGAACAATGTCTTTTGTCCCTTTATAGATCTCACATCAGGCCCCTCCTAGATTATGGTTCACCTTTTGGAGCCCTTATTTGAAAATAGATATTAATAGAATTGGACAAGTCCAACGTAGAGCCACTAAACTTATTCCACACTTAACCAACTTGGACTATAGTACTAGATTAAATAAAACAGGACTTTATACCCTTACGCCAAGAAGAATCAGAAGTGTCTTACTTCAGCTCTTTAAAATACTTAGGAATCAGGAACAAATGCTGATATGCGGTATTGAATATTCTACAAGAAAAACTGCGGCTAGACTTCATTATAGACAGTTGGAAGTTATGAGAGCTAATAGTAATAAAAGACTGAACTATTACACCATCAGAACACCCAGATTATGGAATACGTTACCACAGGATATAGTTGATTCACCAAACATTTTAATGTTTAAATATAATTTAGATAAATGGTTGCTAGGAAGGGTTTTGAGTTAATGTTCCATGTATATGGAGGACAATCACGGTGGGCAGTAAGCCTTCTTTTGTCCTATGCACCAAAGTACACAGAAAGTGCAAATCAGGGGTGTCCCACTCCATAGAGCAGCTACGTGGATATTCCCCGTTATATATTTAGCTATCATGGAAGCAACTAATTTAACCAGCTTTGGGGAAAGCCCATCACAGCAGTCTCTCTTATTTTTTTTTTTTTTTTTATCAGCAACTTCTCCGAATGGCTTAGAGCTGTACTTCACCAGTGCTTGGTCAGTGCTGCAGGTAGGACAGGTCAGCCAGCCCCATAAGACAAATGACCGTTCCAGAAGTATTACTTGGCACTCGCAGAGCTGTTTGACATAGAGTAAGGAATCCATATATTCTGTTGCAGGACGTAGCTTCATTCACAAAGTTCAAAATTTGAAAAATTGCAGCGGATTTATAAAACTTCAGTAGTAAAATGCTTTCAAGATGCAGAATATGTACAACAGTCCTTCCCCCAGAATACTGCTGGAGTCTGTCATAAAACTGCTGCAATTTTTCATGTTTGGAGCTTTGTGGATAAAGCCACGTTCTGCAACAGCACGTTGGATTCCTTACACAATTTCAAACAACTCTGTGAGTGCTCAGTAATACTTTTGGAACTGGTCATTTTTATCAGCATCAACATCAGTTTTTTTTTTTTTTTTTTTCTTCTAGATTTTTTCCCCTCCTGCTTGGCTTCTGCCTTCCCCCTGGTCTCCTACCCCTATCACCTACCCATGTCAAGGCCTTAACTTGGGGGCAGAGGCCCCCATTGATATACCCCAGAGTCGGAGGAAGGAGGGCCATCCTCCCTACCCCCTAAGAACAATCTATATTCCATCTCTCAGCCCTGTAGGTGGTGAGGGGTGTATGGAGACTGAGAATCATCCAAAAGCTACTTGTGGGAGTGTTTCCATTTTCTTGGTGGTTTCCTTGGGGCCAAGTCACGTGCAATAGCACACACTTGCATGTTGATACATGCGTACACTACTGGTGTCTGTCTGGTCTCCTTCCCAACAGCTTGATTGTCCGACCACCCAGCCTCCACTAGGGGGTACTGATGCAGTGAAACGTCATACCCCCCTCCCCAAAGGATGAGAGCATACCTTGAAACGCTCAATCCTTTTACCCCCATCCAGCCCCTAAGCAACCCTGGTCCTTTCCCAAAACCAGGTCACTGGCTTGGCAAGAGGTAAGGTGCCCAGCACCTTAGCCCTCTTTGACACTGGTCCGGCACCAGCGTCTGTCTTTAGATAATGTGTGCACTTCATTAGCAGACACCACTGTTAAAAGAAAATTAGGCCTATGTGAGTCTAAGCCAGGCATAGGGCCAGATTGTCTGAGGCCCCTCGATGATTTGTGGCACATTCCAGACTCATTTCCCAAAACTGTCCCCAAATGTTAGACTGCCTCCCAAGTGGTGTAACTATTGGCACCGTAGCTGCTGCAATTTGCAACAAATATGGAATCGCTTGCATCAAAAAGTGATGCAGCTTTTAGTTTTTGATGCAAGTGTTAGTTCTGGAAACTGATGTAAAAATTAGTGTTTCTTTTTATCTCACCTCCCCACTGGCTGGGGCCTCCTTCTACTATCACCCTGCACCTATCCTGTCCTCCTGAAACCTCCTCACTTGGATCTCCAGCCCACCCACAGCTCAGCAGCAAAGTGTTCCCCTTTGGCTTTCTCCCCAAAGTGGGGTTGCCTTCAGTGCCATAGCGAGCTCCTCTCTCCATCCAATGTCCCTGCTGGCAGAGATCAAATCCAGGGTATCCCAGGGACCAGCTGGTCGAGATCTGGCATTGGATGTGGTGGCAGGGTGTGCATCACCTGATCACCCAGTGGCTTTTTCTGCCTTGTTTCTGAATCCCCTGGAGAAGTGAATGTGCAATGACTTCTGCACGCTCCCATGCGTAATCCACTGCCCCTTTAATCCTCACAGTGCACTGGTCTCAGACTCACCAGACCCTAGCCAATGACGATTCAGGCTCATTCCTGAACCGGGGATGTTGGTGTCACAAGCTCTACCGCAATCGTTATGCCAGCAGGCCAGTTCTTTTTTTAATTAAAATTTGTATTGGTTCTTAATACAACAGCAAATGTAAACATACTGGAAACATTTATCATATTGTACATAGAATCAAAAGCAATTACTGAGCACTTGATAAAATTCAGTTTATTCCAGTATCCATAACACTGTCTTTAAACATTGCATGAAACTTCAAACTACCACTGCTTGAATTTACTGATGATTATCATTGTAATTTAAGTGATAAGAGACTGGTGCTGATTTCATCACTTATAGGTAAAAGGTTCATTCTAATGCATTGAACAGGAAAACATACATCTTTGAAATTAAGGTGCAGGAGTTTGTAATCCCCAAATTAAGAACAGTCAGTATTATTGCCCTTTGAAAATTTGGCCCATAGTGTGTACATTTTTCTTACATTCATTCAGATCTGTGAAAGCATCATTGAATGCATTTGCATGTATTAAGGGGTCATTCTGCTTTCTGTCCTTAACCTCATCTGAATGTAATGCTTCTTGGAAAAACTAGACTTAGAATTTTTTTTTCGCATTTCCATTTTATGGTTGTTTGCTAATTTTTTTTTTTTATTTTTTATTATGCTTTTTGTTGCCGCCAGCCGCCTGGAACCTCCGCCCGGTCACAGGCCCTCGCTCCCACTTCCACATCGGATGTGCCCCCTTGATACCCCCTGGCTTGCCCCCCCAGGGCGGAATGCGGCACCCCTCCCTCAAAGGTGCCGCAATGACGGGATAGGTCGAAGGGGCTGTCCTGGAGGCTGATTGAAGCTGAGGGCAGGCTTCATCTAGGGCGGCTGGTGGCATTATTTTCTCCCCTTTTGTGCAGGGGTAGGGACATGCAGAGACGGCCAGTGTCTGCCCTGCCCTTGAGCCTACTTCTGGTGCCGGCGCCCGCGGTACACCCAGCCACCACTAGGTATCCACATTGCGCCAAACACTATACCCCCAACCCCTGGAGAAGGAGAGCAGTTGTCGGATGCTCAGTCGCCTCCCCGCCTCGCCTGCCCTCAGACGGCCCGGATCCGTTCCTGAACCTGGGTCGCCAGAGTTACAAGCGGAAATTCAGCTGGCGTGCCTGCCACTCATCGTCTTTAAAAATTACAATCACTAACTAAGTTGGGCTTTTTGTAAGTCTGCTATGTTACATCTCTATTTTTCATTAATGAAACTAGATTACCAAACCGCTGTTGTGTTAACCTCTGACTCGTTCCCTGGTTAGAAGAGCGTGTAAACTAATTGTTGCAGTAAACTCAGATAGAAGTATTTTTTGTGAGAACAAGAGAGGTTGCTTTGTAAGGTAGACCTATAATATGAGAATCTTACTCTACATTGACGGTAGAAAACTTGTGTTTTATTGTTACTTTCCTCCACAGACTAAAGAATTCATTGACGGATGTTTACAAAATGAAGGTAGAGTGCTCTGTGACCTTTTTTCATTATATTCATTCTAGCAACAGATAACGTTGAAGCAGTAATTTTTGTACCTTGAGAGCATGTGGTGTCATTTGGTGGTCTTGTGACAAGTGGCAGAGATCAGTAAAATATTTAGTGTGGACTTGCCAATATTGTTGTGCTTAATTTGTCCATAATGTGAAAGGCACTGCCCGATTTTAATTTGCTTTTTTTGGCCAGTTGGTGATTAAATTGCCTATTTTTTTTTTTTTTTTTAACAATGCAGAGTCTTTCTTATACTTGGCTTGTACACCCTAGTTTTTTTTTTTAATCTCTGAAATATTTTATTTTAAACAACATGAAGTCTTGCTGTATTCTGACATATGCAGTGATCCCCCAACCTTTAAACTACCCCGGAGAACAAAGAGTTAACTTTCTGTGCAGAGCATAAAATGCTGAGCTCGAGCTCGGTTGTAGTGTCTGTCTGGAGTGTTTCAAACTCAAACCGTCAGATTCTTTACTCCGCCTCACTGAACAGTCGCTCCGGAGATTTCTCCTTCAGCATGGTTCGAAAGTCGGTTAAAGTTTCCGTTTTTGTCGGTTTTTAAACCGAAAAAGTTATCCGCGTAGTCGGTTCAGTCTCTGTCTGTGGTGCCGTGAGTACTAGATAGGAATTGTTCTGTTTTTCTGTGTGGAACTTGTAAAAGTGCAGGTCGGTTCGACTGAACCGGCCATTTGATAGTGAAATCTTGTGTTTTTACTTGGTGTGTGGTTACCGGTCCTTATCGGTTCTAAAAAAACGTGTTTTAGTACTTTTTTCCCAATACCCATGACACGGTTAGGAACCGATAAGGGAGTCTTGCCTGGCGGTTGCCATAAAAAGGATAAGTTGGTTAGGTTGGCCATGTTTGAGAAACCCAAGAGAAAAAACGGCCCACTGGGTTTCAGCACTGCAGTGAGTGTGGGGAGGTTTTTGCTAAGGCCGATCCCCACACCACCTGTGTTTATTGTCTGGGGTTTGACCACCTCGATTCAGACTGCCAAATATGTAAAAAATGTTCCCAAATCTACCCTTGAGAAGAGATTAGGTAGACTGAGGGAAAAGGAGGCCGAGAAGTCCACTGACCCGGATGGCCAGCCCGGTTCGGTTCCGACCGAACCAGGAGTGCCCTCTGACCAGGGCGATATTTCTTTGGGCAAAAGGAGAGCTGATTCTGAGAGATCGGTTCTGACAAAAAGAAAATGCGAAGAAAAATCGTCTGGTTCGGATCTAGAGGTTCATGTTCCGACCGCTGATGAGATAGCCAGAGTGATTCAGATTGTGGAATTGCTCTGCCCGGTTATAGAAACATAGATTTTGACGGCAGATAAGGACCACTTGGCCCATCTAGTCTGCCCATTTCCCCCTACCTACAGGATAGGCCACAGATCCTAGTTAACCAACAGCCTATTTCTTCCTACCCCCCACAAGAATTGCCTTATGTCTGTCCCATGCGTTCTTGAATTCTCCCACAGTTTTAGACCCCACAACCTCCTCAGGAAGGCTGTTCCGTGCATCCACTACCTCTCTTTGAAATAATACTTCCTCACATTGCCCTGAACCGCCTCATCTTTAAATTGTGTCCCTTGTTCTTGCACGCCTCTTTTCTGAAAGATGCTACCTCTTGGACTTTGTTGATTCCACTGAGGTACTTAAAAGTTTCTATCATGTCCCCCCTCTCCCTTCTTTCCTCAAGGGTATACATATTAAGCTCCTTTAGTCTCTCCTCATATGGCTTCTCTTGCAGACCCTGCACCATTTTAGTTGCCCTCCTCTGGACTGCCTCTATCCTGTCTATGTCCTTGCGGAGATGGGGTCTCCAGAATTGGACGCAGTACTCCAGATGGGGTCTCACCAACTGTCTGTACAGAGGGATAACAACTTCCTGTTTTCTGCTGCTGATGCCTCTCCCTATGCATCCCAGTATACCCCCAGCCCTCCCTGCTGCCTTCTCACATTGCTTGCTAACCTTAAGGTCATCTGATATGATTACCCCCACGTCCCTTTCCTTTTTTGTTGTTGTTACTACCCCACCACCACCACCACCACCATTGTGTATTCTTCCCCTGGGTTCTTGTTTCCCAGGTGCATTATTTTGCACTTCTTTGCATTGAATCCTAGCTGCCATACTTCTGACCATTCCTCCAACCTTGCCAAGTCCCTTCTCATCCTTTCCATGCCTCCTTGCTTATCAACCCTGTTGCAGATCTTTGTGTCATCTGCAAAGAGGCATACTTTTCCTTCCAGTCCCTCTGCAATGTCACTTATGAAGACATCAAAAAGGACTGGACCCAATACTGAACCCTGCGGTACCCCACTAGTAACCCCTCTTTCTTCAGAGTGGACTCCATTTACAATTACCTTCTGTGTCCTGTTGTCCAGCCAATGTTTTACCCAGGCTACCACCCTGGGACCCACTCCCAGGCTGGTTAATTTGATTATTAATCTTTCGTGTGGGACTGTGTCAAATGCCTTGCTAAAGTCTAGGTAGGCCATACCCACAGCCCCTCCCTGGTCTACTACTTTGGTCACCCAGTCAAAGAAATCTATTAGATTTGTCTGACATGACCTTCCTGCTGTGAACCCATGCTGCCTTGGGTCCTGTGCCCCACTTGCTTCTAGGTACTCAACTATTCTTTCCTTCAGAAGTGACTCCATCACTTTCCCTACCACAGAGGTCAAACTGACAGGTCTGTAGTTTCCTGCCTCTGTCTTGGTCCCACTTTTGTGAAGGGGAATCACATCTGCCTTCCTCCAGTCTGGTTCCTACCGATCCCGCACCTTCAGGCAGGGGTTCGGTTTGGTTGGTTCCCCCGGTTCAAGATTATGCCCTAGAAGATTTTTATGAACCGGAGTTTGAAGAAGGAGGGGAATTTGAGGATGATGATGGTGAAAATGAGGGTCTGGATGTGCCTGTGGAACCAGACATCTCCCCAGATAGACCTTCAGGTGTTTCCCCTCCTAGGCTTTCTGAGTCCCCTTCTCACTTTATGTTCTACAGAAAGGTGGCTGAAACCCTCCAGCTTCCTATGGAGGAGGCTGTGGAGGATCAAGAGGAGCCTGATTATGTAGAAATGATGGACATTAGGACATCCCAGAGTCCAGGAGACTGTGCATTCCCCTCCACAAATCCTTTGGGAAACAGACACAAAAAATCCTAAAGTCTCCCTAACACTATACCTCCTGTGGATAGAAGAATGGACAAGAGGTATACACTTTCAGGCTTAGACATGGAGTTCTTATACCAGCAATGCAGCCATGTTGGGGTAGTGCAGGCTGCTGCTTGTGACAAGGCAAATATTCCCTTGGCTTCACCCCCCCTCCCAGACAAGTACTCCAGGAAGATTGATGCCATGGCAAAGAAACAGTGCATGTCATCTTCCTTGGGACTCAGGCAGGCGAATTATATGGCCTATACAGCCAGGTACCAGAAGTCCAGGTGGGACTCTGTACTGGCACTGGCTAAACAGGCCTTGCCCCAGCTAGCCAAGGAGCTGGAGGCGGTGGCTGCAGATGGGATTGAGGCATCTAAAGTTCAGTTTCATGCTGCTGTGGACTCCAATGATGTGTCATCAAGAGTCATGGCTACATCTGTGGCTCTTCGAAGAATGGCTCGGCTCAGATGTTCTAGCCTCTCGCAGGATACCCAGGCTAAGGCCATGGATTTTCCTGTAGTGGGTCATTCTCTGTTTGGGGAGCAGACAGAGAATTACATGAAGAAAATGGATGAATACAGGACCATTTATAGGAGTGCTCAGGTCAAAGAAAGGCAAGCAGCTCCTCAAAGGCAGCAGTCTAGGGGCAGGGGCAGGCCTTTTCATAGGCCTTTTTATCAAGCACAGGCCTCTTCTCCCTTTTCTCAGAGGGGGTTTTTCAGAGGGAGAGGCAGAAGAGGGATGAGCAGGGCTGCATCCACGCCTCATCCTAATGCCCCTGCCAAGCAAGACACCCTGATGGGTCTGCCCGGATCGACTCTCCTATTCCAGTAGGAGGCAGGCTGGCTTACTTTGTCCAGGACTGGATGTCTATTACCTCAGACAAATGGTCCTGGAAGTAGTAAGCCAGGGATTGGTTCTCAGCTTCAAAACATTTCCAAAGATGAGAACCAGATCCTTCAAACCTGCAGGTCTGTCAGAAACCCTAGCCCTAGAGGCAGAGGTTTCATCTCTTCTGGCCTTAAGTGCCATAGAGAGAGTTCCTACCCTACTCTGGGGCAAAGGTCTGTGCTCCAGGTACTTCCTTACCCCAAAAAAGACGGGAGTGGCGACCCATCCTAGACCTAAGATATCTGAACAAGCATCTTTTAAAACCAAAGTTCAAGATGGTAACTCTGGGAATAATTCTTCCCTCTCTAAAGCCAGGAGACTGGCTAGTCTCCCTGGACCTCAAAGATTCCTATTGTCACATTCCCATCAGGTGCTCCTGCAGAAAGTACCTCAGGTTCAAATTGCTCTCAGGCCACTATCAGTTCAAAGCAATGCCCTTCGGCCTAAAATCAGCAACAAGGGTTTTCACAAAGTGCCTGGCAGTGGTGGTTGATTTCTAAGAAGAAAAAAAGATTTCCATTTTTCCATACTTGGACGACTGGCTCATAGTGGGGCAGTCCCTAGAACAAGTCTTATCAGACCTGCAGGTAACTCAGCAGGTACTCACATCTCTGGGATTTCTTTTCAACCTTCCCAAGTCAGTTCTCGAGCCAGTACAGCTTCTCACCTTTATAGGAGCAGAGCTGGATACTGTCAAAGCAAGAGCCTTTCTTCCCCTGGAAAGGGCAGGAGTTTTTACGGAACTGGCGTCTTCCTTCAGCCTTCAGGTGTCTCGACCAGCAAGGTTTTTTCTCCAACTCTTGGGCCACATGGCAGCCTCTACAGCAGTCCAGAGGGCAAGATTCCAGATGAGGGACATTCAGTTCCATCTGAGGACTCTCTCTGGTCCCAGAGGAAGGATTCCCTCACCAAACTGATACCAGTGACTTGGAACCTGATTGAAGCCCTTCAATGGTGGCAGGATCAGGACAACTTAAGACAAGGGGTCCCATTCTCCACTCAGTCTCATTCAGTGGTCCTTACCACGGATGCTTCCCTTCTGGGATGGGGAGCCCATCTGGGGGCACTCACTGCTCAAGGAGTGTGGTCCCCTCAGGAATCTCTTCTCCACATCAATCTCCTGGAGCTCAGGGCAGTTTTTCTGGCCCTGCAAGCCTTCTCTCAGTCAATATAGGACAAGGTGGTTCAAGTCAGAACAGACAACGCCACCACCATGTGGTACATCAACAAGCAAGGAGGCACTCGGTCTATGGCCTTGTGCACGGAAGCCATGAAGTTGTGGTCCTTGGCTTACTCCCTGCAAACCTCTCTGATAGCAGTTCACCTTCCAGGAAAAGACAGTGTGCTAGCAGATGCACTGAGCAGGATCTCGCAGGGCCATCACGAATGGACCCTGGATCCTCTGATACTAAAGGTGATTTTTTTTCAAAGTGGGGCACTCCAGAGATGGATCTTTTTGCAGCCCCAGACAATCACCAACTTCCACTTTTTGTTGCAGACCCCCAGCCTTGGGTTCAGTCTCCCTGGATGCTCTGGTATTGAACTGGGAAGGGAAATTCCTGTATGCATTTCCCCCGTTCCCTCTTCTGTTCAAAGTTTTAGTCAAGATAAAGTCACAACCTTGCAAAGTTATTCTGATTGCTCCAGATTGGGCCAGACAGCCTTGGTACCCTCTGTTGCTGTCCCTAGCAGTTCACCTCCCACTGTCTCTTCTCAGTAATTACAACCTGTTAACCTCCTCTCAGAGGAGGATTTGGTACCCTAATCTTCAGTTTCTCAATCTCAAGGCATGGCTTTTGAACAGTTCGAGTTTGCAGATTTGCAGCTGTCTCAGGGAGTTCTGGATATTCTCAAAGCTTCTCGAAAGCCTTCCACCAGAAAGACTTGTAACTGCAAATGGAAGAGGTTCAGCATTTGGTGTTCCAAGAAGCATATTTCTCCTGATACTGCTGAGTTGCCTACAGTGCTGGATTATATAGTTCATCTCAGTGGCCTAGGCCTCAGACCAGCTACCCTCAAGGTACACTTGTTAGCTGTTTCAGCTTTTCTATCAGTGGGAAAGCCTTCCTCTCTAGCATCTCACCCTTTATTCTGCAAATTTTTTAAGGGATTGCTCCATACCAATCCTCCCTTTAGAGACCCTTCCCCTGCCTGGGACTTGAACGTTTGCATTGCTCAACTTATGCAACCTCCCTTTGAACCCATGTCCTCAGCAGAACTTAAGTACTTGACTTGGAAAACTGCGTTTTTGGTAGCCATTACCTCTGACAGGCATACCAGTGAGCTGCAAGCCCTGTCAGTGGAACCTGATTTTATCTCTTTTCATAGGGATAAAGTGGTCCTTAGAACCAATAGAAGGTTCTTGCCCAAAGTGGTTTCAGATTTTCACCTGAACCAGTCTGTCTCCCCTGTTTTCTTCACTGATCATTCTTCCCCAGGAGAGAGAGGAGGCTACACAGTTTAGATGTTAAAAGGGCCCTCAGCTACTACATAGAGCATACCAAGGGTCACAGGTTTGACTCCCTCCAGTTCTTCCTCACTTACAGAGAAGTGGGAAAGGGCAAACCTGCCACTAAGAGAATTATTGCCAGGTGGATTGTATCTTGTATACAATTCTGCTATGAGAAACTGGGAAGGATTCCTCCCTCAGGCCTGAGGGCTCACTCCACAAGAGGTACAGCTGCTTCTCTGGCTGCTGCCAGGGATATTCTGCTCTTAGAAATCTGTCAGGCAGCCACCTGGAAAACAGTCCATACCTTTACCAAGCATTACTCTCTGGATATCCAGGCTAGGAGTGATGCTCTGTTTGGCACAGCAGTACTTCCAGAGCCTATTTCCAAAGTAGGTTCTGTCCCTCCTCCATGGAGGTACTGCTTGGTAGTCTGCATATGTCAGAGTACAGCAAGACTTCATGTTGTTTGAAGAAAAAATTACTCAGTAACTGTGTTTCTTTTAATGGAGTCTTGCTGTATTCTGATCTCCCTCCTTGCCTCCCCTCTCAGAACCTGTTTTTGGGAAGTGGGTGGGCAGGTGCAGTGTTGCACCCCAGGGGTGCTGTTTGTTTAAACCCTCCTCCTTTTTGTTTGGGTGTTGATTTATTTCTGTTATTTGTATTATATTGGTTTTTTGGGTTTGGGTTTCCTGACTTGAGTCTTCCTTGGGAATCCAAAACTTTTTTACTGCCAGTTGGCTAGTAGGAATTTTACAATTTCCACATAGAATTTTTAGTTAGTTGGGCTCGTAAAAATCTGACAGTTTGAGTTTGAGACACTCCAGACAGAGACTCCAACCGAGCTCGAGCTCAGCATTCTGTGCTCTGCATAGAAAGTTAACTCTTTGTTCTCTGGGGCAGTTTAAAGGTTGGGGATCACTGCATATGTCAAAATACAGCAAGACTCCATTAGAAGAAACACAATTACTAAGGTGAGTAATTTTTTTCTTCTCATCCAGGAATCCCTCAGTGTGCTTGACTTATGCAGGTTTGCCAGCTGGTTTAAGCTGCCCCAGAGATACAACTTATGCTAATAATGGTATGGCATTAGCTAGTCAGGTTGTAGTTGAGGACTACTGCCTGTAGGTGCTGCTATTAGTCAGTCAGATTCATTTCTCCTCCTAACTGAACAAGTTTGCCTTAGAGCTCTCTCTGTACCTCATCGCTTGAAGAAGTTTATTTCTTTAAAAGTTGTTTTATTTCGGGGGGGGGGGGAACTCTGTGTATTCTTCAAGTTAAGAGTTCGGAATCTACGCCTTAAAGTTCATCCGTGGAATTGAGATTGCATCAAGGGGTATCTAAAGTATCCTGTTACAACGTGAGCCTGAAAAAATACCCCAAGCATGCTTCTTGTGGATGTCTGTCTTTTTGCATCAAGCTCCTCGTTGGGAACAGGGCCTACAGCTGGCGGTAGCCTGGTGCAACCAGAGTTACCCTCTGCTCAAATCCTGCAATTCTGTCAAAATTGCAGGTGATTGGAAATGAAACCAATAAACGATTTGCAGTTGTAGAGGCAAAGCTGACAGACAATGAATCGGAAATGCTTGAAAATACTACCTCTATACAGGAGCTTGAGGAGGTAAATGATCGGCAGGCTGACTACAACGCTACATATGCTTGGGATTTTAACTACCTGAAGGCCAAACTAGAAAATCGTGAGAACATTCAGCGTCAGATGAACATTAGAGTCATGGGGTTTTCTCTTCGCTTTGCAGCGAAAAATTACCTATTCCAGTCTGTGCACAGATGGATATTTACTGACCTGCAGGTAATGCCCTCAGATTCTGAAATCAAACTTCTGCTGTCCCTCAGAGGCCGAGGCATCGTGGTGATTCTGCTAGGCGCCCTCTGACCGTGATAGCTACTCCATTCTCCCCCGAGGCTCGGATTTCCCACTCTAGGAAGCGACGGCCAAAGGAGAAATTCTATGGGAAGGGAGTCGATTGGCATTTTTCCCGGAACTAGCAGCCCAGACACAGGACAAAAAGAAAGAGCTACAACGTACAAAGAAAGAACTCTGGCAGCATGGAGTTGTGGCCCAATTTAAGTACCCTACAAGACTACAAGTTGGCTGTAAGGCTAAAACATGCATCTTTGTGGATCCTGAGGCGGCCACTGCTCTTGCAGCGAAAATCACCAGAGAGCTGCATCCTGAGTCCGAATCGGACAATGGCGAGGGGTGATACTGCAATGGCTGAGCAGGTTTGGTTTTGCTCTTGAATCACATTTGGATTTTTCCACAAAAAGACGACTGGTGGAATACTTTTTAGCTGGGCTCCGAGACCGTTTGCGCCTCGCCCTTGTAAGCAGTCGTTTGGGTGCTTAACATACCCTTAAATAATAGGCTGAGTTTATATTTTGAGAACGTTGTTTTTCTCTGTGTAAAAGTTCTCCTTCTGTTACTGTTGCCTGAGCCCTGTATGCCGCTTGAAGTTAATTTTCTGTAAGTACATTGTTGTTAATGCTATGATTATGGTATTTGTAAAGATGTTTTTTTTTTTTTCTCTTAGTTTGTGAATGATAATGATTTCCTCATGTAGTCTCCTGGATACCTGCAGGGTGGGCTGCCATGCCATGCCTGATAATGTGGGTAGGCATATCAACTTAATTGAGGCCAGGACATCGTTATGTATGTCTGTCCATAATTAATAGCGTATTATTCCCCCCCTCCCCCCAAAAAAAATTCTGTTTGGGACTTGATGCTCTGGACTTTATTATTTCGCAAGATATACTTGAGGTGAGAGTGTCATTGATCTACAGAACGATGAAGCTGGACTTTACTCCTATGTTTTAAAGTGGTTAGCTCTTTGCTTTGAATGAGGAGTTGGCCTGTGGACATATAATTCTGTTTATTAATAATATCCTGTACATCCAATGTAGAGGTTTGCGTTCCTCAATCTACTTATTTTATGTAATATGGTATCTGCCGGGAGATCACAAAGGGTTGTGTCGGGAATTTTTTCCTCTGGCCCAGTCTCTTTGTTGTGTGGAGTGCCTCAGGGTTCTGTGCTGTCACCCTTGTTGTTTGCAGTGTATATGCTGCCCCTCGGAAACATTATAAGACGGTATGGGCTGAGGTATCACTGCTATGCAGATGATACCCAGCTATACCTGTCTTTTGCACCCGACCAGGATGGAGCTTTCTCGATGTTCAACAACTGTCTGGGGGAAATCCAAGACTGGATGGATTCTAGTTGGTTAAAATTGAACTCGGAGAAGACTGAGGTGTTGGTGGTGGATCCGGGTGGTCAGATTGAGAGGTCATGTATTGGCGCGCCTTCTGGAATTTTTCTTGGCGGTGTGTCACTGCCGGCCTCTGAACGGGTGCGTAACCTTGGGGTGATTTTTGACAAGTTGACTTTACAATCTCAGGTGTCAGCTGTCGTCAGGACTTCCTTTTACCACCTTAGGGATATTGCCAGGGTTAGGCACCTTGTTCCGTCTGACTCTTTGCCAACGTTGGTCCACGCTTTCGTGTCCTCACGCTTGGACTACTGCAACGCCCTTTACTTTGGGCTTTCTGGGGTTGAAATCGGCCGCCTGCAGCTGGTGCAGAATGCTGCTGCCCGGGTTTTGACTGGGACAGTTAGGTCCTGTCATATTACCCCGGTGCTGCGCGAACTGCACTGGTTGCCTGTTCGGTGGCGGATCACCTTTAAAGTCATTTTATTGACTTTCAAAGCCCTTCACGATCAGGGTCCGTCCTATCTGAAACACCTTCTGGTTCACTATTGCCCTGGCCGATCGCTCCGCCCGGCCAACATGGGGTTGCTGGAGATTCCAAGAGTGAGTTTAAAAACCTCTGGCAGCAGAGCTTTTTCTCATGCTGCCCCCACTCTTTGGAATTCTCTACCATGCCGGTTACGGGATTGCACCTCCGTAGAGATTTTTAAGAAAGAATTAAAAACTTTCTTATGGAAAAAGGCCTTTGTGGAGGATTAAAGTGTCAGTATCTGACTGGATTTTATTGTAATTTATTAAGTCTTTTGATGTACTTATGATGCACTTTTATAAGTCTATGTGTGAATGGCTACGTGTATTTTTGTTATTAACTTGTTCAGCACCTTGATAATTTGAAAGGCGCTATACAAATAAAATTTATTATTATTACTATATGAGCATAAAATTTACAAATAAAAAGTTCAAAAAAAAAAGTTGTATTTCTGTAGCTTCTGTTGCCTTTAGTTTTTTTTTGTAGTGTTTTTTTTTTTCTAGTATTTTTCTCAGTTTTTCCTGTGTTCCCATCGGTTCCCAGGAACTGAAGAAACTTCTCCTTACAGGGGTTTTCTTAGCAATTCCCGCGCTTTCTTTCCTGACTGGAAAAAGTGCTTTCTGATGTATTTTTTCTTGTTTGCGATATTTTAAACTTAGTTTCTAATCAGTTCCCTTATTTTTCAGGGAACCACTTTTAGCTCTAATTTTCCTTTTATATTTTTTTATTCAGGAACCGGTTATTTGTGGTTCCATTGCGCTTGGGAACTGACTACAAAGTTTTAATTTCTCTTTTTGGGAACCACTTTTAAGGTCTTCTGATGAGATTGGCTTGTCAGATAGACCCAAAAAGAGGACTGGACATACAGGATTTAAAAATTGTTTGAAGTGCTTTAAAATCGTGGCCAAGGCAGACGGACACAACCTCTATTTAAGGTGTTTAAGTCGAATTTTGCTGTGAATTTTGCACTGAGTTTGGCTTTAAAACAGTCAGAGCCAAAAGACTGGAAATGATGGCCTCTCAGTCTGCCTCCCCCTTTACTAAACCTTCTGAAGAGGAGTCCTCCTCTCATCATAAATCCAAAGATGGGTCCTCCAATGACCCTCCTAGAGAATAAGTCTTCTGACAAAAATAGTTCAGACCAAGCCAAACAAAAAAGAGAAACATGTCACTGCCCCTCCTGCCAAAGAGAAAAGGGAGATGCCAGTGTTGCAACAAACTATGCCCTCTCCTGAGGAAATGGCAAAGACTTGGCAACTTTATCAGACCTTTCAAGTTATGGATAATCTTTCTGGAGCCCTGAGACCTTTCAAGCTATGGATAGTCTTTTTGGAGCCCCAGTTGGTCCTCCCACACCTATTCTCACTGACCCTGACCAAGGCCAGGGTTTTTCTATGAGGAGGGTAATGAGGAGGAGGGTGAACTCGGAGCCTGACGTATCCCCTGACCATGATTTTGGATCCCTTTCTCTTGGTCAGGAGGATTTTTCCTCCCATTACACATTTGTCCAACAGATGGGACTATTGAGGATGATGAAGAGGCAGACTTCCTAGACATGATGGGTCTCCTTCCCCCTAGGAAGTTGCTCCTTCCAGTACACAAGTCCCTCCGCAAAACCACTTCCAAACTTCTCCAAAATCCCACCTCCAGGTGTGAATAAGAAAATAGGAAAAAAGTACCAGCTGGATAAAACAAATGCTGGATACCGTTACACCCATCCTGATCATGAAAGTATGGTAAAGGCTGCAGCCTGAGACAAGGCTGAGGTACCCCTTTCCTCCCAGCTTCCAGACAAAGAGTATGGAAAATGACACCATGGGCAAGAAGTCTTATACCATAGCCTCTCTGCTGCTTTGTCTCTCTACTTATATGGCATACACGGCACTGTACGAAAAGGCACTGTGGAACTCGGTTCTGACTATTAGTCAGAAAGCTTCAGATAACATTGCTTAGAACCTGGCAGAAACTGTCAGAACTGCCTTAGACACCACAAAGTACCAGTTTCATATGGCTGTGGATGCTAGTGACACTGCCTCCAGATCCATGACTCAAGTCATCTCATTCAGGAGGTTTGCATGGTTGAGAACCACCAACCTCTCTCAGGATACCCAGACAAAAGCTATGGACCCCTGCGAGAACAATTTTGTTTTTGTTGTTGAGGCAGAGGCGTACATGAAAAAGGTGGAAGAATACAAAACCACCTGCAAAAGTAATGCAGCAAAAGAGAAGATCTCCACCTCCTATAGGCCCCAGGGAAGAGGGGGCAGAGGTAGAGGTGATTACCCCAGGGCCTTCTATCCTATGCACATGGACTACTAGATGAGAGGATACTTCAGAGGAAGGGATAGGAGGGCTCAGAACCACACTGACTCCACCCCCTCACCAAAAGTTTAGTCTAAAGAAAATCCCTGATAGGAATGCCCAGGTTGCCTCCCCCTCTGCCAGTAGGTGGAAAGCTGACTCACTACCTCCATCAGTGGCAACACATCACCACAGACAAGGTGGTGGGTCAATGGTTTACCCTGCAGTTCAAGGAAATGTCCCACACAGCAGGGACATAGGAGTTTCAAGCCTCTGACTCCAACAGAAAAGATTCTCTTGGAGTCAGAGGTCAAGTCTCTCCTGTTAGCAAATGCAGTAGAAAGGGTGACCCTTTCCCACTGGGAAAGGGGCCTCTACTTAAGATACTTTCTCACACAAAAGAAAAATGGGGACTGGCAACCCATTCGGGACCTGAGGTACCTGAACAAGCACCTGGTCACTCCCAAATTTAAAATGGTCACCCTGTCAGTGTGCGATTCACCCCCCCCCTTGCAACAGTGAGATTGGCTAGCCTCCCTGTACCTCAGAGATGCCTATTTTCACATCCCAATAAGGCACTCTCACAGAAAGCATCTCAGATTCAGACTGACCTCTGGCCACTACCAGTTTTCAGTACTCCCATTCGTTCTTTCCTCAGCCCCAAGAGTTTTCACAAAGTGCTTGACAGTAGTTGCAGCCCATCTCAGAAGATGGGGTCACTGTCTTTCCCTATCTGGATGACTGGCTGATAGCAGACACGTCTCCCCAAAAACTCAGAGACTCTCTTCATCTAACACAGCTCACTCTGGAGTCACTTTGCTTCCTGATCATCACAGAAAAGTCTCCGCTGGAGCCAGTTCAACTCCTGGAGTTCATTGAGGTAGAGCTGGACACCCAACAAGAAAAAGCCCTACTCCCACTAGATAGGGTAAAGAACCTCCAGACACTGGCAGACTCGTTTATCCTTGGCCAACCAAGGTCAACCAGGCACTTCCTCAGACTCCTGGGTCACATGGCCTCTACTACAGCAGTAGTTCTGGGTGCCAGGTTTTAGATGAGACATTCAGTACCATCTGAGAGCTCATTGGTCTCAAAAAAGGGACTCCCTATCAAAGCTGGTTCCAGTCACAGTGACTCTTCTACAAGCCCATGACTGGTGGAAAGACAGGCACAACCTCAGGGAAAGAATCCCCTTCCAACAGAAGGAACCTTCCAGAGTGCTTACTATGGATGCCTCCCTCTTGGGGTGGGGGTCACACCTGGCAGACCAGTTCATAAGCAGGGTGTGGTCTCCCAGAGAGTCCAAGTGCCACATAAACCTCCTCAGACTCGGGGCTGTGTATCTGGCTATAAAAGCCTTTTCCCCCCAGCTAAAAAGCCAGTCTGTCCAAATCAGAACAGATAACACTACCTCTATGTTGTACATCAACAAGCAAGGGGACACAAGATCCTCAAAGCTCTGCACAGAGGCCATGAAGATCTAGTCACTGGTGTACTCCCTGGTCATGCAAATAATTGCCATTCACCTGCAAGGCAAGGACAGTGTGCTGGAGACTGTCTGAGCCGCATCAGCCAGGGCCATCATGAGTGGACCCTAAACAAATAAGTGCTACCTACAGTCTTCAGGAGGTGGTGCACCCCAGAGATAGACCTCTTTGTCTTCAAAGACAATCATCAGATTCCCCTGTACTGTTGCAGGTCTCCAGCAGTGGGCTCAGTGCCAGTGGATGTCTTGTCCCTGAATTGGACAAGAAGGTTCCTGTATGCTTTGCCTCCATTTCCCCTGATCCTCAGAGTGCTCCTCAAGCTCAAGAGACTGTCAGCAACAATGATCCTGGTGGCTGCGGACGGGGAAGGCAGCCATGGTACTCCTTGCTCCTCGCCCTGTCAGCCAAACGGCCCATTCGCCTGCCCTCGAGCCACAGTCTCCTGACCTCCCTATGACCAGGAGCTCCTGCCACTCTTGAGGACCGACCTTTTCTTAAATCTATTGCAACAGTTCTTCTGTTTCTTAGCCTAATCTATCCTTTACAATTTCTAGTATATAAGGTTGACCACCTGTGGGCACCCCCCCTTCTCCCTCTCCTGACTATGCTATAGTGTCCTCTTTGATTTTCCTTTTCCCTCTCAGGTCCTCGTACAGAGAGGTTATTGTAGTGACCTCAGAGTGTATGTAAAACAGATTGTGTTTATTGTTGTTGTATTTAGTATGTAATAGCACTATGTCATAATATACCTTAAGTTTATGAAATCTGTAACGTTGAAAATACCATGGCACTAGGTGTTTTTGATAATTGTAAAACGTACTAGATGACCATTATAGAAATTAAGCTAGTTGTGTTATTTAAAATGCATGTAAATTGTAGTAAACTGAAAAAGTATAAATGTCATGGTGATTTGCATATATCACATGATGCATTGCATTATGGAAGTATGTATGATGTTGTATTTCTTTGAAACTTGATTTGTTACCAATGCCCTCTGGGGTAACTGTTCTTTCAGTGATTCTGCATTGAGGTTCTCTGTTTATAACTTATTTTGTTTTTCTTCTTTTTGGGCCCTTACTACGTAAGCAAATGAGGGCTTGCATAAGGGTTATGGGTATATCTTGCGATCAGTATCAGTAGGTGTTGGCTAAGTGCAGAGAAAGGACATTCATAGTCTGTTGCTGCAGACTGATATTCTGAAGAAGAAATATGCCATTGCAAAAGGTTATTTCTTGTATTTTGAATAAGCATAACACAGAGATTGTGTATTGAAGCTGAAGTTCGGTGTCTGGTCCATCTGTTGTCCCACAACCCCTCTGCACTCCCCTCAGATGGGGATAACATACCCCAGCAATAGAGTCTCTTTTCCTCAAGGCCTGGTACTTGAAGAGCTAGAGTTCTCAGACTGTTAATATTTAGAGCAAGTCCTGAGGATCCTTAGACTACCTAAGAAACGATCCTCTGTAGCTTAGCCTGTCCTCTGTACTAGATTATCTAGTTCACCTACAAGCTTCAGACCTTAAGGCCTCATCCCTGAAAGTCCACCTAGCAGTCCTTTCAGCCTACATTTCATCAGGCAAGGAGAAATCTATAATTTCTTTTCCCATTTTCAAAAAATTCTTTAAAGGCTTGCTACACCTTCAACTCCCACTTAGGGAACCTGTCTCCCCGCCCCGGACTTGACCTCTGTGTAGCCAAAGCTGATGGAGTTTCCATTCGAACCTATGGCTATAGCAGACCTAAAGTATATCACTTGGAAAACAGTATTCCTGGTGGCCATCACATCAGCCAGGAGGATATCAGAACTACAAGCTCTCAGCACTGAACCTCAGGTGTCTGCTGTTGTGAAGATGTCTCTTTGCTGTCTGACGAACATCACCAGGGTTAAGCATCTTGCCCCCCCCCCGATGACCTTCCTGTATTGGTTCATGCCTTTGTAACCTCCTGCCTTGACTACTGCAATGCCCTGTACCTAGAGCTTCCAGGGGTGGATATCTACCACTTACAGCTAGTTCAGAATACGATGGCCAGGTTTTTGACTAGTCTACCCAGATTCTGTCATATTATACCTGTGCTCCACAGCCTGCATTGGCTGCCAGTTTTCTGGCAGATTACCTTCATGGTCGGTTTACTGACCTATAAGGCCCTACACAGGCAGGGACTTGGGCTATCAACAAGATCTCCTTGTCTCCTACCGCCCCCTCTGGCCTCTCCGATGAGGGATTTCTAGAGGTTCCCAGGATTCGACTTAAGACCTCTGGTGCTCGCTCTTTCGCTTTTGCAGCCCCCACCCTGTGGAATGCTCTACCTCTTCAGGTAAGAGAGTGCCTGACTGTTGAGAGCTTTAAATCTGCTCTTAAAGCCCATCTTTTTAACCTGGCTTTTCCAGATTCTGATTGATTATTAAGCTGTATTTATTAGATTTATTCTATTTTATTCTGTGTCCTTATCTCATTTTAATATCTCATTGTACAAGTGCTTTGATCATTTAATGGTATTGTGCTTTTTTTACAAATAAAGTTTGTTTGATTTATTGATTGAACCTAACTACATCATCTACAGGGATAAAATAGTTCTCGGGATCAACAGGAAATTTTCTTCCCAAAATGGTGATGCATTTCACCTCAGGCAATCTGTAACTCTCCCTGTCTTTTTCACAGGCAAATCCACTCCTGGCGAGCGCAGGCTCCACAGCCTGGACGTCAAAAGGGCACTGACCTACCACCTACAGCACACTAAGCAGCTCAGGTCCTCTCACACCCAACTGTTCCTCAACTTTGGCGAGGTGGGCAAAAGCAGGCCAGCCTCTAAGAGAACCATCTCTTGCTGGACAGTCTCTTGCATCCAGTTCTGCTACAGTAAAACTGGAAGACAGTCACCTCAAGGCCCACTCTATCAGGGGTACTGCAACCTCAGTGGCAGCTGAAAGGGACATACCTTTGCTTTTTATCTGCAAAGCAGCTACTTGGAAGACTGTACATTCCTTTACATAGCACTACTGCTTAGATGTACAGTCCAGATCAGATGCCAGATTTGGCACTGCAGTCCTGCAGAACCTTTTCCCAAAGTAGGTTCTTTTCCCTCCTCCCAAAAACACTGCTTTGTAATCTGCACAAGTCAAGCATACTGAGGGATTTCTGGGTGAGAAGAAATAATTACCATAGTAATATTGTTTCTTCCAGGGGATCCCTTAGTATACTTGACCTCCTCCCATCCTCCCCTCACATAACCTTACTGTAAACAGTTTTGCAGTCCTTGCTACAGGCCAAATTTCTTACTGGAGGGCCATACTGTGTGCAGTGCCTCTCAGTGAAGCATGGTGTACATAGTTCACCTGTAGGTGGTTTGTTTTTTCTCTTATTTCTTTTTCTATTCTTTTTTCCATAGTTCTAGAATAGCATTAGGGATTGGGGCCTTTTTCCCCCCTCCGGCTATAAAATGAGTCTAACAGCAGCACCTACAGGCAGCAGTCTTCAGCTACAACCTGATAGACTAATACCATGCCATCATTTGCATAAGTTCTATCTCCAGGGCAGCTTAACCCAGCTGGCAAACCTACATAAGTCAAGCGTTACTGAGTGATCCCCTGGAAGAAACAGTATTGCTATGATAAATATTTTTTTTATTCTTCTCTGTTATTATAAAGATTTTTTTCTGTTCTTCCAGTCAGGCAGCTTTCCCTCAGCATGCATCATGCATGGTCCTGAGACCCACCAGTAGCACTCTTTCTAAACTGATGTTTTAGGATGTTAACAAATTGTTAATTTCTGCATTGTTGCAAAACTGAAGGGGAAGGTATATGATAATGTCCAGTTAACTGCAGTTTAATGAATGTCAATAAAATATAGTCCTATTTAAAGAACAACAACAGTGAGCTCTAAATAAAAACAAGAATAAACCAAACCTGTATGTGCTAGTATATTTTAGATTTTTTCTATGTACATTACAGCATTAAATACTAGTATTCTTTTATTTGCAGGAAAGGTTCTTGTTCATGGAAATGCAGGGATTTCTAGAAGGTAGGAAACCCAAGTCTTAATTTAGATCTTGTGAATCTGTTTTCTTTCTTTTTCCTTTTTTGCTTAATATCCTAATATACTTTTGTTTCTTGTTTTTAGTGCTGCTTTAGTTATAGCGTATATTATGGAAACGTTTGGAGTTAAATACAGGTAAGGCATTACATTTTGTGACATCTAATTCTTGCTTGAAACTGTCACAGACTGTCGGTCTTAACTTGGCAACAGTTTTTTGTATAGAATGCTCTCTTCAAACCCCAGGAATCTCCTAATAGTATTAGACAGCTGTCAGTCCAGAGCTGCTAACTGCCCCGGAACTTTGAGGTAGAATGTATGCAAATTAGGGGATTTGGAATGCATTATTCAAAACTTCTGCCTCTTGATGATGATAAAAACTTTATTTTTATCCAGATACGTACATTTAGAGAGAAAATCCCTATTTTCAAAATATGGCCTATACTAAATACCCACAAAACAAATATATTAAAAAGTAATACAACATATAGGTTACATATTGCACTTGGAATACAACTCATGGAAATTGACATTGAAGATGTCATCTGGCTGCCAGATTCAGTTTTTCGGTTTGGACAGCAAGACTTCCCCCAGGAGCTCCACAGCAACTTCACTACAAGACTGTTTATTTTATTTAAAAAGTGGTATTTATTCACTGTTTTGTTCATACTCTGCATCTAGTTGTTTTGTGCTAAAAGTTTAGACTAATGGGTCATTATTTAGTTGTAAGTTTTGTCATGGTTACTACCTTTAGCACTTTGTTTAAAGTGTTCTGTTTACAAATTTAAACAACTATGCTTATACTCGCGATCGGTTCCCATTCTTTGCAAGGA
Source organism: Neoceratodus forsteri (assembly GCA_016271365.2). Classification (NCBI taxonomy): domain Eukaryota; kingdom Metazoa; phylum Chordata; order Ceratodontiformes; family Ceratodontidae; genus Neoceratodus; species Neoceratodus forsteri. Next base: position 839,353,982 of record CM028134.1, read on the forward strand.
ACCAATCATGTTTTTGGATCTAAAAAAGTTTGGGTTGCAATCGGCTACCATTTCTGTTTAGGAACCGATTGCATTTTGTTTAAAGTAGGAAAACTGTTTTAAATTGTGGTTCCCTTTTAACATAAGGAACTGACTGCAATCTGCTGAAAACCCGTTTTGGGTAAGTGTTTTTCAGTCTACTGATATTTGGCATGTCAGACAGACCTGAAAAGAGGATGGGACCTACAGGTTTTAAAACTTGTATCAAGTGCTTCCAAATTTTTGCTAAGGCTGATCGCCACGATGTGTGTATAGAATGCTTGGGTCCCAGTCTTATTGTGTTTCTAACTGTGAAGTGTGCAGTACTTTTTGCTCAGAAACTATTAAGAAAAGTGCCAAAAGATTGGAACAAATGGCTTCTGCTCCCACCTCAGTGTCACCAAGGCAAACTGAAGAGGGCCCTTCGTCCTACTCAAAAACAAAGGAGAGGCCCTCTAAAAATTCCTCAGACCCCAAAATTCCTGAAAAGGGGTCTTACCATACTAAGCAGAAAAGAACAAACGAGCAGGTTCCTGTGACTGTGCTTTCTAAAAAGAAATATAAAGAGAAACATGTTGTTGCGCCTCTTGCTGAAATAGCAAAGGAGCTCCCAGCAGACAAAGATAAAATACCCTCTGTGGAGGAAATTGCCTGAACCCTGCTAGTCATTCAGGTTTTACAGACTGCAGGTTCCATACTGGGTTCACCGGTTGAAATCTCACCACTGGTTCCCATTGACCAAGGCCTAGAAATGTGTAATAAGGAGGAGGAGGAACTGGATCTAGGGGAACCATTGAACCAGAAGTACCCCCAGACCAGGAGTTTGGTTCCCCTCCACATGGGCATGGTGATTTTTCATCCCATTTTTCATATGTCAGGCAAATGGCTGACACCATGGGCCTCACCTCACAGGAATCTATGAATGATGAGGAAGAGGCAAATTTTTTTTTTTTTTTATAGATATAATGGATTTGGCTTCCATGAGAAAGGTGATCCTTCCAAACCATAATTCCCTTAAAAAGGCTACTTTTTAAATCCTTCAGACAACTTCCTCTGTCCCTGGGATGGACAAGAAGACAGAGAAGAAATACCAGCTGGATAGCAGTTCTGCTGATTATTTGTATACCCATACAGATCATAAGGGTGTGATACAGGCTGCAGCCTGTGATAAGGCAAAAGTACCCCTGGCATCTCATCTGCCAGACAGATTCCAGGAAAGTTGACACTATGGGGAAGAAGGGTTATTTGGGCTGTTCACTTCTCCGACAGGCAACTTACATGGCTTATGCTGTTCAGTACAAGAAAGCCCTATGGAATTCTGTGCTGGCTTGAATCGATAAAGTTCCAGAGGATGTGTCACATGATATGGCAGATACTGCCAGAATGGCTTTAGATGCCACAAAGTACCCCAAGCATATCCCTGTAATTGCCATCCCCTGTAAACTAATTTTGGCACACTGTCCGCTCTATTTTATCCAAGTATTTACTCTCCTTGAATTGCTCTAAACTTGTTTCTTTGTTGTACCTGTACTCTTCTGCAACTAAATGCTGTACCAAAACACCTCTATAATCAAATACTGTACCTAAATCTGGGTCACCCCTGAAAAAGGGACCTTCGGGGCTCAGTGGGCCTACCCGGTTACCAAAATTGAATGAATGAATTTCTCATGGCTGTGGATGCAAATGATGCTGCATTCAGAATGTTGGCCTTGTCAGTCTCCTTAAGATTTGCTTGGCTCAGAGCAACCAACCTTACACCAGTCACTCTGTTAAAGGCTTTGAATTTCCCTTGGGAAAACAATTCCCTTTTTGGCAACAGAACTGAGGCGTACATGAAAAAGGTGGAGGAATACAAAACCACCAACAGGAGTAACTCCTGTAGAGAGAGAGCTTCCACTTCTTGTAGACCCACAGGAAGGGGAGGTAGGGGGTAATACACCAGGTCATATGCCCCATACTCTATGCCTGTAGAGTACACAGAGGTCAGAGGGTATTGTAGGGGCAGGAGGTCTGCTAGACGAGTCAGACCAGCTCCGGCTCCCAGACCACAAACCAGACAGAATCCCAGGCTGCGCATATCAGGCTGCCCACCCCTCTTCCAGTACAGGGCAGATTGACTCACTATTTCCAACACTGGGTAAACATTACCACAGACAGTTGGGTACTAGAGGTAGTGAGTCAGGGTCTCTGTCTTCAGTTCAAACAGTTTCCAAAACTCCAGGGCCGCAGGGTTTTCTGGCCTTTGTCTCCAGCAGAGACTATTCTACTGGCACTAGAGGTAAAAAAGCTCCTGCAAGCTAGGGCAATAGAGCCAGTCCATCTTATTCAAAAGGGAAGGGCCTGTACTCAGGATATTTCTGACCAAAAAGAAAAATGGATATTGGTGGCCAATCCTGGATCTCAGATATATAAACACCTGGCAAAGCCCAGGTTCAGAATGGTAGTGCTACCTTTAGTTATTCCTTCTCTAAGGAAAGGAAACTGGCTGGCATCTCTGGATCTGAAAGATGCTTACTTTCACATCCCAATCAGGTCTTACCGTATAAAATGGTTCTCTCTTCACTCAGGTCATTACTAGTTCTCAGCACTTCCCTTCGGGCTCACTTCTGCCCCACTGGTATTCACAAAGTGTCTGTCAGTGATGGCAGCTTACCTCAGAAGGCAGAGAATCGGCGTATATCCTTACCTAACGACTGACGAGTCATAGGGGGTTCATACCAGTAGGTAAATGATTACATCAGGGTGACCCAAAGTACCCTGGAATCACTTGGTTTCCTTATCAATGCTCAGAAGTCTCAGATGGAGCCGTTTCAGTCTTTGCAGTTCGCTGGAGCAGAACTGGATACTGCTCAGGGAAAAGCTTTTCTCCCACAGGAGAGGGTGTTAGATCTACTGGCGGGATCCGTACGAATGCCCGACTGTCAACTGACCAACTGTTACTTTCCCAAATCCAGCTGCCCGTATCTCTCATCTGCCCACAGTCCATCTTGCTGGTTGACGTTTTCCTGACAGCAATTGTTAAGCAGCACAAGCACTTAGAAACAGCACACAAGCTGTTGCAGCTACTTAAAAAAAGAAACATCCGGGCAGCAGTATGCAATTACAGTGATGGAAACTTGCCGATTAGGGGTTACAGTGTTCAGCTTGGTAAGCTGTTGCAGCAGCTACTAGGAAAACAAAACAATTTTAAGCAGCACACGAGCCTGTACTTACAGTGATGGAAACGCTCGCACCGACTTAGCGATTAGGGGTTACAGTGCTCGGCTTGGCTTGAGAATAATGGAAATTGCCCAGTCACCATGGAAACGTTTGCCCCAGTCACCATGGAAATGTTCGGCTGTGCACAGCCGCTGCTGATGCCATCCCCTACCAGGCAACTGTCATTACACATCGTAAGGATTCTAAATAGTGTCAGCTTTCCATCATTCTGTGACTGATGCCATCCTTTACCAGACAGCTGTGATTGTGCATCCTATCAGTTATAAACTATGTCAGCTGTTACTGTTACTGGTAGTAGCTGCTAGAGTACTGCTGCGGTCAGTAATGGCAGCTTCTATGCTTGTGTGCTACTTAAAAATTGCTGCTGGAGCCAAGCGTTTCCATGGTGATTTCCATGGTGACTGCGGCGAGCATACTCACTGTAAGTTGTAGTTCCCTGATAACTGATACCTGTAAGCTCCCTGAGTTCCTCTAAGTACAGAGCACCGGTAAGTATAGAGTAGCTGCAGTAGCTTGTGTGCTGCTTAAAATTGCTGACCGTATGTTACTTTTTCTTATTCACAGCTGCAACAGCTTGTGTGCTGTTTCTCATTGCTGTCCGTATGTTCAGGTCAGGAAAATGATCAAGCGGTAAGATGAACATCAGGAGAAAGTACTGGTCGGGAACTTGAATATGGGCTAATGACTGTCGGTAAATCGGGAGATGGGAGATCATACCAGAACCCTACTGGCTATAGCAAATTCCTTTGCCTTAGGCCAGCCCAGAACTGCAAGACAGTTCTCAGCATTACTAGGACACATGGCCTCAACTACTGCAGTAGTGTCAGGCTCCAGGTTTCAGATGAGGGATATTCAGTATCACCTCAGATCCCATTGGTCCCAAAGAAGGGATTCCATTTCAAAGCTTGTGCCAGTCACAAGAATGCTATTACTGACTTTGCAGTGGTGGAAAGAAAGGGCCAACCTCTGATAGGGCATCCCTTTTTAGCAACAGCACCACACTGTGGTCCTAACATCGGATGCCTCCCTCCTAGGGTGGGGGGCACACACAGGAGACCTAAAAATCAGTGGAATTTGGTCTCCTCAGGAATCCAAGCTGCACATCAACCTTTTAGCGGTGAGAGCAGTCCTCCTTGCCTTAGAGGCCTTTGCCCCTCGGTTGAGGGGTCAGTCATTCCAGATCAGGACAGACAACACAACCGCCATGTGGTATATCAACAAGCAAGGGGGTACCAGATCTTCAAGGCTGTGCACAGAAGCCATGAAGGTTTGGTCCCTAGCATACTCCCTGGAAGGGCATCTGTCTGCCATTCATCTTCCAGGGAAGGACAATACACTGGCAGATTCACTTAGCAGAATCAGCCAAGATCATTATGAATGGACGTTGAACAGGCAGGTGTTGGACACAATTTTCAGGCATTGGGGCACCCCAGAAATAGATTTATCTCAAAAGATGATCACCAGCTCCCAATTTATTGCTGCAGGCCACCCTCTTTGGGCACAGTACCCCTGTGGAGGCACTGATCCTGGATTGAACGGGAAGATTTCTTTATGCCTTCCCTCCAGTTCTACTGGTGTCGAGAGTCCTTCTCAAACTAAGGAGACAGTCTGCAAGCATGATATTGGGTGCACCAGACTGGGCCAGGCAGGCATGGTGCCCTTTCAGACAACATGAAGTCTTGCTGTATTGTGACAATATGCAGTTAGCCCTTCCAGTTCAACTGCCCCACAGATGAGAGTTAACTCTATGCAGAAGCATAGACTGTTGAGCTTAAGATTGGTTTTCGAACCACTGTCCCTGGTACATTCTATATAACCATCAGATTTCTTACTCCGCCTGTGAAGACACTCCGGAGATTTCTCCTCACTTTCTTCAGTTAAGTAGTGTTGTTTTCACCAGTTTCGTACAACCGTGTTTGTATTCTGGTTTTTCAAACCTCTGTCTTCAGTACAGGTTAGACTAGATGGATTATTTGGAAGAAAACTGGTAAGTCTCGGTTCTTTCTTCGGTTTGCGTAACTGGGGAGAACCGATCTTTTTTTCTTCAAATTTTGAGGTAAATTTGTAAAGTTCTTGTGGTATTTGGGATCCGGCGGTTATCGGTTTACAAAAAAACTGAGTTTGTTGGGTTTTTTTTTTTTCCCCTCAACCGTTAACCCGGTTGTTAACCGAAAACTAGTGGTTACTCTGACCTGACCGCCTCTTCAGGGTAACTTTGACTCACAGTGCATAAATGTCTGAGAAACCCAAGAAAAAGACCGGACTCACTGGGTTTCAGCACTACACAGTGTGGGGAGGTTTTTGCCAAAGTGGCTCCCCACCTAATCTGTGTCTATTGTCTGGGGTTTGACCACCTAAAAACAGACTGCCAAATCTGCTCAAACTTTCCTAAGGCCCCGCTGCATAAGCTTTTAGCCTGGCTTAAGGAAAGAATGGCAGAGATGTCCGCTGAACCGGATGGCGGTCCAGTTCAGTGTCTGAAGGTTCAGCTGAACCAGAGGAGGTGCCTTCTAATCAGGGCGATACCTCTTCGGACAAAAAAAAAAAAAAGCTGATACCAAGGCTTCAGTATCAACAAAGAAGAAAAGAAAATCCGCTGGTTCGGATCCTAATTTCCTGACCCCTACCTTGGAGGAAATAGCGAAAGTGATTAGGATTGTTCAGTCACTTGATCCGGAACCGAGCGAACCGGTGACCCACCCACGCCAGTCGGTTCGGTCGGTTCCCGGTTCTGCGCCCATTGATCCTTATGATCCGGAATCCTACTATGAGATAGAGTGGGAGGATGATGATGAGGAAGAAGAGGAAGATGGAGAAGACTTGGTTGAACCTGTAGAGCCCAACATCTCCCCAGACAGGCCTGATTCAGTTTCTCCTTCCAGGCAAGGGTATTCCTCCTCTCATTATACTTTTTATAAAAAGATGGCAGAAACCTTGCAGCTGCCTATGTTGGAGGCAACTGAAGAGGAGGAAGAACCTGACTTCTTAGAAATGATGGATGTCCCTGAGTCCAAGAGAATTTCCATCCCTTTGTGTAAGTCCCTAAAGAAGTAAACAAACAAAATCCTACAGATGCCTACTTCTATCCCCCCAGTTAAGAGGATGGATAGGAGGTACATGCTTTCAGGCTCAGGTACAGAGTTCCTCTGTAATCATTGCAGCCATGTGGGGTGGTTCAGGCTGCTGCCAGTGACAAAGCTGGCATTCCCTTGGCATCTCACCCCCCTGAAAAGGACTCCAGGAAGATGGATGCTATGGCCAAGAAGAAAAAATTACTCACCTTAGTAATGATGTTTCTTTTAGTGGAGTCTTGCTGTATTCTGACTATTGCAGTTAGGTCCTGCCTTTCAACTGCCCCGGAGAACAAAGGGTTAACTTTTCTATGCCTTGCATAGAACGTTCATCACGAGCTCGGTTGAAGCCCCTGTCTGTTGTTGTTCACACTGCAACTGTCCGATCTTTACGAGCAAAAACTCACTAGGTGTTCTGTGTGGAAACTGTAAAATGTTTACTAGCCAACTGGCAAATATATAATGTTTTTGGTTTCAAAGGAAGACTCAAGTCAGGAAACCCAAAAACAGAACTACATCCAAAACACAACATTCCACCCAAACAAAAAAGAGGGTGTAAAAAGGACACTGCTAGGGTGCCAACACTGCTCCTGCCCACCCACATCCCAAAAACTAGGTTCTGAGAGGGGAGGCGGGGGGGGAGGGGGGAGGAGGTCTGAATACAGCAAGACTCCACTAGAAGAAACATAATTACTAAGGTGAGTAATTTTTTCTTCAAACAACATGAAGTTTTGCTGTATTCTGACTATTGCAGACTACCAAGCAGTACCTCCATGGAGGAGGGACAGAACCTACTTTGGGAATAGGCTCTGAAGTACTGTTGTGTTAAACCGAGCATCACCCCAGCCTGGATGTCCAGAGAGTAATGCTTGTGAAAGTATGGACTGTTTTCCAGGTGGTTGCTTGACAGATTTCTAGAGAGGATATCCCTGGCAGCAGCCAGGGCAGCTGTACCTCTTGTGGAATGAGCCCTCAGGCCTAAGGGTGGAGTTCTACCCAGTTTTTCATAACAGAATTGTATACAAGAAACAATCCACCTGGCAATAGCTTTAGTGGCAGGTTTGCTTTACCAACTTATCCATAAGGAGGAACAACTGAGGGATTCAACCTTGACCTTGCACACTATGTAGCAGCTAAGGCCTTTAACATCCAGTTGTAGCCTCCTCTCTCCCGAGGAGGAATGGGCAGTGAAGAAAACGGAGAGATATAGACTGGTTGAGGTGGAAATCTGAAACCACTTTAGGTAAGAACTTTCTGTTAGTTCTAAGGACCACTTTATCTCTGTGAAAAGAGATGAAATCAGATTCCACTGACAGTGCTTGCAATTCACTGATACGTCTGGCAGAAGTAATGGCTACCAAAAACACAGTTTTCCAAGTCAAGTACTTAAGCTCTGCTGAGTACAAAGGTTCAAAGGAGGGGGGTTGCATAAGCTGAGCAATGCAAACATTAAGGTCCTAGGCAGGAGCAAGATCCCTAAAGGGGGGATTGGTGTGAAGCAATCCCTTGAAAAACTTACAAAATACAAGATGGGATGACAGAGAGGAAGACTTGCCTACTGACAGGAAAGCAGAAACAGCTGCCGAGTGTACCTTGACGATAGCTGGTCTGAGGCCCAGGCCATTAAGATGGACCATATAATCCAGAACCGTAGGCAATTCAGCAGAGTCTGGAGAAATATTCTTCTTAGAACACCAAATGCTGACTCTTTTCTATTTGGAGTTATCTTTCTGGTGGAAGGCTTTCAAGAAGCCTTAAGGATATCCAGAACCCCCTTGGGAAAGCTGCAGATCTGCAAACTCTAACTCTTCAAGAGCCAAACCTTGAGATTGAGAGACTGAAGATTCAGGTCCCAAATCCTCCCCTGAGAGAATGTTAACAGGTTGTAATTCCTGGGAAGAGACAGGGGAAGGTGGACTGTTAGGGACAGCAACAAGGGATACCATGGCTGTCTGGCCCAGTCTGGAGCATTCAGAATCACTTTGCATGGTTGTGACCTTATAGAAAGGATGAGAAGGGACTTGGCAAGGTTGGAGGAATGGTCAGACATATGGCAACTTAGATTCAGTGCAAAGAAGTACAAAGTAATGCACCTGGGAAATAAAAATCCAGGAGAAGAGTACACAGTAGCAGGGGAGGTACTAACGACAACAGTAATGGAAGGGGATCTGGGTGTAGTCATATCAGATGACCTAAAGGTGGGTAAGCAATGTGAGAAGTCGGTAAGAAGAGCCAGCGGGATACTGGGATGCATAGGGAGGGGCATCACAAGTAGAAAAAGGGAAGTGGTTATCCCTCTATACAGACAGTTGGTTGGACCCCATCTGGAGTACTGCGTGCAGTTTTGGAGACCTCATCTACGCAAGGACATAGACAGGATGGAAGCAGTCCAGAGGAGGGCGGCTAAAATGGTGCAGGGTCTACATCAGAAACCATATGAAGAGAGACTGAGAGAGCTTAATATGTATACCCTTGATGAAAGGAAGGACGGGGACATGATAGAAACTTTTAAGTACCTCAAGGAATCAACAAAGTCCAGGAGGGTAGCATCTTTCAGAAAAAGAGATGTGTAAGAACAAGGGGCACAATTTAAAGTTGGAGGATGGCTCAGGGTAATGTGAGGAAATTATTTTTCACGGAGGAGTGGTAGGCGCGTGAACCGCCTTCCTGGAGAGGTCGTGGGGTCTAAAACAGTGGGGGAATGCAAACATGCATGGGACAGACAGAAGGCAATTATAGTGGGGGGTTGCAGGAAGTAGGCTGTTGGTTAACTAGAATCTGCAGCTTATCCAATAGGTAGGGGAATGGGCAGACTGGGTGGGCCAAGTGGTCCTTATCTGCCGTCAAAGCCTATGTTTCTTATCTTGACTAACACCCTGAACAGAAGAGGGAAGGGGGAAAAAGCATACAGAAATGTCCCTTCCCAGTTCAAAATCAGAGCATCCAGGGGGACTGAGCCCAAGACTGGGGGTCTGCAACAAAAGAGAGGAAGTTGGTGATTGTCTGGGGCTGCAAAAAGATCTATCTCTGGAGTGCCCCTTCTCGAGAAAATCACTTTCAAAACCGGAGGATCTCTGGCCCATTCGTGATGGCCCTGGGATATTCTGCTCAGTGCGTCTGCTAGGACATTGTCCTTCCCTGTGGAGGTGAACTGCTATCAGATAGGTTTGGAGGGAACAGGCCAGGGACCACAACTTCATTGCTTCTGTGCACAAGGCCGTAGATCGAGTGCCTCCCTGCTTGTTGATGTACCACATGGTGGTGGTGTTGTCTGTTCTGACCCGAACCACCTTGTTCTGTACAGATTTGGAAAAAGGTTGCAGTACCAGAAGCACTGCTCTAAGTTCCAAGAGATTGATGTGAAGCAGAGATTCCTGAGGTGACCACAGTCCCTGGGTGGTAAAATCCCCCAAATGGGCTCCCCAGCCCAGCAGGGAAGTATCTGTGGTGAGTATCACTGAATGAGACTGAGTGACAAATGGATCCCCTTGTCTCAAATTGTCCTGATCCTGCCACCATTGCAAGGCTTGGATCAGGGTTCGAGTCACTGGGATTAGTTTGGTAAGGGAATCCTTTCTTTGGGACCAAAAGGCTCTTAAGTGGAACTGAATGTCCCTCATTTGGAATCATGCTCCTTGGACCACTGCTGTGGAGGCTGCCATGTGGCACAGTAGCTGAAGGAAATGCCTTGCTGGTCAAGACACCTGAAGGGTGAATGAAGAGGCCAGTTCCATAAGGGTCCTTGCCCTTTTTAGGGGAAGGAAGGCTCTTGCCTTTACCATATCCAGTTCTGCACCTATGAAGGTGAGGAGCTGCACTGGTTCGAGAACTGACTTTGGTAGGTTGAGAAGGAATCTTAAAGAAGTGAGCACTTGCTGGGTCACTTGCGGATGTGACTTGATTTGGTCTGGAGACTGACCTACTATGAGCCAGTTGTCCAAGTATGGGAAAATGGAAATCTTTTGTCTTCTTAGGAAGGCAACAGCTACTGCCAGGCACTTTGTGAAGACCCTTGGGGATGATGTTAGGCCAAAGGGCATTGCTCTGAATTGATAGTGGCCTGAGGGCAACTCGAACCTGAGGTACTTTCTGTGGGAGCACCTGATGGGAATGTGAAAGTAGGCATCTTTGAGGTCCAGGGAGGCTAGCCAGTCCCCTGGCCTTAGAGAGGGAAGGATAATTCCCAGAGTTACCATTTTGAATTTTGGCTTTAACAGATGTTTGTTCAGATATCTTAGGTCCAGGATGGGTCGCCACTCTCCTGTCTTTTTGGGGGTTAGGAAGTACCTGGAGTACAATCGTTTGCAGATGGCTGCTGATGGTATCGAGGCATCCAAGGTACAGTTCCATGCTGCTGTGGACTCTAATGACATGTCATTGAGAGTCATGGCTACATCTGTCTCCTTAAGGAGATTTGCTTGGCTCAGATGTACCAACCTGTCACAGGATACCCAGGTTAAGGCTATGGATTCCTCTGTCACCCAGAACTCTCTGGGGAACAAACAGAGTTGTACATAAAAAAGATGGATGAATACAGGACAACCTACAGGAGTGCAGCTGCAAAAGAAAAAGCTGCCACTCCTCAAAAGCAGCAGTCTTGGGCTGACCGGGGTAGGCCTTTTCAGAGGCCTTTCTACCAAGCTCAGGCCCTTCTGCTTTCAACAGCAGAGGGGGTTCTTCAGAGGGAGAGGCAGATGATGGCTGAGTAGAACTGCATCCACCTCCCAACCAAAAACCCCTGCCAAGCAGACACCCTGATGTGTCAGCTAGGGCCGCCTCCCCTGTTCCAGTAGTGAGCAGGTTGGCTCATTACTTCCAGGCCTGGAAGTCTGTTACAGTAGACAAGTGGGTCCTGGAAGTGGTGAGCCAAGGACTTGCTCTGAATTTCAAAAGGTTTCCCAGATCCAGAGCAAGAACTTTCAAGCCTACCAACAAGTTGGAAACATCCTTTTGGAAGCCAAGGTTTCATCTCTGCTACAGCTAAGAGCAGTGGAACCTGTTCATTCCATACACAGGGGAAAAGGGTTGTACTCAAGGCACTTCCTTACCCCAACGAGAACTGGGGAGTGGCAGCCCATCCTAGATCTTGGGTACCTCAACAGACGTCTGTCAAAACCCAAGTTCAAAATGGTGACTTTGAAGATGATTCTTCCCTCCCTAAGGCCAGGAGACTGGTTGGCCTCCCTGGACCTCATAAAGATGCCTACTTCCACATACCCATCAGACACCCCCACAGAAAGTATCTAAGGTTCGAGTTACCTTCAGGCCACTACCAATTCGGGGCAATGCCTTTCAGCCTTACCTCTGCTCCCATAACTTCCACAAAATGCCTAGCAGTGGTGGTGGCATTCCTAAGAAAGCAAGGAGTGTCCGTTTTTCCTTACCTGGATTGGTTTATTGTAGGCCAGTCTCCCAAGCAGGTCAGTGTAGACCTAGTCTTAATGCAAGACACACTGAGTTCTCTGGGATGTCTGGTGAATCTGGCCAAGTCAATATTAGAGCCAGCTCAGCTTCTGGACTTCATAGGGACAGAATTGGATACTGTTCAGGCAAGAGCCTTTCTGCCAGTGCAAAGGGTGAACTATCTGGTCCACTTAGCAAGTTCCTTCAGGGTCCAAGTGTCTCACCCAGCAAGACACTTTCTTCAGCTGCTGGGCCACATGGCAGCAAATGCTGCAGTGGTCCCAGGAACCAGGCTTCAGATGAGGGGCATTCAGTTTCACCTCAGGTCCTTTTGGTCTCCGAGGAAGGATCCCCTATCCAAGCTGATTCCAGTGACTCCTACCTCGATCCAGGCTCTCCAATGGTGGCTGGAGGAGGACAGCCTCAGGGAAGGTGTTCCTTTTCTTCAGCAGTTCCCCCTCAGTAGTTCTCACCACAGATGCATGCATTTTGGGCTGGGGAGCTCACCTAGGGGACCTCACCTCCCACAGAAAGTGATCTCAGCAGGAGTCTCTACTCCACATCAACCTGATAGAGGTCAGGGCTATGTTTCTAGCCTTGGGATCATTCTCAAAGGAAGTACAGGGCAGGGTGGTTCAGGTCAAGACAGACAACACCACAACCATGTACTACATAGACAAGCAGGGAGGGACATGGTCCTCGGCCTTGTGCACGGAAGCCATGAAGATCTGGAGTCTGGCATACTCTCTCCTTGTTAGCGGTGCATTTGCCGGGCAAGGACAGTGTGCTAGCAGATGCCCTCAGCAGGATCACCCAGCGCCACCACGAGTGGTCTCTGAACAAGGAGCTACTACAGGTAGTATTCAAGAAATGGGGCACACCAGAGATGGACCTGTTTGCAGCCCCAGGCAATCGCCAGCTGCCTCTGTTCTGCATGCAGGCCGCCAGTCTTGGGCTCTGTGCCTCTGGACGTGCTGATTCTGGAATGGACAGGCAGGTTTCTCTATGCCTTCCCTCCATTCCCTCTACTCTTCAGAGTGCTGGTCAAAATCAGGAGTCAGCCTTGCACTGTGATCTTGATTGCACCAGACTAGGCCAGGCAGCCATGATACCCTTTGCTGCTGTCTTTGTCAGTGACCTACCCATTCTGCCTTCCCAGGAAGCACAACCGACTGACCTTCTCCCAGGGAAGGATCTGGTACCCTAACCTCAGATCCCTCAGGCTCAGCCTGGCTCTTGAGGAGTTAGAGTATGCAGGCCTGCATTTCTCTCAAGGGATACTGGATATTCTAAAGGTTTCTAGAAAACCTGCCACCAGAAAAAACTATACTTCCAAGTGGAAGAGATTTTCCATCTGGTGTACACAGAGAAGTATAGACCCTCATCTAGCAGGGTTGGCTTCCACATTGGATTATCTGGTCCACTTGCATTCTTTAGGCTTTCAGCCTTCTACTCTGAAAGCGCATCTAGCAGCTGTGTCTGCTTATCTCTTTGCAGAGAAAGGCCCTTCCCTGGCATCCCATTCAGTCTTTAAGAAGTTTTTCAAGGGTTTATTACACTTACATCCATCTCATAGGGAGCCTACCCCATCTGAATATCTGCATAGCCCAGCTAATGCAACCTCCCTTTGAACCCATGTCCTCAGCTGAGCTTAAGTACTTAATCTAGAAAACTGTCTTTTTGGTAGCCATAACCTCTGCTAGGAGGATTAGTGAGCTACAGGCCCTGTCAATGGAATCTGACTATATTTCGTTCCGCAGAGATAAGGTTGCTCTTAGAACAAATAGGAGGTTCCTCCCTAAGGTGGCTTCGGACTTCCACCTTAATCAGTCTATGACTGTTACTGTGTTCTTCACTGACCATTCTTCCTCTGGGCAGCGAAGATTGCACAGCTTGGATGTAAAAAGGGCCATTAGCTACTATATTGATCAGACAAAGACCCTTCGGAATGAATGTACCCAGTTATTCCTTTACCTATGGTGAGGTAGGCAAAGGTAAGCTAGCCACTAAGAGAACCATTGTTAGGTGGATTGTCTTGTGTACCCAGTTCTGCTACAGCAAACTGGGGAAAGAGCCACCTGCAGGCCTGAGGGTTCATTCAACCAGGGGAACAGCTGCTTCTCTGGCAGCTGCCAGAGATATTCCTGTCCTGGAGATCTGTAAAGCAGCTACCTGGAAGACTGTACATTCATTCACTGAGCACTACTGCCTGGATACGCAGGCCAGTAGTGATGCCAGGTTTGGCACAGCAGTGTTGCAGAACCTGTTTCCTAAGTAGGTTCCATTCCCACCTCCATGGGATACTACTTGGTAGTCTGCATATTGTCAGAATACAGCAAGACTTCATGTTGTTTGAAGAAAAAATTACTTACCATAGTAATCTTGTTTCTTCTAATGGAGTCTTGCTGTATTCTGACCTTCTTCCCTGTCTCCCCCAGCAGAAACCTCTGCAGAACATCCCCTAATCAAGGGATGACATTTGTTGGTGCTGCACCTCAGGGGTGCCTGCTTGCATTATATTTTTGCTTGGGCTTCTCGACTTGAGTCTTTGCTGCCCAGTGGTTGGTCATTAGTCATGTGGCCATGGTTATTACTGTTGTTATTATTACTACTATAGTTGTTACTTTTCTCTAGTTGTTTTTTCATTACTAGAAATTAACTAGTGTCAGGACACTTAGTGCTTGTAAGAATCTGACGGTTACATAGGATGTATCAGGGACAGAGGTTTGAAAACCGAGCTCAAGCTCAACGTTCTATGCTTCTGCATAGAGTTAACTCTTTCATCTCAGGGGCAGTTGAACTGAAAGGGCTAACTGCATATTGTCAGAATACATCAAGACTCCATTAGAAGAAACAAGATTACTATGGTAAGTAATTTTTTCTTGTTGCTCACCCTGTCCACCAAGCAGCCCATTCGTCTGCCCCAGAAGTGCAGTCTTCTAACAGCTGTTCAGGGGCAGATAGTTTTTCCGAACCTTAGGAGCCTTCACCTGAAGGCTTGGTTCTTGAGGAGTTAGAATTTTCTGAGTTTAAGCTGTCAGAAGAGGTACTTAAAGTTTCTCAAAAAACTTCCACAAGAATGTCTTATGCTTCAAAATGGAAAAGATTTTCCATCTGGTGCAGGCCTAAGAAAATCAATCCCCTTAAGGCAGATTTGCCCACATTGCTTGATTATCTGGTGCATTTGCAGTCACTAGGATTTGTAAGGATATTTTTGCAACTTTTTAGAATTGTCCTGCTGGCTGAGGATTGAGTTCATTTTTATCCCTGGGTTCAGTAGAGTGGTTTATGTAGGTGAAATGGTCTTAGTAAATTGTGGTGTGGGTTGAATTACTGTAAAGAAGGGCAGTACTCACCAGGGTGGTGGAGCAGTGGTGTAGTTGACTGTTTCGGACAGTCACCGGTGGTTGTGGAACACCCACCCACCCTTCCGCTCACCCTACCCATCCCAGGTGTGGCATTTCCTTTATAGCCAAGGTTCTGACATCACTTCCTCAACAGGTCAGGGGGCAGAACTCTGTCATATCCTTAATAACCCAGCACAGTGCATAAAGGGTAAGTACATACATTAAAAAAAAAATTTACATATTGTGTATTATAAGGGAGAGGGACATGTGGGGAGTGGTGCAATGCACTGGCTGTGGGGCAGCAGTTTTCCGGGAGACATTCTGGATACTGCGTTGCTGCCCTATTTGCAGGCAACTGTCAGCTCTGAGGGAGGAGGTTGCCCATCTCCAGGCTGAACTGGCAAGGACTAGGGAAGCCTCCCCCACCCAAAGAGCACCAGTGCCACAACCACTGCCTCAGAGGTTGCCAAGTATGATGAGCAGTTGGACCACAGTGGGCTCTGGGAGGGTGAGGGTGGTGGAACAGAGGTGCATCCCTCTAGTTATACCTCTACACAATTCATATGTCATTCTGGCAGACCAGGGTTCCTCTATGATGACGCCCTCAGTGGAGACCAAGAAGAATGCTGGGGACATCCACAAGGGAGACCCACAAAAGGGTGACAAGAGACACCACAGGGGAAGGAAACAGCTTCTGGTACAGGATCGAATGTTAGGGGGGTAGAACTAGGGAAGGGAGAGGGAGGTAAGGTGCTTGCCTGGTGCCATGGCTTGGAGGGACAGGAAGTGAATCCTCAGGATTGTAGGAGCAGCATCACCGGAGAGGGAACTAGATATCATTGTCCACCTTGGAACTAATGACCTAGTTGGGCATGAGATCAGTGCAGTGCAGGATGAGTTTGTGGAGTTGGGGAAGGGCCTCAGACAGGTAGCAAGCACGGTAACATTCTCAGAGGTGCTGCCGGGCTATGGCATGGGTGAGACTAGGATACTGCACACCATGCAGTTCAATGAATGGTTGCAAAACTGGTGCAGAGCACAGGGCTTTGGCTTCATTGGGGACTGGGGGTCCACCTGGAGAGATGTAGGTCTATACTGGCATGATGGTCTGCATCTGTCCAGGAAGGGAACCAAGTTCCTAGGTGATAGGTTTAAATGCTTCCTTGGCAAGCTTTTAAACTAGCCAAGGGGGGAAGTGCTGATAGGAAGCAGGAAATTTCAAGCATCCCCCCACATAACATGGCAGGTAGTAAGGTAAACACCAAGGTACAGAGCTTTACAGAGAGCAGGGAAGGGGTAAATGGAAAAATAGACAAAGGCAATAAGGGCAGGGATGGGGGAAAAAAGGATGAGGGCAATGAGTACCAATGCCCGTAGTCTGGGAAACAAGCTTCCTGAGCTAGTAGCCCTGATGGAAGAGGAGCACTTGGATGTTGTGTTAGTAACGGAAACATGGTACACGGAAAACCATGACTGGGATGTCAACATACCAGGGTACCCAATCTACAGAAGGGACAGGGAGGGTAAAAGAGGAGGTGGAGTAGCTCTCTATGTAAGGGAAGGGATCAAATCTGCAGAACTGAAAGGTAAAGGGGGAGGACAAGAGGCACGGTGGGTCACCTTGGAGATGGTGAGTGGCATCGCAATCCACACAGGGGTTGTATACAGACCCCATCTCTGGGAGGAAATAGACATGAAAATGATAGAAGACATTTTCTGAATGGCTGAAAAAGGGGAGATACTGTTGATGTTGAATATGCCAGATGTTAACTGGACAACATGTACTGCAGCCATATCCAAGAGCAGGATCATTCTCGATGCCCTACAGGGGGAATGCTTTAGACAGCTAGTGTTGGAACCCACTCGGGAGGGAGCAATATTAAACCAGGTACTCTCAAATGGAGAGAGGATCAGAGATTTAGAAGTGAGTAGCCACCTGGGAACAAACGACCACCACACAGTGTGGTTCACAGTAAGCACAGCTATGGAGACAAGCCATAAAAAAACAAGGTTATTGGACTTTAGAAGGGCTGACTTTGGCAAAATGGGTGAATACCTAAGGAATGCACTAGTAAATGGCCAGAAAGGAGGGGTGGAAGAACAATGGAGAAAAATCAAAACTGCCATCATGGAGGCAACAAACCTTTGTGTGAAACAAAGTGGAGTAAAAAACTACTGTGGTTTTCAAAAGAGGTGGCATGGAAGGTTAGGGAGAAAAAGGCAGCATTCAGAAAGTATAAGGAATCACAGAAGGAGCATGACAGGGAACTGTATCAGTTAAAGCAGAAAGAAGTGGGGAAGTTGGTCAGAATAGTAAAGGCCCAAACAGAGGAGAAGATAGCCAACTCCGTTAAGAAGGGGGATAAAACCTTTTATAGGTGCATTAGGGAGCATAGAAAGGTTAAGGGAGGGATAGTGAAGATTAATAACGGAGAGGGGAGGTGGGCAGACGGAGACAATGAAAAGACAGAGATACTGAATGAATACTTTTGTTCAGTTTTCACAAAAGAAGAGGAGGAGGAGTTACCTAAACCAAACAATAGAAGCACTCTGAGCAGGGGGGTTGAAACCAGTCCATTTACAGAAGGAGTCCTGAATAAACTCCTAAAACTCAAGGTGGACAAAGCAATGGGGACTGACGGGACTTGTCCCAGAATCCTAAAAGAACTAAGGGGGAACCTAGTGACACCACTGACCACCCCTTTTAACAAATCATGGGAGGATGGGGTGGTACCTGAGGACTGGAAGAGGGCAGATGCGATTCTCCTTCACAAAAGTGGAAGCAAGGCAGAAGTAGGAAACTACAGACCTGTTAGTTTGACCTTAGTGGTATGGTAAATGATGGAATCACTTCTGAAGGAAAGAATTGTTGAGTACCTAGAGGCCAGCGGGGCACAGGACCCAAGACAGCATGGATTCACAGCAGGAAGGTCATGTTAGACGAATCTAATCGATTTCTTTGACTGGGTGACCAAAGTAATAGACCAGGGAGGGTCTTTGGATGTGGCCTACCAAGACTTTAGCAAGGTATTTGACGCAGTCCCGCACAAAAGATTAATAATCATGTTAGCCAGTCTATGAGTGAGTCCCAGGGTGATAGCCTGGATAGCAAACTGGCTGCACAACAGGACACAGAAGGTAATAGTAAATGAAACTCACTCTGAAGAAAGGGGGTTACTAGTGGAGTACCTCAGGGTTCGGTACTGTGTCCAGTCCTCTTTAATGTGTTTATATGTGACATTGCAGAGGGTCAGGAAGGAAAAGTATGCCTCTTTGTAGATGGCACAAAGATCTGTAACAGAGTTGATAAGCAAGAGGGGGTGGAAAGGATGAGAAGGGACTTGGCAAGGTTGGAGGAATGGTCAAACATATGGCAACTTAGATTCAATGCAAAGAAGTGCAAAGTAATGCACCTGGGAAACAAAAACCCAGGAGAAGAGTACGCAATGGCAGGGGAGGTACTAACAACAACAATAATGGAAAGGGACTTGGGGATAGTGATATCAGATGACCTAAAGGTGGGCAAGCAATGTAAGAGGTCAGTAAGGAGAGCCGGGGGATACTGGGATGCACAAAGGAGAGGCATCACTAGTAGAAAATGGGAAGTGGTTATCCCTCTGTACAGACAGTTGGTGAGACACCGTCTGGAGTACTGCTTGCAGTTTTGGAGACCCCATCTCCACAGGGACATAGACAGGATGGAAGCAGTCCAGAGGAGGGCAACTAAAATGGTGCAGGGTCTGCATCAGAAGCCATATGAAGAGAGACTGAGAGCGCTTACTATGTATACCTTTGACGAAAGGAGGGACAAGGGGACATAATAGAAACTTTTAGGTATCTCAAGTGAATCAACAAAATCCAGGAGGGTAGCATCTTTCGGAAAAAAAGATGTGCAAGAACAAGGGGGCACAAGTTACAGATGGGGGGGCTCAGGAGCAATGTGAGGACTTTTTTTTTCACAGAGAGAGTGGTGGACGCATGGAACGGCCTTCATGGGGAGGTTGCGGGGTCTAAAGCAGTGGGAGAATTCAAACATGCATGGGATAGACATAAGGCAATTATAGTGGGGGCTAGGAGGAAGTAGGCTGTTGGTTAACTAGAATCTGTAGCTTATCCAAATAGGTAGGGAAATGGGCAGACTGGGTGGGCTAAACAGTCTTTCAAACAACATGAAGTCTTGCTATATTATAGACATTAGCAGTTTGTTCCAGCTCTAGAACTGCCCTGGAGTGAAATGGTTAAAACCATTCCAAAATAGAATTTTGGCACGAGAGCAGCTCTATCGGTGTCATTTCAAACTTGAACTGTCAGATTCTTTACCCCGCCTCAGTGAACAGTCGCTCCGGAGATTTCTCCTTCTGCTTGGTTCATTTCCAGTTTAAAAGTGTTTTCTCGGGTTGGATTTAACCAAGAATAGTTTTATTTTAACCGCAAAACCGCTCGGTTCAAGCTCTATCTGTGGTAACCGTAAGTAAATGAAGGTTTGTCTGTGTGGAACTTGTGTTATCGGTTCGGTTTGAACCGATCAGTGGGTTAAAACTCATTTAAAACTAAAAGTTACTATTTTAGTGTGCGTGGTTCCCGTTCTTATTGGTTCAAAACAGATTTATTACGCTTTTTTCCAATACCCGTGACACGGTTAGAACCGATAAGGGTGTCTTGCCTGGCACTGCCGTTAAAGGGCAAGTTTTTGGTTAGGCTGGCATTATGTCTGAGAAACCCAAAAGAAAACCGGGTCTGCTTGGTTTCAACACTGTGATGTTTGTGGGGAAGTCTTTGCCAAGGCTGACCCACACCCACATGTGTTTATTGTCTGGGGTTTGACCACCTCCAGTCAGACTGCCAGGTATGTAAGAATTTCCCTGCAGCCACCCTGGAAAAAAGATTGGGCAGGCTCAGGGAATGAGAGGCCAAAAAGTCCGCTGACCCGGATGGCCAGCCCGGTTTGGTGCCAACCGAACCAGAGGGAGTGCCCTCTGACCAGGGCCAGACTTCTCAGGCAAAAGAAAAGCTGGTTCTGAGGAACCAATTCCAGTAAAGAAAACAAGAAAATCAGCAGGTCTGGAGTCCAAAATTCTTCTCCAACTGCTGCAGAGATAGCAAAAGCCATACAAATTGTCCAGTCATTGTCTCAGGGTCCGTCCGAACCACCACTATCTGGTAAAAGGTGCTGTCGTCCGGTCCTGTGGTTCAGGATTATGATATTGAGGAATTTTATGAACCAGAGGAGGGGAGGAGGATTATGAACAGTATGAATGTGGCTGGGAAGGTCTGGGTGTGCCCATTGAACCGGACATCTCCCAGACAGACCTCTTAGAATCTCCCCTGTGATGCTGTCTGAGTCCCCATCTCATTTTATGTTTTATAAAAAGTTGCTGAAACCTCCAGCTTCCTTTAGAAGAGGCTGTGGATGAGCAAGGAGGAGCCTGATTTTGTAGAAATGATGGATATTCCAGAGTCTAGGAGATTGTCTATTCCTTTACAGAAGTCTTTTAGGAAACAAACAATTAAAATTTTAAAGCTCTCTAATTCTGTGCCTCCTGTAGATAAAAAGATGGACAGAAGGTATACATTGTCAGGCCCTGATACAGAATTCCTTTCTCAGCAATGCAGTCATGTTAGTAGTTCAGGCTGCTGCCTGTGATAAAGCTATTATTCCCTTGGCTTCACATCCTCCTGACAAGGATTCCAGGAAGATTGATGCCATGGCAAAACAGTATATGGCAGCCCTCTGGGACTCAGGGTGTTAAATTATATGGCTTATGTAGCTAGGTATCAGAAATCTAGATGGATACTGTTATGCATTGGCCAAGCAGGCCCATGGCCAGCTGGCTAGTGAACTAGAACAGGTGGCTGCTGATGGCATTGAAGCCCTCTAAGGTTCAGTTTCATGCTGCTGGATGTTAATGATGTTTCCTCTAGGGTCATGGCCACATCTGTGCTTTTCGAGGTTGGCCTGGCCTCAGGTGTATTAGTTTGTCACAGGATACCCAGACTAAGGCTATGGATTTTCCTGGGTGGGAAATTCTCTGTTTGGAGAGCAGACAGAGAATTACATGAAGAAGATGGATGAATATAGGACTACTTACAAGAGTGCCCAGGCTAAGGAGCGGCAAGCCACTCTCAAAGGCATGCCCCAGGGTAGGGGTAGGCCTTTTCACAGGCCTTTCTACCAGACTCAGGCCTCCTCTGCCTATGCTCAGAGGGGCTTCTTCAGAGCAGGCAGGAGCAGGGGTGGGGCAGACCTGCTCCCCCACCCCCAGCCTAAAGCTCTCATGAAACAGGCACCCTGATGGGGTGCCCAGGGCCGATTCTCCTGTACCAGTGGGGGCAGGCTGGCTTACTCAGTCAGAATTGGGCTTTTAACCTCAGACAAGTGGGTTCTGAAGTAGTAAGTCAGGGTCTGGTTCTCAGCTTCAAAAAGTTTCCAAGTTGAGAAGCAGACTTTTTTCTACCTGCAAGTGCTTCAGAGACCTCGCCTGGAAACAGAGGTCTCATCCCTGTTTGCTCTCAGAGCAGTAGAAGGGTTCTCCTGCATCAGGGCAGGGTCTGTATTCAGATACTTCCTTACCCCAAAAAGACAGGAGAATGCGGTCCATTTTAGATCTCAGATATCTGAACAAGCATCTTCTGAAACCAAAGTTCAAAATGGTAACTCTGGCAATGATTTTATTTTCCCTAAGGCCAGGGACTGGCTAGCCCCTGGACCTCAAGGATGCCTATTTCCATGTCCTAATCAGAAGATCCCATCGAAGTACCTCAGATTTCGAACTGCCCTCAGGTCATTACCAGTTCAGAGCAATGCCCTCGGCCTTACCTCTGCTCCAAGGGTATTCACAAGTGTCTAGCAGTGGCAGTGGCCCACTTAAGGAGGCAGAGGATTGCTGTTTTCCCTTATCTAGACGACTGGCTCATTGTAGGCCAGTCCCCAGAACAGGTAAAATCTCACCTGCAGGTCACCCAGCAGCATCTCACCTCCTGGGTGTCTGCTAAACCTACTAAAGTCGGTTCTGGAACCAGTCCAGGTACTCACCTTTATAGGGCAGAATTGGACACAAAGCTAGCCAGAGCCTTTCTTCCCCAGAAAGGGTAAGGAATTTAGTGGCTCTGGCCCTTCCTTCACTGTGCAGGTCTCCTCGACCAGCAAGACACTTTCTGCAGTTCCTGGGGAACATGGCTGGACCACAGCTGGTGCAGGGAGCCGATTTCAGATGAGAGATGAGCCTAGCTCACTGAGAACCTTGGTCTCAGAGAAGAGACCCCTTCCAAGTTGGTCCCAGTGATCGAACCTCTGATCCTAGCTTCCAGTGGTGGCAGGATCAAAGCAATTTAAGAGCGGGGCCCCTTCATTTCCCCTTCGCGACTCTGACTCTCACTACAGATGCTTCCCTTCTGGGTTGGGGAGCCCACATGGGCGACCTTCCACTCAGGGAGTTTGTCCCCAGGAATCTCTGCCTACATCAATTTGCTGGAACTCAGAGCTGTCTTTTTAGCTCTTCAAGCTTTTCTGCATCTGTCCACGCACAAGGTGATACAAGATAGAATAGACAACACCACAACAATGTGGTACATCAACAAACGGGGCACCGGTGCTTCGGCCTTGTGCACCGAGGCAATGAAGTTGTGGTCTCTGGCCTATTCCCTGAACACTTCCCTCATAGCAGTTCATCTTCCAGGGAAGGACAATGTCCTGAGCGGATGCCCTCAGCAGGATTTCCCAGGGCCATCACGATGGTCCCTGGATCCTCAAGTGCTATGGATAGTTTTTGCCGGTGGGGCATCCTCAGATAGATCTTTTGCAGCCCCAGACAATCACAAACTTCCTCTGTTCTGTTGCAGGCCTCCAGTGCTGGGCTCAGTTCCCTGATGCCCTTCTTCTGATTGGGAGGGGAAGTTCCTCCATGCTTCCCCTTTCTCTCCTATTCAAAGTACTAGTCAAAATCAGATCTCAGCCTTGCAGGGTGATTCTGATTGCCCCGGATTGGGCCAGGCAGCCCTGGTACCACTCCTTCTGTCTCTGACAGTCCATCTTCCCCTGTGCCTCCCCAGGAATCACAATCTGTTGACTTGTGCCGAGGGAAGGGTTTGGTATCCGGACCTCAATCCCTCAACCCTCAAGGCCTGGCTCTTGAGGAGTTAGAGTTTGCTGATTTACACCTCTCAGGGTGTTCTTGAGATCCTAAAGGCTTCCAGAAAGCCTTCCACTAGGGCTACTTATAGTTCTAAATGGAAAAGGTTTTCCATTTGGTGTGCTGGGAAAAATATTTCCCCAGAATCTGCTGAATTGCCCATTTTGTTAGATTACATGGTACAACTTAATTCCTTGGGTCTCAGACCAGCTACCCTGAGAGTTCATTTGGCAGCTGTGTCTGCTTTTGTGTCAGCAGGAAAGTCATCCCCTCTTTCCTCTCTTCCTGGGTTTTCCAAGTTTTTTAAGGGATTACTCCATACTAATCCTCCATTTCGGGAACCGGCCCCCGCTTGGGACCTTAATGTTTGCATTGCCCAGTTAATGCAACCCCTTTGAACCTCTGTCTTCTGCAGAGCTTAAGTACCAACTTGAAAACTGTTTTCTAGTGGCTATCACTTCTGCCAGACGCATAAGTGAATTGAGGCCTTGTCAGTGGAGACTGACTTTATTTCTCCACAGGGATAAGGTAGTCCTTAGGACTAATAGAGGTTTTTGCTTAAGGTGGTTTCAGATTTCCATCTTAATCAATCTATCTCCTTCCAGTATTTTTCACTGATCACCCTCTTCGGGTGAGAGAAGGTTGCACAGCCTGGATGTTAAGAGAGCTCTTGGTTATTATATGAGTGCACTAAAGGTCACAGGTTGAATCCTCCAACTTTTCCTTACCTATGGTGAAGTTGGGAAAGGCAACCTGCCACTAAGAGATCACTAGCCAGATGGATTGTCTCTTGTATCAATTTGTTATCAGAAAGTGGGCAGAGCCCCCCTGTTTGAGGCTCATTCTACCAGGGTAGCAGCGTCTAGCTGCTGCCAGAGATATCCCTTTATTAGAGATTTGCCAGGCTGCTACTTGGAAAACGGTCACACTTTTTACAAGCATTACTCCCTGGATGTCCAGGCCAGGAGAGATGCTCGCTTTGGCACAGTTGTTCTTCAGAGCCTATTCCCTAAGTAGGTTCTGCCCTCCTCCATGGCGGTACTGCTGTGTATTCTGTTAATGTCATATAATATAGCAAGACTATGTTGTTTGAAGAAAAATTACTCACCTTAGTAATGTTGTTTCTTCTAATGGAGTCTTGCTATATTATAGACCTCCCCCCCAACCTGCCCCTCTCAGAACCTCTACTTGGTGGGGTGCGGGCAACTTAGTGTGGGCACTACTTATGTCCTGTTAGCATTTTGTCCCCTTTGGGACTTTGGGGGTGTGTATGTGTATGCGTGTGTGTGTGTTTTATTATACTTATGTTCCATTTTCTTATTATTAGAATGGTGTTAGTATTTCTGGTCCCCTGACTTGAGTCTTGGGTGTTGGGACCATCAATGGTTGTTATTATTTAGGTAGCCATTTGGCTAGTGTAGGTTACAGCTTCCACACAGACCTTAGTGAGTTTGGCTCGTAAAGATCTGACAGTTCAAGTTTGAAATGACACCGATAGAGCTGCTCTCGTGCCAAAATTCTATTTTGGAATGGTTTTAACCATTTCACTCCGGGGCAGTTCTAGAGCTGGAACAAACTGCTAATGTCTATAATATAGCAAGACTCCATTAGAAACAACATTACTGAGGTGAGTAATTTTTTCTTATCTGCCGTCAGAGTCTATGTTTCTGTGTTACTAGACCTCAGGCCTGCAACCCTTCAGGGTTCACTTAGCAGCAGTATCTGCTTATTTGTCTGCAGGTGCTCGGAGAACAATAGCTTCAAACAACATGAAGTCTTGCTGTATTATGACATATGCAGTATAACCTCAGGTTAGAACTGCTCCGGAGGTGAAAGAGTTAACTTTCCATGCCAGGCATGGAACCTTGAGCGCGCGAGCTCGGTTGAAAACTCTGTCTGTTGTAGCTCAAACTTAAACTGTCAGATTCTTTACTCTGCCTCACTGAACAGTTGCTCCGGAGATTTCTCCTGCTGCTCGGTTTGTTTGTCGGTTAAAAAGTGTAATTTTCGGTTTATTGACCGAAATTAAACCGCAATCGGTCGGTTCAAGCTCTGTCTGTGGTATTGTAAGTAATAGATGGGCTTATGTTTATTTTCTTCTGTGTGGAAATTGTAAACGTCTTTTTCGGTTTGAACCGATCAGATTGGTTTAAAATAACTTTCTAGTCCTCTAGAGTGCGGTTCCCGGTTCTTATCGGTTCTAAAAAAAAAACGGATTTCATTACGTTTTTTTCCACGACCCGTGACACGGTTGGGAACCGATAAGAGAGTCTTGCTTGGCGGATTGCCACTAACGGGCAAGTTTTGGTTAGGCTGGCACTATGTCTGAGAAACCCAAAAGAAAAACCGGACCCACTGGGTTTCAGCACTGTGGCCTCTGTGGGGAAGCCTTTGTAAGACTGACCCACACACCACCTATGTAAATTGTCTGGGGTTTGCCCACCTCAATGCAGACTGCCAGATTTGTAAGAATTTTCCTGCTGCCACCGTGGAAAAGAGAGTTGGTAGGCTCAGGGAAAGGGAGGCCAAAAAGTCCGCTGACCCGGATGGCCAGCCCGGTTTGGTTCCAACCGAACCTGAGGGAGTGCCTCTGACCAGGCGATACTTCCTCGGCAACGAAGAAGCCAGCTCTGAGGAGCGGTTCAACTAAAAGGGCTAGAAAGTCAGCTAGTTGGAGCCAGGTTCTTTCTCCAACTGGCTGAGGAAATAGCTAAGGCTATTCAAATTGTCCAGTCTCTTTCCTCGGTTCTGTCCGAACCGACACCATCAGGGAAGCGCCGTTCGACGGGTTCCACCGTTCAAGATTATGATTTTGAGGATTTTATGAACCGGAGGAAGGGGAGGGGGTATGAGGAGAGTGAATGTGATTTTGAAGGTCTGGATGTGCCCATTGAACCGGACGTCTCTCCAGACAGACCATCAGGGTCCCCCCCGCCAGGCTATCTGAGTCCCCTTCTCATTTTATGTTCTATAAGAAAGTTGCTGAAACTCTTCCCAACTCCCTGTTGAGGAAGCTGTTGATGACCAAGAAGAACCTGATTATGTAGAAATGATGGATATTCCAGAGTCTAGGAGACTGTCTATTCCCTTGCACAAATCCTTTAGGAAACAGACAGTAAAAATTCTAAAAACTCCTCACTCTATCCTTCCTGTTGATAAAAGGATGGACAAGAGGTATACATTATCAGGCTCTGATACGGAGTTCCTCTCTCAGCAATGCAGCCATGTGGGGGTAGTGCAGGCTGCAGCCTGTGACAAGGCTAATATTCCTCTAGCCTCTCACCCTCCTGAAAAGGATTCTAGGAGGATGGATGCCATGGCAAAGAAACAGTACATGGCAGCATCTTTAGGACTCAGACAGGCAAATTATATGGTTTATGCTGCTAGGTACCAGAATCCAGATGGGATACTCTGCTGGCTCCTAGTAAACAGGCCCCTGACCAGCTTGCCAGGAGCTGGAGCAGGTGGTCTGGATGGTATTGAGGCATCCAAGGTGCAATTTCATGCTGCAGTAGACTCTAATGATGTTTCATCAAGAGTCATGGCTACATCTGTGTCTTGCAGAACGGCCTGGCTCAGATGTACTGCCCTGTCACAGGATACTCAGTCTAAGGCTATGGATTTTCCTGTTTTGGGCAATTCTCTGTTTGGGGAGCAGACAGAGAATTATATGAAGAAAATGGATGAGTATAGGACCACCTATAGGGTGCACAGGCCAAAGAAAGGCAAGCCACCTCTAAAGGCAGCATGTCAGGGGCAGGGGCAGGCCTTTTCATGGCCTTTACCAAGCCCAGGCCTCCTCTTCTGCTTATGCCCAGAGGGGTTCTTTAGAGGAAGGCAGAAGGGTTCAAGTAAGCCTGCTTCTACCCTCAACCCAAAGCCCCTGCAAACAGGCTCCCTGATGGGGTGGCCAGGGACGATTCTCCACTACCAGTAGGGGGCAGGCTGGCTTACTTTGTCCAAGACTGGAAGTCTTTAACATCAGACAAGTGGGTCCTGGAAGTAGTAAGCCAGGGACTGGTTCTCAGCTTCAAAAAATTCCAGAAGATGAGAGCCAGGTCCTTTCCACCTGCAAATCCTTCAGAGGCACTTGCCCTAGATACAGAAGTTTCTGCCCTCCTGGCTCTCAGAGCTGTGGAAAGGGTTCCACCCCTACACCAGGGCAAAGGGTTGTACTCCAGGTACTTCCTTACCCCAAAAAGACAGGAGAATGGCTGCCCATCCTGGATCTCAGGTATTCAAACAAGCACCTTTAAAACCAAAGTTCAAAATGGTGACTCTGGGAATTATTTTGCCCTCTCTCTAAGGCCAGGGGACTGGCTAGCCTCCCTGGACCTCAAGGATGCCTACTTCCATGTTCTTAGCAGAAGCCCCCATCGAAAGTACCTCAGATTCGAACTGCCCTCAGGCCATTACCAGTTCAGAGCAATGCCCTTCGGCCTCACCTCGGCCCCGAGGGTATTCACAAAATGCCTGGCAGTAGCAGTTGCCCATCTAAGAAGGCAGAAGATTGCCATCTTTCCGTATCTGCACAACTGGCTCATAGGTCAGTCCCCAGACCAGGTCAAACTACACCTTCAGGTAACTCAGCAACTGCTCACATCTCTAGGTTTCCTTCTCAATCTTCCAAAGTCTGTTCTAGAGCCTGTCCAGCTTCTCACCTTCATAGGCGAGAACTGAACACAAAGAGGCCAGAGCCTTCCTCCTCTGCAAAGAGCAAGGACCTTGATCTCTGGCTCTCTTTTCACCCTGCAGGTCTCGACCAGCAAGGCATTTTCACAGCTCCTGGGGCACATGGCTGCTTCTACAGCAGTAGTGCAGGGAGCAAGATTTCAGATGAGGGATGTCCAGTTCCATTTGAGAGCCTTTGGTCTCAAAGGACAGACCCTCTAACCAAATTGATCCCAGTGATTCGAACCCTGATCCAGGCCCTTCAGTGGTGGCAGGACCAGAGCAATCTGAGACAGGGGGTTCCCTTCAACCGCCAGTCTCACTCCTTGACCCTTACTACAGATGCATCCCTCTTGGGGTGGGGAGCTCACATGGGCGACCTCACTACCCAGGGGTTGTGGTCCCCACAGGAATCTCTGCTCCACATCAATTTGTTGGAACTCAGAGCAGTTTTTCTAGCACTCCAGGTCTTTTCCACATCTGTTCAGAACAAGGTCGTACAGGTCAGAACAGACAATACTACTACAATGTGGTACATCAACAAGCAAGGAGGCACTCTGTCTATGGCCTTGTGCACTGAAGCAATGAAGTTGTGGTCTCTGGCTTATTCCCTGAATGCGTCCCTTACGGCAGTTCACCTTCCAGGCAAGGACAATGTCCTAGTGGATGCTCTCAGCAGGATTTCCCAGGGCCATCACGAATGGGCACTGGATCCCCTAGTACTGGAGGTAGTATTTGCCAGATGGGGCACCCCGCAGATAGATCTTTTTGCAGCCCCAGACAATCACCAACTTCCCCTTTTTTGCTGCAGGCCCCCAGTATTGGGCTCAGTCCCTCTGGATGCCTTCCTTCTCAGTTGGGAAGGGAAGTTTCTCTATGCCTTCCCCTTCCCTCTTCTGTTCAAGGTGCTAGTCAAAATCAGATCTCAACCCTGCAAGATGATCCTGATTGCTCCAGATTGGGCCAGACAGCCCTGGTACCCTCTCCTCATGTCCTTAGCAGTCCACCCTCCCCAGGAATCACAATCTGTTAACCTGTGCCCAGGGGAGGGTTTGGTATCCGAACCTCAAATCTCTCAATCTCAAGGCATGGCTCTTGAAGAGTTAGAGTTTGCTGACCTACACCTCTCCCAAGGTGTATTGGATATCTTGAAGGCCTCTAGGAAGCCTTCCACCAGGGCCACTCATAATTCCAAATGGAAGAGATTTTCCATATGGTGCTCTGGCAGCATATTCCACCAGAATCTGCTGACTTGCCCACAATCCTGGATTATTTGGTGCATTTGAATTCTTTGGGGCTGAGACCAGCTACCTAAAAGTGGCCTGGCAGCCGTGTCTGCTTTCTTATCAGCAGGTAAACCTTCTTCTTTTTCAGCTCACCCTGTATTCTCCAAGTTTTTCAAGGGGTTGCTTCACACCAACCCTCCATTCAGGGACCCTGCCCCTGCTTGGGATCTTAATATTTGCATTGCCCAGCTTATGCAACCCCCTTTTGAGCCGTTGTCTTCAGCAGAGCTCAAGTACTTGACTTGGAAAACTGTGTTTTTGGTAGCCATCACTTCTGCCAGGCGCATTAGTGAGTTGCAAGCATTGTCAGTGGAACCTGACTTTATCTCCTTTCACAGGGATAAGGTGGTCCTCAGGACTAACAGAAAGTTTTTGCCTAAGGTGGTTTCAGACTTCCACCTTAATCAATCCATGTCCCTTCCTGTGTATTTCGCTGACCATTCCTCCTCTGGCGAGAGGAGATTGCACAGTTTAGATGTCAAAAGAGCCCTTAGTTACTACATAGAACGTACCGAGGGTCACAGGTTTGACTCCCTCCAATTGTTCCTCACTTATGGTGAGGTTGGAAAAGGAAAACCTGCCACTAAAAGATCCATTGCCAGGTGGATTGTCTCTTGTATCCAATTTTGCTGTGAAAAACTGGGTAAGGTTCCTCCCTCAGGCCTGAGGGCTCACTCTACCAGGGGTACAGCTGCGTCTCTGGCTGCTGCCAGGGACATCCCTATCCTGGAGATATGTCAAACAGCTACCTGGAAAACAGTTCACACTTTCACTAAGCATTACTCCCTGGATATCCAGGCTAGGAGTGATGCTCGATTTGGCACAGCCGTGCTTCAGAGCCTATTTCCTAAGTAGGTTCTGTCCCTCCTCCATGGAGGTACTGCTGTGTAGTCTGCATATGTCATAATATAGCAAGACTTCATGTTGTTTGAAGAAAAAATTACTCACCTTAGTAATGTTGTTTCTTCTAATGGAGTCTTGCTATATTATGACCTCCCCCCCAGCTTGCCCCTCTCAGAACCTCTGTTTTTGGGATGTGGGTGGGCAGCGCAATGTTGGCACTTCATAGATGCCCACTTTGTTTCACCCTTTCTTAGGGTGCCTGGGTGTTATGTTTTAATTTTCTTTCTTGATTCCCCTGACTTGAGTCTTTGTTTTGGGATCAAGAACACAAATGTGTTTTTGTAGTTAGTAGCCAGTGGGCTAGTGTAGGTTTACGGCTTCCACACAGAACCTTAGTGAGTTTTGCTCGTAAAGATCTGACAGTTTAAGTTTGAGCTACAACAGACAGAGTTTTCAACTGAGCTCGCACTCAAGGTTCCATGCCTGGCATGGAAAGTTAACTCTTTCACCTCCGGAGCAGTTCTAACCTGGGGTTATACTGCATATGTCATAATATAGCAAGACTCCATTGGAAGAAACATTACTAAGGTGAGTAATTTTTTCTTCACACCCCATTTTTAGAAAATTTTTCAAAGGATTGACACATATATTCCCTGCTGTTCGGGGAACCAGTATCTCTTTGGGATTTAAATTTGTGCATAGCCAAACTCATATGGAACACTCCTTTGAGCCAGTGGCCATAGCTGACCTGAAATATGTCACATGGAAAACTGTTTTCCAGGTGGCAATCACATCAGCAAGAAGGGTGTGCCAGCTCCAAGCTCTCTGCTCTGATCATAATTACATTATCTTCCATAAGAACAACGTAGTCATTAGGACAAACATGAAGTTACTTCCAAAGGTGGTAACTGAGTTTCACTTGAATCAATCCATCACTCTGCCTGTGTTTTTCACAGCTGAATCCAGTTTAGGTGAATTGAAACTGCATAGCTTGGGTGTAAAAAGGTCTCTTATTACATTACATGTACTAAGGACCTCGGGAATCTCCACTCACAGCTGTTACCTCTAAAAGATGAGGAGGCTGTGCCATCTACATTAAGGACAGTCTCTTGGGGCACCCCATTGCAACATTGCCTCTCTCCTTGGCCCAGATCCTGCCTATTAAAATTCTCCTAGGTCCCAGTCAAAAGGCCCCCACTATAGTCTCCGTGTACATTCCACCCAGGTACCAAGGTCATGGACTCAGCGATGTTCTTAACTTCGTCAACTCTCAACCTCCTGGCTCTGAACTCATTCTATTAGGTGATTTCAACATTAACTGGCTTGCATCAGATGCTTGTGCTCATAAGGATGCCATAGCAGCTGCCAACCTTTCACAGATGGTTACCACTCCTACTAGGACAAACTACAAAACCGGCACCAGTACCCTGCTGGACTGAGTACTTACCAACCACCCTACCTGGATATCTCATACCTCCATTCTCCCGGACTCTCTAAGTGACCACTCCCCAGTCATTTGTGAATGGTCTAACAAATTTCTCAAGCCACCCCCAAAAATAATCTCCAGCAGAGTCCTACCTTGTGGTCAACTCGTCCATCTCAAGTAGCACCTGATTCTGCAAGATTGGCTACCTATATACAAGGCGACGGATGTTAACCTGGCTCTTGACTACTTCATCACCACCTTCAATAGGGCTTGTGACATCTTTGCTCCGGTTAAAAAACAGAAAGCAAAAACGCCCTGTAAGCCCTGGATAACTGCAGAGCTTCTTTCACAGTTGCAGTCAAGGGACCATCTTTGGGCAGTGGCTAAAGCCACAGGCAAGTGATCTGACATCCAAAAATACAAACATGCCCGAAATGCTTGCACAAAATCCATTCAGCTTACGAAAAGTTCCTGTTATAAGGATGCTCTCACCAACACCTGGGGAAACTGACTTGCTTTCTCGGACAATATCAAGGACATTACTGGGAAGCAATCGAAGACCTCACCGGCCATGCTGATTGTGGATGGGTCCACTACCCTTGACCCTGTGATCATTGCAAACACCTTTAATATGGCTTTTACTGACCTTAGTGCTCTTCTCCAACCTGCTTTCTTTATTGAAAGCGACACCTCTTTCAACACCCCCTGCGCTCAGTCAAACCACCCCCATTTCTGCTTCAGAGAGGTCAAGTTGAATGAAGCACGCCGCTACAACGCCACAGCTATCTCAAAATCCAGTACCAGTGGTGACACCCTGGACCTTGAGCTGCTGTCGCTCACCCTTGATGAGGTTTTTCGTCCCATAACTAAAATTCTTAACCTCTCCCTCAGCCATAGTCAATTCCTGGATCTATGGAAAACTACCACAGTGACCCCGGTCCACAAAAGTAGTGACAAGACCAATCACTCTAACTATCGCCTGATCTCCATACTGCCGCCGCTCTCCAAGGCCCTCGAGCGTATCGTTGCGGACCAGCTCACCGACTATTTGGATAAATACAATATTCTGTGTGCATAGCAACACAGATTCAGAAAAGGGCACAGTACCACTTCTGCCCTCCTTAAATTCACTTGAGCAGTGCATAGTTCACTAGACAAGGGCTTCCTTACTGGGGCAATCTTCGACCTGTCAAAGGCATTTGACACGGTCCACCATCAGCTGCTGTTGGACCAACTACTAAATGCCAGTCTTGCACCAGACTCTGCTCTTTGGTTCAAAAGCTACCTTGAAAACCGCTCGCAAAGAGTAAAAATTGCCAGTGCTCTCTGATACCTTGCCTGTCTGCTCTGGCGTCCCACAGGGGTCCATACTGGGCCCACTCCTTTTCAGCCTTTTTCTAAACTCCCGACTGCAGTCCTGCTTGGAACAAATCATTCTGTATGCTGACGATGCAGTTGTCTTCTCCACTCACAAAGACCCCACACCACTACAACTCGGCCTTCAGCTCAGCTTTAGTGCCGTTGAAACATGGTTTTCCAATCATAAAGTCATCCTTAATCACAAGAAAACAAAGTCTTTGCTCTTCTGTAGTTCACACAACTGGCACAAGCTACACCCTCTGGCCATCTTCACCATTCAGGAGGATACCCTCGAACTAGTCCTATCCTTCAAATACCTAGGGATTCTGCTTGACCTCAACCTCTCCTATGGGGCTCATGTTGACAGTGTGACCAAAGCTGCTAACACACGTCTTGGGGGACTTCCAGTTCTGCCATGGCTCAGAATAGAAGCTAGAGAGTGAGCTCTGCCATCGGCCTGCTATAAAACCCCCCAATTTTAAACCACTTTGAGCACTAAGAAAAGAGCAGAATGTCAGGAGGGGGAACCGCAAAAAGATAAAAACTCCAGGTCGCAGTCACACCAATCAAAAGGGGACAAAGAAGGAGCAGGATATATAGAAGTAACTCCCCCATCCGCGTGGCAACCCAGGTCCATGCGGCCGAGGCTACCACAGCATATGACACGCATGAAGAAACCGACAGACTCTCCATACATAGATTCAACCTATGCCTAAAAAAGTTGAAAGAAATGAGAGCTGAGAATAAAGTGGAATTCAGTAACTTAAATAAAAAATTAAGCCATGCGGAACAGCGGATGCAGGAGACGGAAGACCGAATTTCACAGACAGAAGATGGTCTGCTCCATCCGAGAAGAACTGTACAGGCTCTTTGCTACTATACTATGGATCTAGAGGAAAAATGTATGGATTTAGAAAGTTGATCCCACCACCATAACCTGCGGGTATACGGCTTAAAGGAGGGAGCTGAAACTGGAGCAATCACTGACTTTATAACCGATCTCCTTAAAGATGTCTTAGAGCTCCCCACCACCACCGTATGAAATGCGATCGAGAGAGCACATGGGGCCTTACTGCTGAAACCCAAGGAAACATCACCCTGCCCTCACTCAGTCATAATAACATTTAGTAGTTACCATACCAAAGAGGGCATTATAAGACGGGCCTGGCAGAAAAAAGAAGTTAAATATTTGGACTCTCGTCTATTTTTTGATCAGGATTACCTGACCGCGATTCAACGCCAGAGATTGGAATACAGCCCCTTGATCAAATCTTTAAAAGAGCAGCACATCAGGATCCAGACCCCGTATCCCGCTCATCTTAGGATTCATTGGGTGGAAGGGTCAGAATTGTATGACTCACTCCAGGGTGCCAGAGAGGCCATGCTGAAACGAGGTCTATCCCCACCAGAGTTACGTCCACAGGAACAGCAGAAATGGAAGGAGCCAGTCAACGGGTGGCGGCTAAGCACTTCAAGGAGATCCAGAAGACATCCACACTAAGGCACATCGCGTTCTGCATCGCTGCTGCACGATCTCATAAAGGAACTACCGGGAGTAGAAGAGAGCGACATCACGGATTTGGGAGGGGACTGAACGGCCCGTAAGTAGCAGCCTTGGTTTTAGAGGAAGTGTCGGTTTCCTGTGGCCCTGCGTGTTTCTGTTGCAGGATGCACCTCACTTCTCTTTGAGAGAACTGCCCTCCAAATAATATGACGAGTCTATGTGTATTTGGGGGGGTGGATTAGTGGAGCAGGCTGCTCCTATGAGCTTCATTGCCCTCGATTAGCTGCTGTTTAATGATTTCTCCAAGTCCCCCATGGGAAACGCCACCTGTTTCTTTTTACAGAAGATGGTTTCAGACACTGGACGATACCATACTGTGTTTAATACAGACCAGATTAAACCAACTAAGGGAGGCTGTGGCAACTTTTACAGCGATGGGAGGGGGTTGTGGTGATGGGGGGATGACTGGTTCTGCTATGTAAAAATAAAATAAGAAATCTTTGCAATATTAAGGTACTGGAATAGGAGGGAGGGAGGGAGATAGGAGGGTCTGTGGTGTTTATCCTACTGAATGCAGTATTATTAGGGAATCATTTACATTAGATGGAAATACTGGGCATATAAAGGGCGTAGCATCACTGGGGCTGTGGTTCTGTCGGCTCTGTGATGGGGGTTCTGCTG
Organism: Neoceratodus forsteri; assembly: GCA_016271365.2. Taxonomy (NCBI): domain Eukaryota; kingdom Metazoa; phylum Chordata; order Ceratodontiformes; family Ceratodontidae; genus Neoceratodus; species Neoceratodus forsteri. The sequence continues at coordinate 839,388,939 of CM028134.1, forward strand.
GGGGGGAGGTTACGACGTATGACCAATGATGCTTGGAGAGCGAGGGGCCCCAGGGGCAGTGACACGAAGGGGAGAAAGTCTTTTTCCTTCTGCGATACCAGGCTCCCCTTGGGAATCCCCTTATAAAGTTAAAGCAGGCTGGAGGAGGGGGAGAGGCTAAAGTTAAATCAGTCAGTCTTAAAGCTTGCTTTCTGGTTAGCTCTGGTCCGTTGGTACCTTTAATTACACTGAGCCCCACGGTATTAGTGTGGACTCGAAAGTGGTCCCTCTAGAGAGGGAATTTTCTTCTCTCCTTTCTGTCTTCTCCCAATCTGGGAAGGCCAAAAAGGCCTATATTGACTAGGCCTTCCACCTTGGAAGTCGAGAGTTTGTAGGTGGTGCGTTTTCCACCCCCTTTTAATAATATATTCGGCTGTGGTTATGTTTTTGTTGATGCCGAAACAGTTAAATGTTTTACAACTGTATTACAAATGGTTGCTGCCTGCCTTTCTGCATTTGCCTCCCCTTTGATAGGGCCACTCTCTCTAAAATGTACAGTAGAAAAAGGGGGGGGAACAAAAAGGGATGACGCTTAAAATATATAAATATGGCTAAGACTTGTACCAACTTGCTTTCCCGTATTGTTAATGGGCTTACAAATCCTGTTGAGCGTGGTAAAATCATCTCCTATATTAAGAATAAGAGAGCAGACTTTTGCATGCTCCATGAAACACACCTCTCTCAGCCTGAACATGAGAAGTTAAATAAATTTGGCTTCTCTAAAGTAGTTGCTTCCTCATATAGAGGGGGCCGCAGTAGGGGAGTAGTGGTTCTGGTGATGGGAAAGGTTGCTTTTGAAACTAAGGACACACACTGGTAGATGCAGAAAGTTGTCTTGCAGCCTTGAAGGGCATCTATAATGGAGAATTAATCACACTCGCCTTGATTTATGCTCCTCCTGGCTCAGACTATAACTTCCACAGGAAGCTATACATGAGACTTCCTGAGTGGTCAGAGGGATCATTGGTCGGGGGGGGGATTTGAACCTTGCATTAAATGACCATCTCGATTCCACTTTTAGAGTTGCGAGGTCTGATAGAATAGTGGCCCTAAAGGTTAGTAAGCTATTGGCTGAAGGGGGTTACATAGGTGCATGGAGAGCTTTTCATGGCCAGAAAAAGGACTATACTTATTTTTCTTTGGCCCACAAGGTACATTCCAGAATAGACTATTTTTTTGTTCTCAAGGAAGTTGTTTCCCAAGTACAGAATATAGAAATCGGGGAAACTTATCTCTCTGATCATGCACCGTTGTGGATACAGCTATACCTAGGGCAAAGTAGGAAAAAGACACTGTGTCGTCTCAATCTGTCCCTTATCCAGGGAAAGGAAGATCAGGAGCAAGTCTTGGAAATGATTAAAGAGGCACTTGACACAAACACTTCACATGTCTCCCCGTCCATCCTTTGGGACACAATAAAAGCAGTGGTCAGGGGAAAATTGATAGTGAAAGCCGCTAGACGTAAAAGGGAGAGAGAGGCCCAAAAGACATCCTGCAGACTCAAATGAGGGAATTGGAACAGTCCTTGAAAGAGAAATACGATGCAGCTAAAGAGAGAAATCCAGGTACATCGCCGTGCTCTTAATGCCATTCTGGATTATAGGGTAAAGCAAAACATGTTGTATATCAAGCAAAAATATTATGAGGGGGGCTCAAGGGCTTCAAGGTTTCTGGCTAGCAGATTAAGGCAAAGAAAGGCCAATGCCACTATCAGTAGGATCAAGCATCCACTTGCTAGGCAACAGTTGGTAAACACAGTAGATATAGCTGAAGCCTTCACGGACTATTACCAGGAGTTATGCAAAGCAGGACCTGCACCAGAGACAGATAAATTGACTCAATTCTTAGAGGCGCTACACTTGCCCCAGATGGGAAGAGTGGAAGCCACATCCCTAGTAGCACCAATACTGGACTCTGAAATTAAAAGCTGAGATATCCAGAATCAATACAGGAAAGTGTCCTGGAATGGCTGGGTACTCGGCCGAGTTCTATAAGCTCTTGAAGAACCAGGTCATTCCAGTTCTAAACAGAGTTTATAACTCACTGCTGACCGTGGGTGGCACAATTCCCCCTGTCATGGATGTATGCGGCCGTCTCTGTGTTGCCCAAACCCGCCAGGGACCCTTTACTATGTGCCTCATATAGGCCAATCTCTATTTTAAACACTGACTATAAGATAATGGCTGGAATCATGACCCAGTGGCTTCAGAACATCATTCCCCAGCTTATCCATGTTGATCAGACTGGTTTTGTCCCTGGCCAACAGGCACAGGATGGCATCCGCCAAGCTGTGAACATACTTGACCACTTGAGGGGGACGGGGGAGGCAGCACTGGTCATGAGCTTTGATGCAGAAAAAGCTTTTGATAAGGTGTTGTGGCCCTTTCTGCAGGTGTCCCTGGTGGGCTCTGGTTTCCCAGAGGCCTTCTGCAATTTAATAGCTCAATTTTACGCCACCCCGCGTGGGTGTGTAAGGGTGAACGGCCATATAGGGAGGTCATTTAACTTAGAAAGGGGAACGAGACAGGGCTGCCCCCTCTCACCCCTCTTATTCGCTATTTTTGCGGAGCCTTTGGCACAGGCAACTCACCTGAATTCAGATATACGGGGTATAGAATCAAGGGGGACTGAACACAAATTAGGCCTATATGTGGATGATGTCCTGCTGTTTTTGGGTAGCCCAGATTCTTGCCTCTCAGAAGTTTTTAAACAGGTTCAACAATTTACAGAAATATCAGGCTATACCCTAAACATGACCAAGACAGAGGTCCTGACCTGCTCCTATCAGGTCCCTACGGATACTCAGAGGAGATGCCTGATGAGGTGGGGTTTGGATAAATTAAAATATCTGGGTGTATTTTTGGGGGCTAACCCATCAACCCTTTTTCAGGACAATTACCTTAACTTAATACACGAGATAATGCAAGATTACAAGAGATGGGCTCTTCTACCCTTGCCTATGCACTCACGAGTTCAGGCCACCAAAATGAACATACTCCCTCGTCTCTTATACCTGTTCCAAAGGGTTCCTTGCATTGTCCCACAACAAACTCTCTTGTGTTGGCAAAGACAGCTTTTGTCTGGGATGCGGGTAGGCCAAGGGTTGCTAGGAATGTATTATATTTGCCAAAGGGAGCAGGAGGCCTAGCGGTCCCATATCTCCCAGGATATTGGACAGTTTCACAGATGAAAATTGCCCTGATGTGACAACACCCCCAGTATACCTCCCATTGGAAAACAATGGAACTACGTCAAGTCCGAGACCCCCCACCTCTGCAGGCTATACTTTTTAACCACCACCTGCAGTAGTTATCTGAAGCGCAATTCCCAACAAGGGTTCTGGGAGCTTTGGAGGGTTGGAGACTGGGTACTAACAGGGGAGGGACAGCGCAACATATGTGGAAATACAGATAGTGGGCCTGTGAGGAACATTTCATCCCAGCTGCCCAGGACCACTGGTTTAGAAACCAAGCATATAAAGGATTCCACTCACCATGGCAGGTCCTAAGTGGAGGAGCGCCGATTTCTTCAAAGGCAGCTGCGGCCCTATTTGATCTGAATTCCAGTGACAGATTTAAATACTACCAAATCAGTAATTGGATACATGCCAACCTAAACAATCCAAAGGTGATGAGGGGTCAAGATCTACCTTCCCCACCATTTAAAAGAATATGATCTGCATCCTCCGGGAGGGGAGCGATTACAGTTCTATATGCCAATTTTATAACAGATCAGGGCCACAGTACCCTCAATATCAGAACAAGGTGGGAGGAGGAGATGGGAGAAATAATAGAGAAAGACATATGGGGAAAAAAGTTGGGAGGCGTTATGGAATACTACCTCCTCCCGAACATGGAGAAAGTTTGTGTGGAAAACTAGGATTCGGTATTTTTTGGTCCCCAAAACTCAAGCTAAATTTAGGGGGGGATAGCAGTCCTTGTTGGAGGGGATGTGGGGAATCACCAGCGGGTCACTTCCACATCCTGTGGCAATGTCCGGGAGTTTGCGCCTTCTGGGAAGAGATTGCCAGGCATTTAAAGGCTATCTTTGTGGGGATGGAGGAGCTGGGCCCAGTACACCTGGTTTTGGGAGTTGAACCTGAATCCTTAAGAGGAAAAGAGGCCAGAAATCTTTGGCGTACACTTCGTACAGCCGCACTGAAGGCACTTACAAGGCATTGGTTGCAAAAGGACAACCCTACAGTAAAAGAATGGGTCAGCATTGTTGCAACAATATACTGTAGGAGATGGAGAGGTTAACCTATGTGCTCCAACACAGGCATGCCCATTTTATCAACCACTGGGCCAGATGGGAAATATATGCTACAAATATAGAGATTATGGGCCTTTCGTCCAAGTTAAATTAATTATGAAGAAGAGAGACATAAAGGTGGTACACTTAATAAGAGGAAGCTTGGGAGAGAATTGGAGCTAGCATGCATACCAGGAAACTAATGCAATTGAGCTGAGTAAAGATAGGCAGGAATAAGGAACGACAATGTCTAGGAAAAGTAATAAATGTTGAGGAGGCGATGGCAGAGGATGGCAGCTTTAAAGTTTAAAGTTGTAATGTTTGAAGATTTGAACTGCAAAGTATTTAAAGTTTTAATTTCATATAAAAAGTTATTTTATTCTAATGTTTTTGAAACAGATATGAACTTTACATATCAATTTGGGTATTTTATAGTTTGTAATAAACTAAAACAAATTTTTCAGAGGTTAGATGACAACACATCAACATGTAAAGATGTACTTTGCCTTTCAAACCTGTCTGAAAATAAAATAAAGTTAAAAAAAAAAAAAAACGCACGTCTTAGACTACTGTACAAACATAGGCAACATCTCACCCCGGAGGTTTTGAAGATTGCCATCCAGAGCTCTGTGGTTTCAATTATTGACTATGGCCTCATTATATATGGCTCAGCCACATTAACAATCCTCAGACGTATATCAACAGCCCTAAACAAGGCATGTCGACTTTCCACTGGAGCACACCGTCTTACCCATACCTGTGACCTTTATGCTCAATCCGGATGGCTCCAACTCTCCAACGGCATAAAGTATCTCACGTGTACTATGGCAAAAAAAAATTAACCTTAGTCTCTCACCCCCTGGTGTCACAGCCGTGATGCATCAAAACACCAATCTACTGAGCACCAGGAGATCCACATCCCAGCTTCTGCAAGTTCCCCGCTGTCGCACTACACAGGGTCAACGTTCTATCGCCTATAGAGCTCCTCTTTGACTGAATGGTCTCGGTTCCACCATCTCCTCAGCTGCAACACTTGGAATGTTTAAAACCAGGCTCCAACTCCATCTTACTGCCTCCAGCTCCTGTGATTGCCTCACCTAACTCTTGACCACCATCTCCATAGTCCCAACACTTGGTATGCTTAAAACCAGGCCTTGGCTCCATCTCGCCACCTACAGCTCCTGTGACTGCCTCACCTTATCTCAGGCTTACCCACTGCCACTACAGCCTCTCTCTGCCCCCTTGAAGCACTTATTCCCCTCTTTTCCCATCTCCTATCTGCCCCATTCCCAATTTGCCCTATCCCCTATCTCCCCTCCACCCTGATTCCTTCTACCTCCTTTCTCTTCCCATCTCTCCTTTACCCCCACCCCCTTCCTTACCTACACTCCTCCCCATCATTATCTGACAAATGCCTCCAGCTGCATCTGTGTCCTTCCCTCCCTGTCTCTGTGCCCTCTCCTTGTGTTGAACCCGGGCCTTTCCGTGGTCACGTGCCCTCTAAATGTGTTTCTCTTGTTCAGTAATAGCTGTTCCAATGGTCCTGTAACTACCCGCAATTGTTATTTCCACTGAACCTTGCCATTTCCCAATTTGTCTTTTATCACCTGCACTGTTGTTACATCAGTTGATAAGTTATTTCTATTGTATCGTCTGTACTATGTTTTCAGCTGACGTGGAACCTTTGTAAAAGAGCCTTGGTTCAAAGGTATTTGTAATCCTAGACTTTAAATAAATAAATGGTGAATTGGGAGAGGGCAGACCCGCCTCAAAGAGGTCGATTGCATGTTGGGATAGTATCTTGCATCCCCTTCTGCTACAGTAAGGCTGACAGCCACCACCAGGCCTCAGGGCACATTCCACTCATGAAACGGCTGCCTCTGTGGCTGTTGCAAGGGACATCCCCTTGCTGGAAATCCAGTGGTTACCCCGAGAACAGTCCACACCTTCACAAAACACTACTGCCTGGGTGTCCGGTCCAGGACTGATGCTAGGTTTTGCACTGCAGTACTGCAGAACCTTTTTCCTAAATAGGTTCTGTACCCACCTCCCAAGGCACTGCTTGTTAATCTGCTGATTGTCTAATACTACTAGGAAATTCCTAGGGTTTGAAGGAAAAATTCCTTACCATAGTAATATTGTTTCTTCTAACGGATCTCCTAGTTGGATTAGACCTCCCATCCCTACCTTCCCATACATAACCTGAATAAGTTCAGCAGTACTTTTTATGGGAGTTTACAAGGTTGCCATTAATCATTGGCTTATTATTATATATGTTGGTCAATGCACACAAGTATGGCTAGGATACTTAGCTGTCCTTTTTTTTTTTCTCTCTCTTTCGTCCTGTTTGGAACCCGTCCTCTTTACCAAGGGGGAGGGTATTGTGGTTAAGGGTGTTTTACTTACAATTGTTTAACAATTTAGTATATTCATCTGCAGAATTGAATCTGGCAGTTAGATGACACCTAGAGGCAGAAGTTTTGAATGATGCATTCCAAATTCCCTAATTTGCATACATTCTACCTCAAGGTTCTGGGGGCAGTCAGCAGCTCTGAACTCGCTGCTAATTGCATACCTCTCAACCTCTGGCCTCATAAATCAGGGACAAGGCTTCAAAAAATCCGGGACAAAGGACCAAAATCAGGGACACAACTTCAAACTTGATGGTATCCACTCAGGAAGCTGGTAGAATGTGGGGCTTAGTGCAAAATGCATTTTCTAAGGAAGAACAACTCTTTAACTTTAATGTTTGACATTATTTCGTGCTTGCAACTTCCACTGTTTGGTCACGGAAACACAATTTTTAGGAGGGACAGAGTAAAATTTTGAGACAAAATCAGGGACGTCCCTGAAAATCAGGGACAGTTGAGAGGTATGGCTAATTGTCTAACCCTACTCAGGGATCCCTTCTAAGAAACAATATTACTATGGTAAGTAATTTTTTCTTACACTACTGTTTTTGGATGTGTAATATAAGATGCTTCCTTAAATAGCTCTAAAATGCATATAAAAAAAAAATCTATGTTGAGTATCTGGCCCAGTAGCACAGGGATGGCATTGCCACTGGCTTTGTTGACAGCCTATGAGTGGTGCAAGCTCGGGTCTCATGCAGACAAACTGGAGGAGAGAGGATTCTCTCAGGTTAGGTGAGACAGGTCACTCTGCTACTTGCTTCCCACCTGGTGGAAGCCCAGTGGCACCACAGTAAGAGCATCAGCATTGGGGCGGGCTTGCCGATTGATGCTGTTGCATGCTTGCATCATAGCACAGTCGACAGCTCTAGGGGTGAAAATGGCAGCAGAAAAACCTTGACTGAGCAGGATGAATATCTGGTCTCCTGAATGCCCAGGAAGGCTCCAGCCAGCCAGCCGCAGCCAACTTAAACCTATGTTGTATGCATCAAAGTGGTACCACAACCATGGCACCAGCAGGCCAGCTCATCTTTATTTTAATTAACATTTTTATTGGTTTTGAATACAACAGCAAATGTAAATATAGTAGAAAAGTGTATCATATTGTACATAGAATTATTATTACAACTGAAGAAACTTTGTAAAATGTAACATAAGTAACTGGATGACCCTGAGGGGTGATCGTCACTTTGTTGTATTGATTTAATGGTCCTATGAGGACACAATTCCATAATTGATTTTAGTCATGCATGTATAACCACGACGTCAAGTCTTGTGATTATCTTTTTCCCTCAATAAAGCCAAGTTAAAAAAAAAAAAAAAAAAAAAGGATTATTACAATAATTGAGCTGCATTCCTGAATGTGGACTGTGCTTCAGAGGGGTGTGGCAAGTCCTGAAAGACCCACTGGAGTGGGGGTGGTGTGTAATCCATGTGGGACTCAATAGAGGGAGTAAGTCTTAGAGACATTTTGTGACGGGTGGGGGGCTGGTAATAAGGGAGACAATGCAAGATGGAAAAAATAAATATTCAACTGACCTGATATGCCAGCAGTAGCATGTTGCACTATCATGTGGGCAAGTCAGGTTTGTGGGTCAGCAGGTTTACTGCCACTGGCAGCACTCCCTGACTTGGGAAGGGAGGAGCTGTCTTCCCATTCCCACAGACACCCCACAGAGGGCCAGGCTAGGTGCTGAACTTCTGCATCCTAGCCTCCTTCACAGTGTTCTTGTGGAGACTGGTTGTGCCACAGTGATAGTTGGTGGTGGGTGGGACACTTAAAGATCTAGTGGAACCAAAAAAAGCGGACAAGAAAATGTAAAAAATTTAAGATGCAGTCAGTTGTAACTTTTTATTTCTGAAGTATTTTTCTTTATCCTTTTGGCATTTAGAAACTGTTCTGTGTGATAGTATTGCACTGGATGTGCGGAATAGCACTCTGCCTGGTAGCGGACATATTTAGTTCTATCCCCCCCCACTACATCATCAGCACTGTGACCTCACTGATGGTGACATCACAGGTGACTGACCTGGCACCTACTGAGCAGATCTTCCTCAGCAGCTGAGATGTCGGTCAGTGAGGTCACAATGCTGGTGATGAAGTGGAAGGAAACGAGCTAGATAGTTCATGTCAGCTGCCAGGCAGAATGCATTTCCACTCATCACACCTACTGACATCAAGTAAAAAATCTAGCTGGCCCGGTGGCACTGAGGGTTGAGGCGCTGGACACCACACCTCGTGCTACACCGATGACCCAGGTGTGAGGCGGATCCGGGCTGCGGGGGTTGTGAGGAGAGGAGGATCGAGCGTCCGAAGACTGCTCTCCTCTCTCTGGAGTGGATAATGGGGCTTGCATCGCTCTGTAGTGGCGACTGGCGGAGGCCAGCCGCACTAGAAGTAGCATGCAAAACGGGAGGAGAGCCTGGCAGGCGTCAGCACTGTGTGCTCGGACGCCATTGCACTGCCGGCTCTCCATAAGGGAGAAAAAGTGGAAAATACAGAGGGCGATCTTTGCGGCTGATGGTCGTGCCATTGCACCCCCAGTGGTGACCTGAGAGTGGCGCGTACCCAGTGCGGTCTGAGCGATAATGGCAGGCCCATTAGGGTGCGGGTTTGTGTCTTGTGCCCAGGCACACGACCGGTCATTTTGGGGTGAGGGTGGCTGGAGATCTTGGGGGACGCTCTGCTGAGGCGGTAGGAAAGATAAATAAAAAAAAAAGTAAAAAAATCTTCTAATTAACCAGTGAGGAAAAAGGAAAAAGTACCTCAGATATAAAAGGTAATAGCTGACAGCTTTTAAAAACTAATATTAGTTTTAGGCAGTGTACTATATCTTTAACTGGAAAAACCTTGATGGCTACCTGTATGACACCACTGGTACTCTTGAGGTTCTGCTTGGTTGCACAGAATGCAGACATCGGATGGGGAACACCCTGGAAGGTTCTGTCACGTAGTTTACATGTGGGTTACACAGTTGAGTAAAAGATTGTGGGATATAGATATTGAGGTTGCAGAAGAGCAAGGTGTGCATAAAATGCTACATTTAACAAATACACAGTGGTGTCTTTAAAAATGAAATAAAGGGTGTTGCAGATACTTTTTATGCAAATTTTAATTTTGATTTAGCATTATGGATCATTATGAATTCCATATTTATAGTGTGAGACAGAACCTTCTTTATATGGAATACCATATTTTCCATGTGGGATGTAGCATTTCTAAGGAGTAAATCAAGGATGCCCTTTGTAATGTGTGGTAGTTGAAAGTAATGCTTTTGATATTTTTGTTTATTTAAAACTCTTGATTTGGCCAAAATAGTAATTTAAAATACCAATGAAAACATAAAGTGTTTTATTTGGACCTCTTTAGTGTATTAGCAGCCATATGTACGACTGCACTCTGCATTTGTTACTGCCGTAGTTTCCTCAAGTGTTCAGAACCACATAATTTTGTGGGAAGCTTTATGTCATTTAGTCACAATATTGTTGTCCAGGTGTGGAATCATACCAGATTCATCTCCTTGATATGAAGACAATTAACGTATTGGTTAGCCAGATTTATTTTAGATTACCAGTGTAGGACTCACCTTTGTGATCTTTTTCAATCTTAAATGGCTATTCTTGAATGACAGGGCTGTTTGTATAGGATAGTATATGGGAGCCCATACACAACAATGCTATTTTTATACCAAGTTATTTCAGTGACTACAAGGACCATGAGAGCGAAGCTTGAGAGGTGTCACTGTCCTCATGGAAACCACGAGGTATAAGAGTAGCTTTGTTGTATATTTGGGCTCCCATACTTTATTCTATATAATGTATGGTCCCGAAAACAGTCACTTACTTTTTGTGGGGAAAAAATGAGTCTCTGTCCCATCTACCACACATGCTTCACAGCCATAGTACGCCAGCAAGCTGACGTGTGCAACGCTACAATGATCCCGCTGTCTAATTGAGACCGCAGATGTGCCAGTATGTATTATGACATATCTATTAATGCAGAACGAAAAGTCGTTCAAAGTTAGTAAGTACGTCACTACTGCAGCAGATTTACTTTTTCGGGTGTATGGATTTCCATACTCCATCACCTTCTGCTATACACTATATCAGTTATTATCTTCCGACATTTTCGTAAGTAAAGCCTGTGAAAGCAAGGAGGAATTGGTGCTGCGGGTGAGGGGGGGGGACTGGAATGTTCACCATGCAATTTTAAGGCATAAGATGAATGTTTATGGGTATTACATTGATATGGATACTAATTAAATTATGAGGACTAATACTAAAATTCAGGAAGTGCAAAAATGTTTTAAAAAAATGTGTAAAAAAAAAAAAAAAGTCATGAAACGTTCCATGTCAATATTAACAAAAAAAAGAAAAATTTATACTGATATACTTTATCATTATAGAAAAAATATAATGATTACAGTTTAATAAAAACTCTGTCTTGATGTAAATATCTAGAGTTGGACCTTTAAAATGATATAATGACAGGTATATCCCTTTAGCAACACAAGATAACTATATTGTTAGGGGCTATACATGTTGACCAGACTCTAAGCTTTCATTAAAAAAAAAATTATGATCTTACTTCGAGAGGGCTCTTGCAGTAGGTATTCACAGATGGGATTAAGCCGCCAGGCGTCAGGATCCCACGGAAAACTTCTAGCTAGCATTCTCTGGTGGGGGACCGCCCACGTCAGGTGACCGGGCGCCTGACGACATCTGTATAAAGGAGTTGTCCCCAGCCCGCCTTCCAGTTCTTTTCCCACCACGACTTGTGAAAGTTCTCATGGTAGAACAGCGCCATCAGTACCTTCACGGTTAAAAAGTCTCAACTTTTTCAATTTTCTTGTTTTCTTCATACCATCCGCTGTGTATGTCATCCCTGATGCCTTCCAAATCGCATGAAAATAAGTGCGACTCATGTAGTTCTCAGCTTCCACACAAGGACAACCACTCCTTGTGTCTCTTCTGCCTAGGCCCGGACCACCGTGTAGAGAAGTGCCAGCACTGCCAGAAATTCAGCTTGGCTACCCGCAAGCGAAGGCAGCAGTCCTTGGAAGCCCATCTCCTTAAAAAGAAAATGGCATCCATGGAGAAGGAGTTGAAAAACCCTAGGCAGACATCAACTTCCCCAGAAAGTCACAAGAAGAAACGTGAGAAGGAGAAGCACCGGGAGTGGCATACTTTATCCACGTGACTTCGGCTAGAGTCCCGGCCTTATAGGTATCATCCCCTCTGGGGGATCACTCCTCGATGGCCCTCTTGGTGGCTACCAAGAAGGCATCGCCCCTCCCATTGGGCTTGCGCTAGGCGCCCCTCTGGAACCTCCAGGGTAAAGGAGGCCTCCACTCCCACCAAGGCCGCTCTTTCATCGCGGCCTTCCGGTCTGAACAGGTCCGGTAAGTCGGACGCTGGTCCCACCGATGCCCACGCGGACAGGGCTGATAAGCCACTCACCTCCTCGGGTGATCGCTCAGCCCACCACCCTTCTGACAAGGCCACCCCTCCTTGATGGCTTTCCTCGGATGGGGAGTCCGATAAGTCGGACACCGGCTTGCCCGACGACTGCCCGTACGCTGCTGATAAAACGGTCTGCCCCTCCGATGACCACCCATTAGACCGGTCTGCATCATACACTGTCCTCACGCCTGTCGTCCCAGACTCTCCGTAACGGATACGTCCGTTGCCTGCTGAGGTCCCCGTGTCTCCTCGTATCCCACCCGGGGATTTCAATCCTCCTTCCCTGGCTGAGACCGAGGACCTAGGGACGCTGCCTACTGGGGTCCCCCCTCCTACGCCAAATCTTCAAACGCCGGACCAGACACTGGGTGACCCAACACCACCCTCCGGCTTTCCTTTGCCCGACGGTGGACATGCTCCTCCATCAGGCCCATTCGGCCGTCTTCCTTACGCTGGGCCAGATGCCCGCCGGACCGCATTTTCCACAGTCTTGTCTGCCAGCAGGGCCTTTGCTAGGACCTTCTGCTCAGCCAGAGCCCCTGGCGCCAGGGTACCTGTCACCGCAATACCAGGTGCCGCAGTACCCAGCTCCACAGTATCTGACGCTGCAGTACCCAACGCCACATTACCCGGCGCTGCAGCACCTGACGCCTCAGTACCAGACACCGGGCTTCCCACCGTTGGGTTACGGATACTCTTATTACGGGTACCCTCACTACCCATATCCGAGCCCGCCTCCGCCGCCCACCTTGCAGCCACCAGCAGACTTGAGAGAGACCTTGGCCTCCTGGTGGGCTGAGACCAAGGCTCAGCTCACCAAGGAGGTCGAGAGTCATCTTCCGACGCCAGTTCCTACGCCGGACAACCTATGTTGGAGACGGGAGACTCCCTCCCCTTTGCCTGATGCCAGAGGAGAACCATCTGGTACCCAGGATGGGGAGGACACGCACCCCCGGGGGCTCCCCAGAGGGGTCGTTCCTCCCCCTTCCAGGTAGGAGTCGTCTTCTTCTACCTCAGGGCCATCGGACTCAGAATTTGAGTCCGACCACTCTGTACATGGAGACGAGCCCCATACTCCAGAACGCCCAAGGCCGAAGAACCCTCTGAAGTCCCCTCCGGAGGACCCTTCTTTTCTGGAGCTATTGAGAAAAATCCAGGAGACATGTCAGTGGCAATCAGTGGGGCCAGACCCTCAGTGTAAGAAGCTTGCTGCTCATTTGGATGTGCTCGAGACCGCTCCCACACTGATTCCACCCTGGATAGAGCCTCACACCGATTTTGTTTCCACTATCTGGAAACAACCATCCACATTAGCTACCCTTCCGAGGAAGGCGGATAGGCTGTACCAGGCTCCGGAGGATAAAGACTGTCTTAGTTGTCACCCCAAGGTGGATTGGGTTGTGATCAGGGCCGCCCACGGCTGCTCCACCAACCCCAAACACCTGAGCTCGTCCCCGCCTGACAAGGAATCCCGACTCCTGGGTCAGTACGGGAAGAGGATTTACTCCTCTTCGACCCTAGGCATCAGAGCCCTCAACTACGTCGGCCACATGGGGGATTTCCAAAAGTCCATCCTTAGCCAGGTGGAATCCAAGCTGGACTTCCTTCCTGATTCACAAACTAAGCAGGAACTGGGAGACCTGGTCCATTCGCTCATTCGGCCTGTAGGCACATGCTTCGTGCCACCTACGATGTGGTGGACACAGCTGGTAGGTGCTCAGCTTTCGCTGTAGGTTTACGGTATCATGCCTGACTCCGTGTGTCAGGATTGGTCCCTGAAGTACAGTCCACTATACAGGACACTCCCTTCAGGGGTTTGGTGCTGTTCGGGGGTGATGTCAAGGACATCATAACCAAACTGCAGGAGAAGGACACTGCACTAAAGTCGGTCCAGACTTTGTAAAGGCCCCCTCGGGGCAGCGACGTCCTTTTCATCGCCAAACCCGACAAAAACAAAAGCCTAATCAAGGAAAGCGCGCCAACAAACGGGCCCCTCCAGCAACCAAGACTCCCCTCAGCAAGAAGTCCGCGGGAGCCTCAGCTGCTGCGCTGCCCCTCGCCTCCTGACTCCCTGCCTCTCCGTCTGCATCTTGCCATTCCAGAAGAACTGGTGGGGGGGAGATTCTCCTCCCATCTACCGGGTTGGGAGAGGATAACATTGGACGCTTGGGTGCTCCAGATAATATCTGCCAGACACTCAATAGATCTTCCTGGACTAAGTCTCCATCACTCATTCACACTAGTGGGATAGCACCGGAGGCGCTAGGAACAAGCGGGAGCCAGACATTTTCAGAAGGGTCTGCGCCGAGACAGGACCACGCATGCACGGCACTGCAAGACTAGCTCGCGCCTGTGTAGTCTATCTCAGTGTTGACCTTCCAACCTCCTCAGTTCCTTTTCTCCCGCCGGCGAGTGCGCTTGGATGTCGACGTCACTCGTCTGCTGGAGTCAAAGTTTTCGTCTGTACGACAGCAGCTTTTAGTGTTTAATTAAACATCTTTGTAGTATTAATTTCTTATTTTACGAACAAGAAAAGAAGATTATGAAGAAGAAAAAGAAATTCTCACCAAGCTCTTCTTCCTCGTTGGGGGAAGAAGAATCGGTGCCGCTCGAGTTGCCCTCTGTGCGTCTGCCACGAGGATTGTTAGTCGGGGGCGGATAGGCCTCAGCCACTGATGGGTTCCCCTTGGCCCCGCTCCTAATGGCCGCATTCTTAACTCCGGACTCCATCTCTGTCCTCGTTGGCGCTCCGGTGAGCAGTTTCACCTCTGGGTCACTCCTATAGAGCAGGGGTTCGACTTCTATCCAGTTTTCCTGACCACTGTTTCTGATTGCAGGGCCTCCAGGCTTCGGAGTCTCTGGACCAGGACCAGGTTGATTGGATCAGGATGAGCGCGTGGCCCTCTTGGTGTCTTCGCCATCCTGTCGACCCCTCAAGCCTTCCCCATTCTCACTTTCCATGCAGGGGCCGGCACGAGCACCACCTTTTTCCTTCTCCCCTTCTTCTCAGGATTCTCCATTGGCATTCCCACTGTGGTGTTGCCCTGGCACCATGCCTGACATCATGGGTGGCGCCACAGGTCTGGCACCATGGCCGCTGGTTTTGGCGTTGGTCCCGTGGGCGGCACCGCTGGTGTTGGGTCAGCGCCGGGAGTCAGTGCTGTGGCTCGGCGCCAGTGCTTGGCGCTGCCTCTCTTTGCGGCGCCGCGGGTGCTGTTGGTTGCCTGCAGTGCTGCGGGTGTCTTGCGGCACCGTGGGCACCCGCGGGTGGTGCTGAGCTCCTGCGGGTGTCATGGGTGGCATTGGGCACCTGTGGGCAACCATGGGTGCCATGACTTTCATGAGTGCCATGAGTCCATGTTGCAGTGGGTGCCCTCAGGTGCCAGTGCCACCATAGGTACCATGGGTACCATGAGTATCATGGGTGCAACAGGTGCCCTCGGATTCCATTGCTGCCATGGGTGTCGGGGTGTCTTCGGGTGCCATTGTTGCCATGGGTGCCGGGGTACCTGCGGGTACCCTCGGGTGTCACCCAGGTTGGCATAAGCACTGCTTGGTGCCTGCCTGTGCCTCGAGTGATGCTAGTGCCGCAGGGATGCCAGTTGGTGCTGTCCAGCAGAACTAGTGATGGATTTCCTTCTGCAGACGTCTTCTCCGCGGAACTTGTGGCAAGATGTTTTCCACAGATTGAAGTTCTGTTCTGCGGATTATTTTTTCACACATCTTAGTGAGTGGTGGTCTGCGTGGGATCTTGTGACATCCAGCGGTTCCCCGCTGATGGAACTCTTCTGTACTGTTCTGGCAGCAGAATCTCTCATTCCACTCAGCACTTTCTCAGCTCCCTATCTGGTGCCGAGCTCCTCGACATCCTTCCTGGTGGCAGAGTCTCTAGTGGCTCTTACCTAGACCTCCCCTTAGGGGTCCTTCTGGGGTAGAAGTGCATCTTGATGAGTCTCTCCCTGTCCTTCTGGTCAGTAATACAGTGGAGGACTCATTTTATATACTGAAGGGCATGCCCTCTCTTTCATCATAGTCTGTGATGGAAGATCTTTTCAGTAGTTCCTGAATGATGGGGTCCACCATAGTATTCGGACTGTATCTGTGGATCATACACCTCTGCACGTAGACTTTCAGTCGTCAAGACAGTTACACTCTGTGGAACATTCTAATTCAATGGTCAGGAGCCGCACAAACTCTTCCGCTCCTTTGATAGGTGTATATATCCCCCTTCTGATACTTCCCTTTCGGTGGCTTCTTCGGCAGGTGGTTAACATCTCTTCAGCTGTGATTATTAGGCTGGTCACGATTCAGTTATGGATGCTCAGGCTCCTCCTGCCCCTCAGAGGGATGACATCTTCGTCATTTTTGTATCAGGCAATCTTTTCGAGATAGCAGCCTGAAACCTTGTTAGGCTCGGACTAATGGTTAAAAAAAAATAAATAAAAAAGTTTAAATTATCACAGCACAGGACCTAGCTGAAATTACCCAATACCACACTTTAGGATCTGGTCAGGTTCCGCCTCAGCCCCTGAGGCAGTCGTCTCTAAAGTACGGTAAAGAGTACCTGACTTCTTCTGCCCATAGGGGGAGTCCGATCCAGCAGAGATATGGGTCATCTCTTTTCTCCAAGAGAGATTTCTCTTATTCTGAGATATTTCTTAGACCTAGGCAACTGCCCAGTCTGTTGTCCCCCCTTTTTTTTATCAGGCTTTCTTCTCTTGATCAGAGCCTTGCAGTAACAGAAGTGACTCTTCAGTGAGTCGGAACTTAGGTTCCTACTTCCTTGCTTCCTTCAACTTAACAGACAACATGCTCCTTTCTTGACCGTAGGTCAAGTAGGTCTTTTTCTGAGATGGCTTCTCAAATATTCACACCTTCGGTTCCTGCACACTGGTTCCATACCAGTCACACGCAAAGCTATCCTCTCTGAGTGCATGATGGAGCTGTGATGTTTGTTTTTCAGCAAAGCAAACTAGAGTCCTTCCTACTCCCTTCAGGGAGACTGGTGTGAGTGATGCCTCACCGCATTGAGTCACTTCTGCCACTATTCAGTCACTTTCAACGAATGGGGTAGCCCTAACTTGGTCCTGCTGTATCCCTCTTCGACGCACATCTGCCTCTATGTGCCTTAGAAATCCAGCCCCTGTTTTTTTCTGTCAGAATGTTTTTTTTGCAGTGGACACGTCCTTCTGTACACTTTTCCTTTCTTCCCTGAGTTCAGAGACTGCTATTACAGTTGTACACACAGGGGCAGGATGATTCCTTTTGGAATATGCAGTGGGTAGGATCTGGTTCTGCTAGACCACCACAAGAGGCTTACATAGAAACAGAGAAGTTGATGGCAGATAAGGACCGCAAGGCCCATCCAGTCTGCCCATTTGTTTTTCTACCTTATAAATGTGCCATCGGCCTTTGCTCTGTCAGTGGCCTATCTATTCATAGTCATTTGGATTGCTCCCTTATGCCTATCCCATGCCTGTTTGAAGCCCTGCACTGTAGGGCTTCAAACAGGCTTCTAAGTTGTGCTTGGCCTTCCATCAGGAAGGTTCCATTGACTAAGTGGAGACCATTCTCCTTGATGGGCTAACCCCACCTGGACCCCCTTTGCTCACCAAGTAAGGGGTTCAAGTGCTCCTGGACCTATTGTTCACTGGTCAGCCATACTTGATAGTGGGGGTAGCCATCTGCTCTTTCCAGTCTACCCTGAACCAGTAGACTTTACCTCCGACTCTTTCAGTTCCTGAGGTTCCTTTACATTACATTAGTACATGTCTTTGACACTATTAATTTTGGTTCTAGACCAAATTGTGAGGCCAGGTTCTAGCTGCTCTCCTAGAATGGTTGCGGCTTCCTGGAAGACTTTCATATTGTGCCCATTGCAGTCGTCTGCAAAGTGGTGAGTTACAACTCGAGCACTTATCTTGTAAGCTCTGTGTTCTAGATACTCTTTACAAGACAGCTCTTTTTATTAGCAGGACAGTCCTCTGCTGTTCTTTCTGAGTGAACCCTATCTCCAACCCCTACTCAAGGTTGTTGGTTTTAGCTCGGTACTCTCCCACAAGTGTGAATGAGTGATGGAGACTTAGTCCAGGAAGATATGGGACTTACATACTTACCGTAATTATTGATCTTCTTGGACAGTCTCCATTACTCATTCACACGCCCACCCACCATCCCCTGGGTTCACTCGTTTCAAACAACATGAAGTCTTGCTATATTATGACATATGCAGTATAACCCCAGGTTAGAACTGCTCCAGAGGTGAAAGAGTTAACTTCCATGCAGGGCATGGAATCTTGAGCGCGAGCTCGGTTGAACACTCTGTCTGTTAAAGCTCAAACTTAAACTGTCAGATTCTTTACTCCGCCTCACTGAACAGTCGCTCCGGAGATTCCTCCTGCTGCTTGGTTTGTTTGTCGGTTTTAAAGTGTAATTCTCGGTTTATTTTACCGAAATTTAACATAATCGCCGGTTCAAGCTCTGTCTGTGGTATTGTAGTAATAGATAGGCTTACTTTTTATTTTTCTTCTGTGTGGAACTTGTAACGTCTTTTCGTTCGGTTTGAACCGATCAGAGGGATTTAAAATTACTTTCTAGCCCTTTAGAGTAGTGTTCTTATCGGGTTCTAAAAAACGGATTTTATTACAGTTTTTTCCACTTACTTCGTGATACGTGTTGGGAACCAATAAGAGAGTCTTGTTGGTGGATTGCCGTTAACGGGCAAGTTTTGGTTAGGCTGGCACTATGTCTGAGAAACCCAAAAGAAAAACCGGACCCACTGGGTTTCAGCACTGTGGCCTCTGTGCGGAAGCCTTTGCCAAGGCTGACCCACACACCATATTTGTATATTGTCTGGGGTTTGACCACCTCAATGCAGACTGCCAGATTTGTAAAAATTTTCCTGCTGCCACCGTGGAAAAAAGAGTTGGTAGGCTCAGGGAAAGGGAGGCCAAAAAGTCCGCTGACCCAGATGGCCAGCCCGGTTCGGTTCCAACCGAACCTGAGGGAGTGCCCTCTGACCAGGGCGATGCTTTCTCAGGCAAACGAAGAGCCAGCTCTGAGGAGCCGGTTCCAACTAAAAGGGCTAGAAGGTCAGCTAGTTTGGGGCCAAAAGTTCTTTCTCCAACCGCTGAGGAAATAGCCAAAGCTATTCAGATTGTCCAGTCTCTTTCCCCAGTTCCGTCCGAACTCGCACCATTGGGTAAGCTCCTGTCTGGTCGGTTCCTCGGTTCAAGATTATGATTTTGAAGATTTTATGAACCAGGGAAGGGAGGAGGGTACGAGGAGAGTGAGTGTGATTTTGACAGTCTGATGTGCCCATTGAACCGGACATCTCTCCAGACAGACCTTCAGGAGTATCCCTCCCAGGCTATCTGAGTCCCTTCTCATTTTTTTGTTTTAGAAAGTTGCTGACACTCTGCAACTCCCTGTTGAGGAAGCTGTTGATGATCAAGAAGAGCCTGATTTTGTGGAAATGATGGATATTCCAGAGTCTAGGAGACTATCTATTCCCTTGCATAAATCTTTTAGGAAACAGACAGTAAAATTTGAAAACTCCTCATTCTATCCTCCTGTGGATAAAGGATGGACAAGAGGTATGCTTTATCAGGCTCTGATACGGAGTTTCTATCTCAGCAGTGCAGCCATGTGGGGGTAGTGCAGGCTGCAGCCTGTGACAAGGCTAATATTCCTCTAGCTTCTCACCCTCCTGAAAAGGATTCCAGGAGGATGGATGCCATGGCAAAAAGCAGTACATGGCAGCATCTTTGGGACTCAGACAGGCAAATTATATGGAGTTTACGCAGCTAGGTACCAGAAATCCAGGTGGGATACTGTCCTGGCCTCTAGCAAAACAGGCCCCTGACCAGCTTGCCAGGGAGCTGGAGCAGGTGGCTGGATGGTATTGAGGCATCCAAGGTGCAATTTCATGCTGCTGTAGACTCTAATGATGTTTCATCTAGAGTTATGGCTACATCTGTGTCTCTTCGCAGAATGGTCTGGCTCAGATGTACTGCCCTGTCACAGGATACCCAGTCTAAGGCTATGGATTTTCCTTGTTGGGAAATTCTCTGTTTGGGGAGCAGACAGAGAATTATATGAAGAAAATGGATGAGTATAGGATCACCTATAGGAGTGCACAGGCCAAAGAAAGGCAAGTCACTCCTCAAAGGCAGCATGTCAGGGGCAGGGCAGGCCTTTTCATAGGCCATTTTACCAAGCCCAGGCCTCCTCTTCTGCTTATGCTCAGAGGGGGTTCTTTAGAGGAAGCGGCAGAAGGGGTTCTAGTAAGCCTGCTTCTACCCCTTAACCCAAAGCCCCTGCAAAACAGGCTCCCTGATGGGGTAGCCAGGGCCGATTCTCCACTACCGGTAGGGGGCAGGCTGGCTTACTTTGTCCAGGACTGGAAGTCTTTAACATCAGACAAGTGGATCCTGGAGGTAGTAAGCTAGGGACTGGTTCTCAGCTTCAAAAAATTCCAAGATGAGCCAGATTTTTCTATCTGCAAACCCATCAGAGGCACTTGCCCTGGAAGCAGAAGTTTCTGCCCTCCTGGCTCTCAGAGCCGTGGAAAGGGTTCTACCCATACACCAGGGCAAAGGGTTGTACTCCAGGTACTTCCTTACCCCAAAAGACAGGAGAATGGCGGCCATTCTGGATCTCGGTATCTAAACAAGCACCTTTAAAACCAAAGTTCAAAATGGTGACCCTGGGGATTATTTTACCCCTCTAAGGCCAGGGGACTGGCTAGCCTCCCTGGACCTCAAGGATGCCTACTTCCATGTTCTCATCAGAAGCTCCCCAGCGAAAGTACCTCAGATTGAACTGCCCTCAGGCCATTACCAGTTCAGAGCAATGCCCTCGGCCTCCTCGGCTCCAAGGGTGTTCTACAAATGCCTGGCAGTAGCAGTTGCTCATTTAAGAAGGCAAAAGATTGCCATCTTCCCTTATCTGGACGACTGGCTTATTGAGGCCAGTCTCCAGAACAGGTCAGACTTCATTTGCAAGTAACCCAGCAGCTGCTTACATCTCTAGGTTTCTTCTCAATCTTCCAAAGTCAGTTCTGGAGCCTGTCCAGCTTCTCACCTTCATAGGCGCAGGACTGAACACAAAGAAGCCAGAGCCTTCCTTCCTCTGGAGAGAGCAAGGACCCTGGTGTCTCTGGCCTCCTTTCATCCTGCAGGTCTCTCGACCAGCAAG
The DNA here is from genome assembly GCA_016271365.2 of Neoceratodus forsteri. Lineage (NCBI taxonomy): Eukaryota > Metazoa > Chordata > Ceratodontiformes > Ceratodontidae > Neoceratodus > Neoceratodus forsteri. The sequence continues at coordinate 839,410,301 of CM028134.1, forward strand.
GCATTTCCTACAGCTCCTGGGGCACATGGCTGCTTCTACAGCAGTAGTGCAGGGAGCGAGATTTCAGATGAGGGACATTCACTTCCATTTGAGAGCCTTTTGGTCTCAAAGGACGGATCCCCTAACCAAATTGATTCCAGTGACTCAAACCCTGATCCAGGCCCTTCAGTGGTGGCAGGATCAGAACAATCTTGAGACAGGGGGTTCCCTTCACCCCCAGTCTCATTCCTTGACCCTTACTACAGATGCATCCCTCCTGGGGTGGGGAGCTCACATGGGCGACCTTTCCACCCAAGGGCTGTGGTCCCCTCAGGAATCCCTGCTCCACATCAATTTGCTGGAGCTCAGAGCAGTTTTTCTAGCACTTCAGGTTTTCTCCACATCTGTCCAGAACAAGGTAGTTCAGGTCACAACAGACAATACCACTACAATGTGGTACATCAACAAGCAAGGGGGCACTCGGTCTATGGCCTTGTGCACCGAAGCAATGAAGTTGTGGTCTCTGGCTTACTCTCTGAACGCCTCCCTTACGGCAGTTCACCTCCCAGGCAAGGACAATGTCCTAGCGGATGCTCTCAGCAGGATTTCCAGGGCCATCACGAATGGGCACTGGATCCCCTGGTACTGGAGGTAGTATTTGCCAGATGGGGCACTCCAAATAGATCTCTTTGCAGCCCCAGACAATCACTAACTTCCTTTTTGTTGCAGGCCCCCAATGTTGGGCTCAGTCCCTCTGGATGCCTTCTCCTTCAGTTGGGAAGGGAAGTTTTCTATGCTTTTCCTCCTCTTCTTTTCAAAGTGCTAGTCAGAATCAGATCTCAATCCTGCAAGATGATCCTGATTGCTCCAGATTGGGCCAGGCAGGCCTGGTACCCACTCCTCATGTCCTTAGCAGTCCATCCTCCCTATGCCTTCCCAGGAATCACAACCTGTTAACCTGTGCCCAGGGGAGAGTTTGGTATCCGAACCTCAAATCTCTCAATCTCAAGGCTTGGCTCTTGAAGAGTTAGAGTTTGCTGACCTACACCTTTCTCAAGGTGTATTGGATATCTTGAAGGCCTCTAGGAAGCCTTCCACCAGGGCTACCTATAATTCAAAATGGAAAAGATTTTCCATATGGTGTGCTAGTAAACATATTTCCAGAATCTGCTGGTGTGCTTACGTTCCTGGATTATTTGGTGCATTTGAATTCCTTGGGCAGAGACCAGCTACCCTAAAAGTGCACTTGGCAGCTGTGTCTGTCTTCATGTCAGCAGGTAAGCCCTTCTTTATCAGCTCACCCTGTGTTCTTCAAGTTTTTAAAGGGTTGCTTCACACCAACTCTGCTCAGGGATCCTGCCCCTGCTTGGGATCTTAATATTTGCATCGCTCAGCTTATGAAACCCCCTTTGAGCTATTGTCTTCAGCAGAGCTGAAGTACTTGACTTGAAAACTGTGTTTCGGTAGCCATCACCTTTGCCAGGCGCATTAGTGAGCTACAAGCCTTGTCAGTGGAGCCTGATTTCATCTCCTTTCATAGAGATAAGGTAGTCCTCAGGACTAACAGGAAGTTTTTGCCTAATGTGGTTTCAGACTTTCACCTTAATCAATCCATGTTCTCCCTGTGTACTTCACTGACCATTCCTCCTCGGGTGAGAGGAGATTGCACAGTTTAGATGTCAAAAGAGCCCTTAGTTACTATATAGAATGTACCAAGGGTCACAGGTTCGAATCCCTCCAATTGTTCCTCACCTATGGTGAGGTTGGTAAAGGGAAACCTGCCACTAAAAGATCCATTGCCAGGTGGATTGTCTCTTGTATCCAATTCTGTTACGAAAAACTGGTAAGGTTCCTCCTCAGGCCCGAGGGCTCACTCTACCAGAGGTACAGCTGCATCTCTGGCTGCTGCCAGGGACATTCTATCCTAGAGATATGTCAAGCAGCTACTTGGAAAACAGTTCACACTTTTACTAAGCATTACTCCTTGGATATCCAGGCTAGGAGTGATGCTCGATTGGCACAGCCGTAGCTTCAGAGCTATTTCCCAAGTAGGTTCTGTCCTCCTCCATGGAGGTACTGCTGTGTAGTCAGACATATGATATAATATAGCAAGACTTCATGTTGTTTGAAGAAAAATTACTCACCTTAGTAATGTTGTTTCTTCTAATGGAGTCTTGCTATATTATGACCTCCCCAGCCTGCCCCTCTCAGAACCTCTGTTTTTGGGATGTGGGTGGGCAGTGCAATGTTGGCACTTCTTGATGCCCACTTTATTTCACCCTTCTAGGGTGCTTAGGTGTTATGCTTAGTTTCTTCTTGAATCCCCCGACTTGAGTCTTTGTTTTGGGATCAAGATCAAAAAGGTGTTTTTGTAGTTAGTAGCCAGCGGCTAGTGTAGGTTTACGGCTTCCACACACAACCTTAGTGAGTTTTTGCTCATAACAGTTTAAGTTTGAGCTTCAACAGACAGTGTTTTCAACCGAGCTCGCGCTCAAGATTCCTTGCCCTGCATAGAAGTTAACTCTTTCACCTCCAGAGCAGTTCTAACCTGGGGTTATACTGCATATGTCATAATATAGCAAGACTCCATTAGAAGAAACAACATTACTAAGGTGAGTAATTTTTTCTTTTCTTTCCTGGTCTTCATGGGCCTATGGTTCAGATTGTGAAGACATTGTTATTTGACCTTTCTTGCAAAGGCCATCTGGGCCCTCTCAGGCCCAGAAACTCAGGATAAGTAATTATCCTTAGTTGCGCTATACCTCCTTGGTAAAGGTGCTAAGGTGGTTGGAGAGTTGAGCAGCGAATAGCCTTCACAGGCGAAAGGTTCTCTCAGTGCCGCCGCTGCGTGGTCCTGTTCAGCGCTGACCCTTCTGAAAATCTTTGGCTCCCGCTTGGTCCTGGCGCCTCTGGCGCTATCCCACTAGTGTGAATGAGTGATGGAGACCGTCCAAGAAGATCAATAATTACGGTAAGTAAGTAATTTCCATTTTCTACAGAAACCTCGAAAACCACCCCCTCAGTCGTCCTACTCCCTCGCAACATCTTCCTCTGGTTCTAGAAGAAATCCTGTCTCTTCTTTTGAAGGCGGCGGTTGAGCAAGTCCCCACTTATCTTTGGGGGACGGGTTACTATTCCCATTTCTTTCTAGTTCCAAAGAAGACGGGAGACTTGAGGCCAGTTCTAGACCTCAGCTCCCTGAATATGTTCGTGGAGTACAAACGCTTCAGAATGCTCTCCCTGCAGAGAGCCTTATACCTTTACTCCGGCTGGGACAGTGGCTGTGTACTCTGGATATACAGGATGCGTACCTGCATATCCCCATATGCCCTTCCCACCACAGAGATACCTCCGTTTTTGCTTTCAGGGGGACCACTACTAGTTCAGGGCCCTCCCATTTTGTTTCTCCTGGCCCCAGTGTTTACCAAATGCCACCTGCGTGCCAGAGGTATTCCAGGTCTTCCAATACCTGTACGATTGATTCCTGGCGGCCCCATCCAGGGAAGAACTTCTGCACTCCCTTTCCCTTACCCTGCAGATTTTTACCAGCCTGGCTATTACCATCAACCAGGCCAATTCCCACTTGGTCCCTTGCCAACACCTCCAGTTTATAGGGGCGATGCTGGACACGGCCATAGGCAAGCCTTTTTGCTGCTGGACAGGGTTGAGACCCTTCAGAATAAGGCTCTTCTTCTGTCCGATCGCAGACGGGTCGGAGCCAGGTCAGTCCTGCAACACCTTGGGCTCATGGTGACTGCCATCCCGACAGTTCCGTTCGCTCAGCTCCATATGAGGATCTCTCAGTGGACGTTTCAGTCGCAGTGGAACCAAACCATGGATAATCTAGATCAAGCGGTGCTAGTGTCTTCTCATGAGCAGGGACTTGCACTGGTGGATGGTTCAGGAGAACCTGTGTCTGGGAGTTCCATTCTGTAATGCTCCTCCTTCCCAGACGTTGACAATAGATGAGTCAGGGAAGGGCTGGGGTGCCCACCTAGGGTCTCACAGGACTCAGGACAGCTGGTCCCTGTTTGAGCAGAAACTGCACATAAATGTGCTCGAACTGTGAGCAGTCCTATATGCCCTTCATGCTCTTCTTCCCGGTCATCTTCTCATCCAATCAGACAACATGTGTGTAGTCTGGTACCTCAACAAACAGGGAGGAACATGTTCCTATCCCCTGTGCTGGGAGGCAATGAGAGTCTGGCATTGGGCAGCTCAGCACGACCTTCACCTGACTGCAGTTCACATCCTGGGAGTGGAAAACACACTGGCAGACGAACTTAGTCGATCCTCAGCCAGGGCTCATGAATGGGAGTTAGACAACAGGTCGTAAACAGCATTTCAAATAACATGAAGTCTTGCTATATTATGACAATTGCAGTATGACCGCAGGTTAGAACTGCTCCGGAGGTGAAATAGTTAACTTTCCATGCAGGCATGGAACTTAGAGCGCGAGCTCGGTTGAAAACTCTGTCTGTTGTGCTTCAAAGGTAAACTGTCAGATTCTTTACTCCGCCTCACTGAATAGTCGCTCCGGAGATTTCTTCTTCTGCTCGGTTCATTTTGTCGGTTTAAAAGTATTATTTTTGGGTTTTTAGCGGAAATTAAACGCAACCGGTCGGTTCAAGCTCTGTCTGTGGTAATGTAAGTAATAGATAGGTTTTACATTATTTTTTCTGTGTGGAACTTGTAATTTGTTATCGGTTCGGTTTGAACCGATCAGGTTGTATTTAAACCTGCTAGCCCTTTTTTAGAGTGCGGTTCCCGGTTCTTATCGGTTCTAAAAAAAACGGATTTCATTACGGTTTTTTCCATGACCCGTGACACGGTTGGGAACCGATAAGGGTGTCTTGCTTGGTGGATTGCCATAAACGGGCAAGTTGGTTAGGCTGGCATTATGTCTGAGACACCCAAAAGAAAAAACGGACTCACTGGGTTTCAGCACTGTAGTGTTTGTGGGGAAGCTTTTGCTAAGGCTGACCCACACACCACATGTGTCTATTGTCTGGGGTTTGACCACCTTAATGCAGACTGCCAGATTTGTCACAATTTTCCTGCTGCCACCATAGATAAGAGAGTTGGTAGGCTCAGGGAAAGGGAGGCCAAAAAGTCCGCTGACCCGGATGGCCAGCCGGTTCGTACCAACCGAACCGGAGGGAGTGCCTCTGAGCCAGGCGATACTGGCAAACTAAGAGCCGGTTCTTGAGGAGCCGGTTCCACTGCAAGGGCTAGAAAGTCAGCTAGTTTAGAGCCAAAAGTTCTCTCTCCAACTGCTGAGGAAATAGCTAAAGCAATTAAAATTGTCCAGTCTCTTCTTCGGTCGACCGAACCGACACCTTCTGGTAAGCTGCTCGGTTCTGCCGGTCCACCGGTTCAAGATTATGATTTTGAGGATTTTTATGAACCGGGGAGGGGAAGAGGAATATGAGGAGAGGAATATGGTTTTGAAGATCTGGATGTGCCCATTGATCCGACATCTCCAGATAGACCCTAGGGTTTCTCCTCCAAGACTTTCTGAGTCCTTCTCATTTCATGTTTTATAAAAGTTGCTGAAACTCCAGCTCCCTGTTGAGGAAGCTGTTGATGACCAGGAGGAGCCAGACTATGTAGAAATGATGGATATTCCAGAGTCTAGGAGACTGTCTATTCCTTTGCATAAATCTTTTCGAAACAGACAGTAAAAGTTTTAAAAACTCCTCACACTATACCTCCTATGGATAAAAGGATGGACAAGAGGTATACCTTATCAGGCTCTGACACTGATTTCCTCACTCAGCAATGCAGCCATGTGGGGGTAGTGCAGGCTGCAGCCTGTGGCAAGGCTAATATTCCCCTAGCTTCACACCCCTCTGAGAAGGACTCCAGGAAGATTGATGCTATGGCAGTGAAGCAGTACATGGCAGCATCTTTGGGGCTCAGACAAGCAAATTATATGGCTTATGCTGCTAGGTACCAGAAATCCAGATGGGATACTGTGCTGGCCCTAGCAAAACAAGTCCCTGACCAGCTTGCCAGGGAGCTGGAACAGGTGGCTATGGATGGCATTGAGGCATCCAAGGTGCAATTTCATGCTGCAGTGGACTCTAATGATGTTTCATCAAGAGTCATGGCGACATCTGTGGCACTTCGCAGGATGGCTTGGCTCAGATGTACTACCCTGTCTCAGGACACCCAGTCCAAGGCCATGGATTTTCCTGTGGTGGGAAATTCTCTGTTTGGGGAGCAAACAGAGAATTACATGAAGATACAGGACCACCTATAGGAGTGCACAGGCCAAGGAAAGGCAGGCTACTCCTCAAAAGCAGCTTCCTAGAGGCAGGGGCAGGCCTTTTAATAGACCTTTTTACCAAGCCAAAGCTTCCTCCTCCTCCGCCTATGCTCAGAGGGGGTTCTTTAGAGGGAGAGGCAGACGGGGTACAAGCAGGTCTGCTTCCATCCCTCAGCCCAAAGCCCCTGCCAAACAGGCACCCTGATGGGATTGCCAGGGCCGACTCTCCTCTACCTGTAGGGGGCAGGCTGGCTTACTTTGTCCAGGACTGGAAGTCTTTAACATCAGACAAGTGGGTCCTGGAAGTAGTAAGCTAGGGACTGGCTCTCAGTTTCAAAAAATTTCCAAAGCTGAGAACCAGATCTTTTCCACCTGCAACTCCTTCAGAGGCTCGTGCCTTAGAGGCAGAGGTCTCTACCCTTCTGGCTCTCAGAGCTGTGGAAAGGGTTCCTCCCCTACACCAGGGCAAAGGTTTGTACTCCAGGTACTTCCTTACCCCAAAAAAGACAGGAGAATGGCTGCCCATCCTGGATCTCAGATATTTAAACAAGCACCTTTTAAAGCCAAAGTTCAAAATGGTGACTCTGGGAATTATCCTACCCTCTCTAAGGCCAGGGGACTGGCTAGCTTCCCTGGACCTCAAGGATGCCTACTTCCATATTCCCATCAGAAGCTCCCATCTAGAAAGTACCTCAGGTTCGAGCTGCCCTCAGGCCACTACCAGTTCAGAGCAATGCCCTTGGCCTCACTTCTGCCCCAAGGGTATTTACAAATGTCTGGCAGTAGCAGTTGCCTACCTAAGAAGGCAAAGATTGCCATCTTTCCTTATCTGGACGATTGGCTCATAGTAGGCCAGTCCCCAGACCAGGTCAAATTACATCTCCAGATAGCAGCAACTGCTTACCTCTCTAGGTTTCCTTCTGAATCTCTCAAAGTCAGTTCTGGAGCCTGTCCAGCTTCTTACCTTCAAAGGCATGAGTGAACACACAGGAAGCCAGGGCTTTCCTTCCCCTAGACAGGGCAAAGACCCTGGTCTCCCTGGCCTCCTCATTTACCCTGCAGGTCTCCCAGCCAGCAAGGCATTTTCTGCAGCTCCTAGGGCACATGGCTGCTTCCACAGCGGTTGTGCAGGGAGCAAGATTTCAGATGAGGGACATCCAGTTCCATTTGAGAGCTTTTTGGTCTCAAAGAAAGGATCCTCTTATCAAGTTGATCCCAGTAACTCGAACCCTGATCCAAGCCCTACAGTGGTGGCAGGATCAGACCAACCTGAGACAAGGGGTTCCTTTTGTCACTCAGTCTCATTCTGTGATCCTTACCACAGATGCGTCCCTCTTGGGCTGGGGAGCTCACATGGGTGACCTCACCACCCAGGGTCTGTGGTCTCCCCAGGAATCCCTGCTCCACATCAACCTGTTGGAGCTCAGAGCAGTTTTTCTAGCACTTCAAGTTTTTTCCAAATCTGTTCAGAACAAGAGTATTCAGGTCAGAACAGACACCACTACAATGTGGTACATCAACAAGCAAGGGGGCACTTTCGGTCCCTCGGCCTTGTGCACTGAAGCGATGAGTTGTGGTCTCTGGCTACTCCTGAACACCTCTCTTCGGCAGTTCACCTCCCAGGCAGGACAATGTCCTGGCAGATGCTCTCAGCAGGATTTCCAGGGCCACCACGAATGGTCACTGGATCCCCTGGTCTTGGGAGTAGTATTGCCAGATGGGGCACCCCACAGATAGATCTTTTGCAGCCCCAGACAGTCACCAACTTCCTCTTTTTGGTGCAGGCCCCCAGTGTTGGTCTCTCTCCCGCTGGATGCCTTAGCCCTCAGTTGGGAGGGGAAGTTTCTCTATGCCTTCCCTCCCTTTCCTCTCCTGTTCAAAGTGCTAGTCAAAATCAGATCCCAATCCTGCAAAGTCATTCTGATAGCTCCGGATTGGGCAGACAGCCCTGGTATCCACTCCTGCTGTCCTTAGCAGTCCATCCTCCCCTGTGCCTTCCCAAGAATCACAATCTGTTAACCTGTGCCCAGGGAAGGGTCTGGTACCCGAATCTCAAATCTCTCAATCTCAAGGCTTGGTTCTTGAAGAGTTAGAGTTTGCTGATTTACACCTTTCCCAAGGTGTAATGGATATATTGAAGGCCTCAAGGAAGCCTTCCACCAGGGCTACTTACAATTCCAAATGGAAAAGGTTTTCCATATGGTGCTTGGAAAAGCATATTTCCCCAGTCTCTGCTGATCTACCCACAGTCCTGGATTATATGGTCCACCTGAATTCTTTGGGGCTGAGACCAGCTACCCTCAAGGTGCACTTGGCAGCTGTGTCTGCTTTTATTTCAGCAGGTAAATCCTCTTCTCTTTCAGCTCATCATTATTTTCCAAGTTTTTAAGGGTTGTTGCACACCAACCCTCCATTTAGAGATCCTGCCCTGCCTGGGATCTTAATGTTTGCATTGCTTAGCTTATGCAACCCTCTTCGAGCCCTTGTCTTCAGCTGAGCTCAAGTACTTGACTTGAAAACTGTGTTTCTGGTAGTTATCACCTCTGCCAGACGATAAGTGAATTACAAGCGTTGTCAGTGGAGCAGGAGTTTATCTCTTTTCACAGAGATAAGGTGGTCCTTTGGACTAACAGAAAGTTCCTGCCTAAGGTGGTTTCAGATTTCCACCTTAATCAATCTATTTCTCTTCCAGTGTACTTCGCTGACCACTCCTCCTCTGGGGAGAGGAGGCTGCACAGCCTAGATGTGAGGAGAGCCCTTAGTTAATACATAGAGCGTACCAAGGGTCATAGGTTTGACTCCCTCTAACTGTTCCTTACCTATGGTGAAGTTGGGAAAGGGAAACCAGCCACTAAAAGATCCATTGCCAGGTGGATTGTCTCTTGTATCCAATTCTGCTATGAGAAGTCGGATAAAATTCCTCCCTCAGGCCTGAGGGCTCACTCTACCTGAGGTACAGCTGCTTCTCTGGCTGCTGCCAGAGACATTCCAATTCTAGAAATATGTCAAGCAGCTACCTGGAAAACAGTTCACACTTTAACCAAGCTTTACTCCTTGGACATCCAGGCTAGGAGTGATGCTCGGTTTGGCACAGCCGTGCTTCAGAGCCTATTTCCTAAGTAGGTTCTGTCCCTCCTCCATCGGGGTACTGCTGTGTAGTCTGCAATTGTCATAATATAGCAAGACTTCATGTTGTTTGAAGAAAAAATTACTCACCTTAGTAATGTTGTTTCTTCTAATGGAGTCTTGCTATATTATGACCTCCCTCCCTGCCTGCCCCTCTCAGAACCTCTGTTTTGGGATGTGGGTGGGCAGTACAGGGTTGGCACTTTTTTGATGCCCACCTTGTTGTTTTCACCTACCTTTTTGGGTGAATTGGTGTTGTGTTTTTTCATTTTTTGGGTCTCCTGACTTGAGTCTTTGTTTTAGGCCAAAAAATGAGTGTTTATGTTAGTAGCCAGTTGGCTAGTGTAGGTTTACAGCTTCCACACAGAACCTTTGTGAGTTTTAGCTCGTAAAGATCTGATAGTTTACCTTTAAAGCACAACAGACAGAGTTTTCAACCGAGCTCGCGCTCTAAGTTCCATGCCTGCATGGAAAGTTAACTATTTCACCTCCGGAGCAGTTCTAACCTGCGGTCATACTGCAGTTGTCATAATATAGCAAGACTCCATTAGAAGAAACAACATTACTAAGGTGAGTAGTTTTTTCTGTTTCTTTTCGGCGTAGGGGACACCTCAGGTAGACATCTTCGCCTCCCCAAAAATGCAAAACTTTCGCATTTTGCTCGCTACATTCGAGGCGAGACATTTCTAATGAGACGTTCTGTCTCTCTGCTGGAGGGACAGATTCGTTTATGCCTTCCCTCCCATTCTTCTTAACTCCGAGGGTCCTGAACAAACTCATATCAGAAGGGGCTCGGATGATTCTCATCGCCCCCTTCTGGCTCAGGCAAATTTGGTTCTCTATTCTGCAACAGTTTTCCAAGGAACCTCCTCTTCCTCTGTCACAGCACTTGTTGACCCAGGATCAGGAGACCCTTGTTCACCCAGGCCTCAAATCCCATATCTTCATGCGTGGCTCCTGCAGACGTAGCCAAAGCCCGCTTTGGAGTCTCTCCCCTGGTAGCAGACATTTTGGTGGAGGCCAAGGAAGCCTTAAACCAGGTCCACCTACGCTATGAAGTGAAAAAGGTTTTCCATCTGGGTATATTCTAAAGACTTAGAGCCTTTCTTGTGCCCAGCCAACAAAGTCCTGGACTACATGCATCACCTCTTTGACCTGGGTCTCAGCCATTCCTCCTTAAAAGTCCATATGGCGGCTATTTCAGTCTACCACATTCCCTTTGGAGACAGGACTTTTGCTCAGTTGGAAGTCTCTAAGACTTTTCTTAAAGGAGTTCTCCACTTGAGACACCCCCCCTCCGCAATCCTGCCCCTCCATGGGACTTGAATTTTATCCTGGAGAAGCTCACATTGCCTCCCTTCGTACCTGCGGCGGAAGCAGACTTAAAGTTCCTTTCTTTTAAGACACTCTTCCTAGTAGCAGGGCTTGACAAATCCTATAGCCCGACGTCCCGGACTACCATTTTTTATGTAGGGACAAGCAGATGCCAGAGTTCTGCTTGTCCCACGGACTACCATACTGCAGTTTAAAATCTGCAGGTTTTTACCTGCTTTTCTCTCGCTGGCCACTAGATGGAGTCTTTGTGCGCATTGCTGAATGCGCGCACCGCGCACCACAGCCGCGCGCCACCGTGCCCCATGTCCCGACTCCCGGTCTAACTGTGCAAATCGCACCAGCAGACACTTGGGGGAGGCGAGGCGGCGCCAAGAAAGCAGCTCGTAACTGGTCAAAATAGCCAGACTGACAGGCTAGGCAGCCTACAGCTGATGGTACATTCCTGTCAGTCCTGGCTATTGGTGATCAGCGTTAGGGGTTGGACTGGAGCTCTCAGAGTGGCAGTAGCACTAAGCTGTACTGCGTTGGCAAGCGCCATTCGCTGCTCGGAGAGAGGCAGAGAGCACATCGTTTCTGTTTGGAGCACAGTCAAACTGTGTATTTGGGGCTGATTGCCGAGAGTCACTAGCAAATCAGTAATAGGAGAGAGAGTTAGAATATAATACAAATATATATTGGGAATTTTGGAGCAGGAGAGTAGGAGGATCTGTAGTTTGGGGGAGGGGATGTGAGAGGAGAGAGTTTGCTTAGAGTGGAAAGTCTGATTAAACAATCTGCTGATTTTATATATATATATATATATAAAAAAAGGAGAACTAAGCAAAAACACTGCACACTGAATTCAGGGAGCTGTGTGTGTTGTTTGGACACGTGAAGTGAAGAAAAATAAAAGGATACACAGCTCTTAAATAAATAAAAAGGCAAAAACATGAGACTCTAAGTGGGAAGTGATTGTGTGTTGAATTTAAGTTGTGGAATTACTAAACATTTCAATAATAATCGTGTGATAAGGGTTGGTGTGTGTGTGTGTGGGTGTGTTTGTGAGACAAGCCTGCCCTCCTGAGAGAGAGCAGAGATCAGGGACTTGGACCTGACTGATAATGTGTGCCTCCTGCAAGACCACCGAACCTGCCCTGAGAGCCTAAGGGTAGAGTAGAGGAAATGTGGAAGGAAAGAACTGAATACTTAATAAAGTAAACAGTCGCAGTATAAAAGAGATTGATACCAAAAAAAGATAGCTACCTTAAATAAACTTATTAGCTAGTACTTTGTTTGTCCTACCAAGTACTTGGTGGAGGTGTGTGTGGCAGTGGGCTGTGAGTGAGACCTAACCTGCCCTGAGAGGAGAGGGTACAGGAATTTGGGAACAACTCAGGACTTCTTTCTTAGAAATATACTATAGGAAGGGGAAAGAAAACATTTTTGTGTGAAAACCTCCTGCCTCACAAATCAGGGACAAGGCTTAAAAATCAGGGACAAAGGACCAAAATCAGGGACACTTCTTCAAAATTGGATTATCCACTCAGGAAGCTGGTAGAATAAAGGGCTTAGTGTAAAATGCATTATCTAAAGAAGAACAAGTCTGTAACTTAAATGTTTGACATTAGTTTATGCTTATAACCACCACTGTTTGGTCACGGAAACACAATTTTAGGAGGGCAGAGTAAAATTTTGAGGCAAAATCAGGGACAGTTGAGAGGCATGAGTGACAGTGACACTACACAGAAGAAAATAATAAACCCTAGCTAGTACTTTTGGTGGAGTGTATGTGTGGCTGTGAGGCCAAACCTGACCTGAGAAGGAAAAAGGCATTTTTGGGACACCGAAAAATAAAATAAACCTACCAGTCCTAGCTACACTGGTGGAAGTGTTTGTTGGTGTGGCTGTGAGACCGAACCTGCCTGAGAAGGAAAAAGCAATTTCCTGCTAGTACTCCGTCCGGCTCTGGACCCAGCCCCTCCCACCTACCCACCTATAGGAAGGGAAAGGAAAACATTTTTGTGTGAAAAGTGACAGTGACACTACACAGAAGAAAATAATAAAGACTAGCTAGTACTTTTGGTGGAGGTGTATATGTGTGCGGCTGTGAGGCCAAACCTGACCTGAGAAGGAAAAGGCATTTGGGGACACCGAAAAATAAAATAAACCTACCAGTACTAGCTACACTGGTGGAAGTGTTTGTTTGTGTGTGGCTGTGAGACCGAACCTGCCCTGAGAAGGGAAAAAGCAATTTCCTGCTAGTATCCGTCCGGCTCTGGACCCAGCCCTCCCACCTACCCAGTACCCACCTATAGGAAGGGAAAAGAAAAACATTTTTTGTGTGAAAAGTGACAGTGACACTACACAGAAGAAAATAATAAACCCTAGCTAGTACTTTTGGTGGAGGTGTATGTGTGTGCGGCTGTGAGGCCAAACCTGACCTGAGAAGGGAAAAAGCATTTTTGGGGACACCGAAAAAATAAAATAAACCTACCAGTACTAGCTACACTGGTGGAAGTGTTTGTTTGTGTGTGGCTGTGAGACCGAACCTGACCTAAGAAGGGAAAAAGCAATTTCCTGCTAGTACTCCGTCCGGCTCTGGACTCAGCCCTCCCACCTACCCACCTCTGTCCTGCCTCTTGTAGTGCTGCATAAGCACAACAGCTTAAGGTAAAAAATTACAGTAACACAACACACACAAAGATAACACAAAATAGAATTTTATTGTGTACAATAATACAACAATCTTTATTAGTTTATTTCACAATTGCAGCATGAAGACAGTTAAAATAATGCAACAAAATAAGCCAAAGCAAGCTACTCTATTTTCCCTTTGGACAGGGAAAAATCTTCTTCATCGGAAACAAAAGTAAAGAGCCTGACCCTGAGCCTTCTTCACAGTCTGAAAGCCAGCCCTAACCAGCCCCCTGGCCCTACTAGTGGTCAGGAAAAAACGACTAAGGTTCTCTGTCTGGGTCTGTGTTTGTAGACATAACAGGCGATCAGTCTAACTTGACCGTACCAGTTTCTGAAGCGAGTGAGCATAACAGTAGCAGCAGTTCAGTGCCATCACATTCTGGTTCAGTACAGGTAAGCGACCTTTCATTTTAGATGATGAGGAAATAAACACTGAGAAAGAAGCAAAGATAAAAAATATGATGTTGAAAAAGGGCTCGAACATTTCAGCATCACTGGCTAAATCAGTTTACCTGGTTAAGGTATGATGACCAAAATACATCATGTACTGCTCTGCCTGAGAAATATCCCACTTGAGACTCCTGCTTATTCAAAAACCTAACGTGTTTGCCACTGGTTCAAATAATTTCAGAATTGAGTCCGTGAGAGCCCATGAGAAATCGGATCCATATAATTTGTGCAAACCACCATAGTCACGAAACTGGTCAACATGCAGTCAATTTTAACATATCTGAAACTGCAATATATCATGCATTTTCTCAGATGGAGAAGTCACCAAAATAAAATGAGGCATTTATTTAACACCGATATTCCTTGGCTAAAATTTACGTCCTTTCTCAGATATGGAGTGGCTTTGCACATTGCAAGAAAAAATGGGTTAAACTCGCAGCAATTACGCAAATGGTAAACGGGCCAGAGATTTCTGTAACGCAATATCAGCTGTCATGTCTACAACACAGATCCAGACTATCAAAATACAAAATTCAATACGTTCTTGCAGATGGCAGTACAGATGCAAGCATTGTAGAGTGGGAAAATGTCTTCCTTCGTTTTGTTGATGGCGCAGAAAAAAAGTTACAACTGTGTTAATTAAAGCTGTACCTCTTGAACATTCTCATGCAGATGGAGTTTTAAAGCAATAACCTCTGCACTTGAGTCTGTTGATCTTTCTTTGTGGACCTTAATGATGTGAGCAGACCTGGACCAGTTCTCATATGTGCCAACTTTGATGGTGCCAGTGTGATGATGGGCCATACAGGTGGCACCATAGCAAAATCCGAGAAATGTCCCCACTGTAATACCCATGCATTGCGTAGCCCACAAACTGGAGTTAGCAGTTCTCGACGTCATGAAAAAATCCCTTTGTTCAAAAGTAGAAACACCTTGAAAGGAATTTTAAATTTTACCACTACAGCCCCAAGAAACTTCGGAACTGCAGGAAATAGCAGATGTCATACACACCAAGTTGGCTCATTTCAGTGCAATAAAGCAAGTGTTGGCTTGCAAGTAAGACACGTTCAGTTCATGCTGTTCAAGTCAACCTGCCTACAGTAATTCAGCATCTTGAACATGTGTCAAACTCTGCTGGTGATGATGGGGCCAAAGCAAAGGCACTTCTAAGAGATGCGATCAGTACAGTTTGTAAAATCACTGTTTATTCTTCAAGATTTTCTGCCAATATTGAAAAATTTATCACTTGAATTTCAGAAAGATGACCTACTAATATTAGAAGTCCCCAACTCGTTGAGACATGCTTACTTCAGTTGACTGAGCTAAAACAAGACCTGGAAAGTTTATGACATCATTTCTGAACCAATATAATCCTGCAGAGAAATGCATGAACTACCTCATTTCAAAACGTGGCAGTGAGGACAAGATTGTTCCTTTCACTTTCAAAAGGAACTGCCCAGAAGTAAATTTTACGACTGATACACAGCTGCACAGTTTAATAGATGCAGCAGTATCTTACATTGATCAGCGTTTTCGGAATTTCTCGGAAGAACCTCTGAAATGGTTCAGTTGCTTGGATTTCAAAATTTTGATCTGTCACGAGAAGAACTTGCACAATTTGGCACAACTGTTTAAGTAATTTATTAGACTACTTTCACAACTTTTTCTGAAGATCATGTAACCAGTATAAAAGGGGTAATGTGCATTAAAAGCAATGCTTAAGTCTGCAGTTGACAAGCCATATCTGCAAGTGTATTCACGACTACACTGAGAGAAACCTGCCAGCTTGCTCACATCCTTAACCTAATAGAAATGTTACTGGCTATGAGTGTGTCTACTGCTAAATGTGAGAGAGTATTCTCCATTCAGAATCTTATAAAAACAAAAATAAGAACAAGTTTGGCTGATGACACGCTCCAGTCACTTCTGCATATAGCAGTTGAAGGCACTGCATTAGACAGCTTTGATCCGGATCAAGCTATCAACCACTGGCTACTATCTGGTCCTGGCACACGCCACATTCATGGTCATCATGGTCATGCTAGTTCAACTACTAGTTCTGCTGATTCACTGAAAATGTCCCTGAGGCGGTCACTAGTCTTGATGAGACATGACTGAATATGATGCTCTGGCTGGAGCAAGCTCAGGCTTCCTGTAACTTTTCCCAATGCTGATGCTGTACTGTCTGCTACTCTGCTGTAACGATGTTCTCACTGTGCTGCAGGCTGGCACTCTGTCTGCTGCTGCAACCACACTTGCTGTCAGTTCCTCGCTGCTAATGCTAATTCTGTCTATGCTCGCAGCCTCGCCATGCTGCTGACAAAAAATAAAATCATATTATTTATTCTCCTTATTGTCTATTTCAACACTAAATAACTACTACAATAAATCCATTGAGTTTTCTGTAGTTTGATACTTTCCATTAAAATATGCCATCTTATACCGGGACTACCAACTCAAGCACTGGGACAACTACTTTTGGACAAGCCACTTGTCCGTGGACAAGTACCTAATTTTAAAATTTGTCAAGCCCTGCCTAGTAGCCATCACCTCTGCTCGGCGTATTTCTGAGCTCAAGGCCTTGATGTGTAAAATCCCGTATCTGATTTTCCACAAGGAACGTGTGTCTCTACGCACCAACCCTAAGTTTCTCCCTAACATGGTGACTGAATCTACACTGAACCAATCCATTGAGTTACCGGCTTTCTTTACACAACACTCCAATCAAGGGGAGTACCTCTTACATATTCTGGATGTTCACAGAATCCTGAAATACTATACCAATCGGACTAAGGATCTCGGGAAGACTGATCAGCTTTTTGTTTCTTTCACTCACAAACGAGAAGGCAGTGCTGTTTCTAAGCAATGCCTCTCCAAGTAGTTGGCCAATTGTATCACTTTCTGTTACGACAAGTACAATAAGACCCTTCCGGGTCAGGTCAGAGGTCACTCCACTAGGGGAGTAGCTGCCTCTGCTGCTTGTTTCAGAATATGTCTATGGCAGACATCTGCACAGCCGCAACCTGGACTTCGGTCCATGCCTTCACGAAACACTACAGTTTGGACATTGCCTCTCGCCATAGAGCCTGCTTCAGGTTGGCTATTCTGCAGGGTCCCCTTTCATGAGACCTGCTCAGCCCTGAGGTTTATGTTGTGGATGACAATCCTCCTCCAGGTTTCTCTTTGTTCCAGACTGCTTGGGACTCAGTCCTGTCTGTGAAAACCTACTGCAAGAGCCCTCTCGAAGTAAAGGCAAATTTATTTAAAAGACTCCCAATCCCGGAGGCTCCGGGCGCCGTACAAATTTTATAACATTGCATACCACATAAATATTTAAGTTAAAATAATACATACAAAATAATCAACATTAAACTCCAAACGCTTGCAGAAATAGGAATGTCTTCAGGCGGGCTTTGAAGGCAGTTATAGTGGGGGCCTCCCTGACTACAGTTGGTAAAGAGTTCCAAAGAGCGGGTGCAGGAGCGGCAATGCTAAAAGCTCGGTCGCCTGCAGATTTTAACCTCACTCTAGGAACAGTCAGGAAGCCACCACTAGAAGAGCGGAGATGGCGGGTAGAGGAAGAAGGTAAGATAGTACAGTTACATAAGAACTTACCATAACAGTAGATCTTCAAGAAAGGCTCTTGCAGTAGGTATTACCTTCCCACCCCCTGTCCCCCTAAGTCTCTTTTCTTCCTTTTCATGGGAGCATGTCCTCTTCTCTCTAGTCTTTCCTCTTTTGGCCTTTGCCGGGAAAGAACTGGAAGGCGGGCGTGGGGGACCGCCCCTTTATACCGACATCATCTGACGCTGGTCACCTGACGTTGGGGTGGTCCCCCGCCAGAGACTGCTAGCTAGAAGTTTTCCATGAGGTTCTGACCCCTGACGGCTTGGTCCTATCTGTGGATACCTACTGCAAGAGCCTCTCTCGAAGATCTACTGTTACGGTAAGTTCTTTCGTAACTGTACTTTTTTATGATTAATAGTTCAAATGTTACAGATTTCAGTATATACTTTCAAGTATTATAAAAATGTCATATAATCATTGGAAATGGTTGGAAGATATTGTTGGTGGTTCTAAGAATAAAAACATTATTTTCTAGTTATTTATCCGTAAATGTATTTTTGGTCAGGTCCGTGATTTTTTTTTTTTTTTTTAAGTCCATGTTACAAAATACTGTCCGTCACTGCATCCAAGATCATATAAATACCTTGGTGCTTTTTTAAGCCACAAATTAAGTATATAAGGGTCCAAGCTGCATTTAGTTTTATCTTTGTAGTCCCCTTCTCTCCCAGGTGTTTTATGTGTCTTGCAGGGATATTGGAATAGTAGCTTTTAAGTGAGTCTGCTCTAAACTGTAAACTGTTTTCTTTCTGTAATGACAGTTATATTATGTGTGTCATTAAAAGCTACAGTATATTTATTTTATATATTGCAATGTATCTGCCTGTGAACTGGGACACTATTGTAAATGAGCAGATGAAACATGGAGGATAAAAAAAAATTACCATAATAATATTGCTTCTTCCAGGGGATTCCTCATTATGCTTACACTGATGCAGTAAGGCTGATGGCTTGAGCTGTCCCAGAGTGCATGGAGGACAAATTTAAATACTTAAATTAGCCACATGCAGAGTTCAGGCTCATGGAGGTGTTGTACTGCACAGCTAAATGGCAGATCTATTTCAGAGACATGGAAAGTAAGAATGCGACTCTGATGCCCAACCTATTCTAAAAGAATAATCGAATTAAACTAACCTGTAAAATAAAATAAAATGGCCGCTTTGCCCAGTCTATGGCAAATTAAATAAAAGACCGTAACTTTAATGACAAAGAAAATACTGATTCCTGAAGAACCTTTTCCAGGTTCTGGAAGGGGAGGTAGGGCTGGAGGTGTAAGCATAATGAGGGAATCCCTGGAGGAAACAATATTACTATGGTAAGTAATTTTTCAAACAACATGAAGTCTTCCTATCTTATGACAATTGCAGTTTGTCCCACCATTAGAACTGCTCCGGAGGTGAAAGAGTTATCTTCCATGCCAGGCATGGAACTTAGAGCGCGAGCTCGGTTAGAAAAGCTCTGTCTGGAACATTTCAAACTGAAACTGTCAGATTCTTTATTCCGCCTCACTGAACGGTCGCTCCGGAGGTTCCTCCTACTGCTCGGTTCAGTTCTCGGTTTAAAGAGTTTTTTCTCGGTTAAATTCAACCGCGATTATTATTATTTTAACCGCAAACTGATCAGTTCAAGCTCTGTCTGTGGTATTGTAAGTAATAGACAGGTTTATTTCTGTGTGGAACTTGTAAATGTTTATCGGTTCGGTTTGAACCGATCAGGTTGTTTTGAAACTTTATTCTGAAGCATTTAAAAGCTTTTTAGAGTGCGGTTCCCGGTTCTTATCGGTTCTAAAAAGCGGATTTCATGCGTTTTTCCACGACCCGTGACACGGTTGGGAACCGATAAGGGTGTCTTGCCTGGCACTGCCAAAAAGGGCAAGTTTTTGTTAGGGCTGGCATTATGTCTGAGAAACCAAAAGAAAACCGCCCACTGGTTTCAACACTGTAGTGTTCGTGGGGAAGCTTTGCCAAGGCTGACCCACACACCACATGTGTTTATTGTCTGGGGTTTGACCACCTCAATGCAGACTGCCAGATTTGCAAGAATTTTCCTGCAGCTACCCTAGATAAGAGAGCTGGTAGGCTCAGGGAACGAGAGGCCAAAAAGTCCGCTGACCCGGATGGCCAGCCCGGTTCGGTGCCAACCGAACCGGAGAGAGTGCCCTCTGACCAGGGCCAAACTTCCTCGGGCAAACGTAAAGCTGACTCAGAGGAGCCAGTTCCAGCAAAGAGAACTAGAAAATCAGCAGGTCTGGAGTCAAAAATTCCTTCTCCAACTGCTGCAGAGGTAGCCAGGGCAATCCAAATTGTCCAGTCACTCTCCCCGGTTCCGTCTGAACCGCCACTATCTGGCAAAAGGTCGGTTCGGCCGGTTCCACCGGTTCAAGAATATGATATAGAGGAGTTTTATGAACCGGAGGAGGGGGAGGATGATTTCATTATGAACAGTGTGAATGTGACTTTGAAAGTCTGGATGTGCCCATTGAACCGAACATCTCCCCAGACAGACCTTTAGGAGAATCTCCCCCTAGGCTTTCTGAGTCCCCTTCTCATTTTCTGTTTTATAAAAAGTTGTTGAAACCTCCAGCTTCCTTTGGAGGAAGCTGTGGATGAGCAAGAGGAGCCTGACTTTGTAGAGATGATGGATATCCCAGAGTCCAGGAGATTGTATATTCCTTTACATAAATTCTTTAGGAAACAATAAAAATTCTAAAAGCTCCTAATTCTGTGCCTCCTGTGGATAAAAAGATGGACAGGAGGTACACTTTGTCAGGTCCTGATACAGAATTTCTTTCACAGCAATGCAGCCATGTTACGGGTAGTTCAGGCTGCAGCCTGTGATAAGGCTAATATTCCCTGGCTTCACATCCTCCTGTCAAGGACTCCAGGAAGATTGATGCCATCGCTAAAAAACAGTACATGGCAGCGTCCTTGGGACTCAGACAAGCAAATTATATGGCTTATGTTGCAAGACACCAGAAATCTAGATGGGATACTGTCATGGCTTTAGCCAAACAGGCCCCTGGCCAGCTTGCCAAGGAGCTGGAGCAGGTGGCTGCTGATGGTATTGAGGCATCTAAGGTGCAATTCCATGCAGCAGTGGATTCTAATGATGTATCCTCTAGAGTCATGGCTACATCTGTTGCTTTTCGTAGATTGGCTTGGCTTAGGTGTACTAGTTTGTCACAGGATACCCAGGCTCAGGCTATGGATTTTCCTGTGGTGGGAAATTCTCTGTTTGGGGAGCAGACAGAGAATTATATGAAGAAAATGGATGAATATAGAACCACTTATAGGAGTGCACAAGCCAAGGAACGGCAAGCCACTCCTCAGAGGCAGCCCCCTAGGGGTAGAGGCAGGCCTTTTCACAGGCCTTTTTACCAAACCCAGGCCTCCTCTTCAGCTTATGTTCAGAGGGGGTTCTTCAGAGGGAGAGGCAGACGGGGGTACAAGCAGGCCTGCTCCCACCCCTCAGCCTAAAGCCCCTGCCAAACAGGCACCCTGATGGGATGCCCAGGGCCGGTTCTCCATTACCTGTAGGGGGCAGGCTGGCTTACTTCGTCCAGGACTGGAAGTCTTTAACATCAGACAAGTGGGTCCTGGAAGTAGTAAGCAGGGTCTGGTTCTCAGCTTCAAAAAATTTCCAAAGATGAGAATCAGATCTTTTCCACCTGCAAACCCTCTAGAGACTCTTGCTTTGGAAACAGAAGTCTCAACCCTCCTGGCTCTCAGAACTGTAGAAAGGGTTTCTCCCCTACACCAGGGCAAGGGTCTGTACTCCAGGTACTTCCTTACCCCAAAAAAGACAGGAGAGTGGCGGCTCATCCTGGACCTAAGATATCTGAACAAGCACCTTTTAAAACCAAAATTCAAAATGGTGACTCTGGGAATGATTTTACCCTCCCTAAGGCAAGGGGACTGGCTAGCTTCCCTGGACCTCAAGGATGCCTACTTCCATGTTCTTATCAGAATCTCTCACCGAAAGTACCTCAGATTCGAACTGCCCTCAGGCCATTATCAGTTCAGAGCAATGCCCTTCGGCCTTACCTCTGCCCCAAGGGTATTCACAAAATGCCTGGCAGTAGCAGTTGCTCATTTAAGAAGGCAAAAGATTGCCATCTTTCCCTACCTAGACGACTGGCTCATTGTGGGTCAGTCTCCAGACCAGGTCAGATCACACCTGCAAGTTACCCAGCAGCTGCTTACCTCTCTGGGCTTTCTTCTCAATCTTCCAAAGTCAGTTCTGGAACCTGTCCAAGTACTCACCTTTGTAGGTGCAGAACTGGACACAAAGCAGGCAGCCTTCCTTCCCCAGAAAGGGTAAGGACGCTGGTGGCCCTGGCCTCCTCCTTCACTCTGCAGGTCTCTCGACCAGCAAGGCATTTCCTACAGCTCCTAGGACACATGGCTGCTTCCACAGCTGTAGTGCAAGGAGCAAGATTTCAGATGAGGGACATTCAGTTCCATTTGAGAGCCTTTTGGTCTCAAAGAAGAGATTCCCTATCCAAGTTGATCCCAGTGACTTGAACCCTGATCCAGGCCCTTCAGTGGTGGCAGGATCAGAGCAGTCTGAGACAAAGGTGCCCTTCATCCTCTATCTCACTCCTTGACCCTTACTACAGATCGTCCTTTTGGGATTGGGAGCTCACATGGCACCTCTCCACCCAGGGATTGTGGTCCCTCAGGAATCTCTGCTCCACATCAATCTGTTGGAACTCAGAGCTGTTTTCTAGCACTTCAGGTTTTTCTGCATCTGTTCAGAACAAAGTGGTACAGGTCAGAACAGACAATACCACTACAATGTGGTACATCAACAAACAAGGGGCACTCGTTCTTGACCTTGTGCACCGGTAAAGTTGTGGTCTCTGGCTTATTCCTGAACACTTCCTCTAGCAGTTCACCTCCCAGGCAAGGACAATGTCCTGGCAGATGCTCTCAGGATTTCCCAGGGCCATCACGAATGGTCACTGGATCCCGAGTACTGGGATAGTTTTTGCCAGATGGGGCACCCTCAGGTAGATCTTTTTGCAGCCCCAGACAATCATCAACTTCCACTTTTTTGTTGCAGGCCCCCAGTGTTGGGCTCAGTCCCCCTGGATGCCTTTCTCCTCGATTGGGAAGAGAAGTTTCTCTATGCCTTCCCCTTCCCTCTCCTGTTCAAGGTGCTAGTCAAAATCAGATCTCAGCCCTGCAAGATGATCCTGATTGCTCCAGACTGGGCCAGGCAGCCCTGGTACCCACTCCTTCTGTCCTTAGCAGTCCATCTTCCCCTGTGTCTCCCCAGGAACCACAATCTGTTAACCTGTGCCCAGGGGAGAGTCTGGTATCCGAATCTCAAATCCCTCAACCTCAAGGCCTGGCTCTTGAGGAGTTAGAGTTTGCTGACCTACACCTTTCTCAAGGTATTCTAGAAATCTTGAAAGCTTCTAGGAAGCCTTCCACTAGGGCAACTTATAACTCCAAATGGAAAAGGTTTTCCATATGGTGTTCTGGGAAGCATATTTCCCCGGAATCTGCTGATTTGCCCACTGTTTTGGACTATATGGTCCATCTTAATTCTTTGGTACTGAGACCAGCTACCCTGAAAGTACATTTGGCAGCTGTCTCTGCTTTTATTTCAGCAGGGAAGCCCTCTTCTCTTTCTGCTCACCCTGTATTTTCCAAGTTTTTCAGGGGATTGCTTCATACCAATCCACCATTCAGGGACCCTGCCCCTGCTTGGGATCTTAATGTTTGCATTGCTCAGCTGATGCAACCCCCCTTTGAACCTCTGTCTTCGGCAGAGCTTAAGTACTTGACTTGGAAAACTGTATTTCAAACAACATGAAGTCTTGCTATATTATAGACATTAGCAGTTTGATCCAGCTCTAGAACTGCCCTGGAGTGAAATGGTTAAAACCATTCTAAAATAGAATTTTGGCACGAGAGCAGCTCTATCTATGTCATTTCAAACTTGAACTGTCAGATTCTTTACTCCGCCTCAGTGAACAGTCGCTCCGGAGATTTCTCCTTCTGCTCGGTTCATTTCTCTGTTTAAAGAGTGTTTTCTCGGTTGGATTTAACCGAGAATAGTTTTATTTTAACCGCAAAACCGTTCGGTTCAAGCTCTATCTGTGGTAACCGTAAGTAAATATAGGTTTTGTCTGTGTGGAACTTGTAGTTATCAGTTCGGTTTTGAACCGATTAGTGAGTTTAAAACTCATTTAAAACTAAAAATTACTATTTTAGAGTGCGGTTCCCGGTTCTTTCGGTTCTAAAAAAGCAGTTTATTACGTTTTCCAATACCGTGACTGCGGTTAGAACCGATAAAGGTGTTTCTGCCTAACTGCCGTTAAAAGGCAAGTTTTTGGTTAGGCTGGCATTATGTCTGAGAACCCAAAGAAAAACGGGCCCACTGGGTTTTCAACACTGTGATGTTTGTGGGAAGTCTTTGCCAAGGCTGACCCACACCACATGTTTTATTGTCTGGGGTTTGACCACCTCCAGTCAGACTGCCAGTGTATAAGAATTTCCTGCAGCCACCCTGGAAAAAGATTGGGCAGGCTCAGGGAACGAGAGGCTAAAAGTCCGCTGACCGCGATGGCCAGCCCGGTTCGGTGCCAACCAACCAGAGAGGGAGTGCCTCTGACCAGGGCCAGACTTCCTCGGGCAAAGAAAAGCTGGTTCTGAGGAACCAATTCCAGTAAAGAAAACAAGAAAATCAGCAGGTCTGGAGTCCAAAATTCCTTCTCCAACTGCTGCAGAGATAGCAAAAGCCATACAAATTGTCCAGTCACTGTCTCACGGTCCGTCCGAACCACCACCATCTGGTAAAAGGTCGGTTCGTCTGGTCCCAGTGGTTCAGGATTATGATATTGAGGAATTTTATGAACCAGAGGAGGGGGAGGAGGATTATGAACAGTATGAATGTGGCTGGGAAGGTCTGGGTGTGCCCATTGAACCGGACATCTCCCCAGACAGACCTTTAGAATCTCCCCCTATGCTGTCTGAGTCCCCATCTCATTTTATGTTTTATAAAAAAGTTGCTGAAACCCTCCAGCTTCCTTTAGAAGAGGCTGTGGATGAGCAAGAGGAGCCTGATTTTGTAGAAATGATGGATATTTCAGAATCTAGGAGATTGTCTATTCCTTTACATAAGTCTTTTAGGAAACAAACAATTAAAATTTTAAAAGCTCTAATTCTGTGCCTCCTGTAGATAAAAAGATGGACAGAAGGTATACATTGTCAGGCCCTGATACAGAATTCCTTTCTCAGCAATGCAGTCATGTTGGGGTAGTTCAGGCTGCTGCCTGTGATAAAGCTAATATTCCTTGGCTTCACATCCTCCTGACAAGGATTCCAGGAAGATTGATGCCATGGCAAAAACAGTATATGGCAGCCTCTCTGGGACTCAGGCAAGCAAATTATATGGCTTATGTAGCTAGGTATCAGAAATCTAGATGGGATACTGTTATGCAATTAGCCAAGCAGGCCCATGGCCAGCTGGCTAGTGAACTAGAACAGGTGGCTGCTGATGGCATTGAAGCCTCTAAGTTCAGTTTCATGCTGCTGTGGATGTTAATGATGTTTCCTCTAGGGTCATGGCCACATCTGTAGCTTTTAGTAGATTGGCCTGGCTCAGGTGTACTAGTTTGTCACAGGATACCCAGTCTAAGGCTATGGATTTTCCTGTGGTGGGAAATTCTCTGTTTGGAGAACAGACAGAGAATTACATGAAGAAGATGGATGAATATAGGACTACTTACAAGAGTGCCCAGGCTAAGGAGCGGCAAGCCACTCCTCAAAGGCATGCCACCAGTGGTAGGGATAGGCCTTTTCACAGGCCTTTCTACCAGACTCAGGCCTCCTCTGCCTATGCTCAGAGGGGCTTCTTCAGAGGCAGGGGGAGACGAGGGGTGGGCAGACCTGCTCCCACCCCAGCCTCAAAGCTCCACGAAACAGGCGCCCTGATGGGGTGCCCAGGGCCGATTCTCCTGTACCAGTGGGGGCAGGCTGGCTTACTTCAGTCAGAATTGGGCTTCTTTAACCTCAGACAAGTGGGTTCTGGAAGTAGTAAGCCAGGGTCTGGTTCTCAGCTTCAAAAGTTTCCCAAGTTGAGAAGCAGACTTTTCCTACCTGCAAGTGCTTCAGAGACCCTCGCTCTGGAAACAGAGGTCTCATCCTGTTAGCTCTCAGAGCAATAGAAGGTTCCTCCTGCATCAGGGCAGGGGTCTGTATTCAGATACTTCCTTCACCCCAAAAAGACAGGAGAATGGCGGCCCATTTTAGATCTCAGATATCTGAACAAGCATCTTTTGAAACCAAAGTTCAAAATGGTAACTCTGGCAATGATTTTACTTTCCTAAGGCCAGGGACTGGCTAGCCTCCCTGGACCTCAAGGATGCCTATTTCCATGTCCTAATCAGAAGATCCCATCGAAAGTACCTCAGATTCGAACTGCCCTCAGGTCATTACCAGTTCAGAGCAATGCCTTGGCCTTACCTCTGCCCCAAGGGTATTCACAAAGTGTCTAGCAGTGGCAGTGGCCCCTTAAGGAGGCAGAGGATTGCTGTTTTTCCTATCTAGACGACTGCTCATTGTAGGCCAGTCCCCAGAACAGGTAAAATCTCACCTGCAGGTCACCCAGCAGCTTCTCACCTCCCTGGGTTTTCTGCTAAACCTACCAAAGTCGGTTCTGGAACCAGTCCAGGTACTCACCTTTATAGGGCAGAATTGGCACAAAACTAGCCAGAGCCTTTCCCCAGAAAGGGTAAGGAATTTAGTGGCTCTGGCCTCTTCCTTCACTCTGCAGGTCTCTCACCAGCAAGACACTTTCTGCAGCTCCTGGGGCACATGGCTGCATCCACAGCTGTTGTGCAGGGAGCCAGATTTCAGATGAGAGACATTCAGTTTCACTTGAGAACCTTTTGGTCTCAGAGAAGAGACCCCCTTTCAAGTTGGTCCCAGTGACTCGAACCTTGATCCTAGCTCTCCAGTGGTGGCAGGATCAGAGCAATTAGAGCGGGGGTCCCCTTCATTTCCCCTTCTCACGACTTGACTCGCTACAGATGCTTCCCTTCTGGTTGGGGAGCCCACATGGGCGACCTTTCCACTCAGGGAGTTTGGTCCCCCCAGGAATCTCTGTTCCATATCAATTTGCTGGAACTCAGAGCTGTCTTTTTAGCTCTTCAAGCTTTTTCTGCATCTGTCCACGACAAGGTGATACAAGTCAGAACAGACAACACCACAACAATGTGGTACATCAACAAACAGGGGGGCACTCAGTCTTCGGCCTTGTGTACCGAGGCAATGAAGTTGTGGTCTCTGGCCTATTCCCTGAACACTTCCCTCATAGTAGTTCATCTTCCAGGGAAGGACAGTGTCCTAGCGGATGCCCTCAGCAGGATTTCCCAGGGCCATCACGAATGGTCCCTGGATCCTCAAGTGCTGGGGATAGTGTTTGCCAGGTGGGGCATCCCTCAGATAGATCTTTTTGCAGCCCCAGACAATCACAAACTTCCTCTGTTCTGTTGCAGGCCTCCAGTGCTGGGCTCAGTTCCTCTGGATGCCCTTCTTCTGGATTGGGAGGGGAAGTTCCTCTATGCTTTCCCCCCCTTTCTTCTCCTATTCAAAGTACTAGTCAAAATCAGATCTCAGCCTTGCAGGGTGATTCTGATTGCCCCGGATTGGGCCAGGCAGCCCTGGTACCCACTCCTTCTGTCTCTGACAGTCCATCTTCCCCTGTGCCTCCCCAGGAATCACAATCTGTTGACTTGTGCCGAGGGAAGGGTTTGGTATCCGGACCTCAAATCCCTCAACCTCAAGCCCTGGCTCTTGAGGAGTTAGAGTTTGCTGATTTACACCTCTCTCAGGGTGTTCTTGAGATCCTAAAGGCTTCTAGAAAGCCTTCCACTAGAGCTACTTATAGTTCTAAATGGAAAAGGTTTTCCATTTGGTGTGCTGGGAAAATATTTCCCAGAATCTGCTGAATTGCCCATTTGTTAGATTACATGGTACATCTTAATTCCTTGGGTCTCAGACCAGCTACCCTGAGAGTTCATTTGGCAGCTGTATCTGCTTTTGTGTCAGCAGGAAAGTCATCCCCTTTCCTCTCATCCTGTGTTTTCCAAGTTTTTAGGGATTACTCCATACTAATCCTCCCTTTGGAACCAGCCCATGCTTGGGACCTTAATGTTTGCATTGCCCAGTTAATGCAACCCCTTTGAACCTCTGTCTTCTGCAGAGCTTAAGTACCTAACTTGAAAAACTGTTTTCTAGTGGCTATCACTTCTGCCAGACGCATAAGTGAATTGCAAGCCTTGTCAGTGGAGACTGACTTTATTTCTTTCCACAGGGATAAGGTAGTCCTTAGGACTAATAGGAAGTTTTGCCTAAGGTGGTTTCAGATTTCCATCTTAATCAATCTATCTCCCTTCCAGTATTTTTCACTGATCACTCCTCTTCTGGTGAGAGGAGGTTGCACAACCCTGGATGTTAAGAGAGCTCTTAGTTATTATATAGCGTGCCAAAGGTCACAGGTTCGAATCCTCCAACTTTTCCTTACCTATGGTGAAGTTGGGAAAAGCAAACCTGCCACTAAAGAGATCACTAGCCAGATGGATTGTCTCTTGTAGTATCCAATTTTGTTTTCAGAAAGTGGGCAGAGCCCCGCCCGGTTTGAGTGCCATTCTACCAGGGTAGCTAGTCTCTAGCTGCTGCCAGAGACATTCCTTTATTAGAGATTTGCCAGGCTGCTAATTGGAAAATGGTACACTTACTTCAAGCATTACTCCCTGGATGTCCAGGCCAGGAGAGATGCTCGGTTTAGCACAGCTGTTCTTCAGAGCCTATTCCCTAAGTAGGTTCTGCCCTCCTCCATGGAGGTACTGCTGTGTATTCTGCTAATGTCTATATCACAGCAAGACTTCATGTTGTTTGAAGAAAAAATTACTCACCTTAGTAATGTTGTTTCTTCTAATGGAGTCTTGCTATATTATAGACCTCCCCCCCAACCTGCCTCTCTCAGAACCTCTACTTGGTGGGGTGCGGGCAACTTAGTGTGGGCACTACTTATGTCCTGTTAGCATTTTGTCCCCTTTGGGACTTTGGGGGTATGTATGAGTACTCGTGTGTGTGTTTTATTATACTTATGTTCCATTTTCATATTATTAGAATGGTGTTAGTATTTCTGGTCCCCTGACTTGAGTCTTGGGTGTTGGGACCATCAATGGTTGTTATTATT
Organism: Neoceratodus forsteri; assembly: GCA_016271365.2. Taxonomy (NCBI): domain Eukaryota; kingdom Metazoa; phylum Chordata; order Ceratodontiformes; family Ceratodontidae; genus Neoceratodus; species Neoceratodus forsteri. The sequence goes on from CM028134.1 coordinate 839,438,979, forward strand.
TAGGTAGCCATTTGGCTAGTGTAGGTTACACCTTCCACACAGACCTTAGTGAGTTTGGCTCGTAAAGATCTGACAGTTCAAGTTTGAAATGACACCGATAGAGCTGCTCTCGTGCCAAAATTCTATTTTGGAATGGTTTTAACCATTTCACTCCGGGGCAATTCTAGAGCTGGATCAAACTGCTAATGTCTATAATATAGCAAGACCCCATTAGAAGAAACAACATTACTATGGTGAGTAATTTTTTCTTCTAGTAGCCATCACTTCTGCCAGGCGCATAAGTGAGTTACAAGCTTTGTCAGTGGAGACTGACTTTATTTCCTTTCACAGGGATAAGGTAGTCCTCAGGACTAACAGGAAGTTTTTGCCTAAGGTGGTTTCAGATTTCCACCTTAATCAATCTATTTCACTTCCAGTGTTCTTCACTGACCATTCCTCCTCTGGTGAGAGGAGGTTGCACAGCTTAGATGTTAAGAGGGCCCTAAGTTACTACATAGAGCGTACCAAGGGTCACAGGTTTGACTCCCTCCAACTATTTCTCACTTATGGTGAGGTTGGGAAAGGGAAACCTGCCACTAAGAGATCCATTGCCAGGTGGATTGTCTCTTGTATCCAATTTTGCTATCAAAAACTGGGTAAGGTTCCCCCTTCAGGCCTGAGGGCTCACTCTACCACAGAGGTACAGCTGTCTCTAGCTGCTGCCAGAGACATCCTATCTTAGAGATATGTCAAGCAGCTACTTGGAAAACAGTACACACTTTCACCAAACATTACTCCCTGGATATCTAGGCCAGGAGGGATGCTCGGTTTGGCACAGCCGTGCTTCAGAGCCTATTCCCTAAGTAGGTTCTGTCCCTCCTCCATGGAGGTACTGCTGTGTAGTCTGCAATTGTCATAATATAGCAAGACTTCATGTTGTTTGAAGAAAAAATTACTCACCTTAGTAATGTTGTTTCTTCTAATGGAGTCTTGCTGTATTATGACCTCCCCCCCACCAGCCTGCCCCTCTCAGAACTTCTACTTTGGGTATGGGGTGGGCAGTCCAGTGTTGGCACTTATCGATGCCCTTTTTATGTTTTCCACTCCTTCTTTTTTGGGGTGTTTGGGTGTTGTGTTTTATTTTATCTTATCTTATCTTTTTCTGGTCCCCTGACTTGAGTCTTGGTGTTGGGGCCAGGAAAATGTGTTAATATTTAAGTAGCCAGTTGGCTAATGTAGGTTACAGCTTCCACACAGAACCTTAGTGAGTTTTGCTCGTAAAGATCTGACAGTTTCAGTTTGAAATGTTCCAGACAGAGCTTTTCTAACCGAGCTCACGCTCTAAGTTCCATGCCTGGCATGGAAGTTAACTCTTTCACCTCCGGAGCAGTTCTAATCGTGGGACAAACTGCAATTGTCATAATATAGCAAGACTCCATTAGAAGAAACAACATTACTAAGGTGAGTAATTTTTTTCTTTTGAATCCCTCCTTATGCTTACACTGATGCAGACTGCAAAGCAGTACCTTGGGAGGCTGGGTACAGAACCTACTTGGGGAAAAGGTTTTGCAAGACAGAAGTGCCAGATCTGGCATCCGTTCTGTCCTGCACATCCATGTAGTAGTATTCTGTAAAGGTATGCACAGTTTTCCAGTTAGCTGCTTTACAGATTTCTAGCAAGGGGACATCCCTTACAGCTGCCGCCGAGACAGGAGTGCCACGAGTGGAATGTGCCCTGAGACCCTGTGGTGGTTGCTTGTCAGCCTTGCCATAGCAGAAGTGTATACAAGACTAACCAACGAGCTATAGTTGTCTTGGAGGCTGGCCTACCCTTACCCACCTCACCGTATGTGAGGAACAGTTGTGAGTGGGAGAATCTGAGGTCCTTATTATGATTCAGATAATGTTAAAGGGACCTCTTAATGTCCAGACTGTGCAGCATCTGCTCACTAGGACTGGATCTTTCTGTGAAGAAGACTGGAAGAGTGATGGACTAGTTCAGATGGAACTCGGACACTACTTTAGGGAGAAATTTTCTATTAGCCCTATGGACTACCTTGGCCCTGTGTCCTTGCAACTCTCCCAGTTCCCCGAAACCTGCCATTGTCACGCCAGTCCACAAAAGTGGAGATCACACCAGTATAGCAAACTATAGACTGATTTCCATCCTCTCCCCTCTGTCCAAGGCTCTGGAAAAATTGCTTCTGACCTATTAGTCTCCTACCTAAACAAATATAACCTGCTTTGTAAGCAACAACATGGCTTCTGAAAACTCCATGGCACTGGAACTGCACTGGTTGAGTAAACCAACTACCCACACATGGCTCTCGACAAAGGCCATTTGGTACATACAATATATATAGACTTGACAAAGGTGTTCGACCTCCTAAATCACCAACTGCTACTGGACAAGTTAGCCAAGCTGGGCCTCTCAACTGAAACCCTCTCTTGGTTCAGATGCCACCTCTCAGGGAGGACACAGAGAGTCAAAATTGATGGGGGTGTTCTCATATGTCAAAAGGGTCACAGTCGGGGTCCCACAGGGGTCAATACTTGGCTCTCTCCTATTCTGCCTCTTCATCAGCAGACTTCCTGAGGCCTGCCCCATTCCAAAATGCTACTATATGCCGATGATGTGGTAATTTACAACAGTAACTCCAAAATGGTTGCTTTAACCAATGATCTCCAAAACCGTTTCAAGGCCCTCGAAGAATGGTTTGAAGGAAACAAACTTGTTCTTTTTTCTTTTTTAAACTTTGACTGTAAAACAGTACATCATAAAATATTGTAGGTAGGCAAATCAGTCAATATACTCTTTAATAAGTCAGTAGAGCATTCAACATTGTAACAGTAAGTAAATTGCTTTGCCCCAAACTCTGTTACTTCATTAGAGGGGTATCTCTGTAAGAAATCCTTTTTAATAATTGCTAAATGCCTAATCTGCCATGAGCAGGGGAAATTACAAACTTGTATGTAGAAACATTGCTCCCTTTTTATATTGTAAGGCTAGCTCCCCTTTAATCAACGTAGTTAAACTAGTAATAGGCAGCCCCTAAAAACACCCCACATATTCGAGGGCAATATAGATGAGATTGAAATTAAATTAAGGAAGAAAAAACTTGATACAGTTTTTAACCGTTAGTTAAGATTTCGGCCCATTAACTAAGATAGCACTGGGTATACACTTTAAAGGACAACATTTGAGAGGTTGCATTGGACAAGAACGAAACTGGCATACTAGAGAAAGAAATTAATACGAGCAACATATCAAAAATAGGAATTGTTTATAGGTCCAGTATCCCTCTCAGATCGGACCTAAAGCATTTATAGTAAGAGTCTCACAATCTTCAGCATGCCGAAGAAAATGTCCAAAGATATACATCCCCCTATAAGTAATAGACAAATTAGTGTACCCAGTGTGCTTGTGCCAGTTGATCTCTGTAAGGCACGAAAAAGACTCCTTGAGGTGAGAGAAAAAGAAGGTACTGCTTGCGGATTTTTTGACGCCATGTGGCTCTGCCATATTGTTTGTGCCATGTACTTCTAGGGCAATTATAAATCAGATGTAATTATAAACAAAGTATTCTACAAAACCCAAGAGTGTGGGTGCAAGTACATTACCCCCTTCACAATGGCTGTGTAACGACAGCCCTTGGCACAGACATACCTCTGTCCTGTTTGTATGTAACATAGGAGAAAAATGGTCAAACATGTAGCCTCTGTTTCCTCGTTGGAATCCGACTCCCTGTGCTGAAATTCTTTATTAATTTTCTCCAAAAGCTTGGCAGAGTCTCTAGGATTGGAGAATTGAAGCATATTATCTCTGTGCATCACTTTCAGGCTAGCTGGCATCAGAAAAAGATGCTGTACTCTTAATTGCCTTAGTCTGGTGCGTATTCTGTCAGAACTCTTGCATTGCTGCCTAGTTTCGTGGCTCAAGTCGGGAAGCAGATGTACTCTATTCTTCTTCCATTCTGATGGTCCCTTCTGCTTGGCTTTCAGTAGGACTGCATCCTGCTCCAAGACTGACGCTAGTTGAGCTAAGATGGTCTGTGGCAGGGGATCATTGATTGGGCGGCAATTGCGTGCTCCTCAGGCAGTGATCTGGTAACTTTTCAGCACCACAGGAGCCCTTGATAACTCATAGTGTTCCATTAGCCACTTAGCTGAAAAATCTGAAATGTCATCCCCTTCAGTGCCTTCTGGAAGTCGCAGAATTCAGACATTGGATTCTCTGGCACTATTTTCCAAGATCTTGAGCCTTTTTCAAAATTATGCTGTTTTCTTTAGTTAGGCCAGTAGAAGCTGTTAGCCCTCTGTCCACTGTTTTAACAGCCAGTTGAGTAGCCACCGACAGTGTGCCGATTTTTAAATCCATCAATTTAAGCTGGTCATGGAAGTAGGCCATCCTCTTATCTAGAGCTTGTATAGCACAAAGGAGTGCAGCATTTGTAGGCTGCAAAGATTCTCCATCCAGGGCTAGTTGGTGTTTGTCCTTGCTGGGTCCCGTTCGCTGTTCTTGCGGCTGGGGCCCCTCTCAGTCAGCACCCGCTGGTTTTCTTCCCATCCTGGTCTGCGATGGATAGAAACAATCCGACTTTGGTATGTTTGTTATCAGCGTCTCGTACTCTGACACCTTAGAGCACTTAAATGTGGCTAAAATCTGTAGATTTTAAAGTATTTAAAAGAATTACCCTCAAGGAATACAGAGCCTCAAGAAGTTGCTCCTCCTTGCTCAGCCTTGGCCAGGCCCCTTTCCGAAACAAATTTTTTTCTAAACTACCAAAAAAACTAAGCTAGTGTTGTTCGCGGGGCAACATAACAAGAAGGCACCCCCACTGGTCATCCTCAGTGCACACAGCACAGTCATGGAAGAAATTGAAACCTTCAGGTACCTAGATATCACCTTAGATGATACCCTGTCATTTGCCACACATGTTGACAACATAACCAAGCAGACCAACCAAAATCTTGGAGCACTCTACAGGCAAAAATTTAACTTAATCCTGGAAGCAAGATGCTTGGCGGTTTCCTCAACAATACTGCTCATCATAGACTATGGTCTCCCCATTTATGGTGGGGCCTGTGAGACTGTCCTAAATAGGATACACCTGGTCAACAAAGCATGCCGCTTTGTTTACAGTGCGGACAGACTAACACACCTGCTCCCTGTACCTCCAAACTGGATGGCTTCCTCCCCAAGAAAGACTAAAATATCAGACTTGCCTGCTGGCTAGAAAAGCACCCCGACAGCAATCAGTGACCTACTTTGCCCAGTTTATAATAATTACTCAACCAGGAGCGTGACTAGACAAGCCCTTGAAGTCTGTTACTGTAAAACCAGCCTAGGGAAGCGCTCTTTTGCTACCTGAGCTGTGTGCTGGATGAACGATCTCCCAGAACCCATATGGGGCCTACCCAAGATCTCGCAGTTTGTCATCCCTGAAACAGGAACTCTCAAAGATGGCAGTGTGTTGTTGCTACGCATGATAAAATGGTGACTGCCAATTGCATACTGCTCGTACTCCTTGTTACCACCGCGGGTGGCCAACCCCCTAAACAGTAAAGCCTTAAATCACCATTGCCCCACAGACCAAGCCCCACTTGGGCTAGCATTGTATCCTCATAATGTACCAGTTGTTGGGGTGTTTACTAACTGCACTATTAGAAGTACTAGACTAGGCCCTATCAGGGCTAGCACTGAAACTGTCCTTGTCCTTTGAATGTACGGTTGACCAAGTTCCCCATGAGCTAGATTATGTGCCTTAAATTTAATGTGTCTTAAATGTTGTTGTAACTGACATGGAACCTTTGGAAAAGAGCAGTTGTTGCTGAAAGGTGTTTTTCCAAAAATCAAATAAATAAAATGATGTAATTAGGGTCCATGCAAAGAGCTTGCAGCTTGCACACCCTTCTGGCAGAGGTGATGGTGACAAGGAAGACTGTCTTCCAAGTGACATATTTCAAATCTTTGGTAGCCATAGGCTTGAATGGCTGCTCCGTGAGCATGGCTATACACACGTTCAGATCCCATGGAGGAACTGGATCCCTAACAGGGGCACTAGGTCATAAAGTCAGCAGTAGCTCTACCAAAAGCAAAGGAAGCGTGTGGTAAAAACAGCGAACGCTATCAAAGCAAATTAAACAAATGAAGCCACTATGACTAAATATAATCATCTTGGTTGGGGGAGACAACTTGGGGATCTAGAGAAACCTTGTGAGGAGGGGAAGGGGGAACCCAGCAGGACAACCGGGGATGGGGGACAAAAATGCAGGATGGGAGGTGGAAACATTAAGAATGAAAGTTAGGAGGGGGAGACAAAAAAAAAAAAAGCAATTGTCCTGGGACTGGGAATCGAACCCGGTCCACAGACTTTCCGCTGGCCTCTGCTGCCTGACACCCTACCCTCTGTGCTATGGCAGCTGCACAGCAGCACACTACCCAGCAGAGTCTTTATCCTCTTCTGTCCGATGGCCAACAGCTACAGGGATAGCGCTAACATTACCTGCTCTATACTATCCCTGTAGCTGTATTGCCAGATGCTATTCTTCCAGCACAGATTTTCCTGTGCTATAATACCCACGACACACTGACCGGGTACCCCTAACAGGTGGATACAGGTGTAGTAGGCCCGTAAAAAAGCTCTTGAAAATGGGATGTGAAGCCACCATTTTCTCTTTCCTTGCTGAAGTAAATGCTGAGATAGCTGCTGAGTGGACCTTGAGGGTTGAGGACCTGAGAGAGAGAGCCTGAAGATGAACCAAGTAGTCCAGGATTAATGGGCAGATTTGCCTGCAAGAGATTGAGCTACCTAGGGACACACCATAGGGAAAACCTTTTCCACTTACAGGAATACATTTTCCTGGTAGAAGGTTTTCTAGAAACCTTGAGGACTTCGAGGATGCCATCTGAAAACTGCAGAACTTTTAACTCTTCAGGAACCATGCTTTGAGGCGTAGTGACTTGAGATTCGGAAAAGGTATTCTGCCTTGGGACATGGTCAGTAAGCTGTGTGTATGAGGCAGATGCATGGGTCATCTGATGGGAAGAGTCAGAAGCAGCAGAAGCAGAAAGCACCAGGGCCCCATGGCCCAGTCTGAAGCCGCTGTTATCATGGTTGCAGGCTGGCTCCTCAATTTTAGAAGAACTTGTAACAGTAGAGGAAATGGAGGGAAGACTTAAGAACTTTCCTGACCAATCCGTGAACATCGCATCCATGGGCACTGAATCCAGTGCTGGAGGCCTGCAGCAAAACAGGGGAAGCTGGTAAGTTTCTACGGAAGCGAAAAGGTCCATTTCCGGTGTGCTTCACTTCCTGAAAAATGGTCAGTGTCTGTCTGTTTAGGGACACCTCGTGGTGCCCCTGGCCGATTTTGCTGAGGGATTCTGCTAGGATGTTGTCTTTTCCCAGGAGATGGATTGTTGCCAATTGCACATCCATGGAATAACCCAGACTCCAAATTTTCATGGCTTCTGTGCACAGTCTTGAAGATCTGGTGCCCCCTTTCTTGTTGATGTAAAAAGTGGTGGTATTGTCCATCCTGATTTTTACAGATTGATCTTTCACTTGATGGGTGAAGGAGCACAGGGCAAGATAGACTGCTCTTAATTGCAGTAGGTTGATGTGCAGTCTGGACTTGTGAGGGGACCAGAGTCTGCTTACTCTCTTGTCGCCTAGGTGTGCTCCCTGACCTAGTAGAGGGGCATCTGTTGTGAGGACCACAGTAGGGGGTTGTTTTTGGAAAGGAACTCCCTCCCTGAGGCTGTCCCTTTTCTTCCACTAATCGAGAGCTTGTAACAGTGTCTTTGTGACTGGAACCAGCTTTGAGAGAGGATACCTTTTCTGAGACCAATGTGCTCTCAAATGGTATTGAATGTTCCTCATTCGGAAGCTGGCATCTGGAACTACGCTTGTAGTGGAGGCCATGTCACCCAGTAACTGTAGGAAAATTCTTGCTGGCCAGGGCTGACCCCCAGGACGAAGGAATTTGACAAACTTAGGAGATTTTCTACTATCCCCTGCAGAAGGAATGCCAAGCCTTGAAGGGCATCCAGTTCTGCTCCTTTGAATTCCAACAGCTGCACCAGTTCTGTTTGGGATTTTTGTATATTTATGAGGAATCCCACTGATTCTAGGGTGCTTTGAGTTGACTGCAGGGAGTGTTTGACCTGCTTGTGTGACCTCCCAGCAACTAGCCAGTTGTCCAGGTAGGGAAACACCATCATGCACTGTCTGCGAAGTTGTGCCACCGCCACGGCCAGGCATTTTGTAAAGACTGTGGGAGTAGAAGAGAGACCGAAGGGAAGGACTTTGAACTGGTAATGGCTAGACAGTAGTCTGAACCATAGAAACTTTCTGTGACTTGGCTTGATTGTGATGTGGAAATAAGCATCCTGTAGGTCCAGAGAAGCCATCGTGTCCCCTTGCTATAGGGAAGGGATCACTGTGGCTAGGGTGATCTTGAACTTGGGTTTGCTTAGATGCTTGTTTAGAAACCTGAGATCCAGAATGGATCGGTACTCCCAATTTTTCTTTCCAGTGAGGAAGTATCTCGAGTAGAGACTTTCCCCCATTGATCGGGAGAAACCTTCTTCACTGCATTTGCCGGCAGTAACTTTTTGACCTCCAACTCCAACAGTATCCTTTCTGTTGGAGTGTTAGGCTTGAAGATTCTGTGGTTGTGCTGACTGGGAAATTTGCAGAACTGCAGAGTGAGGCCTTGACTCACCACTTCCAGTACCTACTTGTATGTGGTATGTTTTTCCATTCCTGAAAGAAATTAGTCAACCTTTACCCCACTGGCAATGGGCGGGCAACCTCGGCAGAACCGTCGGGTTCTGCTTGGGCTGAACCTTAGGGTCTGGGGAATGACCAGACCATTTGGAAGGTCTTCTGCCTCCTCTGCCCCTAAAGATACCTCTCATTTGAGAGTAGTCATAAGGCATGGGCATGGTGTAGAAAGGACGGGAAATGTACCAGCTATTTCTGCCTCCCCTTCCACGAGGTCTGTAGGAAGTGGAGGCCTTCTCTTTCTGGGCATTATGTTTGTAGGTGGTCTTGTACTTGTCCACCTTCTTCATGTAAGCCTCTGTCTTGTCACCAAACAGAGAGTTGTTGTCGCATGGAAAGTCCACGTCTTTTGTCTGGATATCCTGGGACAAGTTAGTGTTCCACGACCAGGCAACTCTAAATAAGGAAATAGCATGTGCTATAACCCTAAAGGCAGTGTCATTCACATCTACCACCATGTGGAAAAGGTATCTGGTGGCCTTGATTGCAGTTTTGACCAACTCTATCAGATCCTGTGCTGCATCCCGAGATATCCTGTCACTGAAGGCTGGAGCAGAATTTGAGAGTGCCTTTTGATACTGGGCTGTATAAGCTATGTAAGTAGCTTTCCTCAGCAGTAAAGACGCAGATGTATAAACTTTCTTACCCATGCTGTCAAGCCTTGTCACAGGCAGCCGCATGGTCTACTCCTTCTTGATCCAGGTAAACACAGAGGTACTCAGCATCATGCCTAACCAGCTGGTGGTACTTCTCAGCTTTTTTGTCTACCTCTGAGGCCAAAGTAGGGGTGTACAAGACCCTGCAGATGGCTCTTATTTAAGCACAGGGCGGACCAATTTCTTAGAAGCAGGTAACCTTGTCATATCCGAAAAGTCAGGCTCCTCCTCCTCCTCATCGTCATCTTCTTGGGTGGAGAGATTAAGGCTATTAGCCATATGTCTAACAAAAGTATAGTGGGAGGAAAAAATCCTCTGACTCATGGGAAGAAGGAATTTAATTCATGCTCTGAGGAGCCTTCGGGGTCCATGGAGCCCCCACCGTCATGCTCCTCTTCATAGAAAATTTTTACTCATCGGGGTTTGGGGCAGGAATAGGAACTGGATGAGGTACCTTCATTAGAGAATCCATGGCTTTAAAAGCTTTAAAAATTTGCAGTGATTTAGATATGTTCTTCGCAGAGGGCATTTTCATATTGTACACTGCAGACTTTGCTTCTTCAGCGGGAGGGGCAGCAACTTGCTTTTCTTTTTCTTTTCTGCAGGTCCTGAATCTGGAACCTGCTCTGGGGTCTCTTATGCTTAGAAGCATCTGAACTTTTACCAGAGGTTTTAATTTCATTAAATTCCTTGGAGGGTCTATCCTTATGTTTGTTATGTGTGGAAGGACCCTCAGTAAATTTAGGTGTCACAGAAGCAGACTGAGAAGCTATGGTATAAAAAAAAAGAAAATAACAACTTTGCCCAAAAAGATGCCTGGGCAAAACCTGTTAAAGAACCCAGTCAGGCACAACTCCTGGCTGTCTACCCTCATCAGGAGTACAAGAGGCAATAAAACTGAAAACACCCTTTCTCTCTCTCCTTTATTTTTTGGTCAGAGTAATTGGCTTTCTCTGCCCGGCAGGAAAAACACAGGCAGACCCGTGGAACAGCTGAACTGCCCGACCGTCCCTAAGAGGAGGAACCCAGAAATGGCAAAAGAAAACGGCAAATAAAAATGGCATTCTGTTTTTTTTTCTCCTCTCAGAAACCCACTGAAGTCAACGATGTGATCTCTTAGACCACTAAGGAGAAATTAAACAGTGCTGTCTCCGGTTCCTGAAACCTCAAAAAAAATACAGGAGGCACTAAAATACAAATAAATATAAGAGAAAAATACTGAAAAACGAAACAGAAAGGAACCCATGAACTTCCCGATGAGTGGATGACAGGGAGAGCTCTTGGAGCGATGTTGCTTGCTTGGGCAGAGAAATAGATCTGCCATTGAGCTATGCAGCACATTGCCTCCATGAGCCTGAGCTTTCCACGTGGCTAATTTAAATATTTAAATTTGTCCTAAACACGCTCCAGGGCAGCTCAAGCCGTTGGGCTGACTGAATCAGTGTAGGCCTAATGAGGGATTCCCAGGGCTTGAATATATGAGATGCCATACACAACAAGCTGGTGTCTGCATAAAGAAGTTTCTGTGGCAACCAGGAACCTCAAGACTGAAGCTTGAGAGGTTCCCTGGTTGCCACAGAAAACTAGAAATGAAGAGACAGGCTTGTATGTGTATGGATGCTCATATATTATCTTTTATAATGTGTGGGCATCCATGCCCATTTGAGACACTCCACTTCCTTCAGTGAACTGGCTGGGGATGGGCACTTGAGGGTTGGTGAGGAGCTCAATTTACGGATTCATTGTGTGGCTAGAGGCTGCAGCTATTTCTGTAAGTTCAAGTTAAAACAAGCATTTGTCAATGCCAAATATTTGCTTGCCGGTATTGGCATTGGTAGTGCAGGAGTTGAGAGAGATGCGTAATAGGAATGGCAGTGAAGTATTGAAGTAACGCCAACCTCCACCCCCACTCTACAGAGACTGATAGGCATTGGGGGTGTGCCTTTGAGTTGTCGACCATAACATTCATGCCATACCACCTTACCCCACCCTGCAGACACTGACAGGTGTCGCAGTGTGCCTTGAGGTCTTCGGCCCTTACGCTTACCCCATTCCATAAGCAAATAAGCTGAGATGGGTGCAGTATAGGAGAATGGGGTGAACATTAGGGCCAAAGACCCCAAGGCACACCTCAATGCCTGTCAGTGGCTGCAGGGTGGGGGTAGGGGTAGGGGTAGAATGGCATGAGCATTACGTCAGACGACCCCAAGTCACACCCCCAACACCTGTCAGTCTGTACTGGGTAGGCGTTACGGTTAGGAACCCTAGCACCCCGGGCGTTTGTTGGTATCTTTGCTCCAAATTTTCAGTATGGGCTTTTTGGGACTCCACCTCATGAACAGTGGCAGTATCATTTCGATACTCAGTCCCAAAAGGTGATTTTCCACAGCGAGTTTGCCATTCGGCGTCAAAGGTGCGAAAACACATTTCGGTAAGGATGTTAAAAAAATGACAGCTGTACTGTTCATGAGGAGGAATGAAGAAATGGCAGTGTTGAAAATCTGGAGTGAAAATGTGTGGCAAAGTTACTAGAGTGCATAGAGACTGTGCAATGCACACTCGTAACAGAGTCATTTTTTGGAATGTTTTCACCAAATTTTCACCATGGCCAGTTTGGGACCTTCCCTCATGAACAGTGGCACTGTGATTTCGTTGCTCTGTCCCGAATGTTGATTTTGCATAGTGACCGTGCCATTCTGCACCACAGGTGCAAAAACACATTTTGGGAAGGATTCGAAAAATGACAGCTATACTGTTCATAAGGGGATGTGAAAAACTGGCAATGTTGGAAATTTGGAGTGAAAATATTAAAAATTGATGAAGTTACGAGCGTGCGTAGAAACTGTGCAATGGATGCACATAACACAGTAATCTTTTGATTTTTTTTCACCAGATTTGCAACAATGGCTTTTTGGGACCCCACCTCATGAGCAGTGGCACTGTCATTTCGTTAATTGGTCCCGAAAAGTGATTTCGCACAGTGACCGTGAAATCATCTTTTGGGACTGAGAAACAAAATGACAGTGCCAGTGTTCACAAGATGGGGTCCCAAGAACCCCATGTTGGAAAATTTGGGACCAAAACTCCATAAATTTGCTGAGATATCAACCTAAGTTGAAAACCCCCTATTGACTACCATTATAGGGCTTACTGTAATTTCTGAAGTTCCCAGTTGGTCTTTGCAGATGTGTTCCCGGTCCACAGAAGATTTCTACTCCTGACCTCTGGAGGTAAGTACGAATGCAGGGTTTTAAATAATTGATTAGCGTTTTTTTCTTGGGACAATGCTGGCTGTACAGAACATATGTATATAGGTTTTCTAGAAGTGTTATGTTTGTTAAACACAGTGAGGCAAGTGCTATGCATTTTCACAATGTTTTAGCACTTTTATGAGCAAAACACTAATCAAATTTTGGAGTCAAATCCCTGGAATGAGGAGGAAGGGTGCTGGGAGGAGGTAGGGTGCACAGAGGAGGATGTGGGCTGGGAGGGCTGGTGGAAGCGGCGAGGATCGTTTTCATTTTTTTTTTTTTTTCCTTGGGTTTAAAAAAAAAAAAGTTGTTAATGGACTGTTTTCCTTTTACAGGTGAAATATTAACAAAGCAGTTTTGGCACACTGGGGTGGGCTCCCAGTGTGACAGAGTACTAACGAGGGGCATCAATGCGACCAGTTGAGCACCCTGAGTTCGGCTGAGAACATAGGGGCATTCTTGCGGCGCATATCGGTGTTGGAAAGCGTCAAAAGTATTTTTTGGCACCGGGGTGGACTCCCAGTGTGCCACATTAATGGGGAGGGGGATACATGCTGACATGGGATTGGCACCCCAATGTCAGTAGGGATGGAGCACGAGGGTGCAGGGCGGGCAGCAGCAGTGGGAGGGAGCTAACATTTAAATTTGTTGTCCTGCTGTTTGCCTGTTGGGGGGACTGCAGCTGAAATGTGGCTTCCTAATTGCAACAGACTTCACGGAGGGTGCGGAGCGGGCAGCTGCAGTGGGAGGAGCTGGTTGTTGTCCTGCTGTGTGACTGGTTGGGAGGAAGGGGGGATTGCCGCTGCAGTGACTCAACTGCCCCGGATTGCAGCAGCAGATTTCTATCAAGTGTGACGCTCGCTCTGAAACTGCCATCAGCAGCAGCTTCAGCTTTAATTGGTGGCTAAGGGAGGCGCCCATTAAAGCGTCCTCTTCATTGGCCACAACACTGCCACACCTCTGCAATGCTCTACTAACTCGGTATGTTTCTTGTGCGCTGCGCGCATAAGCATACATAAGAAAAAGCTTCAGGCTCAATTGGCTACAGAAAAGCAGCTGTGCAGTGTCATTCTAAGTTGTACTGCAGTAGTGATTTCACTGCTGCAGCACACCATTCCTTTTCTAGGTATGGATTTCCATGCAGAACAACATTCCACCATACACTATTAGTCTGTTTCCATTCAGCATATAAATGTATTGTTGTTAAATAAATCTTAAATAAACATTTTAACAACAAAAAATGAAACTGAAGTAAGTGGTACTAGTAAAATAGAGGTTAGTGAGAAAATCACCGCATCAGAATATTGTTGGATTGAATGGTCTGGAAAGGGGCAATTGCAAAAGAGTTCAAGCCTATGACAAATAACATTTGTATTAAAAACCATTTTAAAATGATTGCTGATGTATTTTTGTTGCTGATGATCTTTAAATGACAACTAAACCCCTTATTTTGCCCTTAAACAACTCAAAAAAATTGCTTCATTAAAGGTACAGGAAAGGCTGCTGTTTACATTGATGCTAAAACTGCATTCATATAATAAATATAAATGCAGATATTTCTTTGAGGAAGGCTCTTGCAGCAGGCCACACTGGCAGGACTAAGCCGTCAGGCGCCAGGACCACATGGAAAACTTTTAGCTAGCAGTCTACCACGGGGGGCCACCGACCACTGACGTCAGCCTAGTGTATAAAGTTTGGTGGTCCCCCACACTTACGTCAGTTCTTTTCGTGCCGGAGACCTGCACACATCCGACCTTAGCGGACACCACAGCTAAAGTCGCACGCCATTACCCTCACTTGCTGCGCTTTTTTATTAATTTTTTTCTTAGTTTAAAACACTGAATTTTCTGTGTTTTTATCGAGTTTGTCTTTTCCACCAGCTTCATCTTCCCACCGCTCCCTGAAGTGTGTCTACGGCAAACAAATTCATGAAAAGGACAGCCACTCTTTGTGTCATCTACCAAGGCCCAGCCATGACACCGAAACCTGCCGTTTTGCCAAACATTCAACCCATCCACTCAGACACATAGTCTAAAAACACTGAATAGCTACCTTTTGAAGCAGAAGTTGGTCACGATGGAGAAGGAGCTTCAGGCCAGGAGCTCTTTGGCCTCGCTGGCACAGTCCTCCGGGGCCTGTTCATTGTCTCAAAAGGAGAAATTTGGGAAGCACAAACAATGGGATAAACACCGGGATCAGTCTGCTTCCCGCTCATGGTCACCTCACAAACCGTTGACTGTGAAGGGGTTATCTTCCTGTGTGGGATCAGCTCTGCCAGCCCTCTCTTACTCTGGGCTCCTGGTGGCTGTTCCGTAACTGTCGCTCCCATGGCCATGGCGCTGCCATCATCGGTTCCAACTACTGGAACCGATGTCAGTCTTCCAGGCAACCCCCACAGCCGGCTACCACTACTTCCTCCTCTTTGGCGCTGCCTCTAGGGTCTTCTTCCCCTCGGGGGCCTGCTTCTCCAGCTAGGCCGGTGCTGGCAGATCCTTCCCCTGGACGTTCCAGGTAGATGCCTGCTGGGACGTCGCCAGTGTTGCCGCAGCCCCTGCTGATGGGCCCAACACTGTCGTCGCCACTGTCGCAACTTATGCCACAGCTGATGCCTGTTGGGCCGACACCAGATCCTCAGCCAACGCCAGGTGGCCCTACAATGGCTTCTCCACCATCGTAGCCTTAATTGGCGCCCTCTTATCTTTTTCCACCGCTGTACAACCTACCGCCCCCAATAGATTATAACGCCCTATTTCCGGCATGGTAGTCCTTTGTCCAGAGGCAGACCCCCACCCTTCATGGATTGCCTCCAGTGTCCCCCTGCCATCCTCCCCAGGACCCCCAGCCCCAGAACCTGAACTAGGCTGGACCTAGTGACCCCCCACACATTGAGGTCCTCTGGGACTTGACCCGGCATCAATTCAGGCTCTCCGAGGGATGAGCGTCGGTCCCAGGTAGCGAGACTGCTGAGGATGAGTCAGATTCTTTGGAGTCTTCCTCATCACCTGGGGAGTCCTCAGATGGGGATGAACCTCCCAAGGAGGTACCAAGCCCCCAAGTGATCCCACTTTTATGGATGTCATGCACCACATCCAGTTCGTTATGGGCTGGGAGACGGAGGAGCAAGACCCAATGAGACTCCGCCTGGCTGTTTTATCTCAGGCAGTGGGATGCCCTCCTCGAGGTGGTGCCACCTTTGATTGATTCCTATGAGGATGTCACTAGGGCAGCCTGGAATTGCCCATCTACCACCCCTCCTCTGCCTAAGAAGGCAGATCATCTTCACCACACCCTGGCTGGCAAACACTTTTTAGGGAGACATCCTAAGGTGGATTCCATGGTGATTAATGCGGCACATAATTGTACTAAAAAGTCCAAGCACCTTTAGTGTCCTTCCCGTAGACTGGGAGTCTAGGCAGCTGAACCAGTGTGTGTTTGCATCTACTACTCTGGCTATCCGGGACCTGAATTATGTGGACCACATGATCCAATATCAAATGTTCTTTGGGACCAAGACAGGGACCTGATCCAGACCTTGCTGGAGGATCCCATAAAAGACGTAGCTCACCCAGCTCATAAAATTGGGCTTGGACTTTGGCAGTCATGTCCTCTGGGCTGCTTATGATGCTGTGGATGCCTCCAGGTGCAGGGCAGCTTCTGAGGTCTGCTTCCGGCACCATTCTTGGCTCCAGGTATCCGGCTTTGCCTCAGCCGTATAGTCCAGCATTTTGGATGCCCCCTTCTGGGATTTGGTCCATTTTGGAGGGGGGATGTCCAGGACATCATTTCCACCCTGCAGGAGTCGGGGCAGGCCCTCGAGTTGGTCCATTCGCTCTATAACATTCAGCCTAGAGCAGGCCAACATCAGGCCTTTCGCAGGTCCTCCCGTAAGCAATCTCAGAACTAGCTTGCCTAGAGCCTGTCCCTCCGGCTCAGTGGGGAAGGGGATTTTACTCCCACCTCTTCCTCGTCCCCCAAAAGACCAGGGATTTTCAGCCCATCCACCTAAGCCATCTGAATCCGTACATCTAGTACAAGTGCTTCAGGATGGTCACTCTCTAATGCTGTTACGCTTTTTGCACCAGGGGGACTAGCTCTGCTCTCTGGACATGCAGGATGCTTACCTGTACATCCAAATCTTTCCTGCCCATCATTGCTTCCTCCACTTCCACTTTTGTGGAGCCCGTTTTCAGTTCCGGGCCCTCCCTTTGGGACATTCTTCGGCCCAGGGAATATTTACCAAGTACCTGGCAGTAGTGTCAGCTGCTTTGTGGAGGCAGGGTTTCTATGCGTTCCCCTACCTGGACGATTGGCTGCTAGTGGCCCCCTCCCAGGATCGCCTGTTTCAGACTCTGAAATGCACATTCTGTGTTTTTTAGGCCTTAGGAGTCACTGAAAGTCTGCCAAAGTCCTGCCTGTCCCCTTGCTACTGCCTTCAGATACATAGGGGCAATCCTGGACACCAGCCAGGGCAAGGCCTTTTTGCCTGAGGACCAGGCAGAGTGACTGATGGAGCAGGCCAGTGTGGTTTCCTCCAGTCGACAGGTCCTCGCCAGGGTTTTCCTGCACCTTCTGGGCCACATGGCAGCAGCTATCGCCTCAGTTTCCCTGGCCCACCTGCATATGTGGGTCCTTAGTGGACCTTGAGGGTCCAGTGGGACCAACGCAAAGATGACCTGGACCAGTTGGTCCTGGTTTCTGACCCGGTTCGGAGAGTTCTGTTGTGGTGGTTGGATCTGGCCAGCCTTCTTCAGGGAGTCTCCTTTCAGCTCTCGACCCCCTGTCGGAGTCTCATGACAGATACATCAGGCCTGGGATTGGGTGCTCATCTGTCCAATCACCAGACCCAAGGTACCTGGATGGACGTAGAACAGGGTCTCCGTATCAGTGTCCTGGAGATGCAGGTGGTCCTTTATGCTCTGCAGACCTTTCATACTTATCTCTTCCTCAGTCCGCTGCTGCTGCAGACGAACAACATGTGTGTGGTGTATTACACCAACAAACGGGGGGGGGGTACCCATTCTTACTGCCTATGTCGGGAGGTGATAAGAGTCCAGTATTGGGCCATCAAGCACAGTCTGGAGCTCTCATACGTACACGTTCCAGTCATTCAAAATGTCTTGGCCGACAGTCTCAGCTGCTCCAGGTTGCGGGCTTGTGATGGGAGCTTCTAACCTCAGTGGTCAAAAATCTGACAGGTGGGATCATCCAGAGTTGGACCTATTTGTGGCCCCACTCAATGCAATACTGCCGCTCTTCTGCTCGCTTGATCCCAGTCTTGGGAGTTTTTTACGAGTCCCATTGTCCCTCTCCTGGAAGGGGAGGTTTCTGTATGTTTTTCCTCCCTTCCCGCTCCTACAGAGGGTTCTGCTCAGGCTCCTGTTGGAAGAGGTGGAGATGATTCTCATAGCCCTCTTTTGGCCATGTCAGATTTGGTTCCCCTTGCTACAACAACTGGCAGTGGAGCCTCTGGTGCCCTTTGTGCACCAGCTTGCTCTCCCAGGACCAGGGCACCCTGGTCCATCTGGACCTAAAGTCCATGCATCTCCATGTGTGGCTTCTGCGGACCTAGCTATTGACTGCTTCAGGGTGTCCTCTAGGGTCACAAATGTCCTGGTGGCTGCTAGGAAACCCTCCACCAGAGCCACTTATGCTATGAAATGGAAGCGTTTCACTCTGGGCTGCTGGTCGCCATTTCTTTATATTTATTTATTTATGACTTTGATAACCGGGTAAGTGCACTGATCCCAGGGACCGTTTTCAGGCATGACCCACGCCATAACACAATGGCTCAGGTGGCAGTGAATACAGTAGCAATAATTCATAGTTCAAGATTAGACATACCGATGCAATGACAGCAATAACAATGTACAGTTGTGGTGCAGAATCCCATTGTGGGACCAAGAAGTGCTAGACTACAGTATGACATATACATGGATTAAAAACAAGCAGCAGTTGTCAAACATCTGTACAAAGTATGTTCACATAAGTCCAGAGGGCATGCAGGATGTCGTATATACAAACAGGCAGGATAAAACACACGTAAATATATACAACAGTATGTACAAGGCAGTGAGGCCACATATGCAGCAGCTATACAGTATAAACGATGCGGACACAGTTGATGGCTTGGAGGTGACTAGCGTAGGTAGGTAGTTAACTCCTGGGAACAGCGGCAGGAGTACTGTGCAAGGAGCCAGGTTTTGAGTCGGGACTTGAAACTGGAGTGAGTGTCGATAGAGCAGAGTTCGTCCGGCTGGTTGTTCCACTGCAAGGGCGCAGCTGCAAACCAAGCTGTGCTACCCATATTGGTGGATACCCTGGGAACCACTAAAGGGGGAGTATCATTTGAACGGAGTCTGCGGTGCAGCGTATGGGTTTTCAGGAGGGAGGTTAGGGGGGATTCTTGACCAGTAAGGATGACACTGTCCACCATGCAGCAGATGGCTAGGTTGAAGCGGCCTTGCGGTGGTAGCCATCCAAGGGTGTTATAGAGGGTACAGTGGTGGGTGGGAAAAGGGGCCAGTAATGCAAAGCGGCAAGCACTGGTGTAGGCAGCGAAAAGTTTGCCCATGGCGGCAGCAGATGTCCTTGCATAGGTAGGCGAACAGTAGTCTAGGATAGGAAGGAGATTACCCTGGACTGTGGCGAGTCTGGCTTCAGGGGTGAGGTATTGCCTGAAATTGTAGGCGACACCTAGTTTCTGGTGGAACCATCAGACTAGGGAATTCACATGCTCCATATAGGTGAGGGAAGGGTCCAGCTGTACTCGTAGGTATTTGTAGGCGTTGACGTCCTGGAGGGCTGGTCCATCCGGGGAGGAAATGGTTAAAGGGGCATGGTTTTTAGATTTAGCAAGGAAGGGCTTTGATCCAAACAGCATAGATTGAGTCTTTTTGGCATCAACTAAGAGCAGGTTGTTTGAGAACCAGTTGTGGGCCGCAGCATAGTTGAGTGAGAGTACTGAGGAGATTGCGGCCGTGGATTTGTCACTGTGGAAGAGTACCAGGTCATCGGCGTACAGGAGAGAGTGGCAATTGAGGCAGTCAGAGGGAAGCAGGTTGACAAATAAGGAGATTAGAAGGGGACCCAGTATTGAGCCTTGGGGAACCCCCACAGAGGCAGGCAGTGTGGGGGAGCACATTTGGCCAGTACACACAAATTGTGAACGGCCAGAAAGGTAGATCTTACTTTGAGAGTGTTCCTTCAGTAGGTCATTACAAAAAGGACTGACGTCACCTGACATCGGGCCACACGGCAGACTTTTCTAGCAATCCCTGATGGGGGTACCGCCCACCCGACATCACGTGACTGATGTCAGCCTGACAGTATATAGTAGGCGGTCCCCACGCCCGCCCTCCAGTTCTTTCCTGCTGTCGCCTCGTGCTAGTCGCTTCGCAGACTCCATTCAGCGTCCAGAAAGTATTTTTTAGTGCGTTTTTCTAAAAACTCGCTATTTCATCTTTTAGTTTAAATAGTTTGTCTTCTCCGAAGAAAATGTACTCCAAGTGTGGCACTCAGATACCGCACAAAGATCTGCATTCCAAGTGTGTCATCTGCCTAGGCCCAGACCATCCAATCTCCTCCTGCCCCGACTGTCGGTCCTTCAGTTAGGCTACCAAAAAGCGGAGACAGCAAGCGTTGGAGGCCCATCTTCTCAAGGCCCGTCTACTTTCACTTGAGAAGAAGATGGACAAGCTTAGGGACTCGTCTGACAAATCTTCCCCTAAACAACACAAGGAGAAGACGAGGGAGCGGGCTCGCTCCACGGATGACGTCAGTCCCTCTACCAGCAAGGCCCAGCCACCATCGAAGCACCCAGGTAAGGAGAAACTTCATGCAGATAAGTCGGCCGCTGGCTCCTTCAGCGACCGCACTACACTAGCTGGTAAATCGGCCTCTGGCTCCTCCGGAGACCATCTGGTGGCCGTTAAGTCGATTCCCCTGGCTGGGGGCAGTCGCCCGGCCTCGGTCGTTAAGTCGGCCGGGGATTCTCGCCAGCCGAGCCACACCGCTAAGTTAGCCGCCCCCGCGACTGCCCTTTTCACCGCCGGGGCCTTCTGGCACTACAACCGACGTCCGGCGGGATCGAAGGAGACAGCCCGCTGCCTCCTGTTATTCCCTCGCCCGTGTCCTCTCATTCTACTTCGGACCGTCCGGCGAGGCTGAGGGGGTCGCTGGTGAACCAGCCGATTTCAGGGGTTCTTCCTTGCGCTCCCCTGCTGGGGACCAGGATCAGGAGGCTCCTCCTCGGCCAGACGGCCTTTCTTTGGAGGCCCCTCCTCAGCCCGAGGACGGACTGCAGGTGCTTCCAGTGCCGCCAGTCACTACAGTTCCAACGCCGGGACCGCTGGCCACTCCAACGCCGCCTGTTACCACAGCAGTCCCGACGCCGGGGACGCTGGCATCTCCAACGCCGCTGGTCCCTACAACAGTCCCGACGCCGGGCCCGGTGGTCAGGCCTATTCCATTGACCCGACTCCTACCACTGAAATCCTTCGTCCGGTGCTGACGCCGACCCCTCCGACGCTGGATCCTTTTCCAGCACTGGATCAGGTGGCGCCGGTGCCGATGTCTGTCCCTATAACATAGACTGTTCTGACGCCGGACCCTAATTTAATATATACCACAGCGGGTCTGACGTGGGTTCCCCCGATGTCAGGGCTGACGACGGGGTTCTATAACCGTCCCCTCACTGTCCCCCATTACCCACACAGGTATCCTGGGGATCCTTACCCGGAGGTTCCTGCTCCTGGATGGAGTCCAATAGGACAGTTTTTTCAGGGTTATCATCCATATACCCATTATATGGGTCCGCATGGGTATTACCCTCCGCCAGTTGCTGTTCCCCCTCCACCTCCTCCTCCTCCTCCCACCCCCAGCCTCAACCAACTCCTCCTCCACCTCCTCTGGCTATGCCGGATTTCAAGTCTTTCTTACAGTCTTGGTGGCAGGGAGCGAGGTCAGAGTTGGTTTTGGACCTAGAAGCAAGACTCCCACCTCCGCCACTTCATAGGTCCTCTTCCCTGAGTAGTTCGGGTCCGATTGTCCACCTCTTGGGGAAGATTCGACTGGACGTTCCCCTCTCTCGCTTTGAACGTCGTCCAGTGGAGGCGGCCGATGATGGTTCTGATGGGAGAGAGGACTCTTCGGAGGAGGAAATTGTGGAGGAACCCGAGCCGAGAGGAAAGACCTCACCGAAATCGCCACCTGAGGATCCTTCCTTCTCGTATCTCTTGAGGGCCCCCAGAGATTATTTCGATTGGGAGTCAGAGGAACAGGACCCAGTGAGACAGCGACTCGTGGAGCACCTCGATTTGGAGTCCCCGTCTCCAGTCCCAGTTCCTTCGTCAATGGCCCCCCCACCAAGACCTCACCACCACTGTCTGGCAGATGCCTCAGTCTATCTCGGCTGTTCCCAAGAGGGCAGACAGGCTTTACCAGGCGCCTAAGGATGCTCCGTTTTTGAAGTCCCATCTGAAGGCAGACTCCGTGGTCATTTCAGCAGCTCATGATAACTCCGCTATGCCCAAGCACTTGAGCACCACTCCTCCAGATAAGGAGTCGAGACAGATGGACCAGTTTGGCAAGAAAGTCTGTTCGGCCACGTGCACACTCTGCTCCCTTAGTTACATGGCCCATATGGTGTCCCACCAAAAAGCAACTATGGCCAGGTTGGAGGCGAAGGTCCAGTCTATGGATCCTTCACCTCTCAAGGAGGAACTTGCCAAGGATCTTTGCCTGTCCAGGATTTCTTTTAGGCATGCTTTACGGGCCACCTACGATTCAGTCGATTCCGTGGCCCGTACCTTGGCGACTGCTGTGGCCCTGAGACGGCATTCCTGGCTTTGCCTCTCTGGCCTCGCTAACGAGGTTCAGTCGGCGATTCAGGACGCCCCTTTCCAGGGCTCGGTCCTTTTCGGAGGAGACACCAAAGACATAATTACAGAACTACAGGACAAAAGTGTTGCCCTTAGATCTGTTCGGTCGATGTACCGATCGGGTGCACCTCAACGAAGACAACAGCAACCCTTTCAGAAGAGGACCTGATGGCAGGGTAAATCCGCTCAGGCGTGTCGCCAAGGCAAGTGGAAGGCCATGGGTACCATTACCACCCCCCCCCCAATCTCCAAGAGTCTGCGTCGGTTAGGGGGTCCTCCCCTGACCGACCCACCACTTCTTGACTCCCTGGCTCCACTGCCTCCTCAGCCTCTCGGCGAGAAGCAGGTGGGGGTGAGGTTCACTCTCCACGTGCAGGAGTGGAGGGAGATTACCTCAGACGAGTGGGTCCTGCAATTAGTGGCCTCAGGTCACACTATAGAGCTACTGGAAATCCCTCCGGGAAACCCTCCGGTGAAGTCCTCATACTATCGGGATCAGGCTTTCCTCGTTAAAGAGGAAGTAAATTCGCTCTTGCTAAAATAAGCAATCGAGCGAGTCCCTCCAGGGCAAACAGGGAAAGGCTTCTACTCCCATTTTTTCCCAGTTCCAAAAAAGACCGGGGACTACCGACCCATTCTAGATCTCAGTCAGCTGAATCATTTTGTAGAGTACAAGAAGTTTTGCATGCTGACACTACAGAGCCTTCTGCCGCTCCTATTGGAGAATCACTGGCTCTGCACCCTAGATATGCAGGATGCCTACCTACATATCCCTGTTTTCCCCAACCACCGTCAGTTCCTGCGTTTCCTGTTCCGGGGGGAGCACTACCAGTTCCGAGCACTCCCCTTTGGCCTGTCTTCGGCACCTTGGGTTTTTACCAAGTGCCTAGCAGTGGTTGCAGAGTTTTTACGCCGCAGGGGCATTGCAGTGTTTCCCTACCTGGACGATTGACTTCTAGAGGCCCCTTCCAGGGATGCATTATTGGGGGCTCTGTCGTTTACCCTGGACCTATTCAGTCGACTTGGGATCACTGTCAGCGTACCCAGATCATACCTCATCCTCACCCAGAGACTACAGTTTATTGGGGCGGTCCTCGACACGGTCCAGTGCAGAGCTTTCCTTCCTCAGGACAGAGTGGAGACTCTGGTCCACCAGGCCACCAAAGTGGCGTCTTGCCAGACCATCCTGGCCAGGGAAGTCCTTTGCCTGTTAGGCCTCATGGCAGCTTCCATATGTACCGTTCCCTTAGCCAGGTTCCACATGAGGATCACTCAGTGGTCCCTGAGGGTGCAATGGGACCAGCTTTTGGACACTCTGGAACATCCGGTCCTTATCTCCTCAGCAGTCTGGAAGAATCTTCTGTGGTGGATGAATCCACACAGTCTTTCCTTGGGTCTCCCATTTCGAAGACCAGCGCCCGTAGCCACACTCACCATGGATGCCTCGAACATGGGGTGGGGTGCGCATCTGGGGGAACACCAAGCCTAGGGACTTTGGTCTGGCTTTGAGCTCTCTCTTCACATCAATGTTCTAGAGCTCAGGGCAGTCCTGTATGCCTTACAGGCCTTTCAACCCCTGCTGCCCAAGGGATTACTGCTCATCCAAACGGACAATATGTCGGTGGTTTGGTACATCAGCAAACGAGAGGAACCCGGTCGTATCCTCTTTGCAGGGAAGCGACCAGGGTGTGGAACTGGGCAGTCCTGTACCACTTGTCCCTAGTGGCCATGTATGTACCGGGAGTTCTAAACGTCCTGGCGGACAATCTCAGCAGATCACGGACCCCCGCTCACGAGTGGGAACTTCATCAGGAAGTGACGGAATCCATCTTCCAAAATTGGGGGCGGCCGGAACTCAACCTATTCGCCTCTCAATTCAATGCAGAACTTCCCAAGTTTTGCTCACTCGTTCCAGAGCCAGGTGCTTTCTGGAGTGACACATTCTCTCTATCCTGGACAGGGAAATTTTTATATGCCTTCCCTCCATTTCCCATTCTGCAGAGGGTCCTCCTCAAACTACAGACTGAGAAGGCCAAGATGATTCTCATTGCTTCTCTTTGGCCGAGACAGATTTGGTTCGCACTGCTTCAGCAGCTATCCAGGGAACCACCAGTTCCACTTCCATTGACACACAACCTCCTTCCTCAGGATCAGGGTCATCTGGTCCATCCGGGGCTCAGGACCCTGCATCTGCATGCATGGCTCCTGCAGACATAGCCATCTCTCGCTTTGGGGTATCCTCTCGACTGGCACAGGTCCTTGTCGAAGCCAGAAAACATTCCACCCATTCCACTTATGCATTGAAGTGGAAGCGGTTTTCCATTTGGACGACCGCGAAGGGCTGGAACCCTTTTTCTTGCTCGGCCCCACAAGTCATGGAATACATGCTTCACTTATCGGACTCCGGTCTAGACTGTTCCTCTCTGAAAGTGTATCTCTCTGTTATCTCGGCGTACCACGAGCCGGTGGATGGTAAACCCCCGTGGCTTAGTTGGATATCTCAAAGACCTTTTTGAAAGAGATTCTCCATCTGAAACCCTCCATCCTCAGCCCAACACCACTATGGGACCTGAATTTTGTCCTGGAAAAGATCACCTTGCCTCCTTTCGAACCAGCAATGAGCTATGACCTATGTTTTCTATCTTGGAAAGGGTTATTTCTGGTTGTCATCACTTCAGCTCGAAGAATTTCGGAGCTTCACGTGTTGGTTTGTAAGGAGCCTTATCTTATTTATCACCGGGACAGGGCGGTTCTCAGAACCCATCCGAGGTTCCTTCCAAAGGTGGTGTCGGAAGCTACTCTGAACCAATCAGTAGAGCTTCCAGTATATTATCCAGCTCCTGCTAAACAGGGGTGAGGCACTCCTCCATACGATGGATGTGCACTGGATTCTCCGATGTTACACACACCGAACCAAAGACTTTCGCTCTTGAGACCAATTGTTTGTCTCCTTCGCACCTCGAACTCGAGGCAAACCGGTTTCCAAGCAGGGCCTTTCCAAATGGTTGTGCAACTGCATCAGATACTGTTATCAAAAGTATGACAAACCCCTCTGGGGTGTTATCAGGGGTCATTCTTCTAGGGGCATGGCCGCTTCTGCAGCCTTCCTTTGTAATGTTTCTGCAGCGGATATTTGTGCCACCGCTACTTGGAGTTCTGTCCATACCTTTACCAAGTATTATAGTTTGGACATTGCTTCTAGGCAGAGGGCTGGCTTTGGCCTAGCTGTCCTGCAGCGTCTGTTGTTCTAGGCTGGGTCCTTTTCGGACCTCAGTCTTTTCCGCGGATTTTGTTTTGCCCGCTCCCTAGTTTCTCCCGGTCTCTCCTTAGAGGGACTGCTTGGGACTCTGTCCTATTTGTGATGACTTACTGAAGGAAACCTTTCGAAGTAAGATAGTACAGTTATGTAGGAACTTACCGTAACAGTAGATCTTTGAGAGAGGTTCCTTCAGTAGGTCATATTTTTCCCTCCCTCCTTCCCCTCATTTTAATTTTTACAGGGTCTCTAATCCTGTTCGCTCCTGCTGTTAGGCCTCACCCTGGCTCCTGCAGGAGGATTGGAGGGCGGGCGTTGGAACCGCCCACTATATACCGTCATGCTGACGTCAGTCACGTGACGTCAGGTGGGTGGTCCCTCCCCCCCCCCGTCAGGGATTGCTAGAAAAGTCTGCTGTGCGGCCCGATGTCAGGTGACGTCAGTCCTATTTGTGATGACCTACTGAAGGAACCTCTCTCGAAGATCTACTGTTACAGTAAGTTCCTACGTAACTGTACTTTTGCAAACCAATTTGTGACTGTCTGAGAGCAGCCTAGGAGGCTAAGCTTGGAGGTAAGGGGGGCATGGTTAATCATGTCGAATGCCTTGACATCGAGGAGGACTGCCCCAGTGGATTTACCATCATCCATGTTAGAGAGGATGTGGTCGGTCGGAAGGGCTAGGACAGTGGCAGTAGAATGTTTTTTGCGAAAGCCATGCTGTTGGGTACATAGGAGGCTGTATTTGCCTAAGTCCTCGGTGAGTTGGTTGTGAACCGCTCACTCGAGTAATTTACTAAGATGAGGGAGGATGGATATTGGACGGTAATTATCGGTGGATTTGGGGTCGCCTGATTTGAGAATGGGGATCACCCTGGCTGTTTTCCATGGGTCAGGCATTGAGGTGGTGGAAAGGGCAAGGTTAAAGATGAAACTATCTGCTTGAGGAATACCGGAGATAGGCCCTCAGCTCCAGGGGAAACGTGGTTAGGTAGACCTTTGAGTAGTTTAATTGTGTCTCATATGGAGAGGGCTTTAAAGTAGAAAGGGGGAGGTTGCTGGTGAGTTGCAGGGCTGGGTGTGGATAGTAGTGGATCATGTGTAGGGGCTTGGTCTTGTGGTCGGACCATTAAGTGTTTTTTTAGGTACGTAGATAGGTTGGTGAACTTGCAATTAAAAACACTGGCCACATTATGTGAGTTGGTAAACGGCCTATCCTGTGAGTTTACATGTGGGGCAGTTTTGCTAGAGCGGGGTTTTAGAAGCGAGCTAATAGAGTCCCAGAATTTCCTCGGGTCCCCGAGGTTGGTCTTTAGTAGGTTGCCTAAGTGGATCTGTTTCAGAGATTTGGCCTGTTGTTTACATTTATTTCTCAAACGTCTGTAGGCATCCCAGAGGGCAGGAGAGGGGGTTGTTTTGTAAGTGGACCAGGCACAGTCTTGGGCCTTCATAAGGGTAAGGAGGTCCTTGGAGACCCAGCACGAGCTCCCGCCCCTTACCCGGCTGGTTGTGGCAGGGAAAAAGTGGATGGTTAGTAGTGTCTGGGTGAATGTAGAGACTGCTGGGCTGCATCAGTGGAAGAAAGAAGCACAGACCAGTCCAAACACTGGGTCTCTTCGAGATTTGTGGGGTCTGGGCAGGTGAAGTTTCTGAGAGATAGGTATTTAGATGGAGGGGGCTTTAATTTGGAGTACCAGAGGAGGTAAGTCGGTGAGTGGTCACTTATAGAGTCAACCATGGTGCCAGCGTGCAGTGCAAGTTCCTCCCTGTTTATGAGGACCCAATCCAGTAGAGTCTGGGTGGCCATGCGGGGATTTATTCTGGTGGGGAGAGTTATCGCCTGCACCAGGTTGTGCTGCTTTAACAGGGATACACAGGCTGATAGCAGCTTAACCAGTTTAGATTAAAATCTCCAAGAAGGATGGATTCCCTATGAGGAGTTAGAGAACTCGGGCCCTGGAGGAAGCTAGTGAGTCCATCGGTCCCTAACGTGGGAGGGTTGTAGCAGCAGCCGATATAACGCTTTTTGCAGGATCCCAGGGTCAGTTCGATGAGTAACCATTCGCATGGCAAGGAAGGGTCAGAGCGAAAGACTATGTTAGCTGAGAGTGGTTCCATAAGAAACAGGGCCACACCGCCTCCCTTTTTTCATTCCAGGCCCGTCAAGGCATAGGTGGGAGTAGCCAAATAGTTGGAAGGTGTTCTCACCTTTCACCTGCCCGGTGAATCAGGTGTTAGAGTACCTTCTTTCTCTTTCAGATTCAGGCTTGTGGTACTCCTCACTTAAGGTGCACCTTTCTGACATCTCTGTGTACCATGCACCTATCGAGGGCAAAACTGTTGCTCAGTTTGAAGTGTCCCGCACATTCCTGAGGGGCATTTTGCATCTGAGATCTCCCATTTGGGACCCGGTCCCTCCATGGGACCTCATCTTTATGTTGCAGAAACTCACTTTACCTCCCTTTGAGCTGGCTGCGAGTTACAAGCTGTGCTTTCTGTCATGGAAAGTGTTCTTTTTTTGTTGCTGTTACTTCTGCTCAAAGGATTTCCGAGCTCCAGGCTGTTAGGTGTAAAGAGCCTTATCTAGTTTTCACAAAGACAGGGTATCTTTGCGTACGAATCCTAAATTGTTACCTAAGATGGTGTCGCAGTTTACTTTCAATCAGTCAATCCACCTTCCAGTTTATTTTCTTGAGTGTACTAATCAGAGGGAGGCCTTGCTTTGTACTTTGGACGTACATAGGATTTTGCGGTACTACATGAACAAAGCCTTTCAGGAAATCTGACCAGTTTGTTTGTTTCATTTGCCCCCAGAGAGTTTGGGCGCTTCTGTTAACGGTGTTTGTCTAAGTGGTTAGTGAATTGCATTATTGGTACTGCAGGTACAACAAGCCCCTTCTGGGGGTGATCAAGGACCATTCCACCAGAGATATGGCTGCCTCCATGGCTTCTTTCAGGAATATGTCTGCTGCGGACATCTGTGCAGCTGCCACCTGGAGCTTTGTCCACATCTTCACCAAGCATTACATCTTAGACATCTTCTCTCAGCGCAGGGCTAGTTTCAGCCTCGCAGTCCTTCAGGGTCTGATCTCCTGAGTTCTTGACTGCTGATCTGTCCTCCTCCTGGTGTTTTTTGTCCTGGTGTTACCTGGCACTACTTGCCATAGAGTAATTCTGGCTAAGGCCTGTGTTGAATGTTAAGCTCTTTCTTGCTGAAATCCTCCAACTGTTATTTTAAAAGTGCTAAGATCGTACCTCAGCCTTGCATAGTGTAATTCTGGCTAAGGCCTATGTTTAGTGTTAAGCTCTTTTTTGCTGAAATCCTCCGGCTGTTATTTTAAAGTGCTAAGTTCATATCTCAGCCTTGCATAGAGTAATTCTGGTAATGAACTACATATAGTGTTAAGTTCTTTTTGCTGAAATCCTCCAGCTGCTGTTTTCCTCTCTCTTCCATACTGAAAGCCGCAGCTCCCGCTACGGCGAGCGACCCTAGGCTTCCATGTATGTACTTCTCCCTCCTATCCCTATAACTTCCCCTCCCAGCTTAAATTTGAACCACTTTTGTGTAGCCGAAACTCCGGCGCCACTTGCTTGGGCGACCCCCACTTGCATATCCCTTCTGGCTCCTTCCTTAACTGCTTTCTCTCTCTCTCTCTCTCTCTCTCTCTCTCCCCCCCTCCTTCTTTTCTCACCCCCCCTCCATTGTTCCACGAGAGTCGCC
The DNA here is from genome assembly GCA_016271365.2 of Neoceratodus forsteri. NCBI lineage: Eukaryota > Metazoa > Chordata > Ceratodontiformes > Ceratodontidae > Neoceratodus > Neoceratodus forsteri. The sequence continues at coordinate 839,468,511 of CM028134.1, forward strand.
CCCTGTTTACGCCTCTGGCCCTGTCTGATTAACTTCTTCCTAACCCTCACCTCTCTCCCCTTTCTCGCGGGACACACGCCTTGAGCGGGTGCTCTGCCACATCGGATCGGCCCGGAATCAAGTCAGCTGGGAATCTCCATCTGCCTGCCTGCCTACCCTGACCCAGGTATGGCCGTAGTCTACCATGGAAGCCGCTCTCACTAGCCAGTTCCATGGTCGGCAGCCCCAGCTTGGACCCGGCTACTCATTGGTCAGCTCACGTCCCTGCTGTCTGCTGATTGGCTTACCTTTTCTACTTGGTTTACAGTGCTTCTTTTCAAAGTGGAACTGTGCCTTCTCCTGTAATACAGCTTTCTCCTGGTTCTTTGGGACTCAAACAGGAGCTTAGCAATATATTTTGTCCCACACCACCTTCCCCGGCCCTGACCTCTATTAAATAGGCCAAGGCCCTGCCCCCTAGTTGTTACTGTGCTCAATTCTCCCCTTAAAGGGAAGCTGTTCCAAACTCCTCTCTCTGCAGTGTACTGCCCGTCTGCCTCTTACGGATCGAACTTCCTCTCCCTCCCCCCTCCCAGTAATGCTGACCCTCTACTTCCTTCCCCCTTTCTTGGTGCTGTCCTTCATCTCCCCTTTCTCCACCTCACCCACTGTAAAAACCTTCCCGTCCCTGCTACCTCCTACATCTTTGCTATTACCCCCTCCGCCCCATTTGAATTATGGTTTTATTTTTCCCTCTTCCCTCCAGCCTCTCTTTTTTTTTTTTCTCTTCTGCATCACTTTGCATATCTTCACCATCTTATCACCTTCGCTCCCCCACCATCCTCCTCCTCTTCCCTAATCTCCTACCTCCATTTCAAAAGTTATAATTTTCACTACTTCATCCTTGCCCTCCTCCTCTTGTCTGGTAACGTCCATCCAACCCTGGCCCTCTCCATTTACTCCCCTCTGCTATTCCCCCCCAGCTCCGCTACAACAAACCCCACTGGCCCTTTGATCATTCCCAATGGATTGAAACTTCTTCACCTAAACATCCGCAGCCTATTACCCGAAATTGATCTCATCCAAACACTCGTGGTATCTCACATATTTCTAGCACTTCAAGCTTTTTCCAAATCTGTTCAGAACAAAGTGGTACAGGTCAGAACAGACAACACCACCACAATGTGGTACATCAACAAGCAAGGAGGCACTCGGTCTATGGCCTTGTGCACCGAAGCAATGAAGTTGTGGTCTCTGGCTTACTCCCTGAACACCTCCCTCACGGCAGTTCACCTCCCAGGCAAGGACAATGTCCTGGCAGATGCCCTCAGGAGGATTTCCCAGGGCCATCACGAATGGTCACTGGACCTCCTGGTCTTGGAGGTGATATTTTCCAGATGGGGCACCCCGCAGATGGATCTTTTTGCAGCCCCAGATAATCACCAACTTCCCCTTTTTCGCTGCAGGCCCCCAGTGTTGGGCTCAGTCCCCCTGGATGCATTAGTTCTCAATTGGGAAGGGAAGTTTCTCTATGCTTCCCCCCCTTCCCTCTCCTGTTCAAAGTGCTAGTCAAAATCAGATCTCAACCCTGCAAGATGATCCTGATTGCTCCAGACTGGGCCAGACAGCCCTGGTATCCACTCCTATTGTCCTTAGCAGTCCATCTTCCCCTGTGTCTTCCCAGGAATTACAACCTGTTAACCTGTGCTCAGGGGAGGGTTTGGTACCCGAACCTCAAATCTCTCAATCTCAAGGCCTGGCTCTTGAAGAGTTAGAATTTGCTAATTTACACCTCTCCCAAGGTGTAATGGATATCCTGAAGGCTGCTAGAAAACCTTCCACCAGGTCTACTTATAATTCAAAATGGAAAAGATTTTCCATATGGTGCTCTGGGAAGCATATTTCCCCAGAATCTGCTGATCTGCCCACAGTCCTTGATTATATGGTCCACTTAAATAGCTTGGGGCTGAGACCAGTTACACTGAAAGTGCATCTGGCAGTTGTGTCTGCTTTTATCTCAGCAGGTAAGCCCTCTCCTCTTTCAGCTCACCCTGTATTCTCCAAGTTTTTCAAGGGATTGCTTCACACCAACCCTCCATTCAGGGGCCCTGCCCCTGCCTGGGACCTCAATGTTTGCATTGCTCAGCTTATGCAACCCCCTTTTGAGCCTTTATCTTCAGCAGAGCTTGAGTACTTGACTTGGAAGACTGTGTTTCTGGTAGCCATCACTTCTGCCAGACTCATAAGTGAATTACAAGCTTTGTCAGTGGAGCCTGATTTTATCTCCTTTCATAGAGATAAGGTGGTCCTCAGGACTAACAGGAAGTTCTTGCCTAAGGTGGTTTCAGATTTCCACCTTAATCAATCTGTGTCTCTTCCAGTGTACTTCACTGACCATTCCTCCTCTGGCGAGAGGAGGCTGCACAGTTTAGATGTGAAAAGAGCCCTTAGTTACTACATAGAGCGTACCAAGGGTCACAGGTTTGACTCCCTCCAACTGTCCCTCACTTATGGTGAGGTTGGTAAAGGGAAACCAGCCACTAAAAGATCCATTGCTAGGTGGATTGTCTCTTGTATCCAATTTTGCTATGAAAAACTGGGTAAGGTTAGTCCCTCAGGCATGAGGGCTCATTCTGCCAGAGGTACAGCTGCTTCAATGGCTGCTGCCAGGGACATCCCTGTTCTAGAGATATGTCAAGCAGCTACCTGGAAAACAGTTCACACTTTTACCAAGCATTACTCCCTGGACATCCAGGCTAGGAGTGATGCTTGGTTTGGCAGAGCTGTGCTTCAGAGCCTATTTCCTAAGTAGGTTCTGTCCCTCCTCTATGGAGGTACTGCTTTGTAGTCTGCATATGTCAGAATATAGCAAGACTTCATGTTGTTTGAAGAAAAAATTACTCACCTTAGTAATGTTGTTTCTTCTAATGGAGTCTTGCTATATTCTGACCTCCCTACCTCCTCTCAGAACCTCTGTTTTTTGGGATGTGGGTGGGCAGTGCAGTGTTGGCACTTAGTAGGTGCCCACCTTTTTGTTTTCACCCCTTCTTTTCTTGGGGTGAGTTGGTGTTGTGTTTTTCATTTTTGGGTCTCTTGACTTGAGTCTTTGTTTTGGGACCAAAAAATGTGTTTTATGTTTAGTAGCCAGTTGGCTAGTGTAGGTTTACAGCTTCCACACAGGACCTTAGTGAGTTTAGCTCGTAAAGATCTGACGGTTTGAGTTTGAAGAACAACAGACAGAGTCTCAACCGAGCTCGAGCTCAGTGTTCCATGCCTGTCATGGAAAGTTAACTCTTTCACCTCCGGGCAGTTCGAAGGTTGGGACTCACTGCATATGTCAGAATATAGCAAGACTCCATTAGAAGAAACAACATTACTAAGGTGAATAATTTTTTCTTTCTGAGTATTGTATATCGACTGTTGCATATTTTAAAGTATATGATACTAAGGGGACACATGATGGCCTAGCATGTGATACCGTATGTTTCACAATGAGTGGGCAGAGACCTCTGCTCACGAGTGGTGGAGCGTAGCGGAGCCACGAGTGAGGGTTCCAAGGTCACTGTCCACGAGTTGTGATACATGGATATCACAACGGGACATCACATATCCATTTTATACTATAGGGCTCCAGTTTTTCTTACTTTTTTTTGTTTTGTTTTGTTTTAGTGGTGTGAGGAGGGGAAAGTGACGTGTACACTGTGTTGATAACCAGAGATGATGTGTACACAGTGGTTGATATCTTCACAGTGTACACATCATGATCTGGTTATCACACTGTGGTTGTGATGCAGCTTTTTATGTGATAGCATAACACTTTCACCCCATTGTATAATAAAAAGTAGTTACTCCTTGTATATGAATGATGCATTGCGGAAAAGAATGAGTATATTTTTTTGTATTGATTAAATTCTCTCCAAGGGTCGACAAGTCCCAAATCTGTTTTAAATCCTATTATTATTCTTCTAGCATTGTTTTATGAATTATCTAATTTTGTGGTTTTATCTATTGGTTCTAGTGCTATATTGAAGTCTCCCCCTATTATATAAGGCTGTTCAAATGTGATTAATGTTAAGAAAAAATGTATTAAAGAATTTTGGGTTGTCATGATTTTGGTGGGGGGGGGGATTGTAGCTATAGTAAGTTTACAATTTAATATTTGTGTTTGCATTATGATATAACGTCCCTGTGGATGTATTACATTATTTTTTATTTTAGTTATTCATGATTTATTTTTAAAGGGAAACTGTACAAATCAGGCAGCTCCTACCCGCGTCAGGTGTACCCTTCGGTTTAGCTCTAGCCCACAAAAGTGGCATTTTTCTTGCACCGCTCAGGTGTTTATTTTATTTTGTAAAAGTCCGCAAACTGGAAGTGTGGTGGACGCTGGGGAGCTCCATTAAGTGTAATGATGCGTGGCTGCTCCGCTCACTTGTATTGAAGCAGGGGCAGCGCGCTGTACACTAATGGGCTTCCCACCTCATACACTTCGGTTTGTGGTTTCATCAGCTGCTGTGATCTGCGTAATAAGACTAAGCAGAGATCGCCTGCAGTGGGCACTATTCATTCAATTCCATAACTCATAATTACTCTCCTCTCATTTCTGGAGTACTGAGACAGCAGGCTTGGACCCCACCTATTAGTGAACCATGTTTTTTCTCGTTCCGTTATGTGTATTTCTTGAAGCATAGAAATGTTAGTGTTTTCTTTCCATAAATGTTATAATTTTATTCTGTTTTGTTCATATTTGTATCCCTTTAACATTCAGTGTTGTTATTGTTAGGTTGTTACTTATTATAATGAACTTTTCTTCCTTCTGGCCATCTGTCTTTCGCGTCTGTTATATAAATTTTGTTTTTCATAAGTTGCTTTCCTGGACCCCTTCAAGAATTATATTTAGAATTTTTTTTCATTCCGTAACAGTGGTTCCTTCTTAGAAACTGGGATCAGTCCATTTTGAATGACCAGATACAACTATGTTTGGGGAGGGGGATTGTGCACAGATAAGATAAAAAAATAGTCTGCAAAGTTTAAGTTTGGGGTAGTATAAAAATGCAGTACTACTCCCAAATGTCAATGGCTTTCAAAGTTTAATCTATTTAAGTGTACACCACAACCTGCCCCACCCCATCGTAATCTCTCTCTGTTGACAACGCTATAGCCTCGTTTCCTACTTAGCATTCTGAGTTTGCTGTTTTGGGGGTAACTTGATTGTGGTGGATCCAAAAAGTAACCGACTCCAGGAGTTTTTATGTTTAATGATGAGACATGGGGAACGTTTTAACTCCCAGACAGAAAAAATGTACTGTCTGTATTTTGCTCCAGTACATCTATTACAAAACTGCCCGCACTTTGAAAGCGAACCTTGAGACACAAAGAAAAAGAAGCGATTGACAGTCAACACAGGAAGTAATATCACTTCCAGTGTTACTTCCTGTGTTGACTGTCATTCAGTTCTTATGTTTATGTTCTAAGCCTCATTTTCATAATATATGTGACTAGGGTCCATGGTGAATAGTGTCTTAAGTTTGTTTTAATGTTACCGTAGATTTGGGCATCGGTTTGTCTCTGGGTACAGGTACATATATATATCAGTTGTATGGTAGTAACTGTGTAATAACAGGGTGACTTTTAGTATTATCACGTAACATACATGTGATAAGTAGGTAGTTTCACTGTAACTGTTATTATGCAGTTACATAATCAGCTGTTTGCATAGCTACATGGTAATAATAGTAGTCACATTTAAAGGTTTGGGCATCGCTTTATGTTTCAGGGCACATGTTACATGGAAGCTATCTGGTAGTAACTGTATAGTAACAGAGTAACTAGTGGTATTACCATATAACCACACAACACCAATAGTTACTGTACCCTGTAATTATATAGGTACTACCATATAACTGCCATGTAACCCCTGCCCGAAACCGTAATCCAGATTCAGTCTGGGCATGATACTAGAACCAGAAAAGAAAGGTCTGCCTTCTTGACATGGCATCTGCCTCCATTTGCTCAGAGGCATCTTAATTTTGTAGTTTTTCAGTACATAAGCCCTTCAGTAGTTTCACAGCATGAATTTAATAGTGCAGCAACAATGTATTTAAAGAAAAGCAGCATGCCAATAAGTTGATCTGCTCCTTTTGTGTCTACAAAGGTCACACACAGTCAACTCAGTGCTCTAATCACTAGATCGCATTTGCCTTCCCTTTGAATCGGTAGGTAACAGTCTAGTTCCTGAACACCTGATACCAGTAGTCAAGTCTATTTGCTATAGCATCTTTTGTAAGTGTGTGAAGAGTTACGAGGGAAAAGTATAGTTAAAAGATCAATTACAGAGATACTTCATCCAAAATACATCATATAAATACTTAGTAAATGCATCATTTGTGGAGTGTATAGCTTTCAAATGTTGGAGTGAGTACAAAGCAATAAAAACTTGGAACAGTTTTATGCAACGGAAAAAAGATTAGGCTTGAATAAGAACCTGAAATGTGTAAAGGAGTCAGAAGACTAGATTTCTCTATCCGTATGTTTCCATAAATTTATTAAGTGCTTTGTATTACAGATGGAAGTAACAGGTATTATTTACCCAAGTTAAAATCTGTTAATCCAGTTTCAAGAGACAACTACAAACTGTACCTTGCCAAGCAGTGTCCCGGCACAAGACTCTTGGTCCAAGTGTGTAAAAGAAAGGTTGTAATAAAGCCGTTTTATTTATTCATAGATAAGTAAATACATTTGGGATCAAATTATTGGTATGTACTTTACTTCCAGGTGTGTCCTGTTACTGTCATAATTACTTTAGCAAAAATTATATAAATTACAGATGCTTAACTTTTTTTTGTTTAGGGATGCATTTACATATGTCCAAGAGAGAAGATTCTGTATAAATCCTAATGCTGGATTTGTCCATCAACTTCAGGTAATCCATGTTGCTTTATAGGCTTCCAACAATAAAACAGCAGGACAGCATAGGCCATTTAAAATGCAGCCTGCTTTTGGTGTTGACGGCTATATGTAAATGAATCCTAAATGGTAGTGTCTTTGAAGCCCTTAAAATGTGCCAATGGAAACAAGTAATTGTAAAAACCTGTCGGCACTTTTTTGTTCTTTGTCACTCCAGTCTAACTCCCACCCCCACTAATATTACACCACTGGGCCTACTGCAGACTTCCTTCAGTTGCTGCACCCTGATGTATTTTTGGATCCCCCATCTCCAGTTGTAAATTCTACAGATGCCCTGTACAATCCAGAGTGGTGCTAGGGACTTATGGAATGGGTGACGGGCCACTGGGGTGTGGTGGTGGTGGAGGAGGGGCATCATGCTTTTGTATTCCTCATTTTGTAACTTGTGTTAACCCTTCCTGCCTTTATTGCATGATACCAGCCCCACTGTGACTGATCTTCCGGGGGGAGTGAGTGAGGGGGAGGGGGCAGTCCATCAAATTCCTCCCTTCCACCAGCTCAGTGGGGATGCTGTCACCCCATTTTCTTAAGTTTCAGAAGAATTGATTCCCTCCCCTGGCATGTAAGTGAGCTGTCACCGCACCATGCCCCACACTCCATTAGCCCTTTCTGGGAGTACAACGTTTTGCTCAAATGTAAGTTTCCTGTATGGCAGCACAATGTGCTACGCCAGAGACACCAGACTTAGTTGTCAGCATCATCTTTGAAAAACTTGTCTGTTGTAGCTCTGTTTCAAGTTGTCCTTTTTGGATTCTCAGATCTGATTGGGACATGTTTGCAGTGTCACCCCATACCACAAAGTAGTAGAGATCTAGAAATTTCCATGTATCCGTGTACACAAGCCTTGTATAGAATAGCACTTTTAAGGAATACCGATTCACTGTGGCATTCTCAGTGTATGGGTTCTTTTTTTTTTATTTTTTTTAAACTCTCTATTTATATCATTTTTTCATTTTAAGGAAAGGGGAAAGGTTATGGGACACAGAGCATCATGTTTATAATGTTATTATTCACATCATAAACTAGCATAATAATTATACATAGTACGGAGTTTGCTGAATTGATGCAAAGAAAATAATAGAAAAAAAAGCATATTGACAACAAAAAGCAAGCACCACTATCCCTAGACAATGAATTAAGAATCAGTACTATAAAGCAGTGTCAGAAAATCATGAAGGGGGTGTGATCTGCGTGCTGTCGGGGGGGTGCACCACTTGGTAACTGTTAGAGTGCTATCTTATTTCATCCCACCCAGGGTCAGTGATTCCCTATAAGGGGGAGGGATATGGGCCATGCAGCTCACCACGAGGCACCGCACATAAATGGGGGAATTTGTAAAGGTCTCCTCAAGGGGCCAGGTCTGGTCTAGATTGTGCAATAGAAAGGAACCATTTGGTCCACCTATTCATTAATTCCAGAAGTTTATTTTGAAGGCAGGCTGTCATATGCTCCAGTTTATAGATGTCATAGATGGTATCCTCCTACGAGGTAATACTGGGGGCTTCTGGTCGTAGCCAGAGCTGGGTGATACATTTTTTAGCTGTGCTTAAAAGGATGCCAGGGAGGTATGCCTGCTGTAGGTTTTTAAAGTGTCTAGGAAAATGCAGTAATAGGGCTATCTCTGAGGAGAGGGAGCCTAGATCTGGGAAGAGGTCAACCAAACTGTTTCCTATCCCAGCCCAGAATGGAGCCAGTATTGGGCATGACCAAAATATGTGTGAGTGGGTAGCGACCGCACAACCGCAGTGTTTCCAGCATTCCGAGTTCTCTGTTTTCATGATTTTGGCAACTATCTGGGGAGTATGGAAGTAGTGGGATACCACCTTCCAGGAATATTCTCTCCAAGAATAAGAGTTGGTTACCTTATGTTGCCTCCTCCATATAAAGAGCCAGTCACTCTGCCAAAATTCCACCTGGAGCTCAGCCTCCTAGTGTGTCTGTACTGACTCCATATTCTGGGGAAGAGTATCCTGCAGGGTTTTATAAATCTTTGAGACTAACTGGCTATGGTTGCCTCCAGCTGCCAGTTGGGTAATGAGGGAGTGTATAGGAGGGACTGTCCTCGCAGTCGCATCTAGACCTATTCTAGAGCTGTCATAGTGACGGATTTGGAGATAGCGAAAGAAGTCTCTGATTGACAGAGTAGTTTTGCCTCAATTGCAAGAATGATCGAAATATGCTGTTATCAAAAAAGTGGTGTGTCTGCCTTAAGCCCAGCCTAGCCCACCTTAAAAATGTGGCGTCTGTCCATGCAGGGCTCCAGGAGCGATTCTTAGCCGGGACTCCTAACCACACTGCCGGGAATTTATTTTTCGAAAGTGAGAGGAAGGATGACCAGCTTTTCAGTAAGGCTTTAGTGAACTGGGAGCAGGTGTCCGGCTGGTTAAGGGTATCAGGTTGGAAGACTAGGTATGCATCTAGTGGAGTGTCAGCCATGGCCCACTCTAAGGAGAGCCAGAATGGAGTTAATGATTGTTAGAGAAACCAGGTAGACAGGTGGGTAAGTAGTATTGTAATCCAATACCTATAGAAGTTTGGTAAGGCCAAACCTCCCCGTTCTTTTGGAAGCTGAAGTTTGCTTAGGGCTGTGCGTGGTTGAGCACCAGTCCAAATACATTTTCTGACTAGACGCTCCCATACCTGGATATCCTGTGTCTTCAGGGGAATCTGGATATTTTGCATTATGTAAAGCATTTTTGGGAAAGAGTTCATCTGTATAGCTTGTACTCTAGAGATTCAGGAGAGGGGGAGGGGGTCCACCTCTCAAGATCCAGTCTGATTTGTGAAAGAGCAGCTATAATGTTTAGTAAATATATAGTATCTATTTTTTGAAGTATTTAATACCCAAATACGTGATATACGGTTTATTCCATTTGAAGAGGAGTCTAGTTTCTAAGTCTATAGGTATTGGAGATTGGATAACTGGGGCCTCTGATTTATTTTGGTTAGTAATGTATCCAGATAGTGATTCTCTTTACCAGGGAGGAAAGCAGAGATGGGAGGGATTATTCTGATTTAGTAATGTATAAAAGGAGATCGTCCGCATAGTATGCTATTTTATTATGTGCTTCTTGTATGTGGTATCCGTGAATGTGTGCATTTTGTCTAAGGAGCTGTGCGATTGGCTCTACAAAAATAGCAAATAAGTACGGAGATGGGGGGCAGCCCTGCCTTGTGCCGCAATGCAAATTAAATCTGCCTGAATGGGTGCCATTTAATTTAACTGTTGCCTCCGTGTCCGTATATATGTCTATAATTATATTTTTTAGAGAGAGTGGGGAAAATTAAATTTAGTTAGTGCTGTCTGAAGAAAAGTCCAAGACACCATGTCGAACGCTTTCTGTGCATCTAAACTAAGAAGTAGTAGAGGGGATTTTGTGGATTGGGTGTGGTCTATAAGGTATAGGGTACGTTTAATATTGTCGGTGGTCTGCCGACCTTTAATAAAGCCAGATTGATCCGGATGAACAAGGGTGGGAAGGATATCATCAAACCTATGGGCTATAAGACTAGTGTACAGTTTACAGTCCTGGTTAAGAACCGAGATGGGGCAGTAAGAATCGCACAATTCTGGGGGCTTTTGTGGTTTAAGTATCACTTAAATAGCCGCCTGTCGCCAGGATGTGGGGAATGTACAGGTGGTATGGCCTGATTGTATGACTTGTAATTTGGGAAGACGGATCAAGTCCCAGGTTCCCTTGTAAACTTCTGGGCTGTAGCCATCAGAGCCTGGGCTTCTCCAGTTTTTGATGGCTGTGTGTAATTCGGGTTCAGAGACAGGCAGTGTTAATTTAGATTGCTGGGACACAGTCAGAGAGGCAGGGTAAGCTTTGAAAAGAAGGCTGAAAGCTGGGCGGGGGATGGGTCAGGCTGACCCGAATATAATGATTGATGATAGTTTTTGAATGCTCCTAAGATATGCTGCATTGTATAATGCATCTGCCCAGAAATTGGGTCCTTTATTTTAGAGATGTTCGACTGCTGGATCTGTCACCGAAGGTGATATGCCAGAAGTTTTGTAGCTTGGGCCCCACCTTCACATTAGCGTTGCCTCAGCCAAGCAAGAGCTTGTTTTGTTTTAGTAGTCAGTAATTTTTGGATCTCTGCTTGGGTCTGAGACAATTGAGGTGCCACATTTTCATTCCCTTGCATATGTGTTTCTTGGAGGGATCTAAGCTGTGCTTGTAAAGCATCGAGGCAAGAATTAAGCTACCTTTTTTTATGAGAGGCATATGAGAATATAGCCTCACGGAGTACTACCTTGATCGTGTCCCACATCAGCTGGGGGGACCGATTGTCTCTAATAATCTCTGGGATGTGTCTTTCTAATAGTTCCTCAAACTTGATGTCCCGCAGCAAAGAGGAATTAAAGATCATGTGCAACGTTTTTACACGTTTCCGTCTTTCGGATGAGACTTTAAACCGAGGTCCCATCTGCCTGGATTGGTGGTAGTTCAGGTGGATGTTAAAGATCCCATGGCACTTATCGAAAAGAGTAGGGGAATTTTTTTTATTGAAATCAAAAGCATTTACACAGGTATTCAAATAGACCAAAATAAAGAAAAATAAATTCAACTGTAATATGAAATAAACAGCTCCATTGGACACTTTAAGACATTTCAAACTCAACAGATGGAGAGACACTTATGCTCTCCCAAAGTAACTAAATACTAAAACCTGATAATGTCAAGCAAAATGTAACAGTTCCTAATAAAAAGGCTATCTAAGTACAATAAAATAACTCAAGTCAACAAATACTGGACTGTGTAATAATGTATAAGAGATAAAACAATCACCCCTTTTTTTCTTTTTTTTTTCTCAAAAAAATCTGAAAGAAGACCATTGCGTAACCAATTCATTTGTAGTATCACAATGGAAATCAGTAATCAACCACTTCTGAAATTCCTTTACAATAATAAAATACAGCTCTAAAGCCGGGATATTCTGTTGTTGCAAAACTAGCGACATCTACATATCCAGATCCAGTATACAAAAAAGCACATACAATCCTAGATATGCAAATGTGCTTCTGAGCAAAATGGAATTAGGAATGCCATAAAATAACAGAGTAAGGCGGAGGTATAGGTATCCCAATTTTCCATCTGTTTTGACAACATCCCAGAATTGGATGATAAACGGACAGGAAAAATATAAATGATCCATTGTTTCTATAACATTAGGACAACTTTCCCTAGGACAATATCTGTCTTGAAGTGATTTGTGTTTCTGATTCCCTTTAATATTGATTTTCTGGTGTAACCTAACCAAATTGTATCCCACATAGATTCAGGGATATGCGGGTCCAGTAATATAACATGAATATAAACTTTTGTTGGCGCTAGTAAAATGGGAAAAAGGGTGAACCTGAAACTGTGTTATCAATAATTCATCATATAAATACCGTCTAGAAAGGTCTGGGCCACTGAATAGCCAATATCCCGTTTAATTACCCTATCAAAAACCTCCTCCCACCTCTTCACAAGCCTAGGACGCCTTTTATTCTTGTGGAAAAATAATCCCTTATCCTATTCTGACAAAATTCCTTTGAGTATCGGGAGAACCCATTTAATCCATTGTTTAGTAGAATTTATTATTATCGGGACTAAATTCATGTAAAAAAAGATCGTGAAGTAAAATAATATAGGGTTCAGCATATTTACACCACCATCTTTGACTTGTTTGTAGAGTACCGACCTTTTGATCGGATTCAATCTGCTTCCCCAGAAACAAGTGAAAAACAGTCTGGATAAAGACGCTTTGAATTTCTTCGGTACCAGAAAAACAGCACTAAGATATATAAATATCGAGGCCAGAAAGGACTTAATCAAGTAAACCCTTTTTTTTTCCCCACTTTCCATTTATTCCATCTACTAACCATGTCGTTCCCTACTGATAACAGTCTAGACCAATTGTATTCAGCCATTGCTTTGCCGCCAAAATAAACACCCAAAATTTTGCAAGGGTCTGCAGCCACCTCACAACCACCAACCATCCTAGAATCCTCTGGAAAACCCGCTAAGGCCAGACATTTAGTTTTCCCAATATTTAAGGTGGCTCCTGAAATTTTCCCCACTACTTGAATTAAGCGGAGAGCAGTGAGCAGAGACTGTGGATCCTGAATAATCAAACACATATCATCAGCATATGCAAGTACTTTGTCCGTGGATGAAAAGCCCCCGATATGCCCAAAATATTCGGGGACCTTTGTAATAATCTCATGACAGGGTCAATAAAAAAGACATAAAGGAGTGGGCTCAAAGGACACCCTTGACGCACCCCCCTAAGTACTGGAATTTTCGGACCCATCCAGCCATTCTCATAGGGGATTACATACGCTAGGCCGTAGCAAATTTTCAGCCAGTCCACAAAATCTTGTGGGATTCCATAAGCCAATAGGCAATCCCATAAATAGGAGTGGGACACCCTATCGAACGCTTTGGCCTGGTCTAGGCTGACAAGAAAACCTAGATCGCTCCCAGCCTGATGTCTACCATCACCCTCCACTATTTCCCTAAGCAGTAATAAAGCATCCGTGATACTACGTCCTGGAATGGAACAAAATTGAGATGGGTTAATCAGCACATCCATAACTGAAGCCAGTCTATTCCCCAACAGTTTAGCAAATACTTTAAAATCAGTATTCAGCAAAGTGAGGGACCTCCAGTTAGTCAAATTAGTAGAATCACCTGATTTAAACAGAAAAAACAACAAGCCCTCATACATTTGATTTGGTAAACAACATTCCTTCTGAAAAAATCTAAAGACTTCTAATATTTCTAGTGGAATTATCTCCCATAAGAAATGATACAATTCAGCAGGTAACCCATCTGAACCAGGTGAAATCCCCGTTCGAAGATTTTTAAACACCCTATCCAATTCTGACTTAGAAAAAGGGGCAGTCAAAGCATCGCATAAATCTGGTGAAAGTTGAGGTAGAGCTGCTGCATGAAGTAATTGCGTAGTATATGGTGAGTGTACCACTGGAGAACCAAACATATCTGTTGCGTGCTGTACAATAATATTCATAATGGAAACATTATCGGTAGCTAAAGTACCCTGGGGAGTCATTAGGCCTGATATCAATTTTCTCTCCCGTCTATTTTGGCAACTAACATACGGATTAATACTTTCTGCCTTCCCATGAGTACCAAAGGATTGTTCCAGTTGAAGAGAACATAGCCTGTCATATTGGAAAGATTTCATTTTCTGTTTTATAAAACTAATTTCTCCACTAAGGTCCAACCCTCCCATACTCTGACTCGATAGCAATTCTCCCAGTTTATGTCTAAAAGCTAGATAATCCTATATTTCGCTCTGGCCTGAACCCTCCCCTGCAACTGAAGGAATTGGATAACAATATTTTTAAATCTCCCCACCATGCTCCCATATCCTCATAAAGAAAAATTGTCGAGGCCTTATCTTCCACCAGAGACTTGAGGCCTGACAAAATATTCGGATCTGCTAATAATGAGACATTTAATCTCCAAAACCCCAATCCTGGTCCCCTAACAGGGGGTAATGCAATACTAATCCCAATCAACATGTGATTGGAAGTTTCTATGGGAATTATAAATCGTTTTGAAATATCTAAATTGTGCTTCAAAAACAAAAAATCTAGAAAAAAGCTTTCCTTTATAAAAGGTTGCTTTCACCTCTTTCGACATATCGGTTTGAAAGTCTTTCAGACCAGCTTGCAAAACTAAAGATTTCAAAAATTTTTTATCACAATATTGTTTTCCCTTTTCCCCCTGGATTTGGAAGTTTATATTAAAGTCACCCCCCCAAAAAATCTGTCTACTGGTAAATAAGTACGGTTGGATTTTAGTTAAGAGATCAATCTTAAAGCTTTGGATTGTGGGCCATAAATGGTAATCAATCTACAAGACAATGTATTGATAACCACATCCAACAGTAAGGCCCTACCAGGTTCAATGTCCACTAGGCGTAAAACCTGTACATCGGTGAAGCGAAAACAAAACCTACCCCACAACAGGCTTCCGAGCCTATCGACCACAATCAAGTACCCCACCACCAATCCTTGGAAGCTTGAGATGTTTCCGCTAAAGTATGAAATCTAGTGTCCTGTAGCATAAAAACATCAAACTCCAAATCACTTAATATACCGAAAGTTGTCCTACGTTTATAGAACGATTTAATGCTGTTAACATTCAAACACGCCACCCTCAGGTTCATGAAATCAAGGAGGTTTGTTTAAATGTTTCCTAGTAGACCTGGTTACACGCTTCTGTACCGACTGATCCAACGGGGGTTGCAATATCGATTCAGATAGGCCCTGACTAGAAACCTGGGAAGTTCCCTCTATGGGATTCTCCTTATCCAGCAGCTCTCCCCATGAGGAAAAGGCTGAAAATCTGTTAGTAAGGGGTAGTGGAGAAAGAGTTAGCTGTGATTGCCTTTGATCTGAGTCAGCCTCTTTAGAAGAGGTGGGATTAGCAGCCTGAGAACCCTCTACAGTAAGAAAACCTGTCTCTCAGCCTCATCAAGAGGTAAGGACAAAAGGACGGATCTTGTGCAGGTGAAACCTGCGGATTAGTAAAAGAAGCGCCAACCACCTCAGCAGCAGCTAGTGTAGGATTCTCAATAGTGGAGAAGGTAAAGGTGGAACCACAGTGGGCACCCTCTTGACTAAACTCACCGTCATACCTCCAGAAACCAAATCACTACTACCTCCACGTCCCCTGCGCCGAACCGGAGGAAGGGAAGACATGCCTACCTCATGCCCCTGGGGTTTTTTTGCTCGTGACAAAAGTGTGTCATGTTCAGAGACAGATTCAATTATGGCGCCCATGGACATCCCTGGAAGCTATGAGCAGTATCCCCACATAAGTTACAGATAGGGGTGCAGTGCACTGGTCTGCAGAGTGCCCCAATAAGCCACAAAGAAAACATTTGATAGCTGTACAATCGTTATTTAAATGCATAAATCGCCACATTTATAACAGCTTTTAGGTTGACCAGCATAAAATAATATCCTCTATCCCTACCCAAAAAAGGAGCTGGGTAAATGTTGAATGCCGTTATCAGTGTGTTTAATTAGACCTAAAGTCACCCCCATTCCAGAAGCCATTTTAGTCAATTATTGGTTTGGGATGCTCCACAGTAGAACATTGCTTTTCTAACCAGAATTTAATATTTGAAACATCAACACCCTCATTCCTAAATAAAATTGTAACAGTTTTAACAGTAGGTTTAGTCACAGGAATTGCCAAAAATTCGAACCAATCAACCAGATGCTTGCTCATAATACAGCTTCCAAAACTTGTCTAGTAATGCCATCGAGCAAAGCTAATGTCATAGTTCCTATCACCTGGGCGTGGATAAAGGCATATACATCTACAGGAGTAAACCCCATGCTGTCTTTAATTAGGGTTTTCCCACCCACACTCTATCCGAACTATAGGTGCATCTCCAACATAGCGAGACGAACTAGGAACCTTCGTTTTGCTGCCGCCACAGGTTTATGAAAAGACCAGCAAACGATTTTGAAAACCCCTGGTTTTGTACAGGGGGCAGCTCTTTCACTGCAGCGACAGACAGCGAGTTCATATCAGAGAACTCAGACGAAACTTGACCCTCACTCCTCGTCATTGCAGTACCTAAGTTTAAAGAAAGTACCTGAAAGTCCTGAGGTAGGAGATGCTGTCGGAAGGGTCAGAGACATGAATATTCGGCAAAGCTGTCGCGTCTAACGCATCACCAGAAATCC
Source organism: Neoceratodus forsteri (assembly GCA_016271365.2). Lineage (NCBI taxonomy): Eukaryota > Metazoa > Chordata > Ceratodontiformes > Ceratodontidae > Neoceratodus > Neoceratodus forsteri. The sequence continues at coordinate 839,485,183 of CM028134.1, forward strand.
CCGCCTCTGTCTCAATCTGCATGTCAGTAGTGTAGCTCGGTGAATGCAGCGACGGCAAATCAGTGCGACCAGTCGCATCCCCCCCAGAGCAAATCGGAGAACCCGGCAGCGTACCCACCGGATCAGGAGTCCAACGGTTTCCCGAATAGATCCATCCTGCTCTGAGTAGAGCTTCCTCCGGTGACCACTCCGCTTCATCCGCAGCCTGCACAGAGTCTTTGGGCAACAATAACGACTTGTTCCCAGCACAGCTGGAGTCCATGCAGGTAGATATACGTTTGCTAGTATTAAGTGAAGGACTGGCGACCGACCTTTTCCTTTTTTTCCGTTCCTCTTCAAGTCTGGACTTGCTCTGAATATATTCTTGTTCTGCATTAGAAATAAGTGCAAGTAATTGGGATTTTTTGGCGTCTAGTTCTTCTTGTAATCTAAGTTCCTCAGGATGCAAATCCCCATCAGCCTCCATCAAGCCAGATTGATCCAAACAGGTCTCTGGTATTACTTCAGAAACCAAACTCTGTGCCAAAGGAAAGTTATCATCACGTAGCTCATAGAAGCCTCTGTAAGTCCACAAAACTGACCGTCCTCCTCCATGGTCTGGGACAGACTGTGCTTGTCCACAGTCTTCCACAGCTCAACAGCGCCCTCTGCCTCCGCAGAGTAGGGGAATTTCCCCGGTGTCCTGGCCAAATTTCCCCTCATTCACTAAAAAAATACCACTAACAACTGAATCTGATTCAAGGTCAGTTGGCATTCATCTGTATCCCCTTCCCCCGGGTCATGCCTGAAAATAGGCAGGATTTGTCTAGTGCACTTACCCGGTCAACAAAAACTAAATAAATAAAATAAATAAATATTTTTTATAAAAGCTTGAAAAGCTGAAATTCAAGTCCCCGTGTCATGATTGGTGTTTCCTGAAAAATTCATGCTGTTTGTTTTTGTGGTTTTCTTTTAATCAGCATTTATTAACTTGCTCTACAGTGGCTGAAAACAGTGGAGTTATTTCTGTCTTCTCAGTCAAACTTGGAGTGCGATGACATAATTTTGGAGTAGCTTGCTGTTTCAGATTCCCAGCCAGAGCAGTAGTTTGTAGAGTTAATGGTTTGATGAGCTGTCCAAATTTCTTACAAACCCACTGTCTGATTTGTGTTTAGATAGATCAGTTTAAAATACATCATCTCCTCATAAAAAGCTGATCATTTCAGTTTCAATACTAAATTGAAGAAGTGGAAATCTTTTTCTGTGAAAAATCTGCTTGTCTGTCACAGCTCTTAGTTCTTTCTAATCAAAACTCTGATATTTTTTTTTCTAACTATATAACATTGGACTATTAAATAACTATAAAATAAATCTAAATCTTCCTGGACATAAGTCTCCACCACTCATTCACACTAGTGGGATTGGCGCCGGAGGCACTAAGACCCATCGGAACAAACTTTTGCTGGAGGGTCGGTAGCGAGGCGCTGTGAGACCTCAGCCCTTGTGACAGCGGCTCAATGCAATGACCATCTCGGCGTGACCCTCCAACCGCCTCAGTTCCTTTTTTCCCGCCCTCGAGTGCGCTTCAGTGACGACGTCGCTCGCTTCGTCTCGAGTCAAACTTCAAACTAGCGCATAGTTTTCAGTTTGTTTTTTTGTAACATTATCACGATAGTAGTATCGCTTAGTTTTATTCTATTTTTCGTAAAATTTTTCTAATATTTAAATTTAACTTACTTGAAGAAGTCTCGGCCTACTGGACGGAGTCGACCATGAGCAGGTCAGGTGACGGTAGGGAGACTTCGTATGAAAGCTGTTCAGTCAGCCGGGCTGGGTCCGGTCAGCCTCCTTCTCCTCAGCGGGGTTCCGACTACGGTCAGTCCGATGCCCGGGGGGATGGGCGGTCCCCGCCCGGCATAAAATAAGCATCGCGTTGTTCTCGGGCGTTGCCCCTCGAACTCTTCTTCGCCCACAGGTCAAAAAAGAAGGCATCACTCGAGGTCCCCTCTGGTATGTCTCTTGTCGACGGTCGGTTATCGCTGATAGTTGCCGGTCTCCTCTTGGAGTCGCCAACTTCCGATATCAATCGGTCCTCTCGACATCGGAGCCCTCCCGCCTATAGGTAGGGCTCCAGATGAGCAGTTTCATCAGTGGCGCTCTTATGGAGCGATGGGCTCGGAGGTTGGTTCTTCTGCCTGGCTCGGTTACCTCGGACCCTCGGGCCCTCCGGCGATCAGGTAGGGCGGTTGGACCTTCCTAGTCGTGGCGCCTTCTTCGGTGCTAGCGACTCCGTGCTTAGGTGTTCCCCTCACATGGTCTGCGGGCGCAGGGGCCTCACCGATGCCCTTATCTCCTGGTTTTTCCTTCTCTTGCTTTCCAGGTTCCGGGGCTTTTCGGCGCCTTCTGCAGGGTCTGTGGCCTTGTTGGCGCCCGTTTGAGCCGGACAGACTTCGGCGCGTTAGGCGGCGTAGTGGTCTCGGCGCCGTTGGCGGCACCAGCGTGTCTCATGGCGCCGCCGCTGGAGCCGTTGGATTGGGCACGGGTTGTCCGGGCGCCGTTCGGCACCGTCGGCCAGCGCCGTGCACTGCGTCGGCCGCGGTGCCGCCCGAAGCGTTGCGTGGCGCGTGCCTCTTCGGCGCCACTCGTCTCCTCGGTGCCGTCTTCAGCCCGTTTGCCCGCCTCGGGCGGCAGCCACCTTAGGGACTCTCCTTGTTTTCTGCCATTTCCTCCTCTCTAATTTTCACTCCTTTCCTGTCCAAACAGTCCTTCCGGGACCATCAGGAGATGATGTTGAGCTGACCCAGACCTTCGGTTGGGTGATGAAGTGGAGGAAACAGGATCTTTCTTTGCTACAGAGCCTGTGGTCGAGGACCTGTCCTTTAAGTCTCTATTGAAGAACCTGGGATCCACTCTTCTCTCCAGACTGCAGACACGATCCTGGGAAGATATTAAGACTCCAGTATCTTCATAGCTTCGGAGATCCCTCTGATTTGACTCCTCCGATTCAGCCTTCCTTCAGCAGTCTGTCTCAAATGGTATGGAATAACCCTGCTCTTATTCCCTCAGTGGCTAAATCCATTGATAAAGTATTCAGCTCCCAAGGATCGTCCCATTTTGGCATCCCAAGCCTGCGGATCCTATTGTAGTCCTGGCAGAGAATGACAAAGGTCGTTCTTCCTCAAACTACTACAGGCTCGACCTATTAACAAAGTCTCGTAAGATTGATACATTAGGTAAGAGGTCTTTGCTGCCTCCACTCTAAGTATCGCGTGATTGCCAGTTATCAAGGCTATTTTCTCCAGTATGAGTATGTCCTGTGGCACTCTATGAAAAGAATGGTTGAAGCTCTTCCAGATTCGGATTCAAGTCAGAGCTTCTTCTGACCGTTATTAGAGGTATTGAGTCCAACAACCAACAGGTCAAAGCCGCCATGGATGCTTTCGACACTGCTTAAGCTCAGCAGCCGGGATTTGTACTCAGCGCCATTCCTGGCTGCGTGACTTCTAGCTTCACGAATGATGCTCAGCAGCAGGTGATGGGGCGCTGCCGCTGATGGCTCCTTTCTTTTGGCCCTCAGGTGGAGCAAGCCTTAGAGGCCACTCAGAAGACTAGATCAGCCATTAAGTTGGCCAGACTTCCGCCTGCCCCTCTGCGGGCATGTGAACAGCGCCAGTTTCATAGTCGCCAGTCCTTTGAGGCAGAGGCAGGGAAGCTTCCATAAAACCAACCTGCCCAACCTCAAAAGAAGCGGCAGAAAGCGAGGGACCTAAAGCTCCCAGCGCTACCTTATAGTCGTTAGTTTAAGTTCCATCCACTCTGCCGAGGTGGAACTTTCTCCTCCAGTGGGAGGTCGTCTGATGCTTCTACAACCAGTGGAAGTCCATAACCTCAGACAAATGGGTCCCTCGGATAATTCGCGAGGGTTATTCTCTCAATTTCTTGGAAACTGAAGTGTCCTCCCATCGACAACCCAGGTTGTCGGCCTCTGAAGTCAGACCTCCTCACGCGAGATCCAGGGCCTTCTGAACAACAGGGCAATAGAACTGGTGCCCCGCATCTACGAAACACGAGGGTTCTACTCCCATTACTTTCTGGTTCCAAAGAAATCTGGGGATCGCCCATTCTAGACCTCAGAAAGTTAAACAAATTCTCTCCCAGGGAGAAATTCAAGATGATTCCCTAGGTGCCCTGTTACCCTTGCTGCATCACAGCGACTGGCTGGCCTCTCTGGATATGCAGGATGCTTACCAGCATATCCCGATCCCCCACGACCCCACACAAATTCCTCAGGTTTGTAGCTTTGGGTCAGCATTATCAGTTCAGAGTCCTGCCCTTTGGGCTATCCTCGGCCTTGTGAGTTTTTACAAAGTGTTGTACAGTTCTCGGCATCTCAGGAAAAGTCGGACTCCAGTGTTCCCCTACCTGGACGATTGGCTTCTAGCAAGCCCTTCCGTCAGGGACTTTGGAAACCGTGCAAGCGACCTCACCGTCTTCTCACGTCCATGGGAGTTCTGCAATTTGAAAAATCTCACTGCAACCCTCCCAGAGGCTCCTTTTCATAGGGGCAACTAGACACCTCTTCAGCGAAGGCTTTCCTTCCAGAGGACAGAAGACTCGACATCCCTTAGTATGGCCCGTTACATCAGGAGAACCAATAGGTTACAGCTCTCTCGATACGCATGTTAGATCTCATAGCGTCCTCGGTCTTCACTGTCCTCTGGCCCGACTGCACTGAGAACCACCCAATGGATGCTCTCCACTCAGTGGTCCCCGACCTCTCACCCCCAGTCTTATCCCATCAAGGTGGCGGGCCTTGAGGTCTCTCACCTGGTGGTCTCAAAGAACAATCTCCTGGAGATTCCCCTTTGCTCCCCGGATCATCAGATCTCCATCACCACAGATGCATCGCTATGGGATGGGAGCCACTGTCTCTCCCTCCACACTCAAGGTGTATGGACTCAGTTCGAGAAACTCATCTCCACATAAATATCCTGGAGATGAGGCGGTCCTCTATGCAATCCGAGCTCTGAAGGATGTCCTTTGTCACAAGAACATTCTCCTTCAAGCGGACAACAAAGCAGTGATGTATTACATCAACAAGCAGGCGGTGCTCATTCTTATCCCTTTGCAGGGGAAGCAATGAGGGTGTGGGAGTGGTGCTTGGGCACAAGTCTCTGATTCAAGCGGTTTATCTGCCAGGTATACAAAGCGACCTAGCAGATTACCTCAGCAGGCGGAGGCAGACCCTCACGAGTGGTCTCTCGATCCAGCGTAGCTAAGGTCCTGTTCAAGAGTGGGGACTCCAGCCTGGACCTTTTGCATCCCACTCAACACAAAACTGCCTCTCTTCTGCTCAGAAATCCAGGGCCTGGCATTTTCTGTCAGGATGCGTTCAGGCTGCGGTGGACAAAAGCGCTTTCTTTCGCCTTCCACTTCCTCTAATCACAGAGTACTCCTCAAGTTCAGGTCTCAGGGACCAAGATGATTCTCATTGCTCCTTCCTGGCCTCAGCAACTATGGTTTCCTCTACTCAACAGTATGTTGGCAGCCTCTCCGAGACCACTTCCTTTGCAAATCAGTCTTTTGACTCAGGGTTCGTTGGTCCATCCAACCGAAATCACTTCACCTTCATGCTTGGCTCTGAAGAGATAGAGGTAGATCGGTTCAACGTCTCTCGTAGAGTCTCAGACATCCTTCTGGCTGCTCGGAAGCCAGCCACCCAGCATCACGGCTTCCAAGTAGGCGTTTTTCTCTCTAGTGTCACAAAATCCTCTTGAATCCCTTTTCCTGTCCTCCTGGCAAGGTTCTGAGTATCTTTGGACCTATCAAACTTGGGTCTTCAGTACTCCACAGTTAAAGTTCACCTTAGTGCCATCTCAGCGTTCCATGAGCGGTTTCTTCCTTAACTCTGGCTCAGTTACCTATGGTGAAGAGATTTCTTAAGGATTCTCCATACCAGACCCCTATTTAAGCGTCAGTTGCAGCCTGGGACATTAACCTGGTGCTGGACATGCTCTTTCGGAGTCTTTGAACCCTTAGCTACCTGTGACTAAAATTTCTTACCTGGAAGACTGCCTTCCTGGTGGCCATTACCTCAGCCACATGGGGTCTCTGAGATACATGCCCTGATTACGGGACCCTCCATATACTGTATTCCATAAGGACAGGTAGTTCTCGTACTCATCCTAAATTTCTTCCCAAGGTTGTATCAAAATTCCATCTAGACCAACCTCTGGTACTCCCGCTAACTAATTTCCAAAATGAAGGAGCAGGCTCTTCATTCCTTGGATATTAAGAGAGCCTTGCGGTTCTATTTAGATAGAACCAAGGATGTTCATAAGACTCAGCAACTGTTCGTTTCTTTCAAGCGACACCCGGCTGGGTCAACCTGTAGCTATTAGATGCATCTCTTCATGGTTAGTGGCATGCCTTCGTCATTGCTATTCCATGGCTCAAGTTAAATTAGAAGGTAGAATGTACGCTCACTCTACTAGAGTGATCATGACATCCCTAAGCGGAAGTCACAATGTTCCAATTGCAGATATATCAACGCCGCCACCTGGAGCTCAATGCATACTTCGTTAGCTTTTTATACTGGCTGTTCATGCCAGGCGACATTCCGCGATGGCCAGAACTATCCTTAATGGAAAAGCTATCTTGGCAAGCGTGAGCTCTGGCTCTCCTGACGCCCTTTGAGGGGATTATCAACGGTACTCTCCCACTGAGTGTGAATGAGTGGTGGGAGACTTATGTCAGGAAGATAGGAAAATTACATTACCTACCCGTAATTCTTGATCTTCTTAGGCGGTCTCCCACTCATTCTACCTCCTCTCCATCCCGAGCTCACCGCTGTTTGGTCTTCCTCCTCAAATCTTTGGGCCGTGAGGACTTCTTTGCTGACCCTTCTTGCGGGTCATCGGACTATCTTATGTCCGTTTTTAATATTAAGGTTTACTCTTTACGTTGGTTAGCTGCACCTCCTTGGTAAAAGGTACTGAGGCGGTTGGAGGGTGCGTGCCGAGAAAGGTCATACACGCTCGAACCGCTGCTTTCATACCAGCGCCGTCTCGCCGACCCTCCAGCAAAAAGTTTGCTCCCGATGGAGTCTTAGTGCCTCCGGCGCCAATCCCACTAGTGTGAATGAGTGGTGGAGACTCGTCCAAGAAGATCAAGAATTACGGTAGGTACGTAATTTTCCTATTTTGTTTATTCACAGAAACAGTCTGTCTTTGATGTAGCCTTAATAAACACATTAATGTAAGAACATGTGTTTCATGTCAGATTGACAAACAGTACATATGCTTGAAATACTGTAGCAGAGTGTGACAGACACCTGTCTGAACTCACAAATTTCAGTTCTTTGGTGGTTTCTGTGTTACATCATGTATGTGCATAACTAGAAACACTATGTGGCATCCCGATGCACTGTGTCTCTGCCCCACTGTTGAGGCAGCTGCAGTCTACTGCCACCTGTCCCTGCCCAACAAGCCCCCTGCCTTCTGCCCCACATTGAGGCTGCTGCACCTGCTGCCCTGTCTTCTCCCACACAGTTGGGGATCGTACCCTGCTGCCTCCATCCACTGCCTAAAGTAAGAGCTGCTGCACCCTGCCACCCCTACCCAAACAGTTGGGGTTGCTGCACCCTGCTACCCTCTCTCCACCACTCTCACAGGTAGGGAAGCTGCACCTGTTGCCCCTTGTTCCTGTCTCCACAGACAGGGCTGCTGTGCTGTGCTGTGCTAAGCCCTAGAGTGCCAGGTTCCCTGTCTCCACAGCTGGGGCTGCTGTACCATGCCGCCCTAGCCACCAGAGGTTGGGCTTTTACTACACCTGCTACCCTTCCATTGCCCCAAATAGTCAGGGCTGCTGCATCAGCTGTACCCCCATCTTACAGTCCAGGGCTGCTGTGCCCTGATGCCCCATACTCTACACCACAGTCAAAACTTTTGCATCATGATGTCCTCTATCCCCTGTCCAGAGGGCTGCTGCACCTGCTCCTTTCTACACAGTTGGGGGTTGCTATGGCCTGCTGTGCTCTAGAGCCCTTGTCTCTTCAGGTTGAGCTGCTGCACCATGCTGCCACTGGCCACAAGATTCAGGGCATTGCTGCCCTGTTGCATGCCTCCACAGTTGACAGTTCACCCTGCTGTCCCCCTGCCACCAGAGTCAGATCCTTTGCTACACCCTGCCACCCACATCCCTTGCCCCAAACAGGCATGGCTGCTGCAGCTGTCCCACAGTTTGGGCTGCTGTATCCTGATGCCACCCCTATCTCCTGCCCGAACATTCAGGCTGCTGCACCCTCTGCCCTCTGTCCCCACCCCCAGCCAAGGCCATGGCACCCTGTTGCCTTGTTCCCTATCTCCACAGTCAGGGCTGCTGTGCTGTGCACACCCTAGAGTCTCATGCCTTGCATCCACAGTTGGGGCAGCTACTATGCACTTCCATTGCCCCAATGGGCTGGGTTGCTGCACAATGTGCACCCTGTGCTATTGTCAGGGCTGCTGTACCCTGATGCCCACCAGTGTCCAGCCCCACAGTCAAGGCTTCTGCACCATGGTGTCCTTTGTCCCCTGCCACCATTGTGTCCTGCTGCACCACAGAGCCCCTTGCTACCACAGGCAGGGGACAGGGTTCAACAAATGCCCTAACTCTTGTGCTGCACCCTTCCCGAACAGTTGGGGTTGCTGCACCCTGCTGCTCTCTCTCTCACCCTCAGTCAGGGACACTGCACGTATTGTCCCTGTTTCTGTCTCAGCAGGGTGTAGCAAAGGACCGGACTCTGGTGGCAAGGAGGCAGCAGGGTGCAACTGCCTCAACTGGAGGCATGCAACAGGGTGCAGCAAATGCCCTAAATCTTGTGGCAAGTGGCAGCATGGTGCAGGAGCCCTAACTGCAGAGGCATGGTGCTCTAGGGCACAGCAGGCCACAGCAACCCCAACTATGTAGAAAGAAGGAGGATGCAGCAGCCCTGTCTGTGGTGACGATATAGAAGACAGCATGGTGCAGAAGCCTGAACTGTGGAGCAGGACACGTGGGGCATCAGGGTACATCAGCTCTGACTGTGCGATGGGGTACACATGGTGCGGTAGCCCTGACCATTTGGTGCAATGGAAGTGGGTAGTGAGTGCAGCAAACGCCCCACCTCTGGTGGCTAGAGCAGCATGGTGCAGCAGCCCCAGCTGTGTAGGCAGTGAACCTGGCACTCTGGGGATTTGCACAGCAGCCCTGACTGGGGGCAACAGGTGCAGCATTACTAACTGTGAGGGTGGGGGAGAGAGAGGGAAGCAGGATGCAGCAACCCCAACTGTGAGCGGCAGGGTGCAGTAGTCCTGATTCTTTATGCAGGGGATGGAGGCAGCAGGATGCACAATCCCTGACTGTGTGGAAGAAAACAGTGAGCAGCAGGGTGCAGCAACCTTGAATGTGGAGCAGAAGGCAGGGAGCTTGTAGGGCAGGGGACTGGTGGCAATAAACTGCAGCTGCCTCAACTGTGGGGCAGAGACATGTTGCATTAGGATGCCATCTAATGTTTCTAGTTACACACATACGTGATGTATTTTCACATAGAAACCACCAAAGAACTGACATTTGTAAGTTCTGGCAGTACCTGTGCTTGATATACTGTAGCAGTGTGAGACAAGCACCTGTTTGTCAATCTAACATGGAAAAAAAATGTTCTTACATGATTGTATTTATGAAGGCTACATCAAAGAAATACAGGTTACTCACCTGTAACAGGAGTTCTAAGAATGGTATATGTTGTTCATCCACACTTATTGGCAGGTTCCTTGCTGCTTTAAATCTTGCCGGAAGGTCTTCAAGCTGGCTCCTCCCACCCACCCGGGTGGTAAAACTCGCAGCTCTGCCCCATGATGCCAGATCTGGCCCACTGGAAGCTCAGGTTGTCGCGTCGAAGCCGGGGGAGAATTCAGATGGGTCGTGTGGATGAGCAACATGCCATTCCTGAAACTCCTGTTACAGGAGATAGACATTTCAGGAGACATGGATATGTTGTTCATCCACACTTATTGGTAGACTCCTAGCAGTTGTCGGGAGGAGGGAGACGAACACCCCTACTTGGGAATAAAGACTGGAGGAGAGGCCCCAAAACCAGCATCCGGCGTGACTAAAGGTCGATGTGGTAATGGGTAATAAGGTGTGTGCTGACTTCCGGTAGCAGCCAGCCAGATTTCCTGGATAGGGGCGTCCTGGAAGCAGCCACCGATGCAGCAGTATAATGGTGAATGAGCTCTTATCCTACTAGGAGCTCCATGCCCGCCAACTTATAGCAGAGATCTATGCAGGGTGGCCCACCTGCCTAGACGTCCGGCAACTTGCAGGTCTGCCGAGTCGCGACTTAACGTGGTGAGCAAACAGCTGGGCCTCTCCCCGAATTTCAACCGTCAACACTCCTTATAATAACGGCGCCCTTCTAGTCAAAGTATGGAGCCACCATGTTGTACTCCGGTGTGCAGTTGGGGTAGAACACGGCCAGAGTCAGCACCTGGTTAGGTCAAACTCAGACACCACCTTGGAAGGATTTGGTGAGGCGCAGGACAACCTTGTCCCTGTGGAGAGACCAAGTAAGGAGACTCAATGCAGAGCAGCCTGGGTTCTCCCATCCTTCTGGCTGCGTGATAGCCACCAAGGCGGTCTTCCGACAGGTGAGAGAGTTCACACCTGTGCATTGGTTCGAATGACACGCCCACAGGCTTTGCCAATACCAACAGTAAATCCCGCAGGTGGAGGTTCTACGCACTGGAGAATGTGATCAAGGCCTTTGAAAGCACGACCACCTCTCCTGCATACGACTGCTCCCCGGCCCGACATGCAGAGATGGCTGCCAGGTGCACCTTTAGGGTCGTCGCCTAAGCCCTTGACTAGAAAGGACACAAATAGTCCAAATGCTTGCCAGGAACAGGAGGAAGGGTCCAAGCCCCTTACCTGACACCAAATGGAAAACCTCTTCCGTTTGAAGGCATAGCATTTCTGATTGCAACTCATGCAGGACGCCTCAGCAACATTGAGGACCTCGTCGGAAGACCCAAGGCCTGGAACTCTGGCCGCTCAGGAACCAGGCCGTCAGGTGCAGGATTGAAGGTCGGATGGAACACTTCCCTGATTGACTGAGAGCAGGTCCGGGCGAGCTGAAAGCTGCCTCGGGAGCCTGGAGCTGAGGCTGAGGAGATCTGGGTACCAGAACTGGCGGGGCCAGTCTGGGGCTATCAGAATCACCTGCGCCTTGTCCCTCCTTGTCTTGAGAAGCACCTTGTGAATCAAGGGAAATGGGGGAAAGGCGTAAAAGAGGCCGGGGTCCACAGCCTCGAGGCATCCCCTGCAGCGAGCCCTGCTGAGGGGTGGGCATGAAAACAACCTCAGCCGCATTCTCCTGGAGGCAAACCGGTCCACCTGAGGTGTGCCCCAGTGGAGAACAGATCTTGTACTACCTCCGGCAGGAGAGACCCACTCGTGAGATCTGGCCCTATCCGGCTTAGGGTGTTGGAGGCTCCTGCCACATGAATGGCTGGGAGATCTGCCTCCAGGCTCTGCAGAGTGACCATCTGGAGAGCTTCCTTGCATAGAAGCATAGACACGTCCCTTCTAAGCGAGTTCCAGGTAATCGTAGTGCATTAGTATTGTCCGTCTGGACTCGGACCACTTGACCCCAGAAATGGAGCAAAGGCATTGAGAGCTAGGCGGACCGCTCGAAGGCTCCAGCAGGTTGATGTAACATCGGGACTCACAGGGGACCAGAGGCCATGCACTCATGTTCCCAGATGGGCACCCAACCCATCAGAGAGGCATCGGTCGATAGAGACCGGTCGGTCCGGGCGGACAAACGGATGCCCTCCTGCAGATGGGATGGAGCGGTCCACCACTGGAAGCGTTCCACATCTCCTGGGTCACTATCACTAGCTGGTCCAATGGATGCATGGCGTTGTGATCACTGGCTAGCCAGTCCCCACTGAAGGGGCGCATGTGCAAAGCGTGCCCAGCGGACCACGCTGGTACAGGCCGCCATATGAGACACAGGCGCAGGAAGTCCCGGGCAGATGCGATTGCCCAACCAGAAATGATTGGGCAAGGAGGTAGAACCAGCCCTGTCCACTGGGGCCGTGCTCTGGCTCGAAGAGTCGAGCTCTGCCCGATGAACAGGATCACCTGCTTGGCTCGAGTTCGACTTGGCCTCGTTGATGAGAAGGCCGACGAGAGCAAACCTGGAGGCCAGATCTCTGGACCGCTCCACCTCCCGTCTGGAGGGCTGCTATCAACCAATCGGCCAGGTAAGGTACACCCGGACCCTCGGCGCACTGAATGCTGTCACCACTGCCATGCATTTGGTGAAGACCCTGGAGCTGGAGATAAGCCGAAGGGCATGGCTTGGAACTGAAGAGGATCCCTCTTCTCAGCGGAGGAATCTCCGATGTGGACGGATAGGGACATGAAGCGCATCCTGTAGGTCAGAGAGCAGAACCACACGCCCGTGTTCCAGAGATGGTATAATCTAGCCAGAGGTGACCATTCTGAAGGTCCGAGACCTTAGAACTTGTTCAGGTCGTGTGAAGTCGAAATGGGCGCCAACCCCGTCCGTTTGGAACAGAAATACCTGGACACAAACCCGGGTCTAAAGGAGTCCTCTACCTCCGTGATCCTCCTTTTGGAGGAGGAAGCGATGTCGGCTCGACAAGCCGCCAGTGAACTACGGACCCACGAGGCCCCAGTGCGATGGCTCTGAAGGCGGGCCTGCTGAATTCTAGAGGTGAGGCTTTCCCACCACCTCCAGTACCCACCTGTCCGTGGTAACAGCGGACCAGGCGGAAAGGAAGTGTCTGAGCCGTCCCCGCGAGAGACAGAAGGTGAGGTGACAGGGATTGGGCGACACCCTCAGCCCGGCACTGGGCAGGCTTGGAGGAGGGACGCGGCGGGGACCTCCTGGGCCTACCTCCCTGCTTCCTGTTGGAGGAAGCCGGCACAGGGTTTGGGATGCCAGCTCGAGCCTGCTGGCCTAGCGTTGCTGGACCGGGCGCGTGGCGCAGAAGAGACGAGGAGCTTAGGCTGTAACTTCGACCTTTGTCCTTCTGGCGGAAGGGGCCGAGTCCAGTAGCATGGACTTCTCGATCCTCTGCAGGTGACCTTTCACCCCAGGGCCGAAGAGGTCAGTCCCAAAAAGGATCCGCCAACTGTGCTGGGTATCCGGGTAAAGTGGATATCCTCAGCCAAGCCCGACGGCCGCATGGCCACTGCGGCGCCACAGACCTGGCACATGAGTCCCGATGTCTGCATGGTCTGGAGCTGCTGTTTTGCCACTGCCTGCCCTGCTCCGCACCTGCCTGACCGTAGTCTGCAGATCTGCGGGAAGATGAGGACAGCCTCATCCAGGGGAGCCCAACAGGCGTGAGAAAATGTGCCATGAGGATGGCCGAACTGGCCTGGCGAAGGAGAGCGCAGCATAGACTTTTCGCCCGGCATAATCAATTTCTTGGATTCCTTGTCGGAGGTTTGTCACATCCTGGAGTTCCCAGCACGCGGAAGCGTTGTTGGTAACCAACCCCTCGGCCGGTGTTCAAAAACTGAGACAAGGGATAGGGACGCACTCCTGGCCATCCTGGCGGGCGCAGGGCAGGAAGCAGGGCATCAAAGTTCAAGGCCGGACCCACTATGGCCGGCCACGGAAGAACCTCACAGGAGAATCCTCGGTCAGAATCTCCGTGAGGATATCTGGCCCGTTTAGAAATGGGTTCGAGCTTCATCCGGTGGACTCGAGGCCAGTCGAAGCAACCCTAAGAAGGACGAAGGGCTATCTTCCACTGACTGCCCTCCGGGACTCCAAGTCCATGCTCTTGGAGAAGGGAGGAACCATCGTGGACTCAGAAGAGTCCTCAAAGAGCTGCCTTGGGCCTGGGCGCCCTCCACCTGCGAGGTTTATCGGGAGTGGGGGTGACAGACAGCCTATGAGGCAAACCCAAGGCCGACCGAGTTTACAGGTAGACCCCAACTAATGGCTGTGGGCGGAGGTTCCACCAGAATCGGTGGGGCAGCTGGATTGGCGGAACACCCGGCCTGGGGCAGGCTCCTCGGCTGCAGGGGTTGTTTTAAGCTCCATTCAAACAGCCCTTAATGGCCGGGAAGGCGACTGGGTCGGCCTATTTCGATCCAAAAGAACTGTTGCCACGCATGAGTTCCTCGTGCTTCGGCGCAACTGGCGAAGCCTCCCTCGTCGAGGAAGAGGAAAAGCGTGAAGCGCCGCTTGCCCGCAGTGCCGAGACCGCCTATGGCGGCGGGATCGGTTGGACGCGAGATGACCGGACGAGTCTCGACTAGGCGAGGAAAGGCGCGGTAGAAGGTAAATCAACCTCCCCTCGGCTCTGGCAGTCACGAAGGCTCCGGAACCGGAGGCAGAGCGGCTGGCGGATCCTCAACTCACGGGAGAGGGATTCTCAGCTTCTCCAGCCGACAACCCGTCTGCGGGTCGAGAAAAATCTCGACGGCGTCGTCGAAGTCTCGGTCAACTGGCTCTGACGGGACACCGTGAAGCTAGTGGCGAAGCTGAAGTCGGCGAAGTCGACTGTCACCGACAAGGGAGGGATCTTCCGCTCCCAAGAGCGTTGACGGAGAGACTTACTTTTGCTCTTTGGACCTGGAAAAAGGTCCCGAAGAGTTGGACCCTCACCTGTCGTGAGAGGGTCAGACAAAGCTCCTTAAAGAAGCCAGTCACAGGCACCGAGGCGGGACAAATGCCACAGCCGAGGTAGAAGCGGCAGCGCCTGCCTCCTCTTCGAGGCGATCATCTGCTCGAGCTGATCCGCCGAGCCTGCCGCCGCGGACACGTCAACAGGCCTCTTTAGATTTCACGGTGGAATTCTTTTCTCTAAACTTCAGTTGTAATCAGGTAGCTACGGTCTTCAAGGACGTAGGTCGAAAAAGAAGAGCACAAGTCGCAGGCCTGCGGGTCGTGCTCAAGGCCCAGGCAGTAGACGCACGTGGAGTGCGGATCCATCCTAAACATCTTCTGCCCACAAGGGCACCTCCGGAAACCGGGAGTCGATTTGTCCATCGCAGCCGCGAGGAGAAGAAGACCGAAGTCTTTTTAGCAAAAAACTATTTGATTTCGAACTTTCGAAGAATTAGGAACCAGTCTTAAACGCAGAGCGTTAAGGAGGGAACCTGAGCTTCCAAGCGGTAAGGAAGATCTGGCGTCATGGGGCGGAGCCGAGAGTTTTACCACCCGGGTGGGTGGGAGGAGCCAGCTTGAAGACCTTCCGGCAAGATTTAAAGCAGCAAGGAACCTGCCAATAAGTGTGGATGAACAACATATCCATGTCCCTAGAACAAAGATTTCTGTGAATGACCAAAATTTAGATTTATTTTATATTCATTAAGCAGCCCTGCATTATATAGTTAAACAAAATTTAAGTTTGATTACAAATAACAAGAGCTGTGATACAGACAAGCTGATTTCTCACATAAAAAGATTTCCACCACTTCAATTCAGCATTGAAAATGAAATGATCAGCTTTTTAAAGGAAGAGAATGATATATTTTAAGCAGATCTAAACACAAATCAGAGACTGGGTTAGTAAGAAACCTGGAGAGCTCAGCAAACCATAAACTCTACAGAGTGCTGCTCTGATTAGGAATCCAAAACAGCAAGCTACTCCAAAATGATGTCATCGCACTCTAAGCTTGACTGAGAGGACAGAAATAACTCCACTGTTTTCAGCCACTGTAGAGCACGTTAACAAATGCTGATTTAAAGAAAACCACAAAATCAAACAGCATGAAATTTTTAGGAATCACTAATCATGACACAAGGACTTAAATTTCAGATTTTTAAGCTTTTATAAAAAAAAATGTAAAACCCGCTGCACATGATCTTTAAACCTCCATTTCGTGTTTTTATTTCTCTCTTTGTTTTTATTTCTCTCTTTAAGGCTAATTCCAGAACAGTGGGTGCATGATCTGAGAGGCAGATCTGGCCCGATATCGGACTTTGTGCCAGACAGATCTTGCCAGGGAGGGAGTGGGTGGCTCTTACCAGGGACTCCCCCTACACTGTCAGAAGATAGAGCACCTCGGGGTTGAGGCGCCGGTGATCTGAAAAGCCGGGGGGACCGCCCCCGACGAAAATAGACAATTTTTCTTTTCTTTGGGACCAGAACTTAGGGGCTGGGCAGCAGCAGTGCAAGAAGCGGCTGCAATTGGACTTGATTCCTTGAACTTGCTTTGTTTCGCCAGCAGCCCTTTGTCCTGTAACACAAGCTCCAGCATCCATTGGCACCAAAACTGCCTGTTGGAAAAAGGCAGAAGCGACCAGTTGGCCACAGTAGCATTGACGTTCGGACAGCCTGGTTTAAAGGCTGGCCCGATATCAGACTTTGTGCCAGACAAATCTCACCAGGGGGGAGCGGGTGGCTTTTACCAGGGACTCCCCCTACACCATCGGAAGATAGAGCGCCTCGGGGTTGAGGTGCCGGCGATCTGAAAAGTCGGATGGACCTCCCCCGACGAAAATAGAAATTTTTTCTTTTCTTTGGGAACAGAACTTAGGGGCGGGGCGGCAGCAGCACAAGAAGCGGCTGCAATTGAACTTGATTTTCGGCCCACCCGGCCACCCCATTTCCTCCTCCCCTTAAATGCCCGGTAGCCACGCCCCCCACTGACCAGGACCAATCGGATCTGGCAATAGGCGGAAACTCTGCCGCCATCCCAATCTATGAGCATACCTGTTATACATATCTTAAAGCACCCTGTTATACAGTCTGTTACTTGCATGAACACATATTTCTCAAGGGAGCACTGTCTATTCTATTGATTGATTACCAGCATGATTCATATTGTCTACTGTACTGCTTGGTAATTTCCTTGCTCTGTATTACTCACATTTTATAGTCAATGACTGCTTGAGTCTGTCCTGGTACCCATACTAGGCAAGTGAACCTTGCATTGTAAGCAGAGGTCCCTACCTCGCGTCCACGGGTGGGATCCCCCCTTAGTGGGTCTGGAAGCTCCTATATAGTGGCTATTACCCCAGTATATTAGTGAGGCTGGAAGCTCCTAGTTAGTGGCTTTTACCTCGGATTATATCAGGTGCTTTCAATTTGGGATATAATCAGTGTTCACTTGTACAAGAGGTTTCACTAATGCCAGTAATAGTGGGCAGTAGCTGCTGGATATCCAGCTTTAACCAGCTTTTTCCTTTCTGGGAGGCTCCACTGGCTGCCACTTGGTGCCCAGTGATTAGCCTAGTTGTTTACATTTGTCCCCTGACAACTACCCCTGGTATTGATATGGGGAACCCTGAGCAGCTAGTTAAGAATGTCACCCCTTCCTCTCATGTGCTCATTTTGCATTTGGTCTCCTCATTGTCCTTAGCATCCCCCTGGACTACTGGTGCCGGTGCTCCTACTGAGGGAGAACCCTGGGGCACTTGTACCCAGCCGGTGGAGAGCGACTTCACATCCTCCAGCCTATTAGCTAGAGGCAGACCCTCCCCCTGGGTTCTCTGCAGTCTTGACCTGAGGTGTCTCCTGTGCCCTGCCCTCATGGACAGGCGATAAGGCCACAAGCAGCCTGCCAGGGATGGCTCCCCTCCCTTAAGGCATCTCCTGTGGCTACTGCTGGTGACCCTAGTGCTAGCTGGTGACATTGAGCTTAATCCTGGTCCGCCCTGCCAAGTCTCCCCCTCAGTGGCGGGCGGGTCGGCTGTCAATGATAGTAAAGGGCTGAAAATAGCTCATCTCAATATTCGTAGCCTCCTGCCCAATTTGATTGAACTTCTTGCTTGGGTCACCTACCATAGCCCGGACATCCTAGGCATAACAGAAACTTGGCTTAAACCCTGTACTGCAAACTCTGTGTGTTCCCTTCCTGGCTATGACCTAGTCAGGCTTGATCGCCCAGGGGGAAAAAAAGAGGGGGGTGGCATCTTGGCTTATTACAAGTGCCACCACAACCTATTGGTTTTACCCTGTCAGCGGCCACTGCAGTCCCCCTGCGAGTTACTGCACACGGTGCTGTTGCTTGGGATGACCAAAAAGATACATATGATATTTACCTACAATCCTCCCAAGGGGGGTCTAGAGGGGGTTGTCCGTCTTCCTCGACTCAGTTGGTTCTGTGATCCGGCACAGCGAGCTAATTATTCTAGGTGATCTCAACCTTAACTGGCTTGGTAGTAACACCAAAGCATTTGAGCCATTGCTTGCTGGTCTCTCCTTGTCGCAGCTCATTAAGGATCCTACCAGGTGCTCACCCAGTGGTGGAGTGAGCTCTCTTCTGGACTGGGTCCTGACAAACAGACCGGAGAGGATCAGCTCATCGGGCATCCTTCCCGACTCCATCTCTGACCACTCCCGCCGTGTACTGTGTGTGGAAGTTCCCCTCCCTGAAAATTCCGCATAAGATCATTCAGGTCAGAGACTACTCCAGGTTTGATCTTGGCTCCTTCCATGATGATCTCCAGCACACTGATTGGTCTGCAGTATGGAATGCCCAGGACTCCCCATCTGCTGTCAGTCACTTCCTCATCACTTTTAGGGCTCTGCAGGATAAGCATGCCCCCCTCATCAGATGGAGGGTCAGGGGGTCGGCTACAAAGTGGTTACATGGTAGCCTTCTAGCCCTTATGAGGTATAGAGATAAGTGCTGGGCAAAATTCAAGGCCACGGCGGATCTGGCTGTATTTCAGCAGTATAGGAAACTCAGAAATGAGTGTAAGAAGGCTATAAGGACTGCTAAAAGTGAGTTTTGCAAAACTATACTGATGAACTCAGCCAGGGACCCCAGGAGGTCCTGGAGGAACATTAAAAACCTAGTTAGTGGTTCCCAGAGTGGCAAGACCTCTAATACGATTATTGATGGTGCTAGCTGCAACAACTCGCTAACCATCGCAAATGCATTTAACCTGTATTTCTCTGACCTGTCTGCTTTCACCTTGTCATTCCCCTCTGGTGGAGGCAATAATGATGAACAGGTCCCAGCCCCTCCATCACCCCGCCCGCCCTTTCATTTTAAGGCTGTAAGGGTGCAAGAGGTGTAGAGATTGCTCTCGGGCCTCTCCCCCTACTCGAGTGCCGGCCATGATGGGTTGGAACCAAAGCTCCTCAGTCTTGGTGCTAGTAATATTGCCCCCTGGCAGCCCATATTTTCAACATATCCCTGTCATCTGGTGGCGTTCCGGAAATATGGAAGGTCACCACGGTGGTCCCTATCCTTAAACAGGGGAACCCCAAACTAATTGAAAACTACTGACCGATATCCATTTTGTCTGCGGTCAGCAAACTTCTTGAGAAAGTTGTGGCAGGGCAACTCTCGGAGTACTTGGAGTCACATGACTTATTGTCACCTGTGCAGCATGGCTTTAGGAAGGGGCACAGCACATCCTCTGCCCTTATCACTGTCTTATCCTGGATCAGGGCGGCTATGGAGCAGGGCAAACTCTCTGGGGCTATCTTTATACATCTCTCCAAGGCCTTCGACCTGGCTGATCATGCCATGCTCTCTGCCCAGTTTAGACCCTATGGTATATCACCTGGTGTGCATAGTTGGTTCTCCAACTATCTACATGGCAGAAAGCAGCTTGTTAAATATGGCAAGGAGCTCTCGGGCTCTATTCCTGTAACCATGGGTGTCCCCCAGGGCTCTGTCCTGGGGTCCCTGCTCTTCTCCATTTTTGTAAATAATCTCCCCGCTGCCTCTGTCCACTGTAAGCCAATCCTCTATGCAGATGACTTGGTTATTCTAATTCACTCCCCGGACATAGGGTCCATTAATCGCCACCTGAGTGAGGACTTGGGGAACATCTAGTACTGGATCTCGTCCCACAAGTTGGTTCTTAATCTTAAAAAAGCCCAGGCCAAGATTAAGGCCTCTCCTGCCCCGTTATGCGCTGCTGGTACCGACGGTGTTCTGATTCCTGTTACTGACAACTTTAAATACCTTGGGGTAACGCTGGACCCGCAGCTTGACCTGGGTCGCCACATCCAGAATACGCAAGACTGTAAACTGCAAACTGAGTATGGCCTACAGAGCGAAAAGCAACCTTACTCCTGCGGCCCGTATTGCTCTTGCCAGAGGTGTGCTCCTCCCTTCACTCTGTTATGGGCTCCTTTTGTTTGCCCGCTCCTCCAAAGCTCACCTCACTAGGTGGTCTACTGCCTACAACAATGTCTGCCGCTTCACTCTGGCTGCCCTTCGTCTCACCCACCATTGTGACCTCTACAGCAAGCTGAACTGGCTCTCCCCCTCAAATCACATAGACTTTGTCCTAGGGTGCTTCATGGGAAAGGTCCTTGGCACTGGCTCCCCTCCAGGGCTGGTGAAATTCCTTGTCCTGGCTGCCTCCTCATCCTACTCCCTCAGGTCTCAGGGGCCTGCTATCCTTAAGATACCTGCTACCCAGACTCAAATGTGGGGGTAGAGATTTTGCTGTGTTTGCTCCTAGACTGTGGAACACATTCCCTGCCCAGGTCCGCTCCTCCCACTCACAGGTGTGCCTTCGTTCCTCCCTATGGAACCACCTCAAACTCTCTTCACCCTGTGGTTGCCCCAAACCCCTGTGATTTATCCTGACCCTTCACAGCACTCCTCTCCCCTGGACAAAGTCTCGACTTCCTGGGGCCATTAAGTTGTAAATAGTGTTGCTGCATCTCAGCTTAGTTGTACCTTTTGTACTGCTCTTAGTTGCTACATGTGATATTCTGTTGTGCACAGAGTTATTCTGTTGTGCACAAACTGTACAAAACTATGCCTTACATGACTTGTAAACTGTGTTAATCTATGTCATGTTGTCCGCACATGACTTGTAAGCTGTTTATATCTGTATCATGTTGTCCTATGTATTTAAATCTGTAATTCCTGTATTCTCCTGGGTCGTACCTGAAAATAGGCAATTGTCTTGTCTAGTGTACTTACCTGGTCAACAAAAGTTAAATAAATAAATAATCTGCCTTATTGACCAGCTCTACGTTTTCTCTCCCAATACGTATGTAATCAAGTCTGGAAGTGTTTATAGGCATTTGAATAATATGTGAATTTTCTGTGAGTGGGGTGTAATTGCCTCCATGTGTCTATTAGGCCAATATCCCGAATAATTCGCCTGAGGTGTTTTTGACCTGAGGATTGGGGGGAGAGTCGAGTAGAGGATGAGTCTAGTGAGGGGTTTAATTGGCAGTTCAGATCTCCTCCTATAATTAGTATACCTTTCTGCCTAATCAAGACAGCATCTATTAGATGCTATGTTGAGGAGGAGTCTGATCCCGGAGGGATGTAGGTACTGCAAAGTGTTAGAATCTGCCCATTCAACTCGATTATCATAAGTGCCAACCTACCTTCCCTATCCAAGTACTGATCTAGAACTTAAGCCCTAGAGTGTTTAGGGAGGAGGACCGCTGTTCCCCTTCTTCTGCCACAGAGGTAAGAAGATTCCACTATATGGGAGTAACTGAATTTGAGTAGTTTGTGGTGCTCAGGGGTTGATAGGCGTGTCTTCTGCAGGAGGAGAACATCTGGATGGAGTTTTTTAAGGGGCTTGTAATGTGCGGTACCTTTTTATGGGGCCTGCCAGCCCATTCACATTATGGGAAATTATTTTAAAATTAGTCATTAATATCGTTTTGTTGTAGAGTTGACATAGTCCCCCAACATGCCCCCCCTTAAATCAAAAAATACTCATCACACACCTGTGTTACAAGATTACATATTTGTATAAAGCAGTATTGCATTTGAAGTTCTATGTCCATGGGAAAGGATCGAAAAGGTAATAGAAAAGAAATAAACCTTGTAGTCGCAGAAGTACGCCAACTGGGCTAAACTATGTGACTACGAACTATATACATTATCCTGTACAGGATAAATTGAGTGGCTTCCATTGTCATGGGCACTCTGTGTAACCATGAGTGAGACAAGTCTACTGACTGTCTGTGTGTGAGCTCCCTGCCAGTTGATTGGAAGGGGTCCCAGGGGAAACACCTGCCCCTAAACATTGGGAAAGGGAGGAATAGTAGAGAGAAAACTAAAAAGGTAAAGAAAAGTATTGTATGTGGGTAAGGGGCAGGGGAAAGGTTAGGAGGTGGAATATGATGTAACTCCATGTAAGTCTGAAACTGACACTGGGAGTCCTCACCCACCCTCCGGGTTACAACAGTGGAGGAGCAGGGCTGTCCTATGGCTTCAGGGCTCATTCATTAAAGGGCTGTTCTCACAGCTGAGGCATGTGGCCATAACCATGAATCTCTCCTCTTCCGCTCTCAGCCCTTTTGTTCTGGGATGGCTGTTAATGGCGCCATTGTCCCCGAGGGAAAGAAGTCGCTGCCCCAAACTAGATAATGTATAGGGGTGAGCCCTTAACTGAAGTCTGTGGCTTAAAGGCTAGAGAGCCTAGATAAGCTATGAAAATGTAAACTGATCACAAAGAGAAACCCCTGTTGTCCATGGAAAGCATCTTATTGTTCCATATTTTGAAAATTGTAGTAAAATGTCCAGCTCATGGGAGTTTCCTATGGACACGAGGAGCAAGGCAGAGGTGACCCCCCTCCCCCAAGGAGCAGAGGCGCTCAACATAACCATCATCAATGAGGCAGAGAAGGTAGGGTCCTCCGTGAAAAAAATGCGTCTCAGAGGAAAGGCAAAGGGGGCCAGGCAGAACAAGGCGGAGGTGCAATCTTCTCGGGTGGCGTCCAACTAGGAGACCCCCGGCACCAAGAAGGCCTAGATAAAACCCTTTCTAGCAGGCGCATCTTAATGAGTGGTCTCCTTCTTTTCTAATTAGGGGTTTTCATGAATTAAGACTCTGCCAGGCTCCGGATCTGGGCGGGCGTGAGATGTCATCCGCTCGTTGTCTGTTTGCCTGGCCTAAGCGAGAAGAGAAGGCCCTGAGGAAATCGGGTCCCTATTAGCAGGAAATCGTCTGATTTAATCTGAGTTACAGTTTTGCAGCCCGCTCGTGGCCAATATTCTCCTGTGCCAGGTGGGACCGCTCCCCATCGCATTGCCACCTGTGCAATGCTAAAGGTAGTGTTGGGAGCACCAGTCATCATCGCCCAGTCCCCAACTGCCCCCCGAGAAGCTTCAAGGGACTTAACCGTCCTCCTCCATGCCTCAATTCAGCTCTACTGTGGTCGATTGTGGATGGAGCAGGTCTAGGGCTATCTTCCGCTTAATCGAGGGGGCCCCTCAACCATGTGCTCCCTGGTCCCCCCACCACCACCGCCAGCCTGCTGAGAGGCACATGCCAGTCCCCCAAGCATGCTTCACATTGCAGGCACCACGTACTCACTGTGACCCTCCATGTAGCAGGAAATTAGTCGAAGATCTCCTTTTTATGTAGATGGTCTGGAAAACTGTAGCAACATCTTTTTGATTGCATCGATCACTGCCTGCTGATCTGGGTAGTCTCGAGTGACTGGAGCTCTGGAAGGGCCACGAGTAGTTGCAGTCCACTGGGGAGTCTCACAGAGGTGGGTAATGTGAAGCCTTTGGTTTTTAGATCTGTGCAGGACTCATCAAGAGAGTCATAGCGTTGCTGCCCGGTCGGGAACTGAATGACTAGTTTTCTAGGATGGGGGTTCAGAATTTCAGGTTCTGCTGTCTGAGCCAAGAAAATAGTGGGATATATGCTCTTCTCTGCATTGTAGCTGAAGCATAATCATTGTCTATGAATATGCGATTGTCCCTGAAAAACAGTTTACTCTGTGCCCAGGCTTGTTTCAAAATATTTTCCTTGGTTTGGAAGCAGAGAAATTTTATGATAATAGATCCGGGGGTATTCGGCTGGGTAGGCTTACGGGAGTGGTGCGCTTTGTTTGAGAGAGGAGTTTGAGGCTCAAATCTGAGAGGTCTTCTTCGAGATTTCAGTGTCCTGTTGTATAACCGCAAATGTGTTGCCCCTCCCTTATTTTTGCTAGTAGCCATTAATTTAAAAGTGAAATGCTGGTAAAATTGTAGTCTGAATATGACTAATTTACTATAAATACCATAGTCGGGTGCGGAGCTCGAGACTTGAGCCGCCATTCGGGAGGAAGTTGCACCGGAAGTCCACTTGGGTTCTTAACCCGTTATCTTTCTGTACATATCTTTCGTTTTCTGTTTCCCTCACCTTTAGAACCAGCTTTGTATATAGCGTCCACCAATAGCTACATTATAAATGCTCCAAACAGTGACATCATTGGTTGGAATCAGAAACCTAAAAAACATAGAATTTGGACGTCAGATAAGGATCGTTTGGCCCACCTAGTTTGCCCATTTCCCTACCTAACAGATAAGTTCAAGTTTATTGCAGGAAAGACTCTGTTGAGCAAGCTCATTCACAAGGAGGCCCTGAGGCACATACACATACAGTTCGCAATTACATAGACAGGAGATACAAAATGTAGAACAACAAAGAAAAGGAAATATATAATACAAGAGGTATACACAGTAGAAGTCCTTACTGCTATATATGCAGTACATTCCAGCTGTAACCTTGCCCTAAATTATGCAACACATTTCAGCTTAATAAGTAGAGGGCCAGTTGGTACCTAGGAAGTTGACTTGGCGTTGGGGGCCAGTAGCACCTACATATGTCTTTTAATTTAGAGATAGCTAGTGTTTTGTAGGAGTTAATTGATACGATGCTGGTTAGCTTCAACATGGCTTGTAGTTGGTTCCAGATGTTTGGGAGGGCATATGAGACAGCTCTTTGGCCAGCTGTGGTACGTGTCCTGGGAACATCTAGTAGGATAAGGTCGGATTTCCTTAGGGAGTAGGCACTATGCGAGATGTGTATGAGAGACGTTAAATAGGCAGTTTGTGGAGTAGTAATTTGAGGGTCCAAATACCAGCATGCAGGAGGCGCCTGGTGGCAAGAGAGTTCCACCCAACTGCTGCATAAAGATCACAGTGGTGGGTCCTGTATGCAGAGTTAATAATGAAGCGAAGAGCACGGTGATAGAGTACGTCCAGTTTAGATAGACTCAGGGTTGGGGAGGAGATAAAGATAATGTCTCCGTAGTCAAGCAAGGGAAGGAATGTTGCTTGGACAAGTCTTTTGCGGGTCGCGAGAGAAAAGAGGGTCCTATTTCTAAAGAAGAAACCCAAGCGTGCTTTAAGCCTCTGTGGTAGATCCTCGATGTGGTCGTTGAAGGAAAGCTTGTTGTCTATCCACATACCTAGATATTTGAATTTAGGTACAACTTCCAAGGGTTCGCCTAGGGAGGTAACTATGAAGTTTTTATGTGGGGTAGGTAGAGCACCAGACAAGGCAAGTCTCGAGAAAATCATTGTCTTGGTTTTTTTGACATTTAAGAGAAGCTTGACATTGATAAGGTTGCTTTCTATTTATTTTTTTTTTTATTTATTTATTAAGTCTAGGATTACAAATACCTTTGAGCCTTGGCTCTTTTACAAAGGTTCCACGTCAGAGAAATACAAATTATGGGGAACATCAGGACAGACATTACAACAATGTGGACATTGCAAACAGAGTACAGATTAATACAATTCAAGGGTAGCATTGTAACAAGGCAGCCAGCGGCATTTGTCAGAGAAAATAGACAACAGATAAGAAGTGCCAGAGTCATAGGGAGAGGGAAGGGGGGGATGTAGGAAGGGTGGGGAGAGGGTGAAAAGTGCAGCACTGGGTATACCAAGATGTGAGGGTAGAATCCAGTGAGGAGGGAGGGGGACCACTAGAGCAGGAAGGAAGTGGAGAAACAAGGTTGGTTGTGCAGTCACAGGAGCTGTTGGTAGTGAGATAGTCCGGAGCCTAGTTTTAAACATACCAATTGTTGGGGCACAGGAGATGGTGAGGCTGAGGTCATTGAACCAGAGTGGCGCTCGATAAGCAAAAGAGCGTTGTCCCTGTGAAGTGTGACAGTGGGGGACTTTCAGTAGCTGTAGCGTGGACCTCCTAAGGCACCATTTGTTAATTGGGTGTTGTAACAGAGTTGAAACCCCAGAAGGTGCAAGGCCAAGGTAGATTTTTTTTGCCGTGGAGCAGGTGAGAAACTTTATGCGGTTTGATAGTTGGAGCCAGCCAGTCTGAGTGTACAGGTCACATGTGTGGGTGAGACGATGAGCACCAGTGATGAGCCGACATGCCTTATTTAAGGCAGTTGAGAGGTGTCTAGGGTTGTGGTTGTGGCCAAGCCATAAATGATGAGACCATAGTCTATTACAGAGATCACAGAGCTCAGGACTGCAACCTTCAAAGCTTCTGGCGTGAGGTGTGATCTGTGTTTGTAGAGGAGACCAAGCCGTATATTAGCAGCTCTAGCTACATTATCTACATGAAGTCCATAGGAGAGATTAGGGTCAAGCTGTATCCCTAAGTATCTGAAGGACCCCACCTGATCTAGTGTGTTCCCCTGGGTGGTGGAGATAGCCAAGTGGTGTAGCTTGTGTGGGTTAAGAGAGCTGCAGAAGAGCATAGATTTGGTTTTCTTGTCATTGAGGACCAGTTTATGATTAAGAAACCATGTCTCTGCAGAACTGAAACCAAGTTGAAGGTTGTGTTGAAGAGTGGCAGGATCTTTGTGAGTGGAGAATACAACAGCATCATCGGCATATAGTATGATCTGCTCAGAGCACTATAAGGGAGGGAGTTTAAGAAAAGGCTAAAGAGGGGGCCCAGTATGGATCCCTGTGGGACACCCGAGCGAACAGGCAGGGTGTTAGAAAGAGCATTCTCAATTTTCACTCTCTGTGACCGGTTTTCTAAGTAGCTTTTAAACCAGAGAGAAGAGTCAGGTGATAGCCCGGCATTCAGTAGCTGGTGAATTAGTAGTCCATGGTGTACTGTATCGAAGGCCTTGGAGAGGTCGATGAAAACGGCCCCTGTGAGAAGGCTGTTGTCAAGGGATTTGTGCAAAGCTCCAGTGAACTCAAGAAGGGCTGTGGTGGTGCTGTGACCTTTCCGGAAGCCATGTTGTTGTGGACAAGGTATATTGTATTTATCCAAGTGGTTGGTAAGTTGATCAGCCACGATGCGCTCGAGTGCCTTGGAGAGTGGGGGCAGTATGGAATAGGCGATAATTTGGTGATTCGTCTTATCCCCACTTTTATGGATGGGTGTCGCTTGGCTGTTGTCCATAGGTTGGGAATTTTCCACAGCTGAGAGAGAGGTTTCAGATTTTTGTTAATGGATGAATTACCTCATCGGGTGAGCAACAAAGCTTAAGGTCCAGGATGTCACTACTAGATCTAGATTTAGAGATAGCTGCAGTAATATAGTGGTGAGCTTCATTCAGCCTTACCCCTGAAGTAGAAGAGGGATGGGTTAGACTGAGGGGCTAAGGGTATTTGGGAGTAGAGCCCTGTTTTCGAAAAAGTCATAGGTAGAACAGCACTAAGGTGTGAAAAAGCCGTGTTAAAGATGTTTGTGATCACCTTGGCGCTGGGGGTTGAGGATCCATCAACCATTATCATGGCGGAGAGGTTTTTGGCTGCTTCCCTGTGACATCCTTGATATTGTCCCAGAAAGCACGACCATTTCCCCATGTATTGGTGAGGCGCCTTTGTAATAGGTGGATTTCATTAGCCGTATGGCCTTTGTGCAAGCATTTCATGCTTGTTTGTAATTTTGGATGTCCAATTGTTTGCCAGTGGCCCTGGCAACTGCCCCGAGGTGATCCCTTAGTTTCAGCTGTGAGAGAAGAGCCACGGTGACCCATGGGTTAGAGAGAGATTTTGTTTTGCACCTTTTAGCAGAGGCAAAGAGGTCACAGGCTTTGTTGAAAATTGAGATGAAGTGATCAAGAGCCAAGTTAACATCTGTTGCTTCATAGATGGGTAGCCAGTCTTGTAGAAGCAGGTATTGTTTGAGATGTGAAGTTTTCACGAGGAAGGACTCTGCTAGCAATAATTTTGGGAGGGGCTTAGGAATTTGTTAGACCATGCACACATGACTGGGAGTGGTCACTGAGAGAGTCTGGGAGAATGGTCGATAAGAAATCCTTTGTGGGGTGAGTAGGGAGACCCAATCCAAGAGGGTACTGGTGCCAGTCTTTAGTTAATCCTAGTAGGGGAGTTTACTATTTGCATGAGGTTAGCAACTGAGATGGAGTCTTTATAGGCACTAGCGCTCGATGCTAACCAGTTTATGTTGAAATCCCCTAGTAGAATAAGTTCAGCTTCAGGAGGATGAGAGTTGATAAAGTTTAGGACGTCGTTGAAGCCATGTTTGGGGTCCCTGAGCGGGATGTATACGGAGACAATAGTCAGGGCTTTATGGTTGGGACCTAGGATGATTTTTATTGGCAGAATCTGGGCCGAGGCAGAAAGTGATGGAGTTGCTACAGGGTGCCAAGACAAGGGAGTCTTTGATATAGATTGCGCAGCCACCACCTTTTTTGGATATCCAGTCCAGCCTGTGGACATTGTAGCCCTGTATTGTTACTGCTGAGTCAGGAACTTTAGGTGTCAGCCAAGTTTCCACCACTGCAAGGATGTCAGGGTTGTGTTGGCATATGAAGGCTTGGAGTTCATCCAGCTTTGGTAGTAGGTTGCAAGGATAAGGGCACCTGGAGTTTATGTGTGGCCTGAGCTTCTAGGGCCAGGATTGGGATGGACGCTGCCTGAGATGAGAAGGAGGAGGAGTAGGAGTTTTCAAAGGACAGAGTCGCAGCTCTTTGAAAGATAATTTTGATCGTTGTTTCCGGGAGTAGAGGTTGCAAGGTTCCAGGCGGTATCCTATATGGACTGCAAGGTAGTACAGTGTAGAGAGGTGGCCACACTTGTTGACAGTAGTGGTCGGGTTAAGTAACCAGGAATATCCAAATGGTGCACCAAGCACAAGTCTCGAGTGGAAGTGGAGAGTTCCCTTGGGTAGCAGTGGAAACCAGAGTAGAGGGTGGGGGTGGCTAGGACGGGGGGCAGGGCAAGGAGGAGAGGCGAGAAAGGCAGAGAAGCCACATGGCTTACGTACTAGATAGAGATAGAGATATAGCCCTCTAGTGGTGAGAGGATATAATCTGCTAATGGAAAAGTCAAAAAAAAAACAAAAAACTCAAAATTCACTTCTCATATCAACTCAGAACTTAAAATGACTGTAAGAATTAAACAAATTATTAAACCCTGGCACTTAAGTTCAACTAGAGACACAGAGGGAGATACAGTAGTTAGAGATGTGTTCAGCAGGAGATAGTGTGGGCCAGCCACTTGGAAATCAGCTTCTAACTGGATAAAGTCAGCTTGGAGTGCTTCCCTGACTTCAGTTAAGGACGCGCCTGATGCGTACAAAACCATATCGTCCGCAAAGAAATGTATGCTAGAGTTCTTTATGTGGGAGTCAAGGTTGTTGGTGTACTGGGAAAAAAGGATTGGTCCTAGGATGGAGCCTTGAGGGACTCCTCTGGCAGTTGGAAGGGGGGCAGATAGTAGGCCATCAGCTTTGACTTTTTGTATCCTTCCTGTGAGATAACTGTTAAACCACTGTTAGGTAAGTGGAGTGGCGACAATGTAGATATGTAGATAAGCTGCAGATCCTAGTTAACCAACAGCATACTTCCTCCTACCCTCCACTAGAATTGCCTTATGTCTGTCCCATGCATTCTTGAATTCCCCCCACTGTTTTTGACTCTATGACCTCCTCAGGAAGACTGTTCCATGCATCTATAGCCCTCTCTGTGAAGAAATACTTCCTCACATTACCTCTGAGCTGTTCCCCCTCTGTCTTCAAATTGTGCCCCCTTGTTCTTGCACATCTCTTTTTTTTTTTTGAAAGATGCTACCCTCTTGGACTTTGTTGATTCCTTTGAGGTGTTTGAAAGTTTCTATCATGTCCCTCCTTTCCTCGAGGCTATACATCTTAAGCTCCTTTAGTCTTTCTTCCTATGTTTTATGGTGCAGACCCTGCACCATTTTGGTTGCCCTCCTCTGGACAGCCTCCACCCTGTCTATGTCTTTGCGGAAATGGGGGCTCCAGAACTGTACACAGTACTCCAAATGTGGTCTTACCAACTGTTTGTACAGAGGGCCAACAACTTCCTGTTTTCTATTGGTGATGCCTCTCCCTATGCATCCCAGTATCCTCCCAGCCCTCCTTACTGCCTTCTCACGTTGCTGGCCCACCTTTAGGTCATCTGATATGACTACCCCCAGTCCCTTTCCATTTTTGTTGTTGTCAGTATCTCACTCCCCATTGTGTACTCTTTGCCCTGGGTTTTTGTTTCCCAGGTACATTATTTGCACTTCTTTGCGTTGAATCTAAGCTGCCATACATTTGACCATTTCTCCAACCTTGCCAAGTCCCTTTTCATCCTTTCCACCCCACCTTGCGTATCAACCCTGTTGCAGATCTTTGTGTCATCTGCAAAGAGACGTACCTACCCCTCCAGTCCCTCCGCAATGTCACTTATAAAGACATGAAAAAGGACGGCCCCAGTACTGAACCCTGCAGTACCCCGCTAGTAACCTTCCTTTCTTCACTGTGGACTTCATTTACTATTGACCACCGTGTCCTGTTGTCCAGCCAGTGTTTTACCCAGGCTACCAGCCTGCAAACCACTCCCAGGCTGGCTAATTTGTTTATTAATTTTTTACGCAGGACCGTGTCAAATGCCTTGCTAAAGTCTAGGTAGGCCATGTCCACAGCCCCGCCCTGGTCTACTACTTTGGTCACCCAGTCAAAGAAATCAATTAGATTTGTTTGACATGACCTTCCTGCTGTGAATCCATGCTGCCTTGGGTCCTGTGCCCCACTGGGCTCTAGGTACTCAACAGTTCTTTCCTTCAAAAGTGATTCCATCATTTTCCCTACCACTGAGGTCAAACTGACATGTCTGTAGTTTCCTGCCTCTGTCTTGCTCCCACTTTTGTGAAGGGGAATCACATCCGCCCTTCTCCAGTCCTCAGGTACCACACCATCCTCCCATGATTTGTTAAAAAGGGTAGTCAGTGGTGTTACTAGTTCTTCCCTTAGTTCTTTTAGAATTCTGGGGTGAATCCCATCACACCCAATTGCTTTATCCACCTTCAGTTTTAAGAGCTTTTTCAGAACCCTTTCTCCTGTGAAAGGACTAATATCAACCCCCATCCAGAGTGCTTCTATTGACTGGATTAGGTCCATCCCCCCTGCTTTTCCAGTGTGATTACTGAGCAGAAATATTCGTTCAGTATCCCTGCTTTTTCACTGTCGCTCTCTGCCCAACCACCTTCCTCTTTATTCAGCCTCAGTATCCCTGCCTTCGTCTTTCTTTGCTCCCTAATGTACCTATAAAAGGTTTTATCCCCCTTCTTAACCGAGTTGGCTATCTTTTCCTCAGTTTGAGCTTTGCTATTCTGACTGCCTTCCCCGCTTCCTTCTGCTTTAACTGGTATAGTTCTCTGTCCTGCTTCTTCTGTGTTTCCTTGTACTTCCTGAATGCTGTCTTTCTCCCTTGTCTTCCCCACCACTTCTTTTGAGAACCATAGTGTGTTTTTCTTTCATTTTGATTTATTTGTTTAACACAAAGGCTTGTTGCCTCTGTGATGGCAGTTTTGATGTTTCCCCATTGTTGCTCCACCCCACCTTCTCACCTGTTTGCTAGTGCTTTTCTGAGGCACTCTCCCATTTTGACAAAATCAGCCCTCCTGAAGTCCAGTACCTTTACTTTTGTGTGGCTTGACTCTACAGCTAAGTTTATCGTGAACCACACTGTTGGTGGTCGCTTGTTCCCAGGTGGCTACCCACTTCGAGATCAGAGATCCTCTCTCCTTCCCCATTTGAGAGTACCAGGTCTAAGATTGCTTCCTCCTGAATGGGTTCCAAAACTGGCTGTCTAAGGCATGCCCCCTGTAGGGCATCAAGAATGTCACTGCTCTTGGATGTGGCTGCAGCAATGGTGCTCCAGTTAACATCTGGCATATTCAGGTCCCCCGTCAGCAATATTTCACCTTTCTGTGCCATCCCAAGGATGCCTTCTATCATTTCCTTGTCCATTTCCTCCCCCTGAGACGGGGGTCTGTATACAACCCCTGTGCGGATTGTGGAGCCATTTCCAGTCTCCAGGGTGACCCACAGTGCCTCCTCTCCTCCCTGTTTACCCTTTAGTTCTGTTGCTTTGATCCCTTCCCTTACATAGAGAGCTACTCCTCCTCCTCTTCTTCCCTCCCTGTCCCTCCTGTAGATTGTGTACCCTGGTATGTTGACATCCCAGTCATGGTTCTCTGTGTACCATGTTTCTGTGACTGCCACGATGTCCAGGCATTCCTCTTCCATCAAGGCCACCATTTCGGGAAGCTTTTTACCTAGACTACGGGCATTGGTACTCATTACCCTCCATTTTTTTCTGGCTTTATTTCTTTTTGCCCCATCCCTGTCCTTACTGCCTTTGTCTTTTTCTCCATTTAGCCCTGCCCTTATCCCTATCGACTGCTCTATCTTGTTGTTTACCTCACTAACTACCCTGATTTTTGGGGAGGGCTAGGATTTCCCTTCTCCGTTTCAGTGCCTTCCCCCTTGGCTAGTTTAAATGCTTGCCAATGAAGCATTTAAACCTATCACCTAGGATCCTGGTTCCCTTCCAGGATAGATGCAGACCATCACGCCTGTATAGGCCTGCATCCCTCCATGTGGAGCCCCAGTCCCCAATGAAGCCAAATCCGTGAGCTCTGCACCATTTTTTTAACCAGTCATTGAATTGCATGGTGCGGAGTACCCTAGCCTCATCCATGCCATAGACAGGTAGCACTTCCGAGAAAGTTACCGTGTGTGCTACTTGTCTAAGGCCCCTCCCCAACTCCACAAACTCCTGTTGTACTGCTCTGATCCCATTCTCTGCCAGGTCATTCGTCCCTAGGTGGATAATGACATCCAGCTCACTTTCCCTTGCAGCTGCTCCCATGATCCTGAGGATTCGTTTCCTGTCCCTCCAAGCCATGGCGCTGGGCAGGCACCTTACCTCCTTTCCCTTCCCTCCCAGTTCTCCCACCAACAATAGAGTCCCCACCAGGAGTTGTTTCTTCCCCTGTGGGGTCCTGTCCCATCCTCCTGTGGGTCTCTCCATTGTGGAGGTTCCCAGCATCCTCCTTGGTCTCCACTCGGGGTGCCTCCATGGGAACCATGCTCCAGCAGGCGAATGAATTGTGGAGAGGCAACTGGGGATGCGCCTCTGTTCCACCACCTCCCCTCACTGAGCCCCACCGTGGTCCAACCACTCCTCTTTCTTGGCAACCTCTGAGGTAGTGCCGGTGGGCCTGAGTGAGGGAGCAGGTTTTCCGAATCCTTGCCAGGTCAGCATGGAGACGAGCAACCTCCTCCCTCAGACCAGAGAGGTGCCTGCAAATAGGGCAGCAGCGCAGTTTCCGGAATGTCTCCCGGAAGACTGCTGCTCCACAGCCAGTACATTGCACCACTCCCCACATGTCTGCGTCCCTTCCTGTTACAGATGCTTTTCTTTTGTTTTATTTTTGTTCTTGTTTTAGTGTGTGCGAGTCAGTGGTTCCTGTGCTGATACTGCTGCCAGTAGTGGTATCAGTGTTAGAATCCATATACTGATTCTGAGCAATTGTGTCAATGGTTAGGGCATTTATAATTGCTCAGTGGGGGTGCTACATACAGAGCTGGTTTTAAAGATGAGGGAGACAGAAAGAGAACAGGTATCAGCAAAATGAATCAGGAATGCTATAAGGCGTCTGTCCCCCTTTAAAAACACACTGGCTCCAGTAGCACTTATCGAAGTCTGAGGATTTCATTGCTTTTAAGCAGAAAAATGTAAATAACTTATAAGATTAACATTATTAGTTGGTAACTATTTATTGTAGGCAGTCAATAACCATATTTTGTGTGTGTGTATATATATATATATATATATATATATATATATAATATATATATATATATAGATATATATAGATATATAGTTTATTTTTGTTGACTGGGAAAGGAGGACTAGACAGTTCTGCTTATTTTCAGCCTCATCCTGGGAGGGGAATACAGATGGATGCCAGCTGACATTGAACCAGATTAAGCTGTTGGTGGTACTTTTCATGGGTGGGGGAAATTTGGCCAGGGCACCAGGGAAATTCCCCTACTCTTTCTGGTAGGTGATTTTCGTCGCAGACATGGATGTTGGTGAGAGGTGTCAGCATCACGAAGGTGCTGCACCGACTTTGGAGCCTCCTATATTGCCTGAGACAGATTTGCTTTCACGTTCCTCTACTGCTTTATCGTCGGAAAATCATGGCTCAACGGATGTCAGTGTATCGCTACCTCCTGATGGAAAAAAACACTGTACCTTGTACCTCTTGCGTTATGGATCCTTTCCCTCCAGACTTGCCTTCTGCTTCCAGTCAGTCACCGGAACGTTTCGTTCCACAGCCGCGGTGTCTCCAACCGGATCTTCCCCAGTGTGTTTCCGTTTCCACCAGAGCTGCGACAGACTCGTCGCTTTCGGGAGAGCTACCGCATGCCTCCAAAACCTCCCTGATACAATTGCCTGCTAAACGACCTCTTCCTGCATCTTCTGCCACATCGGAGATATTACGCTCTCGCTTTGGACTTTCGTTAGATGACCCAGCTGGTGCTCCCCCTTGGACTGCTTCTAAAGCCCTGCGAAATGCCGGCTGGACAGAGACGGCGTCTGGCTCATGGACCCCTGACCCTTCTTGGGATGCGGACAGACATGGTGTTTTGTTCTCACCCTCCAGGCCTGCACCTACTATGAGCTCCAACGAGGTATCTATTCTGAAAGAGGACACTTCTATATTAACTACTGTTTGTACTGAGCGAAATACTATGCTTAAGGTAGCCTAGGGGGATGTTATGGATATGCATGACGCTTTAGCTTCTAAGCCACCTACAGCACAGGATAACCCAACTGATTTATTACTTATTTCTCCACATCCTGTTGAGAAGGTTTCACATCCCGCTCATTCTTCCCCTGCCCAGGCCATAGAAATTATACAGCCCTCATCCAGTCTCCTGGACTCTGCCCTACCTCCTCCACTCTCCATTCTAGATGATCCTGGAGAGGGTACCTCCTCCATATCCCCCACCCTACAACCCTCCCCAGCACTGCCCCCCTCAGTTCCCCACACTGGCCCTATGCTTTCTGACTTATTTAAGAACAAACTTGAACAAGCCCCACGTAGAAATGCTGTTCGTCTACGTTATGGAGGTGGGCTGCAGGAGTTTCCAGACAGGTATTATGTACCTCGTACATTATTGAAAGGCACCATGCAATTTCAAGCTTCTGACATATATGCCTTGATTCATGTTTCTGGGGAGGAAACATTTGACGTCAGTTTTAAAACCACTGTTGGTTTAGAAAAATTCTGGCATAAATATGCTTTCTTAAAGAATACCTCTCCCTGGACTCCATTTTATGTCATTCCCCTCACTAAACCTTCCATTCGTACAGTCACCATCATGTTTAGGAATGAGGGGGTAAGTGTCAGTGATAGTAATCACTGGTTACAAAAACATTGCACAGTGTTATCCCCTCCTGAGGCACTTTTAGATGAAGAAGGCCTCTGGACGGGGGGATGGAAGTTCAAAGTTAAACTCTTTCTAGTTAACTCCGAACTTTTACACATACCTAACAGTTTCTTTTTGGGAAAAGATCGGGGTGTATGCTTCTACGGAGGTCAGCCCAGGGCATGCTACAAATGTGGGGCGCACACACACTTAAGCAGCACGTGTGATCTATTAAAATGTGGTCTTTGTGGGGGGTATGGTCACCTGAGTGTATCTTGCCTGAATGTTTTTAAGTGTAATTTATGTGAAGAAACAGGGCATGCCTACCACCAATGTCCTTGGGCAAGCAAAAACCGTAAGGAAGGATGGGATCCTGATGTACTAGTACAGAAGGCACAGGATAAAAGGCAGGAAACACCCACTTCACTAGTTGGTTTCAAACCTCATGGATACTGCCCCCCCCCCCCCCAATTCCTCCTCCTGTGATTAGTGAGGTTCCACCTATAATACTGGACCACCCTATACCTTCTCTACCTGCATCCACTTCCTCACCCTGTTCTGAGGCTAACTCAGTAACCCCTTCTACAGACCAGGAAGGTTTTAAGCCTAGCAGACGGGTCACTAGAGCTGCTGCACGGAAGACTGTGAAATCTTTTGACCTCCCCCTTTCTAATCCTTTTGACTGTCTAAAAGGTAGTAGAGCAGAGCAGAGTCAGATGGTGAATCGGACAATTCAGTTCTTCCTTCAGACATAGAATTTCCCACCCCCAAACCTCATGATGTATCCCGTAAAAAAAACTAGTAAATCTCTTAAAGGTAGCAAAAAGCGGAAAAATGTGACGATCACTGTTGGCAGTGGGTGACTTTCCAATTTCTCCTGACGTCTCTTACTGTAGCTACACTTAATGTTTGTAGCATTAAAAGCTACAAGAAGAGAACGTTTTTTCTTCATCTAGCTGCTTCTCTACACATTGACATCCTTTTTATTCAGGAAACACATATCTCCTCACTGTTTGAGGTACAACACCTTAAACGCAGTTGGATTAAGGGGCCCTCTTATTGGACCTTTGGAGACAGTGTTGCTGATGGGATAGCCATTTTGTTCTTTTCCATACATTTCTCTATTACACATCATTGATATTTCTCCTGGCAGGGCTATAATTCTTGATTGTACTTTCAATAATTGTCAGCTCCGTTTACTTGATATATGTGGCCCACAAACAAAGGCATCCCGTATTGCTTTATTGAAATTATTTCAACCATATTTATGCACCACAAAGCATATTATCTGGGGGGGGAGATTTTAACTGTTCATTAGATGTTAAATATTGAACTATAGAAGGGAAGAAAATTTATTGTGACTCTCTGGGTTTATCTGACTTGAAAGGGATGAGTCTTACTGATGCCTACCGCTCACTACATACTACTGCTGGTTATACGTATCATAGGTCACACTTTCATACACAAATTGATTATTTATTCTCTTCCCCACACCGTGTAGCACGAACAGCCATCCTTCGGCCTTTAGAGATCTCAGACCATTTCTTACTTACATGCAGTTTTTATATCGGTCAACCCCCTGTTTCTTCACTTTCTCCCTCTAATAACTGGAAATTAAACAATTCTCTCATCTCTTCACTAGAAATGCAAGATCATGTTCACCTACTCTTCCGTGTCCAGATTTCAGTCATATGTTTTTATGATTCCCTGCTACAGTGGTGGTTGGATACTAAGTTAGAACTTAAAAACCTTTTTCAGACAATGGGAAAACAGATAGCCCGTGATGCATATATTACATACCTATCTCATAGAAATCACTTATATAAATTATCTTTATCTACTACGTCTCCTGTAGATTACTCTTCCCAAATAGCCTCCATTAAACGTCAGATGGTCTCATATCAATATAAAAGTGCCCGCACATTGGATTTTTTCA
This sequence comes from Neoceratodus forsteri, assembly GCA_016271365.2. Classification (NCBI taxonomy): domain Eukaryota; kingdom Metazoa; phylum Chordata; order Ceratodontiformes; family Ceratodontidae; genus Neoceratodus; species Neoceratodus forsteri. The sequence continues at coordinate 839,522,472 of CM028134.1, forward strand.
TGAGAGTAGGATCTTCACACCTGCCCTCTACGAACCCTTTTTTTGCACACAAAGATAGGGTTCGAAACACGGTGATGAATGGTTTATTGAATCAGCATGGTGTTATTACTTATACCACACAAAACATGTTAACTATAGTTCAGTCTCATTTACAGACTCTATTTTGCAGGCCTTCTCCTTTACCTCCAAATTTTTCTGCTTTTTTTTTTGCCCCGTTTCCTCAATTCCCTGATCATTGTGCCCAGGCTCTAGTTGCTCACATCACGCAGGAAGAAGTGGCTTCTGCTATAGCTCATTTATCATTACAAGTCTCTCCGGGTCCTGATGGATTAACCCATGAGTTTTATAAGACTTTCAAGGACAATCTCCTGGAAATTCTAACACAAGTTTTCAACTATGTCTTGCATTGTCCTGAAGTCACCATGGAATCTGGTTTGTCATTTCTTAAATTTATTTACAAAAAAGGTGATGCCCATGACTTATTGAATTGGAGACCTTTACATCTTCTTAATACAGATTACAAACTACTTGCACAAATTTTAAATTCTAGATTATCATACCTGGCCCCAGATCTGTTAGATTCTGCTCAGTCCTGTGCTGTCCCAGGGCGTTCTATACAAAACAATTTATTTCTTCTTCGAGAACTTTTTGAGGCAAAAAATCATTGTGCTGTCTCTGGTTTTATCCTTTCCTTGGATCAAGCGAAAGCGTTTGACTCTGTACAGCATGCCTACTTACTGTATATTTTGACATCTTATGGTATCCCTGCTCCTTTCATATAATGGATCACGCATTTGTTTTCTATGGCATATTTTATACCCCTAGTTAATGGTCATATGGGCATCACCTTACTCCAGAAGACAGGCCTTCGTCAAGGATGTCCTTTAAGCCCATTATTATATGCCTTTACGTTGGACCCTGTCATACAACATATTTTATGGGACTCTTCTATTGTGGGCATTGCACCCCACCCGACGCTACCTCCAGTTAAAATTTTTGCCTATGCAGATGATGTTGTAAACTTTGTTCAAGATAAACAATCAGGAGACCGTGCCATAGATGTTTTCCACTCATTTTCCAAACTCTCGGGTGGTACTCTTAATTTATACGAAAGTGTTACTATCCCTTTAGCTCCTGACTCTGTTGTAATTACTGATGTGTGTGGAATTCCGTTATGTTTAACCCCCCACTGTATATTGGGAATTTGGTTTAATGTCCCACATCCGGCAATATATAATTGGGAAAAACGTTTAGGAGAAGCTAAAGTTGCTCTTTGGAAATCTTGGAAATTGGGAAAGAAAAAGAGGGTTCTAGTGGTAAAACAATTTGTTATTCCATTCTTTTTATACCGTAGCTATGTATATGCCGCACCCCGTGCACTAGAGGCCAGAATCTTGAGCATCTTTTTTCAAATGATATGGGGGAACCGTCTAAATCCTATTAAATGTGCCTTCACATATTTACCTGTAAAACAGGGAGGACTTGACATGGTAAACCCTATTATTTTTTATCTGTCTTTTTTTCTCTTTCAGCTATTTACTAGAATTCGCTCTACTAATCATGTTTGTGATACATGGATTACTTATCACATGCATGATATATGGAATGACTGGGGTTTACTCCCCCCATCCTTGCCCGTATCCCTGGTTCCCCTACTTATGTAATAGATAGCTTTAAGAAATTACGTAGCTGGAAACTTCCTAAAGCATCTATAATATTACATCCTAGGAAACATTTGTATGATGCTCTCATTAACCTTTCCAGACCTGATATGCCTATCGCATTCTGTCCCCCTTCTAGCACAGGGAATGCTTTATTAATGCTGCAAGATACCCGTATACCTTTACATATGTGGGACATTACATGGTTATGCTATCATGGCCGATTACCGGTAAAGGGGAACCTTAAGCATAAATCATCACAGGAGAGATATTGCCCTAAACCTTCTTGCCCTACTATTGAGGAAACCATGTCTCATTTTTTTCTTGAGTGCCCGGATGTGCTTTTGTTCTGGAAAACATTGGCCAATAAATGGAAGTGGCCATTTCTCAGCCATATCACATATCAAATGTTAATACTGAATGATGTCTCTTTTCCCCGGCTGCCATGTCACCCTAGTACACTTAGAGTGATTTTTTCAGTGTGTAAATTTTATTTATGGCAAGCTCGCTGTCAATATAATTTGCAACAGATACAGCTGTCTCCTAAAACTGTTATTCAGCACATAGAAACTACTTTGTCAATTATTAGAGAATCAAAGAGTCGTAAACTTTCAGCTTCCTATTTTAATTCTTTATGGACAAATATTAAGTTTTTGTATTAATAGCATGTCTATTATTGTTTAGTTCTTATTTTTTTTTTCCATAATGTTTTCTTTGTGCTTGTGTTGACATGCTTTGCTTTTCATGTATTATAATGTTTCATTGCTTTTGTTTCCTTTATATACACTTGATGTTATGTTTCTTTGTCTAATAAAATTCCCCTACTCTGACAGTAGGGGGAACCTCTGGTCATCTTCTTCCAAGATGGCTACTTCCTTGGAGCCTGGAGGTGGTGGAGAGCTTGCTGGAGAGACAGGGGAGCTAGCCTCCTCTCCTGTCCCTATTTTCTTAGAGGCTGCTAATCATGATTCACAAGAGATGGAGAACATGGATTGACCTGATGGCTCTCTTGATATGGACTTTGTATTTTTTCAAGATGCTCCTGCTTCGGTGAGTTATGCTGCTGTTTATGTCTTACAACCTCCAGAAAGTAAAATGGACAAGGAAAAAGAAATTAAGATATTGCTGGTAAAAGAAGCTGAATTGAAGCAGCTTCAAGCTGAATTGAGAGAGGATTCCCACTGCCATAGTACTGAAATAACTGATGACTCTGTGCCGAACTCCCAGCTGAGGGATGTCACAGTCCCACTTAAAGTTACAGAAATGTCTCCACACGGAGAAACCTCGGAGTCCAATCGTACGGCTGGCAGCTTGCATCAACAGTCGGCTGAGTGCCAAAAGCCGTGTTTCAGCGAAAGAATGGATATACCATCAGAAAAACAAAGTCACAGACTAGGAATGGGACGTCAGGCACAGGCTTCTCCTAGGGATCTCATCCAAAGTCAAGTATAATGGACAGCACTTCAAATACGAACAGTGAGCAACCTGTGAACTCTGAAACTTCAGCTAACAATGCATGGTCTCCAGCTCACGCATTACAGGATGCTGGCTGGTGTCAGGAATCAGATGGGACTTGGACGCCAGACCCAAATGATACAGATGTACAGCGCTTCCATAAGGGCTTAAACCTTTCGTAAGTAGCTATCATCTCGTCTTCTGGACACTAGGCCTACTACGAGTGTAGAATCTGCAGGTATGGGCCCCACCAAGAATAGCTCGACAGCTGTTTCTAATATAGGAAATGTGTCTAATATTAATAATGGGGATAATTTTCAAAATGTCAAAATGGGTCCTGCAGAAGAAGTTTTACAGAATCCCTCGCAGAGGGCTTGGCTCAACCCTATGTTTAAACTCTCAGATCTTTTTCAAAATAAGAGTAAGCCAGCTCCTTGTAGAAATACTATGAGATTAATTTTTAAAGGAGGCAGTATAGTGCAGTGGTTTAAGGCTCTGAGCTGCAAATCTGGAGACCTGGGTTTGAATCCCACAGCCCCCCCTTGCATATATTGTGTGTCCCTGAGCAAGTCACTTAACTTCCCTGTGCTCAAAGGTTGCACCTGTAAACAAGCTTTCAGCTTAGTGTGTCTCACCTGGTTAAACAATTTGGGGGGGAGGGGGGATCTCCCCCTGACAGAATTCACATAACCAAACAGCTTCTGAAAGGGTCAATACATTTTTTTCTCCTCAGAGATGTATGCTTTAATTCACCTGGGTAATGGAAACTATGATATTAGTTTGAAGACAGTATCCAGTTTAGATAACATAGAAATATAGACTTTGATGGCAGATAAGGACTGCTTGGTCCACCTAGTCTGCACATTTCCCTACCTACTGGATAAGCTGCAGATCCTAGTTAACCAACAGCTTATTTCTTCCTTCCCCCCACAAGAATTGCCTTATGTTTGTCCCATGCATTCTTGAATTCTCCCACAGTTTTAGACCTCACAACCTTCTCAGGAAGGTGGTTCCATGCATCCACCACCCTCTCTGTGAAAAAATACTTCCTCACATTGCCCCTGAGCCGTCCCCCCTCTATCTTCAAATTGTGTCCCCTTGTTCTTGCACATCTCTTTTTCTGAAAGATGCTACCCTTGGACTTTGTTGATTCAATTGAGGTACTTAAAAGTTTCTATCATGCCCCCCCCCTTTCCTCAAGGGTATACATATTAAGCTCCTTTAGTCTCTCCTCATATGGCTTCTCTTGCAGACGCTGCACCATTTTAGTTGCCCTCCTCTGGACCGCCTCCATTCTGTCTATGTCCTTGAGGAGATGGGGGTCTCCAGAAGTGGACACAGTACTCCAGATGGGATCTCACCAACCGTGTGCAGAGGGATAACAACTTCCTGTTTTCTGCTGGTGATGCCTCTCCTTATACATCCCAGTATCCCCCCAGCCCTCCCTTCTGCCTTTTTACATTGCTTGCTAACCTTAAGGTCATCTGATATGATTACCCCCAGGTCCCTTTCCATTTTTGTTGTTGTTACTACCTCCTCCCCACCCCCATTGTGTACTCTTCACCTGGGTTTTTGTTTCCCTTGAATCCAAGCTGTCATACTTCTGACCATTCCTCCAACCTTGCCAAGTCTCTTCTCATTCTTTCCATGCCCCCTTGTGTATCAACCCTGTTGCAGATCTTTGTGTCATCTGCAGAGAGGCATACTTTTCCTTCTAGTCCATCTGCAGTGTCACTTATAAAGACATTACAAAGGACTGGAACCCAGTACTGAACCTTGCGGTACCCCACTAATAACCCCCCTTTCTTCAGAGTGGACTCTGTTTACTATTACCTTCTGTGTCCTGTTGTCCAGCCAGTGTTTTACCCAGGCTACCACCCTGGGACCCACTCCCAGGCTGGCTAATTTGTTTATTAATCTTTTGTGTGGGACTGTGTCAGATACCTTGCTAAAGTCTAGGTAGGTCATGTCCACAGCCCTGCCCTGGTCTACTACTTTGGTCACCCAGTCAAAGAAATCAAATAGATGCGTCTGACATGACCATCCTGCTGTGAATCCATGCTGCCTTGAGTCCTGTGCCCCACTGGCCTCTAGATACTCAACAGTTCTTTCCTTCAGAAGTGATTCCATCATTTTCCCTACCACAGAGGTCAAACTGACAGGTCTGTAGTTTCCTGCCTCTGTCTTGCTCCCACTTTTGTGAAGGGATATCACATCTGCCCTCCTCTAGTCCTCAGGTACCACACCATCCTCCCATGATTTGTTAAAAAAGGTAGTTAGTGGTGTCACTAGATATTACTTGAGAGGACTCTTGCAGTAGGTATTCACAGATAGGACTAAGCCGCCAGCTGCCAGGACCCCATGGAAAACTTCTAGCTTGCAGTCTCTGGCGGGGGACTGCCCCCACGTCAGGTGACCGGCATCGGATGACATTGGTACAAAGGGGCGGTCCCCCACACCTGCCTTCCAGTTCTTTCCCGCCAATACCATCGTCGGTTTAAAGTCTCTACTTTTTCGACCCAATTTCTCGATTTTCTTCCTTTTTTCTTCATACCATCCGCTGTATATGTTGTCCCTGACACCCTCCGAATCGCTTAAAAATAAGTGCAACTTGTGTGGTTCCCAGTTTCCACACAAGGATGTACACTTCTTGTGCCTCTTCTGCCTAGGCCCGGACCACCACGTGGAGGAATGCCAGCACTGCCAGAAATTCAGCTTGGCTACCCGCAGGCGAAGGCAGCAGTCCATGGAATCCCATCTCCATAAAAAGAAAATGGCATCCATGGAGAAGGAGTTGAAGAAACTTAGGCAGGCGTCAACGTCCCCAGAAGGCCACAAAAAGAAGCGTGAGATGGAGAAGCAACAGGAGCGAGATTCTTCATCCACAGCAGCCACGACTTTGGCAGGAGTCGCAGCCTTACAGGTATCGACTCCTCCAGGGGATCGCTCCTCGATGGCCATCTTGGTGGCTACCAAGAAGGCGTTGCCCCTCCCATCAGGCTTGCGCTCGGGGCCCCTCGGGAACCTCCGGGGTAAAGTAGGCCTCCGCTTCCGCCAAGGCCGCTCTTTCATCGCGGCCTTCCGGTCCGAGCAGGTCTAGTAAGTCAGATGCTGATTCCCACCGACGCCCACACGGACAGGGCTGATAAGCCACTCACCTCCTCGGGTGATCGCTCAGCCCACCACCCTTCTGACAAGGCTGCCCCTCCTTCACAGCCTTCCTCAGATAGGGAGTCTGATAAGTTGGACGACTGCTCGCCCGACATCCGCCCAGACTCTTCTGATAAAACGGCAGTCTGCCCCTCCAACGACTGCCCAGTAGACCTGCCTGCATCAGACCCCGTCGTCACACCTGACGCCCCAGGCTCTCTGCAACGGATATACCCGTTGCCCGCTGAGGTCCCCTCGGATCCCACCCGAGGATTTCAACCCTCCTTCCCCGGCTGAGACCAAGGACCTAGGGACGCTGTCGTCTGGGGGCCCCCCTCCTACGTCGGACCCTCAGACACCAGACCCGATGCCACCCTCCGGCTTTCCTTTGCCCAACGGAGGACCTGCTCCTCCGTCAGGACTGCTGGACCCGTTCGACAGTCTTCCTACGCCAGGCCTGCCACCCACCGGCTCGGCTTTTCCACCGTCCAGTCCGCCAGCAGGGCCTTTGCCAGGACCTTCTGCTCCGTCAGAGCCCCAGGCACCAGGGTACCCAACACCACAATACCGGGTGCCGCAATACCCGGCTCCACAGTATCTGATGCCACAGTTCCCAACACCACATTACCCAGCACCACAATATCCAATGCCTCAGTACCTGATGCCAGCCTTCCCGCCATCTGGTTATGGATACTCTTATTATGGGTACCCTCACTACCTGTAATCGAGCCCCCCCTCCTCCTCCATCGCCCCTTCGCAGCCGCCGGTGGACCTGAAGGAGGCCTTGATCTCCTGGTGGGCTGAGGCCAAGGCTCAGCTCACCAGGGAGGTCAAGAGTCATATTCCAACGTCAGTCCGTACGCCAGACCCCCTACGTCGGAGACGGGAGACCCCTTCCCCTTTACGCGACTCCAGAAGAGAACCACATGGCTCCCGGGTTGGGGAGGACATGCACCCCCGGGGGCTTCCCAGAGGAGTCGTTCCTCCCCCTTCCAGGGAGTCTTCTTCTTCTACCTCAGGGTCATCTGAGTTGGACCACTCTGAACATGGAGATGAGCCCCATACTCCAGAACGCCCAAGGCCGAGGGACCCTCCGAAGTCTCTTCTGGAGGACCCTTCTTTTCTGGAGCTCTTGAGAAGGATCCAGGAGACATGTCAGTGGCAATCAGTGGAGCCAGACTCGCAGCGTAAAAAGCTTGCTGCTCATTTGGATCTGCCCGAGACTGCTCCCACACTGATTCCACCCTGGATAGAGCCGCACACCGATCTTGTTTCCACTATCTGGAAACAACCATCCGCGCTAGCCCCCCTTCCGAGGAAGGCGGATAGGCTATACCAGGCTCCGGAAGGTAAAGACTTCCTTAGTCTTCACCCCAAGGCGGATTTGGTTTTGCTCGGCACCGTTCATGGCCGCTCCGCCAACCCCAAACACCTGAGCTCGTCCCCGCCTGACAAGGAATCCTGACTTCTGGATCAGTACGGGAAGAAGATTTTCTCCTCTTCAACCCTAGGCATCAGGGCCCTCAACTACATCGCCCACATGGGGGATTTCCAGAAGTCCATCCTTAGCCAGGTGGAATCCAAGCTGGACTACCTTCCTGATTCACAAACTAAGCAAGAACTGGAAGACCTGATCAGTTCCATTCATTCAGCCTGTAGGCACATGCTTCGTGCCACCTGTAATGTGGTGGACACAGCTGGCAGAAGCTCGGCTTTCACCATAGGCTTACGGCGTCATGTCTGGTTCCATGTGTCAGGATTGGTCCCTGAAGTACAGTCCGCTATACAGGATGCTCCCTTCAGGGGTTCGGTGCTGTTCGGGGGTGATGTCAAGGATATCATAGCTGAACTGCAGGAAAAGGGCACTGCACTAAAGTTGGTCCAGACTTTGTAGAGGCCCCCTAAGGGGCAGCGACGTCCTTTTCATCGTCAAACCCAACAAAAACAAAACCCAATCAAGGAAAGCTCGCCAACAAACATCGGGCCCCTCCAGTAACCAAGACTCCCCCCAGCAAAAAGTCCACGGGAGCCTCAGCTGCTGCGCTGCCCCACACCTCCTGACTCCCTGCCGCGCCCTCTGCCTTTGGCCATTCCAGAGGAACCGGGGGGGATTCTTCTCCTCCCATCTACCGGGTAGGGAGAGGATAACATCAGTCACTTGGATGCTCCAGCTAATATCTGTCAGACATTTGATAGAGTTTCTACAGAAACCTCCTCAAAAACCACCCCCTCAGTCATCTTACTCCCCGCAACATCTTCCTCTGGTTCTAAAAGAAATCCTGTCCCTACTGTCGAAGGCCACGATAGAGCCAGTCCCCACTCATCTTTGGGGAATGGGTTACTATTCCCATTTTTTTCTAGTTCCAAAGAAGACAGGAGACTTGAGGCCAGTCCTAGACCTCAGCTCCCTGAACATGTTCGTGGAGTACAAATGCTTCAGAATGCTCTCCTTGCAGAGCCTTCTACCCTTGCTCCTGCTGGGACAGTGGCTGTGTGCTCTGGATATGCAGGATGCATAACTACATATCCCCATGTGCCCTTCCCACTGCAAATACCTCTGTTTTTGCTTTCAGGGGGACCACTACCAGTTCAAGGCCCTCCCATTTGGTCTCTCCTCTGTCCCCCGAGTATTTACCAAATGCCTGTTGGTGGTAGCGGCCCACCTGCGTACCCGTGGTGTGCAAGTCCTCCTGTACCTGTACAGTTGGCTCCTGGCAGCCCCATCCAGGGAAGAATGTCTGCACTCCCTTTCCCTTACCCTGCAGGTTCAAACAACATGAAGTCTTGCTATATTATGACAATTGCAGTTTGTCCCACCATTAGAACTGCTCCGGAGGTGAAAGAGTTAACTTCCATGCCAGGCATGGAACTTAGAGCGCGAGCTCGGTTAGAAAAGCTCTGTCTGGAATATTTCAAACTGAAACTGTCAGATTCTTTACTCCGCCTAACTGAACAGTCGCTCCGGAGAGTCCTCCTACTGCTCGGTTCATTTCTCGGTTTAAAGAGTTTTTTCTTGGTTAAATTCAACCGCGATTATTATTTAACCGCAAACCGATCGGTTCAAGCTCTATCTGTGGTATTGTAAGTAATAGACAGGTTTATTTCTGTGTGGAACTTGTAAATGTTTATCGGTTCGGTTTGAACCGATCAGGTTGTTTTAAAACTTTATTCTGAAGCATTTAAAAGCTTTTTAGAGTGCGGTTCCCGGTTCTTATCGGTTCTAAAAAGAAAACGGATTTCATTACGTTTTTTTCACGACTTCGTGGGTACGGTTGGGGAACCGATAAGGGTGTCTTGCCTCACTGCTGGAAAAGGGCAAGTTTTTGTTAGGCTGGCATTATGTCTGAGAAACCCAAAAGAAAAACCGGCCCACTGGGTTTCAACACTGTAGTGTCTGTGGGAAGTCTTTGCCAAGGCTGACCCACACACCATGTGTTTATTGTCTGGGGTTTGACCACCTCAATGCAGACTGCCAGATTTGCAGAATTTCCTGCAGCTACCTAGATAAAGAGTTGGTAGGCTCAGGGGCGAGAAGCAAAAGTCCGCTGACGGATGGCCAGCCGGTTCGGTGCCAACCGAACGGAGGGGAGTGCCCTCTGACCAGGGCCAGACTTCCTCGGCAACGTAAAGCTGACTCAGAGGAGCCAGTTCCAGCAAAGAGAACTAGAAAAATCAGCAGGTGTGGAGTCAAAAATTCCTTCTCCAACTGCTGCAGAGATAGCCAGAGCAATCCAAATTGTCCAGTCACTTTCCTGGTTCCGTCCGAACCGCCACTATCTGGCAAAAGGTCGGTTCAGCCGGTTCCACCGGTTCAAGAATATGATATAGAGGAGTTTTATGAACCAGAGGAGGGGGAGGATGATTATGAACAGTGTGAATGTGACTTTGAAAGTCTGGATGTGCCCATTGAACCGGACATCTCCCCAGACAGACCTTTAGGAGACTCTCCCCCTGGGCTTTCTGAGTCCCCTTCTCATTTTCTGTTTTATAAAAAAGTTGCTGAAACCCTCCAGCTTCCTTTGGAGGAAGCTGTGGATGAGCAAGAGGAGCCTGACTTTGTAGAGATGCTGGATATCCCAGAGTCCAGGAGATTGTCCATTCCTTTACATAAATCCTTTAGGAAACAAACAATAAAAATTTTAAAAGCTCCTAATTCTGTGCCTCCTGTGGATAAAAAGATGGACAGGAGGTACACTTTGTCAGGTCCTGATACAGAATTTCTTTCACAGCAATGCAGCCATGTTGGGGTAGTTCAGGCTGCAGCCTGTGATAAGGCTAATATTCCCCTGGCTTCACATCCTCCTGTCAAGGACTCCAGGAAGATTGATGCCATGGCTAAAAAACAATACATGGCAGCGTCCTTGGGTCTCAGACAAGCAAATTATATGGCTTATGTTGCAAGATACCAGAAATCTAGATGGGATACTGTCATGGCTTTAGCCAAACAGGCCCCTGGCCAGCTTGCCAAGGAGCTGGAGCAGGTGGCTGCTGATGGTATTGAGGCATCTAAGGTGCAATTCCATGCTGCAGTGGATTCTAATTATGTATCCTCTAGAGTCATGGCTACATCTGTGGCTTTTCATAGATTGGCTTGGCTCAGGTGTACTAGTTTGTCACAGGATACCCAGGCTAAGGCTATGGATTTTCCTGTGGTGGGAAATTCTCTGTTTGGGGAGCAGACAGAGAATTATATGAAGAAAATGGATGAATATAGAACCACTTACAGGAGTGCACAAGCCAAGGAACGGCAAGCCACTCCTCAGAGGCAGCCCCCAGGGGTAGAGGCAGGCCTTTTCACAGGCCTTTTTACCAAACCCAGGCCTCCTCTTCAGCTTATGTTCAGAGGGGGTTCTTCAGAGGGAGAGGCAGACGGGGTACAAGCAGGCCTGCTCCCACCCCTCAGCCTAAAGCCCCTGCCAAACAGGCACCCTGATGGGATGCTCAGGGCCGGTTCTCCATTACCTGTAGGGGGCAGGCTGGATTACTTCATCCAGGACTGGGAGTCTTTAACATCAGACAAGTGGGTCCTGGAAGTAGTAAGCCAGGGTCTGGTTCTCAGCTTCAAAAAATTTCCAAAGATGAGAATCTGATCTTTTCCACCTGCAAACACTCTAGAGACTCTTGCTTTGGAAACAGAAGTCTCAACCCTCCTGGCTCTCAGAGCTGTAGAAAGGGTTTCTCCCCTACACCAGGGCAAGGGTCTGTACTCCAGGTACTTCCTTACCCCAAAAAAGACAGGAGAGTGGCGGCCCATCCTGGACCTAAGATATCTGAACAAGCACCTTTTAAAACCAAAATTCAAAATGGTGACTCTGGGAATGATTTTACCCTCCCTAAGGCCAGGGGACTGGCTAGCTTCCTGGACCTCAAGGATGCCTACTTCCATGTTCTTATCAGAAGCTCCCATCGAAAGTACCTCAGATTCGAACTGCCCTCAGGCCATTATCAGTTCCGAGCAATGCCCTTCGGCCTTACCTGTGCCCCAAGGGTATTCACAAAATGCCTGGCAGTAGCAGTTGCTCATTTAAGAAGGCAAAAGATTGCCATCTTTCCCTACCTAGACGACTGGCTCATTGTGGGTCAGTCTCCAGACCAGGTCAAATCACACCTGCAAGTTACCCAGCAGCTGCTTACCTCTCTGGGCTTTCTTCTCAATCTTCCAAAGTCCGTTCTGGAACCTGTCCAGGTAATCACCTTTATAGGTGCAGAACTGGAACAAAGCAGGCCAGAGCCTTCCTTCCCTAGAAAGGGTGGACCCTGGTGGCCCTGGCCTCCTCCTTCACTCTGCAGGTCTCTCGACCAGCAAGGCATTTCCTATAGCTCCTAGGACACATGGCTGCTTCCACAGCTGTAGTGCAAGGAGCAAGATTTCAGATGAGGGACATTCAGTTCCATTTGAGAGCCTTTGTCTCAAAGAAGAGATTCCCTATCCAAGTTGATCCCAGTGACTCAACCCTGATCCAGGCCCTTCAGTGGTGGCAGGATCAGAGCAATCTGAGGCAAGGTGCCTTCATCCTCTATCTCACTCCTTGACCCTTACTACAGATGTCCCTTTGGGATGGGAGCTCACATGGGCACCTCTCCACCCAGGGATTGTGGTCCCCTTAGGAATCTCTGTTCCACATCAATCTGTTGGAACTCAGAGCTGTTTTTCTAGCACTTCAGGTTTTTCTGCATCTGTTCAGAACAAAGTGGTACAGGTCAGAACAGACAACACCACTACAATGGTACATCAACAAACAAAGGGGCACTCGGGTCTCGGCCTTGTGCACGGCGATGAGGTTATGGTCTCTGGCTTATTCCCTGAACACTTCCTCATAGCAGTTCACCTCCCAGGCAAGGACAATGTCCTGGCAGATGCTCTCAGCAGGATTTCCAGGCCATCACAATGGTCACTGGATCCCCAGTACTGGGGATAGTTTTTGCCAGATGGGGCACCCTCAGATAGATCTTTTGCAGCCCCAGACAATCATCAACTTCCACTTTTTGTTGCAGACCCCAGTGTTGGGCTCAGTCCCCTGGATGCCTTTCTCCTCGATTGGGAAGGGAAGTTTCTCCTCCCCCCCTTCCCTCTCCTGTTCAAGGTGCTAGTCAAAATCAGATCTCAGCCCTGCAAGATGATCCTGATTGCTCCAGACTGGGCCAGGCAGCCCTGGTACCCACTCCTTCTGTCCTTAGCAGTCCATCTTCCCCTGTGTCTCCCCAGGAACCACAATCTGTTAACCTGTGCCCAGGGGAGAGTCTGGTATCCGAATCTCAAATCCCTCAACCTCAAGGCCTGGCTCTTGAGGAGTTAAAGTTTGCTGACCTACACCTTTCTCAAGGTGTTCTCGAAATCTTGAAAGCTTCTAGGAAGCCTTCCACTAGGGTTACTTATAACTCCAAATGGAAAAGGTTTTCCATATGGTGTTCTGGGAAGCATATTTCCCTGGAATCTGTTGATTTGCCCACTGTTTTGGACTATATGGTCCATCTTAATTCTTTGGGACTGAGACCAGCTACCCTGAAAGTGCATTTGGCAGCTGTCTCTGCTTTTATTTCAGCAGGGAAGCCCTCTTCTCTTTCTGCTCACCCTGTATTTTCCAAGTTTTTCAGGGGATTGTGTGGTAGCGAGGATTCTTTATAACAGATTTAGACAGACAACTGTAATATAGTGCATGAAAAACGCATATTCTGCGTTTGTCAATTTATTGTCCAAAAAGCAAAATAAAGAAAATAAAGGATATTTACAAAAAGGAAAATAAGAGGGTGTTAATTCTTCACACCAATGTAAATCATCAGGACATCATTCTTCTTCCATTAAGCATCAAATCAAAAGAATTCCTGAGACCTTCCTTCTTGACAGTGTGTAAACCTCCACACTCAGCTCTTCTTAGCTCTTGCTCAGTCTCTGATCAGAAAGCAACTGACCATCTTCCATATTCTCTCTCCTATCTATCTCCCTAGCCCTCTGGTGGACAACCTTTTATGGCAGCCTGACGTGACATCAGAGGTCAGATGACAACATCAATTAGCAGGACATTCAGTTCCATTTGAGAGCCTTTTGGTCTCAAAGAAGAGATTCCCTATCCAAGTTGATCCCAGTGACTCGAACCCTGATCCAGGCCCTTCAGTGGTGGCAGGATCAGAGCAATCTGAGGCAAGGGGTGCCCTTCATCCCTCTATCTCACTCCTTGACCCTTACTACAGATGCGTCCCTTTTGGGATGGGGAGCTCTTTATTTTTAATCTCTAAATTTCATAAAACAATGTCCTAGCCTGCCTGGCTTAATGCAAGTCTCTATGTCCATCATGCAGGCTCTTAAGGAGTCTCTCTTCTGAAAAAAAAAAGGCTAAATAAATCCTTAATTACAGGGCATGACATCACACTTGGGAGCTGACTCCTCCCCTACTGTGATGTCACTGACTGCTTCTCCCATAAATACAGTCAGTTCAGGAGCTGCCAGCCCTATAGCAGGACCTCTGGAAACATCATCAGGTAATGACCCTTTTTCTTTTATTTCTGGCTCATTGTAATATTTTAAATCAGAAGAAAAATATTCAGTAGCTATCACTAGGCTTGAAAAATGTAAGCAGAAAAGGGCGCGCTCCTTATCTGTTTACTCTTGCAAGCACTAGGAACCTACTGCTTTTTTAAGAGAAATAAACATTTTCTGTACCAAACTTAGCTTTGTAAAACAGCTGTTGGCTGAAAACTTTCAGCCATCGGCTCCCATTTCATTTTCAGCCCTGTTTTGCTTGACAGCAAAGCAAGCTTCTTTGCTGTACCTGATACCTGCAGCATTTCTTTATATGGGCATCACAGGTGTTTTATGTACTTAAACTCCCTTCAGTGTTTTCTAAGGGAGTGTTTTTCTGTGTTTCCCCCCGACTGAGTTAGCTCAGTCTACACACTTGCTGCAAGACACAGGAGCATGAAACAACAGGGGCAGATTTTGTACATTCTTTGTAATTATGCATCCACTTCAGAGCTATGTCCTCTTTATAAGAAACCACTCCTGGTGGTTAAACAATCATTTCAAAACACACATCAGCTGGGACCAAATTCAACATACTGCTAGCAGCAGCAGGAACCACTGCTCTTTCTTTAAGGCACCAGTTATTTTTCAGGAGCTGCTTTTAAATGGAAACACAGGCATTTTAACAAATAGGGGATAGAAAAGAATAGAAAATAGATATCAGGTTGGCCACCCTGATAGGGAAAAGAAAGGATAGTCAGAAAAAAAGGAGAAAGGACAGAGTGAAATAGAACACCTAAGGGGATTGCCTGTTTTAAATCCTCATTCTGGCACACTCCTCCCCACACAAGAAGGCAATCATGCAGATGTTTGCCGTAAAACCCTCCACCCTAGGAAAGGTTGGAACTTCCGCCCACCAATCTCCAGAAGTTCCCCTCAGAGACCCTTAAACAACTAAACGGTATAAAGCATTCAGTTTATACAATATAACAAATACCGTTTTTCATACGTTCATTTCCCTGAGGTGTGTACTATGTGCGTTATGCACAGTTAAAGTTTCCACTGACTGAGCAGTACCATTAGGAACCTGGTCTGCTCCAAACCTCGACAAGAAATCAGCATTTTGATGTTGCTTTCCAGCCCTATGCCTAACAGAAAATTTGTATGACTGGAGCGACAAATACCATCTTAAAATGCGTGAATTCTTGTCCTGCATCAGGTTCAACCAACATAGTGGGTTGTGATCAGTAACAACAATGAATTCATTTCCCCACAGGTAATATTTGAGGGCCTCTATCGCCCACTTGATAGCTAAACATTCCTTCTCTACAGTAGAATATTTCTTCTCTCTCTCATGGAGCTTTCTACTGATGAACAGAATAGGATGGTCTCCTTGGTGGTCATGTTGACTTAGAATAGCCCCTATGCCTGTATCAGAGGCATCTGTTTGTAGTTCAAAGGGCTTGGTAAAATCAGGGCTATGTAAAACTGGGGTAAACACAAGATGGCTTTATTTTTGTGAATGCCCCTCACATGCTGAACTCCATTTTACTTTGTTAGGGTTCTTGTTTTCGTTAAGTCAGTCAAGGGAGTAGCAATTGTAGAGAAGCCGGGAATAAAACGTCGGTAGTAACTTGCCAAACCTAAAAAGGACCGGACATGTCGTTTTGTGGTTGGCACAGGACTATTTGCTACGGCCTCAACTTTACTTATCTCAGGCTTCACCATCCCATTACCGATAATGAAACCTAAGTAACAGGTCTCAGTCCTGGCTATGGCACATTTGGATGGGTTAATGGTAAGGCCTGCATCCTTAATACTCTGAATAACTGCACTGAGGTGTACCAAGTGTGTATTCCAGTTTGGGCTGTAGATGACAACGTCATCTAGATACGCTGCACTGTACTGTTTATGTGGTCTTAGGATATGGTCCATGTACCGTTGAAAAGTAGCCGGAGCTCCGTGCAATCCAAATGGCATGGTGGTAAGTTGCAGCCATTTCCCACAGTAGTCTTTTAGACGGGCATAGGTCTCTCGGGGGGGGGTATCCAGGCTAGTCATTTTCTGTGAGCGAAAACGCTGCCTGTAGGTTTCTGTGCTGATGTTGTACCTTCTCAGAATCTCTTCCTTGACCTTGTCATAAGTGGTAGCATCAGTCCCACTAAGCTGACTGTAGACAAGTTGCGCTCTTCCGGATAAATAGGGCACCAACCGAATCACCCACTGGTCCCTAGGCCAATTGCATGTCTGGGCACCCTCTCAATGTCGTGAGGTAGGCCTCGATATCATCATTCTCCATCAACTTGGTTAATTTAATGTCTCTAGGGACAGTCCATCTGGTTGGCCCTGTGTCATATCATGGATGGCCTGCAAAGTGGCAGTCCATTTCATCCGCGTACGTCTTCCTCTGCTTGAAGTCTCCGATCCTCGTCCCTCTGCTTCGGTCTTCCTCTCGTTGTCGCTCCATCTCGAGGTTAGCGTAGACAAAGCCATTTAACAACTCACTAGGGTCATCTGGTGCTGGGATGGTCTGGCCTTCTTCCTTCTCCTTTTAGGATTGCCAGCCGCTGCTGTGGCACCTTCCACTTTATCCTCATCCTCGGTCCACATTATCTTCGGTCTAGTTACTGGAGTCAAACCTGGAAATGGTTGTATACCAGTTCTTTGACTTATGGACCGTGTCAGATGAAATGCACTAATGTCTGTTGGCCCACTTTTACTCATCTGTTAGGGTGCTTTTGTAGCAACACCCCACTGGCAACGCTTCCCGGGCAGCCTCGACGTACCAGGGTAAGAGAATCCCACTTCTGACACCAGTTGTGGTAGCGAGGATTCTTTATAACAGATTTAGACAGACAACTGTAATATAGTGCATAAAAACGCATATTCTATGCTTGTCAATTTATTGTCCAAAAGCAAAATAAAGAAAATAAAGGATATTTACAAAAGGAAAATAAGAGGGTGTTAATTCTTCACACCAATGTAAATCATCAGGACATCATTCTTCTTCCATTAAGCATCAAATCAAAAGAATTCCTGAGACCTTCCTTCTTGACAGTGTGTAAACCTCCACACTCAGCTCTTCTTAGCTCTTGCTCAGTCTCTGATCAGAAAGCAACTGACCATCTTCCATATTCTCTCTCCTATCTATCTCCCTAGCCCTCTGGTGGACAACCTTTTATGGCAACCTGACGTGACATCAGAGGTCAGATGACAACATCAATTAGCAGGAACACTTTATTTTAATCTCTAAATTTCATAAAACAATGTCCTAGCCTGCCTAGCTTAATGCAAGTCTCTATGTCCATCATGCAGGCTCTTAAGGAGTCTCTCTTCTGAAAAAAGGCTAAATAAATCCTTAATTACAAGGCATGACATCACACTTGGGAGCTGACTCCTCCCTACTGTGATGTCACTGATCAGTGCCTCCCATAAATACAGTCAGTTCAGGAGCTGCCAGCCCTATAGCAGGACCTCTGGAAACATCATCAGGTAATGACCCTTTTCTTTTATTTCTGGCTCATTGTAATATTTTAAATCAGAAGAAAATATTCAGTAGCTATCACTAGGCTTGAAAAATGTAAGCAGAAAAGGGGCTCCTTATCTGTTTACTCTTGCAAGCATCAGGAACCTACTGCTTTTTAAGAGAAATAAACATTTTCTGTACCAAACTTAGCTTTGTAAAACAGCTGTTGGCTGAAAACTTTCAGCCATCGGCTCCCATTTCATTTTCAGCCCTTGTTTGTTTGACAGCAAAGCAAGCTTCTTTGCTGTACCTGATACCTGCAGCATTTCTTTATATGGGCATCACAGGTGTTTTATGTACTTAAACTCCCTTCAGTGTTTTCCAAGGGAGTGTTTTTCTGTGTTTCCTCCCGACTGAGTTAGCTCAGTCTACACACTTGCTGCAAGACACAGGAGCATGAAACAACAGGGGCAGATTTTGTACATTCTTTGTAATTATGCATCCACTTCAGAGCTATGTCCTCTTTATAAGAAACCACTCCTGGTGGTTAAACAATCATTTCAAACACACATCAGCTGGGACCAAATTCAACATACTGCTAGCAGCAGCAGGGAACCACTGCTCTTTCTTTAAGGCACCAGTTATTTTTCAGGAGCTGCTTTTAAATGGGAACACAGGCATTTTAACAAATAGGGGATAGAAAAGAATAGAAAATAGATATCAGGTTGGCCACCCTGATAGGGAAAAGAAAGGATAGTCAGAAAAAAAGGAGAAAGGACAGAGTGAAATAGAACACCTAAGGGGATTGCCTGTTTTAAATCCTCATTCTGGCACAGATTGCTTCATACCAATCCACCATTCAGGGACCCTGCCCCTGCCTGGGATCTTAATGTTTGCATTGCTCAGCTGATGCAACCCCCTTTGAACCTCTGTCTTCGGCAGAACTTAAGTACTTGACTTGGAAAACTGTGTTTCTAGTAGCCATCACTTCTGCCAGGCGCATAAGTGAGTTACAAGCTTTGTCAGTGGAGACTGACTTTATTTCCTTTCACAGGGATAAGGTAGTCCTCAGGACTAACAGGAAGTTTTTGCCTAAGGTGGTTTCAGATTTCCACCTTAATCAATCTATTTTCTTCCAGTGTTCTTCACTGACCATTCCTCCTCTGGTGAGAGGAGGTTGCACAGCTTAGATGTTAAGAGGGCCCTAAGTTACTACATAGAGTGTACCAAGGGTCACAGGTTTGACTCCCTCCAACTATTTCTCACTTATAGTGAGGTTGGGAAAGGGAAACCTGCCACTAAGAGATCCATTGTCAGGTGGATTGTCTCTTGCATCCAATTTTACTATCAGAAACTGGGTATGGTTCCCCTTCAGGCCTGAGGCTCACTCTACCAGAGGTACAGCTGCGTCTCTAGCTGCTGCCAGAGACATCCCTATCTTAGAGATATGTCAAGCAGCTACTTGGAAAACAGTACACACTTTCACCAAGCATTACTCCTGGATATCCAGGCCAGGAGGGATGCTCGGTTACAGCCGTGCTTTGAGTGTCTCTCTAAGTAGGTTCTGTCCTCCTCCATGGAGGTACTGCTACGTAGTCTGATATTGTCAGCAATATAGCAAGACTTCATGTTGTTTGAAGAAAATTACTCACCTTAGTAATGTTGTTTCTTCTAATGGAGTCTTTTTATATTATGACCCAGTCTGCCCCTCTCAGAACTTCTACTTTGGGTATGGGGTGTGCAGTCCAGTGTTGGCACTTATTGATGCCCATTTTATGTTTTCCACCCCTTCTTTTTTGGGGTGTTTGGGTGTTGTGTTTTATTTTATCTTATCTTATTTTCCGGTCCCCTGACTTGAGTCTTGGTGTTGGGACCAGGGAAATGTGTTAATATTTAAGTAGCCAGTTGGCTAGTGTAGGTTACAGCTTCCACACAGAACCTTAGTGAGTTTTGCTCATAAAGATCTGACAGTTTCAGTTTGAAATATTCCAGACAGAGCTTTTCAAACCGAGCTCGTGCTCTAAGTTCCATGCCTTGCATGGAAGTTAACTCTTTCACCTCCGGAGCAGTTCTAATGGTGGGACAAACTGCAATTGTCATAATATAGCAAGACTCCATTAGAAGAAACAACATTACTAAGGTGAGTAATTTTTTCTTTTCACCAGCCTGCGTATTACCATCAACCAGGCCAAGTCCCACTTGGTCCCTTGCCATCGCCTCCAATTCATAGGGGCGATAGTGGACACGGCCACAGGCAAAGCCTTTTTTCCTCCAGACAGGGTCGAGACCCTTGAATCGGGCTCGTCTTCTGTCCGGTCGGAGACTGATCGGAGCCAGGTCAGTCCTCCGCCTCCTTGGGCTCATGGCGGCTACCATTCCAACAGTTCTGTTCGCTAGGCTCCATATGAGGATCTCTCAGTGGGTGCTTTGGTCACAGTGGGACCAAACCATGGACAATCTAGACCAAGAGGTGCTAATGTCCGATCCCATGAGCAGGGACTTGCACTGGTGGATGGTTCACGAGAACCTGTGTCTGTGAGTTCGGTTCTGCATCACAGGACTCTGGGCAGCTGGTCCCTGTTCGAGCAGAACTTGCACATAAATGTGCTCGAACTGAGAGCAGTCCTGTATGCCCTTCAGGCTCTTCTTTCCTTCATCAAAGGAGTCGGGGTAAATAATTCAATGTCTACACCTCGCAATGTTGTTAGTGGTATCCCTCAGGGTTCGGTTTTGGGACCTGCCCTGTTTAACTTATTTATTAGCGACTTAAATATCACTTCTAGTAATTTCATAACCAAGTTTGCGGATGATACCAAACTAGGAGGAAGGGTGGATACAGCATTAAATGGGGAAATTCTCCAGAAAGATCTCCAAACTAGAGAAATATGGGCAAAAAGAAATTCTATGGATTTTAATACAGATAAGTGTGTGGTTCTGCACTTTGGAAAAAATAACCCAAAAAATGTTTATTTGTTAAATAATAAACAAATTAAATCCTCTGAATGTGAAAGAGATTTGGGGATCATGATAAATACCAAATTATCTGCCAACTCACATTGTAATAGAGTGGCAAATACAGCTAATGCTATGTTGAGGCAGATAAATAAAACTTTTGTTAACAAATCGTAACAGTGTTTGGTCACCTTGTATAGATCATATGTCAGACCCTATCGTGACTGTGGTTCTCCATATTGGAACCCATATCTCAAGAAGGATATTTACAGAGTGGAACAAGTTCAGAGAAGACTGACTAGGATGATACCTAGACTAAAAAAAGATTATGATACTAGATTGACTAAAACAGGATTACATTCACTTGAAAGAAGAAGATTGAGAGGTGACCTTTTTACTTTTATATAATATTTTAAAATGCCCGATTCGGATGAAACTATGTGGACTGTCATATGCCAATAAACGCATTGTGGGTAGATTACATAATAAACAACTAAGTATTGAACGGGTAAATACAAATATAAGAAACAACTTTTTCAGTGTTAGGGCACCTCAGATATGGAATTCACTTCCTGAGTATTTAGTAAATTCAAAAACTTTTGAATCTTTTAAAAGCAAATTAGATACATGGTTAACAAATAAATGAAGGAAATTGACCCACTATTGTAGGGGACAATCTCGATGGGCCGTGATGGCCTTCTTTTGTCCAGTGTATCCAGTATATCCAGTATTCTTCCCGGTCATCTTCTCATCCAATCAGATAACATGAGTGTAGTCTGGTACCTCAACAAACAGGGAGGAACACGTTCCTATCCCCTTTGCCGAGAGGCGATGAGAGTCTGGTATTGGGCAGTTCAGAACAACCTTCACCTGACCGCAGTTCATGTTCCGGGAGTGGAAGACACCCCGACAGACTAACTCAGTCGATCCTCAGCCAGGGTTCACGAATGGTAGTTAGACCAGCAAGTCGTAAACAACATCTTTCGGCAGTGGGGGACACCTCATGTAGACCTCTTCGCCTCCCCCCAAAATGCAAAACTTCCCACCTTTTGCTTGCTTGCTCCAGGGTGAGACATTTTCTAGCGGGACACTTTGTCTCTCTGTTGGAGGGACAGATTCGTTTATGCCTTCCCTCCCATTCCTTTGATTCAGAGGGTCCTGAACAAACTCAGATCAGAAGGGGCTCGGATGATTCTCATCACCCCCTTCTGGCCCAGGCAAGTTTGGTTCTCTTTTCTGCAAGTTTTCCGAGGAACCTCCTCTTCCTTTGTTGCAGCACTTGTTGACCCAGGATCAGGGGACTCTTGTTCATGCAGGCCTTAAATCCCTTCATCTTCATGCGTGGCTCCTGCAGATGTGGTTAAAGCCTGCTTCAGAGTCTCTTTTTTAGTAGTGGACATTTTGGTGGAGGCCAGGAAGCCTTCCACCAGGTCCACCTACGCTATGAAGTGGAAATGGTTTTCCCTCTGGGTATATTTTAAAGACTTAGAGCCTTTCTCATGCCCAGCCAGCAAAGTCCTGGATTACATGCGTCACCTCTTCGACCTGGGTCTCAACCATTCCTCTTTAAAAGTCCATATGGCAGCTATCTTAGCCTACCACATTCCCTTTGGAGACTGGACTTTTGCTCAGTTGAAAGTCTCTAAGACTTTTCTTAAAGGGGTTCTCTACCTGAGACCCCCCATCCTCAATCCTGCCCCTCCATGGGACTTGAATTTTATCCTGGAGAAGCTCACACTGCATTTCTTTGAGCCTGCAGCAGAAGCGGACTTAAAATTCCTTTCTTGGAAGACACTGTTCCTAATGGCCATCACTTCTGCTCTGCGTATTTCTGTGCTCCAAGCCTTGATATGTAAAATCCTGTATTTGATTTTCCACAACAAACGTGTGGCTCTACACACCAACCCTAAGTTTCTTCCTAAGGTGGTGGCTGAATCTATGCTGAATCAATCCACTGAGTTACCGGCTTTCTTTACGCAACACTCCAATCAAGGGCAGTACCTCTTACCTACTCTGGATGTTCACAGAATCATGAGATACTACACCAGTCGGACTAAGGATCTTAGGATGACTGATCAGCTTTTTGTTTCTTTCACTCACAAACGAAAAGGCAGTGCTGTTTCTAAGCAATGCCTTTCCAAATGGTTGGCCAATTGTATCACTTTCGGTTACGACAAGTACAGTAAGACCCTTCTGGGTCAGGTCAGAGGTCACTCCACCAGGGGAGTAGCTGCCTCTGCTGCATGTTTCAGAAATGTGTCCGTGGCAGACATTTGTGTAGCTGCAACCTGGACTTCGCTACATACCTTCACGAAACACTACAGTTTGGATATTGCCTCTCGCCATAGAGCAGGCTTCGGGTTGGCTGTTCTGCAGGGTCTCTTTTCATGAGACCTGCTTAGCCCTGAGGTCTATGTTATAGATGACAATCCTCCTCCCGGTTTTTTCTTTGTTCCAGACAGCTTGGCACTCAGTCCTATCTATGAATAACCTACTGCAAGAGCCCTCTTGAAGTAAGATAGTACAGTTATGTAAGAACTTAACATAACAGTAGATCTTCGAGAGAGGCTCTTGCAGTAGGTATTACCTTCCCGCCCTCCGTTACCCCCCAAGTCTCTCTTCTCCCTTTCCATGGGGGTATTTCCTCTTCTCTTTCATCTTGCCTCTTTTGGCCTTTGGTGGGAAAGAACAGGAAGCGGGCGAGCGGGACCGCCCCTTTATACCGACCATTGTCTGGCGCCGGTCACCTGACGTGTGGGTTTTCCCCTGCCAGAGACTGCTAGCTAGAAGTTTTCCGTAGGGTCCTGGCACCTGGCGGCTTAGTCCTTTCTGTGAATACCTACTGCAAGAAACTCTCGCCGATCTACGGCTATGGTAAGTTCTTACGTAACTGTACTTTCTTCCCTTAATTCTTTTAGAATTTTGGGGTGAATCCCATCAGGCCCCATTGCTTTGTCAGCCTTCAGTTTTAGGAGTGCTTTCAGAACCCTTTCTTCTGTGAAAGGACTGGGTCGACCCCCCCTATCCAGAGTGCTTCTGTTAATTGGATTGGGTACCTCCCCCTCCTCCTCTTCTGTGAATACTGAGCAGAAGTATTCATTCAGTATCCCTGCTTTTTCACTGTCCCTCTCTGCCCACCCACCGTCCATTCTATTCAGCCTTATCCCTTCCTTTGTCTTTTTGCACTCCCTAATGTACCTATAAAAAGTTTTATCCCCCTTCTTAACTGAATTGGCTATCTTTTCCCAGTTTGGGCCTTTGCTATTCTGACTGCCTTTCTTGCTTCCTTCTGCTTTAACAGGTACAGTTCTCTGTCTTGCTTCTTCTGTGTTTCCTTATACGTCCTAAATGCTATCTTCTTCTCCCTAACCTTCCCCGTTTCCCTCTTTTGAGAACCACAGTGGCTTTATTTTTTTCATTTTGATTTGTTTATTTGCTTCACACACAGGCTTGTTGCCTTTGTGATGGCAGATTTGACATTTCCCCATTGTTGCTCCACCCCTCCTTCTTGCCTGTTTGCTAGTGCTTTTCTAAGGCACTCTCCCATTTAGCCAAAGTCAGCCCTCCTGAAGTACCCTCACTTTTGTATGGCTTGACTCTGCAGCTGAGTTTATTGTGAACCACACTGGTGGTCACTTGTTCCCAGATGGCTACCCACTTCTAGATCTGAGATCCTCTCACTGTCCCCATTTGAGAGTACAAGGTCTAAGACTGCTCCCTCCCGAGTGGGTTCCAACACAAGCTGTCTGAGGCATGCCACCTGTAGGGCATTGAGAACGGCCCTGCTCTTGGATGTGGCTGCAGCAAAGGTGCTCCAGTTAACATCTGGCATATTCAGGTCCCCCATCAACAGTATCTCCCCTTTCTCTGCCATCTTAAGAATGTCTTCTGTCATATCCTTGTCTGTTCTCTCCCCCTGTGATGGGGGTCTGTAGATTCTGGGCCCAGTACCAGACTGTTAGGAACGCCCCTTTGTGGATCCCCTACATGGCAATTCCGCTTACTAAACCTGCGGGTAAACTAATCACGGTTATATTCTGCAATGAGGGGTCCACATAGAGGACATTCTCTTTTGGCTCAGACAAAGGTGCGAGATCCTGGATAAACCTTCCTCAATTTTGGATGCCGAACACATTTGGAATGGGGGATGGAAGGTGAAGGTTAAATTGTTCACTGCAAACACCGATCCTGTTCATTTGCCCAGTTCCTATTTTTTAGGAAAGGATAGAGGTATTTTATTCTACATAGGCCAGCCCAAATCATGTTTTAAATGTGGTGCTCGGTCTTACGCTACTATCTCTGTGATTCCCAAGCCAGGAAAGAACCCACAGGATTGCATTTCATACCGACCAATTTCTGTATTAAACCAAGATTACAAATTGTTCATGACCATACTGGCTAAGCGTGTTGACCAAATCCCACCCTCTTTGATACATAGAGACCAAACAGGCTTTGTCAGGACTCGTACCACCACCGACAATATTAGGCGAACCCTGTACCTGGTAAACCACATGAGCCAAATGAACACGTAGTTATGATTAGCTTAGATCACGGAAAAGGCTTTCGACAGGGTGTCCTGGCCCTTTTATCACATACCTTGAATAAATTTGGCTTTCCCCGGGCTTTATCCAAACCCTACAAAACATAATACGCCTCTCCTCAGGCCTGTGTTAGGGTTAGTGGTCACCACTCGGGATACTTCCATCTTGGAAGGGGCACCCGACAAGGATGCCCATTATCCCCATTATTATTTGCAACAGTAATAGAACCCCTAGCCCAGCAAATCCGAGACTCTCCCCAATTACAGGGAGTCAACTTTGGAGAAACGGAGCACCGGATTGCTTTGTATGCGGATGATATATTATTGTATCTCCAAAATCCAGAAAAATCCATTGTAGAAGTCCGCCGAATCCTGGACTCCTACGGGGTAGTGTCAGGGTATAAATTAAATCTTACTAAAACTGAAATACTCTCATTTAACTGTACTCCCACTTAGACGATGGTGGACTCTCTCCCGGGTAGGTGGGATCTGACAAAGTTAAAATACTTAGGCATTTATATACCCCGAAGACAGACTGAATATTACAAACACAACTACTTGCCATTCATTACACAACTAAAACAAGATCTCCGTAGATGGTCGATAATCCCTCTGGGCCTTATGCGACGAATTGAGCTTATTAGGATGATTACCCTCCCCAGAGCGTTATACCTTTTTCAAAATGTACCAATACCAGTCCCTCCGAAAGCTTTTAAAGAAATCAATCAAGTAATACAAGATTTTATATGGGCGGGTCAGAGGGCCTGAGTGAATTTTAGATTGCTCACCCGAGCTCGAGTTGACGGTGGTTTGGCCCTTCCAGATTTAAAACGATACCAACAGGCGGTGACCCTGTCCAGCATTATGGCCCGACAAAATAGGACAGTGATCCCACATTGGATAGAGATGGAGAGATCTCTCCTCAACGACGTTAAATATTATCAAGTAGTGTATCAACAGAGGTCGCCGGCTGTGGCTAATATAACCGATAATCCGTGGCTCATAACTAGGCTGCGACATTGGAACTCTTTGAGAAGAACCTACGGGATATCACTTTATTTGCCCCTAATATCACCGATTCAATCACTCCTGGATTTTACTCCTAATGATCTGGATAGCGGATTTGGTGCATGGAGCACACAAGGGTTAAGATTTATCCCACAAATAATGACTCAGGGGGGGCTGTGGTCCTTCGCAGAGATTCAGGCAAAGTTTCAATTACCACATAAAGATTTTTACCGATATCTACAACTCCGACACTATGTAGACAATCTGCCGCCTCCTCTGCGGGACCATGAGACCTACCCAATGCTAATACAATGTCAAATTTTAATAAATAGACTAGGGAAACAGGATCATCTGATCTCCTCCTATCATCAATCCCTGAACCAACGGGAGGGTGTCCTTCCGGAGAGAATTCATGCGCAATGGGATAAAGAGACAGATAGTCAATTAAAATCTGATGCCTGGAAAAGCGCCTGCCGTCAGGCCTCCAGGGTCAGTAGCTCACACCAATGGAGAGAGTTTGCCTGGAAGGTATTAATTCGCTATTTTAGAACCCCCATGATCACTAAACACTATACACCAAATAACACTGCAGCCTGCTGGAGGGGATGTGGGGAACGGGAGGCCGGCCTGACCCATATCATTTGGAGCTGTCCAGCTCTCTCCAACTACATACAACAACTCGAAACACAACTGCACGAGTTCATTGACTCGAAGTTACAACTCACCCGGGAGATGTATATATTCCTTGTATTCCCTAAACCTTACTTGGGACCTAATACTAGATATCTTCTCTCTTTGCTCCTCACAATAGCTAAAAAAGCGATTACTAAATACTGGCTGTCTGCCTCTGTCCCAACCATCCAGGACTGGTGGAATATCACCAAACAAGTCTATAAGATGGAGAAGATAACCCACAATTTGAACGGCCGTGGGGAGCTTTTCTCGGATCGGTGGACTCGATGGCAGTTATACTACATGTTAAGGGACCCACTCTTTGTGTTGTAAAGAATCACGAGCCTAAAAACTAGTAAATGTCCAGAGAGCAGTGGCTGCTCCTACCCTGTGGGCTTCTTGGTTTGGGTCCCTGTCCCCTCTTCCCTCCCCCCTTTCTTCCTTTTTCTTTCAGCCTAACCAGGAATAATGAGTTGATAACACATACTTAATTTTTGGAAAAACTGAAATGAGATTTTTTTTTTTTTCTTTATTCTGACGAATACCCTAATGTATGTTGTTGGGCATAAGGGGCTAAGAAATTTGTTGAAATAACTGTGGAAACTATTGATCGGAGGCTTTGAAATGAAATCATTCCAGAGATTAACTGAATTGCCAGATGTAGATAACAAAAAAACTGTGTAAAGCTTAAGATGTTGACCTGTGTGTATATATGTTAAAATTATGAATAATAAAAAGTAGATTTAAAAAAAAATAAATAAATGTGGTGCTCGCGCACACACACACACACACAACAGACACTTTAGCTCTTCCTGTGATGCTCCTCGCTGCAGCCATTGCCTAGACTCTGGTCATTCTTCAGTAAACTGTGTTAACCTTTTTAAAACGTAACCTTTGTGAGCACACAGGGCATGATTATGGTAAATGCCCTTGGGCCTCCCATAACCGGGAAGACTGCCCCCCTCAAGATGGTCTAAGTAATAGAGCTCAACAGTTACAGGCTCAAAAACTACTACGGTACCACCTTCTACTCCTGTAATCCCCGACCAACAGATCAAAATGTTAGTATCCCTCTGTTGCCACAAGATCCCATGTTAAAGGTCTGGATCCTGATAACTCTGCAGATACCCCTATCTCTGTGAACTCCCCTCATCCCCAGGTAGATGCTAGTGTAGTGGTGGATATGCCCCCTCCCACTTCTGTGGTTGAACCTAGGAGAGCTTCTGCAAAAAAACATAATAGATCAGGAAACTCTCTTAGGAAGTGTGCAACCTCAGGTGCTGCTTCACAGAAAGAGACTAGCAAGGGTGCCTGGAAGATAGGGAACAAGTTTTCTGCATTGGTAACTGACCAATCAGATAAGGAGTCAGGGGATGCTATCTGACTCTTCTTCAAAAACATCTGCAGACGTTCCCTCTGAAGATGGTGGGGGATCTAAACATATTTTGCAGTGCACTAGGCATAGGAGATGCAGCAAAACCCCATGAAAAAAAGTATGACTTTCCTTTTCTTCTGTCTCTTTATGAGCTCCATTAGGATCTCTTCTCTAAATGTGAACAGCATCAAGAACTATACTAGGATGATCACTGTATTAGGTTTAATGGCACAAGTTCAATCAGATATTTGTATCCAAGATACCAGGCTCGAAACCACATAAAGTACTGCAGGCCTCTAAAACCTGGACCAAGGGCCCCAGCTTCAAACCCCAGGAAATCTTACTGTATTCTGACAATTGCAGTATGGTCTCACCATAGGACTGACCCGAAGCCGAAATGGTTAATAGAACCTGTGCTAATGATGGAATGTTAGGCTCGAGCTCTGTTTTCAAATCACTGTCCCTGGTTGCACTTTTCTGCAACCATCAGATTCTTTACTCCGCTTGCCTCAGTAAGGCGTCTCCAGAGAGCTCTGCTTCACTTCATCTGAAGAAGTTATTTTTCTCGGTTTAAATTGTAGTCCGTTTTTATTTTCCTTGATTTTTGAAGCACTGTCCTTGGTTCAAAGGTAGAATTAGTTAGATAGTGTTAGTTTGGTTCGTTTTATCGGTTCCTCTCTGGTTCTCCCTAACCGGGAGGGAACCGATGCTTTGATCTGGTTTGAATTTATTTATTTTCATTTTGGTACCGTCCAGTAAGGCAGTTTAGTTATTTTAAACTTTTTGATAAAATATACCGAGATAATTCTTGGTTCTCTTCGGTTCTAACCAACAGATAAATGTCACAGCCTAAAAGACGAATGAGCCCCACAGGTTTCCAACATTGTACGGAGTGTGGGGAACCGTTCGCTAAAGCAGATCCTCATTTAATTTGTGTTATTTGTTTGGAGTTTGACCACCTCAAGGAGGACTGTGAAATTTGTACAAAGTTCCCTAAGTCAACGCTTGATAGGCGACTTAAATGACTGCAGGAGAAAATATCTGAGAAAACCGCTGAAAGGTAGCAGACACTCATAAGGAATCGGGAGAGAAGCCCTCTGACAAGGGTGCCTCCTCATCTACTAAAAAGAGATCTGCCGAACCGGCCGCTGACCTGGCAAATTCAGGCAAAAGAAAAAAAGAAAAACACACAGTGGTTGAACTGCAACCGAAGGCATCGGTTTCAACCACTGAGGAGATGGCGAATGCAATTTGCATAATTCAGTCCTTGCAGACCAATCCGGTCCTGGTTGAGAAACGACCATGTTTGGCTACTGCAGGCTCTGCTTTGGTTACCGATTCAGGGGAACATGAAGTGGAGGTTTGTGCAGAGGAATATTATGAAGAGGATGACGATGAAGAAAAGGACTATGGGGAGCCCGTTGAACCGGATATCTCCCCAGATCCTCACAGACCTGACTCCCTTGATAAGGGAACTGAGGATTATACATCTCATTTTCAGTTCGTTAGGCAGGTGGCTCTGTCTTTGGACCTTCCCACTCAAGAATCCACTGATGAGGAGGAAGAACAAGATTACAAAGAGATGATGGATGTGCCAACCTTTAAAAGGGTTTTGTTTCCCATCCATAGATCCCTAAAGAAACCAGTCCTGAAAGTATTGCATACCCCGACTTCCATTCCACCCCTGGAAAGAAAAGTGGATAAGAAGTACTGGGTGGCTAAGTGTGGAGCAGAGTTCTTGCTTGGACAACCTAGCTATGAAGGAGTGGTGCAGGCTGCAGCCTGTGATAAGGCTGGCATTCCTTTAGCTTCGCATCCTCCTGAAAAAGACTCCAGGAGGATAGATTCCATTGCCAAAAAACAGTACCTGGGGTCTTCTCTTGCAGTAAGGCAGGCATCTTATATGACCTATGTTGCAAGGAATCCAAGGACTTTGTGGAACACTGTGATGGAAATCAGAAAGTCAGTGCCAGCCCTTATGGCAGCGGATTTGGAGGAAGCTGCAAAAAGGGGCATAGAGACATCTACAGTGCAATTTCGTATGGCAGTAGACAGTAATGATACCGCTGCCAGACAAATGGCCTCTTCTATATCTCTAAGAAGGTTTGCCTGGCTCAGGACAACTAACCTGACTCAGGACACTCAGTCCAAAGCAATAGACTTTTTCTGTGAGCCTCTGTCTCTGTTTGGTGAGCAGACAGAGGCTTGCATGAAGAAAATGGATGAGTACAAGACAGCCTATCAAAGTGCTGCTGCTAAAGAGAAGCCCTCTACACCCCATAAGCAGCAAGCCAGGGGTCCCAGAGGCAGGCCTTATAGGCCATTCTTTTAGCCCCAAGCTTACCCCCAGTACCAGCAGCAGAGGGGCTACTTTAGAGATGGGGCAGAAGGTGTGGCAACCGGATAGCCCCTAGCGCTCAGCCAGCTTCTCAACCTAAGCAGACACCCTGAGAAGTCTGCTCAGGTCACCTCCCCAGTACCAATAGGAGGCAGGTTGGCCCACTACCTGCCGGAATGGAAATCCATTGCTACAGGCAAGTGGATCCTGGAGGTAGTGGGCCAAGGTCTAGCCCTTAGTTTCAAATTAAAACCAAGGCTTAGGGCAAGAGTTTTTCGACCTTCCTCCCCAGCAGAGACCCTGTTGCTAGAGGAGGTATTAAATCTCCTATCCCTAGGGGCAGTAGAGCCAGTTCCCCTACAGCAGAGGGGGAAAGGCCTCTATTTAAGGTATTTCCTCACTATCAAGAAAACAGGGGAATGGCGACCCATATTGGACCTCAGACATCTGAACAAGCATTTACTGAAACCAAAATTCATAATGGTCACTGTGTCTACAATTCTGCCCATTTTAAAGCAAGGTGATTGGTTTGCATACCTAGATCTCAAGGATGCATACTTCCACATCCCAGTGAGGCAGTCACACAGAAAATTTCTCAGGTTCAAACTGCCCTCAGGCCATTACCAGAGCAGGGCATTGCCTTTTGGTCTCACTTCTGCTCCAGGGGTGTTCACAGAATGTCTGGCTGTCGTCGTGGCACACCTAAGGAGACAAGGAGTGGCAGCATTTCCCTACCTAGACAACTGGTTAGTCATATGGAAAACTCCTCAACAGGTCAAGCAGTCCCTGGTACTCACACAGGATCTCCTGCAGTCCCTGGATTTGTTAA
Source organism: Neoceratodus forsteri (assembly GCA_016271365.2). Taxonomy (NCBI): domain Eukaryota; kingdom Metazoa; phylum Chordata; order Ceratodontiformes; family Ceratodontidae; genus Neoceratodus; species Neoceratodus forsteri. Next base: position 839,553,875 of record CM028134.1, read on the forward strand.
TAAATCAGAAAAAGTCAGTGCTACAACCAGTGCAGCTCCTAGGATTCATAGGGGCTCAACTGGATTCAGTGAAAGGAAAAGCTTTTCTTCTGCAGGAAAGGGCAAGCAACTTGGTACAGTTGGCAAGCTTTTTCACACCTTGCAGCCTCAGGCCTGCCAGGCACTTCCTGTAGTTGTTGTGCCACATGGCAGCATCAGCAACTACAGTGCTTAGGAGCAAGGTTTCAGATGAGAGAGATCCAGTATCATCTAAGACAATACTGGCTCCAAAAGAAAGATTCACTGTCAAAGCTGGTGCCAGTAACCCAAACTTTTGTGCAAGCTCTGCAGTGGTGGCTAGAAGAAGAGAACCTCAGGCAGGAAGTTCCCTTCCTGCAAGTACAACCCTCCAGGGTGCTTACCACCGATGCACCCCCCCTAGGGTGGGGAGCACACCTAGAGGAGAATTCTGTCCACGGTTCGTGGTCCCAGCAAGAGTCCCTGCTTCACATCAATCGGCTGGAAATCAGGGCAGTCTTGTTAGCATTGCAGGCATTTGCCAGCATGCTTCAGGGGAATGTGGTACAGGTCAGAACAGACAACATAACCAAAATGTACTACATCAACAAACAAGGAGGCACAAGGTCCACTCCTCTATGTACAGAGGCCATGAAGATATGGACCCTGGCTTATTCACTAAATAACCAGTTGTCAGCTGTTCATTTGCTAGGCAAAGACAATGTCTTGGCTGGCAGATGCACTGAGCAGACTACATCAGAACCACCACGAATGGTCCCTGAACAGTCAGGTACTACAAGTGGTATTCAAAAGGTGGGGGGACGACCCGAGATGGACCTCTTCGCCTCACCAGACAGTCACCAGCTTCCAAGATATTGTTGCAGGCCACCAGTGACAGGTTCAGTGCCACTGGATGCACTAGTTCTGGACTGGACAGGGAAGTTTCTGTATGCCTTCCCCCCATTTCCCTTGTTACTAAGGGTTCTGATCAAGCTCAGATCCCAGTCTGCCACAATGATTCTAATTGCTCCAGATTGGGCCAGGCAACCTTGGTACTCCATGGCACTGGCTCTATCAATAGCCAAGCTGGTCAGTCTCCCCAGGAGGCACAACCTATTGACTTCATCCCAGGGCAGGATCCTGTATCCGAGCCTGCGGTCCCTCAGGCTCAAGGCCTAGCTCTTGAGGACCTAGAGTATGCCAGTTTGCATCTTTCAGAAAGTGTCATGGTGGTCCTCAGGGTTTCTAGAAAACCCTCTACCAGAAAGATTTATTCTTCCAAGTGGAAAAGATTTTCTATATGGCGTCAGAATAAAAACCTGAACCATAATCGGGCAGGATTGCCTGTGGTTTTGGATTACCTTATTTATTTATTTATTTATTGAATTTTGATGACCGGGTAGGCCCGCTGGGCCCCTAAAGCTCCCTTTTTCAGGGGCGACCCGGGTGAAACAACAAACATACAGGTAACAGATCAGTACAGTCAGGAGATTGAGTAGTTTTTAACAGTAAGAATACATATGTTTACGGGCAGCAGGTAGTGGAAGACATGCAGGCTGTAAGGACATAGAATTTACAAACAATGAGACCATTAAACATTAAACATCACTAATTATTGATTAGATTAAAAGTGCTCTGGAATAGTGAGCAGCAGCTAAAGACCTAAGGTTAACTGCTGCGTGGACAAGTTGGAAGGGGGATAGATTTGGGACATAAGTGCACCCCGTCTGAAAGGGGAGGACTGTTATACTGCCAGGATGGAGGTAGGGAGGGCTCATTGAGCTACCCAGGTGGCAGTATGTGGTCAGGTACTGTAGCAAGACATATGCTCCTGTTGAGCAGGTGTCCCTTAAGCTTAGTCCGAAGCTGGTAACGGTCTCAGCCTCCCTGCACTTCTCCAAGGGAGGTTGTTCCAGGTGGAAGGGGCTGTGTACGCAAAGAACCTAGACCCAGCTTTAGTCCTAATCCTGGGAACCGCGAGGAGAGTTTGGCCTGATGAGCGCAGGCACCGTGGGTTGGGTTTCACCCTGACGAGCCCATCCAGTCTGGGGGGAGGTGAGGGACCCAGTAGCTTGAATGTAAGGCAGAGGGTTGGGTAGGAGAGGCGAGCATCCAGAGACGGCCACCTGAGCCTGGATTGGGCAACCTTACCCACCGTCACTCTCTAGGCTTAATGCTATCCACATTGAAGGTGAATTTGGCTGCCATTTCGGCTTGTCAGCAGGTAAGACATCTTCCCTGGCATCTAACCCTGTGTTCAGGAGTTTTTTTAAGGGACTGATGCATTTGCACCCACCTCACATAATTCTCACTCCAGTATGGGATCTTAATTTTTGCATAGCACAGCTTATGCAACCACCCTTTGAACCCTTAGCGACAGCTGATCTCAGGTATGTGACTTGGAAGACTGTGTTTCTGGTTGCCATTACGATCGGCGAACTCCAGGCTTTGTCCATGGAGCCTGATTATGTGGCATTCCATAGGGACAAAGTGGTCCTTAGGATAAATAATAAGTTCTTTCCAAAGGTGGTTTCAGATTTTCACATTAATCAATCCATCACACTTCCAGTCTTCTTTACTGACCATTCTACTTCAGGTGAACATAGGCTGCATAGCTTGGATGTTAAAAGAGCCATCAACTACTGCCTGGAACATACAAAAAGTCATAGAGGGAATAAAACCCAACTCTTTTTGACTCATTGGGAAGTAGGAAAAGGCAAACCCGCCATTAAGAGATCCATAGCAAGATGGATTGTGGCACGTATTCAGTTCTGTTATGGCAAAATGGGCAAACAGCCCCCTCAGGCTCAGGACCCATTCTACAAGGGGGACAGATGCATCTATAGCAGCTCTGAGATATTCCTTTATTGGAAATCTGTAAAGCAGCTACCTGAAAAACAGTCCACACATTTACTAAGCATTATTGTTTGGATACTCAGGCTGGAGTGATGCCAGGTTTAGCACAGCAGTTTTGCAGATCTTGTTTCCTAAATAGGTCCTCTGCCCGCCTCTAAAGGCACAGCTTGGGTAGTCTGCAGTTGTCAGAATACAGTAAGATTTCCTAGGGTTTGAAGAAAACATTACTTACCATAGGTAGAAGAAACAAGATTACTATGGTAAGTAATGTTTTATGTTAGTCTGTTGGTCAGGAGGCCTGTGATGGTGTGGGGATTTTATTTAGTAAACCTGGGATTAAGGTATCTAGATTGGTTGATATAGATCCAGGAAGAGCTGTATTACTAGACTTTATTTGTGATTGGGAACGGTTTAGGCTTATATCCATTTATGCTCCTCAAACTAAGGCCCTCCGTGTGGCCCTGTTCAGACAAATCCAGCCGTTCCTGTATACTTCCGTGTTAGTTATTTGGGCCGGAGATTTCAACTGTAGTCTGAATAGAGCCGATAGGGGAGCACTGACTGAGAAATTATTTAGTGACACAGCAACCCTTAAACAAATTATTTCTAGTGCAGAATTGAAAGACTCGTATAGGTGCCACGTTTCACCTGGAGGTAATACTTTTTTCAGGGGTTCCCTCTCAACCAGGATAGATTTTATCCTTCTTTCAACCATTTTAGATATTATCCATGTTGAGGTTCAAGCTTGGGAGTTCACGGATCATAGATCCATTACGGTTACATTAGACTGGCATTTAACTCCCCATTGCAAAAAAATATGTGTCGTTTAAACATCTCAGTATTAGTGGAAGAAAGCATTCAAAGGGCCTGGAGACATGAATGGCAGGCTCTACTCTTAGTCATAGAATTCTATGGCTGCATAGCAACTTGGTGGGAAGATGCAAAAAAATTTTAGAAAGACTTTTTCCAGCTTCAGTCTAGAACTAATGCCTCCAATACATATAATGAGTATTTGAGGTTAAGGGGGCAGTTATAGAATTTGATCTCCCTCACAGCGCTACATAGAAGAGATTATGGGCCTCGGATAAAGGAATCTAAGCTACAAATGTTTAAATTCCGCTAGGATAGGGCAAAATCATTGGAGCAAGAACTTCGCTTTGGTGTTTCCACGACTAAAGGCTCACTTAAAGAGTGTTCCAAGAGAGTAGATGGCAAAATTTGGTTAAGATTTCAGATTCATCTGGACAAATAATTACTGCTCTTGAGAAAATTCTGAAGCATGTGGATCAGCATTTCAGAAATATTTTTGAAGCTGGCTTGCTTCCGCCATCTGATGAGTTTTTTGCAAGGACAGATTCCGCAGATCTCTGATACTGACAAAGCCCCTCTTGAGGCTCCTATTACTAGCATGGAGGTTAAGCTAGCCATCCAAGGGCTAAAGTTAGACTCGGCTACTGGAATGGATGGGATGGGGGCTGCCTTTTATAAAATCTTTCAGGAGGATTTGGCTCCGGCGCTAGAGATAGTTTTTAATGGTTTACTTAGGGAAGGGGCACTATCTAAATCTGTGAACCAGGCCTCCTTAATTCTGTTATTTAAAAAGGGGGAACGGGAGGACCTCAAAAACTGGAGACGTCTTAGTCTTTTATATACCGACTTTAAAATACTTAGTAAAATTTTATTGAATAGATTAGTCACCATAGCTGATGGTTATTTTTCCCTTTCAGACATGTGCCATACCAAGTAGACACCAATATGATAATTTAATTCTGCTTAACGAAATACTTTTCCATACTGAATATTCAGATTTATCAGGATTTGTTATATGTATTGACCAGGAAAAAGCTTTTGATAAAATTTCCCATCAGTTTTTATACAAAGCTTTGAGAGCCTATGGTATTTCAGAACTATTTTTCCCTCGGATTCAAATAGTGTATAGCAGGGCCTCTCTTACTCCCAGTATTAATGGTTGGATTGGTAGTGAGATCTCCGTTAAGAGAGGGGTAGGATGGGGGGGGTGCTGTTGAGCAGCTATCTGGCAAGACATGCATAGGAACAGCGCTTCACATCCTAGGGCTTAAACTCATAACAACTGCCTAACAAGTGAGAGAAAAGCAAATAAAAGCTACAGATTTGAATGGACATAAGTATTCTGAGTCCATAGATACCAAACTTTAACCATGGGACAAACTCAGAAAGTGACTGGAAGTGGAACTACAAACCTACTGGCAGCACCAGATCAGGCCACAACCACCTTGATGCCTACGGGACCAGAGCCTCCGTGGAAAGCGCTCCAATCAGCCCTGCAAGCCATCGACTTAAAAGTGGAGTTGATACTCCGTTTTGTTAAACAGGATGCCAAAATTGAGTCGGCGATTAATACCGCTACAACTGCAGAGAAATCTGTGACACAGGCTTTAGCCACGACCTCTAAATTGGTCCAAGAGAATGCCCAGCAACGCTACAGACTGGAGGCATTAGAGAATTCCAGTCGAGCCTCCCACGTTCAAATTATAGGTTTTCTAGAGGGGACTGAGGGGCAGAGCTGATTATTTTCCTCAAATCCTGGCTTCCTGAGGTGCTGAGCTTACCAGCGAATATGCTAGCCGATCATCTTTGGAAAGCTTTTAGAATTATGCCTCAATCAGCCGATCCACATGGGGATTCACCGAGAGTGTTCCTCTTGATCACGGCTAGCTCAGCAGTTTGGGACATGTTTTTACAGGCTGCAAGATCAGCGAATGTACTGTCCTTTGAAGGGGCGACAATCCACTTGTTTCCAGACTTGTCATTCACAACCCATGCCAGACGGAAAGAATGTGATGCAGTTCGGGCCCAGCTTAGAGCCCTGGGGGTTTCTCACTTTCTTTTAATGCCTGCCAGGCTTCGGATCCATTATGGCGGGCGCATGTTCCAATTCAGCGACCCAGCTGAGGCTGGGAAAAAGTTGGAGGCCATAGAAGGGAGTTCCAGGCTTCGGAAGAACAACGACCCGAAGATTCAGACAAGGAGACCTGATGAGGACTGTGTATCCTGATTGAACTGAAGTACAATACTAAAAATTGTTTTTTTTTTTTGTTGTTTTCACTTCTAGCCAGATGAGCAAAAATTGACTTTTTAGGGTTGATTGGTCTCATTTGAATGACTTTTACTTTTGCAGAGACTTGTACTTATTTAGAGACTATTAGTTTAAAAATCAAGTTATTGATATGAGACTAGACAACTAGATTGCTCTGTTTGATTCTCTGATTCTTTGTTAGAGACTGTATATTGAGGGGATGTGTGGGCAGTGTTAGTAGGCACTCACTATGTTAATGTAAGCATTTTGGATTTGGGGACATATCAACACTGGATGCTGAGTTTATAACATGTCAGTGTGACACATTATGGACTTGTGCCCCAGAAGCCTTAGATTGCTATAGCTGTCCAGTTATTTTCAATGTGTAAATGCACATTTTCTTCTTTCCCCCCACTGCCTGATGCAAATCTGTATAGGTTTTAAATCTTGATGTATACCGGATGAATCCGTATTATTTTTATATTACTTGATGCCTTGCAGATGATTGTACCGTATGTCATTGCCTTTGCAAAAAGCAATAAACATAAAGTTCAAAAAAAAAAAAGAGAGGGGTAAGACGGGGATGTCCGCTCAGCCTCTTACTCTGTGCATTTTGTTGAGATATATTTTTACGTGGTATTGATCAGAGCACTGATGTACAGGGTTTACGGTTAAGTCCATCTGCTTCTCCAGTTAAAGCCCTGGCATACGCAGATGACCTGGTTCTGTGCCTACATCAAGATATTCAGGAACAAGAACTGATTAGAATCTTTCGGGCCTATTCCAGTTGGTTTGGTGCTCTAATTAATCACTCCAAAAGTTTAGGAGTGGCCTTTGGAAATACCCAGATCCCTAACTGTTATACATTTGTGGGAATTAAGATAATTAAAGGGTGTAAGTTTTGGGGGAAGGGGGAAATGATATGGCCTCAAGAAACTGGGAAATGGACTTTCAGAAAGCATCTAGATTAGTGAACTCTTGGAAAGGTTAACAACTGTCAAAAAATAGAGTCTTCCTTATCAAGTCTCTCTTGGTTCCCATTTTTTTATATTTCAGTTACGTCTTCACACCTACCCAGACTATTTTCACTCCTCTATATAGCATTTTCTTTCAGGCATTATGGGGGAGTCATCTTAACCCCAGTAAGAGAGGTAACATACAGGTCCTTAGATGAGGGAAGTCTTAACATGATTCATCCCATTGCCTTTTTTTTTTTGAGGCATTTTATATGCTTACAATTTTGGGGGTGCTTTGAAACCTGGTGCTAAAACATGGAAGTAGGCAGTCTTGAGTTGGCTCTCCCCATGTTTACCAGCTTGGACTCAGGGAAGTCCTAGTGTCCTTCGCTCAGTGAAAGATCTCTCGCATGTTTGGATTATGCATATATTGGGGATCTCTGTTAACGTTATTAAAGTCAAATCTAAGAAAGAGATACTCTCATATCATCCTTCAAGAGCGGAGAGAAACCATCTCACTGGCTGATTGTCCTTTGGAGGCTTTCCCATTTAATTTGGCTATGTTAATCTCTAAAAGGTTGCCAGTTTTCATCTGGGATACTGTATTTCTTAAAGTACATGGAAAATGAAATGTTCGAAACAAAAACAAACACAAGCAGGTGGATGATGGGTACTGTCTAAGAGAAACATGTGTTAGGGTCCTGAAAACTCAGGAACACCTTTTATTGTCATTTTGCCAGATCATTTTGGCACTTTCTTGCAAAGGAATGGGGAGAACCATTATTAAATTCAATATCATATTCAACTCTTGTATATGGTTACCCTGTAAGGAGATGGGGAAGTATCATAATGAGCCCATCTCAATAGTCTTCGCTGTCATAAGGTATTACCTGTGGCAGGCCAGGTGAGTTTGGCTTACACAACAAAAAGTGGTTTCTTATTTTGACATTTTCCGGAATATTATTTCTCTCAATAAAGTATGGAAATTAGATTGTAGTTGGTATACAGAAACAAAATGTAAGCTCCTTTGGGTTTATTGTGAATCTTGGTATAAACCTCCGTAGATAAGGTTATTTCCTTCTTTTGTATATGCCTTGTATTACTTTTTGTATATGAAACGGGTTTGTTTTTACTTATTTATTTTGTGTTATTATGATTATGTATTTGTTTTCTGTTTGAAGTCGTTTTTTCAATAAAAATTCCACTACTCTTTTTGAGAAGTGCCATAGGATCTTGAACATCCACATGAACTACCACCAGAACAGGCATATGGGACCTCGGTTTAACGTCTCATCCGAAAGATGGCATCTCAGGAGTGCAGCACCCCCTCATGCTGCACTACAGTGTCAGTACTGGGATTTTAACCCAAGTTCCTGATGTGAGGATAGAACTTGCAGCTTTCTGATCTTCTGGCCTCAGAGGCGAGAGTGCAACCTGCTGAGACACTTGACACTGCTGTATGATCTTCCCTTGTCAGTCTTCACCATTCATTACTGCGTGGGTGTAAGCCAGAAGCGTGCACCCACTACTTTTTTTTTTTTTTGGAGGGAAGAGACGGCGCCACCCACGAGAATAACACTGCGTGGTGTGTGGGGGCGGCCGTTAGACGCCGCAGACTCCCCCTCCATCCCAGTTCTGTTTCTCCTGCCGTCGAGGCTGCACCTGCTGCGCGAGTTACAGTGTGTTTTGCGATTACACCATTAGGCCTACCTCATTTCGACGCAGTTTTTTTGATGACTCCTCATCCCGGTTCTCCATCCCGACGCCATTAGTGGCTGGTAAGTCCGTTCCGTTTATTTATTTAATAGCACTGGGATCTTTTGCTGTGTTTTGTTTAATTTCGCATCATGTCTGGTTTGGGAGCCAAGCGGGCCGCACCCCTATGCATCGGTGCTCCTGTGGCCAGCATTTTTCCAATTTGGACTGGCATGATGTCTTGTCTGCGGTGCCTGGGAACTAACCATGATATGGATAGTTGCAGTGCCTGTTTTTCCATGGATTGCCATGTTCTGGAAATCCGCTCGTTTAAAGTCGGCAGGGCCCCACCGACTTTCAGAGGACGTCGTCTCTCTCGGGTCTCGCAGGCCAGGTCTTTAGACCCTTCCTTCGGGTCCCCTCCCTGGCCTATATGATCTGGTGAGGAGGAGGCCTTCTTATCTTCAAGCCTTACTGAGGAGGAGGCTACTTTTGTGGTGTCGGAGGAGCGGCGCAGTTCCTCCCGAGGTCGCGTCATTGACACCGCCTCCGTAGTCACCTGTCCTGAGGTGCTGGCTCCCTCAGTGTCATGCCCACGGTTGCTGGGTCCAGCACTGGCGGACCCTCGACGCCGCCTCATGGTGCCATTTCAGATCCTGCTGCCAGTGATTGAGGCAGTGCTGCACGTGGTGCCGGTTCAGTTCTCGGCACTGGCACAACTCTGCCGGCAGTGCTGTTTCAGCTTCTGACGCCATGTGGCTGTGGGTGGATTGGCGTTGGGTTCCAGGGCCGTGGGCGGTACAGTGGGAATGGCGGGCGCAACTCTGCCGGCGGCGATGTTTCGGGTTGCTGTGCCGGGGACCTGGCCAGGGCCATGGGTGGATCAGTGTTGGGTTCCAGGGCAGTGTGGTGGGAACGGTGGGCACTGCTGGGGATGCTGGTGCTGTTCGTGGTGCCATCTCTCAGGATGTTCCCAGGATGGCCAGTATTGAGGTCCTTCTGGTCAATTCCTCTTCGGAGGGTGACAACTCGGATGTGGACCCGGACTGGCTGCCCGATTCCTCAGAATCAGAGATCTCTGTGGGACACAGTGTCAGGCGGCTCAGCACCCCCATTCCCGAGTCTCCGGAGCAGTCTGCCTCCAAGGACCCCTTGGCTGGGGGATTGCCTGGGGTCCATTGGGGAGGACAGCTGTGGGGTTATGGAAGGGGTTGTCTCCTCTGGAGGGGCTGCGGTAGCTGCCAACCTTGGTGTTGCTGCGCCCTCCTGGGGGGACTGGAAACCCTAGCTTCAGTGGTCTTCCTCAGGAGGCCTCTGAATCGGGGGACTCCATCGCTGGGGTCGAGGAGAAGGGCGTCCTTGGAGTCTGAGGGGTCGGGGCGAGGGGCAGCGGCACTCCTCTGCCACCCTGCGGGGCGCAGGGAGGAGCCGCAGTGCTGAGCCCCATCTCTCCTCCTCTGGTTCCAGGGTTCCCTCCAGTGGCAGCGCTGAGGGTTGCCCTTCTGAACTCATGCAACCCCAGGCGTGTCACGGGAGATTCCCCATCTGGGCTCTTCTGGAGTTCGCATCCCCAGGATTTCGACCTGCGACCTGGTTTGATGTCAGGGATCCCTCTAGATCTGCCTTTCTCGTACAAAGATGTGCAGAGGGTTCGGTTGAACCATCTAAGAATTTTTTTGTCTAAAGGGATCTTTGCTTTTAAACTCTGAGCTGATAAGCTTCAAGCCAATTTCCCCAAAATGTGTGGCAGAATTTTTCCCTCCTCCCGATATCCTTTTCTTCTTCCTTTTCTTTCTCTCTTCCTCTCCTTTTATCTGTTCCTCCCTCAGAGCTGCCCAAGGAGTGAGGTCCTGCAGTCCCTTAGGGTAGAGTTCTCCTCTTTCCTGTCCTCTTTTTGGTTTATTCCTTTTTCAGTTTGTTTCCTTTCCTTTATCTATCCCTTGGCTCTCTTGCCTCGCTCTTATCTTTCTAAATTCTTTATTTTGCCTCTCCGGCTTATAGAACTGGAATGGAGGAGGAGTCTGCGGTGCCTAATGGCCACCCTTGCACACACACAGTGCATCATTCTCGTGGACAGCCAACTCCTCCCTTCAAAAAAAAAAAAAAAACTCCAGCGGGTGCATGCTTCTGGCTTAAAACCTAAGCAGTAATGAATGTGATTTATACAAGAGAAGATCAAGAATTATGGTAGGTACGTAATTTTCATTTCTCTTCTCTCACACTGTGCATTGCACTGAAGGATCTTCTTTGAGGACATCTCCCTCCATTGAGCCACATCATGGAGCTATAAGCTGTCAACATCAGGACCACTTGGAAACCTTTGCTAGCTGGGGCTGCCCATGTCGGCGTGCATCATTGCTGCCTATATATAATATGGGTGACCCCATCATCCCTCAGTTCATTCTCTCACCGCCAGCTGCTCTTCGGTCCACCACTGTTGAAAACTGCCGCTGAACTTTGCAAATATCTTTAACACTTCTACTGCTTTATTTTATTTTAAACTTTCATGTCGCAAACAAAAGAAAAGGAACCGTTATTCCACTATTGTTGTTGCAGTAAATTTAAAATTTGCAAAGACGCGCTAACTCTGTGTGCATGTACTAGCATTTGTCACGACATGAAGGCATACAGCATAAGACATGACTTTAACTAGGCTACATGGAGATGTTGCAAAAGGTACCAAAAGGTTATCTAAAACTCAAGGCTATGGAAGAGCAACAGCATGCATTGCAGATGGCTTCACCATCGCCACCCTCTCCTCCCCACAGCTTGCTGCAGTTGCTGTCATCTGTGGCATTGTCAGTGAAAAAGGGCAAGTCTGCTAAATTGGCTGATAAACACTGCCAAGCAAACAAGAAAAAGTGGAGGTACAGGTAAAAGGATACCTTTCCTGCTTGGTCCTGCTTTCCTCTTAAACGATACAAGTTTCTAAACAAGGGCAGATCCCAGACCAAGCCCTTGGGTTCTGCTGCCCGCCCCCCCAAAATAAAACTGTCTCTCTGACACACGGGGTCAGGGTCTGGCACTAGCATAATCACATAGGGGGGGTTCACAGCTGATTACACCATCAAGCTTGGTCCCATTGACAGATCTGTCATTGACAACCCTGCTGGGAGCCATTGACGTACAGATGCTGTTTGAGACTGTCTGAATTCTTTCAAAAGCTTCTGCCACTGGCTCCACCATTGATGTGAAACCCATCGCCGCCAGCAGTACTGCCAGTGTTGACTTTGTCAGCAACTCTGGAGAACCTTGTGGTGGTTACCATACCTAGCCAGGGGCTTCTTTTGTCGACACCTAGTCCGTCGATACTTCCTCCTGTTCGGCCGCCTCCTGCTGTCGACCTGCTGCCCAGTGTCATTGAGCAGGAGGAACTGGAATACAATCCTGATTTAATGGACGAGAAATATGAGGAAGAGGATGAGGGAGTGACCCCCCACCTGTAGTAAGGACAGTGTGCATTACATTCCTTGGTCCCTTCCTGAGAATGCCTCCTTTCAGGCTTTCCTTTGGCAGGTCCAGTCTAATCTGTGTTCTGCTGCAAAGGAGGAAGATTCCTCTAAGGAGGCTGGATATGACTTCTTGGAAGTTCCTGCTCTGCTTACTGTGATAGTTCTTTCTATCCAGTTCGCATTAGAGGAGACCACTCTGGCTGCTTGGCATCACCCTTGTGTTTTGCCTGTCATGCCTTGTAAGGTGGGTAAACAATATTCTGCCCCTTTGAATAAGTCATATTATTTATCTCAACCTGAAATGGACATGGCTTCAGATGACAGATCTAAGGATCCAAAGCATATGAACTCTCTTCCTCCCAATAAAGAGTTGAGAAAGCTGGATGTCATGGGCAAGATAAACTATGGTTCGGGGTCCTTTGTCCTCAGAATTGCCAGCTATCTGGCCTATGTGATTAAATATCAGAATAGCCTGTGGAAGTTTAAGGCTGCCATGGCAGACAAGCCGCCTGATGTTCCGGAATACATAACCACTACACTTAATTTAAACTACTTGGGGGGGCAGCAAGCATGCAGGCCCACAGACTCCGAGAGGAGGAGGAGGTCAGTGAACCTCTCCCCCACAGTGATGGAACAGGTCTGGAGGGAAGAGGTGGAAGGGGCAAGAACACAGTTAGCAAACAGTGGAGGAGGTGAGAAACACATAACAAGGGTACATGGAGGGGTGCACACAGAGGAGAAAAATGTGAATAGAAAAATATAGGGAAGAGAAGGAAGGTCAGATTCTAGGAGAAGGGTGGTGTCTCTGTGCGGAGTCTTGGAAACAGGATGGACGACCTGCAGCCACTTTTAGCAGTCAGGAGGGTGAACATAGCTGCGGTAACCAAGACCTGGGCAACATCACACCATGACTGGGACCTTGCAATCCCTGGATATAAACTATACAGGGGGGACAGGGTAGTCGAGAAGGGGGGAGGGGTGGCAGTTTATATCAGGAAGGGAATAACTTGCACATGGGAGGATTCGTAGGAAGGGGAGGTGGAGGCATTATGGGTTCAGTTAAGGTCCAATAGAAGGAGAAAGGTGAGATTGGAGGTGGTTTCTAGGGACATGGATATGTTGTTCATCCACACTGTCTGGCAGATTCCTTGCCGCTTTAAATCTTGCTGGAAGGTCTTCAAGCTGGCTCCTCCCACCCACCTGGGTGGTAAAACTCTGGGCTCCGCCCCATGACGCCAGATCTTCCTTACTGCTTGGAAGCTCAGGTTTCCTCCTTAACGCTCTGCGTGATAGACTGGATCCTAATTCTTCAATTTGCCCGAAACTCATTTTAAAATTTTCAGGACTTCGGTCATCCTTTTCCCTCGTGGCTGCGATGGACAAATCGACTCCCGGTTTTCGGCAGTGCCCTTGTGGGCAGAAGATGTCCAGGACGGACCAGCACTCCACGTGCGTCTACTGCCTCGGCCTAGAACACGACCCGCAGGCCTGCAAGTAATGCTGTTCATTCTCTGCCAACGTCTTGGAGGATGGCGCTGCCCGGTTAAAGCTAGGGTGCCCGGAGAAGCGCTACCCGCCGGTAAAGTCGAAAGAGGCCCGTTGGGCGGTTACCGTGGCGGCTGGCTCGGCTGAGCAGCTCAAGCAGATGATAGCCCCTCGAGGAGGAGGTCCCAGGCGCATCTTCTCCTCCTCGCTCATGTGCATTTATCCCGCCTTTGGGTACTCGTATTCAGCTTCGCTCAAGGAGCTTTGCCAGTCCCTTTCCACGAAGGGAGAGGGGCCATCGGGACATTCCTCTCGGTCCAAAAAGAAGGATTCTAAGGGTAAGTCCCATCGTTGGCGTTCGTGGGAGCTGGAGAGGTCCCCTTCCCCGGACAGCCGACTGTCGACTTCGGTCGAGATTGCGGCTAAGGCCGCTGGCTTCACGGCATCTCTGTCAGGCCAGCCGGCCGAGACTCCTTGGACTACGCCGGGCGCAAGGTGTACGCTGCGTCCTCCCTTGGCCTTTGCCAGGCCATCCTGCAGACCACGGTCCGGCAGGTTCGGGACCAGGGTAGAGCAGTGGTGAAGCAACAGCTCCAAACAGCTCTGGACATAGGAGACTCCTGTGCCAGATCGGTTGCGGCCGCGGTGGCCATGCGCCGCAGAGCATGGCTGAAGATATCCACCTTCACGGCGGATACCCAGCACAAATTGGCGGACGTCCCCTTCCTGGGGACCGACCTCTTTGGCCCTGGAGTGGAAGGTCACCTCCAGCGGATTGAGAAGTCCAGTGCCACTCTGGACTCTGTCACCTACGCCCAGAAGGACAAAGGCCGCCGACAGCAGCAGCACAAGCCCTTTTGACCTTCTGCGCCTGTAGCACATCCGTCCCAACAGCACCAGCACCAGGGCCAGCAGGCTCGCGCTTGGTATCCCAAACCCAAGCCCGTGGCTTCCTCTAGTAGGAAGCAGTTAGTTAAAGGCCCAGGAGGTCCCTCAGCCGGTCCCTCCTCCAAGCCTGCCCAGTGACGGGTTGAGGGGTGTCGCCCCCAGCCTCATCACTCCCCCTGGGTTCCCCCGTGGGGGGACGGCTCTGCCACTATCCTTTCTGCGTGGTCCGCTATCACCACGGACTGCTGGGTGTTGGAGGTGGTAGAAAAGGGCCTGCCTCTGGAGTTCGAGCAGGCCCCACCCTTCCGAGCCGTCGCCCCTCGGGGGGCCACGGGGTCCGCAGCCTCTCTGTCGGCCCGCCGAGCCGATATTGCCCTGCTCCTCGAAAAAGAGGTGATCAGGAAGGTGGCGGATCCTCGTCCAGACCCGGGGTTTGTGTCCAGGTATTTCCTGGTCCCAAAACGGACGGGGGGCTGGCCCCATTCTCTACCTGCACGACTTGAACAGGTTCCTAAGGTCTCGGACCTTCAGGATGGTCACTCTGGCTCAGATAATCCCATCCTTGGAACGAGGCGTGTGGTTCTGTTCCCTGGACCTTCAGGACGCGTTCTTTCACGTCCCAATCCGTCCGTCACATCAGAGATTCCTCCGCTACAAAGTGGAGGGATCCCTTTATGAGTTCGGGCCATGCCCTTTGGCCTCTGTCTAGCTCCCAGGGTCTTCACCAAATGCATGGCAGTGGTGACAACATTCCTGCGGCGCCGAAGGGTCCGGGTGTACCCCTACCTGGACGACTGGCTGATTGCAGCCCCCTCCAGAGAGGAGGTGGAGTGGTCCAGAGATCTGGCCCTCCAGGTTTGCTCTCAGATTGGCCTCCTCATCGAGGCCAAGTCTGAACTCGTGCCAAAGCAGCTGATACATTTCATCGGGGCAGAGCTCGACTCTCTTCGAGCCAGAGCACGGCTCCCAGCGGACAGGGCCGAGGTTCTTTCCTCCTTTGCCCAGTCATTTCAGGTTGGGCAATCGCGCCCTGCCCGGGACTTCCTGCGCCTCCTGGGCCTCATGGCGGCCTGCACCAGCGTGGTCCATTGGGCCCGCTGCTACATGCGTCCCCTTCAGTGGGGGCTGGCCAGCCAATGGTCACAGCACTTCGATCCGCCAGATCAGCTAGTGACAGTGACCCAGGGGATGTGGAACGCTCTCCAGTGGTGGACCGTTCCAGCACATGTGCAGGAGGGCATCCCATTTGTCCGCCCCGAGCTGACGGTCTCTCTATCGACTGATGCCTCTCTGATGGGTTGGGGTGCCCATCTGGGGGAGCATAAAGCGCACGGCCTCTGGTCCCCTCAGGAGTCCCGATGCCACATCAACCTGCTGGAGCTTCGAGCGGTTCGCCTAGCCCTCGCCGCCTTCGCTCCATTTCTACGGGGTCAAGTGGTTCAGGTCCAGACGGACAACACCACGACCATGTACTACCTAAACTGCCAGGGCGGGACGCGCTCTATGCCTTTGTGCAGGGAAGCTGTCCGCATTTGGTCTCTCGTGTGCAGCCTGGAGGCGGATCTCCTCGCCATTCACGTGGCAGGAGCCTCCAACACCATGGCCGATGCCCTAAGCCGGGTAGGGGCTGCATCTCACGAGTGGTCTCTCCTGCTGGAGGTAGTACAAGATCTCTTTTCCCACTGGGGCACGCCTCAGGCGGACCTGTTTGCCTCCAGGGAGAATGCGAAGCTGAGACTGTTTCATGCCCGCCCCCTCAGCAGGGCTCGCTGCAGGGGGATGCCTTCTCGAGGCCGTGGACCCCGGGCCTCTTCTCTGCTTCCCCATTTCCCTTGATCCGCAGGGTGCTTCTCAAGGCGAGGAGGGACAAGGCGCAGGTGATTCTGGTAGCCCCAGACTGGCCCCGCCAGTTCTGGTATCCAGATCTCCTCAGTCTCAGCTCCAGGCTCCCAAGGTGGCTTCCAGCCTACCCGGACCTGATCTCAGTCAATCAGGGGAAGGTATTCCATCCGGACCTTCAATCCCTGCACCTGACGGCCTGGTTCCTGAGCGGCTAGAGTTCCAGGCCTTGGGTCTTTCCGACGAGGTCCTCAACGTCGTTGAGGCGTCCCATAAAGAGCTGACCAGAAAATGCTACGCCTTCAAATGGAAGAGATTCTCCGTTTGGTGTCAGGGCAAGGGCCTGGACCCTTCCACCTGTTCCTTGGCAAGCATACTGGACTACCTGTGGTCCCTTTCTCAGCTAGGGCTTCGGACGACGACCCTTAAGGTGCACCTGGCAGCCATCTCTGCTTACCGGGCGCGGGCCAGGAAGCAGTCGGTGGCGCAGGAGAAGGTGGTCGGGCGCTTTTTCAAAGGCCTTGATCACATATCCCCTCCGGTGCGAGAACCTCCAGCTCCGTGGGATCTACTGCTGGTATTGGCTAAGCTCATGGGCAAACCATTCGAACAGATGCACAGGTGTGACATCTCTCACCTGTCATGGAAGACCGCCTTCTTGGTGGCTATCACGTCAGCCAGAAGGATGGGAGAACTCCAGGCGCTTTCCATAGAGTCTCCTTATCTGGTCTTCCACAGGGACAAGGTTGTCCTGCGCCCCCACCTGAAATTCCTTCCAAAGGTGGTGTCGGAGTTTCACCTTAACCAGGTGTTGACTCTGCCAGTGTTCTACCCCAATCACACCTCGGAGGTCGAATATAGGCTCCATACTTTGGACCCTAGAAGAGTGCTCGCTTATAAGGAGTGGACGGCTGAAGTTCGGGGAGAGGTTCGCCAGCTGTTTGTTACCTACGCTGAAGCCGCACCTGGCAGACCTGCAGCCAAGCAGACAATAGGCAGGTGGGTCACCTCTTGCATAGATCTCTGCTATAGGTTGGTGGGTATGGAGCCTCCCAGAGGGATAAGAGCTCATTCTACCCGCCATATCGCTGCATCGGTAGCTGCTACCAAGGATGTCCCTATCCAGGAAATCTGCAGGGCTGCTACCTGGAAGTCATGCACCTTCATCACCCACTACCACATCGACCTTGAGTCACGCCGGGATGCTGGTTTTGGGGCCTCGGTTCTCCAGTCTCTATTTCCCAAGTAGGGGGTGTGCACCTTGCCTCCCTCCTCCCGGAGAACTGCTAGAAGTCTGACAGACAGTGTGGATGAACAACATATCCATGTCCCTAGAAATAGAGGTTACTCACCTGTAACAGGAGTTCTAGGAATGGTATATGTTGTTCATCCACACGACCCACCTGACCTCCCCGGCTTCGACGCACAACCTGGCTTCCAGCTGGCTAGATCTGGCGTCATGGGGTGGAGCCAAGAGTTTTACCACCCGGGTGGGTGGGAGGAGCCAACTTGAAGACCTTCGGCAAGATTTAAAGCGGCAAGGAATCTGCCCGACAGTGTGGATGAACAACATATCCATGTCCCTAGAAATACAGGTTACTCACCTGTAACAGGAGTTCTAGGAATGGTATATGTTGTTCATCCACACGACCCACCCAACCTCCCCAGCTTCGACACACAACCTGGCTTCCAGCGGGCTAGATCTGGCGTCATGGGGCGGAGCCAAGAATTTTACCACCTGGGTGGGTGGGAGGAGCCAGCTTGAAGACCTTCTGGCAAGATTGAAAGTGGCAAGGAATCTGCCAGACAGTGTGGATGAACAACATATACCATTCCTAGAACTCCTGTTACAGGTGAGTAACCTGTATTTACAGACCACCCAGTCAGGATGAGGAGAGGGACAGGGAACTGAGCTCACAAATATTGGAAGCTGCGGGGAAAGGAGAGGTGATAATTATAGGGGACTTCAGCCTGCCCAAGGTGGACTGAAACATACCATCCACAACATGTGCTAGGAGTCAGGTGATCCTGGAAGGACTGCAGAGTAGGTTCCTGACTCAGGGTGTTACTGAACCAACAAGAGCTGAGGCAATTCTTGATCTGGTTCTCTCAAATGGGGAGATGTAAGATGTTCAGGAAGTAATAGTCAAGGAACCACTGGGCGGAAGTGACCAATGCACAGTGTGGTTCTAGTTGGATATGGGCAGGGAAAGCATCCTAAGACCAAAATCTTGGATTTCAGGAAGACTGACTTCAGGAAAATGGGCAAATTGCTAAGGAGACATCTGGTGGGCATCAGAGCAGATATGGGGGGTGGACCAAAGGTGGTCCATCGTTAAGGAAGGAATACTGGTTGCCACAGATGAGTGCATTAGGTTCAGGGGGAAGAACACAAGGGCCAAAGTTCCCAGCTGGTTCAGTTCTGGGGTTGCCCAGGCAGTAAGGGGGAAAAGAGGTTGGCCTATAGAAAATTCAGGAAGACCAAGAGAGAGGTGGATAGGGAAAATTACCTAAGGTTGTCTACTGAGGCAAGTAAGGAAGTCCGACGAGCAAAGGCACAGAAGGAGCTGCAGATAGCTAAAGAAATTAAGAAGGGGGGGAGAAGGCTTTCTTTCGATATATAAGTGAGAAAAAGGACAAAAAGGAAGGGATTGTTAGGCTTAAGAAAGGAGTGGAATGAGTGAAGGATAATGGGGGGGAAGCAGAGATACTAAATGAATACTTCTGTTCCGTCTTCACCAAGGAGAAGGAAGGACCAGTGCCTTCAGGAGGGAAAAGAGGAGTAGGGGGAGGGGAACACAGATGTAGTGATAGAGGAGGACAGAGTGAGGAAGGGGCTTCTGGCATTGAAGGTGGACACATCACCATGCGCGAGCAGAGTACATCCAAGGGTACTAAAGGAACTGGCTGAGGAGCTGGCAGGGCCACTAGCAGACCTATTTAATAGGTTACTAGAGTCAAGCGTGGTACCGCAGGACTGGAGAACAACACATGTAGTCTCCCTCCACAAAAGCGGTCCCAAGGATAACCCAAGGAATTACAGACCAATCAGTCTGACCTCCATTGTGGGCAAGCTTATGGAGACCATACTAAAGGAAAGGTTTGTGGAATATCTAGAGGAGTATGGTCTCCAGGATGCGAGGCAGCATGGGTTCGGGGGGGAGGGAGAGATCGTGTCAAACAAATCTGACTGACTTGATTGCGTCACTAAGACAGTAGACAGGGGACAAGCAGTAGACATCCTCTGTCTTGATTTCAGCAAGGCCTTTGACTCTGTGCCCAACAAAAGGTTGATCAGGAAGTTGGTAGATCTCGGGGTTGGGGAAAAGATGGCCAGATGGGTAGAAAACTGGCTGAGGGACAGAACCCAGAGGGTGGTTGTGGGGGGAGAATCATCTGGCACTAGAGAGATAACCAGTGGGGTCCTGCAGGGCTCGATGCTGGGGCTGGTGTTGTGCAGTGTCTTTCAGTGACATTGGAGGTGGCATTAAGGGCAGAATGTGCCTATTTGCAGATGCCACCAAGCTCTGTGGGAGAGTGGACACAGCTGAAGGAATACAAGACCTACAGGAAGATCTGGAAAAGCTGGGGAGGTGGTCCAGAATCTGGCAGCTTGGATTCAATGCCAAGAAATGCCGAGTTATGCATATTGGAGCCAAGAATCCAGGTATGTGCATCAGAGAAGGAGGACCTGGGAGTGATAATCACTAGTGACCTGAAGCACTCCACGCAGTACAAGAAAGCAGCTGCAAAGGCAAACATAATGCTGGGATGAATATCTAGGGGGATCAGTAGTAAGATAGAGGAGGTTATACTGCCCTTGTACACGTCACTGTTAAGGCCACATGTAGAGTATGGAGTTCAGTACTAGTGCCCACACCTCAAAAAGGACATTAACCTGCTGGAGAAGGTCCTGAGGAGGGCTACAAAGATGATAGCTGATCAGTAGGGTAAGGCATACCAGGAGAGATCGAGGGCACTGAACATGTGCTCCCTGGAAGACCGGGGAGAAAGAGGGGACATATTGGGACTTTCAAGTACTTGAAAGGGATAAATAAGGTTGATAAGAAGAGTCTCTTTAAGCTGAGTAGCAGCCATAACACAAGGGGGCACAGTCTTAAGCTGGAGTGTGGGAGATTTAGGAGGAAGGTCAGAAAGCACTTCTTCACAGAGAGGGTGGTGGACACTTGGAATGCGCTGCTGGAAGAGGTCATCTCGTTGAAGACAGTGGGCAGCTTTATGAGAGGCTGGGATAAGCATAGGGGGAAGGTAAGGATCATGGGTAGGGAGGATGGGAGGAGTGGGAAGGGAGGGCAGGGACATTAGCTTAAACTGTGGACCCTGCAGTACGAGCAGGCTTGATAGACCAAATGGCCTCCTTCTGCTGACTTCTTTGTATGTTTGTATAAAACCGTAGTCCATCAGAATGTTACTGTCTGGAGGCAGCCAAGAACTTTTTACAGTCAGCTTATGATACCTCTGATAGTGCTGCTCATGCGGCTGCTTCTGGCTTTGCCAGTGTTATCCAACAATCTGCCCTTAATGCTCCCTTTAAAAGTAAACCACTAGAGAATTAATGCACTAAAATGTATGGCTGAAAAATCCTGAAAATGGTAGACAGTGGATGCAGTGGCAGTTTATTACATGAATGTGGCGTAAATAATACAGCAGCCAACGATTGTATAGATTATAGAACCACCACCATACCTGTACTATTAGCGTAGTGTACCCACATACATGTTTTTTGTTTATTTGGGTTAGGGGAGCTCCCCCCATGTTAAAAAGGGAAAGGGGTGTGGGGGGATGTCAAACCAATAAAAATGTGCCATAAATGAGTTTTTTAGTGAGCGACTTACTAGTAGAAATTACTGTTGTTGTTAAAACTTTCATTTTTAGACAGGATAAAACTTCAGGTTCAAGGATCTATTTTCAGAGTTGTCCTGTTGCATAAATACATACATATGTTATGCTGGACTACTGATGGAAATTGTATTTTTATTAGTTTATTTGAGTTTTGCCCCCCACTACCCCATGTCAAAAAGTCAAGGGTGATGTGGGGGTAGAGCCCCCCCAACTCAAACAAACTGACAAGTCAACACCAAACATGCAGAGAAAGTAGCCTAATGCAGCTATAGTACATCACAGCAAGTGCACCACAAAAACACACTGTATTCACTATGGCTTTGCGCTACGCTGCTAGCGGTGGTCTGCTAATCTACATGGTCGCCCAGCAACCAACACCCTGACACCTCGAACCTATCGGTTCTTCCTCAGGGGGTGGGGCACACCAGCTAAGCACATGTTAAGTACTGGCTGCTTAAAATTGCAGTGACTAAAATTGTTGAAGTGCCAATTAGAGGGACTTCCGGTGATGTCACGGCCCCATTAGCAGGCTAGTCCTTGAGCTTCGATCCCTGGCATAATAAAAACACCTCTAAACAGACTGAAAAGTGCAATTATACTTTCAAAAATGGCTGGAAGAGGTAGATAATCAGACAGAGGTGCCAAAAATTCTAAAAAATCAGCTACAATGTCTTTGGATGGTGAAGAATTGAAGAAAAATGTCCCACGGTGGGCCAGAAGCCAGTCCCCAGATAGTCCATGAGAATCCAATTACGATACTGAGGGAGAGAGTAAAGATCTTACTTCGAGAGGGTTCCTGCAGTAGGTCTTCACATATAGAACTGCGCCCCCCTGGCGTCGGGTCCGCATGGCAAACTTGTAGCTAGCAATTGTCAGCGGCAACCCCCCCATCCACCCCCCGCAACATCAGCTCAGCTATAAAGGGGGCGGTCCTGTGCCCGCCCTCCAGTTCTTTCCTGCCATTACGCCAGTTTGTCCGACAGTGGTAGAACAGCGATCAGTTGCCTGCTCTTTATACAATGTTTTTCATCTATTTTTCACTTAAAACTTTACAAAAAACACCCGCAAGTGTATGTCGTCTTGTCCAAAGAAAAAGTGCTCCAAGTGCGGTGCCCCAATTCCGCACGGGGATGACCACTTCCGTTGCCTCCTCTGACTGGGGCCTAAGCATGACTCGACTGAGTGTGCTATCTCCCAAGGGTTGAACCAGGCCACCCGAACCTGATGCAAGCGGACCCTCAAGGCCCACCTTCTGTCAAAGAGGCTAGCTTCCATGAAAAAGGAGCTTCAGGAGCTTCAAGAGAGGTCATTGTCTCCGACCCCTGAGAAAAGAAAAAAGGACAAGGAGAAACGCCGGGACAGAAGCCCTTCTCCACAGGGGAAAACCAGCCAGACATCAGTCGACTACCATGGTGGTCCCTCAACAACTGTGAGTACCACTTCTGCTGGGCCTTCGTCCGTTCCGTGGGCGGGCTCCCGTCCCGGTGGCGGGCAGCGGTCGCCTCTCTAGAGGTGTCTGTTAGGTCTCCCACTAGTAGCACTGCCATTAAGCCACCCTCTGGCTTCGCTACTGGGCGCCCAGCCTTGGCCGATAAGCCTGACAGTGGCCTTATTACCATGGTCAGCCCGGCAGCGCCTGATAAGTCGGCCAACAGGTCCTCTGACCGCACAGACGTGTCTGCTCTCCCACCGGGCTCCCTTGAGGACCCCAACCCGGGGCCGAGTGTGCTCATGGGGGAACCTTCATCCCTGCCAGTCTCTATCCCCAGGGATTCACCACCCATTCCCGATTTATCTCTCCCTTTGGGCACGTTACCGGACCTGTCGTCGGGGTCCCTACCGGATCTCCCTCCATCTCCAGGTTCTGTTCCTCTGCTGGAGCCCTTTCTCCCCAGGGATCCATTGCTGGATTTAGGTACTTCAGGCATGGACCTTCCTCCTATGGTTCCTACGGGCTCTATGCCTGACCTGCTACCGCTGTCTAGTGGCCCTTCGGCACCTCCTGCCAGCCCCTCTGGTGGTTTTCCATGGCCTGACCCTCATTTTCTGCTCCCAAGTGGCCCGCAGCCGGACAGTATCCTTCCAACACTGGGCTTTGTTTCGCTGACGCTGGGTTACCCACATGCACCGGGTCACCCGCCGACGCTGGGTTACCCTACGTTGGGCTACCCTAAGCCAGTTTACCTGCCGCCAGGATACGCCGATGCCAGGAAATCCTTCGCCGGGTTTTCAGGGGCGACCTGGGAGCACTGGGCAGTTAAGTGACTCGCTCAGAGTCACACAGTAGGCAAGTGGAGGTTGTGAGACTCAAACCCAGGTCTGGTCTGCTGGATGTACCAAGCTCGTTACTCTAACCTCTAGGCTATACTCTAAATCAGGGTTGGGGCTAGAAGCCCTTCTTACTGGGCTTCGTACCTTAGGAGTTGTGTGGTTAACTAGCTTAGAGGTAGCCCTGTTGGCTCCACTGGTATTTTTGGGGGGGGGGTCTCACTTTTATTTTTGTTTTGTTGAAGTCATGTTATTTGTGCCTCAGGTAATAACATTCAGAGCAATCTTTTGTGCACTATATATAATTCCAGGAATCACTTTCGTTGATTATGGTTAAGCGAAGTACACTCATGTGTTCCTACAATGTACATTGACTCACACATTGGTTTACGAACCCAGTTAAGAGAAGCAAAATACTCACCCTCCTCAAAAAATCTCATGCAGAGTTCTTTTACAGGAGATGCATCTCTCCATTAATGAACTTGAGAAATTGGGCAGGATGGCTTTTGGCAACTCAGTCACAGCCTCCTATAAGAAGGGCAGGAGGAGGGGGGTGGCCATTTTGGTACCGGGGAGGGTGCCTTTTCAGGTAAAGGACATTGGCCGATAAAGAAGGCAGATTTGCCTTGATGAAAGGAACTTACAGGGGGGTTAAGCTCACCCTGGCATTAATGTACTTCCCACCTGGGTCTGTGTATGCGGATTATAGGTCCTTTTTCATCAGGCTACAGAGTTAGGGGGAAGGCACAGTGATTAGCGAGGGTGATTTTAATTTAGTCTTTAATCCTACTCTGGACACTACGTCAGGAATCCCGAGAAGTAAACACACAACTGCTAAGCGAGTCGGTAAGCTCTTGGCAGAATTGGGCATGGCGGATGTGTGGAGGCATCTTCATGGAGGAAGGAGGGACTATATTTACTTCTCCTCCCCACCAGATGTACTCAAGGTTGGATTATTTTTTTCTCCCGAAGGAGATGTGCAGGATAGAAGACTCCTGGATGGGGGAGCCTGGTCTTGTCAGACCATTCTCCTATTTACCTCAAAATGGAATTGGGGGAGTTCCAGAAAAATACATTCTGGCACCCGAATGTGTCTTTGTTACAAGATCTGGAGACCAGAGAGACCATAAAAGACACTTATAACACCTACCTAAGGGAGAATGGTGGGCGGGACACATCAGTGGGAATAGAATGGGATGTAGCGAAAGCCGTCTTAAGGGGGAAATTTATAGAAATTTCCAGTTGAAAAAAGGATAGAGAAACCAGAAAGGCCCAGTTGCAAACACAAATCACATTATTATTAGATCAGCAAAAAAGATAAATATGACAAGAACAGGGCAAAGGACCTTCAAAAATTTAAAAAAGAATTGGGGAAAATTTTAGATTATAATGTGGAACAGAAATTATTCTTCCTTCGCCAAAAGTACTGTGAAGGAGGCCCAGAATCTCTGCGATTGCTGACTAGCAGGCTCAGGATGCAAAGGGCCAAAGCCCTGGTAACTGCCTTGCAACACCCCCACTCAGGAAGAATAGTCCATCAGACACCTGAAATAGCAGAGGTCTTTCGGTCCTATTATGTGGACTTTTACACCTCAGGCCTGCAGGCCAGGGAAACTGAAGTGCAGGACTTCTTACATCGCTTACACCTTCCCCTACTGACCAAGGATCAGGGAGAGAGACGCTTTACTCCTCCCCATTTCTCTACAAGAATTGAAAACGGAGGTAACAAGACTGAAAATGGGCAAATGTCCTGGTAACAATGGTCTGGCGGCAGAGTTTTAGAAATGTTTCTTTGACTTAGTACAACCCCTGTTGTTGCAGGTCTTTCATGAAGTCCGCTGCAGGGAGGGAAAGATTCCACCATCGTGGGTCCAGGCCATTGTTTCTGTCCTGCCCAAGCCTGAAAAGGACCTCACCCGCTGCCCTTCCTACCGTCCTATTTCCTTACTGAATAATAGTTACAAATTAACCTCTGTACTGTCTCGCAGTCACCAAAGAATCCTACCTGACCTTATTCGCCTAGATCAGACTGGTTTCATACCTGGGAGGCAAGCCCAGGACAACCTGAGAAGGACACTCCATATTATCGACCATATTAATACCACTAAGACCCCTTTACTCATAGTCAGTTTAGATGCCAAAAAGGCATTTGATAAAGTCTCGTTGTCTTTCCTGCAGCAGGTCTTTCGTGTGGCAGGTCCTTTCAGGGTTTGGATTTCCCAGGTTGTTCACTGAGGTCCTTTTCAAACTTTATAATAAGCCACGGGGTTCAGTTCGGGTGAATGGTCATGTGTCCCCTAGGTTCACATTAGGAAGGGGCAGACAGCAAGGTTGTCTCCCCCCCCCCCGCTACTCTTTGCTCTGTATATTGAACCGCTAGCGGAGAGTATTAGGCGGAACCCATTGATAAAGGGGATTAAGTTGGGTGAAGTGGAACATAAATCTGCCCTTTATACAGATGATATATTATTATATTTATCTTCCCCAGAGGACTCAGTCCCAGTGGTCTTTCGGGAATTAGAATTTTTCTCTTCCCTCTCCGGTTACTCACTAAATAAATCTAAACTGAAAGTACTTAACTTTCACTGCTCTCCTCCCATGAGTCTCACCTTCCGGTTCCCAGTGAGGTGGGGTTTACCGATGATGAGGTACTTGGGCATCAACCTAGGGGTTGCTGCAAATCAATTATTTTCTTTGAACTACACCCCCTTTAATCAATACTCTTAGGAATGATTTTGTCTGGTAGTCTTTACTCCCACTCCCTCTTGTGTCCGGGGTCCAGGCCTTGAAGATGAATGCGTTACCAAGATTATTATACTTGTTTCAATGTGTCCCCTGTATAGTGCCATTGAAGTCATTGGCTGACTGGCAGCAATCCTTTTTTTCTTATGCCTGGGGCAAGATGTGCCCACGAGTGAATAAAAGGGTACTGTACCTCCCTAAACAACAGGAGGGGTCTTGCCTTCCCTGATTTGGCAGGTTATTGGGCAGCTGCCCAAATGCGGATAGCTTTACTCGGGTCCCATAGAACATATGATTCCGCCTGGAAGAGGATAGACCTTTGGGCCATAGGGATCCACCACTGCAGGCCGTGCTATTTCAGAAACCCAGTGAAGAGCTGGGGGGCATTGTCCTCTTGGGCGCCCATGTGGTTTTTGAGGGCTGAAGGAGGGGGACCCTGAGAGGTAATATGAGAGAGCAAATATATTTTGCATGGTGAGCATACAACCTTGATTTTGCACCAGCTAAGCAGGATGAGTGGTTTGCTTTACAGGCCAAAAGGGGTCCCACCTCCCCGTACCAGATGTTATCCTGGGGTTCTCGCCTGACCTTTGAGGAGGCACAACGCCTTTTTAACTGGCACCTATGGACAGTTTCAAATATTATCAATTAAGGGGCCATGTCACCTTGAAGGGGCGCGGGGGGGGGACGGATTGGGTGAGGGTCTCGAACGGGTTCCTTTTGTGACAATTGTGAAATCTACTCATGGGGAGAAAATCATCATGATCCTGTATAATAACTGTGTACAAGACCAAGCCACCTTCACGTATTATATTAAGCAAAAATGGAAATCAGAATTAGAAGTTTCCCTTATCCAGAGGGATTGGACACAGGCGAGGGACGTGGAGTACCTCTTCCACACTGGTGTGGAGGGAATTCTGTTGGAAGGTTAGAGTTAGTTTTTTCTTGGTCCTGGCCCAGGTATCACACTATTGTCCCTCGGTCCCCTTTTCCTGCTGGTGGGGGTGCGGGGCACCGCTAGCCTCACAGTCACATATCTTCTGGCATTGCCCGGCCATAAGAAACTTTTGGCAGCGGATTGTATGTTATTTACATAAACTTTTTATAACTCGCATTCAAGTGGGCCCAGAACATGTGATTCTGGGAATGGTTCCAGAAGACATTAGGGGAAGGGATGAGAGGTATCTTTGGTATATTGATTGCAGCAGCCTTAAAATCCATTGCCAAAAAATGGCGTCGGGGGAACCTCTCCTACATTGTCAGATTGGCTTGACATAGTACGTAATATACAACAGTTGGAAAGGCTCACTTATAGTTTAGTTCAGAGACTAGAATCCTATAACAATAAGTGGAATAGATTGGAGCTTTGTGTATTACCAGAGGAAGCAGCTGGATAGCCGCTTTGCAACATTTTCTGACCCCTGGGTCTTTTGAGAGACAAATCCTTTGACACTGCTCTTTGTGGGAGGCCTTACGATTATGAATTGAAATGGTATACATGATTGGTAATTGAAAGAGAAAGGGAACTTGTATAACAATTTTCTCTGCATATAATAGTGCATTGATATTATGGTTTTTACTGGATGTAGATGGCTTACATGATGTCATAGATGTAATGATAAACTTGACATTTCTAACTTCTGCTTATTTTATATTCTGTTGTGAAGACCCAACTATATTTTATTTTTTGGACCTAATGGTTATCTAATTTGCTTGGATAAGATATGTTCATGTAATTAACCTTGTTATGTATACAGTATTGTTATGCTGTTTATGATATCAATAAACAAAGTATTAAAAAAGTGCCAATTAGACATACAGACATTATTTTTTTTTAAAGAACACAACAAAACAGGTGCCCCAGTGGTGCAAGTATAATACACAGTAAAAAGTTTGTAAAGCAGAGAGCTAGAGTTGGGGGGACAGTTATGTGGTGGGTGTGGGGGTAAAACCATAAGAAAAAAGGGGAAAAGCAAAATGGGAAAGAGTGTGGAGGGGGGAGAAGGGAAAAGAGGGACAAGTAGTGCCATAAAGATTCCAGAAAAAACTGCATGTTGAAAACACATTGTCACATAAAATCAGTCCATAGCAAAAAGCCTACAAAGGAGGCTTCCAAATGAATGTACTTATAGTAATTAAATAAAATGTACGTCAATCAATCAGTCAAATCTTTATTTATCCAGGTGAGCACCGTTAAGCAAGCTCATTTACAAAGTGGACCTGTGTTACACATGGTCATAAAGAAAACAGATAATATAATTGGCAGTGATACAAAAATAAGACAAGGTACAAACATTGATGTAAAGACAATGATAAATGTGTTCAGTCGAACAGGTACATTAAGTGTCTCACCTAACTTCGAGACATAATCAGTGCAGCGAACCCAGATAGGAGGTAAATCCATGACTAGACTAAGAGTGGGGAGGGTTAGGGCTGGCCAGCTATGGCACCAGGTGGCACCGGCAGCCAAGCTCATGGCAAAGGGGTCCGTGGCTCATAGGGCCGGGGTATGTAGCATGGAACGAGTTGTAGTTGGGAAAATGCCCATGGAGCAAATCCAAACATTCCATGTTAAATCTGGATCAAGAGAACCTGTAAACAGAAAATGATCATACAGTCTAGTTAAAGGGAAAGGGGAAATTGTTTAACCAAGAAGGGCACACTAAGCTGGAGCTTGTTTCCAGGGGTGACCTGGGAATGCAAGGAAGTTGTGACTTGCTCAGGATCATAGTATGCAATTGGGGGCTGATGGGATTCAAACCCAGGTCTCCAGCACAGTGCCCTTAACCACTACACTATACTGCCTCCTCACCCATGTAGAAAGAATAATACAAGTATCTAATTCTAAACATAGAATTTGATGGCAGATAAGGACCGCTGGGCCCATCCAGTCTGCTCATTTTACCTACCCAGTGCTTAAGCTGCACACCTTACCTGACCTGCGGTTTACCCTTTCCTTCGTATTTCTAGTGTTCTTTTATGTTTATTCCATGCATTTTTTAATTCACTAACAGTTTTTGCCTCTACCATCTCTGCTGGTAGGCTGTTCCATGTATCCACCACCCTTTCTGTGAAGAAATACTTCCTTACGTTACCCTGGAGTCTACGTCCCTCTAGCTTCATATCATGTCCCCTTGTTCTTGACCCTCTTCTTTTCTGAAAGATTCTCCCCTCTTGTACCTTATTTATGCCCTTGATGTACTTGAAAGTCTGTATCATACCTCCTCTCTCTCTCTCTCTCTCCTCTCCTCTCCTCTCCTCCAATGAATATGTATTGAGGTCTTTCAGTCTTACCACTTAAGGTTTCTGATGCAACCCCTGCACCATTTTGATTGCCCTTCACTGTACTGCTTTTGTTCTGTCTGTCTTTCCGGAGGTGTGGCCTTCAGAGCTGGACACAGTACTCCAGATGGAGTCTCACAAGAGATCTGTATAGTGGCATTACCACCTCCTTTTTACTGCTAGTGATTCCTCTCCCTGTGCACCCCAGCATCCTACTGGCTTTCTCTGCAGCCTTCTTATTTTTTCTGATCACCTTTTGGTCATCGGATATAATCACGCCAAGATCCCTTTCCCGTTTTGTGGCTGACATACCTTCCCCTCCCATCCTTTACTCCTCCCCCAGATTCCTGTGCCCCAAATGAATGATCTTGCATTAAATCTCAGCTGCCACACTCTTGACCACTCCTCCTGCTTGCTTAGGTCCCTTTTCATTTTCTCTCTCCCCCCCCCCCTGTAATGTCCACCCTGTTGCAGATCTTAGTGTCATCTGCAAAGAGGCATACCTTCCCTTCCAGCCCTTTTGCAGTGTCAGTTGTGAAACTATTAAATAGGATTGACCCCAGCACCGATCCCTGTGGTACCCCGCTGGTCACCTCCTCTCCTTGAACTGAGGTCTGTTTACCACCACCCCCCTCTGTGTCCTCCCACTCAGCCAATTTCTGATCCATTCTGCCACCCTCCAGATTACCCAACTTGTTTTTAAGCCTCCTGTGTCGAAGGCCTTACTGATATCCAGATAGGCCATGTCCACTGCCCTTCACTGATCAGTTTGCCTGGTCATCCAGTCAAAGATATCTATCAGATTTCCTTGACAGGACCTACCTGCTGTGAACCCATGCTGCCTAGGTATGTCACAATTCTCTTTCATAATGACTCCATTATTTTTCTCATTACCGAGGTCAGGCTGACTGGCCTGTAATTTCCAGCCTCCTCCCTGCTACCACTTTTGTGGAGAGGGACTATATTTGCCCTCTTTCAGTCTTCTGGAACTACTCCCGTCTCTAATGATTTATTAAACAGAGCTGTCAGAGGTGCTGCCAGCTACTTTCCAAGTTCTTTTAGTATTCTGGTGTGTATTCCGTCTGGCCCTATAACTTTGTCTGGTTTGTTTCTCTAGCTCTCCTAGGAGTCTCTCCTCTGTAAATGGACTGGTGTCCACCTCCTTTCTCCCTGTGTTTATACAGTAATGTAATACCAAGACTTGACCGAACACTAAGTGGAAGGTTGGTAATAAAGTACTGATATCACAAAAAGGAAACAACATCTGTTATTTTTCAGGCCCTTTGGTGCAAGGGCCCTCAAGCTTGTATACAAGACGAGACTCTTCTGAGTAATTCATTGAGTCTATCCCTGGCCTGTGCTTCATGGGAATATGGCCAATACCAATGAAGGACATGCTTTTTGGGGTCACTGTTGTAGCTAGTAGCCCAGTGGAGCCCAATGGGTGTATCTCCTCTCCCATTAATGACTGACTGGACATGTCCTTGTAGCTGGTCTTTCATGGGTCTGATGGTTCTCCCAGTATACAATGCATCTAATGGCATATACAACATACTCTGTTCTGCAGGTGATAAGATGTCTTAATAAATTTGATTTGTAGGGCAAGTGAAATTGCATCCCTGGCTCGCATAGGTACAGATATTACAAGTACCGCAGTGATGAAAGCCAAATGGCCGTGGGGCAAACCTAGGAGGGGGGGTGGATAAGGATGCTAAAAATGACTACGTACTATGATGTTCCTGACCCTCTGAGTCTTCCTATATGCTACCCGCAGGCAGTCATCCACTGAGTGGAGTAAATCTGGATCTGCAGATAAGATTCCCCAATACTTATTAAAAATACCAGCAACAAGTGGAGCTGTTGAAGTATAATCAACCACAAAGCTGACCTGAGTATTGTTGTTCTTTTTTTCCTCTTATTTTGTTGGTCAGATGATCAGGATGTTTCTTTTCAGTGCCTTGGTTTAGGTCCCCTCTCGCAAGGTGGAATTGTACCCTTTCTGTAAAAATCTGTTTCCAGGGACATGGATATGGTTCCCTTATCAACACTTGGACAGTCTTCCTTTAAGAGGTCTAATTGCCAAACGTCTTTAAGCTAAGATCCTCCCACCACCTGGAAGGTAGTATCCTTCAGCTCCACCCCATGACGTCATTTCTGCTGAGAGTCAGGTCTCCTCCTTCGCAGCTCAGCGTGCAGTATAAGCCCAAAACTTCTCTAACTATGCCATTTGACTTAATTTTAAAAACAATTATTTTCCTTTGTAGTTGCCATGATTCTGTCTTTCGTCTCCGACATAGACTTCATAGATTGCAGAAATTCTAAGCCAGTTTCCGGCTTCAGATGGTGCGTCCACTGCAACCAGATGTCTCAGACAGATTTGCATATGTCATGCATTTATTGCCTTGGGGAAGAGCATGACGTCGCCAGGTCATGCTTCCAGTGACCCTCCAAAGACTGCTGTGCCAGTCTTCTCCTTGGTCAGCCCTCCCAATGGGACCCCCTAGTGACTTCGAAGCAGGCTTGTAAGGTGACCCCCGCAGCTGTGATGTCCATGGATGAAGCATCAGCCAAGGCTGTGGCAGACACCTTGTAGGAGCATCCTTTATGGGTAACTTTTGCAAACTGTGTAGGATCCTCCAGACCTTCAGGGAGAGCTCTACCCACCACGGCAAATCTGAGAAGTCAAAGAAATCTCGCCATCAGTCGTGGGATCAGCAGTGGGTGCACTCTTCCCGGCCTCTTGACTCCTCCAACTGCTTGATGGTTGTCTAGCATTTGGCTTTGGCTGAACCCACTGTTGTCTAAGGACAGGCTGCTAGCTCCCCAATTCCCTTGTTGAGCTTGTCAGTTTCAGCACAGATTGAGCAGGAGGTTGAGATTTTTTCTCAACCCTGTTGACCCATTGTTAGAGGGGATTGATGACACTTTGATCTCTAGGACCCCGGTACTCTCTGGCCTCACTCAGGAGGTCCAGGAGTAGTCAGTGAACCAGACTGTCTCCTCTCAGGAATTGCCTCCCTCTGGTCTTGAATGGCTAGAACATGTGCAGGTAGTCTGTTCTGCCCTTCCACCCATTTCCTCTCAGCATTGCCGACCCTGTGGATGTTTGAGGCTGAGGTCGAGGTATTCGTCACACTCTGGGTCTGGCTCAACTGAGAAGCACTGCCATAGATGCTGCTCTTCCTCTTTATCCTTGGACGATGAGAGACTCGGTTGCCATATGCATCTGAGCTATGCGGAGCTCCTGTGGCAGCAGTGGGCCTTGATTAGACAGGATAGGGCTCTACCCTCGACCCCTGAGGCACCTGGTCGATGCCAGGTCAGTCCGTACAGGTTCTACGGAGACAGCTGTTGCCAACATGAGTCTTGTCACCGATACTGGTGGAGCCACCTTCATGACGGCCTGTGCATGGAGCCCCCTCCAAGGACTCCTGTCCAGCTACTGGCTTGCCAGGTTGGTTGCTGATGGAGATCACTCACTTGGACAAGTCCAGAATGGTGTATAGCAGCAAATGGCCGAGGGCCGTATTTGAGGATTTCTCAGATGATTCCAGTGGGTTCTTGATGCAGTCATCTAGGGTCCATGCCTTTGACCATGATTCGGCCAAAGAATTGACTATCGACCACAGGCTGGTGTCCTTCGGGGCACTCCTGAGGCTCACATCTGAGTCCATGGAGGTTTCTATGGTGCCAGTCCAGAAAAGGGAAAATACCCCTTTATGAAAATACTGGACAGGGATGAATCCCCTGCAGTTTCCTTCCCGATGGCAGAGGCTGTCTTGGGACTGATGTTGGAGCTTTGGCACCACCCAGCTTCCTTCCTGGCACCCTCTGTCATTATGGTCTGCAAGTATGCGGTCCCTACCTGCACCTTTTGTGTATTTTTGGACCACCTTTCAGCTGAGGGTCTGTTTGCTGACTCTGTCTTCCGCAGATCTGGGAACAGTGGGGATGTGGGCAAACTCCTTAATAAGGAGTCCAAGAAGATTGACCATGCAGCAAAGAAGGTCTACGCTGCATCTTCTCTTTGTCTTAGTTGAGCTGTGCCCTGATGATGACCCATTTGGGTTACTCCCTGTTGAGAATTCTCGATCATGTCTTCCCACACCTCCCCGCGATAGGCAGCTGTCGGTGAAAAGGCTCGGAGACCAGGGTCAGACGCTGGCTAAACACCAGCTTCAGATGACCTTGGATGTGGATGATTCTTGTGCCCATGCCATGACAGTGGCCATCGCAATGCGTTACAGGACCTAACTGCGGATTTCCACCTTTATGGCAGACACCCAATTAAAGTTGGCTAGTGTTCCTCTCTTGGGCACTGACCTCTTTGGCCCTGGGGTGGAGGGCCACCTCACCAAGATTGAGAAGTTCAATGCCACCCTGGATTCTGTGACCTCCTCGTAGAAGGATTCAAAAGGGCAGAAGCAGAAGAAAAAGCCTTTTCAGTTTTATCCCTCTTCAGCCCACTAGCCTAAGTAGCAGAAACAGCAGCAGGGCTTTTGCAAGCTTCAGCACCACAAGACCAAGTTCCCCTGTCAGAGCCCCCAAAATGGCAGGGTAGGGCTTGCGGTGCCTCTCCCAACAGCAGGTGGCATTATCCCCTCCAGAGCTACACATTGACGGGTTGGGGGCTGTCTACCTCCCACCCATCCAGTCCCTACCCCAGCTTTCCATGGGGGATCGGCTGTGCCACTTCTGTCACACTTGGTCCATAAATACCCTCAGATGAGTAGGTCCTGGAGGTGGTGGGTGAAGGGTTGCTTCTCGACTTTGAGGCTCTCCCAACTTACCATCCCCACTCGCCAAGGGAATCCGTAGTGTTGCAGGACTCATCCGCCCTTAGGGAGGATGTTGCATAGCTCCTTGAGAAAGGAACCATAGCCCATGTCCCAGACTCCATGGTAGGTCAGGGTTTCATGTCCAGGTACTTTCTGGTTCTGAAACACGGGGTTGTTGGCATCCTATACAGGATCTTCACAATCTAAATTAGTATCTCAGGAAGTGCAAGTTCAGGACGGTCACGCTGAACCAGATAATTCCATCTCTGAAGCAGGGCATGTGGTTTGCTCCATGAACCTCCATGCCATGTTCTTCCACATTCCAGTCCAGTTGTCCCATTGACAGTACTTTTAGTTCTGTGCAGAAGGGGATTTCAGTCAGTTCCAGGTCATGCCATTTGGCTTTTTCTTGGAACACAGGGCCTTCAACAAGTGCACGGCTGTGGTGTCAGCATTCCTGTGGTGCCAGGGGGTCAGGGTATTACCCCTACCTGGATGACTGGCTGATGGCCAGGCTGTCCAGGGAGGCAGACCTGCAGGGACTTGGGCCTTCTGGTTAATCTGGCCAGTTCCAAACTGCGCTTCTCACAGGTGAGCCATGTCATTGGGGCAGAGCCAAGGCCCGTCTGCTTGCAGACCAGGTACTGGATCTTCAAACAACATGAAGTCTTGCTATATTATGACAATTGCAGTTTGTCCCACCATTAGAACTGCTCCGGAGGTGAAAGAGTTAACTCCATTCTAAGAATGGAACTTAGAACTCGAGCTCTATTAGAGAAGCTCTGTCTAGTTATTTCAAACCCAAACTGTCAGATTCTTTACTCCGCCTCACTGAACAGTCGCTCCGGAGATTTCTCCTACTGCTCGGTTCATTTCTCGGTTTAAATAGTATTTTCTCGTTAAATTCAACCCATGAGTATTATTATTTAACCAGAAACCGATCGTTCAAGCTCTGTCTGTGGTATTGTAAGTAATAGACAGGTTTTATTTCTGTGTGGAACTTGTAAATGTTTATTGGTTGGATTCGAACCGATCAGGTTGTTTAAAACTTTAAAGAGTAAGCATTTTGAAGCTTTTAGAGTGCGGTTCCTGTTCTTATCGGTTCTAAAAACCGGATTTCATTACGGTTTTTCCACGACTCCGTGATAATGTGTTGGGAACCGAGTAAGGATGTCTTGTCTTTGCACTGCTGTTAAAAGGGCAAGTTTCTTGGTTAGGCTGGCAACATGTCTGAGAAACCCAAAAGAAAAACGGGCCCACTGGGTTTCAACACTGTAGTGTCTGTGGGGAAGCCTTTGCCAAGGCTGACCCACACAATACATGTGTTTATTGTCTGGGGTTGACCACCTCAATTCAGACTGCCAGATTTGTAAAAATTTCCTTGCAGCCACCCTGGATAAGAGAGTGGGCAGGCTCAGGGAACAAGAGGCCAAAAAGTCCGCTGACCCGGATGGCCAGCCCGGTTCGGTGCCAACCGAACCGGAGGGAGTGCCCTCTGACCAGGGCTAGACTTCCTCGGGCAAACGTAAAGCTGGCTCTAAGGAGCCAGTTCCAGCAAAGAAAACTAAAAAATCAGCAGGTATGGAGTCCAAAATTCCTTCTCCAACTGCTGCAGAAATAGCAAAAGCTACACAAATTGTACAGTCACTTTCTCCAGTTCCGTCCGAACCGCCACTGTCTGGTAAAAGGTCGGTTCGGCCGGTTCCACTGGTTCAAGAATATGTTGTTGGAGATTTTTATGAACCAGAGGAGGGGGAGGAGGATTATGATCAGTGTGAATGTGACTTTGAGAGTCTGGATGTGCCCATTGAACCGGACATCTCCCCAGACAGACCCTTAGAATCTCCCCCTATGCTTTCTGAGTCCCCTCTCATTTTCTGTTTTATAAAAAGGTTGCTGAATCCCTCCAGCTCCCATTGGAGGAAGCTGTGGATGAGCAAGAGGAACCTGATTTTGTAGAAATGATGGATATTCCAGAGTCTAGGAGATTGTCTATTCCCTTGCATAATTAATTTAGGAAACAAATAAAAATTTTAAAAGCTCCTAATTCTGTGCCTCCTGTGGACAAAAAGATGGACAGGAGGTACACTCTGTCAGGTCCTGATACAGAATTCCTTTCACAGCAATGCAGTCATGTTTCAGGCTGCAGCCTGTGATAAAGCTAATATTCCCTTGGCTTCACATCCTCCTGACAAGGATTCCAGGAAGATTGATGCCATGGCTAAAAAAAAAAAAATACATGGCAGCGCTCTTGGGACTCAGGCAAGCAAATTACATGGCTTATGTAGCAAGGTATCAAAAATCTAGATGGGACACTGTCATGGCTTTGGCCAAACAGGCCTCTGGCCAGCTTGCTAAGGAGCTGGAACAGGTGGCTGCTGATGGCATTGAGGCATCCAAGGTGCAGTTCCATGCTGCTGTGGATTTTAATGATGTATCCTCTAGACTAGTCATGGCTACATCTGTAGCTTTTCGTAGGTTGGCCTGGCTCAGGTGTACTAGCTTGTCACAGGATACCCAGACTAAGGCTATGGATTTTCCTGTGGTAGGGAATTATCTGTTTGGGGAGCAGACAGAGAATTATATGAAGAAAATGGATGAATATAGGACTACCTATAAGAGTGCTCAGGCCAAGGAGCGGCAAGCCACTCCTCAGAGGCAGGCCCCCAAGGGTAGGGGTAGGCCTTTTCACAGGCCTTTTTTACCAAACCCAGGCCTCCTCTGCTAGTGTTCAGAGGGGGTTCTTCAGAGGGAGAGGCAGACGGGGTGTGAGCAGGCCTGCTCCCACCCCTCGGCCTAAAGCACCTGCCAAACAGGCACCCTGATGGGGTGCCCAGGGCCGATTCTCCTTTACCTGTAGGGGGCAGGTTGGCTTACCGTTCAGACACAGAGTCTCTAACTTCAGACAAGTGGGTCCTGGAAGTAGTAAGTCAGGGTCTGGTTCTCAGCTTCAAAAAAAATTTCCAAGGATGAGAATCAGATTTTTCCCACCTGCAAACCCTTTAGAGACCTTTTCTTTAGAAACAGAAGTCTCATCCCTCCTGGCTCTCAGAGCTGTAGAAAGGGTTTCTCCCCTACATCAGGGCAAGGGTCTGTACTCCAGATATTTCCTTACCCCAAAAAAGACAGGAGAATGGCGGCCCATTTTAGACCTGAGATATCTGAACAAGCACCTTTTGAAACCAAAGTTCAAAATGGTAACTCTGGCAATGATTTTACCCTCTCTAAGGCCAGGGGACTGGCTAGCCTCCCTGGACCTCAAGGATGCCTATTTTCACGTCCTAATCAGAAGCTCCCACTGAAAGTACCTCAGATTCGAACTGCCCTCAGGTCACTACCAGTTCAGAGCAATGCCCTTCGGCTTCACCTCTGCCCCAAGGGTATTCACAAAATGTCTGGCAGCAGTTGCTCATTTAAGAAGGCAAAGGATTGCTGTCTTTCCTACCTGGACGGCTGGCTCATTGTAGGCCAGTCCCCAGAACAGGTCAGATCTCAGCTGCAAGTTACCAGCAGCTGCTCACTCTCTGGGCTTCTTGCTCAATCTTCCAAAGTCAGTTCTGGAACCTGTTCAGGTGCTCACCTTCATAGGTGCAGAATTGGACACAAAAAGCAGGCCAGAGCCTTCCCACCCATAGAGGTAAGGAACCTGGGGGCTCTGGCCTCCTCCTTCACTCTGCAGGTCTCTCGACCAGCAAGATACTTCTTGCAGCTCCTGGGGCACATGGCTGCGTCCACAGCTGTAGTGCAAGGAGCAAGATTTCAGATGAGGGACATTCAGTTTCACTTGAGAGCCTTTTGGTCTCAGAGAGAGACCCCTTTCAAGTTGGTCCCAGTGACTGAACCCTGATCCAGGCCCTCCAGTGGTGGCAGGATCAGAGCAATTTAAGACTGGGGGTCCCTTTCATTCCTCTGTCTCACTCCTGACCCTCACTATGGATGCATCCCTCCTGGGGTGGGGGGGGTCCCACATGGGCGACCTCTCCACTCAGGGAGTGTGGTTCCCTCAGGAATCTCTGCCCCACATCAATTTGCTGGAGCTCAGAGCTGTCTTTCTAGCACTTCAAGTGTTTCCTGCGTCTGTTTAGAACAAAGTGGTACAAGTCAGAACAGACAAGACCACAACAATGTGGTACATCAACAAGCAACGGGGCACTCGGTCTTCGGCCTTGTTCACCGAGGCAATGAAGTTGTGGTCTCTGGCCTATTCCCTGAACACTCCCTCATAGCAGTTCACCTTCCAGGAAAGGACAATGTCCTGGCAGATGCTCTCAGCAGGATTTCCCAGGGCCATCACGAATGGTCTCTGGCTTCTCAAATACTAGGGATAGTTTTTGCCAGATGGGGCACCCCTCAGATAGATCTTTTTGCAGCCCCAGACAATCACCGACTTCCACTGTTCTGTTGCAGGCCCCCAGTGTTGGGCTCAGTCCCCCTGGATGCCTTTCTCCTAAATTGGGAAGGGAAGTTTCTTTACGCCTTCCCCCCTTCCCTCTCCTATTCAAGGTGCTAGTCAAAATCAGATCCCAGCCTTGTAGGGTGATTCTGATTGCCCCAGATTGGGCCAGGCAGCCCTGGTACCCACTCCTTCTGTCCCTAGCAGTCCATCTTCCCCTGTGTCTCCCCAGGAATCACAACCTGTTAACCTGTGCCCAGGGGAGAGTTTGGTATCCGAACCTCAAATCCCTCAACCTCAAGGCCTGGCTCTTGAGGAGTTAGAATTTGCTGACCTACACCTTTCTCAAGGTGTTTTTGAAATCCTAAAGGCTTCTAGGAAGCCTTCCACTAGGGCTACTTATAATTCTAAGTGGAAAAGTTTTTCCATCTGGTGTTCTGGGAAACATATTTCCCCGGAATCTGCTGATTTGCCCATTGTTTTGGACTATATGGTCCATCTTAATTCTTTGGGCCTGAGACCAGCTACCTTGAAAGTACATTTGGCAGCTGTCTCTGTTTTTGTTTCAGCAGGAAAGCCCTCCTCTCTTTCCGCTCACCCTGTATTTTCCAAGTTTTTTAAAGGATTACTTCATACTAATCCACCTTTTAGGATCCGGCCCTGCCTGGATCTTAATGTTTGCATTGCTCAGTTAATGCAACCCTTTTGAACCTCTGTCTTCTGCAGAGCTTAAGTACTAACTTGGAAAACTGTTTTTCCTAGTGGCTATCACTTCTGCCAGGCGATAAGTGAGTTATGCATCCTGTCAGTAGAAACTGACTTTATTTCTTTCCACAGGGATAAGGTAGTCCTCAGGACTAACAGGAAGTTTTGCCTAAGGTGGTTTCAGATTTCCATCTTAATCAATCTATCTCCTTCCAGTGTTTTCACGAACATTCCTCCTCTGGCGAGGAGATTGCACAGTTTAGATGTTAAGAGGGCCCTAGTTACTATATAGAACGTACCAAGGGTCACAGGTTCGAATCCCTCCAACTTTTCTCACTTATGGTGAGGTCGGAAAAGGGAGACCTGCCACTAAGAGATCAATTGCCAGGTGGATTGTCTCTTGTATCCAATTTTATCAAAAACTGGGGAAGGTTCCCCCTTCAGGCCTGAGGGCTCACTCTACCAGAGGTGCAGCTGCATCTATAGTTGCTGCTAGAGACGTCCCTATTTTAGAAATATGTCAAGCAGCTACCTGGAAAACGGTACACACTTCACCAAGCATTACTCCCTGGATGTCCAGGCCAGGAGAGATGCTCGGTTTAGCACAGCTGTGCTTCAGAGCCTATTCCCTAAGTAGGTTCTGTTCCTCCTCCATGGAGGTACTGCTGTGTATTTCTGCATTGTCATAATATAGCAAGGCGTTATGTTGTTTGACGAAAAATTACTCACCTTAGTAATGTTGTTTCTTCTAATGGAGTCTTGCTATATTATGACCTCCCCCCCAGCCTGCCACTCTCAGAACTTCTACTTGGGTATGGGGTGGGCAGCCTAGTGTGGGCACTAGTTATGCCTATTATATATTTTCCACCCCTTCTGCGGGTTTTGGGGTGTGGTGTTTTTATTTTATCTTATATTACTTCTCATATTATTATATTATACTATTACTTTTGGTCCCCTGACTTGAGTCTTTGTGTTGGGACCAGCATTGGGTGTTAATATTTAGGTAGCCAGTTGGCTAGTGTAGGTTACAGCTTCCACACAGACCTTAGTGAGTTTTTGCTCGTAAAAATCTGACAGTTTGGGTTTGAAATAACCCAGACAGAGCTTCTCTAATAGAGCTCGAGTTCTAAGTTCCATTCTTAGAATGGAGTTAACTCTTTCACCTCCGGAGCAGTTCTAATGGTGGGACAAACTGCAATTGTCATAATATAGCAAGACTCCATTAGAAGAAACAACATTACTAAGGTGAGTAATTTTTTCTTACCTCCTTTGCTCCATGATTTAAGGTTGGGTAGTCGCACCCTGCCTGGGACTTCCTGAGGCTGCTGGGGTACATGGCATCTTGTATCAGTGTGATCTGGTGGGCCTGCTGGCAGATGCATCACCTTCAGTGGGTACTAGACTGTCAGTGGTCCCAGTGCCTAGGACAACTTGGACCAGGCAGTCTTAGTGACCCAGCCGATGTGGAAGGCCATCCAGTGGTGCTTGGTACCAGAACATCTGGAGGAAAAAGTCCCATTTGTCCACCCAGAGCCATCTGTCATCCTGACAATAGACATGTCCCTGGTGGATTGCCGAGCGCATTTGGGGGACCACAGTGTCCATGGGCTGTAGACCCCCAGGGAGTCCCGTCTCCACAGCAGACTGCTGGAGCTCCATGCAGTGTACCTAGCTCTAACGGAATTCACTCCTCTGGTCTGGGGTCAGGTCGTGCAAGTCCAAGTGGACAACACCACAACCATGTTCTGTCTGAACAGACAGGGCTTCACGCATTCCCTTCCTTTGTGTTGGGCAGCCCTCCGTACCTGGATGCTTGTGCACAACTTGTGCACAGATCTCCTGAGGATTGATGTTGCAGGAGCCAACAACCAGCTGGCGGACACTCTTGGAAGCAAGTGAACAAGATGTTGCACGAGTGGTCACTGTATCAGGAGGGGGTAAACCACCTGTTCTCCCTGTGGGGCGCTCCTCTGGTGGACCTCTTTGCCTCCAGGGAGAACACAAAGCTGTAACTGTTTTGTGCCTGCTCCCCTCAGTCCAGAATACTGCTGGAGGATTCCTTCACAAGGTCTTGGACCCCAGGCCTCCTGTACACCGAGCCTCCCTTTCCCCTCATCCATAAGGTGATAGTGTGACAAGGTGCGGATGATCCTGATAGCCCCGGACTGGCGCCGCCTGTTCTGGTACCTAGATCTCCTCAGCCTCAGCGGCAAGCCTCCGAGACAATTGTCCCTGCACCCTGATCTGCTGTTCTGTCATCGGGGGAAGATCCTGCACCTCATGGCCTGGTTTATGGGCAACTGGAGTTCCAGGCTGAGGGACTTTCAGATGATGTGCTTCATGTTGTGGAGGCATCCCAAAAGGAGTTGACCCGTCAGTGCTATGCCTATAAATGGAAAAGATTTTCCATCTGGTGCCAAGGCAAGGAGCGTGATCCCCTTGCCTGCACTTTGGCTAGCATTCTGGACTATCTGTGGTCCCTCTCCTGGCTGGGACTAAGGTCAACAACCCTCAGGTGCACCTGGCAGTCATCTCTGCATACCGAGCATGGGCAGGTATGCAGACAGTGGCACAGGAGAAGGTGCTT
This sequence comes from Neoceratodus forsteri, assembly GCA_016271365.2. Classification (NCBI taxonomy): domain Eukaryota; kingdom Metazoa; phylum Chordata; order Ceratodontiformes; family Ceratodontidae; genus Neoceratodus; species Neoceratodus forsteri. The sequence continues at coordinate 839,595,719 of CM028134.1, forward strand.
TTTTAAAGGGCCTTAATTACCTGTACCTGCTGGTGCGTGAACCACCACCACCTTGGGATTTGTTGCTGGTTCTGGCAGTGCTCTTGGGCAAGTCTTTTGAGCCTGTGCACGGTATGAGATGTCACACCCGTTACAGAAAACCACCTTCTTGGTGGCTATCACTTCCGTCAGAAGGATCATTGAGCTCCAGATGCTCTCAGTTGGATCTTCTTACTTGATCTTCTACAGAGACAGGTTCATCCTTCGCCCCCAACCAAAGTTCATCCTGAAGGTGGTATCAGAGTTTCACCATTAACCAGGTGATTAACCTCACAGTGTACTTTACCAGCCCTTCTTTAGAGGCAGACTGTAAACTGCATACTTTGGACTTGTGACAGGCACTCTCTAATTACAATGAGTGTAAATGGCTGGAGTTTGGGGTTAGGCTTACCAGCTCTTTGTAACATACGCTGAAGCCGCACTAGGCAGACTGGCAGCTAAAAGGATGATTTGCAGGTGGATTGTCTCTTGCATCGACCTCTGCTATAGGTTGACTGGTAGGGAGCCTCCTGTATGGCTTAGGGCTCATTCCACCATTCATACCGCTGCCTCAGTGGCTGCCTTCAGGGGTGTCCCCAAACAGGAGATCTGTAGGGTGGCTACCTGGAATTCAGCACACACCTTCATCTTCCATTGTAGCATCAACCCATGAGTCATGCTGGGATGCTGCTTTTGGGACTTCTGTTCTGCAGTCTTTGTTTGCCAAATAGAGATGCACACCTTGTCCCCTCCTCCCGGAGAATTGCTGGAAGTCTATCCTAGTGTGGATAATTAAACAATATTCACGTTCCTAGAAATGAGAATTTTAGGGGTGTGGATGTGATGCACTATCCACACTCTGGCAGTCTTCCTTTCCCTTTAATTCCAGTCAGAAACGTCTTCAAGCTAAGCTCCTCCCACCCATCTGAGTGGCATACTACTTGGCACCGCCCCGGGATGTCAGATCTTCCTTTCTGCTGGAAGAGTCCGGTCTCCTCCTACGCAGTTCCATGTGCGATGTAGGCCCCTGCATCCTAAGTGTGCATCTGTATTTGCATTGTTTTTACTTTTCTCAGTTCTGCTTTGACATGGAACGAGAAGAGTCCCGGTCCCGGTTTCAAATGTTGCGTTCAATGCAATCAAAAAAGTTCCTGGATGCACCTGCACTCGTCGTACACATACTGCTTTGAGGCAGAGCATGATGCTGAGGCCTGTGGCCTGAGCAAAACCCTCTTGCGCTTGTCTCTCAAGGATTGCTATGCGCGCCTCCTCCTCTGTCACCCAGACGAACAGGGCCACTTCAGTCCACTCAAAGGATGCCCGTAAGACGGCATTTGCGGCAGCGAGCTCGACGGCCCAACATATGGCCATGGAAGAGGCGGCAGCCCATGCTGCGACAAGTTCTTCGTCGGCATCCGCGCTGCTCTCAGTTGGGGCCAGTGTTGAGGCAGCCTTCACGGGAACCCTAACAGAAATTTGTAATTCCCCCAGACCCTCTGGGAGGGCCCTTCCCGTGGTGAAAAGAAAAAGTCGTCAAAATCCTGCCATAGGTCGTGGGACCGGGAACAAATATCCTCTTCCCGCTCTCATGATTCCCTCGACCGCCCAATGGCAGTCAGGTGCTTGGCTTTGGCTGAGCCAGTGTTGGTCGAGCCAGGCTGCTAGGTCCACAGTAACCCCATCGGGCTTGTTGGCTGTGACACAGACTAAACAGGCAATTGAGATATTTCTCTACCTATTGTCTGAGGGGATCGAGGATGACTCGCTCTCCAAGACTCCAGTCCTTTCGACCCTTTCCCAGGAGGGTCGGGAGCAGTCAGTGGACCAGACTGTCTTCTCCTAGGAGTTTTCCCCCTCTTGTGGTTCCACGGCACCAGCCAGTTCATATTATCTACACAGTCCTTGCGCCTGCCTCTTCTCGCCGTCAGTGATCCAGTCATCGATTAAGATCACAGTCGAGGGAATCCTCGCACTCCCGTTCTCAACCCTTAGCCTAGAAGCCCCGCAGGTGCTTCTTTTCCTCTTCTTCAAAAGAGGAGAGGATCTATTGTAAGGCTGCGTTGGTGCTATGAGGAGCTGATGCGGCAACAATGGGTCCTCGGGAAGGGTAGGCCCCTTCCCCGGTCACCACCGGTCCAGCCCACTCTTTTCTTGCCCTGCCTGGTGTCTCTGGTGCAGGCCTCTCCATTGCTTAGGGTGGAACCGTTGCCCAAGCAACCATTACAGGGAGCCCCTGCCAAAGGCCTCCTGCCTGACAGCTGGCCTACCAGATCGGCTGTTGTTAGAGATTACCCACTCAGACGAGACCAGGTAGGTCATGGCGAAAAGTGGCAGAGGGCGGTCTTTGAGGAGTCTTTGGACTCCAAAAGGTCCTCCATGCAATCCTCGAGGACCCAAGGCTTTAACCATAAATCAGTTGAAGAGCTGACCACCAACCACGGGGCAGTGTCCTTTTTGGCTATGCTTCAGTTGATCCCTGAATCTGTGGAGATTCCCTTAGACTCAATAGAGAAGCGAGCCAAGTACCCCCTCACAGAAATCCTGGATCAGGATGATTCCCCGGGGGTCACCTTCCGGGTGGCTTAGGCCATCATGAGATGTGCACACTCTGCCCATATGGTGTGCAAGTATGTAGTCTTGACCAGTTCCCATTCCGGTTTCTTGGACCAGTTCTCAGCTGAGGGTTGGTAGCAGACTCTGTTTTCTGCAAGACCAGCAATGTCAGGGTTGTGGACAAGTCCCCCTCCTGACAAGGAGTCCAAGAAGCTGGACCATGCTGCCAGAAAACTGTATGCTGCCTTCTCACTAGCTGTCTGTCCACGAGTTATGCCTGGATGATGGTCACTTCGGTCATGCCCCGATGGGCATCCTTGACCATGTCCTTGACCGCCTTTCTGCGGATTTGCCATTGTCAGTTAAGGTGGTCAGAGACCAGGGTCGAGCACTGGCCATACACCAGCTTCAGATGGCTTTATACATGTGCGACTCCAACGCCTGGTCCATTGCAGCAGCCGTCACAATGCGTCACAGATCCTGGCTGTGATTTCCATCTTTACGGTGGACACCCAGCACAGATAGGTCAATGTCCCCTTCTTGGGCACTGATCTTTTTGGCCCTTGAGTGGAAGGGTACCTTATCAGAACTGAAAGTCCAGTGCCACCCTCGATTCTGGGACGATCTCACAGAAAGACCAGTCAGGAAAACGACCAGAGAAGAAGAAGCCTTTTCAGGTTCATCCCTTTCAGTCTCAACTGCCCAAGCCCCAGCAGCCCCAGCTGGGCAATCGTGGGTCTGGTGGCCTAAGTCTAAGTTTGCCAGCCTGTGACAGGGTTGAATAAGGCTCTGCCCCATTTGTTGTGCAGAAAGAGTTTAGGCGTGGGAGTCTGTTCTGTCCTCTTCTTTTCTGTCTCTTGTCTGTCTGGTTGTGCAACTAAATTTTCTTGAGACCTAGGAACTGATCACTCTGACGGTTTCGCAGTTGTCCACCTCTAGCTGTGTCTCTTCCTTCCCTTGCTGTTCTGTCTTTTCTCCCCCCTGCATATCTGCAGGTTTAAAAAATATATGTGAATCTCTATGTAAAACTGTATGTGATACTGGGGTCCCTTTGTTTAAAACTGTATATAGTTATACTGTTGAAATGATTGCAAAAGGTTATTTGGAACTCAAGGGGTTAACCTGAGAAGCTGGTTTGCAAACTCTCTAAGATGCTGGCAACAAGAGGTCAGGTATGGGTCACCATGTACTGTTTTGTTGCAGTTGCAAGGAATGAAACTTACAAGAACATTCTATGAGAAACAGGCTCTCTTAACTAGCTTCCTGCAAAAGCTTGTTATAAAAAGAGCAGCAATGTTTTGTGAGAGAGAGACTGAGATTTGAAACTAAGAAGAAACGCTCAGAAGGACTGTTTTCTACCTTTGTAAATAGTTATACGGAACAAATTTTATTTTTATTTTGCTGTTCTTGAGAAAAATAAAACACTATTTGCAAATTTTGACACTGCTCCTGGTTTTCCTATGCTTCCTGACCTGTGCCTCAACGACAGATGGTGTCAGCCTAAGTGGGATTTACGCCGTGCGTATGGAGTTTTGTGCGTGGGTACTAGACCTGGTACCAGGGAAGCATAGCAGAAAAGTATGGATTCTGCAGCAGCAAGTCCAGGAGTGATTACCAGAAGAATGGCAGCCAAACTAGAAGCAGAAACAAAAGTCCAAGCTGAGACTGTACAGCCAGCACCAGTAATGGAAAAAATGGGCAGGCAGTGACAGAACCTGAAAGCCTGACTGCCTTTTTCAAATGGTGGGCTATACAACAAGAAGAGATGGAGAAGCAGAGAAAAGAAGAGATGCAGCAACAGGAGCAGAAGAGAAAAGAAGAGGAGCAGTGGAGAAAAGAGATGCAGCGGCAGGTCCAGCAGAGCAGCAAAACACCAACAACGTCAAAGACCTTAAACTTATAAAGTTGTGTTCCTCGGATGATTTTGAAGCATACCTGACAACTTTTGAAAGGGTTGCTGCAGCCTGCCAGTGGCCAAAGCAGCAATGGGCAGTCAGACTGGTACCTTATCTGATAGGGAAAGCCCAGCTTGTTTACAGCAGTATGGACACTGCACAGTCAGAAAACTATGACCTGGTGAAAAGCGAAATCCTGAAAAGTTATGACATCTCAGGAGAGACACACAAGCAGAGATTTTGGTCTCTGAAGTGCAACTCAGTCGACAATCCTGGAAGCCTTCACACGACTCGGAGAACTCATTATGAAATGGCTCCAACCAGAGGGCAAAACACTCCCACAGATCATAGAAACTTTTTGTAATGGAGCAGTTCATCAACATCGTGTCCACAGATGTACAGTTCTGGGTAAAAGAACACTGACCAGAAAGTGGGGAAAAGGTGGTTTCTTTGGCTGAAGACTACCAAATGGGCAGACAGATGCCACAGCAGTGAGGTAGTAGCCAAGCACCAGTAAGACCCTCTTTTTCCCTTTTAAACTCCAAATCTGATAAAAACTCTAGTGGTAACAAATCTGCACCCACAGACCTTATTTGCTATAACTGTAATAAGCCGTTCATATTGCAAGAAATTGCCATGGTAAGAAGAGTGACACTGGAGCAGATTTGTCCTTAGCAAATTGGGGCAAGTACTTAACAGATGTGAAGGTGGGAGATAAAACTGTGAAGGGACTTATAGATTCGGGAAGCAGACAGAGTCTAGTGCATATTGAAGTGCTGGGAAAACAATGTCCAAAAGGACCCAGGTACTGGTGTCATCTGCATCCACTGGGACACTCTATACTATCCACTAGCCAAGTGACTATTAATGGGGTGTCGCAGCAAATTTAAAGTGGGTTAGTACCCAAGTTACCTGTACCTGTGATTATTGTAAATGACTTTCCAGTTAAAGAGGAAGTAAATTCTGATTCTGAGTGAAAGGAGAAAGTCCAGAGGGGGTATTGCTAAGATCAAAGGGGATAAGGGTGTGTGTGTGAGGAGGAGGACCATGTAAAAACATCTATCCTAAATAGATACTTCTGCTCAGTATTTGCTGAGGAGAAGGTAGGGCAGGGCCCACAGCTCAGCACCATGGACACAGGGGGGAGGGTGGTGTGCAGTAGTCCCTTCACAAAAGAAAGGGTCTTACAAGAGCTCGATAAGCTCAGGGTGGACAAGGCAGTGGGACCTGATGGCATACATCCCAGGGTACTAAAGGAGCTAAGGGTGGAACTAGCAGAGCCATTATCAGAACTGTTTAGTGAGTCTCTGAGTACAGGAAAGGTCCCAGAAGACTGGAGAAAGACTCATGTGATCCCGCTCCACAAGAGTGGTAGCAGGGAAGAGGTAGGGAACTACAGACCAGTCAGTCTTACCTCAGTAGTGGGCAAGATTATGGAGGCACTACTTAAGGAAAGGATAGTGCAACACCTGGAATCCATAGGAGCACAGAATTCAAGATGGCAAGTGTTTACAACAGGAAGGTCCTGTCAAACTAATCTCATAGATTTCTTTGACTGGGTAACCAGAGTGGTGGACCGGGGGGAGCAGTTGATGTCACCTACCTTCACTTCAGCAAAGCTTTCGATACTGTTCCACATACAAGATTGTTTAATAAGCTGGGTTAGGCTCAGGATGGGTCAGAAGTTGGTCAACTGGGTGGCAAACTGGTTGACAGGCAGAAAACAGAGAGTGGTGGTAAACAGTATACAGCCAGAAGAGATGCAAGTCACAAGTGGGGTACGTCAGGGATCAGTTCTGGAACCAGTCCTCTTAATATCTTTATCAGTGACATTGCAGATGGACTGGAGGGTAAGGTTTGTCTGTTTGCAGATGACACCAAGATCTGCAGCAGAGTAGATAATCCAGATGGGGTGGGCAGAATGAAGAGAGATCTGGATAAACTGGCAAAATGTTTGGAAGAGTGGCAACTGGGGTTTAACACAAAGAAGTGCAAGATCATGCACATAGGGAAGAGAAACCCTGAAGCCACCTGTAGGTTGGGGAGTTGCTGTCAGTCACAAGGGAAGAAAGAGACTTGGGCATCATCATCACAAATGACCTGAAATCATCCAAGCTGACCACTAAAGCAGTAAGTAAGGCTAGGGGATATTGGGTGTATTAGTAGGTATCACAAATTGAAAGAGGAGGTAATAATCCTCTTTACAAGACACTGGTTAGGCTCCATCTGAGTACTGCATGCAGTACTGGAGGCCACACTTCCACAGGACATTAACCAAATTGAGGCAGTCCAGAGAAGGGCAACCAAAATGGTGCAGGGGCTGCATCAGAAGACATATGAGGACAGATTAACAGAGCTCAATATGTATACCCTAGAGCAAAGGCGGGAGAGAGGTGATATGATTGAAACATTCAAACACCTTAAGGGCATTAACAAGGTGAAAGAGTCTTAACATATTTCAATATAAGAAAAATAGCAGGACAAGAGGACACAGCATGAGATTAGAGGGAGGCCGATTAAGAGGTAATGTGAGGAAGTTCTTTTTCACAGAAAGGGTGGCGGTTGATGGAGCGGCCTACCTCAGGAAGTGGTGGATGTGAATATAGTGCAGGGCTTCAAACAGGCATGGGATAGATATAAGGGAGCAATACAGATGAGTATGAATAGATAGGCCAGTGACAGAGCAAAGGCCGATGGCACATTCATAAGGTAGAAAAAGAAATGGGCAGACTGGCTGGGGCTTGCAGTCCTTACCTGTCGTCAGCTTCTATGTTTCAGCAGCAGTAATGACAAGAGCTCAGGCAAAGAAAATCTTAGATGATGGGGACTGTTTTTCCTTTAGCTGATTTTGATTCAGACTTGTTTGAACACAGCTCCAAGATCCGGAAGTCCAGGAAAGAAAGATGACGCCTGAAGAAACAGGGCAACAAAAGAGTGATGAACATAAGGGTTTAACATATGAAAATGCTGAAACTAAACTGATCACTGATTGTGATTTTCTTTCAGAACAAGCTAACAGTGTTTCTCTCCAGGGTTGTTTTAAGCAGCTGGGGGTGAAACAGGGTAAACCTATGTTTAAAAAATTTAATGGGCTACTGTACGGTTTGTATTAAACCTTAGACACAGGACCAGATAGAACAATTGGTTATACCACAGAAGTATAGATCTAAGTTGTTACAGATAGCACATGATAGTCCCATGACTGGTCATTCAGGGAGGGATCATACCCTTGCCAGATTGCTATATAGATTTTACTGGCCTGGAATTCATGAAGATGTTGCTGCCTATTGCAGTTCTTGTGCTTAATGTCAGAAAGTAGACCCAGTGACTAAAATAGACATGGTGCCCCTGGTGCCCCTACCCTTGATAGATGTGCCTTTTGAGAGAATTGCAATGGATGTGGTTGGCTCTTTAGACAAAAGTAAAAAGGGTAAGCGATTCATTTTGGTAGTATATGACTATGCTTACTCGATACCCAGAGGCAGTTACAATGTGTACTGTCACAGCCCCTAAAAGATTACTGATCAGTGTAGTAATTTTGTTGCTGCATTACTGAAGGAGCTGTACCAACTACTAGGTATCCCTGCCATAAGAATCTCCCCTTATCACCCTCAGACGGTCTTGTTGAGTCTTTTAATCAAACACTAAAACGCATGTTAAAAACGTAAAAGGGTAAGACTGGGACCAGTACTTACCTTATCTGCTTTTTTGCTTACAGAGAAGTGCCACAGGCATCAACAGGTTTTTCACCATTTGAAATGCTATATGGTAGACAACCTAGGGGCCACTAGATGTAATAAAAGAAACATGGGAAGATAACCCCCATCAGAAACAATCTATTATATCTTGTATGTGTGCCCTGAGAAAGAAGCTGGCAAAATATGTTGAAACTGACCGTAGTATTCAGGAAGAGGCCCAAAACCATCATAAGGTGTACTATGACCATGGGGTAAAAGAAAAAGTTTTTGAGCTAGGTGAAAAGGTCTTGCTACTGTTACTCACTACAGAAAAACTGTTAATGAAGTGGCAAGGGCCTTATAAAATGCTTAGACAGTTAACTATGAGATTGAGACCCCTGATAGGAAAAATCCTACTAAGATATACCATGCTGATCTCAAGAAATGGATTAAAAAAACACCAAAAGCTGTTTTGCTGGTTTTACCAGAAACTGAGAAAGAAGATATTGATGTAGCTTATGGCAGACTGGAACAAACTGTAACTGCTGATGCTGTAAAGGTGAATGTTTCCTTAACCTCCGAACAAACTGCTGACATTCGTAATGTGCTAAAGACATTTTAACAGTTTTACCACGGTACCAGGCTGAGCAAAAGGGGTCGAGCATGTAATAGTGCCAAAGAATGCTCGCCTTATTAGGTAAAAAAACATACAGGTTACCAGAGCGGTTGAGTGCTGACATGGTTAAGGAAATACAAAAAATTAAAGAATTGGGTATTATAGAAGAGTTGAGAATTGCTTGGTAATCACCAATGGTAATTGTAAGCAAAAAAGAAGGCCGTGTAAGCATCTACCTTGATTTTAGGAAACTTAAATCAAGTGTCAGAATTTGGCAGTTATCCTATGCCCAGAGTAGATGATTTGGTGGACAGACTGGGGAGTGCCAAATCTATCAGTACCCTCTATCTCACCAAGGGTTACTGGCAAATCCCTTTAGCTAAAGAATCCAGAGACAAAACTGCAATTGCCACTCCTATAGTATTCGATCAGTTCACCACCATGCCGTTCGAATTACATGGCGCATCTGCTACATTCAAGCGGTAGATGGATGTAATTTTATCACCTTACACTGGTAGTTGTGCTGTGTACCTGGATGATGATGTAGTGTACAGTCCAGACTGGAAAAGCCTCCTGAAACACCTACGAGCAGTTATCCAGTTGATCAAAAATGCAGGTCTGTCAATTAATCCTACCAAGTGTGCTTTGGGCATGCAGGAAACCAGATAATTGGGCTATGTTTTGGGAAATGGAGAAGTCAAACCAGAGATTTCCAAGATAGAAGCTATAGCTAACAGCCCTAGCCCCAAGACTAAGAAACATGTCATGTCACTTTTAGAGCTGGCTGGTTATTATCAGAGATTTGTTCCCAGCTTTGCCGAGTTAGCTACTCCCCTCACTGAATTCACAAAGAAACGGTTCCCGAATAATGTGAAATGGACCTGAGTGTGTGACGAGGCTTTTCTGGCCATTAAAGCTGCGTTATGTTGTCATCGAGGCACAGGTCAGGAAGCATAGGAAAAATCAGGAGCAGTTGTAGAATTTGCAAAAAGTGTTAATACTAGCAGTAACATAAAAAAAAAAGATCAGAATAACTATTTATGAAGACAGAATAAACAGAGAAGATCCAGCTGAGTTTTCCTTCAATCGCTGTATTTCACAAAACATTGTAGCTCTCTCTCTTAAGTCTTTGCGCCCCCCTTCTTAACAAGCATCCTGTTTTTTTTTTTCTGAAATGTTCTTGTCAATTTCAGGCAGATGCAGCAGAAACACAGTGTCCCAGAACTGAGGCCCCTTCTCCACAGCTTCTGAAAAAGGGCTTAAAAACTGCTTTCAGGTTAATCCCTTGAGTTCCCATTAGCTTTTTGCAGTCATCTTAAACTATAATTATATACATTTCAATAGTAACACGATATAATTTCTAAACAAAGGGATCCCAATATAGTTACATTTCCACATAATGATTTGCATATATTTTTATACCAGCAGATATGCAAGGGAGGAAAAAGACAGAAATGGCAAGGGAAGACTGAGAAACAATGAGAGGCAGAGAATTATGAAACTGTCGGTTGATCAAATCCTAGGTCTCACAAGAAAATTTGGTTGTGTAACCAGACAGACAAGAGACAGGAAAGGAAAGAGCAGAACAGATCCTTGCATTTGAACTCTCCATAACAACTGGGACAGGGTCCTTTTCAACCCTGTGACATACACCTCCTCCTTAAGAGGGAACCTGTTTTATTAAACAGATTTCCAAAACTTTCTATTAATTCTCTACTAATATTAGCTTCTAACTTTCAGAAATTAAGCACATGTGCATTATCCTTTTGTCTATAACAGTACAGCAAACAGTAAAGTTTAAACGCACACATTTTGTTTTTCAGCCTTCAGAAACCTCAATTCCTGATCCATATCTTGACAGAAAATCAGCATTGCTTTGCTTTTTACCAGATTTGTGTATCACCTTGAATTTAAATGGCTGTAGTGCCAGGTACCACCTTGTGATTCTGGAATTTTTATCTTTCATTTGGTTGAGCCAACAGAGTGGATTGTGATCTGTTATAAGTACAAAGTAAATTCCTAGCAAATAAAACTAAAGGGACTCCATGGCCCACTTTGCTGCTAAACATTCTTTTTCAAATGTAGAGTACCTTTTCTCTCTGTCATGCAACTTCCTCCTTTTGTACAGAATAGGATGTTCTAGAGACGTAGATATGTTGTTCATCCACACTTATTGGCATGTCCCTTTCCACTTTAACTCTTGCCGGAAGGTCTTCAGGCTGGTTCCTCCCACCTACCTTTGTGGTATAACCCTCGGCTCCGCCCCATGACGCAAGATCTTCCTTTCCGCTGGAAGATTGAGGTTGCCTCCTCTCCGCTACTGGGTTTTGTAGGCCCTGGCTTCAAATTCTTCGGATTCTCTGAAGATTTCTCTCATTCGAGCTAGCGATTGCAATTTGTGCTATTCGATCATGGAAGATGAATCTTCCCCGGGATTTCGCCGGTGCCCATGTGGCCAGAAAATGTCATGCACTGACCTGCATACCACGTGCATTCACAAATTGGGTGTCGGCCATGACACCCAGGCCTGCGAGATGTGTCTCGCTTTTCATTCGAACATCCTAGATGATCATCTCGCATGTCTCCAGTTGGGCAGGCCCGAGAAATGGAATCCTCTGGTGAAATCCAAAGAGGCCCGGTGGGCGGTCTCCACGGCTGCGAGGTCCGCCGAGCAGTTGAAAGACATGCAGGCCTTCAAGAAGAAGCGTGGCAGGTCATGAACTCTCTTCTCGGTGGATCTTCGCTTCCTCAACCCAGGTTCCACGCTCTTTGGTTCCTTCTAGGCATTGTGCCAGTCTCTCCCCACTAAGGGCGAGGGACATTCGCGCTCACAAATCTCCCGGTCCCGTAAAAAGGAGAAGGAACTGAGAGATTCTTCATCTCAGCAGAGATGTTCTTGGGATCGTGAGCTATCTCGGTCCCAGGAAGCTGCAGTCTCAACTTCGGTTGAAATTGCTTCCTTGGCTGCTGGCTTCTCGACTTTGTTGTCTGGTCAGTCAGCCAAGGCCTCAGTCGATGATGCGGTTGAGATCACTCTTGATCCCATTGATCTGTTGACGCCCAATGAGACCAACAACTCTTTGACTAGGACCCCGGTTCTTCCTGTTCCTGATGAGGAGACCCAACCAGCTGGGAATCCCATTGAGGAACCGGTCCCTGGTCCGGGTAAATCACCGGTACCCCCAGTGTCTCCCAAGCAACTGAGTCGGCCAGTCCAAATCAGGTCAAGATCTCAACCCCCTTGTCTAACAGGCTGAGGAAGGCGCGTAAACACGCTAAGAAGAGGTGACACCATCATTCATCCTCGTCCTCCTTGGATGAGGAGAGGCTTCAGTGGAAACTCCGTTGACGCTACAAAGATTTAATGTGGCAACAGCTGATTCTGTCCCGGCAGAAGCCTTCCACAGTTTCCACCCTGGCCATTACTTGTCTTTCGCCTCCTAAGCTGAAGCCGACTCCACTGGAACAGGTGAAATCAGTTCCCCTGCCAATGGAGCCGGTAAAACCTACCCCGGTTTGGCCAAAATTGGTCTCTCCACTGATAGTAGTGGAGTCCCTACCTAAACAGCCTTCAGGAGGGGCTCCTAAGAAAGAAACTCTGATAACCCCAGGTATTCCATGCAGGATATCGGTCATCCTCATGCCTGATTGCCTCAGGCATGTGAAGGGGGACCTTGGTGGCCGACCAATTTATCCGGATACTTCAGATTCTGACGACATCGACCTTCACTCTCATCTGCTGGATGATGAGTCAGTGGTGTAGTCTGTTGACGGAGGAGGGCCCTTCGTTGTTCTTGAGAATTCTCTGCCTCATCTCCGAATCTACGGGGATGCCCCTGGAACTTGTCCAGAAAAGGGCAGTATCTTCGTTCAGATATTCTTAAAAGAGGGGATACCCATACGAAGGCCGTCCCTGTGGTCAACGCCATTGTCGGCCCGGCTTTGGAGCTCTGGCAGCATCCTGCCTCCTGCCCAGTGCTGTCTGCCCAGATGGCCCGCAAGTATGCGGTGCCCATTGGGTCCCTCTCAGGGTTCACAGAACATCCCTTGGCGCAGGGGTTAGTGACTGCTTCTGTGTTCAGATGCACAGGCAGTGCTGTTGCTGACACTGATAGACCTCCGGACAAGGAATCAAAAAAACTGGACCACAATGCCAAGAAGGTCTGTGCAGCCTCCTCTCTAGGCCTCTGTCAGGCAAGCTCGGCCGTCATCATGGCGCACTTCTTCCACGCCCTCTTGGGCTCCTTGGACGAAGTTCTCCCACACCTTCCTGTGGACCTTCAGACTATGGTCAAACTGGTCCGGGACCAGGGCCGAGCCATTGCTAAGCGGCAACTTCAGACAGCCCTGGACCTCGGGGACTCTTGCGCCCCTTCAGTGGCAGCCACGGTTGCCATGCGCAGCAGGGCTTGGCTGAAGCTTTCCACCTTCACGATGGATATCCAGCACAAACTCACTGATGTTCCTTTCCTGGCTACCGACCTCTTCGACCCAGGGGTGGATGGTCACCTTCAGCGAATCTAGCAGTCCAATCCCACCTTGGACTCTGCTGCTTCTGCCCAGAAAGATGCCCCTGGCTCTAAAAAGCAGCAGAAGAAGAAGTAGTCTTTTCGGCCCCCTGCTCCTGCGGCCAAGCAGCCCTCCTTTCAGGCTGGGCAGCAACAGCAGGCACAATCTTGGCACCCCCGGCCCAAGTCAGGCCTCCAGCGGCCCTCAGACAGGGAGGTCGGGTTTCAGGCAGCTACCAGTCAGGACCCTCTTCCTTCAAGCCTTCCCAGTGACAGCTCTGGGCCCTCCTGTGGGGGGTCCGGCTCCACCACTGTCTTTCCGCATGGTCCGTTGTTACCACGGACAGGTGGGTCTTAGAAGTGGTCAGCCAGGGTCTGCCTCTCGACTTCGAGCAGTACCCTCCCTGCCGAGCCTGCGCCCCACAGGAGGAGAGAGTATCAGCCCATACTCAGTCGGTTCTGAGAGACAACATAACCCTACTCCTCCTCAAGGAGGCAATGGTTCGAGTGACAGATCCTCCAGTCATCCCAGGGTTCATTTCCAGGTACTTCCTGGTCCCAAAGTGGATGGGGGGCTGGCACCCCATTCTAGATCTGCATGACCCGATTCAATATCTTAGGTCTTGCACCTTCAGGATGGTAACTCTGTCCCAAATCATATCATCCCTGGAGCAAAACATGTGGCTTTGCTCACTGGATCTCCAGGACACATTCTTTCACATCCCAATCTGTCTGTCCCACCAGCAGTTCCTCCACTTCAGAGCAGAGGTAACCCTATACGAGTTCAGAGCCATGCCATTTGGCCTGTCATTGGCCCCATGGGTCTTCACAAAATGCATTGCAGTGGTGGCAGCCCACCTCAAGCGTTGAGGAGTCAGAGTGTACCTGTACCGCGATGACTGGCTCTTAGCAGGTTCCACCCAGCAAGAGGTGGTGAGATCCGGGGACCTGGCCCTCCAGACCTGCTCTCAACTTGGCCTCCTGATCAACGAGACCAAGTCGGAGCTCGTGCCATCTCGTGTGATATGCTTCATTGGGGCAGAGCTTGACTCTTGCCAAGCCAGAGCAAGGCTCCCGGCGGACAGGGTGGAGGTTCTCTTCTCCTTTGCCCAGTCATTTCTGGTTGGGCACTTGTGCCCTGCCCGGGACTTTCTGCGCCTTCTGGGTTACATGGCGGCCTGCACCACTGTGGTCCATTGGACCAGGTGGCATATGCCCTCACTTCAGTGGGAGCTGGCTTCTCAGTGGACTCAGCACCTAGGTCATTTCGACCAGCTGATCACTGTGTTTCAGAAGATGTGGGACGCTCTCCAGTGGTGGACCATCCTAGATGATCTGCAAGAAGGGATCCCATTTGTCCTCCCGAGCCAACAGTCGTCTTCATGACCGATGCCTCTCTCATGGGCTGGGGAACGCACATGGGAATCCACAGTGCCCACGGGTTCTAAACTCCGAGGAATCCCATTATCATATCCACCTGTCAGAGCGGTTAGACTGGCGTTGTCAGCATTCGCCCAGCAGCTTCGGGGTCAAGTGGTTCAAGTTCAGACAGACAATACCACAACCATTTACTACCTCAACAGACAGACATGCACTCCCGGCTGCTGTGCAGGGAAGCGCTTCACATCTGGACACTCGTGAGCCAACTGGAGGCGGATCTCCTAGCCATCCATGTGACAGGAGCCTCGAACCATCTGGCAGATGCTCTCAGTCACGTAGGCAAGACATCCCACGAGTGGTCTCTCCATCCAGAGGGTAGCTCACAGCCTTTCTCCCACTGGGGCAAACCGATGGTGGACCTGTTTGCCTCCAGAGAAAACACCAAGCTGAGTCTGTTTCTTGCTCCCCCTCAGCGGAGATCGCTGCAGGGGATGCTTTGAGGTTGTGGACCCCAGGCCTCTTCTATGCCTTCCCTCAATTTTCCTTGATCCACAAGGTGCTCCTCAAGGTGAGGAGGGACAAGGTGCAGGTGGTCCTGGTAGCCCCAGATTGGCTCCGCCCAGTTCTGGTATCCAGATCTCAGCAACAGGATCCCAAGGTGTCTTCCAGCACGCCTGGACCGGATATCAGTCAGTCAGGGGAAGGCATTCCATCCAGACCTTCAATCCCTGCACCTGACAATCTGGTACCTGAGCGGCTAGAGTTCCAGGCTTTGGGTCTCTACAGATGTACTTACAGTAGTGGAAGCATCCAGAAAGGAGTCAACCAGGAAGTGCTATGCCTTCAAATGGAAAAGGTTTTCCTTTTGGTGCCAGGGCAAGGGCCTGGCCCCACTGTCCTGCCATGTGACTAGCATTTTAGATTATCTTTGGTCTCTGTCCAAAGGGGGTCTGTGGTCTTCAACCCTTAAGGTGCAGCTGGCAGCCGTCTCCGCTTACTGGGTGCGGGCTGGTCAGCAGACGGTGGCGCAGGAGAAGTTGGTCTGGTGCTTTTTTCAAGGGCCTAAATCAGATATCCCCTCCGTGCATGAACCTCCACCTCCGTGGGATTTACTGCTGGTTTTGGCTAAACTCATGGGCAAGCCTTACAGACCAATGCACAAATGTGAGCTATCACACTTGTCGTGGAAGACAGCCTTCCTGGTGGCTATTGTGACGTGGAGAGCCGGTCCTGAATGCTGTATGATTTTTTTGTAAAATAAAAAAATGGGTTATGAACTGTCTCCCATGAGAAATGCTGAAACAGCATGTGAGATCACGCACACACAGGTTTTAGATACAAGGTGTTATGTGGAAGGCCAGAAGCTAATTACAGATTAGGACAGGCCTTGATCAAGGATCTCCTATTTTTAAGTTAATTATAGGTTTAGCTGACTTCCGGTTCTGCCATGGATCAGGCACGCAGCTGAGAAACTAGCTTCACAGCCGACCTGCTAGAAATCCCTCGATAAAATACTTACAAAATCACATTTGTCCCTAAAAAGGCCAAATACATGGCAAGCAGAACTACTGCTAAAGAAAAAGGAGTCAGACCTCATCCGCAGCAAGCAAAAGGGAGTAAAGATGTGACGGGTACTCAAAATCCCGCTCCAAGTGTGGCAAGTTCAAACCGCATGGCGGACCAAACTGTATCTTACGATATGGACGAGGAGACAGACAGGCTTACCAGGTGGAGAATGAGCATCCTCCTCAAAGAGATCAAGGAGATGCGGGCAGAAAACAAGACAGAATTTCACCGACTAAATCAAAACATGCAACAGGTGGAACGCAGGATACAAGAGACGGAAGACCGAATATCCCAAAATGAAGATAATAATCTTCACATCGGCCAAACAGTTCATGCCCTATGACACCATGTCATAGAACTTGAAAATAAATATACTGATTTGGAAAGCCGCTCATGGAGGGATAATTTGAGGTTACATGGCTTGAAAGAAGGAGTGGAGACAGGCCTGATGTCGAAATTTATCACGGATCTACTGAAGCTACCAGGTACATATGAGTTAAGAACTGAACATGCTCACAGAGCGTTAATGCCCAGACTGAAAGATAACACTGCACGTCCCAGATCAATCATAATCAAATTCAGTAATTTTCGAACAAAGGAAGATGTACTTTGGCGTGCTTGGCAAAAGAAAGAAGTCAAGTATTTGGATTCAAGATTATTCTTTGACCAGGACTATCCCACTGTTATACAAAAGCAACGCTTGGAGTATAGCCCAATATTGAAATCTTTGAGGGAAAATCAAATAAAATTTCAAATGCCCTACCTGGCTTGCCTTAGAATCCATTGGAAGGAAGGCCCTGAGATGTACAACACACTGCAAGAAGCAAGTGCAGCCCTTTTGAAACATGGCTTGGATCCCCCTGCGCCTTTAAGACTGGCATTGCTGAAACGAAGAGAACTAGAGGGGCTCTGGGAGGAAGCTTCGTTGAGGAGGAGAAAAAAGTACCTAGTCAATTTGCCACGCATGCTAGTGCATTGTTGCTGGACTTAATAAAAAAATTACCAGGGAATATGAACAGCGAAGAGGGCGAGGAAGATGATCGCTGACAGAAGAGGTCTGCAATGTGCTTCAAGTAAGCAGGTCTCAAGAAGGCAATAAGAGGTAGCGAGATTTCTCAGTAGACTGAAAGGGAGAAATACAGAAGCTCTCACTCAAAAACAAAATACTGTCTTAATAAACCAGACATATATAGGCAACATGGTCCTGCATTGAACTGACGGAGGTTGCTCCCTTGCCCCTCTTTCGCCGCAAGTATTTGAGGACGTTGAAGGATACACTGATCTTACTTCGAGTGGGAGCTCTTGCAGCAGGCTATTACAATAAGGGCTACGCCGCAGGCACTAGGACCCTCCGGTGAAACTTCTGCCAGCAATACACAGCAGGGACTGCCCCCGATGCCGGCCCCACCCAGACGTCAGTCTGGGTACAAGAGGGGGCGGACCCAGCTCCACCTCATTTGTTTCCCGCCACGTCCCGCACGTGAAGAAGAAGGAACAGCTTCTGCTTGCAGTTGCAGCTAAATTCTGTGGATTTCTGTCTACAGTCAAGACTTCTGAGCCATTTTGTCGACTGTTTTCTCACCTGAAGGTACACCGACGTCAGTCCGCTGCCCATCGGTTAATTTTCCACTTCAAACAACATGAAGTCTTGCTATATTATGACTATTGTAGTTTGCCCCAGCCTTAGAACTGCTCCGGAGGTGAAAGAGTTAACTTCCATGCAGAGCATGGAGCTTAGAGCGCGAGCTCGGTTCAGAAGCTCTGTTTGGCTGGTTTCAAACCGAAACCGTCAGATTCTTTACTCCGCCTCACTGAACAGTCGCTCCGGAGATTCCTCCTGTTGCTCAGTTCATTTCTTCGGTTTAAAGCGCTATTTCTCGGTTTAATTTAACTGCGATTTCATTATTTTAACCGCAAAACCGATTGGTTCAGGCTCTGTCTATGGTAATCTTAAGTAATAGATAGGGTTTTTTCTGTGTGGAACTTGTAAAGTATTATCGGTTCGGTTGAACCGATCGAGTTGTATTTAAATATAAGTTTAAAGCCTTTTAAGGCTTTTTAGTGTGCGGTTCCCAGTTCTTATCGGTTCTAAAAAAAACGGATTTCATTACGTTTTTTTCCACGACCCGTGACACGGTTTGGAACCGATAAGGGTGTCTTGCCTGGCACTGCCATCAAAAGGGCAAGTTGGTTGGTTAGGCTGGCATCATGTCTGAGAAACCCAAAAGAAAAAACGGGCCCACTGGGTTTCAACACTGTAGTGTCTGTGGGGAAGCCTTTGCCAAGGCTGACCCACACACTACATGTGTCTATTGTCTGGGGTTTGACCACCTCAATTCAGACTGCCAGATTTGTAAAAATTTCCCTGCAGCCACCCTGGACAAGAGAGTGGGCAGGCTCAGGGAACGAGAGGCCAAAAAGTCCGCTGACCCGGATGGCCAGCCCGGTTCGGTGCCAACCGAACCGGAGGGAGTGCCCTCTGACCAGGGCGAGACTTCCTCGGCAACAAGGCTGGCTCTGAGGAGCCAGTTCCAGCAAAGAAATCTAAAAATCAGCAGGTTTGGAGTCCAAAATTCCTTCTCCAACTGCTGCTGAGATAGCCAGGGCAATACAGATTGTCCAGTCCTGTCCTGTTCCTCTGGAACCGCCACTGTCTGGCAAAAGGTCGGTTCGGTCGGTTCCAGTGGTTCAGGATTATGATATAGAAGAGTTCTATGAACCAGAGGAGAGGAATGAGGATTATGATCAGTGTGAATATGACTTTGAAAGTCTGGATGTGCCATTGAACCGGACATCTCCCCAGACAGACATTCAGGTGAGTCTCCCCCTAGGCTTTCTGAGTCCCCTTCTCATTTTTTGTTTTATAAAAAAGTTGCTGAGACCCTCCAGCTTCCCTTAGAGGAGGCTTTGGATGAGCAAGAGGAGCCTGACTATGTGGAGATGCTGGATATCCCAGAGTCCAGGAGGTTGTCCATCCCTTTACATAAATCTTTTAGAAAACAAACAATAAAAATTTTAAAAGCTCCTAATTTTGTGCCTCCTGTGGATAAAAAGATGGACAGGAGGTACACTTTGTCAGGTCCTGATACAGATTTTCTTTCACAGCAATGCAGTCATGTTAGTAGTTCAGGCTACAGCCTGTGATAAAGCTAATATTCCACTGGCTTCACATCCTCCTGACAAGGATTCCAGGAAGATTGATGCCATGGCCAAAAACAATACATGGCAGCATCCTTGGGACTCAGACAAGCTAACTATATGGCTTATGTTGCAAGATACCAGAAATCTAGATGGGATACTGTCATGGCCTTAGCCAAACAGGTCCCTGGCCAGCTCGCAAGGAGCTGGAGCAGGTGGCTCTTGATGGTATTGAGGCATCTAAGGTGCAATTCCATGCTGCAGTGGATTCTAACGATGTATCCTCTAGAGTCATGGCTACATCTGTGGCTTTTCGGAGATTGGCCTGGCTCAGGTGTACTACTTTGTCAGAGGATACCCAGTCTAAGGCTATGGATTTTCCTGTGGTGGGAAATTCTCTGTTTGGGAAGCAGACAGAGAATTATATGAAGAAAATGGATGAGTATAGAACCACTTACAGGAGTGCACAAGCCAAGGAACGGCAAGCCACTCCTCAGAGGCAGCCCCCCAGGGGTAGGGGTAGGCCTTTCACAGGCCTTTTACCAGACTCAGGCCCCTCCTCTTCAGCCTATGTACAGAGGGGTTCTTCAGAGGAGGCAGACGGGTTCGAGCAGGCCTGCTCCCACCCCTCAGCCTAAAGCCCCTGTCAAACAGGCACCCTGATGGGATGCCCAGGTCGGCTCTTCACTACTTGTAGGGGGTTTTGCTCACTTCTGTCCAGGACTGGAGCAGTCTTTAACTTCAGACAGGTGGGTCCTGGAAGTAGTGAGCCAGGGTCTGGTTCTCAGCTTCAAGAAATTTCCAAAGATGAGAGCCAGATCTTTTCCACCTACAAACCCTTTAGAGACTCTTGCTTTGAAACAGAAGTCTCAACCCTCCTGGCTCTCAGAGCTGTAGAAAAGGTTTCTCCCCTTCACCAGGGCAAGGGTCTGTACTCCAGGTACTTCCTTACCCTAAAAAAGACAGGAGAGTGGTGGTCTATCCTGGATCTAAGATATCTAAACAAGCACCTTTTAAAGCCAAAGTTCAAAATGGTGACACTGGGAATGATTTTACCTCCCTAAGGCCAGGGACTGGCTAGCCTCCCTGGACCTCAAAGATGCCTACTTCCATGTTCTTATCAGAAGCTCCCATCGAAAGTACCTCAGATTCGAACTGCCCTCAGGCCATTATCAGTTCAGAGCAATGCCCTTCGGCCTCACTTCTGCCCCAAGGGTGTTCACAAAGTGTCTGGCAGTAGCAGTCGCCACCTAAGAAGGCAAAAGATTGCCATTTTTCCCTACCTGGACGACTGGCTCATTGTGGGTCAGTCTCCAGACCAGGTCAAATCACACTTGCTAGTTACCCAGCAGCTGCTTACCTCTCTGGGATTTCTTCTCAATCTTCCAAAGTCAGTTTTGGAACCTGTCCAGGTACTCACCTTTATAGGCGCAGAACTGGATACAAAGCAGGCCAGAGCCTTCCTTCCCTTGGAAAGGGTAAGGACCTTAGTGGCCCTGGCCTCCTTCACTCTGCAGGTCTCTCGACCAGCAAGGCATTTCCTGCAGCTCCTAGGGCACATGGCTGCCTCCACAGCTGTGGTGCAAGGAGCAAGATTTCAGATGAGGGACATTCAGTTCCATTTGAGAGCTTTCTGGTCTCAAAGAAGAGATCCTCTATCCAAGTTAATCCCAGTGACTTGAACCCTGATCCAGGCCCTTCAGTGGTGGCAGGATCAGAGCAATCTGAGACAGGGGGTGCCTTTCATCCCTCTGTCCCATTCCTTGACCCTTACTACAGATGCATCCCTCTTGGGATGGGGAGCTCACATGGGCGACCTCTCCACCCAGGGATTATGGTCCCCTCAGGAATCTCTGCTCCACATCAATCTGTTGGAACTCAGAGCTGTTTTTCTAGCACTTCAGGTTTTCTCTGCATCTGTTCAGAACAAGGTGGTACAGGTCAGAACAGACAACACCACTACAATGTGGTACATCAACAAACAAGGGGGCACTCGGTCTTCGGCCTTGTGCACCGAGGCGATGAAGTTATGGTCTCTGGCTTACTCCTGAACACTTCCTCATAGCAGTTCACCTCCCAGGCAAGGACAATGTCCTGGCAGATGCCCTCAGCAGGATTTCCCAGGGCCATCACGAATGGTCACTGGATCCCCTAGTACTGGGATAGTGTTTGCCAGATGGGGCACCCTCAGATAGATCTTTTCGCAGCCCCAGACAATTATCAACTTCCACTGTTTTGTTGCAGGCCCCAGTGTTGGGCTCAGTTCCCTGGATGCCTTTCTCTCTCGATTGGGAAGGAAGTTTTTTATGCCTTTCCCTTCCCTCTCCTGTTCAAAGTACTAGTCAAAATCAGGTCTCAGCCCTGCAAAATGATCCTGATTGCTCCAGACTGGGCCAGGCAGCCCTGGTACCCACTCCTTCTGTCCTTAGCAGTCCATCTTCCCCTGTTTCTCCCCAGGAACCACAATCTGTTAACCTGTGCTCAGGGGAGAGTTTGGTATCCGAATCTCAAATCCCTCAACCTCAAGGCTTGGCTCTTGAGCAGTTAGAGTTTGCTGATTTGCAACTTTCTCAAAGTGTTCTCGAAATCCTGAAGGCTGCTAGGAAGTCTTCCACCAGGGCTACCTAAAATTCCAAGTGGAAAAGGTTTTCCATATGGTGTTCTGGGAAGCATGTTTCCCCAGAATCTGCTGATCTACCCACTGTATTGGACTACATGGTCCATCTTAATTCTTTGGGACTGAGACCAGCCACCCTGAAAGTGCACTTGGCTGCTGTCTCTGCCTTCATTTCAGCAGGGAAGCCCTCTTCTCTTTCTGCTCATCCTGTATTTTCCAAGTTTTTTTAAAGGATTGCTTCACACCAATCCTCCATTCAGGGATCCTGCCCCGGTTTGGGATCTTAATGTATGCATTGCTCAGCTAATGCAACCCCCCTTTTGAGCCTCTGTCTTCGGCAGAGCTTAAGTATTTGACTTGGAAAACTGTATTTCTGGTAGCCATCACTTCTGCCAGGTGTATGTGAGTTACAGGCTTTATCAGTAGAAACTGACTTTATTTCCTTTCACAGGGATTAAGTGGTCCTCGGGACTAACAGGAAGTTTTTGCCTAAGGTGGTTTCAGATTTCCACGTTAACCAATCTGTTTCACTTCCAGTGTTCTTCACTGACCATTCCTCCTCTGGTGAGAGGAGGCTGCACAGCTTAGATGTTAAGAGGTCCCTAAGTTACTACATAGAGCGTACCAAGGGTCACAGGTTTGACTCCCTCCAACTGTTTCTCACTTATGGTGAGGTTGGGAAAGGGAGACCTGCCACTAAGAGATCCATTGCCAGGTGGATCGTTTCTTGTATCCAATTTTGCTATCAAAAAGCTGGGTAAGGTTCCCCCCTCAGGCCTGAGGGCTCACTCTACCAGAGGTACAGCTGCATCTCTAGCTGCTGCTAGAGACATCCCTATCTTGGAGATATGTCAGGCAGCTACTTGGAAGACAGTACTACTTTCACCAAGCATTACCCCTGATATTCAGGCCAGAGGGATGCTTGGTTTGGCACAGCCGTGCTTCAGAGCCTATTCCCTAAGTAGGTTCTGTCCTCTCCATGGAGGTACTGCTGTAAAGAATTGTAATAGTCATAATATAAAGACTTCATGTTGTTTGAAGAAAAAATTACCACCTTAGTAATGTTGTTTCTTCTAATGGAGTCTTGCTATATTATGACCTCCCCAGCCTGCCCTCTCAGAACTCCTACTTTGGGGTATGGGTGGTAGTCCTCTGTTGGCATTTATTGATGCTCTCTTTCATGTTTGGGTGTTGTGTTTATTTAGTTATTCTATCTTAATTTTCTGGTCCACTGACTTGAGTCTTTGTGTTGGGACCAGCAAAATGTGTTAATATATTAGTGGCCAGTTGGCTAGTATAGGTTACAGCTTCCACACAGAACCTTAGTGAGTTTTTGCTCATAAAGATCTGACGGTTTCGGTTGGAAACCAGCCAAACAGAGCTTCTGAACCGAGCTCGCGCTCTAAGCTCCATGCTCTGCATAGAAGTTAACTCTTTCACCTCCGGAGCAGTTCTAAGGCTGGGGCAAACTGCAATAGTCATAATATAGCAAGACTCCATTAGAAGAAACAACATTACTAAGGTGAGTAATTTTTTCTTCTTGGGCATTCTTTCTCGATCTTTTATCCTTTTACCGTGACCGATGTCAGCCGTTGCCCGGCCATTACTCAAGTTCGACGGATGTCTTCTCGGGCGTCGGTATCTCCAGAGCACTTAAATAAGTGTGAGTGTGGGAGGCAGATCCCAGCGAAGGACGGCCATTGGCGGTGCGTTTTTTGCCTACGCCCGGACCACGATGCTGCCAACTGCTCGGATTGCCAGGCCTTTACCAGTAGGACCTGCATCCGCCGCCTCAAGGCCCTAAAAGCCTACTTGCTGGAGCAGAAGATGGATCTGCACTCCTCGGAGGGGAAGCGAAAAGAAGCGCCATAGCAAAGACTGTAGTCAGTCCTGGCACTGGTCCCGGTCACAGTCTTGCTCGCATTCGCAGCCCTCTCCGAAAAAGGTCCGTCCCTCAGGTTCTGGAGATCACCCAAAGTCTACTCGGGCTAAGGCCGGCCCTTCGGGGAGAAGCCGGTCAAGCCGAAGGTGACCCCGCTTAAGAGTCATTGCTAAGCCCTCAGAGGTACCTGCTTGGCCCCACTTTCCTGGGCGCACCGCCTGGCTGCTAGCAAGGCGCGCCTCTGGAGCCCAAGGACTCTCGCGCGCCCGGCAGCACCCCGCCATCGGTACCAGCACAGACACCGCTGAAGGGGCGGGACGGGAGGGCCACGGAAGAGCCGACGTCCCTGACGCCCAAGTCCTCCTCTCCCCTGGGCCCCCAGGAGGGCTTTCCTTCGTGCCCCAAAGTCCCGGAGACTTCTTTCCCAAGACAAGCGGCTGAGATCTTCATGAAGTATGAGCTCCAGAATCTATTTTCCTTCTGGTGGGGGCAGGTCCGTAAGCGGTCCTCCCCGTCGCCAGCCCAGACACTGGTACCGGACCCAGCGGAAAAATCACAGCCAGGAGGTGAGTCTTCCCCGAGGAAGTCGCCAGAGCGCCAGCCTACACCTCCCTCCAGGGCTCGTTCCTGCACAGGGTCTGAGGACCACCGACGTCCCTCCAGGGACTCTGGTGACCGACGTCAGTCTAGGTCACGCCCAGGAGCCCTCTCGCCGGGCGAGAACGCCCTGACGTCGGGTCCTGTGACTGACGTCTGTCTCACCTGTCACGTCCAGGGACCAGAGTTGGTCTCGGCCAATGTTGGTCCCCTAGTTACCGGATTTTAGCATGGTCATAGGGAAGGGTCAGACTATTCCAAGTCTGATAGCTCTATCCTCCTCACCATCGCCTACCTCATCTTCCTCTCAGCTTGAAGCGCCCCCGGGGAGAAGGACCAGCCTCGCCCCGGACGATCCTACCTTTATGGACGCTATGAGGCACATCCAGGCTCCAACCCAGTGGGATATGGAGGACCTGGATGCGGAACACCAGAGACTGGCTAAGTACCTGAGGCAAAAGGAGCCAAAGCCTCTGGTTATCCCTCCTTTGGTGGATACGCCCAGGACCTCACCAGAACCACCTGGATGCATCCAGCCTCAGTCCTGGCTGCTCTGAAAAAGTCGGACAGGCTGTATAAGGCCCCGAGGCAGAGCCTTCTTCGCGGAACACCTCAGGCCAATCTCGGTGATCACGGCTGCCCATGACAAGTCCAGGCAGCCAAAGCACCTCAGCTCCCAGCCTCCCGACCCGGAGTCTCGCTGCTTGGACCAGGTGGGCAGGAAGGTATATGCTACTTCCACCTGTTCCATACGTTCCCTCAACTTTCTGACGCATATGGTGCAGTACCAGAATGCGCTTTGGGAGAGGGGACTAGAGCTGATGAAGACCCTGCCAGACTCTGACCAGAAGGCAGAGATCCTGGCTCTCCTCCAATTGGGCTCAGACGTAGGCTCCCATGTCCTGAGAGCCTCGTATGACACGGCAGATACAGCAGCCAGGGCAGCCGCTTCCGGGGTGTGCCTATGGCGCCATGCCTGGTTGAGAGTCTCCGGCTTTCACCAGGATCTGCAGGCCAGTGTCAAGGATCTGCCCTTTCAGGGTACCATGCTGTTCGGGCAGGAGACGGAGGCCTTGATCTCCCACCTTCAGGAGTCGGGCAAGTCAATCTGGTCGGTCCTCCAGATGTACCGCGGCGACCAGCGATGATAACACCGTAGACAGCCTTTTCACAAGTCCTCAGGCAGTCAAGGTCAAGCCCATAGCAACTAACAGGGGCAGAGAGGAGGCTTTCGCAGGAGATCCGGCAACCAGCAGTCTGGTGGACGTCCCGCCCGTGGGCCCAAGTCCTCCCAGGCCTCTCTCCCCACTCCCGGCTCTGCCTAATGACTCCCTTCCACCCCCTCCCGGGGAGCCGGTTGGGGGCCGCTTCTCCCTTCATTTCGAAGGGTGGCAGTCGATCACCGCAGACCAATGGGTCTTGGACATCATCAGGAGGGGACGAACGCTGGAGTTCAGAGTTTCCACCGCACGCTCCACCAAAGCTCTCCCATTATCCTCCTTCTCACATCCCACTCATAGGAGAGATACAGACCCTCTTGCAAAAAAAGGGCACTAGAGCGAGGGTCCCCTTGCATCAGCGAGGGCATGGGTTCTATTCTCATTTTTTTCTGGTCCCAAAAAAGACACAGGACCTTCGTCCCATTCTGGACCTCAGTCCTCTAAACCTCGTCATCGAGCACAAAAGGTTCAGGATGGTGACTCTCCAAGGACGCCTTCCCTTGCTGCACCAGGGGGACTGGCTCTGCTCTCTCAACATGCAAGATGCATACATGCATATCGGGGTCTACCCTCCCCACAGGAAGTTTCTGAGGTTCCACTTCCAAGGGAGCACTATCAGCTCTGAGTGCTCCTGCTCGCCTCTTCCACTCCGCTCTTCACCAAGTGCCTAACAGTGGTGGCTGCGGCTCTAAGGCGCATGGGGCACTACGTGTTCCCCTACATCGATGATTGGCTGCTTACGGCCCCATCAAGAGTAGGCCTTCTACGAGCCCTCGAAGACACTTGTACTCTGTTCCGAGGGCTGAGGATCACCCTGAACTTACAAAAATCATCCCCGGAGCCCAGCCAAAAGCTCGCCTTCATCGGAGCGATCCTGGATTCCGTCCAGGGCATGGCCTTCCTTCCCCAGGACAGGGGATATCGCCTGCAAGAGATGGCAGAATGGATCTCCATAACTCCTCGAGTTCCACCTCGAAACTTCCTCAGTTTACTGGGGCACATGTCGGCGGCCATTCCTGTCACTCCCTTGGCCCGCCTCCACATGAGGGTCCCACAATGGATGCTCAGGGTGCAGTGGGACCAGAGCCACGACAATCTAGACTACCCGGTCAAGATCTCGGAGCCAGTCAGGAGAACTCTGCTTTGGTGGATGGACCCCAGCAATCTAGAGAAAGGGGTCAGCTTTCATCCAGAGCCACCAGGTCAAACTCTGACAACAGATGCCTCGGACCTGGGAAGGGGGGCGCACCTGGGTGCTCATCGAACGCAAGGGATTTGGTCACCCGAGAAGCAGTCCCTTCACATCAATGTGCTGGAAATGCGAGCAGTCCTCTACGCTCTAGAGGCTTTTCAAGAGGACCTGGTGCCAGGCTCTCTTCTAATTCAGACAGACAACATGGCGGTCGTCTTCTACATCAACAGGCAAGGGGGCACTATTTCGGATCCCCTTTGCAGGGAGGCGATGAGAGTCTGGTACTGGGCGTTGGAACTGTGCGTTCTGCTGTCTGCAGTGCACGCTCCAGGCGTCCTCAACGATCTGGCCGACAGCCTCAGCAGGTCGCGTTCCAGAGCGCACGAGTGGGAGCTGCTACAGTCCGTGGCAGACCAGCTCTTCGGCAGGTGGAGTCTTCCAGAGCTGGACCTCTTTGCGTCACCACGCAACGCCAAACTGCCACATTCTGCTCGCAAGAGCACGCGCCTGGAATTTTCTGACCAGACATGTTATCCCTTTGCTGGGCAGGGAGGTTTCCCTATGCCTTTCTGCCCTTCCCTCTCATTCAGAGAGTGCTGCTGAAGTTACAGGCAGAAGGGGCCCGAATGATCCTAGTGGCCCCCAAATGGCCTCGGCAGATTTGGTTCCCACTGCTGCAGCGGTTGTCAATGGAACCTCCATTTCCGCTGCCCATAAGCTCGCAGTTGCTGTCCCAGGAGCAAGGGTCGCTGGTCTATCCGGATCTTCGGTCCTTACACCTACATGCTTGACTCCTTCAGACGTAGTTCAACATAGATATGGGGTTTCCCCGGAAGTGGCGGCAGTCCTAGTTTCAGCAAGAAAGCCCTCTACTCGCTCCGCCTACGCTATGAAGTGGAAGCATTTTTGTCTTTGGGCATCGCTGCAGCGTTTGGATCCCGTCACCTGCCCTGTGAACTCAGCTTTACAGTATCTCCTCGCCTTGTACGGAAAGGGTCTGAGTTACTCCTCTATCAAGGTGCACATGTGGGCAGTTTCCGCCTATCATGCTCTCGTGGGAGACAGAGCATTGGCACAGTTGGATGTAGCCCGCACCTTTCTTAGGGGAATTCTGCATATGAGACCTCCCATTCGGGACACTCTCCCACCCTGGGACCTCCTTTTTGTGTTGGAGAAACTCGCCTTCCCTCCTTTTGAACCAGCAGCGGATTGTGAGCTGTGTTACCTTTCTTGGAAGGTTTGTTTTTTGGTTGCTGTTAGCTCAGCTCGAAGGGTTGCCGAGCTTCAGGCTCTGATGTATAAAGAGCCCTATTTAGTTTTCCACAGGGAAAGGGTTTCCCTCAGAACGAATCCTAAGTTCTTTCCGAAAGTGGTCTCAAAGTTGACCCTCAACCAGTCTGTTGACCTTCCTGTTTATTTTCATTCCTTTTCCAATAGAGGGGAGGCTCTCCTCTACATATTGGATGTCCACAGGACTTTGAGGTATTACCTCAAAAGGACGGCTCAGCACCGTCAATTGGAGCAACTCTTTGTGGCATTTGCACCACATTGCTTGGGTCGACCGGTGTCCAAGCAAACTATCTCTAAATGGATAGTTTGTTGCATCTCATTTTGTTACGAGAAACACAGTAAACCCCTACTGGGCCCGGTTAGGAGTCACTCCACCAGAGGAGTGTCCGCATCTTTCGCCGCCCTGCGAAATGTCGCCATAAAGGACATTTGTGCGGCTGCAACCTGGAACTCGGTGCATACTTTCGTCAAGCATTACAGCTTGGATATCGTCTCCAGACGCCGAGCTGGCTTCAGCCTAGCTGTGTTACAAGGGCTTTTGTCCCAAGGCCTCTGGAGTCAGCATATTCCACCTCCCGGGGTCGTCTACCTCTTTGATGTGGGACTGCTTGGGACTTGGTCCTTATTGTAATAGCCTGCTGCAAGAGCTCCCACTCGAAGTAAGATAGTACAGTTACGTAAGAACTTACCGTAACAGTAGATCTTCGAGAGGAGCTCTTGCAGCAGGCACTACTTCCCACCCGCCTTCCCCCTCGAGGTGTGCAGATCCATTTTCATTTTCTACTCCAGTTCTCTTTTACAGTTGGCGTTGTCTCCTTCTCTTGTCAGGCCTTCTTCTGGGTCTTGGCGGGAGAACTGAGGTGGAGCTGGGTCCGCCCCCTCTTGTACCCAGACCGACATTGTGGTGGGGCCGGCGTCAGGGGCGGTCCCTGCTGTGTATTGCTGGCAGAAGTTTCACCAGAGGGTCCTAGTGCCTGCGGCGTAGTCCTTATTGTAATAGCCTGCTGCAAGAGCTCCTCTCAAAGATCTACTGTTACGGTAAGTTCTTACGTAACTGTACTTTTTCTGCTTTAAATGGTGACTATTTAATAATTGAGAAACCTGAATGTAGAGGCTAAAACATTGTGGCCATGGGGGGGGGACCAGAAAGAGAAAAGAGAAAGTTAAGTGCAGCACTCAAGGAATACCTGGGAAGAATACTGCACAGTTTAAAATCAAGTAAATCAATTTAGAGAGAGCTGTCTGTATTAGATGAATACAGTTAAGTTAGACAGTTAGAGAAGGGGCACTACCAATATCACAGATTGGTTCGAGGGATAAATATAGAGATCTCATAGAGGGCTTTGCTCTCTGTGGGATCAAAGAATGGATATTAAATATAAAAAAAAAAAAGGGGGTGGGTCGGTTGGGAGGACGGCGGCAAAAGAAACTGCCTATATCGTATACTAGTGCGTCCTGGTTCGTTGGTAAACCTTAACTCTCTGAGCCCTTCCATTTTCGGTTGGAGTCAGGAAAGGCGTCCCTTTAAATAGGTAAACAGTTCTCCCTTTCCGCCACTTCCCTAAATAATGGGAAGGACAAAGAGGCCTCGCACTGTCAGGCCTTCTACCTTGGAAATATCCTGTTACTGTTAATTCATGTTTAAAAAGTTCCACTGTTGGGGGCTTTTCTTTTTTGTTTTTAAAAAAATGTCATAAGATAGATTCAAACGGCTTTGTTGAGAATGTTATAGTTATAGTAATTGCTGTCTTATTTAGCACTAAGTTATAATCATTAGGATCCATTGTCCGAACCACTGCTCTGCTTTCGTCACCTCAGAGGTCACTCTCCACTTTCCATGGGGAAAAATTCTGTAGGAGTCACGATATAAGTATAAATGGCTAAGACAAATACCACCATCCTTTCTTTTAATGTAAATGGACTAACAAACCCAGTCAAACGAAGAAAAATTATTGGCTATATAAAAAAAACCAGAGCACAATTTGGTATGCTCCAGGAGACACACCTCTCCTCAACTGAGCATGACAAATTGCACAAATTCGGATTCTCTCAAGTAGTAGCCTCCACATTTCAAGGGGGTCACCGCAGGGGAATGGTAGTGTTAATGAGGGAAGGGGTACCCTTTGAGATTAAGGGCCAAATGGTGGACACCGAAGGCTGTATGGCAGCTCTGAAAGGGACTTATAATGGCCAAATAATTAAGCTGGCCTCAATATATGCCCCTCCGGGTTCAGACTATAACTTTTATAGGAGACTCCTTATGAAACTGATAGAGTGGGCGGAGGGCCCAGTAATCATAGGTGGAACTGTGAACCTTGCACTAAATGAATACTTGGACACATCCTCGGGAATTCCCAGGTCTGATAGGCGAGTGGCCTCTAAGGTTAGTAAACTCCTGCTGGAGTTGGGATACTTAGATTCATGGAGAGACATGCAGGGCCAGTGTAGAGATTATACCTTCTTCTTGGCCATACACAAAACGTATACCAGAATAGACTACTGTCTAATACTGAAGGAGAACATTGATCTGTTAAAGAAAATTGAAATGGGGAAATGTACCTCTCGGACCATGCACCCCTGCTAATGCAGTTTGTTAGGTCAGAGTAGAAAGAGGACAACATGGTGACTTAATCTAGCCTTAATACAAAAAAAAGAAGAGCAAGAATCAGTAGGGGAAATGATCAGGGACATTTTGTTGCACAACGACACCCCCGAAGTCGATCCCTCCACCTTATGGGATACATTAAAGGCAGTCCTCCGAGGGCATCTTATCTCTAAAGCAGCACAGTGTAGGGGAGAGAGAGGGAAGCCCGCTGCGTGGCCTTGCTAGCCCAAATAAGGGAACTGGAGAGTTCACTAAAAGAGAAATTTGACCCCAAAAAAGAAAAATAGATACAGGAAGTCAAGAAAACCCTCAGTTCAATTCTAGAATATAAAACACAGTAAAATATGATATATCTCAAACAGAAATATTATTGGGGGGCGGGCAACCAGATTATTGGCTAGTAGATTAAGGCAAAAAAAAGGCCAAAGCTACTATAACTAAAATTAAGCATCCATCTACAAACCAATATAAGACCGAAACAACAGATATAGCAGACACCTTTGCTGACTTTTAACAGGAATTGTATAAGATGGGTAATCAACCGGAGGCGGAACACATAGCCAAATATTTTGAGAATTTGCAACTACCAAGGGTCGATGAAGGAGAAATAGGCAGATTGGTCTCACCTATAATGGATAGTGAAATAGCAACTAAAATAGCCAGGCTTAAGACAGGGAAATGTCCAGGAATCAACGGTCACCCAGCGGAGTTTTATAAGTTCCTTAGGGCTCAGCTGATACCACTGCTGGGAAGGGTATATAACTTTATAACGGCAAAATTCCCCAAACTTGGAAATATGCAGTGGTTGCGGTGTTGCCCAAGCCCGCCAGGGACCCCTTATTATGTGCCTCTTGTAGGCAGATATCAATTTTAAACACAGACTATAAAATCATGGCGGGTATCATAACCAGACGTCTTGAGGGCATTATCCCGCAGATCGTCCATATAGATCAGACAGGTTTTGTAATGGGACGTCAGGTGCCGGACGGTGTCCGTAGAGCCGTGGAAGTCCTGGCTCATGTAAATAAAATAAAACAAACAACTCTGGTCATGAGCCTAGATGCTGAAAAAGCTTTTGATAAGGTACTATGGCCTTTTTTACAGGCGTCCCTGGCGGGCTTTGGTTTCCCGGAGGCTTTCTCCACTCTGATAGCCAAATTTTACGTTGCCCCTAGAGCATATGTACGTGCAGATGGGCATCTGGGGAAGGCTTCCCCCTGGAGAGAGGAACGAGACGGGGTGTCCTCTCTCTCCACTACCATTTGCCATTTTTGTGGAGCCTCTGGCCCAGACAATCCGCCAGAATGCAGAAATTAAGGGCATGGAAATTCGGGGGGTAGAACACAAATTGGGGTTATATGCAGATTACATTTTGCTTTTTTTTTGAGCAAACCAGAAACTTCCCTCCCTGAAATATTTAGTAAAATTCGAAAATACTCAGAAATTTCAGGTTATACCCTAAATGTGGACAAGACTGAAGTCTTAGCATGCTCTTTTCAGGCTCCCTCAGAATTTAGAAGGAAATACCCAATGCGATGTGGAATGGATAAATTAAGATATCTAGGGATCTACTTAGGCTTGAACCAGCTAAGCCTATTTGAAGATAACTATCCCAAATTGGTAAGTGACATAACTCAAGATTATAAGAAATGGGCACGCTTAACCTTGTCTTTGAATTCACGGGTGCAAACCACAAAAATGAATATTCTTCCTCATTTCTTATATTTATTTCAGGGAGTCCCATGTAAAATCCCCCAACAAACATTGGAAATTTGGCAGAAACAACTGCTTTTATTTATCTGGGGGGCGAGAAGGCCAAGGATTTAAAAAAAAAAAAAAATTATATCTACCCAAGGAGAGAGGTGGCTTGGCAGTTCCGTACCTTCCGGGCTACTGGATCGCCTCGCAGATGAAAATAGTGTTAATGTGGCAACACCCAAAATTCATATCCCACTGGAAAACAATAGAAGTGGGTCTAGTGAAACACCCTCCCCTGCAAGCTGTTACTTTTAATAAACAACTGCAAGCCCGACTGGGAGTTCAAAAAATGGGAGGGATGGAAGCTGCCATGGAGGAGAGGAACTAATAGAGGGGGCACATTGCAACATATGTGGAAATATAAGTGGTGGGCCTGGGACTTGCCTTTTATCCCAGCAACCCATGACACCTAGTTTTGAACTTGGGCGAACAGGGGATTCCATTCTCCTTGGCAGAACATGAAGGGGGCGGCTCACCAATCCCATTTGAAGCTGCACAGGCCCTATTCAACTTGACCCCAGGAGACATTTAAATACTATCAAGTGAGAAACTAGGTGTATGCAGAGCTAAGTAGACCTGCAAAAATAGGAGTTACGGCCATTCCTCCTCCTCCTCCCTTTGAAAAAATATGGGCATCACAGACAGGAAGGGGGGCCATCACACTAATGTATTCCAATTACTTTATAGACATAGTACTAAAGGAGTTAAAAATAAATGGGAAGAAGAACTAGGAGAAAATATAGAAGACAGTGAGTGGGAAAGGAGTTGGAGGGCGATCTGGAGTACCACTAGCTCACCCTCTTGGGAGTTTAGGTGGAAAACTAGAATAAGATCTTTCATTGTACCCAAGGTACAGGCCAGATTTACATCTGGAGGTAATTCTGCCTGCTGGAGGGAGTGCGGGGAATCCCATGCGGGACATGCACATGTCTTTTGGCAATGTCCGGGCATAAGAAACTATTGGATGGACCTTATAAAACATCTGAAGGCAATCTTTACGGACGCCATAGATGTAGGCCCAAAGCAAATAATGTTGGGAATTGACCCCAAAACAGTAAAGGGAAGTGAGGCCAGGTATATTTGGCACATTTTGTGTGTGGCAGCAAATGAGGCTCTAACTAGACTTTGTCGGTGAAAAAAAAGCCCCACTATAAAAGAATGGTTGGACCTAGTCACTTCAGTACATGAGATGGAAAGGATTACCTTTGCATTCCAAAATAGACCGGCCCAGTTTCTGAACAGATGGTCTACATGTAGCAAATATAACCTAAAAGAATATCAGTGTTTCCTCTTGGTCGGGACTGACTCTGGGAAAATTAGAGTGGTAGAGGAAGTGGGGAGAAGTGGGAAGTCAGTGAAATAAATTTGGTGCAGAGAAAAATAAAATAGGAAGGTGGACGCAGAGCAGTGGACAGCAAGTTTTGTATTTTTTAGTTCTTTTTTTTTCTTTACTAAATTTTAAGGTTAAAGGTGTATAAGCTATAGTAATTACGAATTAATTTAATATTTTTAGATATATATTAAATTAAATAAAAAAAAATACACCATAAACAACCTGGAAATTATGTTAAAACCTAACAATAAAACTAATGGAATAACAATACAACTGAAATGTATTGGGGGAAAATACTGTTGTAAAAATACAACCAATGTAAAAATCAAAAGCGAATGTAACTGAATACTGGACAAATTGTTTTGGTGTAAAACAAAAATAAAGTATAAAAAAAATTATAGCTTTAGCTGCTTAGAGGGAAATCAGTATCCCTTTTATGACGTTTCAAAGGGGAAACCAGGTTAAGTATCCTGGTGCGAAATCATAAAGATGCTTTCATGTCCTTTACGGGGGAAGCTTATCATAAGATCAAAGACGTCATTTGAAGAACATGAGTTATGCTGAGGTTGCAGAATTTAATACTTGGAAAAGACATCCTGTTTTTGTATAGATATATTTTTTCATACGCCTGTGGGACCTCCCACCTTTCCGGGTGTCTCCCTCTTTGGCATGTGGTCCACCACCGGCCCCTCTGCCAGGTCCTGTGCCCTTGGCGTGTCCCTCGCCTCAGCGGGTCTGGATTTCTCTCCTTGGGGATCCCTTCTTGGAGGCCATTTCTGCTGTGCTTTTTCCTGTTCTTCAGGGCCCGGGTTTCCCCTGGTTCCATGGCCCCCATTCAGGCTGTAGCTCTGCCTGCCCCTCCTGATGTCTCCTGTCTGTCTGCTCTTCTGTCCCGGCTCTGCTGTTGCAGATCCAGCGGGTTTTGGGTTCCTTCTCTGAAGCGGGATACGCCTCGCCGGGTCTTGGCTGCCTACCTCGTCCCTACCCGACGATCTGTCCTTGTCGTCCCTCCCTTGTTTTCCCAATTCTTTGTACGCCATGGCTGAGGCTTGGTGTCTCCCCATCTCCTGCTGCGGTCGGGTTGTGATGCAGTCACCGCATCTGCCGGTCTGTCTGCCACCGGCATCACCTTACAGCACCATGCCTGGCTTCGGGTGTCCGGTTTGGCTCCTGACATCCAGTTGTCAGTTGCTGACGCCCCTTTCAGTGATGACATGTTGTTTGGCCCTGGTACCAGGGCCGTTCTGGATTCCTTCCAGGCTTCTAGTAATACCCTGCGATTGGTCCAGGATCTCTATCGTACCCCCGTCCTCCTCATCAGCGGGCAGGGTGTCCCGTTCCCAACCCCCCCCTTTACTGGGGTGCTGCTCGAGACTGCGATAGAGCTTCCAGAGGGCCTGCCATGACTGCCCCTCCATCCCGTGCCTGTCCCTCTGGGGGGACCAGGCCCTCCACTACTCATTAACAGCTCCTTGGGGCTTTCCCTCGCCTCCTCTTGCAAACCTTGAGGCGCATGGGTCTTTCCGCCTTTCTTTGAGGTTTGCTTCCTGATCTTGGATGCTTTGCTCCTCTCATGGTTCTTTTTGAACTCCTGCTGTCCCCTCCTTCCTGGAGACCCTTCAGTTCCGTGCTGTGATATTGCTGGTGCTTCTTGCCCCGGTGCCATCCACCTGCCCGTGCACTCCGCACTTGGGAGCTCTACTGGATATGACTTTTCGCCTTGGCCTTTCGACCCCTGTTGTTCGGATGAATCACTGTGCCTGACCTCCTGCTTCTTTCTTTTCTCAACTTACTTGGAGTATGTTGTTCTCACCCACCCTTCGCAAACCTGCCTTCCTGGGTGTGGTGCGTGTCGACACACCTACGACTGTCTCTGACGCCATCCAGTCCGGGGCTGTCACAGCCGTCTCATGGATTTTTTGACGCGCTCCACCACGGATGCTGCCTGGCCTCTGCTCGTGGACTCTCTCCTGTCCGTTCTCATGGATGTTCCTGTCTGCTTTTGTCTGTCCTGTCCCTGTCCCCGGGACTGGCCACCTCTTCTTCTCCTCCACTCCTTGCCTTTCCAGGCTTTTCAGGTTGGAGGTTGCTTTTTACCATGGCTCGCCCTCTGGCCGCGCCGTTTTGCCTGGCTTCCTGCCCTGGATGTAACTGCTTGGTACTCTCCCAAGTGTAATAACCTACTGCAAGAAACCAGTCTGTAGAAGATAGTTATGCAAGAACTTACCGTAACAGTAGATCTTCCAGGGACTGTCTCTTGCAGTAGATACAATCCGGCCCTATGGCCCCCTGCTTTTTGCTCTGGGTCCCCGGATCTCAGGACATTGGGTTGGGACTCCCTGGTCCCTCAGTTTCCCTCGATCCTGGCTTGTGCATGCTGAAGCCGGCGGGGAACAGAGGATACATGGGGCCTTCCACATTTGTACTGAGGCTGAGGAAATTATGTCATGTGGGCAGCCCCTGAAGAGGACTGCTGGAAGAAGCTGCTGGGTGATAGCGCCACCTGGTGTAACTCCCAAGTGTAATAACCTACTGCAAGAGACCGTTCCTGGAAGATCTACTGTTACGGTAAGTTCTTACGTAACAAACTTCCCAGGAGTGGTATATGTTGTTCTTCCACACTGACCCGCCCGACCTCCCCGGCTGCAACGCACAAACCTGTCTTCCAGCGGGCTAAGATCTGGCATCATGGGGCGGACCCAAGGGTTATACCACCCTGGTGGGTGGGAGGAGTCAGCTTGAAGACCTTTCGGCAAGAATTAAAAGGGAAAGGGACATGCCAATAAGTGTGGATGAACAACATATACCACTCCTTAAACTACTGTTACAAGTGAGTAACCCGTTTCTCTGTCCCATCTATATTTTGACTCAGGACTGCACCTAGACCTACCTTTGATGCATCTGTTTGTATCAAAAATTGTTTCTCAAAGTCTGGGCTTCTTAAAAAGGGTTGAACATATTGCAGCCTTAATGGCTTGAAAAGCTTCATCACACCCTGGGATCCATTTCACATTATTTGGTACTGTTTTTTCATGAGTTCTGTGAGAGGAGTAGCTAACTCTGCAAAGTTGGGAACAAATCTTAGATAATTACCAGCCAACCCTAAAAATGACCTGACATGTTTCTTGGTTTTAGGGACAGAGCTGTTAGCTACAGCTTCTATCCTAGAAACCTCTGGCTTGACTTCTCCATTTCCCAAAACATAGCCCAAATATCTGGTTTCTTGCATGCCCAATGCACACTTAGTAGACTTGTCAGACCTGCATTTTTTTATAGCTTGGATAAGTGCTAATTGGTGTTCCAGGTGGCTTTTTCAGTCTGGACTGTACACCACGACATCATCCAGGTACACAGCACAATAACCAGTGTGAGGTGATAAACTTACATCCATGTAATGCTGGAATGTAGCGGGAGCGCCATGTAAACCAAATGGCATGGTGGTGAACTGATAGAATCTAACAGGAGTGGCAAATGCAGTTTTGTCTCTGGATTCTTTAGCTACAGGGATTTGCCAGTAACCCTTGATGAGACCGAGGGTACTGATATACTTTGCACTCCCCAGTCTGTCTTCCAAATAAGCTATTTTGGGCATAGGATAACTCTCAAATTCTGACTTGATTAAGTTTAATAAAATCAAGGCAGATTTGAACACCCCCTTCTTTTTTGTTTACAGTTACCATTGGAGATGACCAAGCACTCCTCGACTCTTCTATGATACCCAATTCTTTCATTATTTGTATTTCCTTAAAACACGTCAGCTCTTAACTGCTCTGGTAATCTGTATGTCTTTTGCCTAATAGGGTGAGCATTCCTTGGCACTATTACATGCTCGACCCCTTTTGCTCGGCCTGGTACTGTGGTAAAAGTACTGTTAAATGTCTTTAGTAAGTCACAAATTTCTGTGGTTTGTTTGGGGGTTAAGGAAACATTCACCTTTACAGCATCAGCAGTAACAGTTTGTCTTATCATAAGCTACATCAATATCTTCATCAGTTTCTGGTAAAACTAGCAAAGCAGCTTTTGGCATTTTTTCATCCCATTTCTTGAGGAGGTTAGCATGGTACATCTTAGTAGGATTTTTCCTGTCAGGGGTCTCAATCTCATAGTTAACTGTGGCAGTATGTCTAAGCATTCTATAAGGTCTTTGCCACTTCTTTAACCATTTTTTTTTAATTGCCTTTTTATTAGAGTTTTGCATTTATACAAAAGATGGTGAGACCATATACATAGTACATTTAAGAGCTGAGACATAATGTTCAGAATATCAGTAATTCTTCTACAATAATGTCTAATTCAATGAAGATGTCAGTGCTCTTGATCAGTTCTAAGAAAAATATAAAGAAAATGTAAGAGCTAAAGTGGCAATGCTTTTAGATAACATCTGTGCTGTAAAGAAATAAAGTTTATTATAATACAACTTCTTGTTAGTTGTGTTTTATATTCAAACATGTTATACCTTCGTCTTAAAGTTTCTCCCTACTGTGTCTGTGCTGTATTCTTAGACCTGAGTAAAGCATTCAATACGGTTGACCACGAACTGCTCCTCTCCTCCCTGAAATCCATAGGACTCGACTCAAACTCCATTAGATGGTTTAATAACTATCTCATGGGAAGAACCCAGCAGGTGAAGGCTGAAGGAGACCTATCCCCATGCAAAACCACTACAAAGAGGAGTACCCCAAGATCCATCCTCGCCCAATCCTCTTGCCATCTATATCATTAGCATTGACAGTAACTCTTACCAAAGCCACTATACACCTGTTTGATGGATGATACAGTACTGTATGTCAGTCACCCTTCTCCTGTAACAGCATGCATAGAATTACAAGCAGAATTCAACCTATTACAACATCAACTACTGGGAAAAACTTGCAAAATGCAAAAAACTAAGGCAATGTTTTTTCTCCTCCAAATACAAGCAGGATACGCCATCCCAAACAATCTCCTCACATATCCACTGTTCTGGTGAAAATCTTGAATATGTCACAAAATTCAAATACCTGGGTGTCTGACTAGACAGCAGACTCGACTACTTAGAACATCTGGAAGAATTGCTAAAAAAACTCCGACAGAGACTTGGACTCTATTACAGAATAAAGCACTTTCTCACAAATGATTCTAAAAAGAAGATGGTCCAGGCCACATTTCTATCAGTAATAGATTATGCTGACTTCTTATATGGTCGTTGCCCCATCTCATATCTGAACAAACTTTACACACTCTACCATGGAGCCTTGAGGTTTATTACAGATCTACCTCTCAGCACTCACCACTGTTAGCTCTATGCTGCAGTTGGATGGACCTCGCTCCAATTTAGAAGAGACAGGAATGCCACACTATGGTCTTATAGAACAATAACTCAGATGCTACCAAAATATGTCTCAGACTGTTTCACACAAGCCTCCTCAAGTAAATATGCCCTAAGAAGTCTAAATTTCATCATGCTTAAAGTGCCCAAATTCAACTCCCGCTATGGTAGATCTGCCATCAGCTATGTGTTATCTGCCTTATGGAACACGATGCAGAAGACACTGAAAGTGAACAGACACATTTCAATTGCATCCTTCAAATATCTGTACTCTAGGCTTATCAAAGAAAAATGTAATTGTTTCCGCCAACAGTAGAGTAATCCTAATCTTATCCATCTCCCTCCCCAGCTAGCCAACTCATCTGTGGAAGCTATCTGCCATTCCCAAGAGTCGTCACCTTCACACTCCATACACTTCTCCTCCCATCCACTTCTCCTTAATCCTGTATTACACATCACCGCCCTAATACCCTCTGTTATATACTACCCCAGTACTGGCCTCCTTCCTTCTTCATAGGCCCACTGTTAATCCCTACCACAGTACCGACCTTCCCCCTCCTTCCTCCTCCCCCACTATCCATGTACACCCTCCCCTCTCCCCTTCTCCGCACCCCTGACTACAACCGCCGTTAAGACCTTAATTTGTCCATCTCCTCTGCCACCTGTCCCCTCTTGTATATACCCCTTACATACCACTCCTTGCAGAAATAACTTAGCAGCTGACCAGACATCACATCATCCTCCTTCCCAAACCCCCGGAAAATCCCCTGATATCTTAAACTTTAAATCCTAATACCCATAAATTCTTTCTTCTACCAATCAAACGAGCTGGCTACTCCACAATCTGTGTACATATGAAAAAAAAAAAATTGGTGTTAATTGCTTATTGACTCATCCTCTTCTTGTATTGTATTTTACCAATGTACTACTGCCCCTGAAATTAGTGTATAGTCTGAATAGGATGCCTCCTCAAAGTGTGTGTACATTGAATTATATTATGTTCTTATGTAAATTGAACCTTGACCTTACCAGGTCCATCTTGCAAATGAGCTGTGCTCAATGATGCTCGCCTGGATAAATAAAGATTTGATTGATTGATTGATTAGGAGGTCACTAAATAAAGAGATGCTGTTAGCCTTGTGTTTAGCCTGTGATAGAAAGATATTTGGGGAATGAAAGCATTCATAACCTATATGCTTAAATCCATGTCTGGTATCAGAACAGGAAGGTAGGTTAATAGCAATTAGTGAGTGAAGAAATGCAAAGGGATGGGGAGTATGAAGTTAAGGAACAGTATATGCTTTCTAGAAAAGGAATTGTTCAGTAAGAATGGGCTGACACATCAGCCCCACTGAGCAGGTAGAGAAAGAATGGGAGAGTTAGTTATGGAACAAATTCAGAGTAATGAAGAGCTTGATCATTCACCCATGCATGCCAGAAATTCTGAAAGGATTTAGTGCGCAAGTTAATATTAGAAATTAGTCTATTTAAGTTATAAATTTCATATGTCAGGGCTCTCCAGCATTCCTTTGTGGGACACTCTCAGTATGCCAGCATTTTGTAATATTCTTTTTGGCTGTCAGAATCGTAATTATTTTAAGTATGGTCTTAGAGATGCGTCAGACCTTGTTTTGGGGGGGCTGTTAAGATATATGCAGGGGTGAAAAGATCTTGGTGACCAAAAAGGTCTTTCAATTCTTTGAGAATCTCTGTCCAAAAGGGCCCAGCTTAGGACATTCCACAGTATATGGGTTATGTTAGCTGAAGGGTGACCTCACTTTCTCCAGCGTGTTCCCATTGCAGAGCCACAATATTTGGCAACCACAGATGGGGGTCTCAAAAAATGGATCCTGGATTTCCAAGCAAACTCCTTCCATTAGGAAGAGCTTAAAACTTTGAGAGCCTGAAGGGAGTAAGCTTGTCATTGGTCACTATTTATATCCTCTGGTATCTCCAAGACCCATGCCTTCCTTATATAGTTGGTAGAATCTTCTTTATAATCTTTGAGAGCTTTATATAAGTGGCTAGTGAGGTGTGGCAGTTCTTGCCCTTCTAAACCCGTTTTAATAAGTATTGTCAAGGAGTTTGGAGAGACTGCTAGTTTAGCTAGACTGTCCTCACATGGAAGAAGTGAGTTTTTTAATTTATGGTAATATGGGCTGTAAAACTGGGGGAGTTTATACTGATTCTGGATATAACTGAATGATGATAACCCCGATGGAGTGACCAGCTGTCCTACATGCCATATTTGTGTTGCCCAAGATCTGGTTACTTCTTTTGTTTGTTTGGGTAATAAAAATGTGTCCGCAGTTAAAGGCTGGAAATAAAGTTTTTCAGAAAAAGAGAGTGCTGTGTTCAATATGGTGAGCCAGGTCTTATAAGGTTCCGCTATAAATTCTGGAAACTGGGTTAGGGGGAGACATTGTGGTGGGTTTCCAAATAGAAGAGAGAGTAAGTCACGATTGTTCATAACTGCTAATTCGAGTTCCTTCCAAGGGGCTTTATACGTAGGGTTAATACGGTTCAACAAGAGTTGATGTTGGGTTGCTGTGGCATAAGTTTTTAAATCTGGTAAATTTAGGCCACCTTTTGATTTGGGTAGCTGAAGGGTTGAGAATTTAATTCTGGGGGCCTTCCTTTCCAAATAAATCGAGAAATGATTTTATTCCAATAATAGAAATAGGTATTAGTTGGGGCAATGGGGAGGGTTTGAAAAAGGAATAACAACCGAGGGAGGATATTTTGCTAAATAGCTTCTATCCTGCTGATGAAGGTTAGAGGGAGTTCTGTCCAGCCCGATAAGTCTTTAGTGATTTGCTGGGTAATAGGTTTAAAATTAACCATTTCCCACACCGGCGACCCGGCTTCAGGAACGAGCCCAGGCCGTCGGGGGTCGGCTGGGGAGGACTGGGATTGAGCGTCCCGAGACTGCCCCTCCCAGTCCTGGGTGGTTGGGACCACCGCTGTCAGGCGGCCCTGGGGACGCCGGGGCACTAAGTGGTGGTGATCTGGAGGGGGAACGCGGACATCTGCACACTGTGCCTGGATGTCATTGCATGTCCGCTGCCCAGGGACCACCCGAGGAAAATGGCTGGCGCAGCTGCAGCTTGATGGCCATGCTCCGAGCTGCGTGGAGGACTTTGGCGGAATCCTGTCGGGGAGGGTCCAGGGCTGTCCTGGCTGGCTAAGGCAGAGGGGGAGCCCTCCAGTGGGATAACAAGACGGCCGTCCCGGATCCTCCTGGGTGTAGTCTGAGCTACCCAGTTCTCCAGGTGGGCGTAGCCGGCGGCTGGATGCCCCAAGCCGGTAGTGTGCCGCAACAGGTGGCAAAAAGCATTACATAAAAAAAAAATTAACCATTTCAAGGTGTGTCAGGTTGTAAGGGAGTTGTATCCCAAGATATGTCATTGAGATTGTGTTCCATTTAAAGGGATAGCTTTTCTTAAGAAGGGGGAAAGGATGGAAGGAGCAAGTTAGAACTTCTGTTTTGGTATTATTGTTTTTTTTTTTT
Organism: Neoceratodus forsteri; assembly: GCA_016271365.2. Taxonomy (NCBI): domain Eukaryota; kingdom Metazoa; phylum Chordata; order Ceratodontiformes; family Ceratodontidae; genus Neoceratodus; species Neoceratodus forsteri. The sequence continues at coordinate 839,638,383 of CM028134.1, forward strand.
TTGTTTTTTTTCCAGTTTAACCAGGTGAGACACACTGAGCTGAAAGCTTGTTTACAGGTGCAACCTGTGAGCACAGGGAAGTTAAGTGACTTGCTCAGGGTCACACAGTATGCAAGTGGGGGCTGTGGGATTCAAACCCAGGTCTCCAGATTTGCGGCTCAGAGCCTTAAACCACTGCGCTATACTGCCTCAATTTTATATCCAGCCAGAGTCCCAAATTGCTCTAAAAGAGGCCAGACTGCGGGTATTGATTATTCAGTGGAGGTCAAAGTGAGTAGTATATCATCCGCATAGAGATTAATTTTATGGTGTTTCCCGCCTACAGTGAGGCCAGTTATGTTAGGTGAATTTCTAATAATGGAGGCTAGGGGTTCTAAATATAGGGCAAATAATGGGGATGGGGCAGCCCTGGCGTGTTCCCCTGGTAAGGGGAAAGGGTTTAGATACAGCACCATTTAATTTTAAATATGCTTTGGGAGACTCATAGACCAGCATGATTTGTCTAATAAAGGTAAGTGGTAGGCCAGAATGTTCCAGGGTGGACCACATAAAGGCCCAATTCACCCTGTCAAAGGCCTTTTCCGCATCAAGCCCCAAAAGAGTCAGAGGAATATTATGCTTAGTGGCGTGCTTTATAATAAGTGCAGACCGCCTTACTCCATCTCTGGCCTGACACTTTTTAATGAAGCTCACCTGATCATCAGCTGTTATGGAAGGAAGTAGATTATCCAGCCTGTGTGCTAACACAGACATATACATTTTAAACCATTTATTTTCTTTTGTGGGTAACGGTAGCAAAACCTTTTCACCTGGCTCAAAAACTTTTTCTTTTACCCCATGGTCATAATATACCTTCTGCTGGTTTGGGGCCTCTTCCTGATTACTATGGGCAATTTCAACATATTTTGTCAGCTTCTTTCTCAGGACACACATATAAGACGTAATAGATTGTTTCTGATTGGGGTTATCTTCCCATGTTTATTTTATTACATCCAGTGGCCCTCTTGGCTGCCTACCATAAGCATTTCAAATGATGAAAACCCTGTTGATGCCTGTGGCACTTCTGTGTAAGCAAAAAGTTGGTAAGGTAAGCACTGGTCCCAATCTTTCCCTTCCCATTTTACAAACCTTTTTAACATGCGTTTTGGGATTTGATTAAAATGCTCAACAAGACCGTCTGTCTGAGGGTGATAGGGGGAGGTTCTTACGGCAGTGATACCTAGTAGTTTGTACAGCTCCTTAAGTAATACAGCACCAAAATTACTGCCCTGATCAGTAATAATTTCTTTAGGTATGCCCACTCTGCTGAAAATTTTTGCAAGCTGTTCTGCCACTTTTGAAGCTGTGACAGTATGCATTGGAACTGCTTCTGGGTATCAAGTAGCATAGTCGCATACTACCAGGATAAATCTATTACTGTTTTACTTTTGTCTAAAGGGCCAACCATATCCATTGAAATTCTCTCAAAAGGCACATCTGTCAAGGGTAGGGGCACCAGGGACACCTTGTCTTTTTTAGTCACTGGGGCTACTTTTTGACACTCTGCACAAGAGCTGCAACAGGTAGCAACATCTTCGTGAATTCTAGGCCAGTAAAATCTGTACAGCAATCTAGCAAGGGTCCGATCCCTCCCTGAGTGACTGGCCATAGGACTATCATGTGCTATCTGTAACAACTCTGTTCTGTACTTCTGTGGTATAACCAATTGTTCTGTCTGTTCCTGTGTCTGACATCTTATTTATTTATTCAATCTTGGATTACAAAATACCTTTGAGCGCAGGGCAGCTCATTTACAAAGGTTCCACGTCAATTGGAAGGGGGTAACAAAAACAGACAATAGGGGAAAACAGTTTGTCACAGCATACAGCAACAAATCATAATACATAGTGTTTAACAGTCAGATACAGTTGCAAAAACGAGAGGAGGAAAGAACTGACTAAAAGATAGAGTGCTGAGGTAAATAAGGAGTTTGTCAACGGGGGAGAGGAGGTAGCAGCCAGGGGCGTTGTTAAGGTTGTTAGAGAGGTAGGTAGAGATAAAGTGGGATAAAAGGGAAAAGGGAATAGTGACAGCAAGAAGGGTAGGTAGGGTATGGGGGATAGAGGGGAAAGGGGAGCATAGTAGGTGGAATTGAGGCAACCAAAGGCCTTGTCAGTGCAGCAAAGGTGTACTGAGGGGCAAAAGGGGAGGCAAAAAATAAGATTATGTGCAGCATTCACAGGTGCTTTCCTTTATAATGTGCTGGTGAAGCAAACACTTAAATTAGGTAAGATAAGGTAGATTGGACAGTTCACAGCCCAGATCATTGAACCAGAAATGGGCTCTGTAGAGGAAGGATCGCTGGCACTGAGCAGTCCGGAACCTTGGGATTAGGAAATGCTCAGTTTCGGAGGTCCGAGTGTGACGAGTCTTGATAGATTTGGTTAAGAGGCAGTTGATGCCTGTTGGCAGGACTCCAGGTAGCACCTCTTTGCCAAGTTGGCACAATTGGTACTTGATCCTATCATTTAGTTGGAGCCATCCAGTCTTAGCATAGAGATTGCACATGTGGGTGAGGTGAGCAGCACCAGTGATTTGTCTACAGACTGTTTAGGGCAGTATTCAGCCTTTTGAGTGATACGGCTGAGGCAGCTCCGTATATTACTAGGCCGTAATCAATGATGGACAGTACCAAACTGTAAATAATGAGTTTAACTGCTTCCAGGGTCAGACTCCTTTTGTGCCTATACAGTAGACCTATTCTAGTATTAACATTCATGGATCAACTATGGGAGTGCCGTCAAGGTTTAGCATTGTGGGGTATACCTTCGGTTCTTTGCCAGTGGATATCATGGATGTTTGACCAAAATGTCCTAACGTCACCCCATGAGTTTGACAGCAGATCTCTGTGGTGCTTACTTTTCGCATGACGAATTGCCTGCGCACAGGCATTTCTTGCTGCTTTATAAGCCTGTAGATCCTGCTGCTTACTGGATGCTTTTGTTCGGTACCATAGATGGTCTCATTGATTCATACTGTTTATGAGTTCAGGTGAGATCCAGGAATTAATTGTTCCACGTACCTTCATTTTTTTTTTAAAGGGGGCATGTATATCACAGGCCATGTTGAAGACCTTAATGAAGTGCTCCAGCACTGTATTAATATCATCAACAGAGTCCAGTAGGGATCAGTCTTGTGATTGGAGTTGATGCTTTAAGAGGTCCAGATGCCCACACTTTAGCATTTTGTTGTAGATAGTTAGGTGTGGTGGAGCATGGAATTTGTTGGATCAGCTACAGATATGGGAGTGGTCACTACTGGAGTCAGGGTGTACCATTACATTGGAGATGTGATCAGAGTGCTTTGAAATAATCCAGTCAATGGTGGTGCTAGTCCCAGATTTATAATTTATTCTGGTAGGTGAGCTGATGAGTGAGGTGTAAGGCCACTAAAGTGTCATTTATAGTTCCATTGATTGGTGACGGCCAGTTTATATTAAAGTTGCCCATTATAATCATCTCAGTGAGATACTTTTGTGCATGGAGATAATCCAGAACAATGTGGAGACCAGCGGTTGGGTCTTTTGGGGGTATGTAGACAAAGAGTACAGTAAGGGCTTTGTGGTGTGCCCCTAGCAGCACTTTTATTGCTAGTGCCTGGGCAGAGCATCCAAGGTCAATCCCTGGCAAGGCCAGCCCTTTAATGGAGTTTTTTAAATATATAGCACAGCTGCTACCACGTTTAGAAGATCTATCCAGCCTAAAAATAGAATAGAACAAAAGAAAACTCAGACTACGCTCAATGTGCAAGGGGTGCGCTTACAAACGGGCAGCTACCCGAGATTACAGCAAACAATTCAAAATATTGTTGCACTCCTCTGAACTGCACAGAAAAACCACAGGACAACGAAATTTAAACAACTAATGTTGTATTGTATAAATCCACCTAGTGAGAGCCCCTAACACCTTGGCTTAGTGCCTTCAAGGGGGCGTTTACATCCTGGTTATCAGTGCACATTTAAATACATACAAAACTATGACATCACATTAGAAAAAAGAATCACCTGTTAATTAAAAAGACTATCATTACAAAACTTATCTGTGTGTTCTATTTCATTTCACTCATTTTACACATCATATGCATCACACCATTAGTAAGAGTAATGAACAAAAACATCTCTCTTTTGGTGGAGCAGTGGCACAATGTAGAGTACTAAGTCACTTCTCTTGTTGACTTCTATATTTGGCTATAATACTTATATTCCATTAATATATAAACAGGTTCTCCATAGTTGGGATACACCGAAGTCGGTATTTATTTACAGGGTAAATAAGGAGCAACCAGAAGACAACTTTTCCATTCACAGATAATTCAGAATTTTACTTACTACCTAGTCTCAAGATATCACAGGAAAAGCGAGAAAGAGAGGGTCAGTTTGTTTATGAGGTCTGTCCAGGACCTTTGCATTTAAAACATGATGCATGAGCTCATGCTGGCCATCTGTACCAGAAAGTTATTTTACACAAGTACTTGAAACAAAAAAAAATATATATTTTTTAGTATAAAGCACTATATTGTAAAAACAAATTTTACACACCACTATTTAATGATTCTTAGCTGTAATAAATTATTTTCCTTTCCTATGTTTTCAAAAAAGGTTTTTAAGTCCCATCTTTCATTCAGGCCTATGGGATTCACTGTTTCAGCTCTGAATATCCAAGAACTCTCCTTTTGTAAGAACAAATTAAATATGTCTCCCCCCCGCCGAGGGCATTTTATTTGTTCTATCCCCATAGGTCAGAAACCTGCAAGATCAGATTGATGCTCATGAAAAAAAAATGTCTCCATACTGGTGTATCCAGTTTCTTATTTAAAATAGATTGTACATGCTCTTGTATTCGTTCTTTTAGTGGTCTCACTGCCTTACCTATATAATGATTGTTACAGCTACACCAAAGAATATATACTAGAAATGTTGTGGTACATGAAATAAAATCATGTATCTCAATTTGTGTGCCATTTGGGTAGTGTCAGTTCATTACCGGTGACCATGTATTGGCACACATTACATCTCTTGCATTTGTGGTTGCCCACTGGTTTACTTGGTAGCCATGTGTTCGTGGGTGTTTCTTTTTTGAAAAACTGGCTTCTAACCAGTTTCTCTTTTAGATTTGCAGTCCTTGTAAAAGTGACCCTAGGTGTTTCTGGTAGTATTTATTTTAGCTTTTGGTCTCCTTTTAGGATATCCCAACATCTCCAAACAACATTTCCTACTTGCCCAGATACTTTATTATCTTCTAATGAACATTTATACAGTACAACATTAGTTGTTTAAATTTCGTTGTCCTGTGGTTTTTCTGTGCAGATCAGAGGAGCGCTACAATATTTTGAATTGTTTGCTAAAAATAGAATATCCTGGTAGAGCAACCGCTGCATCCGGAATTTTGGGGGAACAACCAGGTTTCAACGATTGATAGTGTGTCAGGGTTGTGCAGTGACACCCAGACTTTGAGGATGTCAGTTTTATTCAGGAGACTACAGATGTTGATTGTGGCTAGGTTAATGGAGCCATGTTTAGGAGGATCATTGTTTAGAGTTTTGCCTGTTGGTCCTGGATTGGGGTGGATATTGCCCTACAGCATCAGTAGCATGAGGGCTATCCTAATGAGGTGCATCCATTGTAGTTTGGTCAAGCACCTAGTATACCTTCTGAAACAGAGGCATTGTTTCTTTTTCCTTCTCAGAAAAAGGGGGATTTAGAGATCCAGGTGGATATAGTTACAGACACACTTGCTATTGTTTGACCAGTCACAAGGTCATAGGCGTAAATAGAAAGGAGACCAAGGCCCATTGTTGAGGTTAAAAAAGTTTCCAGTTGTACAGCCAATATTGTAGTTGGGGCTGTTGCCCAGATCATTGATGGGATGTTTTACTGTATTTGAGGGCGGACATCCTGAGTAGCTAAGAAATAAAGGATGAGCAAAAGGGGAAGGACATTTAGTGTGTGTGCACATTATAGTCAGAAACCGCAGGGGCTTGGTGCTAGGAGAGAGGGCTGACAGGGAGCAGGTCTAACCCAAACTCTGTACAGTAACCCATTAAATTTTTTAAACATTAGTGCACCCTGTTTTGGTTTCACCCCAGCTGCTTAAAATAACCTCGGAGAGAAACATTAGCTTGTTCTGAAAGAAAATCGCAATCAGTGATCAGTTTAGCTTCAGCATTTTCATATGTTTAACCCCTTATGTCCATCAGTCATTTGTTGCCCCTGTTTCTTAAGGCATAGTCTTTCTTTTCTGGATTTCCGGATCTTGGAGCTGTGCTTAAACAAGTCTGAATCAAAGTCATTGAAAGGAAAAGTGTCCCCACCATTTGAGATTTTCTTTGCCTGAGCTCTTGTTACCACTGCTGCTGAAACTGCAGGGTTCAGTTCCTCTGAGATTAACTCAGTAAATCCTGGACAGTCATTTTCAATAATAATGGGTGTAGGTAACTTAGGTACTACCCCCACTTTCATTTGGTGCAACACACCCTTAATGGTCAGAGTCACTTGAGTGGTGGGATAGTATCGAGTGTCCCCGTGGATGCAGATGACACCAGTACCTGGTCCTTTTGCACAGAGTTTTCCCAGCACCTCAGCATGCATTAGGGTCTGTCTGCTTCCCAAATCAGTGAGTTCCTTTACAGTCTTATCCCCCACCTTCACATCTGTTAAATACTTGCCCCAATTTGCCAAGGACAAATCTGCTCTAGTGTCACTCTTCTTACCGCAATTTCTTGCAATAGTCTTGCAATATGATCTGGCTTATTACAGTTATAGCAAATAACGTCTTTGGGTGCAGATTTGTTACTCCCACCAGAGTTCTTATCAGACTTGGAGTTTAAATGGGAAAAAGAGTGTCTTACCGGTGCTTGGCTGTTACCTCGCTGTTGTGGCGTCTGTCCATCTGATAGTCCTCAGCCAAAGAAACTGCCTTTTCCCCACTTTCTGGTCGATATTCCTTTACCTAAAGCTGCACATCTGTAGGCAGGATGTTGAATTGCTCTGTGGCAAGTGTTTTGATGATCTGTGGGACTGTTTTGCCCTCTGATTGTAGCCATTTTATCAGGAGTTCTCCGAGTCTGGTGAAGGTTTCTCGAGGATTGTCAACTGAGTTTACTCCAGAAATCGAAATCTCTGCCTGTAGGTCTCTCCTGAGATGTCATACATTTTCAGGATTTCGTATGTCGCCAGGTCATAGTTTTCTAACTGTGCAGTGTTCATATTGTTGTAGGCAAGTTGGGCTTTCCTTGTCAGGTAGGGTACCAGTCTGTCCATTGCTGCTTTGGCCATTGGCAGACTGTGTCAGCTCTTTCAGAAGTTGTCAGGTATGCCTTGATATTATCTGAGGGACACAACTTTGTAAGTTTAATGGCTTTTAAGTTGCTTGTGTTTTGTTGCTCGTCTGGATCTGTGCCAGATCCTCTGCCTTTGATAGCTTGCAAGGCATCCAGCCATCGCTGCTCCTGTCACTGCATCTCTTCTGTCCTCTGCTGCTCCTGTCGCTGCATCTCTTCTCACATCTGCTGCTTCTCTTCTCTCCTCTATTCCTCCATCTCTTTTTGTTGTATAGCCCACCATTTGAAAGAGCCAGGCAGGCTTTCAGGTTCTGTCACTGCCTGTTCTTTTTCCACAACTTGTGCTGGCTGTACAGTCTCAGGTTGGACTTCTGTCTCTGCTAGTTTGGCTGCCATTTTCCTGGTAACCACTCATGGAGTTGCTGCTGCAGAATCCATACCTTTCTCTATGCTTCCCTGGTACTAGGTCCAGTACCCACGCACAAAACTCCTGGCTTAGAGTATACGTAGCGTAAATACCACTTAGGCTGACACCATCTGTCATTGAGGCACAAGTCAGGAAGCATAGGAAAAACCAGGAGCAGTTGTGGAATTCATAAAAAGTGTTTATTAGTACTAGCAGTAACATAAAAAAAAATTGTTCAGCGTAACTATTTACAAAGGCAGAATAAACAAAGATCCATCTGAGCTTTCCTTCAATCTCTGTGTCTCACAAAACATTGCAGCTGTCTCCCTTATTAAGTCTTTGCAACCCCTCTTCTTAACAGGTATGCTATTTTTTTTTTTCTGAAATGTTCTTGTCAATTTCAGGCAGATGCAGCAAGAACACAATGTCCCAGAACTGAGGGCCCCTTTTCCACAGCTTCTGAAAAAGGGCTTAAAAACTGCTCTCAGGTTAACCCCTTGAGTTCTGGTTAGCTTTCTGCAATCGTCTAAAACTATAATTGTATACATTTCAACAGTGATACTATATAATTTCTAACAAAGGGATCACAATATCTGTTACATTTCCACATATGATTTACATATGTTTTTATACCAGCAGATATGCAAGGGAGGAAAAAGACAGAAACAGCAGGGAAAGGCTGAGAGACAGTGAGAAGCAGAGAATAGCGAGACTGTAGGGGTGATCAAATCCTAGGTCTCACGGGAAAATATGGTTGCGCAACCAGACAGACAAGAGACAGGAAAGGAAAGAAAAAACAGATCCTTACATTCAAACTCTCCATAACAACTGGGACAGGACCCTAGTCAACCCTGTCACATATGTTCAGCCCGTTTTAAGAAGCCCAGACTTTGAGAAACAGTTTTTGTTACAGATGCATCAGAGGTAGGCCTAAGTCAGCACATAGATGGGAAAGAACATCCTATTCTATACATATGTAGGAAATTGCACAACGGAGAGAAGAGGTATTCCACCATTGAAAAGGAATGCATTGCAGCAAAGTGGGCCTTGGAGTCCCTTAAGGTTTTACTTACTAGGAATTGACTTTGTACTTGTAAAAGATCACAATCTTCTCTGTTGGCTTAACCAAACGAAGGATACAAATTCCAGAAATCACATGGTCGTACCTGGCACTACAGCCATTTAAATTCAAGGTGATACACATCTGGAAAAGAGAATGTCAGTGATGATTTTCTGTCTAGATATGGATCAGGAATTGAGAAGGTTGAGAAACAAAAATGTGAGAGTTTAAATTTCGCTGTTTGCTATATTGCCTATACACTGAACTGTAAAGGTTACAAGCTAATGCTAGACGGGAATTTACTATAACATTTTGGAAACCTGTTTTTGTAAAACAAGTTCCCCCTTAAAGAGGGGGGTATGTGACAGGGTTGACTAAGGCCCTGCTCCATTTGTTGTGCAGAAAGAGTTTAGGCGCGGGGGTCTGTCCTGTCCTTCTTTTCTGTCTCTTGTCTGTCTGGTTGCGCAACCAAATTTTCTTGTGAGACCTAGGAACTGATCACTTTGACAGTTTTGCAATTTTCCGCCTCTCGCTATCTCTGTGCCATCCCTTGCTCTTCTGTCTTCTTCCTCCTGCATATCTGTGGGTTTAAAAAATATATGTGAATCTCTGTGTAAAACTTTGTGATATTGGGATCCCTTTGTTTAAAACTGTATATAGTTATACTGTTGAAATGATTGAAAAAAGCTATTTGCAAAAAGTTATCTGGAACTCAAGGGGTTAACTTGAGAAGCTGGTTTGCAAACTCTCTGAGATGCTGGCAACAGCCGGTCAGGTCTGGGTCACATTGTACTGTTTTGCTGCACCTGCAAGGAATGAAACTTACAAAAACATTCTGTGAGAAGCAGGCTCTCTTAACGAGCTCCCTGCAAAGACTTGTTATAAAAACAGCAGCAGTGTTTTGCAAGAGAGAGAATAAGATTTGAAACTGAGAAGAAACACTCAGAGGGAGGACTATTTTCTTTGTAAATAGTTATACTGAACACGTTTTTATTTTTATTTTGTTATTAAGAAAAATAAAACACTATTTGCGAATTTTGAAACTTCTCCTGGTTTTCCTATGCTTCCTGACCTGTGCCTCAACTACACAGCCAGGGCTCCCAAGAAGCCCAGGTGTAGGAGCAGTGGTGCCGCTCAGGCAGCTGGTGCCAGGCCAGCTTCCCCTCTAAGGCTGCCCAGTGACTGCTTGTGGGGTAGTCTACTTCCCACCCATTCATTCCTTGCCACAGCTCCCAGTGGGTGGTTGGCTTCACCATTTCTGTCACAACTGGTGCACCAGCACCTCGGACAAATGGGTGCTAGAAGTGGTAGGCAGCATATTACCTCTTGACTTCAAGGCTGTCCCGCTGTACAAGAGTCCATGATATCACAGGACATGTTGTCCACCCTCAGGGAGGACATTGCATGTTCCCGACACCACGGCCGGTCAAGTCTTCGTATTCAGGTACTTCCTGGTCCCCAAACAGGTGGGTGTCTGGCATCCTATACTGGATCTTCACGATCTCAGTCAGTTCTGAGGAAGCGCAAGTTCTGGATGGTCACTCTGAACCAAATCATCTCATCTCTGGTGCAGGATATGTGGTTCTGCTCTCTGGACCTTCAGGACCCCTTCTACCACATTCCAGTCCATCTGTCCCACTGATGGTACCTCTGGATCTTTGCAGAAGGAGGTTCTTTGTGAGTTCTGGGTCATGCCTTTCTGCATATCCTTGACCCCAGGGTCTTCAGCAAGTGTATTGCAGGGGTGGCAGCATTCCTGTGGCCCTGGGGAGTTTGGGTCTACCCGTACTTGGAAGACTGGCTGATAGCCAGGCTGTCCAAAGAGGCAGTGGAGTGGTCCAGGGACCAGGACTTCCAGACCTACAGAGACTTGGGGCTTCTGGTCAACTTGACCAAGGGCAAACTCAACCCCTCACAGGTGATTCACTTTATCAGGGTGAAGCTAGGCTCCCTCTGAGCCAAGGCCTGCAGTCTGGGCATCAGATCTGTTGTCCTTTGCCCAACCATTTCATGTTGGGCACTCTTGTCCTGTGACAGCTGGGGTACGTGGCATCCTGCACCAGCATGGTCCAGTGAGCCCGATGGAGGATGCGCCACCTGCAGTGGGAGCTGGCCCACCAGTGGTCTCAGCACCTAGGTCACCTGAACCAGCCAGTAATGGTGACCCAGCCGATGTGGGATGCCATCCAGTGGTGGTTCATTTCTGAACATCTGGAGGAAGGAGTCTTGTTTGTCCACCCATAGCCGACCATCACCTTGACAGCCGATGTGTCTCTGGTGGGTTGGGGAGCGCACCTGGGTGACCACAGGGCCCACAGGTTCTGGACCCCTAGGGAGTCTCGTTTATCACATTAATTTGCTGGAGAACCATGTACTGCACCTTACTCTGATGGAATTCGCTCCTTTTGTCCAGGGTCAGGTCATGCAGATCCAAAAGGACAGTACCATGACCATGTACCAGCTGAACAAGCAGGGTGGAGTGGACTCCCTTCCCTTGTGTCATGAGGCCTCCGCACCTGGACCTTAGTGCTCAGCTTGGATGCCAGTCTCCTGGCGATTCATTTAGCTGGAGCCACCAACCAGCTTATGGATGCCCTCAGCCAGGTGGGCGAGGCATCTCATGAGTGGTCCCTGCATCAGGAGGTGGTGAACTACCTGATCTCTCAGTGTGGCACTCCTGTGGTCAACCTGTTTGCCTCCTGGGGGAACACCAAGCTGATGCTGTTTTGTGCCTGCCCCACATTGTGGGACCCTAGTGGGGGATTCCTTCACAATGCTCTGGACCTCAGGCTTCCTTTATGCCTTCCCTCCTTTTACTCTGAGCCACAGAGTATTGGTCAAGGTGAGGAGAGACAAGGCGATGATGATATTGGTGGCCCCAGAATGGCCATGCCAGTTTTGGTACCCAGATCTCCTCAGCTTCAGAAGCAGGCCTCCATGGTGATTGTCCCTACACCCAGACCTGCTAAGGTCTTGCATCCAGTCCTTCAGTCCCTGCACCTGACAGCCTGGTTCCTGAGTGGCTAGAGTTCCAGGCTTTGGGTCTCTCCAACACAGTTCTCCTCATTGTGGAGGCCTCCGGAAGCAGCCGACCTGTCGGTGCTATGCCTTCAAATGGAAAAGGTTTTCCATTTGATGCCAGGGCAGGGAGCTGTACTCCCTATCCTGCCCTTTGGCTAGCATTCTGGATCACCTATGGTTCCTCTCTGTCAGGCCTGAGGTTGATGACCTTCACGGTGCACCTGGCAGTCATCTCTGCATACCGGGCACGGGCTGGTATGCTGATGGTGGTGCAGAAGAAGGTGGTCAGGTGTTTTTTCAGAGGTCTTGACCACCGGTCCCCGCTGCTGCGTGAACCACCACTGCCGTGGGAGTTCTTGCTGGTAAGTCATTCGAACTGATGCAGGGGTGTGGCATGTCACAGCTGTCATGGAAGATTGCCTTCTTGGTGGCTATCACCTCCGCCAGAAGGATCAGCGAGTTCCAGGTGCTTCCGGTGGAGTCTCCTTATCTGGTGCTCCACAAGGACAAGAGTGTCGTTCGTTCCCCTTGAAGTTCCTCACGAAGGTTGTGTCGAAGTTTAACTTTTTTTTTTTTTTGTAAATTCTGTTTGTGGGCTCCGGAGGACCAGGGCATGTCTGAGGTGCCCACTCAGCTGTCACCTCTACTCCCCGCCTGAGACCATCCTCCTCTGGGAGCAAGATTGCTGAGCATCCCCTACCCAGGACCTTCCAGCCCCCCCCACCCGATCAGCCCCTGCCCCACCTACCTGGTGGACTTTCTGACATTAGAGGGTCAGTCCTGGTCAAGAGGCTCATGAGAGCCAGTGGAGGGATGGTCCGGCATTGGGGATGTGGGCTAGGTCCCTGGAGCCCTCATCGTGTCCCTGGTGCTCTGGGGTATTTTTCAATTATGGTTTCCCCCTGGAGTGCAGCTATGCAGTGACGTCCGGGCACTGATGTGCCGACGTCTGCCGACGCTCCACCCCCCTAGTTATGGCACTGCTTGTTCCCTGCTAAGCCCCTGATCTCCATCAGGAGCCGCTAGGTAGTGGCATGAGTCCCGGATCACACCCTGAGAAGGGAAAGCAGTCCTCCAGACGCTCAATCCCTTCTCTCCCCTGCAGACCCCCAGCGGACTAAGTCCATTCCCGAACCCGGGTCGCTGGCATGGTGCGAGGTGTGGCATCCAGCGCCTCAACCCTCAGCACCTCCGGGTTGGCTTCGAAGTGTCACCTTAACCAAGTGATTAACCTCCTGGTGTATTTCACCATTCTGACCTCAGAAGCCGAGCACAGGCTCCATACTTTGTAACCTTTGTTAAGGTTGGCAAGCAATGTGACAAGGCAGTAGGGAGGGCTGGGGGGATACTGGGATGTATAGGGAGAGGCATCACTAGCAGAAAACAGGAAGTTGTTATCCCTCTGTACAGACAGTTGGTGAGACCCCATCTGGAGTACTGCATCCAGTTCTGGAGACCTCACTTCCGTAAGGACATAGACAGGATGGAGGCGGTCCAGAGGAGGGCAAATAAAATGGTGCAGGGTCTGCAAGAGAAGCCATATGAGGAGAGACTAAAGGAGCTTAATATGTGCACCTTTGAGGAAAGGAGGGAGAGAGGGGACATGATAGAAACTTTTAAGTACCTCAGTGGTATCAACAAAGTCCAAGAGGGTAGCATATTTCAGAAAAAAAGAGATGTGCAAGAACAAGGGGACACAATTTGAAGACAGAGGGGGGTGGCTCAGGGGCAATGTGAGGAAGTATTTTTTCACAGAGATGGTGGTGGATGCATAGAACAGCCTTCCTGAGGAGGTTGTGGGGTCTAAAACCGTGGGAGAATTCAAGGATGCATTTTTTTTTTTCCGCACCTCGAGAAGGGGGTGGGGGGATGCATGGGACAGACATAAGGCAGTTTTTGTTGGGGGCAGAAAGAAATAGGCTGTTGGTTAACTAGGATTTGCAGCTTATCCAGTAGGTAGGGAAATGGGCATACTAGGTGGGCCAGGCAGTCCTTATCTGCCGTCAAAGTCTGTGTTTCTGTTTCTACTATAGAGTGCGCACGGCTGGAGTTCGGGAGAGGTTCGCCAACTGTGCTGAAGCCACGCCTGACAGAAAATGGATTATTGACAGGTGGACTGTCTCCTGCATCAATCTCTGTTACAGGTTGGCTGGTACGGAGCCTCCTATAAGGCTCAGAGCTCATTCCACCAGACGTACTACAACCTTAGTAACTGCTCCCAGAGACATCTATATCCAGGATTCTGCAGGGCTGCTTCCTGGAAGTCAGCACACACCTTCATTTCCCACTACCACATCAACCATGAATCATGCTAGGATGCTAGATCTCCTTCTCTGTGTCAGTCTTCATCATTCATCACTATGATGGATATCTGGCCAGAGCCAGGACCCCACGGGAGCCCCTTTTTTGAGGTGGTCGACGAAGGGGTGTTACCACCCTCAAGACCAACGTGTTATGTGGCGCTCACGGGTTGACCATTATCTGTTGTCGACTCCGCCTTAGCTCCAGTTCTTCTCCTGCCGTCGAGTAAGGACCTCATGGGAAGCCTCAAGATTTCTACTGCACAGTGCGCCTACTTCATCGCTAGTAGCTGCCATCATGAGTGTTGTCGTATTCACCTCAGTTCTGTTTGCCCCTGCTCGGCGCCGCTTCAGAGCTCCCGGTAAGATTCATCCTTTTTCTTTTAGCGACGCTGAGTACTTGTTTTGTTTAATTTTCCATCCAGTCATGTATCGTCCCGGGGACAAGAAAAAGAAGTCGAAAGCAAGATGATCCCGTATGCGTTGGTGTTCCTGCGGCCGTCTTTACTCCATAACGGACCAGCATGACCAGTGCTTCTCTTGCCTAGGCTCAGGCCATTATTTGGATCATTACGACCCCTGCTTTTCAGTGGCTTGCCAAGTCCTGGAAATGCACACATTCAAAGTCGGACATGCTCCACTGACTTTTGGAGGGCAGGCTCACAGTTGGCGGGCCAAGGTAAGGACTCTCTGCCCTTCTGGGTCCTCTCCTGCTCCTATACGGCCTGTGAAGCAGGGGGCCTTCGCCATTCTTAGCCTTGCCACAGTGGGGGTCCCTCCCAGGGTGCAGGAGGCCCAGTGTGGCCCTCTTAGGGGTCAGGCAGGAGGCACCATTCTGGCAGTTGCTTCCGCGGAAGAGAAGGCTCCCACAGTATCGAGCTCTGGGGCCCAAGGGCCCGGGCCAGCACTGTCCTCGACACTGTCTGTTGGCACCACCTTTGGCTCCGGTGTCACTTGCGGTACCAGGGGCCCAGGCAGTGCTGGGTGGTCCTTCGGTGCCACTTCTGACTCTGGTGCTGTTCCCAGTGCCGGGGATGGGAGCGGCGCTGTCAGCAGCGCAGGACTTGTTCTTGGTGCCACCCCTGTCTCCGGTGCTGTCTCAGTCTGTGGCACTATTCGCGGCGCCAGGGCCGCCTTCGACTCCGTTGATGTTTATGGCACTAGGGAGGGGGGGTCAGCGTTGGTCACGGTGCTGGGGCTGGAGGTGGCACAGCTTGCAGCCCCGGACTGGGTGGGATCATGGAATGGTCTGGATTCGGGCCTCTCAGTCCTCCTCCTTGGAGGAGGACTTGAGGTCTCACCCGGACTGGCTCCCGGATTCCTCTGGATCCTCTGATCCTTCTGAGTCCAGCACCTCTGCCCCCACTCAGTCTCCTTTGGTTGGCCGGGCAGATTCTGTTGCTTCTGGGGTCAGTGGGACTGACCAGTCTGCGGGTGCCCAGGTGGTAGCTGCAGTGCAACCTGGGACCACTGATGTGTCTGTTTCTTCACGTGGGATGCCTTCTTCGATGACCCTAGCTAGTCCACGTTTGTGACAGACCAGAGCGTCCCAGGAAGGGGAGGGTGCTGTGCCTTCGTCTGTTTCCTAGGGGTCAACTGGAGGTTGCCAGTTGCCTAGGCTGGTGGTTGTGAGGAAGAGGGCCCTTTCAGATTCAGAGGGGTGGAGTGGCCAGGGCTTGGCACATCAGCCTCTCTCTCTCTCTCTCTCTGGGACCCGCCCGGGTTCATGGAGGAGTCATAGTGCGGATCCTCGCTCCTCCCCCAGAGGCTCTTTGAGATGGACTTCTGCTTTTGAGGTCAGGGGCCGTTCTTCTGGACTTGCATGGTCCCAGTCACCTCACAGGGGGATTTCTTCCAGGCACAACTTAGACCATTCTGGTCTGGTTGAGCAGCCGTCTGCTGGGACCCCCTGGGCTGCTCCTCTTTTGAGGTTTCCCATCAGATCCCCCTGCCCAGGCAGAGGCAGTGCCCCTTCTCAGAGGAACTTGGCACCATTGCCTCTGTCAATCCCTCCTGGGGATCTCTAGCTCTACGGGGCCTCTCACCTGGGAACAGTTTAGAGCCATGGCTGAGTATTTCCCTACCTACTGTAGGGCTGTGGACCAACAGATGTTTCACCAACCCCCTGCTCCGCCTGACCCTGCATCTCCAAGCTCGTTGGCCTCCTTATCTTCCTTCTTTGAAGGAGGGAGTCATCAGTCCACCTTTCCCCAGCTGCTGATTTGTCTGCATATCAGTTCTTCCTGTCGAGGTTGCTCGACTAGTGCAACATTTCCTCCCCTGGAGAGTGCAGTCCAGACCGGGTCGCATGCACCTTTTTAGGTGAGTTCAGTGCGGAAGACCTTCTGGTCCCCGCCTGGCATGTTCCTTTTCAGGAAGTGTCGATCCAGGTCTGGCAACGTCCCTATTTCCAAGCTTCAGCCCCAAGGGACCATCACCTCAGGTACTGCACCCCCTGGGGTCTCCAGGAACTCTGCCTCACCCCCCCCCTCGGGCGTAACTCTTCTGGTTACCCATTCTGGGCATAGATGCCCAAACTGTGACCAGCCCCCAGATTATGACTCTTTGGCGTTTGATTTTTGGGGCAGGAGGACATTCTCCTCAGCACAGCTTCTGTTCTGCGTTGCAGCTCATCAGGCCCACCATGCTGCCTATAACAGGTAGTTGTAGTCGAGGCTAGGTCAGGTCCTAGCTTCTTTGCCTGATGCAGAGGTAACCAGACAAGCCATGGCCCTCTCTGCACAAGGCCTGGAGCTAGCAAGGCACCAAGCAAGGCATCTTACGATGCCAGTGAGGTGGCCTCCAGGCTAGTGGAGACAGTGATCTGCATTAGGCGGTCGGCATGGCTTCATCTATTCTGGTTGTCACCCCAGGCCCAGCCTAGGGTGACCTCCTCCACCTTCTGGAGAACCAACCTTTTCTCCCGTACGGTGAGACAGAATTTGCAGGTGCCGTCCCTCTTCTCCAGAGAGAGATCCCAAGCCACCCTGACCAGTCCCAGGTCTAGCCAAGTCTGCAAGGGTTCTCTCCTCTAGAGTTACCCCACTGGAGGCTAAGGGACTCTGTCCCTTAGGGAGGTGCTGGGCCCACTTCGGGGGTGGGCTCGGTACTCATCATAGTGATGAATGGTGACGACTGACAGAGAGGATATAAAAATTACGTATCTACTGTAATTCTTAATCTTTCTGTGTATCTTCACCATTCATCACTAAATCCCACCCTCCTTCCCCCTGGGGTCTCTGGGCAATCCTACTCCTTCTGTGTCTCTCTTGCATTCCAGCACCTTTCCTCTTCCTCCTGTCCTTTGTAGTTAGGAGAGGGAGGACCTTGGAGACATACGGGGAGGAGTTTTTTGCTTGTGTGGTCTCTTCTCTCTCTCCCCTTCCCCTGCCTCTTAAAGTTCAGCTCGTTGCCGCCCCCCCCCCGGGTTTCCGAGATGGGGAGAGAGATGTGGGACCCCTGAGTACCCTCTCAGCAATCCCCCTTATTTTATTATTGCAGATCTTGTTCTCAAAGTAAGGTTCTATTATACCCTCCTCCAGGGGGAACTGCTAGGTAGTCTGCATATAGTCAGGATACAGCAAGACTTCAGGTTGTTTGAAGAAAAAATTACTTAGAATAGTAATGTTTCTTCTAATGGAGTCTTGCTGTATTCTGACCTCTCTCCCTGCTTGCCTACCCTCTCAGAACCTAGTCTTTTGGGACGTGGGTTGGTAGGTACAGTGTTGCACCCCAGAGGTGTACCTTTGTACCCCTCCTGGCCAGGTGGGGTTTCTTTGCTTTTTTGTTATTGATATTGTATTTTTCACTATCTACATATGGTGGTTCTTGGGTTCTCGACTTGAGTCTTTTTGGACCCAAGCATTTGTTGCCTATGGCTTAAAATTTTAAAACAATTTCTAGAGCTATTAGTTAGTATAGTGCTCGTAAGAATCTGATGGTTACACTGATGTGTACCAGAGACAGAGGTTTGAAAACCGAGCTCGAGCTCAACGTTCTATGCTTCTGCATAGAGTTAACCCTTTCCTCTCCGGAGCAGTTCAAGTGCTGGGGCTAACTGCATATTGTCAGAATACAGCAAGACTCCATTAGAAGAAACAACATTGCTATGGTAAGTAATTATTTCTTCTGGGCCTAGTCCTAAGCCATTAGTATCTGCGTCATCATCCAGGGGTTCTTCTTGGCCTGGTGCCGGCCACAGTGCCACCTCTCCTCTGTCTCACGATTCCGCTCACGGTGCCAGGAATTGTCCCAGTTCTGGTGCTGGGTTGGGTTCCGATGGCATTTCTGGTGCTGGGTGGGGTTCCAGTGCTGCTTCTGACTCTGTTGCCACTCATGGTGCCAGCTCCCCCTTGCTCCAGGTTCGTACTGATACTGATGTCCTTAGGCCTAGCCCAAGGGGCAGAGTCCATTCAGGTGAGGTGGGGACTGGTAGGTCCCAGATGATGCCATGCTCCACATCTAGAGTGGCTGGTGGCTTTGGCAGGAGCCGGAGTGTTGATTTGGGCTCACTAGGCCCCCCTCCCCCGAACCATCTGAGCCTGCGGTAGGTGCCATCCTGTGGGACCACTGGTTCCACCTAATGGCACCATCTGGATCGACCATCTATGGTTGAGCATTCATGGGTGGAGGAGATGCACAGCCCCTCCCCTCTGGTGAGGTCGCCTGTTAGCTCTCATAGCTCTGTCCGAGGGCTTGGCCTGGTCTGTCCTGACCCACCCCCCCCTCCACCTAGCCCCCCTCCTCTCCAAGGCATTTTTGGCGTTATGGGACACCTGACCTGGGAACAGTTCAGGGTTTTGGTGAGTGCCTTCCCCACTGAACTGAGAGAACAGGATCAGCCTATCTTCCAACCTGAAACCCCAGCACCGCCACTCTCTGAGCCCAGCTCCTCCTCCTCCTCTTCTTCTTCATCTTTCTCCACTAAGGAAGAGGACTGCTTCTCCGATGCTGAGTACACCCATTTCCAGCAGTTCCTTTCAGAGATAAGGGAGCTGTGACTGTCCCATTTTTCTGGCTGCAGTCCTGCATGCCTGACGCTCTCCATCCTTGGAGATAGTACAGTCATGACTCCACAGTCATACCTCCGTGGCCTAGGCCTTTTGCAGAGGCATCAAGAGACCTTTGTCTTCGCTCCTCTGCCCCTTCTCCAGCCCTGATGGATGTCCATTGCAGGTACTGTGCACCCCTGGGGTCTCCAGGAGCCATGCCACACCCCTCTTCTAGGGTTCAGCTCCTGTACACCCCCTCTGGGCATTGGCGCCCAGTGCACGATCGTCCCCAGTGTCTGACTCAAATGTGTTTGACGCCTGGGGTCATAGAGCCTTCTCAGTGGCGCGCACCATGTTGTGCAGTGCTGCAAACCAGGCACCTGTGGGCAACGCTGGGTGAGCTCCTAGCATCTGTGCCAGATTGTGAGGCAACCAGACAGGCCCATACACCTTTTTGCAAGGGGTCTGGCGCTGGCGTGACACCAGGCAAGAGTGTCCTACAACACCAATGAGGTAGCCTCCAGACTAGTGGGAACTATAGTGTGTATCCTCCTGGTTGTCACCCTTGGCCCGGCTTAGGGTGATCACCTGAAGTTTGCAGGAGATCCACTTCTCCCGCAGAGCCAGGCGTGAGCTTGCGGGGTGCATTCCTGCTCCCAGGCCATGGGAGCGTCCGCCCGAGCCTGACCAGTCTCGGGCCTCATCAGGCCCGTGAAGGGCCCCTGCCTCTCTGTGTCTTCCCCCAAAGGGGGCTGAGGGAACAGCCATTTCCCTCAGGGTTTCCCAACACCGCCTGTGGTGGTAAGCTTGGCACTCAGACCCACCAGTGATGAATGGTGAAGGTTGATTCTTGGCAGATAGGAAAATTACATACACACTGTAATTTTTGATTTTCCTGAATATCTTCACCATTCATCACTGCAAGCCGCCCACCTTGCCCTGCAGTGGCCAGTCTTCTGGGCAGTCGCTCCAAACACACAACAAAAGGGGGCACGTAAGTGGCAAAGCTTCTTGGGGACCTTGTTCTCCACGCCCTCAGGGTCACAAACAAAAAAAAGAAAATAACTTTTTCTTGGGCGTCGTTTTTACCCTAACCCTTTTCCTTTCCTAGACTTCCCTAGGTTGTTTAAAAGGGAAACAAATGAAAGGATGCACTTTTAAGTCCTTGTTATCCCTGTTTCTTCTTCAGCTTTTGAAAAAAAAGAGCGCCACAGAGTGGCAGTGGGCTGAGGAAGCCTTTGTTTTATGTTTTCTCTCCCTCCTCCACCCCCTTCTCTCTTTTCAGTCGGTGGGGATCTATAGTTTGCTGTTTGATAAGCTTTTCTAACCCCAGTAATGCTCAGGATATTCATAACTTTATGCAGTAAGCCTGGAGGGTAGGACTGCTCGGAGAGATGGAACACATGCAGATGAGTAGAATTCTTTGCACGTGGGCATCTTTCAAATACTGCTTCTACCAACTGTGGTGTTCTAACCTCTTCAGATTTTTCTCTCCGCCTGAAAGTCTGATTGCTCTGAGTGGTCGTCTTACTCTTTCGCGTGAAAGAAGATTAAAAATCTTAAAAAACTGAAGTATTTTCTATTTTTTTATTGCCTCTACTCACTGTTAGTGTAAATCTTGTTTATTGCTTAAATTACATATTTTTTCCGGTTCCTCGCGGTTCGGCATAACCGTGGGGAAACCGGGTTAGTTGTTTTAAGTTAATGGGGTTCTCTGATTAAAGTGCCTTGTTTTTGTCTATTATTATTTTAGTTTTTTAGTCTATTTTATTGTTTCTGTAACCGCTTTTTATCGGTTACAGAACCGCTGATCTGGTTCACCTGTCATCTCCTGGGTTCGGTTCCTCCGGTTCCAATCGGTTCCGGAACCGACCGCAAAAAAAAAACAAACAAACTTTTAAATAACCGCACTTTATGCTTTACTTAGCGGTTAGTGTTTCTTCTCGTCTTTAGACATTACCATGTCAGAGACACCCAAAAAGAGAACCGGAGAACCCGGTTTCAAGAATTGTTTAAAATGTGGTGAGGTATTTGCTAAAGCAGACAAGCACACCTTATGTGTGGCTTGTCTGGGATTCGAACATCTGGATCAGGATTGTTAAGTCTGTAAAACTTTTCCAGAAAAAACCGTGGAAAAATGCCGTGAAAGGCTAAACAAAAAATTTCCTAGGGGTCCCTCCGGCTATGACCAGCTGACACCCCAGTCTGCTGTGGCTGAACCCACAAGTTTGCTTACCCCTGCCCCTGATACAGGCGAAAAAGGGGCAAAAAGAGGGAAAGAACCAGCTGACTCCCCGGTTCCCTCAAAGAAGCTCAAAAAAACCAAGCATGCAGAATCCTCCCCTGCTATACCAGGGACTTCTGTGCAGATGCCTGCTATGCCCTCGGCTCAAGACATAGCCCTGGCTTTAAAAATTATCCAGGCATTGCAAAACATTGTTCCCCAGCAGCCTGCCCCTACCCAGGGTCCCCAGGCCAGCAGTGGTGTGTTGCCCTCTTTACAGGAGGAGCAATATTATGAAAAGGAAGATGATCCTTTTCAGGATGATGAACCAATTCCTGCAGCGATATCTCCTGAGCAAGATTTTGGTTCTCCTCCCAGGGTGTCAGAGGATTACTCCTCATAATTTACATTTGTAAGGAGAATGGCAGATGCTCTGGATATTGCTACCACAGAGCAGATTGAGGATGAGGAGGAAATTGAATATTTAAATATGATGGGTTTGACACCCACAAAAGCCCTCCTCTTGCCAGTATACACATTTTTCAAAAAATACACCCTAAAACTTCTACAGACCCTTAATTCTGTTCCTCCTATTGATAGGAGAATAGATAAAAAGTATCAGTTGGACAGGACAGGAGCTGATTTCCTTTTCTCCCCTCCTGAACATCAAGGGGTTATACAGCAGGCAGCCTGCGACAAAGCCAGAGTCCCCCTGTCCTCCCACCCTCTGGACAAGGACTCCAGAAAAATGGATAGCATGGCCAAAAAAGGCTACTTATCAGCCTCTTTGGCCATGAGACAGGCTACTTTTCAAGCTTACGCTGCCCAGTATCAAAAATTCCTGTGGCAGTTGGTACTGGACATGTCCATGAAAGCCCCCTCACCTTTGTCTGAAGATCTGGCTGAAACTGCCAGGTTTGGGCTGTAGGCGGCTAAGTACCAGTTCCAGATGGCTGCTGTTTCTAATGACACTGCAGCCAGATGGATGGCTGACACCGTGGCACAGAGAAGGTTTGCTTGGCTCGGGGCCACTAACCTTACTCAGGAAACTCAATCCAAGGCACTGAATTTTCCTTTAGAGGGAAACTCTCTTTCTAGGGACATGAATGTGTTGATCTTACTTCGAGACACAGCTCTTGCAGCAGGTTACACCATTTGGACTGAAGCCGGCAGGCATCAGGACCCCATGGAAAAATTCTAGCTAGCTGTCTTCGGTAAGGGACCGCCCCCGACGTCGGTCCGCCTCCGACGTCGACGTAGTATATAAGGCGGTCCCGCCCAGATTCTCCAGTTTCGTCACGACTTGCATGTCTCGACCTTCGGTTCAGTTTCTAGCGACGTGTGGTAAAGTGTTTTCCTACAGGAAATTGTTCTCTGCATTCAGTTTCTTCTCTGATGTCCTCACCGACCTCCGGTCACTCCTCAAGTGTGCCTGTGGGAGCAGATCCCTCAAGGATCCGTGACTGCCCATGTCCGTGCCTAGGCCCAGACCACGACACCCGGTCCTGCACCTTTTGCCAGGGTTTCAACAGCAGAACCCGGATCCATCGCCAGAAGGCCCTACAGGCATTCCTGCTAGAGGAGCAACTCAAGTCCATGGCTTCAAAGGGGGATTCTTCGCAGAAGGCCCGCAAGCATGCTGAGAAGCACAGGGAGAAGGCCCCTTCCAGGTCCCCATCTAGGGCCTCCGACTCACGCAGCTCTGGCTCCAGGTCCGACCGCTCTCTCTCCCGGGCCAGCTCTCAGCCTCCCCCCGCTGCGGTGAGAAAATCTTCATCCTCTTCTCAGGTTAAGACTCCCAGGCCTTCCTCGTCTTCCAAGGCCATGGCAAAGTCAGGGGACCACCGCCATCACCGCAAGTCGGATTCCCGCCATTCGGAATCCGATGTCAGGTCTGCTTCCTTGCCGCCTCCTCTCCACCGGAAAACCAAGGAGCTCACCTCACTTAAGAGGCCTATGGACCCGACGCCGGTTCTTCCGACGTCGGCCTCTTGTCACAGGTCCCCAGAGCCGTCGTCCGTCAGAAGACCATCGCCGGCCAGACCAATTCATCACCGGACGCCGGTGGGGGGACCGGTGCCCGCCCCAATTGAGAAGAGAACCCCGATGCCTCCGACCGACGTCGGTCAGGAGACCATCACTGAGGAGGAGTTAACCCAGCCCGAGGACCAGACGGGCGACCCCGGTCCTGTTGAGACTCCCAGGGAACCCTCGCCACAACCCGAGCCCCCTGTGGAGCCGACGCCGGGACCCGACGACCGTCCATCGGCGCCCGGGCCGTCGTTGGGCCTTTCTTTTTCAGAGGTGAAGGAGCTTTTCACTTACTGGTGGGACACCATTAAAAAGGACATGGTCCCCACTCCACCTCCGCTTCCTTCTCCTCCTCCTCCTACACCAGTTGCTCCTCCGGTTCCTGCGCCCCCTTCTCCATTAGGGTCTGCAGGCCGGTTACCTCCTCCCTGGGAGCCTAGGACCCCTCCAAGGGGGAGACCGGACAAAAGGAGACCTCCGTCCAGATCCTCTTCTAGGTCACCCAGCCCAAAGAGACCCAGAAGACGTGGGTCGTTCGCCTTGACGGAGGACACGGATCAGAGTTTTCAACATCCAGATCCCCATCTCCACTCTCCATCCTCTCGGACCCACTGAGCTGCCAAAGTCTCCTCCGGATGACCCTTCATTCTCGGGTATAATGAGACACATCCAAGAGAACATGGGATGGGATGCGAAGAGTTAGAACCCGAGCTACGCCCATGGTATCTTCGACAGAAGGACCCCAAGCCTGTGGTGGTACCACCCTTGGTAGACACTTTCGTGGACGTCACCAAGGCTGCGTGGAAGCGTCCACATTCGCTCCCGGCGATGCCGAAGAAAGCTGACTGCTTGTACAAGGCTCCCAGAGAAGACCAGTACTTGACTCAGCATCCTCAGGCCGACTCTCTGGTCATCACAACCTCTCATGACCGGTCCCAGAGACTGCAACATTTGAGCACCCTGCCACTGGACCCAGAGTCCAAACAGCTGGACGCCATGGGTAGGCGCACGTATGCTTCCGCTACCTGCGCCATCAGATCCCTGAATTATTTGGCCCAATGGTGCAGTTCCAGAATGCACTATGGGAGCAGGGTCTGGATGCGGCTGAGAAATTGCCGGAAGGTGAGCAGAAGGAGGAGATGTTGCAGCTCCTCCGTACGGGTTCGGACGTGGGAACCCAAGTGCTACGAGCCGCGTACGACTCTGCGGACTCCTCGGCCCGAGCAGCAGGCGTATGCCTCCGAGGCACTCTTGGCTCCTTGTCTCCGTTTCACCCGGACGTCCAGAAAAATATCATGGACGCCCATTCGAGGGAGAAGTTTTGTTTGGTAACCCTCAGAGAAGATAATTACCAAACTCCAGAGGCGGGAAAGGCGGTGAGTAGTTTAGGCCATGTACCAACCCAAAGCTTAGTTCCTTTCATAGGAACCAAAGCGATTTAAGTGAGCCGGGCGCCCAGAGACAACAGTCCCCGCCCGCTCCACAACAAAGGGGCTCCGCTTCATAGAGCCCAGGAAACAACCCGCAGGCCGAAGCCAGCATACTCCTAAGCTGGTCCAGCTAGCGGAACCCTCAGCCGCCACAGCCTGACTCCTTCCCGGCCCCCGCCACTCAGGATCAGCGGGATGTCATGGTGGGAGATTAGCATTGTAATTTCCTGCCAGGGTGGCAGACTATAACCACCGACAGGTGGGTTCTGGATTAGTGCATGAAGGCCACTTTATGGAATCATAGGAAAAGCCACCCTTGAGGCCTCCTTTGCTCTCCGGTACCCGGTCAGCACAAAGTCACTGATCAGGCAAGAAGTACTCGCTTCTGCAAGGAGTGATAGAAATGCGTCCCGGAGAACCAGAAGGACGCAGATACTATTCCACTTCTTCCTGGTTCCAAAGAAGACAGAGGGACCTCCGTCTGATTCTGGACCTCAGCGACCTCCAATTTCTAGGTGGTCGCCTACAAAAGATTCCGCATGGTAACTCTTCCGGTCTTATTCCATGCTGAAGCAGGGACGCCTTTTAGCGTCTCTAGATATACAGGATGCTTACCTGCACATCCTATAAGCTCGAGTGCACAAGAGGTTCCTAACTAGGTTTCGGCCATCATCTTCAGTTCCGAGCCCTTCCATTCGGGCAGTCATCGGCACCAGGGTCTTTACCAAATGCATGGCAGTAGTGCCTGGCAGCGTCTCTAAGAGACAGGGCCATTATGTGTTCCGATACAGACGATTGGCTTCTCATGGCGCCTCCAGAGGCGTTATTCTGAGCGATCCAGAGCACCCAGGACCTGTTTACGATCTCTGGGTATCTAATCAACCACGAGAAGTCTCTCCTGGTACCGTCATGAAGCTGCAGTTCATAGAAGCAGTACTGGACACTGTTCAGGGAAGAGCATTTCTTCAAGACGACAAGCGGGCGCATCAGATCCCTCATCAGGAGCTTTAGGTCGAACAAGACCGTCCCAGCAGGTGGGTCACCCGGCTTGTTCCGGACACATGGCTGCGGCCATTCCTACTGTCCCTTTCACAAGGCACCCATAGGATAACTCAGTGGATGCTCAAGGTGCAATGGGACCCAAAGGCAAGACCACATGCAGCATCGGGTCAGAATCACGAACACAGCGATTCGAGACTGGCAGTAAGTAGCTGAGCCAGGGACACTCTCTATGGAAGACATTCGTAGCGCCGTCCCGGGTAATCCTCACCACGGACGCCTCAGGTCTAGGGTGGGGACACACCTGGACAGGTGAAGTCCCAGAGAATGGACCCCTCTGGGCCCATCTCCATATCAGCGTCCTAGAGATGAGGCGGTCCTTTATGCCCTGCAGGCATTTCAGTCAGAGATCCCCCGAGCTCTCCTGCTCCAGACAGGCTAACGGCGGTGATGTAATACCTCAACAAACAGGAGGCACACACTCTTACCACCTTTGCAGGAGGCCATGAGGTGTGGGATTGGAGTAATCCGACACAGGCGCGAACCTGATCACAGTACATGTCCCAGGGTGGACATGACACAGTGCCTAGATGGCTGAGTGGCTCCCAGGCCAGAGTCACAGTAGAACTTCTTCAGGGGTAGCAGAGGATCTGTTCATCGATGGGAACTCCAGATGGACTTTTCACGGCCCCATCCAGCACAAAACTGCCCAATTTTGCTCACAGATCCAGGGCCTGGTGTTTTCTGGGGCAGGTTGTTGTCCCTCTCCTGGGCGGACAGATTCCTCTATCGCTTTCCCTTCCTGTTGATCCAGAGTTCTTCTCAAACCGCGCGGGAGCATGCAACAGTGATCCTGGTGGCCCCTTTCTGGCCCAGACAGATCTGGTTCCTTTGCTAATACAGCTATCCGGGAACCTCCGCTCCCGTTGTCATTCAGCTCCCCATCTCTTGTCTCAGGAGGAGGGTTCATTGGTCCACCGGACTTACGGCTCACTGAACCTGCATGCATGGCTCCTAGAGACACATAGCCATCTTCGCGTCATGGGGTCTGCAAAGAGTTGCGGAGGATTCTTTCTGCAGCCAAGCTAGCATTGACTGCGTATGCCATGAAATGGCGCGTTTTTGTCTATGTGGTCGCATGAAGCAGCCTTGCCCCTTTAGGTTGTCGGTGAAGCGGTGTTAAGTACCTGCTCTCCCTTTTCCGTTCAGGGTCGCCTACTCCTCTATTAAGGTGCACCTCTGTGCCATTTCAGCTTATTTCCCGGTGGGACAGCGCACAGTGGCACAATTAGATGCCTGTCGGGAATTCTTGAGAGGGGTGTTGCATCTTAGGCCACCCATTAAGGACCCAGTGCCTGCATGGGACTTGCTCTTTGTCCTGGAGCAACTCACGCTTTCCCCCTTTGAGCCTGCCACGGATTGCGAGCTGCATTTTCTGTCGTGGAAAACGTTGTTTTTGGTTGCTGTTACATCAGCGAGAAGAGTTTCTGAGCTTCATGCCCTCGTGTGCAAAGAGCCTTATTTAATTTTCCACCGGGACAGAGTATCCCTGAGGACGAATCCCAAATTCTTGCCTAAGGTGGTTCCACACACTCCTCTCAATCAGGATATTGACCTGCCGGTCTAACCCTAATTATTCTAATAGAGGCGCTGCTTCATGCCCTGGATGTTCACCGCAGCTTGAGGTACTACCTGAACAGAACTAAGCAACCTGTAAATAGAGCAACTTTTGTTTTCTTTTACTGAAAGGATGATGGGCCAACCAGTATCCAAACAGTCCCTGTCTCGGCTAGCTTGTCCGGTGCATCTCATACTGTTATGATATCAAACAAAAGCCCTCCCGGATCAGTCGGGGCCATTCCACTAGGGTTGTGGCCACCTCCTTTGCAGCACTTCTCGAAACGCCTCCACTTCTGCAATTTGCAGCCACTGAGCTCTGTACATACCTTTATCAGGCATTATAGCCTGGACATCGCTTCACGGCGAAGAGCGGAAAGCTCGGCCTGGCTGTGCTGAGGGTCTCCTGTTCTAGATTTAGGACCTGGAATGTTCTTTCTAGTTTCCTCTCCAGTGTTTTAGGCTACTGCTTGGGAATGATCTAATGGTGTAACCTGCTGCAAGCTGTGTCTCGAAGTAAGATAGTACAGATTCATGCAGAACTTACCCGTAACAGTAGATCTTCGAGAACAGCTCTTGCAACAAATCTCCGCCCTTCCCCTTGGAGGAGGCATGCAAGCAGCCTTGGCAGGAATTTTACCCTTTTGTCTTCTGACGGTGGATCCTCGGTCTCCCATTTCGATGTCAGCCTGCGGCGGAAGTCTCCGGCGGAGAACTAGAGAATCTCGTAAGGACCGCCCCTTATATATAATCTGACGCTGGAGGCGGGACCGACGATTGGGGTGGTCCCGCTGAAAATCGCTTCACCCAGAATTTTCCATGGGGTCCTGATGCCTGCTGGCTTCAGTCCAAATGGTGTAACCTGCTGCAAGAGCTGTTCTCGAAGATCTACTGTTATGGTAAGTTCTTACGTAACTGTACTTTCATCCACACTGTCTGGCAGGTTCCTTGCCGCTTTAAATCTTGACGGAAGGTCTTCAAGCTGGCTCCTCCCACCCACCCGGGTGGTAAAACTCTCGGCTCCGCCCCAAGACGCCATATCTTCCTTACCGCTTGGAAGCTCAGGTTCCCTCCTTAGCGCTCTGCGTTTAGACTGGATCCAAACTCTTCAGTTAACCTGAAACTAATTTTAAACTTTACTAGACTTCAGTCTGTTTCTTCCTTCGTGGCTGCAATGGACAAATCGACTCCCGGTTTTCGGTGGTGCCCATGCGGGCAAAAGATGTCTAGGACCGATCCGCACTCCACGTGCGTCTACTGCCTCAGGCTTGACCACGATCCGCAGGCCTGCGATTTGTGCTAGTTCTTCTCAGCAAATGTCCTCGAAGACCGTGCTGCCAGGCTCCAACTTGGGCGCCTCGAGAGATGTGTACCGCTGGTGAAGTAGAAGGAGGCCTGTTGGGTGGTTTCTGCGGCGGCTGGCTCGGCTGAGCAATTTGAACAGATGATCGCCCTCGAGGAGGAGGCAGCCCAGGCCGCATCTTCATCTTCCTCAGTCGCGGCATTTATCCTGCTCTCCTTGGGCTCCTCCTATACGTCTTCCTTTAAGGAGCTTTGCCAATCCCTCTCTATGAAAGGTGAGGGTCCATTTTGACACTCCTCTTGGTCCAGGAAGAAGGACTCGAAGGGTAAGTCCAACCGTCGGCGTTCGTGGGAGCGGGAGGAGGTCCCCTTCCCCAGACAGTCGAGCTTTCGAAGCTTCCGGTCAAGGAATGCTTGCGATCAAGGCCGCTGGCTTCACGCGATTGTCCCAGTCAGGTTAACGGCGAGACACCCACGGCCGACACGGTCGAGATTTTTCTCCACCCGTCGGGCGAGCTGTCGACTGGAGAAGCCTGACCCTTCTTCACTGGTCTCCCCGGTGGAAACAAGGACTTTCCTGTGCCGAGTCCCGGTTAAGGCTCCGAGCCGAGGAGGAGCAGGGTTCCCTGCTCCCTCCCAGACCCACCTCGGGAAACACTGATGCTCGGTCTTGACCTCTTCTCGGTCCAGCTGATCCCGCCCGACACTGGCGGGTCTCTGTCTCTGCACGAGAAAGCGGCAGCACTGCCGTCACTATCGCCTTCTTCCTTGGAGGAAAGGCTTCGCACAAATTATGTTGACACTACAAGGGCTTAATGTGAGCAGCTCCTTCTGACCAGGAAAAGCTGACGCCATCGCCTTCCCGGCCATTAAGTGGCTGTCACTGAAAGGCAGAAACAACCCCTCGCGGTGGTCGAGAGCCCAAACCGGCGCCTAGTTGTTGCGCCAAATCAGCTGCCCCACCGACTGGGTGGAACCCCATATCCACCAACCTAAATCTGGTGCTCGACCAAGGATTATCGGTCGGGTCAGGACTGCCCTCACCGGTTGTCGGTCACCCTCACTCCCAACCGTTCTCGGCAGGTGGAGGGTGGCTCAGGCCCTAGGCAGCTATTCGCAGAACTCCTTGGAGTCTGATGATGACTATTCCCTGTTCTCCAGGCCCCTTGATCTGGAGTCCTCCGGGGACAGTCGATGGACGAGAGCCCATCCTCGTTCATGGGTTTGCTTCGGCTCATCTCCAAGCCCACTGGGATGCAGCTCGAGCCCGTATCCAGGCGGGCCAAGTATCCCCTCACGGAGATACTGGACCGAGGGGATTCCCCCACAGAGGCCTTTCCGGTGGCTGAAGCCATTGTTGGCCCAGCCTTGGAGTTATGGCAGCGGCTGGCTTCTTGTCCTGCTCCTTTGGCCAGGAGGTACGCGGTCCCCACCAGGTCACTGTCCGGTTTCTCGGAGCACCCTCTGCGGAGGGATTGGTTACCGATAGTGTTTTCTGGCATTCCGGAAACACCAGGGATGTGGACAAGCCCCCCGACAAAGAGTCCAAAAAGCTGGACTATGCTGGGCGTAAAGTGTACGCTGCATCCTCCCTCGGCCTCCGTCAGGCCAGTTCAGCCATACTGATGGCACACTCTCCCATGCCTATGGGCTCCCTGGATGAGGTGATCCTCATCTCCTGGCTGACCTCCAGACTATGGTCAAGCAAGTGGGGATCAGGGAAGGGCAGTGGCGAAACAGCATCTCCAAACGGCACTCGATATTGGAGACTCCTGTGCCCGGTCAGTAGCAGCCGCAGTGGGCATGCACCGCAGAGCTTGGCTGCGGATCTCCACCTTCACGGCGGATACCTAGCACAAGCTGGCAGACGTCCTCTTCCTGGGTACTGATGTCTTCGGGCCTGGGGTGGAAGGCCACCTCCAGAGAATTGAGAAGTCCAATGCCGCCTTGGACTCGGTCACGTCTGCCCAGAAGGACAAAGGCCGCCGGCAGCAGCATAAGCCCTTTCGCCCTTCTGCCCCTGCGGCACGTCCGGCCCAGTAACACCTGCATCGACCAGCAGGCTCGACTCAGCACCCAAAGCCAAGCCTGCAGCTTCCTCCAGCAGGCTTCGGGAGGAAAAAGGCCCAGGAGATCCCTCTGCCGGCTCTTCCTCCAAGCCTGCCCAGTGCGGGTTGAGGGTGTCTCCCCCAGCGTGTCACTTCCCCCTGGGTCCCCCCCCCCCGTGGGGGGATGGCTCCGCCACTTTCTTTATGCCTGGTCCGCTATCACCACGGACCGCTGGGTGTTGGAAGTGGAAGGAAAGGGTCTGCCTCTGGAGTTCAAGCAGGCCCCACCCTTCCAAGCCATCGCCCCACAGGGGGCTACGGGGTCCGCAGCCTCTCTGTTGGCCCGTCGAGCTGACATTGCCCTGCTCCTCCAGAAGGAGGTGATCAGGGAGGTGGCGGATCCTCCACCAGACCCAGGGTTTGTGTCCAGGTACTTCCTGGTCCTGAAACGGACGGGGGGGCTGGCGCCCCATTCTAGACCTGCATGACCTGAACAGGTTCCTAAGGTCTCGAACCTTCAGGATGGTCATTCTGGCTCAGATTATTCCATCCTTGGAACGAGGCATGTGGTTCTGTTCTCTGGACCCCCAGGACGCATTCTTTCACGTCCCAATCCATCCATCCCACCAGCGATTCCTCTGCTTCAGAGCAGAGGGGTCCCTCTACAAGTTCCAGGCCATGCCCTTCGGCCTTTCTCTAGCTCCCAGGGTCTTCACCAAATGCATGGCAGTGGTGACAGCATTCCTGCGGTGCCGAAGGGTCCGGGTGTACCCTTACCTGGACGACTGGCTGATTGCGTCCTCCTCTAGACCGGAGGTGGAGTGGTCCAGGGATCTGGCCCTCCAGGTTTGCTCTCAGGTTGGCCTCCTCATCAACGAGGCCAAGTCGGAACTTGTGCCAAAGCAGGCGATCCAATTCATCGGGGCAGAGCTCGACTCTCTGCGAGCCAGAGTACAGCTCCCGACGGACAGGGCCGAGATTCTTTCTTCCTTTGCCCAATAATTTCTGGTTGGGTAATTGCGCCCTGCCCGGGACTTCCTGGGCCTCCTGGTAGCCTGCACCAGCGTGGTCCGTTGGGCCCGTTGGCACATGCGTCGGACTGGCCAGCCAATGGTCACAGCACTCCGGTCCTTTGGACCAGCCAGTGGCAGTGATCCAGGAGATGTAGAACGCTCTCTAGTGGTGGATCGTTCCAGTTCATCTGCAGCAGGGCATCCCATTTGTCTGTCGAGCCGGCGGCCTCTCTATCAGCAGGCCTCTCTGATGGGTTAGGGTGCCCATCTGGGGAACACAAGAGCACATAGCCTCTGGTCCTCAAAGATTCCGATGCCACATCAACCTGCTGGAGCTTGACGGTTCATCTAGCCCTCACTGTCTTAGCTCCGTTTATGCAGGTCAAGTGGTCAGGTCCAGATGGACAATACCATGACCATGTACTACCTAAACTGCCAGGGCGGGACAGCTCCATGCTATGCAGCAGAGCTCTCCGCACTTGGTCCCTTGTCTATGCGCAGCCTGGAAGCGGATCTCTAGCCATCCATGGCCTAGGGCCTCCAACATTCTGGCCGATGCCCTAAGCCGGATAGGAGCTGCTGTCCCACAGGTGGTCTCTCCTGCGAGGTAGTGCAGATCTGTTCTCCCACAGGGCACACCTCAGGTGGACCTGTTTGCCTCCAGGGAGAATCACGAGCTGAGACTGTTCCTGCCACCCCTTTCAGCAGGGCGCGCTGGGGATGCCTTCTTGAGGCGTGGACCCCAGGCCTCTTTTACACCTTCCCCCACTTCCTTGATCCACAAGGGCTTCTCAAAGCGAGGAGGGACAAAGTGCAGGTGATCTAGTAGCTCAGACTGGCCCCACCAGTTCTGGTATCCAGATCTCCTCAGCCTCAGCTCAGGCTCCCGAGGCAGCTTCCAGCCGCCTGGACCTGATCTCAATCAACCAGGGAAGGTATTCCATCGGACCTTCAATCCCTACACTGCGGCCTGGTTCCTGAGTGGCTAGAGGTTCCAGGCCTTGGGTCTTTCCGGTGAGGTCCTCAGCGTGGGTGGAGGCATCCAGTGGGAGTTGACCAGGAAATGCTATGCTAAATGAAGATTTTCCATTTGGTGTCAAGGCAGAGAGTTGGACCCTTTTCCTGTTCCTTGGCCAGCATTCTGGACTACCTGTGGTCCTTTCTCAGCTAGGGCTTCGGTTGGCGACCCTTAAAGTAATACCTGGCAGCCATCTCTGCTTACCAGAACGCGGACGAGGAAGCAGTCAGTGGCGCAGGAGAGAAAGGTGGGCCAGCAGCGTTTTCAAAGGCTTGATCCATCCCTTCTGAATGAGAACCTCACCTCCATGGGATCTACTGCTGGTATTAGCTGGCTCATGGGCAAGCCATTCGAACCGATGCACAGGTGTGACACTCTCGCCTGTCGTGGAAGACCGCCTTCTTGGTGGCCATCCGTTAGCCAGAAGGATGGGGCGCTCCAGGCGATTTCCATCGAGTCTCATATCTGGTCTTCCACAGGGACAAGGTTGTCCTCTCCCCCACCGAAATTTCTTCCGAGGTGGTGTCAAGTTTCCATAACCAGGTGTTGACTCTGCCGTGTTCCACCCCAGTCACACCTTGGAGGCCGAATATAGGCTCCACTTTGGACCCTAGAGCTCTCTTACCCTATAAGGCCGAATGACTGAGAGATTCGAGGAGGTTTGTCAGCTGTTTGTCACCTCGCTGAACCGCACCTGGCAGACCTGCAGCCAAGTGGACGATAGACGGGTGGGTCACCTGCATAGATCTCTGCTATAGGTTGGTGGGCATGGAGCCTCCCAAAGGGATAAAACTCATTCTACCCACCATACCGCTGCTCGATGGCTGCTTCCAGGGATGTCCATTATCCAGGAAATCTGCAGGGCTGCTACCTGAAGTCAGCACACACCTTCATTACCACATCAACCTAGAGTCACGCCGGGATGCTGTTTTTGGGACCTCGGTTCTGCAGTCTTTATTCCCTAAGTAGGGGGTGTGCATACCCCTCCTCAGGAGAACTGCTAGGAGTCTGCCAGACAGTGTGGAGGAGCAACATCTCCATGTCCCTAGAAATACAGGTTACTCACCTGTAACAGGAGTTCTAGGAATGGTATATGTTGTTCATCCACACAACCCACCAACCTCCCGGCTTTGGCGCACAACCTGGCTGGCAGGACTAGATCTGGGCGTCATGGGGTGGAGCCGAGAGTTTTACCACCCGGGTGGGTGGGAGGAGCCAGCTTGAAGACCTTCCGGCAAGATTTAAATCGGCAAGGAACCTGCCAGACAGTGTGGATGAACAACATATACCATTCCTAGAACTCCTGTTACAGGTGAGTAACCTGTATTTTTGGGGAATCCACGGTTGCATATATGAAAAAAGTGGATAAGTATAGGGCAACCTATAGAAGCAACTCTGCCAAAGAATGTGCTTCTCCATCCACTAGGCCCTATGGAAGAGGGGGCAGAGAAAGGTCTTCTATGACCAGACCCTTTTTCCAGCCAGTAGCCGTGCCCCAGTACCAGCAGTATCCACAACAGGGATACTGTTGGGGTAGGGGTAGGAGGGGCTCTCAAACCCAACCTCAGCCCCAACCAAAGTAAAACCCCTGAGGCTCAGGCCGCCTCCTCCCTCCCTGACTCTCCCACTTCCTCCAGGCTTGGCTAAGTATCACCACAGACAAGTGGGTGCTGGAGGTAGTGGGTCAGGGTCTGTCTCTGGATTTCAAATCTTTTCCTCCACAAAAGACCAGGGTTTACTGCTCACCTCCTCTAGCAGAGAGAACACTACTAGAAGCAGAGGTTCAGAAATTGTTGCATCTCAGAGCAGCGGAATTGGTCCCTACCACTCTGAGAGGAAAGGGTTTTTACTCCAGATACTTCCTAACAATAAAGAAAAGTGGGGAGTGGCAGCCAATATTGGATCTCAGAGCTTTGAACAAGCATCTGAAAAAAACAAAGTTCAGAATGTTAACTTTGGCTCGAATATTGCCAACAATCCAAAAAGGGGACTGGCTGGCATCACTGGACTTGAAAGACGCCTATTTCCGCATCCCTATAAAGGAATCTTACAGAAAATATCTCAGATTCAAACTCCCTTCAGGCCACTATCAGTTTTCAACTCTTCCTTTCAGTCTCTCCTCGGCACCAAGGGTATTCACAAAGTGCCTAGTTGCTGTAGTGGCATATCTAAGGAGACAGGGAGTGACTGTCTTCCCTTACCTAGACAATTGGCTGGTGGTGGGAAACTCACCAGACCAAGTAAGGAACTCCCTAAGAATCACCCAGGTCTTCATAGAGTCTCTGGGTTTCATAATAAACCAAAAGAAATCGGTTCTAACCCCTGCTCAAACTTTGCAGTTTATAGGGACAGAAATCAACACACTTCAGGGCAGAACCTTTTTACCCTTAGGGTGCAAAGTCTTCAGTCAATAGCAAACTCCTTCATCCTGAACAGGTCAAACACTGCAATACAGTTTCTGCAGCTACTAGTCCATGCAGCTGCATTCACAGGTACAGTTCAAGGATCCAGATTCCATATGCGAGACATCCAGTCTCATCTCGGGGCTCACTGGAGTCAGAAAAAATACCCTTTTTCAAAGCTTATACCAGTGACAAGGCCACTATTAAGGGCCCTCTTGTGGTCGAAACAGGAATCTAATTTAAGGCAGGGAGTGCCTTTCCAGAGTGAAAACCCCTCTCTGGTACTCACAGCAGATGCATCCCTGTTGGGCTGGGGCGCCCACTTAGGAAAGCACATGACTCAGGGAATCTGGTCAGCAGCAGAGTCCCTTCAGCACATAAATTTACTGGAGCTAAGAGCAGTATTAGCAGCCCTAAAGGCGTTTTTTCCATGATAATGGGCATGGTGGTTCAGATCAGAAGAGACAATACCACCACAATGTATTACATAAACAGGGAGGCACCAGGTCAGGCCTCCTCTGCACAGAGTTCATGAAGATTTGGACACTGGCTTACTCTCTGAAGGTCTCTTTACAGGCAATTCACTTGCCAGGAAAGGACAATACTTTGAGAGATGCAGTAAGCCACATCAACCAGGCCCATCATGAATGGACTCTGAACAAGCAGGTGGTACAAGTTATTTTCAGAAGGTGGGGCACTCCAGAGATAGACTTGTTCGCATCCCACCAGAACCACCAGCTTCCTCAATATTGCTGCAGACCACCAGCACAGGGCACAGTTCCTCTGGATGCCCTGGTTCTGGATTGGACAGGCAGGCATCTGTATGCTTTCCCCTGGTTTTCAGAGTGTTACTGAAGCTAAAATTCCTCTCAGCATCTCTGATCTTGATAGCTCCGGATTGGCCCAGCAGCCATGGTACTCTCTTCTGCTCTCCATGTCTGTCAGCAAACCAATACAATTGCCCCTCAGACACAATCTCCTGACTTATCAAGGGAACATTGTTGTACCTGAATCTCGAGTCCCTTCATCTCAAAGCATGGCTCTTGAGGAATTAGAGTGTGCAGATTTAAATCTTTCAGAAGCTGTCCTAAATATTTTAAAGGGTTATAGAAAACCCTCCACACAGAAGACTTATTCTTCCAAATGGAAGAGATGTTCTCTCTGGTG
This sequence comes from Neoceratodus forsteri, assembly GCA_016271365.2. Classification (NCBI taxonomy): domain Eukaryota; kingdom Metazoa; phylum Chordata; order Ceratodontiformes; family Ceratodontidae; genus Neoceratodus; species Neoceratodus forsteri. The sequence continues at coordinate 839,674,729 of CM028134.1, forward strand.
TTCCAGCATGAACCTTATGCCACAAAAGGCTGGAGTTTTGGTTTCCTGGACTATCTCACTCATTTGCACTCTCAAGATTTGCAACCCAGTTCCCTTAAGGTTCACTTAGCAGTGGTATCTGCCTACCTTTCTGTAGGGACCAAGGTGTCAGTAGCATCTGATAAACTTTTCAAAAGATTTTTTTAAAGGACTGATGCATGTACACTCACCTCACAGGGCACCATTGCCTGCTTGGGATTTGAATGTGTGAGTAGCCAAGCTCATGGGCCCTCCCTTTGAGTCCATGGCTACTGCCCACTTGAAAAACCTTACTTGGAAAACAGTCTTCCTAGTGGCTATTACTTCTGCAAGGAGAAGTAGCGAGCTCCAAGCTCTCTGCATTGACCAAGACTATATCTCATTTCACAGAGATAAGGTAGTCCTCAGAACTAACAGACAGTTCTAGGGACATGGATATGTTCATCCACACTTATTGGCAGGTTCCTTGCCGCTTTAAATCTTGCCGGAAGGTCTTCAAGCTGACTCCTCCCACCCACCCGGGTGGTAAAACTCTCGGCTCCGACCCATGACGCCAGATCTTCCTTACCGCTTGGAAGCTCAGGTTCCCTCCTTAGCGCCCTGCGTTTCGACTAGTTCCTGATTTTTCGGTCTCTCCAATTTAGTTGGAGTTTTCTAGCGTTGATCTACTCCCTCGCTGCTCACGATGGATTGTCGTTTTCCGGCTCCGGAGGTTCAGTTAATTCCTCCAGGAAGACCCGCGGTCCGTGCGTTTACTGCCTCGACTTGGACCATGATCCGCAAGTTTGCGATTTTTGCTGGCCCTTCGACCAGCGCCCTGGAGATCGTGCGGCCCGTTTGGGGCTCGAGGCGACCTGAAACTTTTCCCCGCGGAAAAAATCCTTGGAACTCTTGGGCAGTGTCCCACGTCGGCTGTCTCGGCTGAGCAGCTCGATCTCCTTTCCCTTGGAGGCAGCGACCAAGTCTGTTTCCACCTCCTCCTCGATCGCAGGCGCTTATCCCGCTCTCCTTGAGTTCTCCTCATTCCAGCTTCAGTTCAAGGAGCCGCCAGTCCCTTTCCTCAAAGGAGAGGACCTTGGGACTGCCTCTCGGCCCAGGTCAAAGGAGTCAGACTAAGTCCCATCGTCGAGCGCTGAGCGGGAGGCGGGAAGCTCCCCTTCCCTGTCAACCCGACTTTCGACTTGACGGTGGAGTGCGGCTCAGGCCGCGGCTTCCCGATGTCCCGTCAGGTCAGCCCGGCCAGGACTCCACGTCGGCGTTGTCGAGTCTCGACCCGTCATCTGGGCTGTCTACTGCTGGGCCGCCATCCTTGGCGGTTCCCCGAGGCCGAGGTTCTGCCTGTATCTTCAGGGCGACAGGCCTCGGTCCTTTCGTCCGAGCCGAGGGAAGAGCGGGCACTCCCCGCTCCTTCCCAGGCCCACCCTCAGTTCCCCCGAGGATTTGGGTCTCGGTCTCTGTCCTCTTCTCGGTCAAGTCGCTCCCGCCGACTTCGGCGATCTCGGTCGGGGCACCGAGTTAAGTGGCATTACTGTTCTTCCTCGTCTCCCTCCTCGGATGAGGAGTGGCTTTAATGCAGATGGCATCGACGTTATGAGGAGTTCATGTGGCAGCAGTTGTTATTGTCCGGGAATCAATCGACACCGATTCATTCCCCATCTAGCAAGCTGCCGCCTGATCGGCCGACACAACCACTCGCCGCAGTCGAGGTGCCCACTCCAGGGCCGGTTGTTCGTCCGAACCTTGCTGCCCCACCATCTTCGGTGGAACCTCGGTTGGGTCACGACGTCTTCCGCAGGTTGTCTGTTCCCCTCACTCCCGCCCGCCCTCGGTGGCGAAAATAACTCAGGCCTGAGGCAGCTCTTTGCAGACCCGCCGAATCCGGCGTCGACTCCTCCATGTTCCCCAGTCGGAGGACCGGGGTCCTCTCCGGGCAGCTCTGTGGGCGACGAGCCCATCGTCCTTTATGGGTCTGCTTCAGCTCATCTCGGAGGTTCACGGGATGCAGCTTGAACCCATGTCCAAACTGGTCTCTTATCTAGCCGGACGATTCTAGACCAGGGGTTCACCCTCGGAGCCTTCCGGTGGCGAGGCCCATTGTTAGCCCGGCCTTGGAGCTCTGGCGGCGGCCTACTTCCTGTCCTGCGCCCTCAGCTAGGATGGCCAGGAAGTACTTTGTCCCTGTCGGTTCTTTGCCCGGTTTCTCGGAGCACCCCTTGGCTGAGGGGTTAGTTACCGATAATATTTTCCAGTGTTCTGGGAATGCTCGGGATGTGGATAGGCCCCCCCCCCCGACAAAGAGTCCAAAAGGATGGACTATGTCGGGCGTAAGGTTTACACTGCGTCCTCCCTAGGCCTCCGACAGGCCAGCTCGGCTGCACTGATGGCACATTTCTCCCACGCCCTTTTGGGCTCCTGGACGGTGCTACCTCATCTCCCGGCTGACCTACGGACCACGGTCCAGCGGGTGCGAGACCAGGGTAGGAAGCGGTGGCAAGCAGCAGCTTCAGACTGCTCTGGACTTAGGTGATTCCTGTGCCAGGTCGGTGGCGGCCGCAGTGGCCATGCGCCGCAGGGCGTGGTTGAGGTTATCCTCTATCTCAACGGAAACCCAGCACAAGTTGGCGGACATCCCGTTCTTGGGGACTGACCTCTTCGGCCCTGGAGTGGAGGGACACCTCCAGGGGTCCGAAAAGTCCGATGCCACTCCGGACTCGGTCACCCCTGCCCAGAGGGACAAGGGCCGTCGGCAGCCTTGCGTAAGCCCCTTGGCCCCTCAGCCCCTGCGGCTCCGTTGACCCATCATCTCAGCGCAGGGCCAGCGGAGGCTTGCGCTGGGCGTCCTGGCCCCAAGCCAGCGGCTTCCCCTAAAGGGAAGCAGGGAGGTAAAGGCCCAGGAGCTCCCTCGGCTAATCCCTCCTCCAAGCCTGCTCAGTGACGGGCTGCAGAGCGCTGTCCACGGCCCCATCACCCTTACCCGGGTTCCCCCGTGGGGGGACGGCTCCGCCCCTCCTCCGCCTGGTCCGCTTTTCTGGACCTCTGGGTGTCGGAGGTGCTAGGGGAAGGTCCTGCCTCGGGATTGCGAGCAGGCCCCACCCTTTCAAGCCGTTGCCCCCCGGGGGTCTTGGGGTCCGCAGCCTTTGTTGTCGGCTCGCCGAGCCGACTTGCCTGGCCCCTCGAAATAGAGGTGTTCAGGAAGGTTGCGGATCCTCCTCCAGACCCTGGGTTCTTGTCCAGGTATTCCTGGTCCCTAACGGACGGGGGGCTTGTGCCCCATTCTTGATCCGCACGTCGGGATGGTCTCTCTGTCTCAGATATCCCATCCTCAGAACGAGGCATGTGGCTCTTTCCCTGGACCTCCAGGGCATACTTACACTTCGTTCCGTCCGTTTCTTGGGAGACTCCTCCATTTCTTAAGCGGGGGATCTCTTTCCGAGTTCCAGGCCAGGCCCTTCGATCTCTGCTCAGCATTCCTGCGGCACTGAGGGGTCCAGGCGTAACCCCACCCGGATGGCGTCCTGACTGCAACCCTTCCAGGGGGACGGTCCAGAGTTCTGGCCCTCTAGGTTGCTCTCAGACTGGTCTCCTTTTTATTGGAGCTACGTTGGAACTCGTGTCTTAGTGGGTGATCCTTCTTCGGGACGAGGCTCGACTCTTGAAGTCTGAGCTCGGCTCCTGGCGGACAGGGCCGAGGTTCTTCCTCCCTTACCTAGTCGGGTCTGACTAGGCAATTGCGCCCTGCCCGGGACTTCCTGCACCTCCTGGGCCTTGCGGCGGCCTGCACCAGCGTGGTCTGTTTGGATCTGCCGGTTCATGCGTCCCCCTAATGGGGGCTGGCCAGCCAGCAGTCACAGGGCTGCGTTCCTTTGGACCAGTCCATGACAACAGCCCAGGGGTTAGGGAATGCTGTCCTCCGGACCGTTTCAGCTCATTTGCAGGAGAACATCCCGTTCGTCCTCCCCGAGTCGACGGTCTTCTCCGACCGATGCATCTCGGATGGGTGGGGGTGCCCATCAAGGGCAATACAGAATGCACCGCCTCTGGTCCTCTCGGGAGTCCTGATGTCTTTCCTACCTGCTGGAGCTCCAGGCAGTCCACTTAGCTTGCACCGCTCGCTCAGTCTGTGCGGGGTCTAGTGGTTTAGGTCCAGGCGGACAACACCACGACCATGTGCTACCTATCCCGCCAGGATCGGATGAGCCCCTTGCCTCTGCGTAAGGAGGTTCTCCGCATTGGGTGTTCGTGCAGCCGGGAGGCGGTTCTAGCCATTTCAATGGCAGGGCCTCCATCACCCTGGCCGATGCCTAAGCCGCCATAAGGCTGCGCCTCACGAGTGGTTTCCTGCGGAGGTAGCACAAGATCTTCTCCTCTAGGTCACACCTCGGGTGGACCTTTGTTTTTCCCTCCAGGAGAACTCGAGGCCGAGACTGTCTCATGCCCGCCTCAGCGCGCTCGCTGTGGGGATGCCTTTGAGGCCGTGGACCCCGGGCTTCTTCTACGCCTCTCCCCCATTTCCCTTGACCCTCAGGCAAGGCGAGGAGGGACTAGGCGTAGGTGATTCTGGTAGCCCCAGACTGGTTTTGCCAGCTCTGGTATCCAGCTCTCCTCAGTCTCAGCCCCAGGCTCCCGAGGTGGCTACCAGCCCTCCCGGTCCTGTTCTCTATTTTTAGGGGAAGGTACTCCATCCAGACCTTCAATCCCTACACCTGACGGCCTGGTCCTTGTGCGGCTAGTGGCCAGGCCTTGGGTCTTCCGGCAAGGTCCTCGACGTTTTTGAGGCGTCCTGCCAGGAGTAGACCAGATAAGCTCGCCTTCAAATGGAAGAGTCCTCCATTTGGTGTTGGGATAGGGCCTGGTCCCCTCTTCCGTTCCTCGGCGAGCATTCTGGACCATCTGCGGTCTGTTCTTCTTGAACAAGGGCTTCGGTTGAAGACCCTCTAGGTGCTTCGGTTAGCCACTCCTGTCTTCCGGGCGCGGGCTGGAAGGTAGTCGGTGGCGCAGGAAAGGTGGTCTGGCACTTTCCAAGGCCTTGATCACACCTCCCCTCTGGGGAGAGTATCCCCATTTTGGTGGGATCTTACGCTGGTATGGGCTTAGCTCACGGGCAAGCCGTTCGAACCTTTGCACAGGTGTGAGTTTCCCCACCTGTTGTGGAAGAACACCTTCTTGGGGCTTCCATGCCAACCAGAAGGACGGAGAGTTCCAGGTGCTCCTTTGAATCTCCTATCTGGTCTTCCACAGGGACAAGGTTGTCCTCGCCCCACCAAGTTCCTTCCGTGGGTGGTGCGGAGTCCTTTTCCCTAACCGGTATTGTCTCTGCCGGGTTCAACCCCATTCACGCCTGGAGGCGCATAGGATCCACTGGGACCCTATTAACGCTTGCCTTCCCAGGAGCGAGGGGGCTGAAGTTCGGAGAGGTTCACCAGCTGTTTGTCATCTACGCTGAAGCCGCACCTGGCAGACCTGCAGCCAAGCCGGATGACGGCGGGTGGGTCACCTCCTGCATTGATCTCTGCTATAGGTGGGCGGGCATGGAGCCTCCCAGAGGGATAAGTGCTCATTTTACCCGCCCTTCCGCTGCATCGGTGGCTGCTTCCGAGGATACCCCTGTCCAGGATATCCGCAGGGCTCCTACCTGAAACAGGCATATACCGATTCCCCTTCCACATCAACCTGGTCAGCGCGGGATGTTGGTCGGGGCCTCGCTCTCCAGTCTTTATACCTAAATAGGGGTGTGCCTTTGCCTCCTTCCTCCCGGAGAACTGCTAGAGTCTGCCAATAAGTGTGGGATGAACAACATATCCATGTCCCTAGAAATACAGGTTACTCACCTGTAACAGGAGTTCTAAGATGGTATATGTTGTTCATCCATATTACCGGCCTCCCGGCCCCGACACCTGGCTTCCAGCGGGCTAGATCTGGTGTCATGGGGCGAGCCGAGAGTTTTACCACCCGGGTGGGTGGGAGGAGCCAGCTTGAAGACCTTCCGGCAAGATTTAAAGCGGCAAGGAACCTGCCAATAAGTGTGGATGAACAACATATACCATTTCTAGAACTCCTGTTACAGGTGAGTAACCTGTATTTTCTCCCTAAAGTGGTTTCAGACTTTCACCTGAACCAATCAGTCACTCTACCTGTCTTTTTCACAGACCATACCAGTTCTGGTGAAAGAAGATTGCACAGTCTGGATGTGAAAAGGGCTATCAGCTATTACATGACAGCTACTAAAGACCATAGGAAAAATGGAAAACAACTTTTCCTTAAATATGGGGATGTAGGAAAAGGTAAACCAGCCTCAGAAAGATCCATCTCTCAGTGGATAGTCCAGTGTATTCAGTTCTGATACACTAAGGCAGGTAAAGAGCCCCCAACCGGATTGAGGGCGCATTCTACAAGAGGAACTGTTGCTACCCTTGCAGCTGCCAGGGAGGTTCCCTTGGTGGACATTTGCAAAGCAGCTACCTGGAAAACAGTATACACCTTTACAAAACACTATAACCTGGATATTTTATCTAGGGTGATGCTAGGTTTGGCACAACAGTCCTGCAGAGCTTGTTTCCAAAATAGGTTCTGTGCCCACCTCCAGTGGTACTGCTTGATAGTCTGCATAACGTTATGAATATCCTGAGCATTACTGGGGTTAAAAGAAAAAAATTACTTAGCATAGTAATCTTATTTCCTCCCAGTGATGCTCAGGTATTCATAACTTCCTTCCCCTTCCTGAACTTCCACCTCTACACTCCACATGCTGGTGCCACCAAGCCATATTGATTTTGTTGCATTTCTCTGTTTTAATCATTTTTAAACTGGAGTTTTTCAATGTTCTCCTTTTGGAGTTTTATTTGATGTGGTTTTTGTCAAGAGTTTTTCTCCCTTTCGAGTTTTTTCTAAATTCTATGCTTTAATTAGGGGACACCCCTCTTTTTATAGAATATTACTTACATTGGTTCCTAATGCCCGACTTCCAGGCTTCTCACAAATCTGAAGAGGCTAGAACACCACAGTTGGTAGAGGCAGTATTTGAAAGATGCTCACGTGCAAAGAATTCTACTCATTTGCGTGTGTTCCATCTCTCCGGGCAGTCCAACCCACCAGGCTTACTGCATAAAGTTATGAATACCTGAGCATCACTGGGAAGAAATAAGATTACTATGATAAGTAATTTTTCCTTTTTGTCCCTTCAAACAACATGAAGTCTTGCTATATTATGACATATGCAGTGAGTCCCAACCTTCGAACTGCTCCGGAGGTGAAAGAGTTAACTTTCCATGCCAGGCATGGAACACTGAGCTCAAGCTCGGTTGAAAACTCTGTCTGTTGTTCTTCAAACTCAAACTGTCAGATTCTTTACTCCGCCTCACTGAACAGTCGCTCGGAGATTTTCTCCTTCTGCTCGGTTCATTTGTCGGTTAAAGTATTATTTTCTAGTTTTTGACAATTTAAACCGCAACGGTCGGTTCAAGCTCTGTCTGTGGTATTGTAAGTACTAGATAGCTTTACATTTAATTCTTCTGTGTGGAACTTGTAAACGGTTATCGGTTCGGTTTGAACCGATCAGGTTGTTTTGAAATATATTAATTTGTCTTTTAGAGTGTGGTTACCGGTTCTTATCGGTTCTAAAAAAAACGGATTTTATTACGGTTTTTTCCACGACCTGTGACATGGTTGGGAACCGATAAGAGGGTCTTGCTTGTCGGATTGCCATAAACGTGCAAGTTTGGTTAGGACTGGCACTTTGTTTGAGAAGCCCAAAAGAAAAACCGGGCCCACTGGGTTTCAACACTGCAGTGTCTGTGGGGAAGCCTTTGCCAAGGCTGACCCCCACACCACCTGTGTTTATTGTCTGGGGTTTGACCACCTCAATGCAGACTGCCAGATTTGAAACATTTTCCTGCAGCTACCCTGGATAAGAGAGTTGGTAGGCTCAGGAAAGGGAGGCCAAGAAGTCGCTGACCGGATATGGCAGGCCAGTTCGGTTCCAACGAGCGGAGGATTTTCCCTCTGACGGGCAGAACTTCCCTCGAGGAACCCAAAGGAGAGCCGACTCGAGGAGTCGGTTCCAGCAAAAGGACAAGGAAATCAGCTGGTGGAGCAAAACTTTCCTCTCAACCGCTGAAGAAATAGCCAAAGCGATTAAAATTGTCCAGTTGCTTTCCTGAATCATCCGAACCGGCACCATCAGGTAAGCATACGTTCAAGCCGGTTCCACCGGGTTCAAGAGTATGATTTAGGAGGAATTTTATGAACCGGAGGAGGGGGAAGAGGAGTATGAGGAGAGTGAATGTGGATTTGAAAGTCTGGATGTGCCATTGAACGGACACCTCCCCAGACAGACCTTCAGGAGTGTCTCCTCCTAGGCTTTCTGAGTCCCCTTCTCATTTTATGTTTTATAAAAAAGTGGCTGAAACCCTCCAGCTCCCTATGGAGGAAGCTGTGGATGATCAAGAGGAGCATGACTATGTGGAAATGATGGATATCCCAGAGTCCAGGAGACTGTCTATTCCTTTGCATAAATCTTTTGGGAAACAGACAGTGAAAATTCTAAAAACTCTTCACACTATACCTCCTGTTGATAAGAGAATGGACAAGAGGTACACATTGCCAGGCTCTGATATGGAGTTCCTTACACAACAATGCAGCCATGTTGGGGTAGTGCAGGCTGCAGCCTGTGACAAGGCAAATATTCCCTTGGCATCACACCCCCCTGACAAGGACTCCAGGAGGATTGATGCCATGGCAAAGAAACAGTACATGTCAGCATCCTTGGGACTCAGACAGGCAAATTATATGGCTTATGTTGCTAGATACCAGAAATCCAGATGGGATACTGTTATGGCTCTAGCAAAACAGGTCCCTGGCCAGCTTGCCAAGGCTTGGAGCAGCTGGCTACTGATAGTATGAGGCATCTAAGGTGCAATTCCATGCTGCAGTGCACTCTAATGATGTGTCATCAAGAGTCATGGCTTACATCTGTGGCACCATGGAATGGCTTGGCTCAGATGTACTAGCCTGTCACAGGATACCCAGACTAAGGCCATGGATTTTCCTGTTGTGGGTAATTCTCTGTTTGAGGAGCAGTCAGAGAATTACATGAAGAAAATGGATGAGTATAGGACCACCCTATAGGAGTGCACAAGCCAAGGAAAGGCAGGCCACTCCTCAAGGCAGCCTTGCAGGGCAGGCTCTTTCACAGGCCCTTTACCAAGCCAAGGCCTCCTCTTCAGCTTATGCCCAGAGGGGTTCTTTAGAGGAGAGGCAGACGGAGTACAAGCAGGCCTGCTTCCACCCCTCAACCTAAAGCCTCTGCCAAGCAGGCACCCTGATGGGGTGGCCAGGACCGATTCTCAATTACCTGTAGGGGGCAGGCTGGCTTACTTTGTCCAGGACTGGAAGTCTCTGACATCAGACAAGTGGGTCCTGGAAGTAGTAAGCCAGGGACTGGTTCTCGGCTCCAAAAAATTTCCAAAGATGAGAACCAGATCCTTTCCACCTGCATTTCCATCAGAGACACTTGCCCTAGAGGCAGAAGTCTCTACCCTCCTGGCTCTCAGAGCCGTGGAAAGGGTTCCACCCCTACACCAGGGCAAAGGATTGTACTCCAGGTACTTCCTTACCCCAAAAAAGACAGGAGAATGGTGGCCCATCCTGGATCTCAGATACTTAAACAAGCACTTTTTAAAACCAAAATTCAAAATGATGACTCTGGGAATTATTCTACCCTCTTTAAGGCCAGGGGACTGGCTAGCATCCCTGGACCTCAAGGCTGCCTACTTCCATATTCTCATCAGAAGCTCCCATCGAAAGTACCTCAGGTTCGAGCTGCCCTCAGGCCATTACCAGTTCAGAGCAATGCCCTTTGGCCTCACTTCTGCTCCAAGGGTATTCACAAAATGCCTGGCAGTAGCAGTTGCCTACCTAAGAAGGCAAAAAATTGCCATCTTTCCTTACCTGGACGACTGGCTCATAGTAGGCCAGTCTCCAGACCAAGTAAAGTTACATCTTCAGATAACTCAGCAACTGCTTACCTCTCTAGGTTTCCTTCTGAATCTTCCAAAGTCAGTTCTAGAGCCTGTCCAGCTCCTCACCTTCATAGGCGCAGAACTGAACACAGAGGAAGCCAGAGCCTTCCTTCCTTTGGACAGGGCAAGGATCCTGGTCTCTCTGGCCTCCTCATTCACCCTGCAGGTCTCTCGACCAACAAGGCATTTTCTACAGCTCCTAGGGCACATGGCTGCTTCTACAGCAGTAGTGCAAGGAGCCAGATTTCAGATGAGGGACAACCAGTTCCATTTGAGAGCCTTTTGGTCTCAAAGAAAGGACCCTCTAACCAAATTGATCCCAGTGACTCGAACCCTGATCCAAGCCCTACAATGGTGGCAGGATCAGAGCAATCTGAGACAAGGGGTTCCCCTTGTCACTCAGTCTCACACTTTAATCCTTACTGCAGATGCATCCCTCTTGGGGTGGGGAGCTCACATGGGCGACCTCACTACCCAGGGACTGTGGTCCCCTCAGGAATCTCTGCTCCACATCAACCTGTTGGAGCTCAGAGCAGTTTTTCTAGCACTTCAAGCTTTTTCCAGATCTGTTCAGAACAAAGTTGTACAGGTCAGAACAGACAACACCACTACAATGTGGTACATCAACAAGCAAGGAGGCACTCGGTCTATGGCCTTGTGCAAAGAAGCAATGAAGTTGTGGTCTCTGGCTTACTCCCTGAACACCTCCCTTACAGCAGTTCACCTCCCAGGCAAGGACAATGTCCTGGCAGATGCTCTCAGCAGGATTTCCCAGGGCCATCACGAATGGTCACTGGTTCCCCTGGTCCTGGAGGTAATATTTGCCAGGTGGGGCACCCTGAGATAGATCTTTTTGCAGCCCCAGACAATCACCAACTTCCCCTTTTTTGCTGCAGGCCCCAAGTGTTGGGCTCAGTCCCTCTGGATGCCTTAGTTCTCAATTGGGAAGGAAGTTTCTCTGCTTTCCCCCTTCCTCTCCTGTTCAAAGTGTTAGTCAAATCAGATCTCAATCCTGCAAGTGATTCTGATTGCTCCAGATTGGGCCAGGCGACCCTGGTATCCTCCTACTGTCCTTAGCAGTCTATCTTCCCTGTGTCTTCCCAGGAATCACAATCTGTTAACCTGTGCTCAGGGAAGGGTTTGGTACCGAACCTCAAATCTCTCAATCTCAAGGCCCGGCTCTTGAAGAGTTAGAATTTGCTGATCTACACCTCTCCCAAGGTGTAATGGATATATTGAAGGCTTCTAGGAAGCCTTCCACAAAGCTACTTACAATTCCAAATGGAAGAGGTTTTCCATATGGTGCTCTGGGAGGCATATTTCCCAGAATCTGCTGGTTACCCACAGTCCTGGATTATATGGTCCATTTAAACACTTTGGGGCTCAGACCAGCTACCCTAAAGGTGCATTTGGCAGCTGTGTCTGCTTTCATTTCAGCAGGTAAACCCTCTTCTCTTTCAGCTCATCCTGTATCCTCTAAGTTTTTTAAGGGATTGCTTCACACCAACCCTCCATTCAGGGACCCTGCCCCTGCCTGGGATCTTAATGTTTGCATTGCTCAGCTTATGCAACCTCCCTTTGAGCCCTTGTCTTCAGCAGACCTTAAGTATTTGACTTGGAAGACTGTGTTTCTGGTAGCCATCACTTCTGCCAGATGCATAAGTGAATTACAGGCTTTGTCAGTGGAGCCTGATTTTATCTCCTTTCATAGAGATAAGGTGGTCCTCAGGACTAACAGGAAGTTCTTTCCTAAGGTGGTTTCAGATTTCCACCTTAACCAATCTATTTCTCTTCCAGTGTACTTCACTGACCATTCCTCCTCTGGCGAGAGGAGGCTGCACAGCTTAGATGTGAAGAGAGCCCTTAGTTACTACATTGAGCGTACCAAGAGTCACAGGTTTGACTCCCTCCAACTGTTCCTCACTTATGGTGAGGTTGATAAAGGGAAACCTGCCACTAAAAGATCCATTGCCAGGTGGATTGTCTCTTGTATTCAATTCTGTTATGAAAAGCTGGGTAAGGTTCCTCCCTCAGGCCTGCGGGCTCACTCTATCAGAGGTACAGCTGCTTCCCTGGCTGCTGCCAGGGACATCCCCATTCTAGAGATTTGTCAAGCAGCTACCTGGAAAACAGTTCACACTTTTACCAAGCATTACTCTCTGGACACCCAGGCTAGGAGTGATGCTCGGTTTAACACAGCTGTGCTTCAGAGCCTATTTCCTAAGTAGGTTCTGTCCCTCCCATGGAGGTACTGCTGTAGTCTGCATATGTCATAATATAGCAAGACTTCATGTTGTTTGAAGAAAAATTACTCACCTTAGTAATGTTGTTTCTAATGGAGTCTTGCTATATTATGACCTCCCGCCTGCCCCTCTCAGAACCTCTGTTTTTGGGATGTGGGTGGGCAGTGCAGTGTTGGCACTTAGTAGATGCCACCTTGTTTTTCACCCTCCTCTTTCGGGTGACTGGGTGTTGTGTGTTTCATTTTTGGGTCTCCTGACTTGAGTCTTTGTTTTGGGACCAAAAATGTGTTTTTTATATTTAGTAGCCAGTTGGCTAGTGTAGGTTTACAGCTTCCACACAGGACCTTAGTGAGTTTAGCTCGTAAAGATCTGACAGTTTGAGTTTGAAGAAAAACAGACAGAGTTTTCAACCGAGCTTGAGCTCAGCGTTCCATGCCTGGCATGGAAAGTTAACTCTTTCACCTCCGGAGCAGTTCGAAGGTTGGGACTCACTGCATATGTCATAATATAGCAAGACTCCATTAGAAGAAACAACATTACTGAGGTGAGTAATTTTTTCTTCTTGGGTACTAGGCCTTGCAGGGGAGCAGGCACTCTAGGGAGAGGAAATGTGTGAATTGTAGCCCAAGTTCTTTTGCCAGTTCTGCTTTCTTTTCCCTTGCAGTTCGCCTCCTGCATTTACTGAGTGGCCTGTTACATCTCTCTTTCTCTTAATCTCCTGTTTTTGGGATATTTCAGTGAGAGAAAGGGAGCCTGGAGGAGGGGAATCGTTCAGTTTTGTGGATTCCTATACCTGGCAATTGCTCTTTTAGCGAGGGACCCCCTTTTCTCAGTCATGTTTCCCTTCTTAGGGGTTGCACTTTTACCTCTTGAGCTCCTAGATGTCTCTCATTAGCTTGGAAACCGGACCAACTGATGTATTGCTAGAGCCCTGACTCAGCAGTTCTCAGGCCTTTCGAGATCAGAGGCTCTGTATTTCTCACATATAATGTTTTTGTCATGTGTGTCTCCTAAATCCTAGCCTCTTGTAGTTCTTGTACCCACAGGTGGACAACTATGTTTGGCAATGTTTTTCCAGGGCTCACAGTTCTACTCCTGTTTCTGCCACTTAAGGGAAATTATCCTTTCCTTGCTGTCTACCCTTCTGAGATGGTCCTTGGACATTCTTGTGGACCATGTTCCTTGCTTGGGGGTCAACTAGCCCTTAGCAAAAGCAGTGCTCTTTCCTTAGTTGAGAGTAGGCCAACTCTTCTGACACCTCTGTTTTATCTTGCTGAGAATTCAAGGTCCTTACTGCGCTCTTTCTTTCTCTCTGCCCCCCTCCCACCCAGTTATCCTGGTCATCCTTTTGCCACTACAAAGACCCTCCTCAAAACCCATCTCCTCCTCTAATAATCATTTTTTATTCCTTTGTTCTTTTTATATCCTTCTGTCTATCCCTTGGGCTCCCTAGCCCCAACACTTCTCTTTCCCTAGCGAACAGTACTGAGGAGGGCAGTGGGGCTGGCGTCAGTTACTGGCCAGCCCATTAGTGCCACATCATGCGTTAGCCTCATGGGCAGCGCCATCTCCTTTGGTCCCCTACCACTAAAGCTTTATGGACAAACACTCTGACAGGGTCTTCATGCCTCTGGCATAGACCCACCAGTGATGAATGGTAAAGATATTCTGGAAGATCAAGAAGTACAGTGAGTAGGTAATTTTCATTTTCTTAAATCAGTGATATGCTTCTCAGAATTAGAGATTTCTAAACAGTTCCTGCATATACGCAGGACCTGACCATATTGTATCCTTTGATAAGATGTTGGGGTTGGGAACTGCGGGGAAGGGGGGCAGAGGTACTGTGGGTCACTTGCGAGACGGACAGTGGCATGACTATTCACACAGGCGTAATATACAGATTTCCAGCACAGGGGGAGGAGATGAACAGGATTCTTATGGAATCCATCCACACAATGGCAGCTAAAGGGGAGGTGCTGCTGGTAGGTGATTACAGTCTGCCAGATGTGGATTAGAGCATTCCAGTGGCTGCTTCAGCCAGGAGCAGGGACATCCTGTACGCTTTGCAAGGGGCTGGCGTCAGGGAGCTAGTGCTGGAGCCCACCAGGAAGGGTGCACTTTTGGACCTGGTACTCACCAGCGAGCACGGAATTGTGGAAGTCTGGGTGGACGGACACCTGGGATCCGGTGTTCCTCGCACAGTGTGGTTCAGTATGAGTACAGTGGCAGAGTCAAGTCACACAAAAGTGAGGGTCGTGAATTTCAGGAGGATGGACTTTACTAAGATGGGGATATGTCTCAAGAATGCCCTGACAGAGAGGGATGAATGGCGGGGAGTTGAAGAGCAGTGGGCCCATCTGAAAGGAGCCATAGTGGAGGCGATAAACCTTTGCATTAGGCAAGTAAACAAGGGCAACAGAAAGAGAAAATCACTGTGGTTCTCAAAGGAAGTGGCTGGGAAGGTAAGGCCAAAAAAGGATGGCTTTCAGGAAGTGCAAGTAAACACAGGAGGAGGACAGGGTAGTGTACCTGGATAAACAGAGGGAGGCAGGGAAAGCAGTCAGGAGCGGAAAGGCACATATGGAGGAGAAAACAGTACAGGAGGTAAACAAAAGGGGACAAGACTTTTTATAAGTATACTAGTGACAAGAGAAAAAAACGGGTGGGATTGTAAGGCTTAAAGGGGAAGAAGGGGGGAGTGTGGAAGGAAACCTGGAAAAAGCATCAATACTGAATAAATATTTTTGTTCTGTATTCACAAAAGGAGAAGGTGAGGGACCACAGTTAGGCAACATGAGCAGATATGGGAAGGGGGTGGACGCAAGTCCAATTATGGAAGAGAGAGTCCTGAAAGAACTCACAAAACTGAAAATGGACAAGGCAATGGGACCAGATGGGATGCATCCTAGAGTATGACCTAAAGGTGGCTACACAATGTGCCAAGGCTGTGGGGAGAGCCGGTGAGATGCTGGGGTGCACGGGGAGAGGTATCACTAGCAGAAGAAAAGAGGTGGTGATGCCACTGTACAGATCATTGGTGAGGCCTCATTTGGAGTACTGTGTCCAGTTGTGGAGACCGCATCTCCGTAAGGACGTAGACAGGGTGGAGGCAGTTCAAAGAAGGGCAACAAAGATGGTGCAGGGCCTGCACCAAAAGTCATATGAGGAGAGACTGGTAGACTCGGTATGTATACCCTGGAGGAGAGGAGAGACAGGGGAGATATGATAGAAATCTACAGATATCTAAAGGGCATAAATAGGGTACCGGAGGGAAGCATCTTTCAGAAAAGGAGATATTTGGGAATGAGGGGGCGTGACATGAGGTTGGAAGCAGGTAGACTAAGGGGTAACCTGAGGAAGTATTTCTTAACAGAAAGGGTGGTGGAGGATGCGTGGAATGACTCCCAGTGGAGGTGGTGGGGGCAAACACAGTGGGGGAATTCAGAGATGCATGGAACAGGCATGGGAGAAGCCTAGCGAAGGAACGAGAAGGTAAAACCAGAGATCAAGTAGGGTCTGCGGCTTTTGCAGTAGGTAGGGAAAACTGGCAGACTGGATGGGCCTAGCAGTCCTTGTGTGTTCAGTTTCTGTTTTTATGTAACTATCTGCCTACAACAGAGTATTGCCTGCAGTAGGCTTTCTGTATTTCTCACTGTGTATTGTTTGGTATCCTTATGTAAATTAGATCCAGAAAGTTCACTGAGTGGGCATCTCAGGTGTGTATGAATTTATGGTTCCAGTTGTTATTGTTGATGTTAACAGGATAGTTAAGTCTTTTTTTTTGAAGGTGCCAGAGGACAATGTCTATAAATGACCCCAATACACAATTGTACAGCCAAAGATGTCGTCAGTGGGGTCATAGATGGACACCTCCTCCCACAAACCCATGTGTAGGTTTGCATAGGATGGTGCCATTGATGACCACCACCACCGTACCACACACCTGAAGGTAGAGTTTTTGGTCAAACATGAAATAATTCATATTCAAGATTAAATCCAAAGCAGTGAATACAAATTCAGGGTCCAGAATGTTTGCATTGTCAAGTTTTTGCATGAAATATTTAACAGCACTAAGACCCGCATTGTGATGGATGCTGGTGCAGAGTGAACTTACATCAGTAGTGAGCCACGAATAACCAGCATCCTACTGAAACTTGCTAAACTCCTCCAGCACCACCAGGATGTTAGGAAGATATGAGGGTAGGGTGACCATCATATCCTGCAGGAAACTGTCAATAAATATTGACAAGTTTTCAGATAAAGATCCAGTTGAAAAATTATCAGACAACCAAGTGGGTGCTGAAGGTCTTCGTGCACTTTTAGGAAGGTAAAAAAAAAAAAGAGGCACTGTTGGGGCCTCACACTTCAGGAAATCCAATTCTGACTTAGTGACCTGGTCAAGTACATACAATCTTTCCAAGAAATGGTGTTAGTTTAGCTTGGATATCCAATGTAGGATCTTCTTTTAGCCTTCTGTACTTGGTGGCATCATTGAACTGTGACAGTATTTCATGTACATAATACATAGTGTTCTAGGAGCGTGGATATGTTGTTCATCCACAGTCCTTGGCATTGTCCCTTTCCTCTTAATCTGCCGGAAGTCTTCAAGCTGGCTCCTCCCACCCATCCAGGTGGTGCATACCTTGGCTCCGCCCCATGACGCCAGATATTCCTTTCCGCTGGAAGATACAGGTTGCCTCCCTTGTGCTCTCACATTCGTAGGCCCTGGCTTTCAAATCTTTGGTTTTACCGAAATTAAAACTCATTCGAGTTAGCTATTGCGCATTTGTGTCTTCGATCATGGAGGAGAAATCTTCCCCGGGATTTTGCCGGTGTCCTTGCAGCCAAAAGATGTTGCACACCAATCCCCATCTCACGTTTGTCTACTGCCTGGGTGTCAGCCATGACACCTCGTCCTGCAGTTTCTGCTTGGCCTTCCATCCCAGTGTCCTGGACGACCGCATGGCACGCCTGAAACTAAGGAGACTGGAGAAGAGGAACCCTCCGGTGAAGTCCAAAGAGGCTAGGTGGGCGGTGTCCACGGCCGCGGGCTCCGCCGAGCAGCTAGAACGCATGCAGGCATTCGAGGAAGAAGCCGCTCGCGCTTCGGCTAATCGAAGCTTCTTTGTCCCACTGAATCTAGGCTCCACCTTTACTGGTTTGTTTAAGGAGTTGTTCAAGTCTCTCCCCACCCGGGGTGAGGTGCCCATGGGCTCGCACTCCTCCTGCCTTCAGAAGAGGGAAAAAGAACCTTCTTCGTCTCGACTAAGGTGATCTTGGGACTGAGAGAGGTCTCAGTCCCAGGAGCATGCGGTGTCGACCTCGGACAAGATCGCCTCTTCGGCCGCAGGCTTTAAGGACCTTCCATCTGGCCAGACGACCGAGGAAGTGGCCGATGAGGTCAAGATCATCCTCGACCCGATCGACCCTTTGTCGCCAGCCGTGGCCGACTACTCCTTAGAAAGGACTCCGGTCCTAGTGTTTCCTGATGAGGAGACCCAGCCAGCTGGCATTCCCATTAAGGATCCGGTTCCGGACCCTTGGGTTTCACCGATTTCCCCCCGGTGTCTCCCGATCGACCGAGTCGGCTTGCCTGATCTTGGTCGAGGTCCAGAACCCACTCAGACGAACATCCAAGAAGAGCCAAAAGCGCTCTAAAAAGAGGCAACGCCACAGGTCGTCCTCATCCTCCTCGGATGAGGAGAGGCTCCGATGGAAACTCTGGTGCTATGAGGACCTTATGTGGCAACAGCTGATTCTGACCGGGCAGAAGCCGGCCCTGCCGGCCACCCCAGCTATTACTTGGCTCTCTCCTCCCAGGCTGAAGCAGACTCCTCTGGAACCGAAACCCTCAGTTCATCTGCCCATGGGGCTGGCCTGTCCCCCGGTTCGGCCTATTCCAGTCTCTCCACGTATTCGGGTGGAACCGCCACCTAAACAGCCTGTGGGAGGGGCTCCCTCGAAAGAGGACCGACAGGACGCCGGACTTCTCCGATGTCTGTCGGTCACAGTTACCCCGGACCGCCCTCGGCGGATCGAGGGTGATTTAGGCAGCAGGCCGTTGTACCCCGACTCCTCGGACTTCGATGTCACCGGGCTCCACTCTCATCGTGGGGATGATGAGTCGTCCATTGGCACAGGGATAGAGGAAGGCCCTTCCTCCTTCCAAGGGATTCTCTGTCTCATTTCCGACTCCACTGGAATGCCCCTGGAATCCATCCAGAAAAAGACTGAGTACCCTCTCACAGATATCCTAAAGAGAAGGGATACCCCGACGGAGGCCTTTCCTGTGGCCGAAGCCATCATTGGCCTGGCCCTCGAACTTTGGCAGCGCCCTGCCTCATGCCCAGCACCGTCTGCCCGCATGGCCCGCAAGTACGCAGTGCCCATGGGGTCCCTTGTGGGGTTTACAGAGCACCCTTCGGCCGAGAGCCTGGTGACCACTTCTGTGTTCAGGCATACAGTCAGTTTGTCCGACACTGACCAATCTCTCCGGACAAAGAGTCCAAAAATATGGACCACTCCACACGGAAGGTCTATGCGGTTTCATCCTTGGGCCTTCATCAGGCCAGCTCGGCTGTCATCATAGCACACTTTTCTCATGCCCTTCTCGGGTCATTAGAAGTCGTCCTCCCTCATCTCCCCGCCGACATGCAGACCACGGTCAAACAGGTACATTACCAGGGCCGTTCAGTTGACAGACAGCAGCTCCAGACGGCCCTGGACATCTGAGATTCTTGTGCCTGCTCGAGGCTGCCGCAGTGGCCTCTACACGCCAGAGCTGAGGCTTCCTCCTCGCTCGGCGGATACTCAGCATAAGCTTGCTGACATGCTTTTTCTTGGTACCGACTTGTTCGGTCCAGGAGTAGCCGGTCACCTACAGCACATAGAGCAGTCCAGTGCCACATTGGATGCCACTTGTGCCAAGGGTTCTTCGGGCAAGAACCAGCAGAAGAAAAAGAAGAAGCCTTTTCGGCACTCTTCCAGTGCAGTCCGGCAGCCCTCTTATCAAGGAGGACAGCAACATCAACATCAGCAGCAGGCTCAAGCTTGGTGCCCTCGGCCCAAGCCTGGACCCCAGCAGGTCCAAAAAGGGGGCCACGGTTCAGGTCCTGGAGCCTCCTCCTCCTCTAAGCCTGCCCAGTAATGGGATGGGGGTTGCCACCCCTATCTGCATCACGTCAGCTCTGGGCCCTCCCATGGGATGTCGGCTCCGCCACTTTCTTTACACCTGGTCCACTGTCACTTCACACAGATGGGTTCTCGAAGTGGTCAGTCGGGGACTGCCTCTAGAGTTTCAAGCAGTACCCTCCCAGCCGAGCCGCGCCCCTTGGGAGGAACTGATTTCTGCATGCACCCAGTCTGCTCTTCGAGATGACATAGCTCAGCTGCTCCGCAAGGAGGCGGCAGCTCCCGTGGCGGATCCTCCAGCAGACCCAGGCTTTGTCTCCAGGTACTTCATGGTGCCCAAGCGGACGGGGGGGGTTGGCCCCCCATTCTAGAGCTCCACGACCTGAATCAGTTTCTCAGGTCTCGCACCTTTCGGATGGTCACTCTGTCCCAGATCATACCATCCTTGGAGCGAAACATGTGGTTCTGTTCTCTGGATCTGCAGGATGTGTTTTCACGTCCCAATCCGTCTGTCCCGTCAGCCGTTCCTCCACTTCAGGGTCGAGGGGACCCTGTACAAGTTCCGAGCCATGCCGTTCAGCCTGTCATCGGCTCCATGGGTCTTCACCAAATGCATTGCAGTGATGGCGGCACCCATCTCCGGCGTTGGGGGGGTCAGATTCTACCCCTACCTCGACGATTGGCTCCTGGCAGGTTCCACCCAACAGGAGATGGAGAGGTCCAGGGATCTGGCCCTCCAGACCTGCTCACAACTCAGCCTCCTGATCAACGAGGCCAAGTAGGAACTCGTGCTTCATCGGGGCAGAGCTCGACTTTTGTCAAGTCAGAGCTCAGCTCCCGGCGGACAGGGCGGAAGTTCTCTCCTCCTTTGCCCAATCATTTCTGGTTGGGCACTTGCCCTATGCCCGGGACTTTCTGCTCCTTCTGGGTTACATGGTGGCGTGCACCTCAGTGGTCCATTGGGCCCGGTTGCACATGCTCCCCTTCCAATGGGAGCTGGCCGCCCAGTGGACTCAGCATCACGGTCATTTCGACTAGCTGATCACTGTAACCCAGAAGATGTGGGACGCTCTCCAATGGTGGACCACCCCAGACCGGTTGCAGGAAGGGATCCCGTTTGTCCGCCCCGAGCCGATGGTCGTCCTTACGACCGATGCCTCTCTCATGGGCTGGGGAGCCCACATGGGGGACAGCAGGGCCCACGGGTTCTGAACCCCGAGGAGTCCTGATGCCACCTCGGCCTCTTAGAGCTCAGAGCAGTCAGACTGGCACTGTCAGCTTTTGCTCCTCAACTCCAGGGTCAAGTGGTTCAAGTCCAGATGGACAATACCACAACCATGTACTACATCAACAAACAGGGCAGTACGCACTCCCATCTGCTGTGCAAGGAGGCGCTCCACATCTGGAGCCTCGTAAGCCAGTTGGAGGCAGATCTCCTAGCCATCCATGTGACAGGAGTCTCGAACCAGCTGGCAGATGCTCTCAGCCACATGGGCCAGACATCCCCCGAGTGGTCTCTCCATCCAGAGATAGCTTACAGCCTGTTCTCCCGTTGGGGCAAACTGATGGTGGACCTGTTTGCCTCCAGGGAAAACACCAAGCTGAGATTGTATCATGCCCGACCCCCTCTGCAGGGCTTGCTGTAAGGGGATGCCTTCTCGAGGCTGTGGACCTCGGGCCTCCTCTAACGCCTTCCCTCCATTTCCCTTGATCCACAAGATGTTACTCAAGGTGAGGAGGGACAAGGCAAAGGTGATTCTGGTAGCCCCAGACTGGCCACGCCAGTTCTGGTATCCAGATCTCCTCAGCCTCAGCTGCAGGCCCCCAGAGCGGCTTTGCACACGCCCAGACCTGATATTTCTCAACCAGGAGAAGGACTTCAGTCCCTCCACCTCCTAGCCTGGTACCTGAGCAGCTAGAGTTCCAGGCTTTGGGTATTTCCGAAGATGACTTCATTGTGGTGGAGGCATCTAGAAAGGAATCAACCAGGAAATGTTATGCCTTCAAATGGAAAAGATTTTCCATTTTGTGCCAGAGCAAGGGTCTGGACCCCTTATCCTGCTCTGTGGCTAGCATTCTCTACTACCTTTGGTCTCTCTCTCCAAAGAGGGTCTACGGTTATTGACCCTTAGGGTGCACCTGGCAGTCATTTCTGCTTACCGGGCATGGGCTGGTCAGCAGACATTGGCGCAGGAGACAGTGGTCAGGTGTTTTTTCAAAGGCCTGGATCACATATCCCCTCTGGTGCGTGAACCTCCACCTCTGTGGAATCTGCTGCTGATTTTGGCAAAGCTCATGGGCAAGCCATTCGAACCCATGCACAAGTGTGAGCTGTCACACTTGTCATGGAAGACTGCCTTCCTGGTGGCTATCACGTCAGCCAGAAGAACAGTGGAGCTCCAGGCGCTTTCAGTGGACTCCCCTTATCTGGTCTTTCACAGGGACAAAGTAGTCCTGTGCCCCTACCCGAAATTCCTTCCGAAGGTGGTGTCAGAGTTTCACCTTAACCAGGTGTTGACTCTGGTATACTACCCTAATTACACCTCGGAGGCTGAGTACAGGCTCCATACTTTGGACCTGAGACGGGCTCTCTCCTATTATAAGGAGAGGATCGTGGAAATTTGCGGAGAGGTTCGCCAGCTGTTTGTCACCTATGCTGCAGTCTCTTCTGGCAGACCTGCAGCCAAATGGACCATTGCAATATGGATTACATCATGCATAGGTCTGTGCTATGAGTTGGTGGGCAAGGAGCCTCCCAGAGGGATAAGAGCTCATTCTACCTGCCATACTGCTGCATCGGTGTCTGCTTCCAGGGACATCCCTATCCCGGAAATCTGTCAGGCTGCCACCTGGAAGTCAGCAAACACCTTCATTACCCACTACCACATCGACCTTGAGTCACGCCGGGATGCTGGTTTTGGGACCTCAGTTCTCCAATCTCTGTTCCCTAAGTAGGGGGTGTGCACCTTGCCTCCCTTCCTCCCGGAGAACTGCTAGGAGTTTGCCAAGGAGTGTGGATGAACAACATATCCACGCTCCTAGAACAGCAGGTTACTCACCTGTAAAAGTAGTTCTAGGAGTGGTATATGTTGTTCATCCACATGGACCTACCCGACCTCCCTGGCTGCGGACGCACACAACCTGGCTTCCAGCGGGCTAAGATCTGGCGTCATGGGGTGGAGCCAAGGTATATACCATCCAGGTGGGTGGGAGGAGCCAGCTTGAGACTTCTGGCATATTTAAAGAGGAAAGGGACAATGCCAATGAGTGTGGATGAAAAACATATACCACTCCTAGAACTACTGTTACAGGTGAGCATTAGGAAGATAAATGCAGACCCCCTCTGAAGACTCTGAGTCGAGGCGCTTGGGGCTTTGGATGTACTTGCTTGTTCTGTTTTTCATATATGCAGCGTGGTGAAAAAACAGTAAAATTTGCATTTGTGCAGCTTAATTGCGAGTGTTGAAGTTACTTTGATACATGCTGCATTTATCTTCTTCATGCACGCACTACCATTTTGGATTATTTACATGTTCTATAGAGGCAAGCTACCTCTGTTAGTGCAGCGCGGGCTGGGAAGTGACTGTTCGCGGTGTTTCTTTTTGATCTGTTACAGGTGAGTAGCCTGTTCTTCATCACTATGACCAGTCCACCCTTATCGGAAGGTTTTATGGTGATGTCAGTGTTTGATTTCTGTTGCTATAGTGCTTCTCTTTCTGCTGGTGTCAAATCTGGGTGGTGGTGTACTCGTCCTTCAGAAAAGAGAGCATTTACGTCGCAGGTCACTAGGTTCTCAAAATTCAAGTCACAATAGCAGGAGACATGGCTTTAATAGGATGAAAATTGGGGAAAATATCTCTTAATTTTCTAGATCCGGACTGGAACAAAAACACTGATCGACTGGGTCAGTACAAACCACCAAGAGAGAATTACTGATGTCTCAGTACACCCTGACTCACTCAGTGATCATTCCACAGTCACATGCCTCTGGTTCAGTAAAGCCACGAAACATATCAATAACATGACTGCAAATCGGGTCCTAAGAAAAGAGCAGCTAAGTTTGTTCAAGGCCCATCTCAAGCAGCTCTACTGTTCCTCCTTGACACCCTACAGGATGTTGATCTACATAGAAAACATGGACTTTGACAGCAGACAAGGCCCACTTGGCCCGCCCAGTCTGCCCATTTCCCTACCTAATGGATAAGCTGCAGAGCCTAGTTAACCAACAACCTACTTCCTCCTGCCCCCACTAGAATTGCCTTATGTCTGTCCCATGCATTCTTGACCTGGCCTTGAACAACTTTATAAACACCTTCAGTATGGTCTGCGACATTTACACTCCAGTGAAAAAGCAGAAGCTAAAGGGTCCCAGCAATGGCTGGATCTCCCTGACACTCCTTGATCACATGGGTACCAGGGACCATTTAAGCACAGAGCTAAAGCCACTGGTAAGCTGGCTGACCTCCAGAGGTATAGGGCAGTGAGGAATAATTGTACCCGTGAGATCAGGCTAGCCAAAGCACAATACTTCAAAAATTGTCTCGGTAAAACCTGGGAGGATGTTAACAAATTCTGGAGCAATCTTAAAGACCTCTCAGGAAAGGGCAATAAGTCTTCCCCCTCCATGCTCTTTGTTGATGGGGAAAATCACACAAGAACTTAAAACCATAGCGGACACTTTCAATACCGCCTTCATCAATCTTAGTACTATTCGCCCCCCTGACTTCTTAGGTGGCAAGGCAGACACCTTGAACTGTACCCTAACTGACCATTATCTGCCCCAACCCGGTACCCCTCTTTTTATTTCAAACAAATCACCCCTACTGAAGCCAGAAAATACCTTCAGCGCACCTTGGTAAAACAAAGAACAGCAACGACACCCTTGACCTAAAAATGGTTGCCCTTGCACTGGATGGAGTTGTACCACCGCTCACAAAAATACTTAACTTATCCCTCAGATATGCTCAATTCCCCATGAGGTGGAAGTCTGCAGTGTACACCTGTGCATAAGAGCTGAGACTGTGTGATCCACTCAAACTACAGGCCCATATCCATCCTGCCCCCACTGTCAAAGGCCCTTGAATGTATTGTCTCAGATAAACTAGAGGACTACCTCAATAAATACAACATCCAGTGCCTGCAACAACACGGTTTTTACAAGGCCCACAGTATCACCACAGCACTACTAGAAAGCATGGACTATATCCACGAGGCATTAGATACCGGCCAACCTGTGGGGTATATGTGTGTGTGTATGTATGTATGTATGTATGTATGTGTGTCTGTGTGTGTGTGTATGTATATATATATATATATATATATATATGTGTGTGTGTGTGTATATGAGGCAAAAAATTCCATTTAATGCATTAGTAAGGGTTGTTCCACAGCGACAAAAGCGAGAAAATTTGGTGTTAGGGTTGAAAGCCCCCCTTGGACCCCCCTCAACCGGCATCGAGCTGCACGTTGGGGTCGTCGGCTCTCTTACCCCATCACATGTGTGAAGAAGCAGAGGTATAGGAGAATGGGGTGAGAGTTAGAACCGACGACCCCAGCATGCCCCTTGATGCCGTTTGGGGGGGTGGGCTGGGGGGATAATTTCTGATTTCACTTTGAGGGGGCTCTTGCAGTAGGCAACACCATTGGGACTAAGCTGTCAGGTGCCAGGACCTCACAGAAAAATTTCGAGTTAGCAGTCTATAACAGGAGGACCGCCCTCAATGTTGGCATGCCGACGTCCACCCTTAGATAAAGGGGCGGTCCCTCACACCCACCTCAGTTCTTTTCCCACCATCGACTTGTGCGCTCCTGACCACGTGGCTCATAGCTTCAGTCGATCGCCATTGCTCTGTGTTCTTTGCATTTTTTTCTTCACAAAGTTTAATTTAGTTTACTTTTTCATCTGCAGCATGTCATTTCCAACTTCTTCAGCGGATTCCCGCAAGTCTGAATGCGCCTGCAGCAGGCAGATTCCCGAGAAGGATGGCCATTCCTTGTGCATCATCTGCTTAGGCCCAGCCCACGACACTGAAGCTTACCAGGCCTGCCAGAACTTCAACAAAGTTGCCAGAAAACGACACCAGAAGATCTTGGAGACCTATCTTCTCCAACTGTATGTCACACTCCCCCTTCAGCTGTCCCACTTGCTCCATCTTGAGGGACATGTTCTGTTCTGAGGGAGTTCCCTTCCCCCCGGGCCAGAACTCCTCTTATCTCTTAGGGGTTCCCCTGATCTTAGCTCCCTATGCGGGCTGCTAGTTGGGGTGAGACCCCCAACAGGTTTTGGGTTAGGGGGGAGAAGTTCCTGGCACTTCAGTCTTGACCGAGGATTTCTCTCTTTTTTTTTTCCTTGGGGCAGGTCCCTTGTGGTCTTTGGCTTTCATCTTTTTTCACTCTTAGAAGTGACCATCTCGAAGGGGACCCCTTTGTTGCCCCCCCCTTTTTTTTTTTTGCTCTGGAACTGTTGTTTGTGGAGGCCCCTCCTGTGGGGCATAGGTTAGCTCCTCCTCTTTTAATCTGTTCCCAGGCTGAGGGGAGCAACTGTCTCCTGTATTTTCTAGCTGGTGCCTGATAGCTTTAATGCTTATTAGGTCTTCTTTTTTTAGAGAGTTATTGGTTGGTCTCTGCATGCATGGACCGGGCATGGTTTTCTTTTTTTAGAGAGTTGCTGGTTGGTCTCTGGATGGACCAGGCATCCTTTGTTTCCGCCTCTGATGGGGTTCTCCCTTCAGGTAATCTGTGTTTTCCTTGCCCCCCACCCATGTTCCCTTTTGAGGGTCCAGAGAGCCGACTGTCTAATGTATCTTTGGGGAGTTGTTCTTCCTTGTTTCCGAAGATTTTCTCTACCTCCTTCCAGGGGGTTCTCCTTTTTCCCAGATTCTCTCATGGCGAGTCTACTGTCACCCCTAATGTTTCCAGCCTCTGCTGGCCATTGGGGGCTATGCTTCATTTTCCTCTCCAGGGTTTTTCTCTTATCTTAGGGGGATGATATTTGAGCTCGTGAAACGGGACCTGGGCCAGTGATCCTTTTGGATCTGAGCCCTACCAAGTTTCTGTTTTGCTTTGTTTCCTCCTCCCGGGGTGTTATTTTACCTTTGGGCGCTGTTTGGGACTCAGTCCTAATGGTGTTGCCTACTGCAAGAGCCTTTTCAAAGTGAGATAGTACAGTTGCATAAGGACTTACCATAACAGTAGATCTTCGAGAGGTGCTCTTGCAGTAGGCAGGATTTCCCTCCCTCCATCCCCCTGCTGTCTTTCTCCATGATTAGCCTTTTCTGGCTTCCATCATCCTCTCTCTCTTTCCTGTCGGATAATTTTTTTACAAGTCTCCAGCAGGAGAACTGAGCCAGGTGTGGGGGTCTGCCCCTTTTCTACTAAGGGTGGACGTCTGCATGCCCCCGTTATAGACTGCTGGCTAGAAGTTTTTCCATGAGGTCCTAGCTCTTGGCTGCTTAGTCCTAAGGGTGTTGCCTACCGCAAGAGCTCCTCTCAAAGATCTGTTACAGTAAGTTCTTGCGTAACTGTACTTTTTATCACTTCTTGGATCTTGCTTCTGCCACTGAACCCGTGAAAGTTCCCTCTCCCTCTCTTAAACAAATTCTGGTCAGAGCCGATATGGCTATGTAGAACAGCGAG
The DNA here is from genome assembly GCA_016271365.2 of Neoceratodus forsteri. Classification (NCBI taxonomy): domain Eukaryota; kingdom Metazoa; phylum Chordata; order Ceratodontiformes; family Ceratodontidae; genus Neoceratodus; species Neoceratodus forsteri. The sequence goes on from CM028134.1 coordinate 839,701,772, forward strand.
ACTGTGGATGAGCTGTCGCCATGGCGCCCAAGCCTGCTATATCCAAGATGGCCACTGTGAGAAGACTGCACATACACGGTACTTGCACGTGCGCAGTTAGCGTCACCAGCCATGTTGAGCATGGCAGTCGTAACTTCCATAGTTGCAGAAACAAAGTATTGCCCCATGAAGAGGATGTGTTTAAGCAACTGGCAGAGGGGAAGGGCAGTGTAAACACAACCATCTGGAATTGTCTGAGCACTGTAGAAGCACTCCGGAGCGCTATCCAGTGACATGCATTAGAGTAAAGTTCTGTCAGTAGTCCTTGCTTTTGTGCCAGATAAAAAAGCGGACAAATGTAAAGCCAAGGTAGACTTGGAAAAGATCTACTGCAAATTACATCTGAAGGAAATACCACAACAACAAAAATAAAACCATGGGATATTCAGTTGTGGACATACTAGATCAGGACACCGCAGAAGTTAGGATTATTTCCCAGCAGCCTCCAACTGCACAGAGTACTAATTAAGCAGTAATGCATGACAGGGTGTGTGTTGTGCTGTGATAATGTCACGCTTCTGGTGGTTGGGCATGAGGCCGCAGACCCAGTGAATCCAACACCCGAGAAGTGACATTATCTCAGTACGACACAGATCCTGGAGTGCATTATTGCTATTATACAATGGCTCGTTTGTAAAAAGAAATAATAAAAAGTGCAATTTAAATAAAGATTTTTTGTCATGTCTTTGAATGGGCAGGTATCCGCAAAAAAAAAAAAATAATAGTGCTGTTTTAATGCTTTGGCCAGTAGGTGAAGCTGCTATACTGTTAATGAGGGTTTCTCGTCCACCTGAAATTTAAATTATTCTCTGTATCCCCCCCCCCCCATTCCAGAACCCTACTGCCTTTGATTGGGCGCTCCATGCCAGTGGTACGGCTCCCAATTCAGCCGGCCACTCCTACAAACCACCCGCCTGCTCAGACCCAGGACCCTCCTGCCCTTGATCGGGCGCTCCACGCCAGCGGCTTCGGCTCCCAATTCAGCCGGCCACTTGTATGAACCCGTCCGCCTACTCAGACCCAGGACCTACCTGCCCTTGATCAGGCACTCAACGCCAGCGTCACCAGCTCCCAATTCAGCCGTCTGCTCCTGCAAACCAACCTGCCCGCTCAGACCCAGGACCCTCTTGCCCTTGATTGGGTGCTCTATGCCAGTGGCACCGGCTCCCAGTTCAGCCGGCTACTCCTACAAACCTGGCTGCCCGCTCAGACCCAGGTACTGCAGCTCTTACTGCAAGGAAGCCTGGCTCCCAAGCTACTGAACGCTGATTGGCTGGCGCGCTCAAACCTGACTTCTTATTGGCCACCATTTTAAAACCTTGGTTTGGTGCTTGCTTTAAAATTGTTTAAACTGCTGCTGCTAAGTTTTAACTGGGAGCTAATTCTATAGAGGTATTTTGTCCCTCCCACCCACCCCATCTCCAAACTCTATTAAATACACGGTTGCCCGGCCCCCAGCAACTCTCCCTCAGTCTCTCTCTCCTTCCTTCCAGGTCCACTGCTACAGACCTCCCCTTAAAGTGACAAGAGTTTGTCATGTGTAAATACCGTAGAGGACCTCAAGCCATTAGCTACCCCCCCTCCCCAAATCAAGGCTTTACAAACAATCCTTTGTGTCAGCATACAGCCAAACACATCTTCAGTTCATACAACCACCCCCCCCCCAAGCAGTTTCCCTTACAACACTACAATACTCCAATGGCAAAATGATTTATCTGTTGCTCTAGCTCCCATATCTCCCAATCCTGGTCGGAGCCCCAGGCAATTTACCTCACCACAAAATGGCTTTGCATAAGCCTGTCCTATACTTGCCTCATGTCTCCTAACATCAGTACTCCCGGCCCTCCATCCCATCTGGAACCCCCAAATCCCTCAAGCTCCACATGTCGCTCAGTCTAGCCCTGCCCATCCCCTTCGGAGCCCACACCATGTAACTCATCCGACTATCTCACCCCCCCTTATCAGTCCCAGTAACCTGCCTCCCCAGATTAAATCCTGTGCAGCACTTGTCAGGCCTGCCCCACATGCTATCCTGCACACCAGAAGATTTAAACTCCCTAATGCATCCTCCTTCCTCCTCCTCACCCTACTCCTTGCAGGACATATGGAACCTAACCCAGGCCGGTCCCCAACCACTAAGCTCCCATAAAGGCCTCTCCATTGCCCACATTAACATCAGAAACCTCCTGCCTAAAACTGACCAATTACCCTGCTGGTTAGTCGAGCACTCTTCAGATATCCTGTGCCTGACTGAAACCTGGCTCTCCTCAAGGATCCCAGACACTTCCCTAACTACACTCCACTCAGGCAGGACCGTGGCAAATGAGGTGGTGTTGTAGCCATATACACAAAGCAACCCCTCTCATGCTTGGTCCATTTTAAGGAATCATGCCCTGGTTACCACAAAGTCCTTCAAACAACATCAAGTCTTGCTGTATTCTGACATATGCAGTGATCCCCAACCTTTAAACTGCCCCAGAGAATAAAGAGTTAACTTTCTATGCAGAGCATAGAATGCTGAGCTTACGCTCAGTTGGAGTCTCTGAGAACCAGAAGGAGTGCCCTCTGACCAGGGCGATACTTCTTCGGGCAAAATGAGAGCCGATTCCGAGGGATCGGTTCCGACAAAAAGAAAACACAAAGAAAAATCGTTCGGTTCAGATCCAGAGGTTCATGTTCCGACTGCCGAAGAGATAGCCAGAGCGATTCAGATTGTGGAATCGCTCCACCCGGTTCCTACCGATCCGGCACCTTCTGGCAGGGGTTCGGTTCGGTTGGTCCCCACGGTTCAAGATTATACCCTCGAAGATTTTTATGAACCGGAGTTTGACGAGGAAGGGGAATTTGAGGATGATGATGGTGAAAGTGAGGGTCTGGATGTGCCTGTGGAACCGGACATCTCCCCAGACAGACCTTTAGGTGTTTCCCCTCCTAGGCTTTCTGAGTCCCCTCCTCACTTTATGTTCTACAGAAAGGTGACTGAAACCCTCCAGCTTCCTATGGAGGAGGCTGTGGAAGATCAAGAGGAGCCTGATTATGTAGAAATGATGGACATCCCAGAGTCCAGGAGACCTGTCTATTCCCCTCCACAAATCCTTTGGGAAACAGATGCAAAAAATCCTAAAGTCTCCTATCACTATACCTCCTGTGGATAGAAGAATGGACAAGAGGTATACACTTTCAGGCTCAGACACGGAGTTCTTATACCAGCAATGCAGCCATGCTGGGGTAGTGCAGGCTGCTGCCTGTGACAAGGCAAATATTCCCTTGGCTTCACACCTCCCAGACAAGGACTCCAGGAAGATTGATGCCATGGCAAAGAAACCGTACATAGCATCTTCCTTGGGACTCAGGCAGGCAAATTATATGGCCTATACAGTCAGGCACCAGAAGTCCAGGTGGGACACTGTACTGGCACTGTCTAAACAGGCCTCCCCGCAGCTAGCCAAGGAGCTGGAGGCGGTGGCTGCAGATGGGATTGAGGCATCTAAAGTTAAGTTTCATGCTGTTGTGGACTCCAATGATGTGTCATCAAGAGTCATGGCTACATCTGTGGCTTTTCGGAAAATGGCTTGGCTCAGATGTACTAGCCTCTCACAGGATACCCAGGCTAAGGCCATGGATTTTCCTGTAGTGGGTAATTCTCTGTTTGAGAAACAGACGGAGAATTACATGAAGAAAATGGATGAGTACCGGACCACATACAGGAGTGCTCAGGCCAAGGAAAGACAAGCAACTCCTCAAAGGCAGCAGTCTAGGGGCAGGGGCATGCCTTTTCATAGGCCTTTTTACCAAGCACAGACCTCTTCTCCCTTTTCTCAGAGGGGGTTCTTCAGAGGGAGAGACAGAAGAGGGATGAGCAGGGCTGCATCCACTCCTCAGCCTAAGGCCCCTGCCAAGCAGACACCCTGATGGGTCTGCCTGGGTCGACTCTTCTATTCCAGTAGGAGGCAGGCTGGCTTACTTTGTCCAGGACTAGATGTCTGTTACCTCAGACAAATGGGTCCTGGAAGTAGTAAGCCAAGGACTGGTTCTCAGCTTCAAAAAATTTCCAAAGATGAGAACCAGATCCTTCCCACCTGCAAATCTCTCTGAAACCCTTGCCCTAGAGGCAGAGGTTTTGTCTCTTCTGGCCTTAAGTGCCATAGAGAGAGTTCGTACCCTACTCTGGGGCAAAGGTCTGTACTCCAGGTACCTCCTTACCCCAAAAAAAGACAGGGGAGTGGCGACCCATCCTAGACCTAATATATCTGAACAAGCATCTTTTAAAACCAAAGTTCAAGATGGTAACTCTGGGAATAATTCTTCCTTCTCTAAGGACAGGAGACTGGCTAGCCTCCCTGGACCTCAAAGATGCCTATTTTCACATTCCCATCAGGTGCTCCCACAGAAAGTACCTCAGGTTCGAATTACCCTCAGGCCACTATCAGTTCAAAGCAATGCTCTTTGGCCTAACCTCAGCACCAAGGGTTTTCACAAAGTGCCTGGCAGTAGTGGTTGCTTTTCTAAGAAGAAAAAAGATTTCCATTTTTCCATACCTAGATGACTGGCTTATAGTGGGGCAGTCCTCAGACCAAGTCAGGTCAGACCTGCAGGTAACTCAGCAGGTGCTCACATCTCTGAGATTTCTTCTCAACCTTCCCAAGTTAGTTCTCGAGCCAGTACTGCTTCTCACCCTTATAGGAGCAGAGCTGGATACTGTCAAAGCAAGAGCCTTTCTTCCCCTGGAAAGGGCAAGAGTTCTTACAGTACTAGCTTCTTCCTTCGGCCTTCAGTTGTCTCGACCAGCAAGGGTTTTTTCTCCAACTCTTGGGCCACATGGCAACCTCTACAGCAGTAGTCCAAGGGGCAAGATTCCAAATGAGGGTCATTCAGTTCCATCTGAGGACTTTTTGGTCCCAGTGGAAGGATTCCCTCACCAAACTGATTCCAGTGACTCTGACCTGATCCAAGCCCTTCAGTGGTGGCAGGATCAGGACAACTTAAGACAAGGGGTCCCATTCTCCACTCAATCTCATTCAGTGGTCCTTACCACGGATGCTTCCCTTCTGGGATGGGGAGCCCATCTGGGGGCCCTCACTGCTCAAGGAGTGTGGTCCCCTCAGGAATCTCTTCTCCACATCAATCTCCTGGAGCTCAGGGCAGTTTTTCTGGCCCTGCAAGCCTTCTCTCAGTCAGTACAGAACAAGGTGGTTCAAGTCAGAACAGACATCACCACCACCATGTGGTACATCAACAAGCAAGGAGGCACTCGGTCTACGGCCTTGTGCACAGAAGCCATGAAGTTGTGGTCCCTGACTTACTCCCTGCAAACCTCTCTGATAGCAGTTCACCTTCCAGGAAAAGACAATGTGCTAGCAGATGCAGTGAGCAGGATCTTGCAGGGCCATCACGAATGGACCCTGGACCCTCTGATACTAAAGGTGATTTTTTCAAAGTGGGGCAGTCCAGAGATAGATCTTTTTGCAGCCCCAGACAGTCACCAACTTCCACTTTTTTGTTGCAGACCCCCAGTCTTTGGTTCAGTCCCCCTGGATGCTCTGGTATTGAACTGGGAAGTAAAATTCCTGTATGCATCCCCCCCCCCTTCCCGCTTCTGTTCAGAGATCTTATCTGTGTCAGTCTTCACCATTCATCACAGATGGGTACTGGCGGAGGTCAGGACCCCGCGGGAGCTTTTTTTTTTTTTTAAAGGGGTAGGCGGAGCCGACACACCATCAGCGCCGCCCTCAAGGCCGACGTACTGCGTGGCGCTCGAGGGTTGGCCGTTAGGCTGTGTCGACTCCGCCTGCCTACCAGTTCTTCGTCTCCCACCATCGAGGTCGCCTCATGGGAAGCTTCTGTCAAGAATTTTAGGCCTACAGCCTTTCGAAATCGATGTTTTCAGTCCGTCAGTTGCCTGCCGGTTCTGTGTTCTGCCTCCACTCGACGTCGCCCGGTAAGATCTTTCCTTTTTATTTGAATTCTGCGGCGTCGAAGTCTGTTTCAGTGTTTTTCTCCGTAGGTCATGTCCCGATCGGAGGGCAAAAGTCTTGAAGGCAGGTCGGCCCCCATGCGTCGGTGCCGTGCGGCGAAGGTTTTCCGTCACCGACCAGCATGACCCGGTGTCTTGCGTGTCTTGGCCGCTTCCCGACGACATAGACTCGATGCGATGCCTGCTTCTCCATGGACCGCCGGGTCCTCAAACAGCAGCGTTGAAAGTGGAGCAAGCTCCACCGACTTTGGGGGTAGGGTTACTTTTCGTCGGGCCAAGCCACGCTCTCGACTTCCTCTGGGTCCTCTCCCGGTTCTATCACGGACAGAGGAGGAGGGGCCTCGGCTGCCTTAGCCTGGCTATCGCCAAGGCTCCTCCGCAGGCGCAGGAGGCCCGTCCGCTTCCTTCGGGGAGCGGGCGGTAAGCGCCCGCCCGGCAATCGCCCGCCGGTGAAAGGCTCCCCCGATGTCGCTCAGCGGTCCCGGAAGAGCCTGGGTAGCGCCATCCTAAATCACCGTCAGTCGGCACCATTCGCCAGCGCGCAGTAGGGCCTTGTCGCTGTTGTCGGCGCCAACTCGTCACTCGTGCTGTGGGCCCTGTCGGCGCCATTCGCGGCGCCGATGCACTTCGCGGTGCCGTGGGACGGATCCGGCGTCCTCCTTTGCCATATCTCACCTGGCGCGAGGTTGAAACGCGGCACCGTGCCTTCGCGGCTCGGCACCATAAGACGCCGACTCCGGCTGTCAGCGCCATCACCGGCGCCGTTCACGCTCTGGCACCGTTCGCGGCGCCAAGGGCGGTCAGTGCGCATTTTGGTGCGGGTCTGCCTTTGGGGCCTTCATTTGGCGCCGCCGGTCCTCGGTGCGCTCGCGGTGCCGTGAAGTGCGATGTCATTGTCAGTGCGAGGATGCTGCTGGGGCTGCTGTCAGCACCGTCCCTGTCCCTGGTACGCCCCGGTACTGGTTGACTCGACGGTGCTGCGTCTGGCCCTGGTTCTGGACCTTTGGCTCGAGCTGCCCCGGTGCCTCCTGCAAGTCCCGCTCGCGGGGTTGCGGAGGGCACAGGCGCCGACTCGGCCACAACTCTGGCTGCCGGGCCCGGTTGCAAGGTTAGTTCTGCCCACCTCCTACTGTTTGGCTCAGAGCTTTGGACTCTACCTCTTGGAGTGAGGTCGGCTCGGTCAGATGAGCAATCACACCCTCGGGGTTGACTGCGGAGGAGGGCAGCACTGTGGTCTCTTCGACGAGTCGGAGCCAGCCTCCTACTGAGAAGAGTCAGGTGGCCCCCGAGACTAGGGTCAGTGGTGCTGACCAGCAGGCAGTGGTGCGAGCCACCATAGCTCTGCAACCTGGTCTTGGGGGTTTCATCGACCCCCTCGGTGGTGGTACCCCCTCCAGTGGTGTGTCTTGATCGCCCAACTTTGGGGCCCATCAAGAAGCCTACAGGAGGGGAGGGTACTGTTCCCTGGGTCTCCCCTTCGGGGGCTGCCCAGAGATGCCAGCTACCTAGGCTGGCCCTCTCGAGGAGGAGGACTCTCTCGGACTCTGAGGGGTCGAGGGGTTTGAGATCGGCGCGTGGGCCCTTTTCTGGGGTCCACTCGGGCCCTGGATGGAGCCGAAGTGCAGATTTCCACCCTTCCCCCTTGGGTTCCTTGAGGGAGTCCCATTCTTTTGAGGCAGGAGACCGTCCTTCTGGACTTTTACGGCCCTGGTCGCCTCACTGGGGGGATTCTTCTGGGCGCAGCCAAGGCAGTACCAACGTGGTTGTACAGCTGTCGGCTGTGGAGTCTTCGGGGGCACCCTCCTCAGGTGCTCACGGTCCGCTCCCTAGCCCTGGCGGAGGTCAGCCGACTTCTTTTTCTCGGCTCTGCCCCTACCCCTCTGCCACATTCTCCTGCGCTCCCAGGCATTCTTGGTCCTAGCGGCCCTCTCACTTGGGAGCAGTTCAGAGTGGTTGCTGCCCGGTTCCCTGCTTATGTTAGGGCTATCGACAGCCAGGTTTTTCAACCTCCCCCCGTGCAGCCACCCTCGGAACATATGGTGACCTCCAGCTCCTCATTCCCCTCTTCTGGGGGAGAGGAACCTTCTGTCCACATCTCTCCGGCTGCTGATCTCTCGGAGTATCAGCGTTTCCTTGTGAGGATGTTGGAGGACTGGCACCTTTCGCCCTCTACTGTCAGAAATCCTGACCATGCGGCGCATGCCTTTCTAGGCGATTTTGGCGAGGCCACCCTTGTGGTGCCGCCCTGGCCTGCTCCTTCGGGGAGGCGTCCTTGCGTTCTGGCAGGCGCCCTTCTCGGAGTTCCTGCCCCTAGGGACCTCAGCCAGAGGTATTGCACTCCCCGGAGTCTCCAGGTTCCATGCCTCATCCGGCGGTCTGGCTTGACGCGTTTGGACACTCCTGATGGGCTTGGCCCTCCACCGTGACTGGCCCCCAGATAAGACTCCTCGTTTTGATTTTTGGGGAGGACCTTCTACTCGGCACGGTTGCTCCTTCCTATTTCTGCTCACCAGGCCCACTATGCAACCTACAATAGGTTCTTGTGGTCCAGGCTAGGTCAGATCCTAGCTTCATTGCCTGACTCGGAGCAAACCAGACAAGCCATTGCACTCTCTGCACGTGGCCTGGAGCTAGCAAGGCACCAGCGAGGGGCATCTTCACGGCGCATGAGGGTAGCTACCAGGGTCTTAGGGACAGCGATCTGCACTAGGAGATCGGCATGGCTCGTCTTTCCCAGTTGTCACCCTTGGCCGGCTGGGGTGATTTGCTCCGCCCCCCAGAAACCTACCTTTTCTCCCGTGGGCGAGGAGCCGAGGCGGCTTGTCGGGGCAGCTTCCTTCCCCCTCGAGACCCGTCTCTCTCCCCACTCTCGGGCTCCCCAGGCCCAGGGTTCCCTAGTGTGTGTCACCACTGAGGGCTAGGGACCCTGTCCCTTAGGTGTAATGAAACAACCCCTTTGGGGGCTTGAGTACTCACCCATCTGTGATGAATGGTGAAGACTGACACAGATAAGATATGAAAATTGCATACCTACCGTAATTTTTGATCTTTCTGTGTATCTTCACCATTCATCACAACCACCACCATCCCCTGGGACCTCAGTCTCTGGGTCCCCCTCCCTCTCTGTAGCTCCCCCTCTCCTCTTTAGGAGCGGGGTAAAGTAGGGACACACAGGGGGGTATTCTCCTATAAAGGGTAGACAGCTCGAGCGGCACTCCTTCTCTACTACGTGTCTCCACCCCGATGGGGTGGGAGTTGGTAGTTGCCCTCCTCCTGTTCTCCTTCTGGTTTCCATCCAACTGTTTAAAAAAAACATTTTTCCTGAGAGAGTACTAAATCCCTGTACCCTGTCCTTCCTGCAGAATAGCCGACTCTGCTTCTGGGGTATTTGCCAGTTATTCTGTGCCTTGAATTCTGGCAGAGAGCTTTGCTACTCCTTGCAGTTCCTATACAGTCTGGTGACGGACAAGGGTCTCGGATACCTTGATACCTCTCACTCTCTCCTAAATTCTCTCCCCTCCCTACCCTCCCTTCTTCCGCTTCCAGAGATTGGGGCCCCTACCCAATCCCCTTAGTCTCATCTCTTCTTTGCTGTCTTCTCAGTCGTTATTTCTCCTTTTAGTTCAGTTATCCTTTCCTTTTCTGTCCTTGGACTCTCTTGTCCCACCCTCCATCCCTTCCTCTTACCTCTCCGGTGACTCAGAACTGGTAGGCAAGCGGAGTCGACACAACCTAACGGTCAGCCTCGCGGCCACAGAGTACGTCGGCCTCAGGGGCGGCCCGATGGTGTGTCAGCTCCGCCTACCCCTTAAAAAAAAAAAAAAGCTCCCGTGGGGTCCTGACCTCTGGCCAGTACCCATCTGTGATGAATGGTGAAGATACACAGAAAGATCAGAATTACGGTAGGTACGTAATTTTCATTTTTAGTCAAGATAGTCACAACCTTGCAAAGTCATTCTGATTGCTCCAGATTGTGCCAGACAGCCTTGGTACCCTCTGTTGCTGTCCCTAGCAGTTCACCTCCCCCTGTCTCTTCCCAGGAATTACAACCTGTTAACCTCCGCTCAGTCTCTCAATTTCAAGGCATGGCTCTTGAAGAGTTAGAGTTTGCAGATTTGCAGCTTTCTCAGGGGGTTCTGGATATTCTCAAAGCTTCTCGAAAGCCTTCCACCAGAAAGACTTACAACTCCAAATGGAAGAGGTTCAGCATTTGGTGTTCCAAGAAGTATATTTCTCCTGATACTGCTGAGTTGTCTACAGTCCTGGATTATATGGTCCATCTTAATGGCCTAGGCCTCAGACCAGCTACTCTCAAGGTACACTTGTCAGCTGTTTCAGCTTTTCTATCAGTGAGAAAGCCTTCCTGTCTAGCATCTCACCCTTCATTCTGTAAATTTTTTAAGGGATTGCTCCATACCAATCCTCCCTTTAGAGACCCTGCCCCTGCCTGGGACTTGAACGTTTGCATTGCTCAACTTATGCAACCTCCCTTTGAACCCATGTCCTCAGCAGAACTTAAGTACTTGACTTGGAAAACTGTGTTTTTGGTAGCCATTACCTCTGCCAGGCGTATCAGTGAGCTGCAAGCCCTGTCCGTGGAACCAGATTTTATCTCTTTTCATAGGGATAAAGTGGTCCTTAGAACCAATAGAAGGTTCTTGCCCAAAGTAGTTTCAGATTTTCACCTGAACCAGTCTGTCTCTCCCTGTTTTCTTCACTGATCATTCTTCCTCAGGAGAGAGGAGGCTACACAGTTTATATGTTAAAAGGGCCCTCAGCTACTACATAGAGCGTACCAAGGGTCACAGGTTTGACTCCCTCCAGTTCCTCACTTATGGAGAAGTGGGAAAGGGCAAACCCTCCACTAAGAGAACTATTGCCAGGTGGATTGTATCGTGTATACAATTCTGCTATGAGAAACTGGGAAGGATTCCTCCCTTAGTCCTGAGGGCTCACTCCACAAGAAGTACAGCTGCTTCTCTGGCTGCTGCCAGGGATATTCCGCTCTTAGAAATCTGTCAGGCAGCCACCTGGAAAACAGTCCATACCTTTACCAAGCATTACTCTCTGGATATCCAGGCTAGGAGTGATGCTCGGTTTGGCACAGCAGTACTTCAGAGCCTATTCCCAAAGTAGGTTCTGTCCCTCCTCCATATAGGTACTGCTTGGTAGTTTTCATATGTCAGAATACAGCAAGACTTCATGTTGTTTGAAGAAAAAATTACTCACCTTAGTAAGTGTGTTTCTTCTAATGGAGTCTTGCTGTATTCTGACCTGCCTCCCCACTCAGAACCTGTTTTGGGGAAGTGGGTGGGCAGGTGCAGTGTTGCACCCCAGGGGTGCTCTTTTTTTACACACTCCTCCTTTTTGTTTGGGTGTTGATTTATTACTGTTATTTGTGTTAGATTGTTTTTTGGGTTTCCTGACTTGAGTCTTCCTTGGGAATCCAAAACTTTTTACTGCCAGTTGGCCAGTAGGAATTTTACAATTTCCACATAGAATTTTTAGTTAGTTGGGCTCGTAAGAATCTGACGGTTTGAGTTTGAAACACTCCAGACAGAGACTCCAACTGAGCTCGAGCTCAGCATTCTATGCTCTGCATAGCAAGTTAACTCTTTGTTCTCCGGGGCAGTTTAAAGGTTGGGGATCACTGCATATGTCAGAATACAGCAAGACTCCATTAGAAGAAACTGTTAATGAGGGTTTATCGTCCACCTGAAATTTAAATTATTCTCTGTATCCCCCCTCATTCCAGAACCCTACTGTCTTTGATTGGGCGCTCCACGCCAGTAGCACCGGCTCCCAATTCAGCCTGCCACTCCTACAAACCACCCCCGCCTGCTCAGACCCAGGACCCTCCAGTCCTTGATCGGGCGCTCCACGCCAGCATTGCTAAGGTGAGTAATTTTTTCTTCTGGCCCAACTTGCCCTACCTGCTTCTCTCCCTCTATATATTGGGGTGCTTTATGCTTCACCCCATCTCACACGTGAATCCCTCTTCTCAACCCTAGCCACTTTTTCTGACCTGACATCAAATGGGGAACTGATTCTGCTAGGTGATTTCAATCTGGACTGGCTCGCACCCTCTTCAAATACTCACATGTCCAAAATAAGAGTCCCCTAACCTTACTCAACTGCTAAATGAACCCACTCGCTACAACCCCACTCACAAAGCCATTCTTTAATTGACTGGATCCTCACCTCACATCCACACAGAGTAACTTTATCTGGCATTCTCTCAAATACACTAAGTGATCATTGCATTACGTACTGCATCAGAAAATCTCACCCACCAAAGTATGCTCCCAAATACATTAACACATGCTCCCTAAACACCTTAGACATTGAATCCTTGCTAACCAACCTCAATCATGCTGTCTGGCAACAGGTGTACTATGCCCAGAACGTTGATGCTGCCCTCTCCAGTTTCCTGCACACACTCACAAATATCTGGGACTCCCATGCACCCCTGAAAAAGCTCAGGGTGAAAAAGCAACACCATAAATGGATCTCTGCTCCCATTCTCGCCTTGTGCAAGGCCAGAGACAAAGCATGGTCTACTTTCAAATCCCTCCCGAACCTTAAAAACAGGCAAGCCTACAACACCCGCACTAAGGCCATAAGACAGGTGAAAGTGGACTGTTTCAAGTCACAACTGATTCACACCCAGCCCTCCAACTTCTGGAATGTCGCACACTCACTCCTAGACCCGCCTTTACAGCCCAGTTCCCCTGCCCTCATGAAACATGGTCAGCCTTTAACCGACCCCATCAGCATTGCTGATACCCTCAACAAATATTTTACATCTTGCGCCATGCCTCATGTTCCCCAACCGAATTCTACTGTCCATTCTCCCCCCGTGACAATTTCAAATTCTCACCTGTCTCAGAACACGAAGTCCTCACTGCCCTCCTCTCATTAAATACCACCAAATCTAGTCCTGATAGGATCCACCCCAAACTCCTATAAATATCTGCACCTGCAATTACAAAGCCTCTCACCCATCTACTCACTCTCTCCTTCTCCTCAGGCTCAGGCCTGGAAATCTGTCTGTTCTAGGACATGGATATGTTGTTCTATCCACACTTACTGGCAGGTTCCTTGCCACTTTAAATCTTGCCGGAAGGTCTTCAAGCTGGCTTCTCCCACCCACCCGGGTGGTAAAACTCTCTGCTCCGCCCCATGACGCCAAATCTTCCTTACTGCTTGGAAGCTCAGGTTCCCTCCTTTACGCTTTGCGTTTTAGGCCTGGATCCTACCTCATCGGTTAATCCGAAACTCATACTTAAATTTACTAGACTTCAGTCTTTTTCTTCCTTCGGCTGCGGTGGACAGATCGACTCCCGGATTTCGGCGGTGCCGTTGTGGGCAGAAGATGTCTCTGACCGATCCGCACTCCACGTGCGTTTACTGCCTTAGGCTCGATCACGATCCACAGGCCTGTGAATTGTGCAAGTCCTTCTCAGTCAACGTTCTCGAAGACCATGCTGCCAGACTTCAACTTGGGCGCCCTGAGAGATATATTCCTCCTGTAAAGTCGAAGGAGGCCCGTTGGGCAGTGTCCGCAGCGGCGGGCTCAGTTGAGCAACTTGAACAGATGATCACCCTCGAGGAGGAGGAGGTGGCCCAGGCCGCATCTTCTTCTTCCTCGGTCGTGGCATTTATCCCGCTCTCCTTGGGCTCCTCCTACTCGGCTTCATTTAAGGAGCTTTGTCAGTCCCTCTCTACTAAGGGAGAGGGGCCATTGGGACACTCCTCTCGGTCCAAGAAAAAGGACTCAAAGGGTAAGTCCCACCGTTGACGTTCGTGGGAGCGGGAGAGGTCCCCTTCCCCGGATAGTCGACACTCTACTTCGGTCAAGGTTGCAGCTAAGGCCGCTGGCTTCACGGTGTCCCCGTCAGGTCAGCCGGCTGAAACACCTGTCTATGCAGTCAATATTTTTCTCGACCCGTCGGACAGACTGTCAGCTGGAGAAGCCGACAGCCCTTCCTCACCGGTTCCCCCGGTGGAAACCAAGGACTTGCCTGTGCCTCCTGTGCTGGAGTCCCCGGTTAAGGTTACTGAGCTGGGGGAGGAACAGGTTTCCCACGCTCCCTCCCAGACCCACCCTCAAAAACACTGAGGGTCTCTGTCTCGGACCTCCTCTCGGTCCAGCCGATCCCGCCGACATCAGTGGTCTCGATCTCAGCACCGCTCATCCTTGTCATCGTCCTCGGAGGAGGATTGGCTCCGGCACAAGTTGCGTCGGCGCTACGAGGATCTGATGTGGCAGCAGCTCCTTCTGACCGAGAGCAAGCCAACTCTGTCGCCTTCCCCGGCCATTAAGTGGCTGTCACGTGAGTGGCCAAAACAACCCCTCATGGTCATCGAGGAGCCGAAGCCAGCACCGGTTGTTCGGCCAAAACCAGCTGCACCACCCATTATGGTGGAACCCCCACCTCCACAACCAAAAACTGAGGCTTCGACCAAGGATTCTCAGTCAGGTCATGGGTTGCCCCATCAGTTGTCGGTCACCCTCACTACCGATCATCCTTGGCAGGTGGAGGGTGGCTCAGGCCCTCAGCAGCTGTTTGCAGACTCCTCAGAGTCTGACGATGACTCTTCCCTGTTCTCCAGGCCTGTCGACCTGGAGTCCTCTGGGGGACAGTCGGTGGACGAGAGCCCATCCTCATTCATGGGTTTGCTTCGACTCATCTCAGAATCTGCTGGTATGAAGCTCAAACCCACGTCAAAGCAGGCCAAGTATCCCTTCACGGAGATACTAGACTGAGGGGATTCTCCTACAGAGGCCTTTCCTGTGGCCAAAGCCATTGTTGGTCCGGCCCTGGAGCTCTGGCAGCGGCTGGCTTCTTGTTCAGCTCCCTCAGCCAGGATGACAAGAAGTATACCGTTCCCACCGGCTCACTCTCCGGATTCTCAGAGCACCCCTCTGCAGAGGTGTTGGTGACTGACAGTGTTTTCCGGCGCTCTGGAAACGCTCGGGACGTGGACAAGCCACCCGATAAAGAGTCCAAGAAACTGGACTACTCTGGGCATAAAGTTTACGCTGCGTCCTCCTTAGGCCTTTGTCTGGCCAGTTCTGCTGTACTGATGGCACACTTTTCCCACGCCCTTTTGGGCTCCCTGGATTAGGTGATTCCTCATCTCCCAGCTGACCTCCAGACTACGGTCAAGCAGGTGCAGGATCAGGGAAGGGCGGTGGCAAAGCAACAGCTCCAAACTGCCCTTGACATTGGAGACTCTTTTACCCGGTCAGTAGCGGCTACAGTGGCCATGCGCCGCAGAACATGGCTGCGGATCTCCACCTTCACGGCGGATACCCAGCACAAGCTGGCAGACGTTCCCTTCCTGGGTACAGACTTGTTCAGTCCCGGGGTGGAGGGTCACTTCCAGAGGATCGAGAAGTCCAATGCCACCTTGGACTCTGTCACGTCCGCCCAGAAGGACAAAGGCCGCCAGCAGCAGCGTAAGCCCTTTCGGCCTTCTGCCCCGCGGCACATCTGTCCCAGCAACACCAGCATCAGGGCCAGCAGACTCGCACTTGGCACCCCAAAGCCAAGCCTGCAGCTTCCTCCAGCAGGAAGTCGGGAGGAAAAGGCCCAGGAGGTCCCTCGGCCGGTCCTTCCTCCAAGCCTGCCCAGTGACCCGGTTGGGGGTGTGGCCCCAGCCTGCGTCCTCCCCTGGTCCCCATGGGGGCGGCTCCTGCCACTCCTTTCCGCCTGGTCCCACTATCACCCATGGACGGCTGGGTGTTACAGAGTGGTAGGGAAGGGTCTTGAATTGAGCAGGCCCACCCTATGGAGCCATTGCCCCACAGGTGGCTATCAGGTCCGCAGCCTCTCTGTCGGCTCTTCGAGCCAACATTGCTCTGCTCCTCCAAAAAGAGGTGATCAGGGAGGTGGTGGATCCTCCACCAGACCACGGGTTTGTGTCCAGGTATTTCCTGGTCCCGAAACGGACGGGGGGGCTGGCGCCCCATTCTAGACCTACGCGACCTGAACAAGTTCCTAAGGTCTCGAACCTTCAGGATGGTCACTCTGGCACAGATCATTCCATCCTTGGAACGAGGCATGTGGTTCTGTTCTCTGGACCTCAAGGACACGTTCTTTCACGTCTCAGTCCATCCGTCCCACCAGCGATTCCTTCGCTTCAGAGCAGAGGGTTCCCTTTATGAGTTCCAGGCCATGCCCTTCGGCCTCTCTCCAGCTTCCAGGGTCTTCATCAAATGCATGGCAGTGGTGACAGCATTTCTGTGGCGCCAAAGGGTCCGGGTGTACCCTTACCTGGACGACTGGCTGATTGCAGCCCCTCCAGGCTGGAGGTGGAGTGGTCCAGGGATCTGGCCCTTCAGGTCTGCTCTCAGATTGTCGTCTTCATCAACGAGGCCAAATCGGAACTTGTGCCAGTGCAGGTGATTCAATTCATCGGGGCAGAGCTCGACTCTCTTCGAGCCAGAGCACAGCTCCCGGCAGACAGGGCCGAGGTTCTTTCCTCCTTTGCCCAATCATTTCTGGTTGGGCAATTGCGCCTTGCCCAGAACTTCCTGGGCCTCATGGCGGCCTGCACCAGCATGGTCCATTGGGCCTGCTGACACATGCGTCCCCTTCAGTGGGAGCTGGCTCGCCAGTGGTCACAGCGCTCCGGTCCTCTGGACCAGCCAGTGGCGGTGACCCAGGAGATGTGGAACGCTCTCCAGTGGTGGATTGTTCCAGCTCATCTGCAGGAGGGCATCCCGTTTGTCCGCCCTGAGCTGACGGTCATTCTAATGACCGACGCCTGTCTGATGGGTTGGGGTGCCCGTCTGGGGGAGCACAGAGCGCATGGCCACTGGTCCCCTCAGGAGTCTCGATGCCACATCAACCTGCTGGAGCTTCTAGCGGTCCGACTAGCCCTCACCGCCTTCGTTTCGTTTGTATGGGGTCAAGTGGTCCAGGTCCAGACGGACAATACCACGACCATGTACTACCTAAACCGCCAGGGCGGGACACGCTCCTTGCCCCTGTCCAAGGAAGCTTTCTGCACTTGGTCCCTCGTGAGCAGACTGGAGGCGGATATCCTAGCCATCCATGTGGCGGGAGCCTCCAACATTCTGGCCGATGCCCTAAGCCGGATAGGTGCTGCATCTCATGAGTGGTCTCTCCTGCTAGAGGTAGTACACGATCTGTTCTCCCACTGGGGCACACCTCAGGTGGACCTGTTTGCCTCCAGGGAGAATGTGAAGCTGAGGCTGTTTCATGCCCACCCCCCTCAGCAGGGCTCGCTGCAGGGGGATGCCTTCTCGAGGCCATGGACCCCGGGCCTCTTCTACGCCTTTCCCCCATTTCTTTTGATCCACAAGGTGCTTCTCAAGGCGAGGAGGGACAAGGCGCAGGTGATTTTGGTAGCTCCAGACTGGCCCTGCCAGTTCTGGTATCCAGATCTCCTCAGCCTCAACTCCAGGCTCCCAAGGCGGCTTCCAGCCCACCTGGACCTGATCTTAGTCAACCAGGGGAAGGTACTCCACCCGGACCTTCAATCCCTGCACCTGACTGCCTGGTTCCTGAGCGGATAGGGTTCCAGGCCTTGGGTCTTTCCGATGAGGTCCTCAACGTTGTTGAGGCATCCCGTAAGGAGTCGACCAGAAAATGCTGTGCCTTCAAATGGAAGAGATTCTCCATTTGGTGTCATGATAAGGCGTTGGACCCTTCCTCCTGCTCCTTGGCCAGCATTCAAACAACATGAAGTCTTGCTGTATTCTGACATATGCAGTTAGGTCTTGCCTTTCAACTGCAGGACCTAACTACATGTGTCAGAATACAGCAAGACTCCATCAGAAGAAACAACATTACTAAGGTGAGTCATTTTTTCTTCTGGACTACCTATGGTCCCTTTCTCAGCAAGGGCTTTGGTCGACGACCCTTAAGGTGCACCTGGCAGCCATCTCTGCTTACCGGGCGCGGGCCGGGAAGCCTCAGTGTGCAAGGAGAAGGTGGTGGGCGGCACTCAGGCTTGATCACATATCCCTCTGGTGCGAGAACTTCCACCTCCATGGGATCTACTGCTGGTATTGCCTAAGCTCATGGGCAAGCTATTCGAACCAATGCACAGGTGTGACATCTTTCACCTGTCGTGGAAGACCACCTTCTTGGTGGCTATCACATCAGCCAGAAGGATAAGAGAGCTCCAGGTGCTTTCCATCGAGTCTCCTTATCTGGTCTTCCACAGGGACAAAGTTGTCCTGCGCCCCCACCCAAAATTCCTTCCGAAGGTGGTGTCGGAGTTTCACCTTAACCAGGTGTTGGTTCTGCCAGTGTTCTACCACAATCACACCTCGGAGGCCGAATATAGGCTCCATACTTTGGACCCCAGAAGAGCGCTGTCTTATTATAAGGAGCGGACGGCTGAAGTTCGGGGAGAGGTTTGCCAGCTGTTTGTCACCTACGCTGAAGCTGCACCTGGCAGACCTGCAGCCAAGCGGACGATAGGCAGGTGGGTCACCTCCTGCATAGATCTCTGCTATAGGTTGGCGGGCATGGAGCCTCCCAGAGGGATAAGAGCTCATTCTACCCGCCATACCGCTGCCTCGGTGGCTGCTTCCAGGGACGTTCCTATCCAGGAAATCTGCAGGGCTGCTACCTGGAAGTCAGCACACACCTTCATTACCCACTACCACATCGACATTGAGTCACGCCGGGATGCTGGTTTTGGGACCTCGGTTCTCCAGTCCTTATTTCCCAAGTAGGGGGTGTGCGCCTTGCCTCCCTCCTCCCGGAGAACTGCTAGGGGTCTGCCAGTAATTGTGGATTGAACAACATATCCATGTCCCTAGAAATACAGGTTACTCACCTGTAACAGGAGTTCTAGGAATGGTATAGTTGTTCATCCACACCACCCACCCGACCTCGACGCACAACCTGGCTTCCAGCGAGCTAGATCTGGCATCATGGGGCGGAGCCGAGAGTTTTACCACCCTAGTGGGTGGGAGGAGCCAGCTTGAAGACCTTCCAGCAAGATTTAAAGTGGGAAAGAACCTGCCAAGCCAGTAGGTGTGGATCAACAATATATACCATTCCCAGGTGAGTAACCTGTATTTATCCCCCTCCATAAAGGCGGGGACCCTTCTAATCCTAGTAATTATATGCTGATCTCCCTCCTCCCTGCTCTTGCAAAGCTGCAGAAATCTCTGGCACACTCCAGGCTGGTGGAATACCTCAATACGAACAACCTCCTATCTCAATACCAGTCAGGCTTCAGGAAACAGCAGTCCACTATCTCCTGTCTCCTGCATGTCGCAAACCACATCCACACTGCCTCTGACCAAGGCCTCCTTACTGCCGCAGTTTTCGTCAACCTGGCCAAGGCCTCCGATTCTGTGTCCCACCTCCTCCTCCTCCTCCTATCGAAACTCAAAGTCAAAGTAGCAGGAGTTGCTCCTATGACCATACACTGGTTCAATTCCTACCTCTACAACAGATCACAGTCTGTCAGAATCGCTGGCATCTCATCCCCCCAATCAAAGCAGGCGTTCCACAAAGGTCTGTCCTGGTCCCGTCCTCTTTGCCCTCATAAACGACCGCTTTCCTAAGTAAATCCAGCATACACATGTATGTGGATGACACCATAATTTTTACTTCAGGCCAATCTATAAGAGAAGTTCAAGCTACCCTCCAATGTGATTTCAACAATATTCAACACTGGTTCAGACTAACCCAACTAAAATTAAACACTTCAAAAACTGTATCCATGTTATTTGGCACAGCACAGAAGATTAGCAGATCCTTCCCCCCTTCTCCCATCATCTCCTTAGATGGTACCCACTAGACCAGGTCAGTAAATACAAGTACTCTGGTGTTTGGTTTGACCCCCACTTATCTTTCTCACCTCACATACAGTAGATGCAACCATCTCTAAACTACGCCCCAAACTTGGTATGCTCTACTGGCACAGGGACTCCTTCCCACTTCCTGCCAGACGTCAAATTGTAACTAAAATGATCCTCCCATTTTTTTTTGACTATGCAGATATAGTCTACGGCACTGCCCCTGAAACCACCCTATCCAAGCTAGACACCCTCCTTAACTCTCTGTCGCTTCGCCAGCAACTCGCCCCACAGAACTCATTGCGATCTTTACTCCCTCCTAGGTATAGTGCCACTGTCCCACAGGTGCTATATCCACTCTCTCAACCTCGTATCTAAATACTGGTTTGACAAGCTACCCTCCTACATGGTGGGCAGTCTCTCCTTGGCTCTGGACTCTCCTAATGCACTGAGGCACAGAAATGAAAGATCTTTCCATATACCTCTCCCATCCTCGGCGTCTGAGAAAGCTGCTTTCTCCTACTGGCTCCTCAGCTTATGGACAAACACGCTTCCTCCATTAGAAACTCCTCCTCTCACCTTGTTTGCCTGACTCAGCTACGCCTACTGCCATTCCCACCCCGCCGCTGTCCCAAGTAATCTGTCTCCACGCTGCGTGCACTTACTTTTGTGAATCTGGTTTTCCCAGTTGTCTCATGTTCAGGGAATGCTTCCAAGCTTGCCTTTTCTATCAATTTTGACTTATTTGCTGTAAATTGATGTCTTTTTGTCTCTGAAGACCCGAAATGTTGTCCAACTTTGCTGGAGCTGGTTGTCTTGTACTACTGTTTTGTAACGGAACGTCTTTCTGTAATATTTATATGTACTCCTTGTAACTGAAAGTCTTTCTGTAATATTTGAATGTACTCCTGTCTCCCCCCAACCCCAGGTAGCACCTGGAAATGAGCCTTAGCTCAGTGTGCCTATCTCGGTCAACAAACGTTTAAATAAAATAAACTCTGTGTTTCTGCTCTTTGTTTTTTCCTCTTGTTCTTTTATTCCCGTCCTGTGACTGGCTGTGTTAAGGGCAGTAGTTTCTCCTTCCCCAGTACCCCGCTCTTCTGACTTATGGGTTGCATGGTCCTCTCTACTCTGTGATCTCTGTGCACACCCCAACTGTGTGTTTTTACATTTTATTTTTGTTTTGTTTTTTTCTCTCTCTCTGTCTTTATTCCCATCCTGTGGCCCACTGCATTGAGGGCAGTAGTTCCTGCTTCTCCAATCCCCACTCTTCTGACTCACGGTTCCAACAGTTTGTCATTTTACTCCATGCCTTGCTGACCCACGGTTCATGCTGTGACGATCTGTGATTTTGTGTGCTTCTCCTGGTACAGTTGGTGTTTTTACCTGGAGAAAGAAGAAGGGACTGCCGATGGGTAAGTTAAGCGCTGTGTAGTTATAAACAGCACATGTGATTTCCTAGTTGGGCCGAGCCATTGTTTACGAAAAGGGAAGTGGTGTCAGAGGGGCAGACGAGAGTGAAGCCGATCGCCGTGTGAGTTCTGTTTTCGATAGTGTAAAAAAAGAAAAGAAAGAGGGAGCATAATGCCTTCATTTTGTATCATGTTCTATACATCAGATGGGTGCAGGAAGGTTTTGGGTTCTCTTTGTGGGAGTGGAAGGGCAGGATTTATTTTTAAAAACATTTATGAAGTACTGGCAGAGTGCATAGCGGCCATACCAAGTGCGGGCAACGTGGACATGGCATATGCAGTGATTTTATTTAGCTTGTCATGCGGTCTTATGTGAACTGGGACAAGATCCGTGATGTTGTACTGGAATAACATCACGGGTCCAGCCCCAGACTGACCAATCAGAGCCCAGGATTCTTTCTTGCCATTGTATAGTATTGATTTTACTACCAGGGATGCAAGCAATATTAACCCAGATGAAGCATTTGAAAGGTTTGATAGTGAAAGTCAGTTTCTGAATATGGATCTAGAAAACTGAGAGGCATTCTTCACCAAACACATTACTTTGAAACCTTTATCCATCTTTTATCCTGTTAAGGCAGCAGTACTACGAAATCAGGAAGTGACCTATCAAAATTCTGTTTTTCAGCTGTAAGCATGCGGCCAAAGTTCCAGTTTCCATACCTATAAATGTTTTTTTCCAGTCGTCGTCTAATTTTTTAGATATATGCAATTTATTTGAAGTGTTGTAGCGCTACAACAAATATGGCGGCTGATTAATTTCAGCTGCACTTTTTCTTCAGGTCGCATCACATCTTTTGACAACAGCAGAGGGACCCTCTGCTGACCATTCCCGATGTCCCTGCAAGTCTTTCACATGTGTAGTTGGCAGCTGAGGGGGTTCCAGTGCAACAGGCTGAGTGGCAGACATGTAAACAAAAGCAGAGAATAACTGAGCAAATTACTTGGCAATAGTACAATGCCGGCGAGAAAGAGTACCAAGTATATGATTAGCAGGGCACAGGGAATAATCTGTCAAAAAAGCGCACATTTTTTTTCCCCGTAGTACTGCTGCTTTAAAGTCACGTCTCCAGCTATTGTGACTTGAGAACGTAGTGACCCAAGATGTAAATGCTGCCTTTTCTGAAGGACGAGTATACCACCAGCCAGATTTGACACCAGCCGAACGAGGAGCACTATAGCAACTGAAATCAAACACTAACATCACCATAAAACCCTACAAAAAAGGGTGGATTGATTGTAGCAATGAACACTTCATATTATGTACATGAAATACTGTCACAGCTCAGTGATGCCACCAAGTACAGAAGGCTAAAAGATCCTGCATCAGATTTCCAAGTCAGTCTGCACCATTTCTTGGAACAGTTGTATGCACTTGGCCATATCACTAAGTCAGAATTGGATTTTCTGAAGTTCAAGGCCCCAACAGTGCCTGTATTTAATACTTAAACTGCATAAAGACCTCCAGCACCCACCTGGTTGTCCGATAGTTTCCTCAGTTGCATCTTTATTCGAAAACGTGTCCATATTCATTGACAGCTTGCTCCAGGATATCATGGTCAACCTACCCTCATATCTTCATGACACCACTGTGGTGCTGGAGGTCTTAAGCAAAGTTCAATGGGATACTGGTTATTTGTGGCCCACTGTTGATGTGAGCTCTCTCTGTACCAGCATCTAAAATCATTTGGGGCTTAGCACTATTAAATATTTAATGCGAAAACTTGACACTGCGAAGGTTCTGGACTCTGAATTTGTATTGGCTGCCTTGGATTTAATCTTGAATATGAATTATTTCATGTTTGACCACAAATTCTATCTTCTGGTTTGTGGTATGGCGATGAGGTAATTGATGGCACCATCCTACACATACCTGCTCATGGGTTGGTGGGAGGAGGTGTCCATCTATGACCCCATCGCCAACCACTTTTGTTTTAAAGTAATCTAATGGGGTCATTTTATAGATGACACCGTTGTTGTCTGGGAGGGCACCAAAAAAATCCATTGATTTTGTTACCCACATCAACAATAACAATTGGAACCTTAAATTCCTACACACACGGGATGCCCAGTCTGTGAACTTTTTGGATCTAACTTTGATAGAGATTCCAAGCCAAACTGTACATAGTGAGAACTATAGAAAGCATACTGTAGGCAACAGACTGTTGCGGGCAGATAGTTCCCACCCCCAACATCTTATCAAGGGTATACTTTATGGTCAGTTCTTGTGTATATGCAGAAACTGTTCAGAAATCTCCTCTTTTGAAAAGCATGCCACTGATCTTGAAAATAGACTTTTCCAGAGAAAGTACAGTCCTGCCTTGATAGGAGAGGCCAAAACCAAGGCATTGAACAGAGATCGTCCTGACCATTTGACCCACAAAATAAAAGGAAGAATAAAAGAATAATACTCAAGTCTGCTTCGTTGTTGATTACAATTAATTAGCTCTAGATGTTGCTGGTATTCTTAAGAAGTATTGGGAGTCTTATCTGCAGATCCAGATGTATGCCATTCAGTGGGCAATTGCTAACGGGTGGTATTTAAGAAGACTCAGAAGTGTCGAGGACATCATAGTGTGTAGTCATTTTGAACATCTTCGTCCACCCACCTCCTCTTCCTGAGTTTGCTTAAAAACCACTTGGCTTTCACTGCTGCAGTACTTGTAGTATTTGTACCTATGCAAGCCAGAGATGCAATTTCAGTAGCCCTACAAATCATCAAGTTTACAAATAAGACATCTTATCGCCTGCAGAACGGAGAATGTTGTGCACATCATTTGGTATACATGCCCTGCACTATATATTGGGAATACCATCAGACCCATGAAAGACCGGCTACAGGAACATGTCTGGTCTATCACAAATGGGAGGACAGATAGACCTGTTGTGCTTTATTAGGCTACTAGCCACAATGGTGACCCTAGAAGCATGTCATTCATGAGTATTAGATGGTATGGCTTGAGTTTTCAGTGCTATGCAGATGATACCAATACATGTCTTTTGTCCCTGAACAAGAAGATGCTGTCTCTGTGTTAAACAGCTGTCTGACTGAAATCCAGGCCTGGATGAATATGAGCTGGCTAAGGTTGAACCCTGAAAAAACTGAGGTGTTGGTTGTGAACCCGGGTGGTCGTGAGGCGGGTGTGTTGGCAGGTTCACCTTCGGACTTGTGGCTTGGAGGTGTCCAGCTAGCTACCTCAGACCGGGTGTGGAACCTGGGCGTTATGATTGATGACTGTCTGACCCTGAAATCACAGGTGTCAGCAGGTGTTAAAACCTCTTTTTACCATCTGAAAAATATCGCCTGGGTGAAACAGCTGGTTCCTCCCAATGACCTTCCAGCGTTGGTTCACGTTTTCGTTAACCTCCCGCCTTGACTACTGCAGTGCCCTTTACCTAGGGCTGTCGGGGGTTGATATCCGCCGCTTGTAGCTGGTGCAGAATGCGGCTGCCGGGCTATTGACTGGTGTTTCAAGAGCTAGTCATATAACGCCTGTGCTCAGCGGTCTGTACTGGCTGCCAGTTAAGTGGCGGATCGCCTTTAAGGTTGATTTGTTAACCTATAAGGCCCTACACGACCAGGGACTGAGTTACCTGAAAGATCTTCTTTGTCCCTACTATCCCCCTGTCCTCTCCGATCCACCGATGAGGGATTGCTAGAAGTTCCCAGGGTACGTTTGCAGACATCGGGCAAGGGCATTTAGCTTTGTCGCGTCGCCCCTGTGGAACTCTCTACCTCATCGGGTACGAGATTGCCTAACCGTCCCGAGTTTTAAAACTGCTTTAAAAACTTACCTTTTTAACCTGGCGTTTGTTGATTGATGTGGCTATTTGATTTGTTATATGGTTTTATACTGTTTTCTGTTGGAATTGATATTTTTTTTGTAATAATTTATTCTGTTTTATGTATTTCATTGTATAGGCGCCTTGGTTTTGGAAAGGCCCCTTTTTACAAATAAATCTGATTGATTGATATTGATCATATCCCCATGAAGCACAAGCCAAATTACTCACAAAAGAGTCATCTTACATACAGCTTGGGGCCCTTGCACCAAAGGGCATGAATGTTAAATGGGATGTTGTTCCCTTTTTGTGATACCAGTACTTTACTGCCAACCTTCCACTCAGTGTTTCTTCAGGTCTTGGTATTACATTACTGTGATAAGAATTAGATACTTGTGTTATTCTTTATGGGCTATAACTAGATTGTATGACCGTTTTCTTTTTACAGGTTCTCTTGATCCAGATTTAAGGTGCAATGTTTGGAGTTGCTCCATGGACATTTTCTTTGGTCATTCACATTTTACCTGAACTATTAAAATTGCATTCATTTGTAAGTCTACTTCGAAGGCTTTTTGCCATGGATTGATCCTATTATGTGACAAAATGTGTTTCCAACATATAGTTTTTTTGTTTTTCCTAGAATCTTTTTGGCACTACTTGTCCCTTTTCTTCCACCTCCTCACCCTTTGAAATTTGGCTTTTCCCTTTTGCTTCTTATTCTTTTTACTCCACCCCACCCCCACCCAACTCCATATCTCAGCTTTACAAGCTTTTTTTATTGTATATTACACTTGCACCATGGGGGTACTTGTTTTACGGATTGTTTTCTTATAAAATAAAAAAAATGATGTGTTTTTATGTCTCATTGGCACTATAGCAATTTTGGTCGCTGCAACTTTAAGCAGCCGGTGCTTAAAATGTGCTTAGCTGTTGTGACCCACCACCCCCTGTGGAAGAACCGGTAGGTTCGAAGCACTAGGTTGTTTGGTGCTGTATTGTTTTACTCCACATTCATGTAATAAACTGCCACTGCATCCATTATCTGCCATTTTTGTTTTCCAAATTGAATAGGCTTTATTGAACAAGTGTACACCAAATCATACAAAAAAAAGATAAAGCATAGCAACGTGAGGTGTGACAATAAACAGATCATATTGAAAACACATTTTATAGAAATGAGTAAAACTAAACAACAAAGAAACGCTACCTATCCATCCCACCACCCTTCGCACCGCCATATCCCACTCCCTCCCACCCACTCACTCACTCTATCTTGGAAGAAGTGATGAAAGAAACACAGTCACTATAAGAGCTAATTGTAAAAAAGCAAAAACAGAGCCATAATTAGGTTGTGGTGCAAGACCTTAACCCGATAAGATATTTGCAACTTTTCCCAATGAAGCGTAAGTTAGAACATGAGCAAAGCAAAGTAAACTTTATTTTATAAAAGGCGCCTTTCTGAAACCAAGGCGCCTGTACATAACATAATAAAATCCATAAATAATTAAAACAATATTAAAATTAATCTAGGGTAACTACATTTAAAAATCATTGTAAGCAAGACTAAACAAATGGGTTTTTAATGCCCCCTTAAAGCTTTGGACAGTCGGGCGATCCCGCACCTGATGAGGTAGAGAATTCCACAGGGCTGGGGCCATAAAACTAAAAGATCTGGCCCCAGAGGTCTTTAAACGAACCCTGGGAATCTCTAGCAATCCCTCGTCAGTGGATCGGAGAGAGCGGGAGGGACAGTAGAGACAAAGGAGATCTTTCAGGTAGCCAGGTCCCTGATCATGTAGGGCCTTATAGGTCAGCAAACCGACCTTGAAGGTGATTCACCAGCATATTGGCAGCCAGTGCAGTCCGCGGAGCACAGGCGTTATATGACTGGACCTAGAGGAACCAGTCAGTAGTCTGGCTGCCGCATTCTGCACCAGCTGCAAGCGGCGAATATCAACCCCCGGTAGCCCAAGATGAAGAGCATTGCAGTATTCAAGGCGGGAGGTAATGAAGGCATGGACCAAAGTAGGAAGATCATCGGGAGGAACCAGGTGCTTCACCCGGGTGATGTTCCTCAGATGGTAAAAAGAGGCTTTGACAACTGCCGACACCTGCGATTTCAGTGTCAAATAGTCATCAAACACAACGCCCAGGTTCCGCATCCGGTATGAGGTAGTTAACTGAACACCCCCAAGCCATAAACCAGAGGGTTAACCTGCCAACAAACTCGCCTCCCTGCGACCTAGGTCCACAACCAACACCTCAGTTTTCTCTGGATTCAACCGCAGCCAACTCGCATTCATCCAGTCCTGGATTTTGGCCAGACAGTTATTAAAGGCAGCATCTTGGCCGGGCACAAAGGACATATACAGTTGAGTATCATCTGCATAGCAGTGAAAACTCAAACCGTACCACCTAATAATCGCTCCTAATGGCAGCATGTACACTGCAAACAACATGGGCGCCAAAATGGAGCCTTGCGGTACCCCACAGGATAGGGGGAATGATGCCGAGGAAAAATTCCCGGACACCACCCTGTGAGTCCTACCCTCGAGGAAAGATCGAAACCAACTGAGGACTGTACCAGACAGCCCACAGGTAAACTGCAAGCGCTCCAATAGCACACCATGGTCCACAGTGTCAAATGCTGCAGAGAGATCAAGAAGGACCAAGATGGAACGAGTCCTTCGATCTCTTGCTATTAGGAGGTCATTTAGTACCCGGACAAGAGCTGTCTTGGTACTATGTCTCTTCCTAAATCCGGACTGGAGAGAATCATAGACATTGTGGCTGGTCAGATGGTCATCCAGCTGCGATGCGACCGCCTTCTCAATAACCTTACCCACAAAGGGCAGGTTAGAGACAGGCCTGTAGTTAGCCAGACAATCCGGGTCTAAGGAGGGCTTCTTAAGAAGGGGCTGAACCACAGCCTCCTTCAGAGGATTTGGAAAATTCCCCCTCTCCAAAGACCTCCAGACTATCTCAGCAAGGACCGGACCGATTTTATCCACACAACCCACTAGGAGATGTGTGGGGCCTGGGTCCAAACCACAGTTGGTCGGATGCAGTGATTGGATGACCATCACAATGTCGCTGATTGTGGGAAGGCTGAAGTCAGGCCACATAGATTGGGTGTCCGACATCTGCCGACCATCACAGCTCCCATTAGGGAGGGTCAAGCTGACGTCAGACCTGATTGTGTCAACCTTATCTGAAAAGAATTGAGCAAACTCCTCACGCCATTCTTGAGTAAAAGCTGTACTGGGCTGAAGACAGATTGGATTGCACAGTCTGTCCACAGTCCTGAAAATCTGAGCTGGCCTATTCTGTGCAGCAGCAATCTCTCTGGACAGGAATTCTGCCTTCTTACGAGAGATTGCTGATTGATAGACCACATAATGGTCCATTAAACTAAGTCTGTCACAATCCAGGCCCGATTTCCGCCAGCACCTCTCTAACCTTCGTCCAGCTCTCCTCAACTCCCTCAGAGTCTCATCAAAGCAAGGAGACCTGGGGCGAAGAGTGAGGGGACGAACACGAACAGGAGCAATGGAATCCAGGGCCCCTGCTACTGCCTTATTGTAGGCAAGTACCAGATCCCCTGGGTCCATGCAATCCCTCGGTAAACCCCATAGATCCAGTACCGCCACTGAGGGGAAAAGCTGCACTTTAGACAGCACATCCAAGGAGTATTAAAGAGCTAGCAGTACAAATAGGAGTTCCCAGATCATCTTATAGAGATCGAAACAGTCTGCTAGGTTGGCAGTAGTTATTTCAGTTTGTAGGGCAAACAAGATTTCCCTGTGCCACCCAGTGAAACAGGGAGATCTTACTTCGAGAGGGCTCTTGCAGTAGGTAATTACATATAGGACTGGCGCGGCCCGGCAGGACTATGAGGAAAAATTTCACAGCTAGCAGTCCTGGCGAGGACGCCCCATTGCAGGTGACTGGTGCCGCGCGACATCAGTATAAAGGGCAGTCACGGACGCCCACCTTCCAGTTCTTTCCCGCCGTTAGCTCGTGCAGTGTCTCGCGGTAAAGTTCGTGCTTGGCAAAGCCCTGTTCTTTCATGCGGTTTTACGAAGTTTGAGTATTTTTCTTCTCATCGTCAGGTCAGTGATACGGTGTATGTAGGTCCTTCCAAAAACAAGTGCGACTCGTGCGGCGCCCAACTGCCACACAAGGACGGCCATTCTCTCTGCCTTTTTTGTTTAGGCCCCGACCATCCGGTCGACAAGTGCCCACATTGCCTGCACTTCAACGCGGCTACCCGCAGATGACGCCAGCAGTCCCTGGAAGCCCATCTGCTAAAGAAGATGTCTTCAATGGAAAAAGAATTGAAGAAGCTCAGACAGGCGTCGACTTCTCTTGAAGGACATCGTAAAAAGCAGGACAAAGAAAGGCACCGGGAGAAGGCCTCCTCGCCCGCGACTCCGGCCGGAGTCGCGGCCCAGGTAACATTCTCCGGGACCGCCCCACGTAGCTCCAAGGCTTTGCGGAGGCGCCGCCCGCCTGGCCGGGCTCAGCCGCTCGGGCCTTTGCGGGCACCTCTGGGCAAAAGGAGGCCTCTGCCCCCAGTACCGCCGCAGGCTTGCGGCCTACTGGCACGGGCACCTCCCATAAGCCGGACGTCGGCTCCTCCGACGTCCGCCGGGAGAAGGTTGATAAGACGCCCGACCCTTCAGGGCGGCGCATGACCTCGTCCCCCTCGGACCGGGCCGCTTCCCTCCCTCGGCCTGCCTCCGAAGAGGGACCCCGTAAGTCGGACACCAGCGCCCGCTGGGAACCTGCCCCTAAGCTGCACGTCGCCTCCCCTGACGTGCGCCGGGCGACGGAACCTACGACGGACCCTCCAACCCGTCAGACTCCGGTTCCCCGCAGTTTCGCTGACGTCCGGGAGCCCGCCACTCCAGCCTGACCTCGGGACTTTTCTCCACATGGCGCGGGGATATTTCAACCCCGCCAGACCCTCCTCCTAGGGACGGATCTGGCGCGGTCCCCGAGCGCCAGCTCCGGCCGCGGTCCCGGCGCGGCCCCACCGATGCCGGTGGGAATATTCCCCTTCTGCCGGGCCTACACCCCCGGGCTCTCAATGTTGACCGCCCGTGGGCCTGCCTTCCGGGCCGTCTGCTCTGGCAGCTCCTCCAGCACCCGGGTACCGCCCTATCCGACGCTGTCTTATCCCCCTCCTCCTCCTCCTCCACCGCACTCGGCCGCCGTGGATCTGCAGGAGACTTGGCTTCCTGGTGGGCTGAGGCCAAGGCTCAGCTCACCAGGGAAGTAGAGAGCCGCCTTACGGCGACGGTGCCACCCCCAGCCCCCGTACGCCCGAGACAGCATACTCCCTCACCGCCTCTGGATCCCAGCGCCCTTCCCTCTGGATCCCAAGAGGGGCAGGACACGCGTCCAGGGATCCCCCACCAAGGAACCCGTTCCTCCCCCTAGACATGCCAGGGAGTCTTATTCTGCTTCTGATTCTTCTTCTTCTTCTTCTTTCTTCGCTCTCGGATTCCTCCGACGGATGCCTCGAGAGAGACAACGAGCCTCGCTCTCTGTCCAAGCCCCGGCCGAGGACTCCTCCGAAGTCTCCTCCGGAGGATCCTTCCTTCACGGAGTTGCTCAGGAAGATCCAGGAAGTACATCAGTGGCGTTCTCTGGAACCAGATCCTCAGCGGGTCAAACTCGCCGAACATCTGGACCTGCCCCTTACGGCTCCTACTTTAGTGCCACCCTGGATTGAGCCTCATGCCCACCTTGTTTCCACTATTTGGAAACAACCGTCGGCTTTAGCCCCGCTTCCTAGGAAGTCCAACAGGCTATACCAGGCTCCGGAGGGTGGAGACTTTTTGGATTCTCACCCTCGTGCACACTCGGTCGTGATTAGCGCCGCTCACGGCCGGTCAGCACATCCTAAACATCTAAGCTCGTCTCCTCCAGATAAGGAATCTCGTCTCCTGGACCAGTATGGAAGAAAAATATACGCCTCTTCCACACTGGGAATTCGGGCTCTGAATTATGTAGCTCATATGGGGGATTACCAGAAGGCCATCCTTACCCAGGCGGAATCCAGGAGTTAGCTGATTTAGTCCGCTCTGCTCATTCGGCCAGTCGTCACATCCTGCGGACAACATACGATGCAGTGGACACTACCGGGCGGAGCTCCGCGTTCGCCGTAAGTCTTCGGGGTCATGCCTGGCTCCACGTGTCAGGTTTGGTCCCGGAGGTGCAGTCAGCAATCCAGGAAGCACCTTTCAGGGGTTCAGTGCTTTTCGGTGGTGATGTCAAGGACATCATCACCGACTTGCAGGAGAAGGGGACGGCTCTGAAATCCATGGATTCCATGTACCGTCCCCATCCCGCACAGCGCCGTCCTTTTCGCAGACACAGTCGGCCACAAATGAAACCCCAAGGAAGGTGGGCCACTAAACGCCGGGTCCCCGCAGCCGCCAGGCCCCCACCGCCCAAAAAAGCAGCAGGTGCCCCAGCTGCGGCACTGCCCTACACCACCTGACTCCTCCCCTCTCCCACCGCCTCCGGACACACCGGAGGAACCGGTAGGAGGGAGGTTCTCCCTCCACTTCCCGGGTTGGGAGAGGATAACAACGGATTCATGGGTGCTTCAGATTATAGCGGAGGGGCACTCTGTAGAGTTTCTACAGAAACCACCCCGCCACCCCCCTCTGAAGTCGTCCTATGCAAGGGACCATCTTCCTTTGGTCAGGGAAGAAATATCTGCCCTTCTCGCGAAGCAGGCCATAGAACCCGTTCCTCCTCACCTTCAAGGGACGAGTTACTATTCTCATTTCTTCCTGGTCCCAAAGAAGACGGGAGATCTCAGACCCATTCTCGATCTTAGCTCCTTGAACCTTTACGCAGAATACAAAAAGTTCAGGATGCTCTCCCTACAAACCCTTCTGCCCCTTCTTCGGCCGGGTCAATGGCTTTGTGCGCTGGATATGTAGGACGCATATCTGCACATCCCCATTCGCCCTTCGTGACGTAAGTACCTCCGGTTTGCTTTCCAGGGGACCATTACCAATTCCAGGCACTCCTTGCTTGGTCTTTCCCTCGGCACCCCGAGTTTTACCAAATGCCTGGCAGTGGTAGCAGCCCACCAGGCACTATGGGAGTTCAGGTGTTCCCCTACCTGGATGACTGGCTCCTGGCGGCCTCATCTAGGGAGGAGCTCCTGCATTTTCTCTCCCTCACCCAGCAGGTTTTCACTTAACTGGGTATCACCATCAACCATTCCAAGTCTCATCTGGATCCCTCCCAGAGACTTCAGTTTATCAGGGCTATCCTCGATACGACGGTGAGCAAGGTCTTCCTTCCTCCGGACAGGGCGGCCTCTCTTCAGTCACAGATTTGCCTGCTATTAGAATGCAGGAAAGTTCCGGCGAGGTCGATTCTTCGTCTCTTGGGGCTCATGGCGGCTGCCATCCCGACAGTTCCCCGCGCGCAGCTCCACATGAGGATATCTCAGTGGACTCTCCGGTCCCAGTGGGATCAACTCGTAGACGACCTAGATCATCTGGTTCTGATCTCCTCGCCGATGACAAGAGACTTGCAATGGTGGATGGTTCGAGAGAACCTGTTTCGGGGAATCCCCTTCTGTCATCCTCCCCCCTCCCAGACTCTGACCACGGCCGCATCAGGCGAAGGTTGGGGAGCCCATCTGGGTCCTCACCGAACCCAGGGTTAATGGTCCAGATTGGAGCTAGCTCTCCACATCAATGTGCTCGAGCTACGAGCAGTACTATATGCTCTCCAAGCCCTTCACCAATACATCCTTCCCAGTCACCTAGCTGTCCAGACGGACAACATGTGCGTGGTGTGGTACATCAACAGCAGGGAGGGAATCAATCCTACCCTTTATGCAGGGAAGCAATGAGGGTTTGGGACTGGGCAACGCTTCACAACCTTCACCTCACAGCGATCTATGTTCCAGGAGTCGACAATACCGTGGTGGACAAGCTAAGCCGCTCCTCTGCTCTGCCACACGAGTGGGAGTTGGACCAAAAGGTTCTAGACGACATCTTCCAGCTTTGGGGGACTCCTCAGATAGACCTGTTCGCCTCTTCCCAAAACACAAAACTTCCCACCTTTTGCTCGCTTGCTCCAGAGCGAGGCGCTTTCTGGAGGGACCAGAGGAATTGGGGGAAAAGCATAGACATAAGAACTTACCGTAACAGTAGGTCTTCGAGAGAGGCTCTTGCAGTAGGCAATACCTTCCCGCCCTCCATCCCCCTAGGCTTCTTCAGCTCCTTTTCCATTGAGGGAAATATCTGCTTCTCTCTCGTCCGGGCCTTCCGAGCCTGTGGCGGGAAAGAACTGGAAGGCAGGTGTCCGGGACCGCCCCTTTATACTGACGTCGCATGACGCCGGTCACCTGACGTGGGGCGGTCCCTCGCCAGGGACTGCTAGCTAGAAATTTTTCCATGGGGTCTGCCGCCGACCGGCGTCAGTCCTGTATGTAATTACCTACTGTAAGAGCCTCTCTCTACTGTTACGGTAAGTTCTTACGTAACTGTACTTTGTCTGGTCACACCAGTGCCTAAAAATGACTTTTTTTGGCACAGGCTGAGATCAGTGCCATGTGATGCCATTGATTCCTAACCAGCTCTGTAGTGACGTTAACCAGTAGACATACTGCTGGGTTGAGTTTTGAATTCAAACCTAGCAAGGGGTCCAGCCTTTGTTGTAAAGTTTCCCATAGTAGAGTTACTTTTTCACAGGCCCAAAGAATGTGAAACAAAGTACCAACGTCCATACCACACCTAGAACATGTGTCTATGGGAAACTTTCCCATTCTGTACAGTTTCACAGGAGTGTAATATAAATTATGCAATATCTAGAACTGCATAAAATGGTGTCTGTCCCATTTTATATATTTGTAGGTATTTTTCCATATACGGGCCCAATTATGAGGCTCCTCAGAGTTGGAAAGAACCCGATCCCAGTAATAAAAGTTATCCCCCTCTTTAGTGACAGAAACATCACATAATTTATTTATTTGTTTTTTGTTTACCGGATAGGTGAGGTAGCCATAGAATGACTGTTTTCAGTCACAACCCGGGAAGATTACAAAAGAAACAATATTGCCAGTACAGCATACAAAACTTAGAGAATACACTTGAAACATATTACAACTAGGTCGTGGTGTTGACAAAAATACAGGTGGGAGCAAGGATAAGTGTGAAAGAACACAATTTAGAGTAGAACTGTGAAATAGTATGCGATGAGGATGAATTTACAAGCATGGTAATGACCTGTGACCCATAGGACCTCTGCCACTGTCCTGAGCAGAAATATTTGACGAGCATATGTAATAACTGACAAAATTTAAACTGAAGAAAGGAGGCCAATTAAATATTTCCCAGGCTTCCAAAAATGTGAGCCATCTATCCTGATCCAAAAGATGTTCCACTGTAAACTCACCACCAGAGGGCAGAAACATAGACTTTAATGGCAGATAAGGACTGCTTGGCCCACCTAGTCTGCCCATTTCCCTACCTAGAGGATAAGCTGCAGATCCTATTTAACCAACAGCCTATTTCTTCCTACCCCCCACAAAAATTGCCTTATGTCTGTCCCATGCATTCTTGAATTCTCCCACAGTTTTAGGCCCCACAACCTCCTCAGGAAGGCTGTTCCATGCATCCACCACCCTCTCTGTGAAAAAATACTTCCTCACATTGCCCCTGAGCCGAGGAGGAGTTGTTCAGTAATTGACTGCCTATCTTGAAATTGGGGTTCCACAGTAAGAGCCGTGTTTAACATACAGTTTCGGGTCATCGTGGACAAAGGAGCAAAGTTGCCTGCAAATCTTCATGGAAACTTCTAGAGGGTAGCCTTTCAAGGTAGGGGGAATCTGTTTTGGCAGGACATACAACAGGGATATAATGTTTAGCCCTGACTGGGAACATTTATATCATTCGACGTTCAACCACTGTGGGAAATATTTTAGATCCTGGTCAGCTGAACCCAATTTAAGCCATAAAGAGACTTTGGAACAGTGATTAGCTAGAAAATACAAATAAAATATTAGGGACATGCAACCCTCCGCTGGCTTTAGGCCGCATCAGTTTGTGAAGAGCTCTACTGGGCGGTTTGTGTTACCAGAGGAACGCAGACATTAGGCAGTGTATCTGCGAGAACCATGACTGCGGTAGGGCTTGAGTCAACATCTGTAAGGATATAAAACACATGGGAGCACATACATTTTTAAAATACTCAGTCGGCCCCGTAGGGATATAGGTAGAAGGGACCATTGATTGATATCAGCCGTATGCTGCATAAAAAGTGGGTCTAAATGATATTGCTTAGACAGTGGAGGTGCTTAGATAGATCCCTAGTTATTTAAGCTCGTTTTTAATCCATACCAGGCCCAAGTGTTCCACACTCACTCTGGTTGTGATTGCATTTAAGGGCATAATTTCTGTTTTAGATACGTTTAATCTGTAGTTGAAGTGCCCGAATTGAGAAATGATATCCAGAGCTGCAGATAGAGAAACATCTGGGTGGGTAACATACAGTAAAATATCGGCATAGACCGACAGTTTATATTGATGTGAGCCAATCATGATCCCAGAAATCTGTGCTGTTATTAATTTTCTGAATTAGGTGTTCTAAAAACAAGTTAAAAGAAGGGGGGAAGGGGACACCCCTGTTTAGTGCCCTGTTGCAGGATAAAATGTCACGAGAGGACCCCATTACAAAGAACCTGCACTGACGGGGAAGTATACAACACTCTAAGCTGCCGAACAAAAGTAGGAGGAATATGGAACCTGGGCAGAAGGTGAAATAAGTATTCCCAAGAAACCCGGTCAAAGGCATTTTCCACATCCAGGGACGTCAGAACCACATGGGTAAGGGAGTACCTGGATGCGGAAATAAGATGGGGAAAGTTTTCGCAAATAGTTGGAAGAGAGCCGCCTGGACACAAAACCCACTTGCTCCATACTGGCAAGATGACCCCAAACCTGCTGGTGTCGGTTTGCCAAAACTTTGGCAAATATTTTAAAGTCAGCATTAATCGAGGAGATGAGCCTATAATTACATACCAACAAAAGGTCTCTGCTAGGTTTGGGTAGGACCACAATTAGGGCTTCATTGAGAGAGGGATCCAAAAGACCATGAGACCACCAGAAGATACACGAAGAGAGATTAAAGGAGCTTGAT
The DNA here is from genome assembly GCA_016271365.2 of Neoceratodus forsteri. Taxonomy (NCBI): domain Eukaryota; kingdom Metazoa; phylum Chordata; order Ceratodontiformes; family Ceratodontidae; genus Neoceratodus; species Neoceratodus forsteri. The sequence goes on from CM028134.1 coordinate 839,738,019, forward strand.
ATGTATACCCTCGAGAAGAGGAGGGAGAAGGAGGTGCATGATAAAAACTTTCAGATACCTCAAGGTAATCGGCAAAGTCCAAGAGGGTAGCATCTTTCAGAGAAAGAGATGTACAAGAATAAGGGGGCACAATTTGAAGATAATGGCGGGGGGACGCTCAGAGATAATGTAAGGAATTATTTTTTTCCACGGAGAGGGTTGTAGATGCATGGAACAGCTTTCCTGAGAAGGTAGTGGAGTCAAAAACAGTGGGGGAATTCAGGAATGCATGGGACAGATATAAGGCAATTCTAGTGGGGGGGGTAGGAGGAAGTAGGCTGTTGGTTAACTAGGCTCTGCAGCTTATCCATTAGGTAGGGACATGGGCAGACTAGGTGGGCCAAGTGGTCCTTATCTGCAGTCAAATTCTGTGTTTCTAGGTTGCTATCTAAGAGAGGAAATATAATTGAAGAGGTGAAGCAAAATAGATGCAAGAAGGAGTTTACATTTTTTTATAAAAGTTAGGGGTATACCCGTCCGGTCCTGGACATTTATCCGGTGTCGGGGAGTCAATAGCTGTACAGATTTCTTGAGTTGTCAGGGGTTAGCTTAAAAAATCAGATTGCATTTCAGTTAAATGAAGAAGGTTGATATCGGCCAGGAACTTTTTAAAAAAGGAATTGCAAAAGGGGGCTAATGGAGGGCTATAGAGATCCTGGTAAAACAACTGGAAATAACATACAGTCTCTCTAGGGGTGGTGAGTAATTGACCCGTAGCAGTGCTGATGGAGAAGACTATCCTGACTGTGGCTTGTGTACACAGCCATAGCGCTAAAAGCTTGCCCGCCTTCTTACCCTGGTCAAAGTACTTAATCTTAGAGTGCAGAATCATATGCTCCGCTTTTTCCCCAAGTAATTGCTTGTACTGTGCCCTAAAGAACTCCAGACAGACCCATTCCGATGAAGGTGAGTCAGAGAGATGTGTTTCAAGGGAACAGATCTGAGATAATAAGGTGGAAAGTTCCTATGAAGTATTTTTTTTTTTTTCCCTTTTCGAGGCTAGTCGTATCTGTGTCTCCCGAGAGAGAACATTTAAGTGTGGCCCATAAAATATCCTGCTTATTTGTAGAGGGTGCATTGACTTCAAAAAGGAGGTGATAAATTGCTGGATGTGCTCAACTAAATCTAATGATTTTAACAGTTGATTGTTTAATCTCCAGTTTTTATCTCTCTTGGCTGTAGACGATAGGGTAAACTGGATAAGGGCTGGATGGTGGTCCGATACAACCTTAGCACTGTAATGACATAAAGTGACATTAGAGAGGTGCTCGATGCCCAACAGAAAATAATCTGTTCTAGAATGGGAGGCATGGGGGATAGAATAAAAAGAGTATTGTGGGTGAAGGGCTCCCCATGGATCAATGAGACCTAGAGAGTCCATCAAATCCCGCAAGGCGAGCTGTCCCAGAGAGAGGACCTGATGAGAAGTGTCCGATCTATCCAGAGCATTATCAAGAACAATGGACTCTCCTCCCCATACTTATAGCCGGAGATTGGAACAAGACATCAGTAGATTTAACAAGGTAGCAAAAAAGCTAGGGTCATCACTATTGGGGCCATATATCGAGCCCAGAACAATTTAATTTTCTTTTTACGGCCATTTGTTTTAGTGCAGGTTTTTTTCTTTGGTAGTTCACAGTGTGGGTTTAAAACTTCTCCTGGCTGCTACAATGCTCCTGGTGCCTCTTTATTTTCTCGTCCCTTTAAATGTAAGCAGTATTTTGGCTCGATGTTGAGTCTGCCTTGCAGGACCTCTAGATGTCTAAGATGACCCTGAGGTCCCTCAGTACCCTTAATCCTAAGCCTCAGGTTAGGAGTCGGCTCCTTTCTTAGTCCCTATGCCCATCCTGGTAGAGGCTATTTCTAGGGACCTGGTCGTGGCTGTCAGCAGCCCCAGACCTCCCCACAGGCCACATTGCCTCCCAGTGCCCATGCCAGGGTCACTAAAGTTGCAGGTCTTGGCAGTACCCTTGCTACATCTGGGGTCTTCTGACTCCCCCTCCACTTCCTCCTGTCCCTTCTGTTCAGGGCTTCCTGATTGGGGGAAGGGGTGCATCTCCCTCTTCCTTCCAAAAGACAGATGCTTGGGTGCTGGAAGTGGTTCAGCAAGGACACGCCCTAGAAACTCCTCTTTTTCCCTCCTTGTGTGTCCTCCCTTACCAGACTGTTACTGCCAGGGCATCTCACCGTGCTGCAGGGGGGAGGTTCAAACCCTCCTCTGCAAAGGCCCATAGAGCCTGTCCTGGTTGTGAAGTGAATCTGGGCTGTTATTCCTAGTTCTTCCTAGTGCCAAAGTGGACTGGGGATTTACGGCCTGTCCTGGACCTCTGAAATCTTTACCTGTTGGCTGAATGCAAACTTTTTCAAATAGTCTCTATGCAATCCCTTCTCCTCCTGCTCCTGCAATGGAATTGGATATATGCCATGGATGTGAAGGATTTTTACCTCCATATCAGGATCCACGGGTCTCACAGAAAATACTTGCAGTTGATGCTCCAGGGCTCGATCAGTTTGGTGTCTTATCCTTTGGCTTATTGTCTGCACTGTGTGCCTTTATGACAGGAGGGCATCTGTGTCTTCCTGTCAATCGACAATTGGCTTCTGAAAGCCCTCTCGAGAAAGAAGATTGTTTACACACTGTTCTGCACCAGGCAAGCCTTCAAACAGTTGGGCATTCTAGTGAATGAGCAGAAATCTGTTATCGCTCCATGCCAGCATCTCCAATACATACAGATGGTTACAGACACAGGATTTGGTTGGGCTTTTGCTCCCTCGAACCATGCTGTGATGCTGGTTGCCTAGGATCACCTGGTCTCCAGCGACTATGTCTCAGCCAGATGTTTCTGATGACTAATGCACCTCATGACTGCTGCTATTCTGACTGTCCTGCAGGCATGTCTGTGGATGAAGATTCTGCGGTGGTTCCTTCATGCCCAGAAGGCTCAACATTCAGACCAACTAGTGTGTCTCATAGCAGTTACCCCTCCATTCCGCCACTCCCTGCTCTAGTAGTTTGACCATTCCAGCCTGGAGATGGGATCGTCCTTTCTTTGCCCGTCTCATCTGCTAGTGATGACAACAGATGCTCTGGGTTCTGGATGGAATGCCCATCTGAGCCCATTCCGGACTCTGGTTCATTGGCCCCCCCCTTTGGACATAGTTCTGCACGGCAACACTCTGGAGATGAGGACTACTTTGTTTAGCCTACAGGCCTTCGCTACCCTCCTTCTGCCCTCCTTCCAGGTCATCAGCTGTTGCTCCATATGGACATATCCGTGATGTACCACATAAACCACCAGGCAGTAGCAACATGTATCCTCCCAGCAGAGAGGCGATGAAAGTCTGGCACTGGGCCATGGAACACAACATGTTCATATCGGCTGTCTTCCTGCCTCATACACTCAACACGCTTGTGGATCATTTCAGCTGGTCCCAGGCACTGTGCCATGAATGTGAGCTGTTGGATCCCGTTGTGGGCGACTGTTTCATAAAGTGGGGTTGCCTGGACATCGACCTCTTTGCGTCACCATACAGTGCAAAAGTTCCGCTGTTCCGCTCGCTCTATTGTCTGGAGTTTTGGGGCAAGACACACACTCCCTGTCATGGAAAGGGAGAGGTTTATATCCATCTTTCCCCAGTTCCCTCTGAAATAGAGGGTTCTGGTCAAGTTGCAGGGTGAGTTGGCCACCCTGATTCTGGTGGACCTGTACTGGCCAAGACAAATCTTGTTCCTCTGCTTCAGTAAATGGCAGTGGAACCCCCGTCTCACTCCTCCTGTGAATGGGATGTGTGCTGCAGGAGTGAGGCTCTCTGGTGCATCCAGATCTTTGATCCCTGCACCTCCATTCCTGGCTAAAGAAATATAATTTGGTATGCTTCCCGTCAGCTGAACCCCTTTACATGTCCAGTCACTGTGGCGATGGAATGTCTACTGTCTCTTATGGATGCAGACCTCTGGTATTCCTCCATTAAGGTCCATTTGGCTGCATTGTGTGCTTTTCACAACTGATAGGTTTCTTGCAAGTTTCTCAAAGGTATTCTGCATCTGCACACCCTGGTCCATGATCCAGTTCCGGTGTAGGATTTTAATTTGATTTTGGAGACCCAACCTGCACCTCTCTTCTAGCCTGCTGCTACTTGGGAGCTGTGTTTTCCAAGAGAGGAAGCACTGTTCCTCATGACTATGACATCTGTTAGATGTATTTCGAAATTAGAAGCCCTGGTTGCAGAGCCTCCTTTTCTTGTTTTCCTCAAGGATAGGGTTATCTTGCATACCAGTCCTCGTTTTCTGTCGAAGATCATTCCTGAGTAAATATTAAATCAGACTATTGACCTTCCAGTGTATTTTTCAACTCCCATGGATAGTGGGAAATGTTGTCTATACAGACTTGACATCTGTCAGACATTACGTTGGCACCTTGATCATACTAAGGATTGTAGAAAATCCATATGGCTCTTTATGGCTTTGCCCCCAGGATGATGGGCTCCCTGTTTCGAAGAAGGGTCTTTCCAAGTGATTGGCCTGCTGCATTTCTTTCTTTTTTCCAGAAGCACAATAAGCAGCTTCCTGGTCTCGTCTGTGCTCACTCCATCTGTGGGCTAATTCTGTGACTTGTTTTCACTCTGCTGCAGACATGTGCTGCTGCCACTTGGAGTACTGTTCATACATTCACTATTGTATCCTGAATATCATCTCTCATAGACATGCTAGATTAGACCTTACTGTCCTGCAAGGCCTCCTTACTCAGGGTATTTAGATCCTCCCTTTCTCCCTTGGTGCTTTGGTACTGCTTAGAATCATACCATGGTATGGCTCAATAGAGGGAGATATCATTGAAGAATACTTACTTACCGTAACAGTAGAGCTTCAAGAGACTCTCTGCCATTGAGCCACAGCTCTCCCTCCTCCTTGCCCCCCTTTTCAGGTGACTGGTGGTTATCTTGCTTGCTTTCCCAAGCTGGCTCTCCTCTTGTTCCTGAATTCGACTTATTAACTCGGGTTTCCATATCCTCTCCTGTGTGCCTGGTTTGTTCCTAGTTCATTTGGTTCCTGCCGGTCCAGTGATCTGAGTTTATGTCAGACAACTGTGTCATGATTGGACTGCCTATATTACATAGGCAGTGACGATGCTGCTAACAAGAGTTTTGGGATGGTCCTGACTCCGACTGCTTACAGTTCCATTATGTGGCTCTAAGGAGGAGATTCTCTTGAAGGTCTACTGTTAAGGTAAGTAACTGTTCTTTCTGTGCATTTTAAAGTTTCACCTAATTGTTCTACTGTTCTGTATGAAATGTATTTATAGGTTAAGTCCCAATGCCACAAGGTCTACTCGCAAATGCACTGGTTGTATACCACATCTAAATATTCTTAATTGTTTGCAGTTTTCCCATTTAATGTAGTCGTTTTGTTTAACAGGAATATGAAGCTATTTACTTAGCAAAATTGACTATCAAGATGATGTCACCTTTACAGCTGGGAAGATCATTATCTCTTCAGGGTAACACAACAGGTCAGAACACTATTTCAGTAAGCTTTATTTCTCAGTGGTAGTTTCATTTTGGGACTTTATGCTCTGATTGAAATATTAGAGTGTATGGGAAGTTGTTTTTTTTTATTGCATTTTAATTTTACATTTGTGGGGTGAGCATTTTAAGTTTGATTTATTATATTAGTTGAATTTCTCCCCTCTGTGTGTGAGAGTGGGGGAGTGGTAAGTAAGGAGGGGTTTAATTTGTTTAATTTTTGGTTGTCTGTTTCTTTTTTGTGTTGTTAATGCTCTCTGCTCCTGCAAGTGAGAATTGCGGGCAGGGTATTGTATTTGTATTTTATTTTTGGATTTGTTTTAGGGGTTTTCTTTTTCTTTATATTGGCTTGGCGCTTTTTATTCTAGAGCCTATAATATGTGTCGTTGGCCTACCCCCGGGGTCGTGTGCTATTCGTCCTCTGCCCTTCGCGCCCTCCACCCTTTCAAACAACATGAAGTCTTGCTGTATTCTTACTATTGCAGTTAGCCCCAGCACTCAGACTGCCCCAGAGAGTAGAGGGCTAATTTCTATGCAAAGCATAGAACATTGAGCTCGAGCTCGGTTCAGACCTCTGTCTGTTGCACTTTGAAGCGCAACCGTCAGATTCTTTACTCCTCCTAACTGAACGGTCACTCCGGAGATTTCTCCTTTGCTCACGGTTCGAAAGTCGGTTAAAGTCCTCGGTTTTACCGATTTATGTTTCGCAAGTTTCGGTTCAGATCTCTGTCTGTGGTACAGTAAGTACTACGTAATGAACTAGACCTAGTAAACTTGTGGAAATTGTAAAAATTGATGTTTCGACCGGTTTGGCTGAACGGCGTTTAGTGAATTATATATTCTGTCTTTGTTTCTAAACTTAGTGTGTGGTTTCCGGTCCTTATCGGTTTAAAAAAAAAAAAAAAAGCATTTTCTTGTGGGTTTTTTTCCCCAATACCTGTGACACGGTTAGAAACCGATAAGGGTGTCTTGCCTGGTTGTTTGCCATAAAAAGGGTACGTTTGTGGTTAGGATGGCTACGTCTGAGGAACCCAAAAGAAAAACTGGGCCCACTGGATTTCAACACTGCAGTGTGTGTGGGGAGGTCTTTGCTAAGGCTGATCCCCACACCACCTGTGTTTATTGTCTGGCGTTTGACCACCTCAATTCAGACTGCCATATCTGTAAAAATTTCCCTAAGTCTATCCTGAAAAAAAGATTAGGTAGACTTCGGGATAAGGAGGCCGAGAAGTCTGCTGACCCGGATGGCCAGCCCGGTTCGGTTCTGACCGAACCAGAGGGAGTGCCTTCTGACCAGAGCGATACTTTTCGGGCAAGAGGGGAGCCGATCCTGAGGGATCGGTTCCTACACAAAGAAAATCAGCCGGTTCAGATCCAGAGACCCATTTTCTGACCGCCGAAGAGATTGCCAAAGCAATAAAGATTGTAGAATTCCTTCGCCCGGTTCCGTCTGATCTGGCACCTTCTGGCAGGCGCTCAGTTCGGTCAGTTCCTCCGGTTCAAGATTATGCCCCTGAAGATTTCTATGAAATGGATTTGGAGGGGGATGAAGATTATGATGATTATGATGACGATGGTGTGGAAGGTCTGGTTGAGCCCATTGAACAGGACATCTTCCCAGGCAGGCCTTTTGGTGTTTCCCCTCCTAGGCTTTCTGAGTCCCCTTCCCACTACATGTTTTACAGGGAAGTGGCAGAAACCCTCCAGCTCTCCTGTGGAAGAATCTGTAGAGGAACAAGAGGAACCTGATTATGTGGAGATGATGGACATCCCAGAATCCACGAGACTGTCTTTTCCTCTTCATAAGTCTTTTGGGAAACAGACACAAAAGATTTTAAAAACTCCAAATTATAGGGACGTGGATATGTTGTTCAGTCCACACTTATTGGCAGGTTCCTTGCCGCTTTAAATCTTGCTAGAAGGTCTTCAAGCTGGCTCCTCCCACCCACCCAGGTGTAAAATCCTTGACTCTGTCCCGTGGTGCCAGATCTTCCTTACCGCTTGGAAGCTCAGGTTCCCTCCTTAGCGTTCTGCATTTTAGGCCTGGATCCACACTCTTCGGTTAATCCGAAACTCATTCTCAAATTTACAAGACTTCGGATGACTTTTCCCCTCGCGGCTGCAATGGACAAATCGACTCCCGGATTTCGTCGGTGCCCCTGTTGGGCAGATGATGTCCTGGACCGACCCGCACTCCACGTGTGTTTACTGCCTAGGACTCGGCTACGATTAGCAGGCTGGCGATTTGTGCAAATCCTTTTCGGCTTCGGTCTTGAAGGACCGCGCTGCTCTACTTCTTTTGAGGCGCCCTGAAAAACGGTATCCACCAGTCAAGTCGAAGGAGGCCCGTTGGGTGGTGTCCACGGCGGTGGGCTCCGCGGAACAGTTGGAGCAGATGATCACCCTTGAGGAGGAGGTGGCCCAGGCCACATCTTCTTCCTCCTCGGTCATGGCATTTATCTCGCTTTCCTTGGGCTCTTCATATACAGCTTCTTTTAAGGAGCTTTGCCAGTCCCTCTCCACCAAGGGAGAAGGACCATCGGGACATTCCAGTCGGTCCAAGAAGGTCTCCAAAGTTAAGTCCCACTGTCGACATTTGTGGAAGCAGGAGAGATCCCCTTCACCGGATGGTCGACTTTCAACTTCGGTTGAGGTTGCGGCTAGGGCCGCTGGCTTAACTGTGTCCCCGTCAGGTCAGCGGGCTAAGACACCCATCAGCGCAGTGGAGATTTTTCTCAGCCCATCGGACGGTTTGTCGACAGGTGATGCCGACAACCCTACTTCACCAGTTCCCCCAATGGAAACCGAGGACTTGCCTGTGCCGGAGTCCCCGGTTAAGGTCCCTGAACCGAGGGAGGAGCAGGTTTCCCCATCCCCTCTCTGACCCACCCTCAGAATCCCGAAGGTCTCTGTCTCGGACCTCTTCCAGGTCCAGCCGGTCTCAGCACCATGGAAAGCGGCGGTGCTGCTCATCCTCGTCGTCCTCTTCAGAGGATAGGCTCTGGCGCAAGTTGCGTCAGCACTACGAGGATTTAATGTGGCAGCAGCTCTTACTGTCTGGGAATAAGCCGACTGCGTCACCTTTTCCAGTCATTAAGTGGCTGTCACCTGACTGGCCGAAACAACCCTTTGTAGTCGAGGAGCCGAAACCGGCACAGGTTGTTTGGCCGAAACCGGCTGCCTCACCCATTGTGGTGGAACCTCTGCTTCCACAACCAAAGACTGGGGCCCCAACCAAGGATTCTCGATCGGGTCAGGGTTTGCCCCATAGGTTGTTGGTCACCCTCACTCCCGATCGACCTCGGCACGTGGAGGGTGCCTCAGGCGCTCAGCAGCTGTTCGCAGACTCCTCGGAGTCTGACGACGATGACTCCTTGTTCTCCAGGCTGCTTGACCTGGAGTCTACAGGGGGTCAGTCGGTGGACGAGAGCCCATCCTCGTTTTTAGGAATGCTTTGACTCATCTCAGAGTCCACTGGGATGAAGCTGGAACCTGTTTCAAAATGGGCCAAGTATCCCCTCACAGAGATAAAGGACTGAGGGGATTCCCCTACTGAGGCCTTTCCAGTGGCCGAAGCTATTGTTGGCCCAGCCCTGGAGCTGTGGCAGCGGCCAGCATCTTGTCCCGTACCCTCGGCCAGCATGGCTCGAAAGTATGCGGTCCCTACAGGTTCACTCTCCGGTTTCTCGGAGCACCCCTCTACCGAGGGGTTAATGACTGACAGCATTTTCCGGCATTGCGGGAATGCTCGGTTTGTGGACAAACCACCCAATAAGGAGTCCAAGAAATTGGAATACTCAAGGCAGAAGGTATATGCTACTTCCTCCCTTGCCCTTCATCAGGCTAGCTCTGCCGTTCTGATGGCACACTTTTCACACGCCCTTTTGAGCTCCCTGGATGAGGTGATTCCTCATCTCCTGGTTGACCTTCAAATGACGGTCAAGCAGGTGCGGGATCAGGGAAGGGCAGTAGCTAAACAGCAGCTCCAAACTTCGTTGGACATCACTGATTTGTGTGCCCGGTCAGTAGCGGCCGCAGTGACCATGCACCGCAGAGTTTGGGTGTGGATCTCCACTTTTACAGCTGATACCCAGCACAAGCTGGCAGATGTCCCCTTCCTGGGTACCGACTTGTTTGGCCCCGGGGTGGAAGGTCATCTGCAAAGGATCGAGAAGTCCAATGCCACCTTGGACTCTGTCACATCTGCCCTGAAGGACAAAGGCCGCTAGCAGCAGCATAAGCTCTTCAAACAACATGAAGTCTTGCTATATTATGACTGATGCAGTTTGTCCCACCATTAGAACTGCTCTTGAGGTGAAAGAGTTAACTTCCATGCAGTGCATGGAACTTAGAGCGCGAGCTCGGTTAGAGAAGCTCTGTCAGGGTAATTTCAAACCGAAACCGTCAGATTCTTTACTCCGCCTCACTGAACAGTCGCTCCGGAGATTCCTCCTGCTGCTCTGTTCATTTTCTCAGTTTAAAGTGTTTTTTCTCGGTTAAATTCAACCGCGATATTCTTTATTTTAACCGCAAACCGATCGGTTCAAGCTCTGTCTATGGTATTGTAAGTAATAGATAGGTTTTCTGTGTGGAACTTGTAAATGTTTATCGGTTCGGTTTGAACTGATCAAATTGTATTTAAACTTTATTCTGAAGCCTTTTAAGGCTTGTTAGAGTGCGGTTCCCGGTTCTTATCGGTTCTAAAAAAAACGGATTTCATTACGGTTTTTTCCACGACCCGTGACACGGTTGGGAACCGATAAGGGTGTCTTGCCTGGCACTGCCATCAAAAGGGCAAGTTTTTGGTTAGGCTGGCATTATGTCTGAGAAACCCAAAAGAAAAACCGGGCCCACTGGGTTTCAACACTGTAGTGTCTGTGGGGAAGCCTTTGCCAAGGCTGACCCACACACCACATGTGCTTTTTGTCTGGGGTTTGACCACCTCAATGCAGACTGCCAGATTTGCAAGAATTTCCCTGCAGCTACCCTAGATAAGAGAGTTGGTAGGCTAGGAACGGAGGCCAAAAAGTCCGCTGACCCGGATGGCCAGCCCGGTTCGGTGCCAACCGAACCTGAGGGAGTGCCCTCTGACCAGGGCCAGACTTCCTCGGGCAAACGTAAAGCTGACTCTGAGGAGCCAGTTCCAGCAAAGAGAACTAGAAAGTCAGCAGGTGTGGAGTCCAAAATCCCTTCTCCAACTGCTGCAGAGATAGCCAGGGCAATACAGATTGTCCAGTCACTTTCCCCGGTTCCCTCCGAACCGCCACTATCTGGCAAAAGGTCGGTTCGGTCGGTTCCACCGGTTCAAGAATATGATATAGAAGAGTTTTATGAACCAGAGGAGGGGGAGGATGATTATGATCAGTGTGAATGTGACTTTGAAAGTCTGGATGTGCCCATTGAACTGGACATCTCCCCAGACAGACCTTTAGGTGAATCTCCCTAGGCTTGCTGGAGTCCCTTCTCATTTTCTGTTTTATAAAAAAGTTGCTGAAACCCTCCAGGTTCCTTTAGAGGAGGCTTTGGATGAGCAAGAGGAGCCTGACTTTGTAGAGATGATGGATATCCCAGAGTCCAGGAGATTGTCTATCCCTTTACATAAATCTTTTAGGAAACAAACAATAAAAATTTTAAAAGCTCTAATTCTGTGCCTCCTGTGGATAAAAAGATGGACAGGAGGTACACTTTGTCAGGTCCTGATACAGAATTTCTTTCACACAATGCAGTCATGTTAGGTAGTTCAGGCTGCAGCCTGTGATAAAGTAATATTCCTGGCTTCACATCCTCCTGACAAGGACTCAGGAAGATTGATGCCATGGCCAAAAACAATACATGGCAGCGTCTTTGGGACTCAGACAAGCAAACTATATGGCTTATGTTTGAGATACCAAAAATCTAGATGGGATACTGTCATGGACTTGAGCCAAACAGGCCCCCACAGCTTGCAAAAGGAGCTGGAGCAGGTGGCTGTTGTGATGGTATATGAGGCATCTAAGGTGCAATTCCATGCTGCAGTGGATTCTAATGATGTATCCTCTAGAGTCATGGCTACATCTGTGGCTTTTCGTGATTGGCCTGGCTCAGGTGTACTACTTTGTCACAGGATACCCAGTCTAAAGCTATGGATTTTCCTGGTGGGAAATTCTCTGTTTGGGGAGCAGACAGAGAATTATATAGAAAATGGATGAATATAGAACCACTTACAGGAGTGCACAAGCCAAGGAACGGCAAGCCACTCCTCAGAGGCAGCCCCCAGGGCAAGGGACAGGCCTTTTCACAGGCCTTTTGAGACCAGGCCTCCTCTTCAGCCTATAGGTTCAGAGGGGGTTCTTCAGAGGGAGAGGCAGGCGAGTGCGAGGAGCAGGCCTGCCCCACCTCAGCCTAAAGCCCCTGCCAAACAGGCACTCTGATGGGATGCCCAGGGTCGGCCCTCCATTACCTGTAGGGGCAGGCTGGCTTACTCAGGCCAGGACTGGGAGTCTTTAACATCAGACAGGTGGGTCCTGGAAGTAGTGAGCCAGGGTCTGGTTCTCAGCTTCAAAAAATTTCCAAAGATGAGAACCAGATCCTTTCCACCTGCAAACCCTTTAGAGACTCTTGCTTTGGAAACAGAAGTCTCAACCCTCTTGGCTCTGAGCTGTAGAAAGGGTTTCTCCCCTACACCAGGGCAAGGGTCTGTACTCCAGGTACTTCCTTACCCCAAAAAAGACAGGAGAGTGGCGGCCCATCCTGGACCTAAGATATCTGAACAAGCACCTTTTAAAACCAAAATTCAAAATGTTGACTCTGAGAATGATTTTACCCTCCCTAAGGCCAGGGGACTGGCTAGCTTCCCTGGACCTCAAGGATGCCTACTTCCATGTTCTTATCAGAAGCTCCCATCAAAGTACCTAGTTCAGAACTGCCCTCAGGCCATTATCAGTTCAGAGCAATGCCCTTGACCTTACCCTCTGCCCCAAGGGTATTCACAAAATGTCTAGCAGTAGCAGTTGCTCATCTAAGAAGGCAAAAGATTGCCATCTTTCCCTACCTGGACGACTGGCTCATTGTGGGTCAGTCTCAGACCAGAGTCAAATCACACCTGCTAGTCCCAGCAGCTGCTTGCCTCTCTGGCTTTCTTCAATCTTCCAAAGTCAGTTCTAGAACCTGTCCAGGTACTCACCTTTATGAGCCAGAACTGGATACAAAACAGGCCAGAGCCTTCCTCCCTCAGAAAGGGTAAGGACCTCAGGCCCTGGCCTGCTCCTTCACTCTGCAGGTCTCTCGACCAGCAAGGCATTTCCTGCAGCTCCTAGGACACATGGCTGCTTCCACAGCTGTAGTGCAAGGAGCAAGATTTCAGATGAGGGACATCCAGTTCCATTTGAGAGCCTTCTGGTCTCAAAGAAGAGATCCCTATCCAAGTTAATCCCAGTGACGAACCCTGATCCAGGCCCTTCAGTGGTGGCAGGATCAGAGCAATCTGAGACAAGGGTGCCTTTCATCCTCTGTCCCCTCCTTGACCCCTACTACAGATCGTCCCTCTTGGGATGGGGAGCTCACATGGGCACCTCTCCACCCAGGGTTATGGTCCCTCAGGAATCTCTGCTCCTCATCAATCTGTTGGAACTCAGAGCTGTTTTTCTAACACTTCAGGTTTTCCTGCATCTGTTCAGAACAAGGTGGTACAGGTCAGAACAGACAACACCACTACAATGTGGTACATCAACAAACAAGGGGCTCTCGGTCTTGACCTTGTGCACCGAGGACGATGAAGTTGTGGTCTCTGGCTTATTCTCTGAACACTTCCCTCATAGCAGTTCCACCTCCCAGGCAAGGACAATGTCCTGGCAGATGCTCTCCAGCAGGATTTCCCAGGGCCATCACAGATGGTCACTGGATCCCCTAAGTACTGGGGATAGTTTTGCCCGATTGGGGCACTCCTCAGATAGATCTTTTTGCAGCCCCAGACAATCATCAACTTCCACTTTTTTGTTGCAGGCCCCCAGTGTTGGGCTCAGTCCCCCTGGATGCCTTTCTCCTTGATTGGGAAGGGAAGTTTCTCTATGCCTTCCCCCCCCCTTCCCTCTCCTGTTCAAGGTGCTAGTCAAAATCAGGTCTCAGCCCTGCAAGATGATCCTGATTGCTCCAGACTGGGCCAGGCAGCCCTGGTACCCACTCCTTCTGTCCTTGGCAGTCCATCTTCCCCGTGTCTCCCCAGGAACCACAATCTATTAACCTGTGCTCAGGGGAGAGTCTGGTATCCGAATCTCAAATCCCTCAACCTCAAGGCCTGGCTCTTGAGGAGTTAGAGTTTGCTGATCTACAACTTTCTCAGGGTGTTCTCGAAATCTTGAAAGCTTCTAGGAAGCCTTCCACCAGGGCTACCTATAACTCCAAGTGGAAAAGGTTTTCCATATGGTGTTCTGGGAAGCATATTTCCCCGGAATCTGCTGATTTACCCACTGTTTTGGATTATATGGTCCATCTTAATTCTTTGGGACTGAGACCAGCTACCCTGAAAGTGCATTTGGCAGCTGTCTCTGCTTTCATTTCAGCAGGGAAGCCTCTTCTCTTTCTGCTCACCCTGTATTTTCAAAGTTTTTAAGGATTGCTTATACAATCCTCCATTCAGGGACCCTGCCCCTGCTTGGGATCTTAATGTTTGCATTGCTCAGCTGATGCAACTCTTTGAGCCTCTGTCTTCGGCAGAGCTTAAGTATTTGACTTGGAAAACTGTATTTAGTAGCCATCACTTCTGCCAGGCGATAAGTGAGTTACAGGCTTTATCAGTGGAGACTGACTTTATTTCCTTTCACAGGGATAAGGTAGTCCTCAGGACTAACAGGAAGTTTTTGCCTAAGGTGGTTTCGGATTCCACCTTAACCAATCTATTTCACTCCAGTGTTCTTCACTGACCATTCCTCCTGGTGAGAGGAGGCTGCACAGCTTAGATGTTAAGAGGGCCCTAAGTTACTACATAGAGCGACTCAAGGGTCACAGGTTTGACTCCTCCAACCTATTTCTCACTTATGGTGAGGCTGGAAAGGAGACCTGCCACTAAGAGATCCATTGCCAGGTGGATTGTCTCTATCCAATTTTGCTATCAAAACTGGGTAGGTTCCCTCAGGCCTGAGGGCTCACTCTACCAGAGGTACAGCTGCATCTCTAGCTGCTGCCAGAGACATCCCTATCTTGGAGATATGTCAGCAGCTACTTGAAAACAGTAACACTTTCACCAAGCATTACTCCTGCATATCCAGGCCAGAGGGATGCTCGGTTTGGCACAGCCGTGCTTCAGAGCCTATTCCCTAAGTAGGTTCTGTCCCTCCTCCATGGAGGTACTGCTGTGTAGTCTGCATCAGTCATAATATAGCAAGACTTCATGTTGTTTGAAGAAAAAATTACTCACCTTAGTAATGTTGTTTCTTCTAATGGAGTCTTGCTATATTATGACCCCCCCCCAGCCTGCCCCTCTCAGAACTTCTACTTTGGGTATGGGGTGGGCAGTCCACTGTTGGCACTTATTGATGCCCCTTTTATGTTTGGGTGTTGTGTTTTATTTATTTATTTTATCTTATTGTTTCTGGTCCCCTGACTTCAGTCTTGGTGTTGGGACCAGGAAAATGTGTGAATATTTTAGTAGCCAGTTGGCTAGTGTAGGTTACAGCTTCCACACAGAGCCTTAGTGAGTTTTGCTCGTAAAGATCTGACGGTTTCGGTTTGAAATTACCCTGACAGAGCTTCTCTAACCGATCTCGTGCTTTAAGTTCCATGCACTGCATGAAAGTTAACTCTTTCACCTCCGGAGCAGTTCTAATGGTGGGACAAACTGCATCAGTCATAATACAGCAAGACTCCATTAGAAGAAACAACATTACTAAGGTGAGTAATTTTTTTCTTCCGGCCTTTAGCCCCTGTGGCACATCCGGCCCAGCAACACCAGCATCAGGGCCAGCAGGCTCATACTTGGCATCCCAAAGCCAAGCCTGCTGCTTCCTCCAGCAGGAAGCCAGGAGGAAAAGGCCCAGGCGGCTCCTCGGCTGGCCCTTCCTCCAAGCCTGCTCAGTGACGGGTTGAGGGGTGTCACCCCCAACCTCGTCACTCCTCCCTGGGTTCCCCCAGTGGGGGGATGACTCCGCCACTTTCTTTCTGCCTGGTCCGCCATCACCACGGACTGCTGGGTGCTGGAAGTGGTAGGAAAGGGTCTGCCTCTGGAATTCGAGCAGTCCCTCCCATTCCAGGCAGTCATCCCACCGGGCCGGGTTCAAGAGCTCTCTGTTGCCCTGCTTCTCCAGAAGGAGGTGATCAGGGAGGTGGCGGACCCCCCCCTCCAGACCCAGGGCTTGTGTCCAGGTACTTACCTGGTCCCAAAACGGACATCTGGGCTGGTGTCCCATTCTAGACCTACACAACCTGAACAAGTTCCTAAGGTCTGGCACCTTCAGGCTGGTCACTCTGGCTCAGATCATTCCATCCTTGGAACGAGGCGTGTGGTTCTGCTCTCTGGACCTCCAGGACGCGTTCTTTCACGTCCCAATACATCCGTGTCACCAGCGATTCCTCCGCTTCAAGACAGAGGGATCCCTTTACTAGTTCAGGGCCATGCCCTTCGGCCTCTGTCCAGCTCCCAGGGTCTTCACCAAATGCATGGCAGTGGTGACAGCATTCCTGCGACACCGAGGGGTCTGGATGTATCCTTACCTGAACGACTGGCTGATTGCAGCCCCCTCCAGGCTGGAGGCAGAGTGGTCCAGGGATCTGGCCCTCCAGGTCTGCTCTCAGATTGGCCTCCTCATCAACAAGGGCAAGTCGGAACTCGTGCTAATGCAGGTGATTGTTTATCGGGGCAGAGCCCAACTCTCTTCGAGCCAGAGCACGGCTCCCGGCGGACAGGGCCGAGGTTCTTTCCTCCTTTGCCCAATCATTTCTGGTTGGGCAATTGCACCCTGCCCGGGACTTCCTGCGCCTTCTGGGCCTCATGGCGGCCTGCACCAGCGTGGTACATTGGACCCACTGGCATATGCGTCCCCTTCAATGGGGGCTGGCCGGCCAATGGTCACAGCACTCCAGTCCTCTGGACCAGCCAGTAAAAGTGACCCAGGAGATGTGGAACGCTCTCCAGTGGTGGATCGTTCTGGCTCATCTGCAGGAGGGTATCCTGTTTGTCCGCCCAGAGCCGACGGTCACTCTAACGACCGACACCTCTCTGGTGGATTGGGGTGCCCATCTGGGGGAGCTGAGAGTGCACGGCCTCTGGTCCCCTCAGGAGTCTCGATGCCACATCAACCTGCTGGAGCTTCGAGCGGTCCGACTAGCCCTTACCGCTTTCGCTCCGTTTTTACGGGCTCAAGTGGTCCAGGCCCAGATGGACAACACCACGACCATGTACTACCTAAACCACCATGGTGGGATGCACTCCTTGCCTCTGTGCAAGGAGGCTCTCCGCACTTGGTCTCTTGTGAGCAGATTGGAGGCGGATCTCCTAGCCATCCATGTGGCGGGAGCCTCCAACACTCTGGCCGATGCCCTAAGCCGGATAGATGCTGCATCTCACGAGTGGTCTTCCCTGCCAGAGATAGTACATGATCTGTTCTCCCACTGGGGCATACCTCAGGTGGACCGGTTTGCCTCCAGGGAGAATGCGAAGCTGAGGCTGTTTCATGCCCGCCCCCTTCAGCAGGGCTCGCTGCAGGGGGGTGCCTTCTTGAGACCCGTTTCCCTTGATCCACAAGGTGCTTCCCAAGGTGAGGAGGGACAAGGCACAGGTGATTCTGGTAGCCCCAGACTAGCCCCACCAGTTCTGGTATCCAGATCTCCTCAGCCTCAGCTCCAGGCTCTCAAGACGGCTTCCAGCCTGCACGGACCTGATCTCAGTTAACCAGGGGAAGGTACTCCACCCGGACCTACAATCCCTGCATCTGACAGCCTTGTTCCTGAGTGGCTAGCGTTCCAGGCCTTGGGTCTTTCCCACGAGGTCCTCAGTGTTGTTGAGGCATCCCGTAAGGAGTCGACCAGAAAATGCTATGCCTTCAAATGGAAGAGATTCTCCATATGGTGTCAGTATAAGGGGTTGGACCCTTCCTTCTGTTCCTTGGCCAACATTCTGGACTACCTGTGGTCACTTTCTCAGCTAGGGCTTCGGTCGACGATCCTTAAGGTTCACCTGACAGCCATCTCTGCTTACCGGGCGCGGACCGTAAAGCAGTCGGTGGCACAGGAAAAGGTGTCTGGGCGCTTTTTCAAAGGCCTTGATCACATATCCCCTCCGGTGCGAGAACCTCCACCTCCGTGGGATCTACTGCTAGTAATGGCTAAGCTCATGGGCAAGCCATTCGAACTGATGCACAGGCGCGATATCTCCCACCTGTCGTTGAAGACCACCTTCTTGGTGGCTATTACGTCAGCCAGAAGGATGGGAGAGCCCAGGCGCTTTCCATCGAGTCTCCTTATCTGGTCTTCCACAGGGACAAGGTTGTCCTGCGCCCCCACCCGAAATTCCTTCCAAAGGTGGTGTCCGAGTTTCACCTTAACCAGATGTTGACTCTGCCAGTGTTCTTCCCAGTCACACCTCAGAGGCCAAATATAGGCTCCATACTTTGGACCCTAGAAGAGCGCCCTCTTATTATAAGGAGCGGATGGCTGAAGTTCGGGGAGAGGTTCGCCAGCTGTTTGTCATTTACGCTGAAGCTGCACCTGGCAGACCTGCAGTCAAGCGGACGATAGGCAGGTGGGTCACCTCCTGCATAGATCTCTGCTATAGGTTGGCGGGCATGGAGCCTCCCAGAGGGATACCCGCCATACAGCTGCTTCGATGGCTGCTTCCAGGGACGTCCCTATCCAGGAAATCTGCAGGGCTGCTACCTGGAAGTCAGCACACATCTTCATTACCCACTACCACATCGACCTTGAGTCACGCCGGGATGCTGGTTTTGGGAACTCGGTTCTCCAGTCCTTCTTTCCCAAGTAGGGGGTGCGCGCCTTGCCTGCCTCCTCCCGGAGAACTGCTAGGAGTCTGCCAGTAAGTCTGGATTGAACAACATATCCCAAGTCCTTAGAAATACAGGTTACTCACCTGTAACAGGAGTTCTAGGAATTGCATATGTCATTCATCCACAACTCCACCCGGGACTCCCAGCTTCGACGCTGACCTGGCTTCCATCGGGCTAGATCTGTCGTCATGGGGCGGAGCAGAGAGTTTTACCACCCGGTTGGGTGGGAGAAGCCAGCTTGAAGACCTGGCAAGATTTAATGCGGCAAGGAACCTGCCAGTAAGTTTGGATGAACAACATACACCATTCCTAGAATTCCTGTTACAGGTGAGTAACCTGTATTTCTGTACCTCCTGTCGACAGAAGGATGGACAAAAGGTATACCTTATCAGTTTCAGGTACAGAGTACTTGTATCAACAATGCAGCCATGTTGGGGTTGTGCAGGCTGCTGCCTGTGATAAGGCTAATATACCCTTGGCCTCACACACCCCCAGATAGAGTCTAGGAAGCTGGATGCCATGGCAAAGAAACAGTACATGGCATCCGCCTTGGGACTCAGGCAGGCTAATTATATGGCCTGTGCAGCCAGGTACCAGAAGTCCAGGTGGGACACTGTACTGGCACTGGCTAAGCAGGCCTCCCCCCAGCTAGCCTTGGAGCTGGAGGGGGTGGCTGCTGATGGGATTGAGGCATCTAAGGTACAGTTCCATGCTGCTGTGGACTCAATGATGTGTCATCTAGGGTCATGGCTGCATCTGTGGCTCTTTGGAGAATGGCTTGGCTCAGATGTACTAGCCTCTCACAGGACACCCAGGCTAAGGCCATGGATTTCCCTGTGGTGGGTAATTCTCTGTTTGGGGAGCAGACAGAGAATTACATGAAAAAGATGGATGAGTATAGGACCACCTATTTATTTATTTGTACATCAGTTTACAACCTTTGAGACAGAGGCTCATTTCCAAAGGTACCTCGTCACATAGAGGACGGACAGAACAAATTTGGGTTATAGCATAAAAGTCACATCCTTAGAGATACACAGAGCGGTTTCATACATTTATACAATTTGTTGCAATTACATTGGTACAATTTAGTTGCAATTACATTGATACAGCTGAGCACATGTTGGTATTAACAAAGGCAACATGCAACGGGGGAGAAGTTGGGGGGTGGGGTGAGGTGGCGTGCCACCCAGTGGGCATTGTCAAGTATGGAGAGATCATGGCCATATTAGAGACAGGAGCTACTGTGGGTGTTAAGCAGTTGGCTCCGAAGGGCGGTTTTGAAGTTGGAGATTGTGGGGGCATTGGAGATGGGAGCAGGGGCTCTGTAGCAGAAAGACCTCTGACCATGGGTGGTCCTGGATCTGGGAACCAGTAGAGTGGTCTTGTCAGAGGTTTGGGTTGCGATAGTGGGTTGGGTGTGGCGGATGGAGGCAGTCACCGGGGGTATAGTCCGAGTAGAGTTTTTTTTGTGATGAGGCAGGTTTGATAGCGTAGCCGTTCATCTAGGTTAAGCAGTTTTGCTTCATCACAGAGTTGACAAGTGTGAGTGAGCCTGGGGGCACCAGTAATCAGCCTGCAGGCCTTTTTAAGGGTGAGTCTAATTTTGTTGAGGGCGGTAGTGTCAGCGGTACCATAGACTGGCAGGCCATAGTCAACTAGGGGCAGTACTGAAGATGTAACTGCAAGTCAGAGAGCATCGGGGGGAGGCAGTTTTTATAGCGGTAGAGGATGCCATTCAGTTTCACCTGAGGGCCTTTTGGTCTCAGAAGAAAGATTCTCTAACTAAACTAGTTTCAGTGACTCAGACTCTGATCCAGGCTCTCCAGTGGTGGCAGGACCAGGGCAACCTCAGGCAAGGAGTCCCATTCGTCACTCAGTCTCACTCTGTGCTCCTAACCATGGATGCTTCTCTATTGGGTTTGGGAGCCCATCTGGGGGCTCTCACAGCCCAGGGACTGTGGTCCCCTCAGGAATCCCTTCTTCATATCAATCTCTTGGAAC
Source organism: Neoceratodus forsteri (assembly GCA_016271365.2). NCBI lineage: Eukaryota > Metazoa > Chordata > Ceratodontiformes > Ceratodontidae > Neoceratodus > Neoceratodus forsteri. Next base: position 839,758,556 of record CM028134.1, read on the forward strand.
TCAGGGCAGTCTTTCTGGCCCTGCAAGCTTTCTCTCAGTCAGTGCAGAACAAGGTGGTTCAGGTCAGAACAGACACCACCACCACCATGTGGTACATCAACAAGCGGGGAGGCACTAGGTCCATGGCCTTGTGCATGGAAGCCATGAAGTTGTGGTCCCTGGCTTATTCTCTGCAGACCTCTCTGATAGCAGTCCACCTTCCAGGGAAGGACAGTGTGCTAGCAGATGCATTGAGCAGGATCTCCTAGGGCCATCACAAATGGTCCCTGGACCCTCTGGTGTTGAAAGTGATTTTTTCAAGGTGGGACACTCCAGAGATGGATCTCTTTTCAGCCCCAGACAGTCATCAACTTCCTCTGTTTTGTTGCAGACTCCCAGTCTTGGGCTCAGTCCCTCTGGATGCTCTGATTTTGAACTGGGAAGGGAAATTTCTATATACCTTCCTTCCCTTTCCTCTACTGTTCAAGGTTCTGGTCAAGAAAAGGTCACAACCCTGCAAAGTGATTCTGATTGCTGCAGACTGGGACAGGCAGCCTTGGTACCCCCTGTTGCTGTCCCTAGCAGTCCATCTTCCCATCTCTTCCCTGGAATTACAACCTGTTAACCTCCTCTCAGGGGAGGATTTGGTACCCCAGTCTTCGGTCTCTCAATCTCAAGGCATGGCTCTTGAAGAGTTAAAGTATGCAGATTTGCATCTGTCCCAAGGGTTTCTGGATATTCTCAAAGCCTCTTGAAAGCCTGCCACCAGAAAAACATAACTCCAAATGGAAAAGATTCAGCATTTGGTGTTCCAAGAAACATAGAATTTGACGGCAGATAAGGACCGCTTGGCCCACCCAGTCTGCCCATTTCCTACCTAATGGATAAGCTGCAGATTCCTAGTTAACCAACAGCCTACTTCTCACCCCACCCCTAGAATTGCCTTTATGGCTGTCCCATGCATGCTAGAATTCAACCACTGTTTTTGACTCCACAACCTCCTCTGGAAGGCTGTTCCATGCATCCACCACTCTCTGTGAAAAAAAATTTCCTCACATTACCCTGAGCCATCTCCCTCCATCTTTAAATTGTGCCCCTTGTTCTTACACATCTCTTTTTGAAAGATGCTACCTCCTGGACTTTGTTGATTCCCTGAGGTACTTGAACATTCTATCATGTCCCTCTCCCTCCTTTCCTCGAGGCTATACATATTAAGCTCCTTTAGTCTCTCTTCATATGTCTTCTGGTGCAGACCGGCACCATTTAGTTGCCCTCCTCTGGACTGCTTCCATCTTGTCTATGTTCTTGCGGAGACTGGGTCTCCAGAACTGCACACAGTACTCCAGATGGGGTCTCACCAGCTGTCTGTACAGAGGGATAACAACTTCCTGTTTTCTACTGGTGATGCCTCTCCCTATGCATCCCAGTATCCCCCAGCCCTCCTTACTGCCCCTCACATTGCTTGCCACCTTTAAGTCATCTGATATGACTACCCCAGGTCCCTTTCCATTTTTGTTGTTGTTAGTATCTCACCCCCCATTGTGTACTCTTCCCCTGGGTTTTGTTTCCCAGGTGCATTACTGCACTTCTTAGCATTAAATCTAAGCTGCCATACATTTGACCATTCCTTTAACCTTGCCAAGTCCCTTCTCGTCCTTTCCACCCCACCTATTGCATCCAACTGTGTTGCAGATCTTTGTGTCATCTGCAAAGACATACTTTTCCTTCCAGTCCCTCTGCAATGTAAACACAAAGACATTGAAGAGGGCGATCTAATACTGAACCCTCGGCACCCCACTAGTAACCCCCTTTCTTCAGAGTGGACTCCATTTACTATTACCCTCTGTGTCCAATTCTCCAGCCAATTCTTTACCCAGGCTATCATCTTGGGACCCACTCCCAGGCTGGCTAACTTGTATATTAATCTTTTGTGTGGGACTGAGTCAAATGCCTTGCTAAAGTCTAGGTAGGCCACGTCCACAGCCACTCCCTGATCTACTACTTTGGTCACCCAGTCAAAGAAATCTAGTAGATTCGTCTGGTATGACCTTCCTGCTGTGAATCCATGCTGCCTTGGGTCCTGTGCCCCTTTGGCCTCTAGGTACTCGACAATTCTTTCCTTCAGAAGTGATTCCATCATTTTCCCTATCACTGAGGTTAAACTAACTGGTCTGTAGTTTCCCGCTTCTGCCCTGCTCCCACTTTTGTGAAGGGGAATCACAACTGCCCTCCTCCAGTCCTCAGGTACCACCCCATCCTCCCATGATTTGTTAGATTGTAGTCCGCATATATCCCCAGACACTGCTGAATTGTCTGCAGTTCTGGATTATATGGTTCATCTTAATGGCCTGGGCCTCAGACCAGCTACTCTCAAAGTACATTTGTCAGCTGTTTCTGCTTTTCTTTCAGTGGGAAAGCCTTCCTCACTGTCATCTCACCCTGTATTCTGTAAATTTTTCAAGGGATTACTTCATACCAATCCCCCCTTTAGGGATCCTACCCCTGCTTGGGATCTTAATGTTTGCATTGCTCAGCTTATGCAACCCCCTTTTGAACCTTTGTCTTCAGCAGAGCTTAAGTACTTGACTTGGAAAACTGTTTTTCCCTGGTAGCTATTACCTTTGCCAGGCGTATCAGTGAATTGCAAGCTCTGTCACTGGAGCCTGATTTTATCTCATTCCATAGAGATAAGGTAGTCCTTAGAACTAATAGGAAGTTTTTGCCTAAAGTGGTTTCAGATTTTCATCTGAACCAATCTGTCTCTCCCTGTGTTCTTCACTGATCTGTCTTCTTCAGGAGAAAGAAGTTTACACAGTTTGGATGATTAACTTGGGTTAATATCCCAGTACTGACACTGTAGTGCAGCATGAGAGAGGTGCTGCACTTCTGAAGTGCCGTCTTACGGATGAGACGTTAAACTGAGGTCCCATCTGCCTGTATTGGTGGTAGTTCAGGTGGATGTTAAAGATTCTATGGCACTTATCGAAAAGAGTAGGGGAATTTCCCCGTTGTCCTGGCCAAATTTCCCTCATTCACTAAAAATACCACCAACAGCTTAATCTGCTTCAAGGCCAGTTGGCATTCATCTGTATCCCACTGCCCCGGGTCATGCCTGAAAATAGGCAGGATTTGTCTAGTGCACTTACCCAGTCAACAAAAACTAACTAAACCAAACTAAAAGTTTAGATCTTAAAAGAGCCCTTAGTTACTACATTGAGCGTACTAAGGCTCACAGGTTTGACTCCCTCCAGTTGTTTCTCACTCATGGGGAAGTGGGGAAGGACAAACCTGCCACTAGGAGAACTATTGCCAAGTGGATTGTCTCTTGTACTCCAATTCTGCTGTGACTAGGCAAATACCTCCCTCAGGCCTGAGGGCTCATTGACCTAGAGGTACAGCTGCTTCCCTGGCTGCGCCAGGATATTCCTTGCTAGAGATATGTAAAGCAACCACCTGGAAAACAGTCCATACATTTACAAGCATTATTCCCTGGACATCCAGGCTGGAGTGATGCTCGGTTTGGTACAGCAGTACTGCACAGCCTATTCCTAAGGTAGGTTCGATTCCCTCCTCCATGGGTGTTTGTAGTAGTTCAGCAATGGTCAGAATACAGCAAGACTTAATGTTGTTTGAAGAAAAATTACTCACATTAGTAATTATGTTTCTTCTAATGGAGTCTTGCTGTATTCTGACCTCCTCCACCTCCCTCTCAAGACCTGTTTTTGGGTAGTGGTCTGGCAGGTGCAGTGTGCACCCCAGGGTGATTTGGGCACTCCCTCCTTTTAGAGAGGGAGGGGTTATATTATTAATTTAACAGTCTTGAGTTGTTCACTACCTGGTTTTTGATTTTGGATTGCTTGACTTGAGTCTTTTCGGGATCCAAAATATTTGGTTGCCATTTGGCTAGTACAAATTTTACAATTTCCACATAGTAGTTAGTATTAGCTCGTAAGAATCTGATGGTTGCGCTTCAAAGTGCAGCAGACGGAGTTCTGAACCGATCTCGAGCTCAACGTTCTATGCTCTGCATAGAAATTAACCCTGTACTCTCCAGGGCAGTTTGAGTGCTGGAGCTAACTGCAATAGTTCAAATACAGCAAGACTCCATTAGAAGAAACATAATTACTAAGGTGAGTAATTTTTTCTTCTCCAGCTATTATGCCACACGGCTGCATCCACAGGCACAGTTCTAGGTGCAAGGTTTCACGTGAGGGACACTCAGTTCCATCTCAGGCCCCATTGGTGTCAAAGAAAAGATTCCTTCTCAAAGCTCATCCCAGTAACAAGGTCACTGCTATGTTCCCTTTTGTGGTGGAAGAAGGAATCCAACTTAAGGCAAGGAGTTCCCTTTCAAAAAGAGAATCCTTCAGTAATCATCACAACAGATGCATCCCTCTTGGGCTGGGGCGCCCATATAGGGGATCACACAACTTAGGGCAGTTGGTCAGCCTCAGAGTCCCTTCAGCACATGAATCTTCTGGAACTCAGAGCAGTGCTGCTGGCTCTAAAAACCTTTGCTCACCTAGTCCAAGGCAGGGTGGTACAGGTCAGAACAGACAATACCACCACAATGTATTACATAAACAAGCAGGGAGGCACAAGTTCAGGCCCCCTCTGCTCAGAGGCCATAAGGATTTGGACTCTGGCCTATTCATTAAAAGTGTCTCTGCAAGCAATTCACTTGCCAAGGAAGGACAATACCCTGGCAGATTCATTGAGTCGAATAAACCAGGCCCATCACGAGTGGACCCTAATCAGGCAGGTGGTACAAGTTATTTTCAGAAGGTGGGGTACTCCAGAGGTGGACTTGCTCACATCCCACCAGAACCACCAACTGCCACAGTATTGTTGCAGACCTCCAGATCAGGGAACCTTCCCTCTGGATGCCCTCAGTCTGGACTGGTCAGGGAGGTTCCTCTATGCTTTCCAGCCCTTCCCTCTCATTTACAGAGTACTGGGCAAGCTCAGATCCCATACAGCATCACTGATCTTGATAGCTCCAGACTGGCCGAGGCAGCCATGGTACTCTCTTCTGCTCTCAATGTCTATTGCAAATCCCATATATCTTCCTCGGAGGCACAACCTATTGACCTCCAACCAGGGAACCTTACTGTACCCGAACGTCAAGTCTCTCAATCTCAAAGCTTGGCTCTTGAAGACTTAGAATACGCTGGTTTAAAACTTTCTGAACCTGTCTTAAGTATTCTAAGAGATTACAGAAAACCCTCTACTACAAAGAATTATTCTTCCAAATGGAATCGATTTTCTGTCTGGTGTTCGGGCTAGATTCTGGTTCCAGCCCAAGCTGGTTTATCAGAGGTATTGGAGTATCTCACCTACTTACACTCTCTGGGCCTACAACCCAGTTCTTTGAGGGTTCACCTTGCAGCAGTGTCTGCTTACCTCTCTGCTGGGAAAAAGGTGACACTGGGTTCTAACATTATTTTCAAAAGGTTCTTTAAGGGCCTGGATCATCTGCATCCTCCCCGCAGGCCACCAGTCCCAGTTTGGGACCTGAATGTGTGCATAGCTAAGCTGATGGCTGCTCCCTTCGAGCCCATGGTCACAGCTCACATTAAATATGTCATTTGGAAAACAGTTTTCCTGGTAGCAAGGACTTCTGCAAGAAGAATCAGTGAGCTTCAAGCTCTCTGTATTGATCAGGACTATATATCCTTTCATAGGGATAAAGTAGTCCTCAGAACGAACAGGAAATTTCTCCCCAAGGTGGTTTCTGATGTTCATTTAAATCAATCTATCACCCTATCTGTCTTTTCACTGAGCACTCCACTTCTGGTGAAAGGAGGCTGCACAGTTTAGATGTGAAGAGGGCCCTTAGTTATTACATGACAGCCAGTAAGGACTTTAGACAGGATAGAAAGCAATTGATTCTGACCTATGGGAATGCGGGAAAAGGTAGTCCAGCCTCAAAAAGATCTATTTCTTGTTGGATAGCCCAGTGTATCCAATTCTGCTACACTAGTGCTGGCAGAGAGCCCCCATCAGGATTTAGGGCTCACTGTACAAGACGGACTGCTGCCACCCTTGCAGCTGCCAGGGACGTTCCCTTGGTGAAAATTTGCAAAGCAGCTACCTGGAAAACAGTACACACCTTTACAAAGCACTACAACCTGGATATTTTATCCAGAAGTGATGCTGGTTTTGGCACAGCACTCCTGCAAAGTCTGTTTCCAAAATATGTGCCCACCTCCAGGAGTACTGCTTGGTAGTCTGCATAAAGTTAAGAATATACTGAGCATTACTGGGGTTAGATGAAAAAATTTATTGCTATAGTAATTGTGTTTCTTCGCAGTAACGCTCAGATATTCTTAACTTTCCTCCCTACCTCCCCTTCCAGAACTTCAGCCTCTGCGCTCCGCATGCTGGTGCCACTAATCATTTTACACCCTTGGGGAACATTTTCCTCTGCACCTGTACAAGTTAGGTGAACAGAGTTCATTGTGTTTATTTTTGGTATTTTTTCTAACTTATTTAAACATTTATCATCCAGTTGGAGGACTATTTTAGTAAAATCCATATTGTTGGGTAACCCCAATTTTAATGATAAGAATTTTTTAGTAGTATTGCATTATCCTGAACCATCTTTTCAGGATCCTTTATAAAATCTGAAGAGGTTAGAACACAGGCAGTTAGTAGAGGCAGTGTTTGAAGGATGCTTACATGCAAAGTGTTCCATCATTTGCATGTGTTCCACCTCTCCTGGCAGTCCAACCCTACAGGCTTTCTGCATGAAGTTAAGAATATCTGAGCATCACTGGGAAGAAACACAATTACTATGGTAAGTAATTTTTTCTTTTCTGCCATCATTGTCTGCGTTTCTATATAGTCTGGCTTTCCCCGACTGAATTGAGATCTGTGTTATGTGGGGTTTATTACTGCTTTCCAGGAATAGTGCACTGTATGTAGTACGTTATTTATGATATTTTTATATTTATGCGACTCTCAGGAAATTGGGTTGCTGTAATATGATGTAAGATTTTAGAAATAGCAAGGCATCATGCTGCTTGTTGTGTTTGGTTTTATTATGTAAGGTACTCTGAGCCTGAAGGATAGGGCACCGGGGCCAGCCTGCCGAAGCAGCTGAAGAGCTACCACTCATGGGGCTGGCAGCCTGAGTTCGAGAATGAACCCGGGCCATAGCAGGGTTGGCTGGGGGGAGGCAGGATGAGTGTCCCACAGGACACTCTCCTCCCCGGGAGGGGAGGGTAACAGGTGACAGATGCACTGCCGCCATCTGGATGACCACTGATAGCAGTGCAGGAGGTCAACAACTATCTGGGAGGGACCTTTCGACTGGGCACGCGGATTGGCTACATCAGGCTGTGCTGGTAACCAGTCACGTAGCATGCGCTTAGAGGGGTAGGCAGGACACAAAGTAGGAAAACGTGTGCAGGCCTAGGAGGACAAAGCCTCAGCCTGCCCACCATGTCCACCACCGGAACCAAGCCACTGTCGGGTCTTCACCTCCACCATGGGTGGCCAGATGAACTGCGGGGAAGAAATGCCAAAGGAGCCGAAGGTATACCTGGCCCTGGGGGTAAGTTTAGGGGTTCAGCACAATAGTATGTCACAGGTTGGCTGGCTGGCATTCCTGACTATCAATTCAGGATCATGCCCTTTGAACTGTCATCAGCACCCTGAGTGTTCGCCAAATGTCAAATCGTGATAGCCTCCCTCAAATGCAGGGGTGTTGAAGGTGTTCCTGTACCTTGGTGACTGACTCATCACAGGGAGCTCATTATGAGTCATCGCACAATTGAGAGATCTGTCCATCTGGAAATTCAAGGACTTGGGCCTGCTAGTCAGTCTGGCCAAGTTCGATCTTGCTCTGAGGCAGGTGATACTCTTCATTGGAGTGGAGCTGTACTCCCTCCAAGCCAGATCTCGTCTACCCCTGGACAGAGTAGTGGACCTGTCCTCTCTTGCATGCTCATTTTGGGTTGGGCAATTGTGCCCAGCCTGGGATTGTCTCCAGATTCTGGATTTTATGGCTTCTACCATGGCCGTGGTACACTGGGCCTGCTGGCACATGGGTCTCATTCAGCTGGAATTAGGGTTATCAGTGATCCCAGTCGCATGTAACCCTGGTAACCCAGCCAGTGCTCAATGCCATCAGTTTGTGGTTGTTTTCCCCAAATCTCTCAGAGGGCATGTCTTTTGTTCAGGCAGACCTTTCACTCCCATTGACGTCTGATGCATTAGTGGTTTGGTGGGGCATGCACCTGCTGGAGTACCTAGTGCATGGGTTTAGGACACCAAGCGAGAAGAGATTCCCTGTCAGTCTTCAGGAGCTCCATGTAGTTTGCCTGGTGCTGATGGACTTTAGTGCAGTGGTCTGGGATCGAGTTGTCCAAATCAGTACAGAAAACATGACCTCATGTTTTACCTGAACAAGCAGGGTAGCAGGCAGTCCCTTCCCCTGTGTCGGGAGGTACTCTTGGATCAGGCCCTGCAGAAAGACTTGGCGGCAGTACATGTTTTGAGGGCTGACGGCTAACGGGTGGCTGCTCCTAGTCATGTGGGAGATAGGTTGCACGAGTGCTCCCTGCTTCAGGAGGGTGGTGTCCCAGGTGTTTGTCTGTGGGAATGCCATTGGTGGACCTGTTAACTGCATGGAAAACAGGAAGTTGAGATTGTTCATTGCCCTTCCCCCTCGGGAGCACTCTGCATTGGCATATGTTCTCTCAGTCCTGAGCTCCGGGCCACCTGTATGCCTTCCTCCATTTCATAGTGGTTGAAAGGTAGTAAGATGTTTCTCAAGGTACAGAGGAACATGGTATTGCATATCCTGGCCACATCAGTTTTGTTACCAGGATCTCAACAGCACATCTCCATGGCTGCTTCTGCTAGACCAAACCTGTTGACGAGGTCTGTAGGGTCAGTCAAGCATGTGGATTTGCAGTCCCTGCACCTGACATACTGGTTTCTGGTGAGACAAAGTTCCAGACCCTGGGGCTTTCTGAAGCTGTCCAGGTGTTGGTGATGTCTCAGAAGGAATCAGCTCAGAAGATGTACATTTGTAAGTGAAAAAGGTGTCCTCATCAGTGCAAGGGCCGGGTTGAATCCTTTATCCTGCCTCGTTCCAGGCATCCTCAAATATCGTTTGATCTCTGTCTTGGACAGGGCTTTAAGGCTCTTCCCTTAAGGTGAATCTGGCAGTCATTTCTAGCATACTTTGCTAGGGCAGGTGTGCCAACAGTGATGCAGCACAAAGTGGTTAACCATTTCCTAAAAGGACTGAACCACCTGCCTGCTCCGATGTGGAAACAGGCTGCTCAGTGGGACTTACAGCTGTTGCTGTCACGACCGATGGATAAGCCATTTGGGGCTAGGGACACGTGATCCATCACATCTGTTGTGGAAAACCGTATTTTTGGTTGCCATCACCCCAGCCAGATGGGTGAACTCAAGGTGCTATCTGTGGAGTCTCCATATCTGGTTTTCCACAAGGATAAGGTTGTCTTACACCCCCATGTGAAGTTTCTACCAAAGGTATTCTCTGGGTTTTTCCTCGCCAGGCACTTATCCTACCAGCCTTTTTTCCAAAGTCCCGTGCTTGGAGACTGAGCAGACACTCCAGACACTTAATGTCTGCAGGGTGCTGCTCTTCTACCAGGAGGGTACAGAAGGATTTTGTGGTGAGGCTTGCCAGCTGTTTGTAATATATGCTAAAGCCACCCGAGGCAGACTGGCAGTCAAGCAGGTGATTGCCCGATGAAGAATCTTCTGCATTGCTCTTTGTTGCAGGTTGGCTGGGAAGAAACTGTCCGTGGGTTTGAAGGCTCAGTTCACCAGACATGCTGCTGCCAGGGACATTCCTGTTTCTGAAATGGTGTATGTAGGGTTAATACCTGGTCAGATGCACACACATTCATCTCCCACTACTGTATTGATGAGCTCAGTTGTCATGATGCTTCTTTGGGCCCCTTAGTCCTCCCGTCACTTTCATCCTAATTTGGGATGTGCTGCTTGCACCCTCCTCCTGAAGACTGCTAGGAGTCTAAGTGTGGATAGTGAACTTAACCAAGGTAGTTACAGAGGTTACAGACCTGTAACCATTCTTCTACTACTTTAGTTTTCAGTTAACATCCATACGACCAACCAGACCTCCCCCCTGTTAAGGCTTGTTCCAGTGTGTAGATCTGAGTGCAAAGGGGGTGAGTCAGAGGACCACATGGTTTGGTAGTAGGAGGAGTCAAGCTTGAAGACGGTTCCAGTGAATGAGCACGCTCAGTGGCAGACTGCCCAAGTGTACACATGAACTAAATACTTGTGGTAAAAATGAATGTTATGTATTTATCATAACTGTTGAGCTTCCAGAGTATCTTCACTGCTGACTGCCATTTATGGATCTGGGCTGGAAATACTAGGACCCAGCAGGAACAAAGCTTTTGCCCGGGGGCCGACCACGGCTACTGGGTATGGTGCCTGCACACACCCCACATGATGCCACGCACTAGTCATTAACTGCTGCCGGCTCCCTCAGTAGCCTCAGTTCTGTTCGCCAGAAAAGAAACAAAGTGGGGGAAAATAAGCGACGGCTAAGAATTTTCCTAGCCCAGAGGGACAGGGAAAGGATATAGGTAATATAAAGAAACAAAATAAAACCCAGCTATAAACCTTTGAATAAAGGGGGTAAAAAAAGGCACACTAGGTGGCTTAAAGGGGTAATTGGGTACAGAACCAGAGCCTCACACCACTAGCCAGACAGAAGGTGGCTAGTAATCTTTAAGGCAGCAACCCTGAAGCCTGTGGCAGAAAAGCAAGAAAGGATGCCCAGAATTAAGACTCCCTTGCAACCAAAATGGTACAATGTATCAAAATAGTAATGAATCATACAGACTTCTGGAAAAAACAAACAACATGCTACCTGATGATGGATCGACTGAATAACTAGTCAAACTATCTCCCCTTTTTTCCCTATCAGGGAAGAGAGGAAGGAATCCCAGGTACATTTGGAGCTTTGAGGCTGAACAGCTCAAAGGAGTCGAGATGTGTTCATCTCTCCAGACACCTCATAGGGTAGTGGGCTAACAGCCCACCTGGCATAAGAGAAAGGCGTATCGACTAAAAGGATAGTGTGGCATAGCCAGAAGAAAAAAAACTCATAGAAAAGGACCTGCTTTTCCTGCAGCTACAGGGAAGTAACCTTTGTAAGAGATGGTGTACTTGATCCATTCTAGTGCACAACACTTCCATAGACAGGGCAACTGCCAAGTGAGGGGTAGAATGGATAGTGCTGAGAGGCACAGAGTGCATATTACAACTAATAGGGATATAACCCAAAAAAGGGATAAGGGAGGAGGACAAGAACAAAAAAGGAAGGGAGCTGCCTTCTCTTACTTCTGTTTTTTGTGTGTGGATATGATGGCCCTAAAGGAATCCTTACCCTAGTTTTGAGGCTGTGTATTTTGGTGGGAGATGCCAAGGCACTACTAGATCATGCCGGCCAGCACTAATGAGATGAGCTGCCCAGAGACCCTGGGTATACTAGAGCAAAGGATGGTGGGAGGGTGTTGTAATCAGTGGTGAAGATGTTCTCGAAGATCAACAATTAAAGTAAGTAGGTAACTGTCATATCTTCCAAGAATCTGTCTTCGCCATTGATTTCCACTTATGGGTCTGAGTATCGAGCTTCCCTTCTTATCTGAAGGAGGAGCTAGCTCACCCTGAGGGTAACAGATACCCTCAGCCCTCTGCCTTGGGAGAACACCTGAGGCAGGGGCTCCTTACTGGTCTGGTGAAACCTGAGATTGGTTAGGGCCAGGCAGGCGTACCTGTGGCACAGGAGCAGGAGGGTTCCACAATAGATCCAGCCTTAAAAGACAAAGAACCTCTGTGCGCAAACACTGAGGCAAGGGTTACCCCAAAGGGCTTTTGGCTGGGAAGCCAAGTTTCAAGAAAATACAAAATTACACATGCCCACACAATGCAAAGCATCATGGCTGCATATGCAAATCACCACAGAATGTTATGCTGGTTCAACTTTAAACAGAATTGCATGGTGCCGAAAGGCCTCTCACACAGTTTGCAAAGGGTGCTAACAGATGACATAGACATGTCTTCGGTCTCTACCAGGACTCATCAGTATGCCTCGTCTGTTTGACACCCCAGTGGAATGAACCAGCTACCCTAAGACGGTCTGTCTGGGTTATGTTGTGGTGAACCCATTAAAATAAAAAACAATTAAAAAGACAAAGAACATCTGTGCGCAAACACTAAGGCAAGGGTTACCCCAAAGGGCATTTGGCTGGGAAGCCAAGTTTCAAGAAAATACAAAATCACACATGCCCACACTTGTGTTATTTAGCTCTATTGTAAATATCTTTGTGTGTATTGTACCAGTTCTATCTTGTAAATGAGCTTGCTCAATGATGTTCGCCTGGATAAATAAAGATTTTGATTTGATTTGATTTCACTCTAGGGGAGAAGAAATGAGCCTCCTGGAAATGCTAATTAATCACCTTGTGCCAGTCTGGAGAGACAGTCATGCTGTTCCCCTAATGCAGACTGCGGTTCCTGCCAATCTAGAGGTCACTTCCTTGGCGTTTTATAATACCCTTGATTGCTGCTGTGCTACCTCCAGATCCTGGGTACAAGGGGCAGTGGCCTGCCTGTCTCCCTTGGTGGCAGTACAGGCAATGGTTATAGATCACCATATGTGCCTGATGTGCAGAGATACACATTAGGGTGCATGTCAAGGAAAAAGCCTTCCTCCCAAAAGCCTCTTTCTAAGTGAAATCTGCTTCTGGAGGTTGGTCACATGTGAGGCACTGTGTCCCCCCCACAGGATGTGCAGTACTTCAGGCCGCAAGGCGAGGTAAAGTACCTCACCTGCAGACCCTGTAGGTACACGATTCAATGTGAGGGGGGGTCCCTGTGGATGGCTGAATTGGAGAAAGGATGCAGTCACACTGGCCTAGATGCCTCCCTCCTCCATGGCCCTAGGCCAAGGAGGAATGACTAAGGTGTCGATGTTGGGAATTTCAAGAAATCCCAGTGGCATGGCTATCAGATTGCAATGTATGTGGGCTGCTCAGTCAAGCACAAGGATCATCTTCACCGGGGAATTACTGGAGCAGGGCATACTCAGCAACAGAAGGGAGGCTAAGAGATGATTCCTTGTCCTAATGGGAGGTGCCAACTCTTGGAAGGGTCAGTACCAGAGAGAAGGGCCTGGGCTATGCCCTGTCTCCCTATACCAGCTAAGGCAACAACCCACACCCAGTGGTGTTCTCACATTAGAGACCCCTTGGGGGCCTTTCAATGAGGGCATCCTTTCCAAAACTCGTTGAGGCCCCTCTTGAAGGGGTTGAGACTCCAGGTCTCTGGGGCCTCATCCTGAGCTGCAGAATTGTGCAGGGGGCCTTGCCTGAGGGGAGGGCCTAGCACAGACACCCGAAGTATGTCCTCCAACATCCGAGGTGTGATTCAGTCTCTGCCTATTGGGGGGGAACCCCAGGTGAGGAGAGCGGAGCAGTACAGATCTCACAGAGTGACCCCAGTCTCAAAAGTGGCAGTAACATACAACGGTTCCAGAACAAAATCCATCTTCTGGCAGCTGTCTAACACCGAGCAACAGCTTCAGAGACAGGGTCATGGCTGACACCACCCTGGACACCATGCTTGGTGCACAGTTTGATGACTTGCCTTGTGCCATCACCCTTCTTGATGTGCAGATGGCACAACAGTCATCAGCAGCTTCCAGGACATCGTCGTCAGCACCTTGGCCAGAGCAGGACCCAGGACTTGGCACCATGGCCATCTCCACCTCTATCACTGTGTCTGAGTAGTCACCTTCCTTGGTGTTGCTAGCAGTGCAGATAACAGCCTCAGTGTTGGTCCCTCTCCAGATACCGCAGATGGTGTCGGGAGGGAGCCTGGCATCTGCTGCTTGGGGTGGGCAGACTGTACAAGGTTGGCAGTTTACTGCCCAGAAGGAGTTGACTGTCCACCAGACCCATCCACCAAAGTCTGTGATGCCTCAGTGCGGTGAGATCAAGAAGAACTCCTTACTACCATGGAACCAGAGGTCCTGGGAAGAGGCCCAGGGGAAAGGCCTAACGACCAGTTCTTGGACACACGTGTGCAAAGGCTGCCTACAAAGGTGGGGATCAGATAACCCCCACCTCAGCATACCATTCTCGAGGGTATGATGGTCCATGGAAAAACAGATATTGCATCCATCCATGTCGTCGTCCAGTCAGACAGGCCGCACAGGTTTAATGCTGTTCCAGAACAGCTATCCGTTTCCCACGGGGCAACGGCACATAATGGGGAGCTGTTAAACTTGGCCCTTTTTTTATTAGACTTCAGCATCATGATACAAAAAAAAAAATACACAGGCACTGCCGCAATTAAAAGAAAAAATCACAACCATGCAGATAGAAAAAGCGGCAATGAGGCAAACTGAGGCACTGTGCTCCCATGGTGTGCAGTCGACTGCGGGAAGGACAGAACTGAGGTTAATGAGGGAGCCGGCAATGGTTATTGGTTGGCGTGTGGTGCCACAGTGGCCTATAGCTTTGCTCCGGGAGGGGGGGTCCTAGTACCTCCAGCCCAGATCCATAAATGAGACTCAATGGTGAAGCTTGATTATTGCAAGAGCTATGGTTACAGGTGAGTAACCTCTGTTTATCAAAGAACTGTGTATAAAATACAGGTAAAAATAAGCGTAATGTTAAATTCATATGCTGACTTAGTTCTTGGTTTGACATAATCTTTAATGTTCCATTTTCTCTGTATTAATGAAATTCTAATTTAGGAAGTTTAAAACGAACATTTGAAGAGGATGAGGATTTTGGAAACATGCAAGTTGCTACTGCACATGATGGATAATTATACATCATTTCATACTGGACTGGACATGGTTTATAATGACAGGACTATAAATGAAGAATGGGAACAATATGAGGAACGCATGTGATAAACTGCTGATGAAAAAAACTGCAAATAACCCTCTTTGCAATATACCTTACTTCTAGAGGTGTTCTGGCTTACAAGCCACGGAACAGCATCGTTACGGAAATGTGAGACTCAATGGTTGTTTTGATGGCACTGATTGTTTTACTTTTACTTTTTTACATTTTACAGTTTTATGATAATTAAAATATTT
This sequence comes from Neoceratodus forsteri, assembly GCA_016271365.2. Classification (NCBI taxonomy): domain Eukaryota; kingdom Metazoa; phylum Chordata; order Ceratodontiformes; family Ceratodontidae; genus Neoceratodus; species Neoceratodus forsteri. The sequence goes on from CM028134.1 coordinate 839,773,671, forward strand.
GGATATGCAGAGGGATATTATTATTATTGCAATAATGCACTTTTCATACTTGAACTTTCATTGTATTTGTATGATAGGAAATTACTACCATAAAAGAACCAAAAGCAACTGTGAGAAGCTTTGTTAAAGAAAATCATACTGATGTAATTTATAATGAACAACTTTCAGAAAAAAAATGTATTTCTTGTACAGTATTAAAATACACCAATTTTTTGTGTACCTTTGATATAAATGCAGTTTATAGCTCAGGGTTTGAAGTCAGTTTTGCTTTTTTTTTTTTTTTTTTTTCTGTTTTGGCATTTCTAGTTTGGGTAGCAGCTGATGAGCTTCACTCCTCAGGTCCTCAGAGAACCTGTGGAGTGTGAACACATAATTATCCCTTACCATAGTCCATTTCATCACTGCAAATTTTTGGAAGACTGGAGATGAACTGCATCACCCTTTGTAGGCTCGCTGCAGCACCATAGGACTTTTATGGTGTTGCTTAGGTTTGCTGATGACATTAGGCTGGCCAGGCTGGTGGACTTCATTTAGGATGAGAACATACTTCAGGAGGATCTGAACTAACTGGGCAATTTGCCTGGTTCCTAGGGTCTCAAAATGTAGCCAAATGCAGGGTGCTACACATTGGGAGGAAAAACAGGTAGGACCCACGCACTGCTGCTTTTGAAGAGGAAAAAGACCAGAGGTTCATAATAGACAAGAGGTTAGAGCATGACAAGCAGATTGCTGCGGTGCATCAAAAGGCGGATGGATGGCTTGGAGAGTAGTGGCAATTATCCTTCCACATTATAAGACCCTGGTTAGGTCTGCATGGAGAACTGGGTGCAATACAGTGCTCCTGAGTGTAAAAAGGATATTGAGACAGTTGAGAGAGTACAACAGATGGCCACCAAAATAATCAGCTTGGAGAAAAGGAGGCAAAAGGTGGCATGATCTCTGTCTTCCATATACTTCACGGTATGGACAAATGATCAAGCAGACAGAGGTGTTTGATCTGGTATCCTCCAGCAGAATGTGGGGACACGCCCTGAAGCTCAGAGGTGGTATGCTTAGGGTTAATGTTAGGAGGCATTTCTCCCAGAGGGTGGTGAACCTATGGAATAGCCTACCAGTGGACATGAAGACAGCACAGACCTTCAAGGTAAGCCTGGAGAAACCTTCCCTTACCAAAGGGAATCGTAGGTTACCCTGGCTAGTAGAGGGATAGGGAATCTCAATAAATGATGGACTTAAAGTCCTTTATGACCTTAAAAAGTGAAATGTAATAAAATGTCATTGAAAACTTTCCCTGTGTATAGTGTCCTTTTTGTAATGCGAGCCTGTAATTGTGTTAAATGTATTGTTGCCATTGTCTTGAAGGTTGACCTTTTTTTGTTCAGTTTTCAGTGGATTGGTGCCCACTGGAAAACTGCTGCTTCTGTAGATAGTCCTGTCAGTGTCTTTTCACTTGCTTTTCCAGCCACATGACAGCACGCATATCACAGCCTCCCAGCTGTGGCATGAAGTGCGATAAAGATTCCCCACTGCAGTCAGGTTTTTAAATGTAAATCAGGGTTTACTTGTTTGATTTGAGTAAAATTTAAAAGAAACTGATGAATGAGAGGTGGAATATCTGTCATCTGCATAATTTTGTTTCAAACAACATGAAGTCTTGCTGTATTATGACAGTTGCAGTATGACCGCAGGTTAGAACTGCTCCAGAGGTGAAATAGTCAACTTTCCATGAAGGCATGGAATCTTTAGCGCGAGCTCGGTTAAGGAAGCTCTGTCTGGTTGCTTTCAAACCTAAACCGTCAGATTCTTTACTCCGCCTCACTGAACAGTCGCTCCGGAGATTTCTCCTTTTGCTCGGTTCATTTTCGCTGTTTAAAAAGTTTAAAATACTCAGTAATTTTAACCGCAACCGTTCGGTTCAAGCTCTGTATGTGGTAACGTAAGTAATAGATAGTTTTACATACGAATTTCTGTGTGGAACTTGTAAAATATTTATCGGTTCGGTTTGAACCGATCAGGTTGTGTTTTTGAACTACTAGTCCTTTTTTAGAGTGCGTTTCCCGGTTCCTATCGGTTCTAAAAAAGACGGATTTCATTACGTTTTTTTCCACGGCCCGTGACACGGTTGGGAACCGATAGGAGAGTCTTGCTTGGCAGACTGCCATAAACGGGCAAGTTTTGGTTAGGCTGGCATAATGTCTGAGAAACCCAAAAGAAAAACCGGGCCCACTGGGTTTCAGCACTGTGAAGTCTGTGGGGAAGCCTTTGCCAAGGCTGACCCACACACCACATGTGTTTATTGCCTGGGGTTTGACCACCTCAATTCAGACTGCCAGATTTGCAAGAATTTCCCTGCTGCCACCGTTGAGAAGAGAGTTGGTAGGCTCAGGGAAAGGGAGGCCAAAAAGTCCGCTGACCCGGATGGCCAGCCCAGTTCGGTGCCAACCGAACCGAGGGAGTGCCCTCTGACCAGGGCGATACTTCCCTCGGCAACGAAGAGCTGGCTCCGAGGAGCCAGTTCCTCAAAAGGACTAGAAAGTCTGCTGCTGTGGAAAAAGTTTTTCCCCAACAGCAGCTGAGAGATAGCTAAAGCAATCCAAATTGTCCAGTCTCTTTCCCGGTTCCTGAACCGACACCATCTGGGAGATGTTCGGTTCACCCGGTTCCTTCGGTTCAAGATTATGATTTTGAGGAATTTTATGAACCGTGGGGGGGGGAGAAGACTATGAGGAGAGTGAATATGGTCGGGAAGATCTGGAGGCTCCTATTGAACCAGATACCTCCCCAGACAGACCTTTAGGGGTTCCCCGCTAGGCTTTCTGAGTCCCCTTCTTACTTCATGTTTTATAAGAAAGTTGCTGAAACTCTTCAGCTTCCTGTGGAGGAAGCTGTTGATGACCAGGAAGAGCCTGATTATGTAGAAATGATGGATATTCCAGAGTCTAAGAGACTGTCTATTCCCCTTCATAAATCTTTCAGGAAGCAGACAGTAAAAGTTTTAAAAACTCCTCATACTATACCTCCTGTAGACAAAAGGATGGACAGAAGGTATGCTTTATCAGGTTCTGACACAGAATTTCTTACACAGCAATGCAGCCATGTAGGTGTAGTGCAGGCTGCAGCCTGTGACAAGGCAAATAGTCCCCTAGCTTCACATCCTCCTGAAAAGGACTCCAGGAAGATTGATGCTATGGCAAAGAAACAGTACATGGCAGCATCCTTGGGACTCAGACAAGCAAATTATATGGCTTACGCTGCCAGATACCAGAAATCCAGATGGGATACTGTGCTGGCTCTAGCCAAACAAGTTCCTGACCAGCTTGCCAGAGAGCTGGAACAGGTGGCTAAAGATGGTATAGAGGCATCAACGGTGCAATTTCATGCTGCGGTGGACTCTAATGATGTATCATCAAGAGTCATGGCTACTTCTGTGGCTCTTCGCAGAATGGCCTGGCTCAGATGCACCATCTTGTCACAGGATACCCAGTCTAAAGCCATGGATTTTCTTGTGGTTGGCAATTCTCTGTTTGGGGAGCAAACAGAGAATTACATGAAGAAAATGGATGAATACAGGACCACCTGTCGAAGTGCACAGGCCAAGGAAAGACCCGCTTCTCCTCTACCGGTAGGGGGCAGGCTGGCTTACTTTGTCCAGGACTGGAAGTCTCTCACATCAGACAAGTGGGTCCTGGAAGTAGTAAGCCAGGGTCTGGTTCTCAGCTTCAAAAAATTTCTGAAGATGAGAGCCAAATCTTTTCCTCCTGCATCTCCATCAGAGGCACTCGCCTTAGAGTCAGAGGTCTCTACCCTCCTCGCTCTCAGAGCAGTGGAAAGGGTTCCACCCCTACATCAGGGCAAAGGTTTGTACTCCAGGTACATCCTTACCCCAAGAAAGACAGGAGAATGGCGGCCCATCCTGGATCTCAGATATCTAAACAAGCACCTTTAAAACCAAAGTTCAAAATGGTGACTCTGGGGATCATTTACCTTCCCTAAGGCCAGGGGACTGGCTAGCATCCCTGGACCTCAAGGATGCCCTACTTCCATATTCTCATCAGAGCTCCAATCGAAGTACCTCAGGTTCGAGGCTGCCCTCAGGCCATTACCAGTTCAGAGCAATGCCCTTTGGACTCACCTCGCCCATGGTATTTACAAATGCCTGGCAGTAGCAGTAGCTTGTCTAAAAGGCAAAAGATTGCCATCTTTCCTTACCTGGACGATTGGCTCATAGTAGGCCAATCCCAGATCAGGTCAACCCTCGTCTGCAGATAACTCAGCAACTGCTTACTTCCCTAGGTTTTCTCCTGAATCTCTCAAAGTCAGTTCTGGAGCCTGTCCAGGTCCCTAACCTTCATAGGCGAGAACTGAATACCCAGGCAGCCAGGGCCTTCCTCCCTAGACAGGGCAAACACCCTAGTCTCCCTGGCCTCCTCTTTCACCTAGCAGGTCTCTCGACCAGCAAGGCATTTTCTGCAGCTCCTGGGACACATGGCTGCTTCCACAGCAGTAGTGCAAGGAGCAAGATTTCAGATGAGACATTCAGTTCCATTTGAGGCCTTTTGGTCTCAAAGAAGGATCCTCTTTCCAAATTGATCCAGTAACTCGAACCCTGATCCAAGCCCTGCAGTGGTGGCAGGATCAGAGCAACCTGAGACAAGGAGTTCCTTACGTCACTCAGCCTCACTCATTAATCCTTACACGGATGCATCCCTCTTGGGGTGGGGGCCCACATGGGCGACCTCACCACCCAAGGACTGTGGTCCCCTCAGGAATCTCTGCTCCACATCAACCTGTTGGAGCTCAGAGCAGTTTTTCTAGCACTTCAAGCTTTCTCCAAATCTGTTCAGGACAAAATTGTACAGGTCAGAACAGACAAGACCACTACAATGTGGTACATCAACAAACAGAGGGGCACTCGGTCTACAGCCTTGTGCACCGAAGCTATGAAGTTGTGGTCACTGGCTTACTCCCTGAACACCTCCCTTACGGCAGTTCCACCTCCCAGGCAAAGACAATGTCCTGGCAGATGCTCTCAGCCAGGATCTCTTAGGGCCATCACAGTGGTCCCTGGATCCCCCTGGTTCTGGGAGTGGTATTTGCCAAATGGGGCACCACAAATAGATCTCTTTGCAGCTCAGACAATCATCAACTTCCCTCGCTTTTGCTGCAGGCCCCAGTCTTGGGCTCAGTCCCTCTGGACGCCTTAGCCCTCAGTTGGGAAGGGAAGTTTCTCTATGCCTTCCCCCCTTCCCTCTCCTGTTCAAAGTGCTAGTCAAAATCAGATCCCAATCCTGCAAGGTAATTCTGATTGCCCTGGATTGGGCCAGGCAACCTTGGTACCCTCTCCTCCTGTCCTTAGCAGTCCATCCTCCCCTGTGCCTTCCCAAGAATCACAATCTGTTAACCTGTGCCCAGGGAAGGGTTTGGTACCCGAACCTCAAGTCTCTCAATCTCAAGGCCTGGTTCTTGAAGAGCTAGGGTTTGCTGGCCTACACTCTCTCAAGGTGTAATGGATATACTCAAGGCTTCTAGGAAGCCTTCTACCAGGGCTACTTACAACTCCAAATGGAAAAGATTTTCCATATGGTGTTCGGAAAGGAATATTTCCCCAGACTCTGCTGATTTACCCACAGTTCTAGATTACATGGTCCATCTAAACACTTTGGGACTGAGACCAGCTACTCTGAAGGTACATTTGGCAGCTGTCTCTGCCTTTATTTCAGCAGGTAAGTCCTCTCCCCTGTCATCTCACCCTGTGTTTTCCAAGTTTTTTAAAGGATTGCTTCACACCAACCCTCCATTCAGGGATCCTGCTCCTGCCTGGGATCTCAATGTTTGCATTGCTCAGCTCATGCAACCTCCCTTTGAGCCCTTGTCTTCAGCTGAGCTTAAGTTCTTGACTTGGAAAACTGTGTTTTGGTAGCTATCACCTCTGCCAGACGCATAAGTGAATTACAAGCATTGTCAGTGGAGCCAGACTTTATCTCCTTTCACAGAGATAAAGTAGTCCTTCGGACTAATAGAAAGTTCCTACCTAAGGTGGTTTCCGATTTCCACCTTAATCAATCTATTTCTCTCCCTGTTTACTTCACTGACCATTCCTCCTCTGGCGAGAGGAGGCTGCACAGCTTAGATGTGAAGAGGGCCCTTAGTTACTACATAGAGCGTACCAAGGGTCACAGGTTTGACTCCCTCCAACTGTTCCTCACTTATGGTGAGGTTGGCAAGGGGAAACCTGCCACTAAAAGATCCATTGCCAGGTGGATTGTCTCTTGTATCCAATTCTGTTATGAAAAGCTGGGTAAGGTTCCCCCCTCAGGCCTGAGGGCTCACTCTACCAGAGGTACAGCTGCTTCTCTGGCTGCAGCCAGAGACATCCCCATTTTAGAGATATGTCAAGCAGCTACCTGGAAAACAGTTCACACTTTTACCAGGCATTATTCCCTGGACATCCAGTCTCAGAGTGATGCTCGGTTTGGCACAGCTGTCCTTCAGAGCCTATTCCCTAGGTAGGTTCTGTCCCTCCTCCATGGGGGTACTGCTGTGTAGTCTGCAATTGTCATAATATAGCAAGACTTCATGTTGTTTGAAGAAAAAATTACTCACCTTAGTAATGTTGTTTCTTCTAATGGAGTCTTGCTATATTATGACCTCCCTCCCTGCCTGCCCCTCTCAGAACCTTGTTTGGGCTGTGGGTGGGCACCACAGTGTTGGCACTCTATTTTTGCCACTTTGTTGTTTTGTCTCACCCTTCCTTAGGGTGAACTTGTGTTTTATTTAATTTTTGGGTCTCTGACTTGAGTCTTTTTCGAGACCAAGAAGTGTGTTTGCTATGTTAGTAGCCAGTTGGCTAGTGTAGGTTTACAGCTTCCACACAGAACCTTAGTGAGTTTGCTAGTAAAGATCTGACAGTTTAGGTTTGAAAGCAACCAGACAGAGCTTCCTTAACCGAGCTCGCGCTCAAGATTCCATGCCTTCATGGAAAGTTAACTATTTCACCTCCGGAGCAGTTCTAACCTGCGGTCATACTGCAATTGTCATAATATAGCAAGACTCCAATAGAAGAAACAACTTTACTAAGGTGAGTAATTTTTTCTTCTCCGTCAGTAGTTCTACAGCCGTTTGTCACCGAGAGTAGCAGACTGTGAGCAGCATTCTGATATGAGGCTAATGCTGTCATGTGACAACTGAATGTCTGCCCTGTCTACTACCACACATTTTCTGTGTGTAAACTGGCATTTTTGACTGGGCACAGACATTTGCACCTATTTTTCTTTACTTCATTTGATTGTCTGAATGTTACTCCCGAGTAAAGGGTCATCTGAGTGAAGGTGCGCTATATTGTTCTGTGCAGTCGTCATACTGTACGTGGTGTTGTCTTCGCCAGAGTTCACAGTGTGCAATGGAAATTAATTAAATTAATGACACTGTTTCAAGTAGAATGACAAAGCAGAGTTTTCGTTGCTAGTAGGGGTTTGGGAAAATAAATGGGACATTGGGACTTAGCACTCCGTCCAATGGGGCTCTGGGACAAGCCACCATTAAAGTGGCCTGTATTCAAAATCTAATGGGCATGGCATAGTCTTCTAAATACAGATTGTTCTATCACGTCCCTCTTTCTACTTGAAACAGTGCCATTAATTTAAATATTTCCATTGCACATAGTGAACTCTGGAGAAAACAATACCACACATGACTACATAGAACGATACAGTGCTCCTTCACTCAGATGACCCTTTACTCAGAGAGAAAAAAAAGAAGGAAAAACTCAGAGCCGTACATTTCCAGATAAGCAAATGAAGTAAGAAAACAGGTGCAAATGACAGAGCCCAGTCAAAAATGCCAGTTTACGCATAGAAAATGTGTAACAGTAGACAGGGATAGGCATTCAACTGTCACATGACAACATAATGCCTCACAGCAGAATGTTGTTCACAGTCGGCTGCGCTCTGTGACAAACAGCTGTAGGATCTGCCGACTGAGAAATAACAAATTATGCTGATGACAACATGCATTCCATATACCACTTGTCTGTTTCTTTTACATTTTAATGAACTCAAACAAGTAAACCAAGATTTATGTTTTAAAAAGCTCAGACTGCGGTGGGGAATGCTTATCCCGCTTCATGCCATAGTGCACTCCCTTCTGACAGCTGAGCAAGTCTCACAGCTTAGCTGCGACATGCATGCTGTCTCGTGCCTGGAAAAGCAGACGAGGAGATGCCAACAGGACCATCCACAGAAGTGGCAGTTTTCCATTGGGCACCAACTTACTGAAAACTGGACCAAAAAGTAATGTAAACCTTAAAGACAATAGCAACACTACATTTAACACAATCACAGGATCACATTACAAAAGGAGATATACTATACACAAGAAAGGTTTTCAGAGAGATTTTATTACGTTTCACCTTTAAATTATTATGTCACTGTGAGATGTATTTTGGACCATAGTGAAGCTACACTGGTTGTCAGGATTTTTCTAAATCTGCACTTATTCTCTCTGGGGATGCAAGTAGTACAATTCAAACAACATGAAGTCTTGCTGTATTCTGACAAATGCAGTATGACCAACCAGTTCAGCTGCCCTGGAGAACACAGAGTTATATTCTATGCAGATGCATAGAATGTTGATCTCTAGCTAGGTTTTCAAACCACCATCCTCCGTATGTTCTAGTAACTGATCAGATTCTTTACTCCACCTGCCAGTGAAGACGCCTCGGAGATTGCTTCTCCTCTTCTCAGTTCAAGATTTCAATTGTCGGTCTTTCATATGTCTGTTTATTTCAGGTGTTTTTCAAACCGTTGTCCTCGGTATAGCGATAGTTTCCTGGTTGGGTAAGTGGTTCAGTTTCTAATCCATTCCGCTGACCGTGAGGAGACTGAACAGTTATTTTCTTCTTTTAAACCAAGATGTTTCCATTTTGTCTTTAATTTGGGTACCGGTGCGAGGTCCTGGCTAAACTTGAGTTTTTCTGGTTTTTTTCAACTGGCACTGAACCTCTGGTCATCAGGCCTCGTCTTCTGTTACCCAGCCTAACTAAGCCAACAGGGGTAAATAGTTGTTCTACCTTATCCGGGCCTAACTAAGCCAGTTTGGATAATAATTCCTGTTTGGGCATTGCTTAACCGGCCTAAATAAGCCACTGGGTTAAGCGCTAAATTTGAAGGGTTATGTCACAGAAACCCAAGAGAAGAACCATTCCCACTGGGTTTCAGCGTTGCACCGAGTGTGGTGAGCAATTTACTAAAGCCAACCCACACTTAATTTGTCTGTACTGCTTGGGTTTCGAACACTTGGAAGTAGACTGCAAAATTTGCAACAGTGTTCCCCAATCTACCCTGGATAGAAGACTGGGTAAGTTATGAGAAAGGATGGAGAAATCATCCCAGAATGCCGGTTCTAGTGAACCGGCTGGTCCAGTTACATAACCTACTGACCAGGGGACGTCTTCGTCCACTAAAAGATGCTTGGACTCGACCCCGGATACTGTACTGTCCAAAAAATCCGGTTCGGAACCATGCAAACAATAAGCCACAGCTCCAACCACTGAGGAAATCGCTAAAGCGATTTGGATTGTCCAGTCTCTGCAGCCCAGTTTCAGTGAACCGGCTCAGTGAGCGGTTGAGCAGTCACCGGTTCAGGTGCCTGCTGGTTCAACTCCTTCTGAGGAGTATTATGAATCAAATTATGAGTATGATGCTGAAGATGGAGATGAAGGGGAATCTATTGAACCTGATGTTTCCCTATATCATCCTGAGTATGAGTCTCCTTCTCTGCCCCCTTCTGAGGCTACCTCCCAGTTTGCCTTTATGAGGCAGGTAGCAGAGACGCTGCAGCTCTCTGTCCAGGAGGCTAGACAGGAGGAAGACTACAGGGAAATGATGTATCTCCCTGTTTCACAGTTCCTTTCCATCCCTATCCATAAATTCCTGAAAAAACAAACCCTCAAGGTCCTCCAGATCCCTTTCTCTGTCCCTCCCTTGGATAAGAAAATGGACAGGAAGTATGTCCTGGCTGGCAATCGCACGGAGTTTCTGTGCTCCCATTGCAGCCATATGGGGTTTGTACAGACTGCAGCCTGTGAGAAGGCTGATATTCCCCTGGCTTCCCATCCTCCGGACAAGGATTCCAGGAAAATTGACTCCCTGGCCAAGAAAACCGATTTGGCCTCCTCCCTGGGCATAAGCTAGGCCTCCTATATGGCCTATACTTCCAGATACCAAAAGTCACTGTGGGAATCTGTCCAACAGTTGGCTCAAAAAGCTTCTCCTGAACTGGCAGCTGACCTTCAGAAGGTGGTTTCTAAGGGTATCCAAGTCCCAGTTTCATATGGCTGTGGACTCTAATGATGCAGCCTCTTGGGCTATGACATCTACCATTTTCCTCAGGCGGTTTTCCTGATTGAGATGTACCAAACTCTCCCAGGATACCCAGAGCAATGCTCTGGTCCCCCCAAACACAGAATCTTCTCGGGAGCAGACAAAGCATACATGAAAAGATGACTGACTACAGGGTGGCTTACAGGAGCACTTCTGCAAAAGAGAAGTCTGCCACCCCTCAGAGGCAACAAGCCAGAGGGGGCAGACCTTACCCTAGGCCCTTCCATCAGCCCCAAGCTTTCCCTTCTTCTCAACAACTCAGTGGGTTCTTCAGGAGACGAGGAAGGAGGGGTGCAGGCCGAGTTGCCTCTACTCCTGCCAAGCAGACACCCTGAGGGGTCTGCTCGGGCTGCCTCCCCTACCCCTGTAGGTGGCAGGCTGACCCACTATCTCCAGGCCTGCAGTCCATCACTTCAGACAAGTGGGCCCTGGACATAGTGGGTCAGGGACTAACTTCAAGTCCTTCCCCAGGTTGGGAGCAAAATCCTTCAACCCTCCCAACCCTTCAGAAACAGCTCTGCTGGAGGCAGAGGTTTCCACCCTCCTTCTCTCAAAGGCAGGGAGCCTTTGCTCCCTCAGCACAGGGGCAAGGGGTTGTACTCCAGGTACTTCCTCGCCTTAAAGAAAAATGGGGAGTGGCGGCCCATCCTAGATCTCAAATGCCTGAACAGGCATCTTTCAAAGCCAAAGTTCAGGATAACAACCTTGGCTACATCCTATCCATCTTAAGACAAGGGGACTGGCTGGCATCTCTAGACCTCAATCAGGCAGTCCCACAGAAAGTACCTCAGATTTCAGCTACATTCAGGACACTACCAATTCAGGCCCATGCCCTTTGGACTGACCTCTGCTCCAAGGGTGTTCATAAAGTGCCTAGCAGTGGTAGTGGCATTTCTCAGAAAGCAAGGGATTTCTGTCTACCCCTACCTGGATGATTGGCTGCTAGTAGGCCAGTCCTCCCAGTAAGTAAAAGTCTCTGGAGCTCACTCAGGTAACTCTCCAGTCCCTGGGTTTCTTAATAAACCTCAAAAAGTCAGTGCTGACTCCTGTCCAGGTCCTGGACTTCATAGGGGCAGAACTGGACACTATCCAGCCAAAGGTCTTCCTGCCTCTGGGAAGAGCTCAGGCACTCATTCAGCTGACAGGGTCCTTCCAACTTCGAGTTCCCTTCCCAGCAAGGCATTTCCTGCAACTCCTGGGTCACGTGGCCACTACCACAGTGGTGGTCCCAGGAGCAAGGTTTAGATGAGGGACATTCAGTTCCATCTGAGGTCCTTTTGGTCCCAAAGAAAGGATTCCCTGTCCAAGCTAATCCCTGTATCCTCCACCCTCCTGCAAGCCCTTCAGTGGTGGCAGGATATGGACAATCTTCGAGTGGGAGTACCTTTTCTTCAAAAGGTACCCTCACTGGTATTGACCACCGATGCTTCCCTGTTTGGTTGGGGTGCACACCTGGGGGAGCACACAGCTCACGGGACCTGGCGACCTTAGGAGTCTCTGTTGCACATCAACCTCCTGGAGCTCGGGGCAGTGTTCCTAGCTGTTCAGGCATTTGACAATCATCTGCAGGGGAAGGTGGTTCAAGTCAGGACAGACAATACTATCACAGTGTACTACATCAACAAGCAGGGGGGAACAAGGTCCTCTCTCCTCTGCACAAAATCCATGAAGATTTGGAGTCTGGCCTACTCCTTGGGCATCTCTCTGTCGGCAGTCCACTTACCAGGGAAGGGCAATGCCCTAGCAGGTGCTTTCAGCTGGATCAGCCAGGGCCATCATGAGTGGGCCCTGAACAGGCAAGTTCTCCTGTCTGTATTCAGGAGGTGGGGGGTTCCAGAGATAGACCTCTTCGCAGCCCCAGACAGTCATGAGTTGCCTTTGTACTGTTGCAGGCCTCCTGTTCGGGGCTCACTGACCCTTGAGGCTCTGCTTCTGGATTGAACAAGCAGGTTTCTGTATGCTTTTCCTCCCTTTCCCCTGATCCTCAGGGTCTAGTCAAGCTTAGGTCTCAGCCTGCAACCATGATCCTCATATCCCCAGACTGGGCCAGGCAGCTATGGTATCCAATGCTCTTGTCCCTGTTAGTGGCCAGCCCCATTCATCTCCCCAGGAGATGTACCCTGCTGACATCAGCTCAGGAGAGGATCCTCTGCCTCATGGCTTGGCTCTTGAAGACCTAGAAGTATGCAGGTCTGCATCTCTCGGAAAGTGTCTTGGACATACTTAGGGTGTCCAGAAAGCCCTCCACTAGGAAAAACTATTCCTCTAAATGGAAAAGGTTCTCAATCTGGTGTCCCAGAAGGGCCTGGAACAACAGCATTCTGGATTTCCAGTGCTGCTGGACTAGCTGGTACACATGCAGTCTCTTCATTTGCAGCCTTCTACATTAAAGGTACATTTGGCAGCTGTCTCTGCATACTTGTCAGCAGGGAAGGGCCATTCCCTAGCTGCACATCCAGTCCTCAAGAAGTTCTTTAAGGGGCTGTTACATCTCCTCCCACCTCACAGAGAGCCCACTCCAGCCTGAGATCTCAATATTTGCATAGGTCAGCTTATGCAGCCTCTCTTGGAGCCCATGTCTTCAGAAAAACTCAAGTTTCTGACCTGGAAGACTGTATTTTTGGTGGCTGTCACGTCTGCTAGGAAGATCAGTGAGATCCAAGCTCTGTCAGTGGAGCCCAACTACAGTGCTCCTCAAAGGGACAAGATTGTCCTTCAGACTAATAGGAAGATCTTACTTCGAGTGGGAGCTCTTGCAGCAGGCCATTACAATCAGGACTATGCTGCAGGCACTAGGACCCTCCTGAAACTTCTCAGCCAGCAATACCCAGCAGGGACCGCCCCCGACGTCGGCTCCACCCCGGCGTCAGCCCTGGTACAAAAGGGGGCAGACCCAGCTCCAGCCCAGTTTTTTTTCCCACCGCGTCCTGTGCACGGGAAGAGTTCCTGCTCATCTTGGCTTACCAGCCCAGCTAAAGAACATAGTTTTTGCTTGTTTTGCAATTTCTCCACTTAAAGTTTCAACGGTTTCACAACCTACTGACGCATGTCGTCACCGTCATCGGTCTTCTCGACGGGGACCCACGTTAATAAGTGCTGTTGTGGCTGCAAAATCCTGTCTAAAGACGGTCATCGGCAGTGCGTTTTCTGCCTGGGGCCTGACCATGATACCGCGGCCTGTTCGGCCTGTCAGAAATTCACCAGCCACACCAGGATCCGTCGTTTGAAGGCCCTGAAAGCGCATCTGCTGGAAAAGAAGATGGATCTGCACACCTCAGGGGAGAAGAAGGACAAGTCTAAGCGGTCCCGTGAAAAAGACTGTAGTCGGCACCGGTCCAGGTGCCGGTCTCGCTCCTACTCGCAGCCTTCTCCCCAGACAGCCCATGGATCCAAGGGCTCAGGTGAGCATCCCAAGTCAAAAGACCAAGCTAAGGCTGGGCCTCCGGGGGAGAGGCCAGCGAAGCCCAAGGTGACTCCGCTCAGGGTCACCGATAAACCCTCGGAGGCACAACCTTCAGCCCCGCCTTCCAAGGCCCGGCGCTGCAGTCAAGATCACGCCTACAGAGTCCAAGGACACTCCCACGCCCCGGGTGGGTCCCTGTCATCAGTCCCCACTGACGCCGGGTGGTGGGTGACGGATCCGCATTTAGCAAGGGCGCCATCATACCCAAGTCCTCCTCCACCGGGCTCAGAAGTGGGCTGTCCTGCGAAGGTCAGCGTCCCAGATATTCAGTTTCCTGGGAAGGCGGCCTCTGTTTTTTCAAAGGACGAGCTCCAGGATCTGTTCTCCTTCTGGTGGGGCCAGGTCCAGAAGCGCCCCCCTTCCCCCAAAGCAGGCCCCGTCACCGGTCCCGGACCCTTCGGGTGAACCACAATCAGGAGGTGCCTCTTCCCCGAGGAGGACCCCCGACAGGCTGCTACCTACTCCTCCTATTAAGGCTCGTTCCTGGTCACGGTCCATTGACCGACACCGGAGCTGTACCAGATCGGGTAGCCGATGCTGGGTCAGGTCTTATACTAGGAGCCGTTCCTGTTCTGCTAGACGGGACCACTCCCGATGTCGGTCCCCGCTCCACCATCAGTCCCGTGACCAACGTCTGTTGGTGAGCCACTGACACTCGAGTGGGGCTAGCCATAAGCATAGGTCTGGCTACTTGTCACCAGTAGCCATTCCTCCTCTTCCTCTTCATCTTCTCCCTCTTCCTTTTCAGGAATTGGGGGTTCCCCAAGAGAGAGAAGGACCAGTCCCACTCGCCTCCTGATGATACCACTTTCATGGACGTCATGAGGCACATCCAGGTCTCCAATGAATGGGTCACAGGGGACCTGGATCCGGAACGCCGCAGTTTGGCTAAGTACCTGAGGCAGAAGGAGCCCAAACCCTTGGTTGTTCCTCCTTTAGTGGACACTTTCCAAGACCTCACTAGAGTAACCTGGAAGCGTCCGGCTTCAGTCCTGGCAGTTCCGAAAAAATCAGGCTGTATAGAGCCCAGAAGGATGAACCATTCTTGGCTGAACATCCTCAGATGGACTCGTCAGTTATTACAGCTGCTCACGACAAATCTAAGCAGCCTAAACATCTCAGATCACAGCCTCCCAACCCGGAATCCCACTACTTGAACCAGGTGGGCAAGAAAGTCTATTCTGCCTCCACCTGTTCAGTTAGGTCCCTGAATTTCCTTGCACACATGGTCCAGTACCAGAATGTGTTATGGGAGCGGGGACAAGAGCTGGTTAATGCCTTGCCAGACTCCGAGAAGGAAACGGAGATTCTGGACCTTCTCAAATCGGGCTCAGACGTAGGCACACTTGTTTTGCATGCCTCGTACGACACTGCAGATACGGCAACTAGAATGGCAGCGTCAGGTGTCTGCCTCAGGCGCCATTCCTGGTTGAGGGTCTCTGGCTTTCATCAGGATCTGCAGTCTGGAATCCGGGACTTACCATTCCAGGGTTCCGTGTTTGGGCCAGAGACGGAGTCTTTGATCTCTCGCCTCCAGGAATCAGGCAAATCCATCTAGTTTGTCTGCCAAATGTACCGTGGAGACCAGCGGAGACAGCAAAAGCGGCCATTTCGGAAGCCCTCAGGTGGTCAAGCCAGTGGTAACCAACAGGGCCAGAGAGGAGGCTTTCAGAGGAGAGCTGGCAACCAGCAGCCTGGAGGCGCTCCTCCCCGTGGCCTTAAGTCCTCCCAAGCCTCTCTGCCCACCTCTGGCTCCGCCCATTGACTCCCTTCCAGTCCCCCCTCCTCCGGCAGAGGTACCAGGGGAGGTAGTAGGGGGTCGCTTCTCCCTGTATCTTCAGGGATGGAGCTCAATAACTTCAGAGAAATGGGTCCTAGATGTCATAAAGAGAGGACACACCTTAGTGTTTACGGAGTTTCCTCCAGTCACTCCACCAAGGTTCTCCAGATAGCCTCCTCATATTCCTGTCGTAGAAGGAGAGATACAGGCCCTCTTGCAAAAAAGGGCAATAGAACCAGTCCCTCTGAGTCAACAGGGAAAAGGGTATTAATCCCACTTCTTCCTGGTCCCAAAAAAGACTCCGGACCTTCATCCCATTCTGGACCTAAGCTCGCTAAATCTTTATATAGAGTACAAAAGGTTCCGAATGGTGACCCTTCCGGTCTTCTTTCTCTGCTCGCCAAGGGACTGGATCTGCTCCTGGACATGTAAGATCGTATATGCATATCGGGTCTCCCCACAGGAAGTTCCTGAGGTTCCACTTCCAGGGGGAGCATTATCAATTTCGAGTTCTTCTGTTCGGCCTCTCTTCCGCTCCTCGAGTCTTCACAAAGTGTTTGGCAGTAGTGGCTGCGGCGCTAAGGCATCAAGGGCATTATGTCTTAACTTACCTGGACGATTGGCTGCTAGCAGCCCCGTCAAGGTTATGCCTGCTTCAAGCTCTCAGAGATACCTATACACTCTTCCGAGACTTGGGGATCACCTAGAACCTTCCAAAGTCTTCCCCAGAGCCCAGCCAAAGACTCATCTTTATTGGTGCGGTCCTGGATTCGGTCCAGGGCATGGCTTTTCTACCCCTGGAGAGGGGTGATCGCTTGCAAGAGATAGCCGCATTGGTTCTAGTAACTCCTCAGGTCTCAGTAACGACTTTCCTCAGACTTGTGGGGCACATGGCGACGGCCATTCCAGTTACTCCTCTGGCCCGCCTCCACATGAGAATCCCACAATGGATGCTCAGGGTGCAGAGGGATCAGTGCTCAGACGACCTCGACCTCATGGTTAGTCACGGAGCCAGTAAAGCGAACACTTCTTTGGTGGATGGATCTACTCAATTTGGAAAGAGGGGTCCTCTTCTGTCTGGAGCTCCCAAATCAGACCCTTATGACGGATGCCTCGGATTTGGGGTTGGGGGCGCACCTAGGGACTCGCTAAACACAAGATGTTTGGACCCCCGAGGAGCACAAACTCCACATCAGTGTCCTGGAGATGCGAGCGGTTCTCAGTGTGCTACACGCTTTTCAGGAGGACCTCATGCCAGGCTCTCTTCTGGTTCAGACGAACAACATGGCGGTCGTCTTCTACATCAGTAAGCAAGGGGGAGCTCATTCTTACCCCCTGTGCAGCGAGGCGATGAGAGTCTGGTATTGGGCACTAGAACGGCACATCACTCTCTCCACGGTGCACATTCTGGGTGACCTCAATGACTTGGCCAACAGTCTCAGCAGATCTCGGTCCAGGGCATATGAGTGGGAGCTCCTACAGTCAGTAGCAGAACAGCTGTTAGACAGATGGGGTCGTGCAGAACTGGACCTGTTTGCGTCACCACGCAGTGTCAAACTGCCGCTTTTCTGCTCGCGAGAGCCCGCGCCTGATATTTTCTGGCCAGACGCGTTGTCCCTATGTTGGGCAGGGAGGTTTCTTTACGCCTTTCCTCTCGTCTAGAGGATTCTATTGAAGTTACAAGCTGAGGGGACACGAATGAGTCTGGTCGCCCCGCTGTGGCCTCAGCAGATTTGGTGCCCACTACTTCAGCGGTTTTCCAGGGAACCTCGAATTCCGCTGCCAATATGCTCGCAGTTGCTGTCCCAGGATCAGGGCTCACTGGTTCATCCCAATCTCCGATCCTTGCACCTTCTTGCATGGCTCCTTCAGACATAGCAAAGTACGGATATGGGGTATTGCCAGAGGTGGCGGAAATTCTTGTGTCGGCGAGGAAGCTCTCTACGTGCTCCACTTATGCTATGAAATGGAAGCGTTTTTGTTTATGGGCCTCATCTCACCATCTGGATCCCGTTTCCTGTCCAGT
Source organism: Neoceratodus forsteri (assembly GCA_016271365.2). Classification (NCBI taxonomy): domain Eukaryota; kingdom Metazoa; phylum Chordata; order Ceratodontiformes; family Ceratodontidae; genus Neoceratodus; species Neoceratodus forsteri. The sequence continues at coordinate 839,791,319 of CM028134.1, forward strand.
GAACTCGGCTCTTCAGTATCTCAAGGCTTGAGCTACTCCGCCATTAAGGTGCACATGTGGGCCATCTCGGCTTATCACTCCCGTTTGGGTGATAGAACCTTAGCCCAATTGGACGTGGCATGCACCTTTTTACGGGGGACTCTTCATATGAGACCTCCCATTCGGGATCCTGTCCCACCCTGGAACCTCCTGTTTGTGTTGGAGAAGCTTACCCTTCCTCCATTTGAACCTGCAGCAGATTGTGAGCTGCGATACCTGTCTTGGAAGGTTTGTTTTTTAGTTGCCATTACTTCGGCTCAAAGAGTTTCCGAGCTTCAGGCTCTGATGTGTAGAGCCATACTTAATTTTCCACATGGAAAGGGTTTCCCTGAGGACAAACCCTAAGTTTCTTCCGAAAGTGGTCTCGGAGCTGACCCTCAACCAGTCGGTTGACCTTCCAGTTTATTTTCCTTCACCCTCTAACAGAGGGGAGGCTCTCCTTCACACTTGGGACGTTCACAGGACGCTTGGGTATTACCTTAAGCAAATGGCTAATCACCGTAAATTGGAGCAATTGTTCGTGGCCTTTGCGCCACAACACTTGGGTAGACCGGTGTCCAAGTAGACCATTTCTAAATGGATTGTCCACTGTGTCTCTTTCTGCTATGAAAAGCACAACAAGCCCCTTCCGGGTCCAGTTAGGGGTCACTCCACCAGGGGAGTGTATGCTTCCTTTGCCGCGCTGCGAAACATATCCATCAAGGATGTTTGCGTGGCTGCTACCTGGAATTCAGTGCATACTTTTATAAAGCACTACAGCTTGGACATTGCCTCCAGTCGCCATGCCGGCTTCAGCCTGGCAAACCTTCAGAGACTATATTGTCTTGAGCCTCTGTGTCCAGCGTACTCTCTTCCACCTCCTGGGGTCGATTACCTCTTTGGCGAGGGACTGCTTGGGATTCAGTTCTGATTGTAATAGCCTGCTGCAAGAGCTCCCACTTGAAGTAAGATAATACAGTTACGTAAGAAGTTACCATAACAGTAGATCTTCGAGAGGAGCTCTTGTAGCAGGCGTCATTTTCTCGCTCTCCTTCCCCCTCTGGGGTGTACAGAATTCCATCTTCGTGCTTCACTCCATTCTCCCATTCTCCTGTCAGGGCTTGTTCTCAGGACTTGGCAGGGGAACTGGGGTGGAGCTGGGTCCGCCCCCTTTTGTACCAGGACTGACGCTGGGGTGGAGCTGACGTCGGGGGTCCCTGCTGGGTATTGCTTGCTGAGAAGTTTTCCAGAGGGTCCTAGTGCCTGCGGCATAGTCCTGTTTGTAATAGCCTGCTGCAAGAACTCCTCTCGAAGATCTACTGCTACGGTAAGTTCTTGCATAACTGTACCTTCCTTCCCAAAGTAGTTTCTGATTTTCACCTTAATCAATCTGTCACACTACTAGTGTTCTTCACAGACCATTCCAGCTCAGGTGAACGCAGGCTGCACAGTCTGGATGTAAAAAGGGCCATCAGCTATTACATGGACAGGACTAAGGAACATAGACAGGGTTGTACCCAGCTGTTCCTTGCCTATGGGGAAGTAGGCAAGGGCAAGCCTGCCACAAAGAGGACCATAGCCAGATGGATTGTGGCTTGCATTTAGTTCTGCTATGGCAAACTAGGGAAGGACCCTCCTTCGGGTCTTACGGCCCATTCCACTAGAGGTACGGCTGCCTCAGTGGCGTAGCCAGGGATATCCCCTTGCTGGACATATTTAAAGCAGCCACCTGGAAAACTGTTCACACAGTCACTAAGCACTACTACCTGGATACTCAGGCCAGGAGTGATGCCAGGTTTGGCACATCAGTGTTGCAGAACCTGTTTTTCAAAGTAGGTTCTGTGCCCACCTCCCAAGGGCACTGCTTGGTAGTCTGCATTTGTCAGAATACAGCAAGACTTCATGTTGTTTGAAGAAAAAAGTACTTAACCATAGTAATATTGTTTCTTCTAATGGAATCTTGCTGTATTCTGACCTCCCACCCAGCCTCCCCTATAGAACCTAGGGGATTAAATGCTGGTTTCTGGTATTTCAGAAAAGTCTTCACCCACCAGTGGGTAGGTGTTTTTTCATGGGCACCAGTGACTTGAGTCTTCTACCTGCCCAGTTTACTTGTTGTGTTTGTCCCTGGTGGCATTTAGGTCTGGTTAGTAGTTTTAAAAATTGTTTTGCTATTATTAGCTTCATAAGAATCTGATCGGTTACTAGAACGTACCGAGGATGGTGGTTTGAAAACAGAGCTTGAGCTCAACGTTCTATGTATTTGCCTATAGTTTAACTTTTTGTTCTCTGGGACAGCTGAACCGGTCAGTCGTACTGCATTTCAGAATACAGCAAGCCTCCATTAGAAAAAACAATATTACTATGGTAAGTAATTTTTTTCTTCTTCTTCCAAAGGTAAGTAGGAATAGCAAAGTATGACTGGTAGTAATAAATGACTATGGTTGATTTTTAACTATAACTATGCAGACTAAAGTATTTGTATTACTCTGTGTACAGAACTATTTTTCTATCTACTCTAAACAGTTTGCTTATAGAGAGCTTGTAATGTGTAAGAGATGGTACTGTATTAGTAGTACACCTGATTGCAGGGGTGTTGGCTACATTATTAATATCCTTGTACTTTTAAGATTTGGGGTGTAGGAATTCTGAAATAAAACAGAAAATTTATACTCCATGTTATTGTACAAGAAATGAAACATTGGGATTAAAACCAGTCTTTGCTGCCATTAAAGTTCATTATGAGTACAAATTGTTTTATTTAGAACTGAGGTAGCTTCTTAGAGCTTATAGGTTGGCTTAAGGAGAAAAAGCTGCCCTACTCATTGAGTGCAGATGTCAGAGTTCTTTGTGGTTTGTCATTTTGCTTTATGCACCATCTGTTATTTATTTATAAGGACACTGAGTTGAGCTCTTTTCACAATGCAGCCTGGAAAGGGGATGATAAGTAGATTAAATAGGATAACACGATAAATGACCAGTACAGTGGAAAGTCGCAGAACATGCTGAATCAGTTGACATAGAATCATGTATAAGTGTGTGATGCAAGTTTTTTTTTGTTTGTTTCACACACTCTAGTTGAGTTTTACCACATAAACCACAAGAGTGAAGCTCAAATTATTAAGGCACAACATACCATATATGTGTGTGTGTGTATATATAATTTTTTGGGTTTTTTTTTTTGTTCAACCAAGAGAGCCCACACTAAGCTGAAAGCTTTTTTACAGGTGTGACCTAGGAGCACAGGGAAGTTGTGACTTGCTCAGGGTCACACAGTATGCAAGTGGGGGCTGTGGGATTCAAACCCAGGTCTCCAGATTTGCATTTCAGAGCCTTAAACCACTGTGCTATACTGCCTCCCCTATTAATATATTTTATAACGATAGGGTCTGATATCAACTTGATCTCAGCGTGTTGTGTATGAGAGAGACAACAACATGTAAAGGAATAAATGTATTTTTAATTTACAGTTTATTTACCCAGAATAGCCCAGATAAGATGCAACATTGTGTGTCCTGTGGAGCCCTGAAGCTACCCCTTTCTTTAACGGGGGGGGGGGGGTGACTGGAGCACTGGGAGCTAAATGACTTGCCCAAGGTCACACAGTGAGTATATAGCTCTAGCAGAGGTGAACTTGTGATGTCCTAGTACCCAAGCAGATGATGCTGTAACAACTAGACCACATGGCCTAGTATTTTTTTTTTTTAATTTCATATGGTAAAATATCATACAATCTTAACTGAGTCATATCAAGATCAAGAGATATTAAATACAGACACTGCATCCTGCACCAAGTCTGTTACAATAGAATCTAGTTGTCACAATGTCTAAAAATACTTTACTGTCCAGTGGAATAATCAGAACTGTGCAATTCCCTTGCTTGTGTCCCCATCTCCTGCTCAATTTGTTGTACTTTTTTAGCAGCATCTTTGAGAACATTGTACATATGAGTTTACCCATTCCACACAAGCTGCAAGGGAGCAAATGTTAGTGCTAGAATCTATGTTGGCAGAGTGCATGCTGCATCCAGTCATAACCCTTCCTTTGAAAGAGAGTGCTGTGTGCTAGGTCCAGGAATAGAGATAGAGCTGCTTCCCCATACCTGATATTCCTGAGCCACTGGACATTTGCCATAGCCCTGTCTCAGCCACCAGTGCTGGTGCAGGCAGTCATAAAGGTTCAAGGTTGCAGTGAATCTGCTGAGACACTTTGGAGCATTAGGCGGTATGCCTTATCAGTAGAAAATCCCTGGTCTGCCGCAGTGAATCCCAGTATCTTGGAGAAAAGGTTCTTGCAAACTCTAAGGCATCTTCCCCTTAGGTGTATTCAGGCAGTCCCACCTGAATATTGTGCTCACGGTCCTGATTTTCTGATGTTTCCAGGCATTGTCTTAATAAGCCATTTTTCATCCATTGGTCCTGCTGTGGCATCCTGGGATTAGAGGTAGGACCCCTCTGCCCAGTGCACTTGATTGCTCCAGGGTATCGTCTCTTGTTCCAAGCTGGGTTCCTCAAGGCGTAAGGGAGTGCAGCCATGTCCTGGACCGTTTTCATCAGCTTTCCAAGGATAGTATTCACTATTAGCAAGGTAACATCCCATTGCTGTCATTTCAGCCATGCTGGAGGCTGACTCATGCTGACACAGCCTTGTGTATTTCGTCCGTGTAGCTTCTAGCTAGAAAAAAATACCCTGGTGGCATTGCATTTCTGTATCGCTCCACGTTGCCAATGGGGAGTTAATATGTATGGGTAATGAATGCCCCTATCAGCACAGAACCCTGGGCACATGAACATTCCGATAGCAAAGATCTTCTTCGGGGGTATGTCAGGTCATCAGATCACACCATAGGAACTTCACCGTCAGTTAAGCAGGATTCACGTGGAAGATTTTTAGTAGTACCACTGGGGCCGCCCACGCTGATGTCACCAACCTTATAAAGGTGTGAGTGGCCCCACTCCCTCCTCCGTTCTTTCCCACCGTCAGCTCTGTTCACATGGGTCTCTGCAGAAGCTCCGATGCAGTTTCGGTCCATTTTTGCCTATGACTTTATTTTACTTATTTTTTTTTTTACCTCCTTCTCAATCTCAGAAAGTTGAACAAGTTCTTGAACCGCGAGAAGTTCAGGATGGTCTCCTTGGGGAAACACCTCTTCTCAAACAACACAACTGGCTAGTATCCCTGGATATGCAAGATGCCTACCAACATATTCCAGTGCTCCCAAACCCCACTACAAGTTCCTCCACTTTGTAGCCTTGTGTCAGCACTACTCTGCCAGTTAAGAGTACTGCCCTTTGAGCTGTCCTCGGCGCCTCAAGTCTTTACAAAGTGCTTTGCAGATCGTCCTAGACATAAAGTTTCCACTACTCATTCACAGTGATGGGACTATGCTGGAGGTGGTAGGACCCAGCGGGAGCCAAAAATCTTCAGGAGGACTGGTGCGGAAGTAGGACCGCGCATGTGCAGTGCCGCAAGACAGGCTCGCGCCGTATAGGTTGCCTCAGCGTCAACTCTCCAACTGCCTCAGTTCCTTGTTTCCCCACCAAGTGCGCTTCAGTGATGATGATGCTTGACCGCCAGGAGTCAAGTTGTCACATCTATTCGACAGCAACTTTAGTCGTTCAGTATTTGATTTTTAGTATTATGTGTTTATTCGGGTTAAAAAAAAAAGTTTTTCTTTTCTTCGGAAGAACAAAGACGTTCTCTTCAGCCCACCTTCGATGGAGTCGACCATGAACCGGTGATGGTAGGGAGATTTCAGATGAAAGCAGTATTTCCAGCAGGACTGGGTCTGGTCTGCCGCCCTCTATGGGGGGGGGGGGTTCCGACTATGGGCAGTCCAGTGCTCAGGAGGAAGGGTGGTCCTCCTAAAAGCACAAAAAGAAGCAGGCTCGTTCTCTATCTTCGTTGGGAACTCGTCACCGCTCGGCCTCAAGTTCTTCTTCATCCCACGGGTCGAAGAAGAAATGGTACCACTCGAAGTCTCTGCAAATCAATTGTCGGTTACAGGGGGGCAGCAGGCAGACTTAGACTCCATCAGGGTCACCTACGGCCTCAGTTCTTGGTGACCGGCATCCTCGACTCCGTTGTTCCTCCCTGCCCCTGGGGGGTCCTCCAGTGAGCAGTTTCATCATTGGGCCACTGTTATGGAGCAGTGGGTTCGGTGGTTGTCCAGACTCCCTGAGCTTGTGGGTTCAGCTCTGGGGCCTTTGGGCTTAGGGGCTTTGAACCAGCAGGCAGGGCGGTTGGGTCAGCATTGTCACGTGGCACCTTTGGTGCTATCGACGCCATGCCCTTTTGCTTTTCCCGCTCACATGGCTGCAGCGCAGGGGCCTGCACAGGTGCCTCCTCCTCATGTTGTCAGATCTTCATCCTTGTGTGCCCCGGGGTTTGGGTTGGGTTCCCTGGGTGCCCACGTGGCACCAGTTGTGGTGCCACCTTTGACTCTGATTTGGCACTGTACCCAGCGCCGTTGCCGCCTCAGGTGCTGGGATCCTTGACTCTGAATCGAGGAGCACCTACTTCTGCTCTCTTTCCTCCCTTTTCTTTATATACTATCCCTCCTGGGCTAGTAGGAGATGATACTGAGCCTGATCCTGCTCTACGATTAGGACATGACTTCAATGAAGATTCTTCCTTTGGAGTGGAAAGTAAGCCCTCTACTTCAGCAGAGCCTTTGGTCGAGGACCTGACCTTTAAATCTCTACTGAAGAATATGAATTCCACCCTCTCTTTCCAGGCTTCAGAGGTTGAGCCGAGGAGGCTGCTGCGCCTTCAATGTCTGCATGTTCCTGAAATCTCTGTGGAATTGATCCCCCCCCCCCAGATACATCCCTCTTTCAAGACTCTCTCACAGATGGTGTTAGGTAGTCCGTCGCTTATTCCTTCCGTGGCCAAGTCCATAGATAGGAAGAGTATGCTCCCCCTAAGGATCGACCAATCCAGGCGTCTCAAGCCTTTGCCGACGCCACAGTGGTCTTGACAGAAAACAACAAAGCCGTGCTCCCTCAGGAGTCTATGGCTCATCTAGTAAATAAGGAATTCTGTAAGACTGACACTTTGGGGAAGTGAGTCTTTGCTGCCGCTATCCTAGGAATGCGTATGGCTAGCTACCAGGGCTACTTTTCACAATATGAGTATACCCTCTGGTATTCACTGAAAACCTCTGTTGAAGCTCTTCCGGAATCAGATGTTAGTTCAGAGCCTCTTGTGACCACTACTAGAGGTATTGAGTCCAGTAATCATCAGTTTAAGGCTGCAATGGATGCCTTTGACACTGCTTCGAGGACAGCGGCAGCAGGGATATGCACCTGACACCACTCTTGGTTGCGATTTTTCGGGGTTTATAAATGATGCTCAGCAAAGAGTCATGAATTTGCCATTTGATGAAGTTTATCTGTTTTGACCGCAGGTGAAGCAGGTACTGGAGGCCATGCAAAAAACTAGAACTGCCATTAAGATGGCCAGACCGGCCCTCGTGGAAACCACTGGCAGTTTCATAAGTGTCAGTCCTTTTGTGGTAAAGGCAGAGGGAGCTTCAACAAGAATCAAGCCCCCCAGCTGCAAAGACAATGCAACAGAAGGTACAGGGCCCGAAGGTGCCTAGTGCCACCCTCTGAGAGTCCAGCCCAAGTCCCACCTCAGCTGTCCGAGGGGGACTCTTGTTTGGCAGTTTTACAACCAGTGAAAGTGAGTCACAATGAACAAATGGGTTCTCAGGACAGTTCACGAGGGTTGCTCTCTAAATACTTTGGAAACTCCTCCGGATCATCCACCCAAACGACGGCCCAGGCTGTCTGTCACTCAGTCAGACCGCCTCGCTTCTGAGATTCAAGGCCTTCTGAACAACAGGGCAATAGAAACAGATCCGCAGGAGCAATGGGACACAGGTTTCTACTCCCATTACTTCCTAGTTCCAAAGAAGACAGGCGGTATGCGCCCTATTCTAGACCTAAGGAAGTTAAATTCCTCTTCAAGGAAAAATTCAAGATGATATCGCTCGGTACGCTTCTACCTCGGTTTCATCAAAACGGTTGGCTGGCCTCTCTGGACATGCCGGATGCCTACCAACATGTTGCCATGCACCCAAGCCACCACAAGTATCTCTAGTTCGTGGCCTTGGGTCAACATTAACAGTTTAGATTACTGCCCTTTGGGCTGTCCTTGGCACCGTGAGTTTTTACAAAATGCTTTGCAATACTTGCAGTGCATCTCAGGAAACTCTGAATTCAAGTATTCCCATATTTGGACGACTGGCTCCTAGCAAGCTGCTCCAGACAGGGCACACAGGAAGCGGTGACCACGGCTTCCTAGTTCCTCACATCCATGGGAGTCCTGTTGAATATGGAAAAAATCGCAGCTACAGCCCTCCCAACAACTCCTGTTCATAGGAGCCCTCCTGGACACCTCCAGGGCAAGGGCTTTTCTTCCAGAGGACAGGAGAAACGATATCCTCCAGATGGCACGCTTCATCAAAGAGAACAACTCTGTTCGCGCTCTCTTGATGCAGATGCTAGGTCTCATGGCATCATCAGTGTTTACGGTGCCTTTGGCCTGTCTTCACATGAGAACCAGTCAGTGGATGCTCAGTACTTGGTGGTCCCCAACCACACAACCACAGTCCTTTCACATCAAGGTGACGGAACCTCTAAAGTGGTCACTCACTTGGTGGACTAGAGGACAACCTGCTTCAGGGCTTTCCCTTTGCCCCACAAGAGACGCTGATCACCATCACCTCAGATGCATTCTCTACTTGGCTGGGGAGCTCACTGTCAGGATTTTCACACACCCAGGGTCTGTGGAATCGGGACGAGTCTCAACTCCACATAGATGTTCAGGAAATGAGAGCTGTCCTGTATGCTGTCTGAGCCCCAAAGGGCATCCTCTATTGCAAAATAATTCTTCAGATTGATAAAGCAGTGATGTACTACACCAACAAGCAAGGTGGAGCACACCCCTACCCTTTTTGCAGGGAAGAGATGAGTGTGTGTGGGAATGGTGCCTGGAACAAAAAGCTATGATTCAAGCAGTCTACCTGCTGGATGTTCAGAACGATCTGGCAGATCGCCTCAGCAGAACGGGTCTCTCGATGCAAGTGTCGTGTAGTTGCTCTTTGAAGAGTGGAGCACACTGGACCTGGACATTTTTGCGTCCCCATTCAACACAGAGCTGCCACTGTTCTGCTCCAGAACCTGGCGTTTTCTGTCAGGATGCATTCAGACTGCAGTGGACAAGACACTTTCTGTACGCATTTCCTCCTCTTCCATTAATTCAGAGGGTAAGTAAATAAGTAAAATGTTATTTATATAATGCCTTTCCAGAACCAAGGCGCTTCACAATTAAAATACAATATACAAATATAAAATTTACACTAACAAATACATCAATAAATTAAAATTGGTTTGGGAAGACCAAATTAAAAAGATATGTTTTAAGCTCAGTTTTAAATCTATCGATGGTCAGACATTGTCTTAACAGACGAGGTAGAGAATTCCACAGGGTAGGGGTCGCAAAGGAAAAAGCATGGGCAGCAGATGTTTTTAAATGAACCCTGGGAATCTCTAGCATTCCCTCATCGGCAGATTGGAGATGACGAAGGGGGAAGTAGGGAGTCAGGAGATCTTTTAGGTAGCCGGGTCCCTGTTCATGTAGGGCTTTAAAGGTTAGCAAGCCATCCTTAAAAGTGATCCACCACTGAACAGGCAGCCAGTGCAGTCCGTGCAGCACAGGCATAATATGAGCACAGGTATATTAAGGGTACTGCTCAAGCTGAAAGAACGGGGGGTGATTCTCATCGCCCCATTCTGGCCTTGTCAGATTTGGTTTCCACTAATCAACAGTTTCAAACATTCCACCAAGACAACTACGACTTCAAACAGACCTTCTGACCCAGGGCCCATTGGTCCATCCCAACCTGAGGTCCCTTCATCTCCACGCCTGGCTCCTGATGAGATGGAAGTGGGTAGATTTGACTCCTCCCTTAGGATTTCAGACATTTCTCCTAGTGGCACCCAAGCCATCCACTAGGAAAACCTACACGGTTAAGTGGAAACGATTTTACATCTAGTGCGCAAAGTCCTGCCTGGACCCCTTTTCTTGCCCACCAAACAAAGTCCTAGAGTATCTGCTAGACCTGTCAAATGCAGGACTACAATATTCAGTGGTGAAGGTTCATCTCTGCACGATCTCAGCTTATCTCAAGCCTATCCACACTATGTCAATGGCCCAGTTGCCCTTGGTCAAGAGGTTCCTGAAGGGTGTCTTCCACACTAGGTCACCAGTCAGAAGGCCGGTAGCCGCTTGGGATATTAACTTTGTGCTAGACATGATCACTCATAAACGCTTTGAGCCTCTAGCGACCTGCGAGTTGAAGTTCCTAACCTGGAAGGCTGCCTTCCTTGTAGCCATTACCTCTGCTTGCAGAGTGTCTGAAATACATGCCCTGGTCACAGACCCTCCTTATACAGTATTTCATAAAGACAAGGTGGTTCTCAGAAACCATCCTAAATTTCTCCCCAAAGTAGTCTGAGTTCCACCTGAACCAGCCCTTGGTCCTTCCGACCTACTTTGCGAACTTCCAGAATGAAGGAGTGTACCCTACATTCTCTGGATGTTTAAAAGTGTTCTGTGGTTCTGTATCAACAGAACGAAGGAGATCCACAAGTCAGAGCAACTCTTTGTCTCGTTCAACATGGCCCGGCTGGGTCAGCCTGTTGCCATCGGGTGTATTTCGGCGTGGCTAGTGGCATGTCTCTGCCAGTACCAATAGCTGGGTCAAGCTGGAAGGCAGGGTACATGCCCATTCTACCAGAGCAGTTGCAGCATCTCTGGCAGAAATTCAGAACGTGCCCATTACAGACATCTGCAATGCAGCTACTTGGAGCTCTGTGCAGACCTTTGTGAAGCACTACGCTTTCGATGTCCATGCCAGACAGCATCCATCCTTTGGCAGGATGATCCTTAATGGACTTCTGTCCAGAGTGAGCTCCTCTCTCCTGCCACCCTTCTCAAAGGATTATTTTAGCTCGGTAGTCTCCCATCCGTGTGAATGAGTGGCAGAGACTTTTATCTCCAGGAAGATATTAAATTATGTACCTACCGTAATTCTTGATCTTCTTGGACGAAGTCTCCACCATTCATTCACATGCCCACCCGCCATCCCCTGAGCTCACTTATCTGTTTTTGGTTTTCACTATCTCGATGGCTGGGCTGTGAAGACTCTGTTGTGTTGACCTTTCTTATACTGGTCATTTGGACCATCTTCTGTCTGACACAGGTAATTTCACTAGGTTAGTTCACACTGCACCTCCTCAAAAAAAAAAAAAAAGCACTGAGTCGGTTGGAGGGTCAACGCTGGGGTAGCCTATACAAGCGAGCCTGTCTGTAGGCGCTACATCTGTGATCCTACCCTCTCTGCGCGCAACCCACCTGAAGATTTTGCTCCCGCTGGGTCCTAGCACCTCTGGCGTAGTCCCATCAGTGAATGAGTAGTGAAGACTTCGTCCAAGAAGATCAAAAATTACTATAGGTACATAATTTACATTTCTCACAGTGCACCTTCGAAAGCTCGGCACCCAAGTCTTTCCCTACCTGGACAACTGGCTCTTAACAAGCCCATCAAAACAGGATACAGAGAGAGCAGTGGCCACAGCATCTCAGCTCCTGACTTCTGTGGGGGTTCTGCTGAATCTGGAAAAGTCACAGCTTCAACCCTCACAGCAGCTCCTCTTCACAGGTGGCCCTCTTAGACACCACAAAAGCAAGGGCCTTTCTCCCCAAGGACAGGAGGAATGACATCCTTCAGATGGCATACTTCATCATGGAAAACAATCCTGTCCAGGCTCTTGCCATGCGATGGATGTTAGGCCTCATGTCCTCTTCTGTCTTCAAAGTGCCTCTGGCTTAACTGCAGAAGAGGACCACTCAGTGGATGCTCAGCACACAGTGGCCCCCAACAACACATCCTTAGTTTTACCCCATCAAAGTATTGGAGCCCCTGCATTTTTCACTTGCATGGTGGACACAAGAGGACAAACTGCTTCAAGGTCTCCCCTTTGCTCCACCGGAATCTCTGATAACCATCACTACGATGCATCTCTTATCAGCTGGGGAGCCCGCTGCCATTGCCAACGTACTCTGGGACTTTGGACCCTGGCAGAGTCACACCTCCATATCAACATTCTGGAGATGAGGGCAGTCCTGTACGCTCTCAGAGTCCTGGAAGATGTCAGTCACAAAGTATTCCTTCTTCAGATGGACAACAGAACAACGATGTACTACATCAACAGGCAAGGGGGAGCACACTCTAACCCTCTTTGCAGAGAAATTATGAGGGTATGGGAGTGGTGCCTTGATCACAATGTCCTGATTCAAGCAGTTTACCTTTCAAGGACTCAGAATTATCTGGCAGACCACCTCAGCAGGACAGAAGCAGATCCTCACGAGTGGTCGTTAGCACCAGACCATGCAGTCGCTCTTCAATGAGTGGGGTACACCAGACCTTGACCTTTTTGTGTCCCCACTCAACGCTAAAGTGCCTCAATTCTGATCCAGAAATCCAGAACTTGGCATTTTCTGTCAGGATGCATTCAGGCTGTGGTGGACAAATCACTTTCTGTATGCATTTCCTCCTCTTCCATTAGTTCAGTGGGTCCTGCTCTAACTGGAGGTGAATGGGGGGCAAAATGATTCTCATTGCATCGTACTGGCCTTGACAGATTTGGTTTCCCTTGATCAGCAAGTTGTTAGTGGTTCCTCCAAGGCAACTGCTGCTACAGATGGACCTTCTGACGCAGGGACCCCGGTCCATCCCAGCCTGCACTCCCTTCTTCTTTATGCCTGGCTCCTGAGGAGATAGTAGTGAGCAGGTTTAAGGTTTCCCAGAGAATCTCAGAGATTCTCCTGCCTGCATGCAAGCCTTCCACTAGGAAATCTTATACAGTCAAATGAAGACATATCTCAGAATGGTGTGCTAATTTCCCCATTGACCCATTCCGGTGTCCCCCAGACAAAGTGCTGGAATGCTTAGTAGACCTTTCAGACATGGGATTACAATACTCATCAAAGGTACATCTCTGTGCACTCTCTGCCTGTCATGAGCCAGTCCAGAACATGACTGGCTCAGCTGCCTCCTTAAGGACATTCTACATACAAGGCCCCTGGTCAAGAAGCCGATTCCCCCCTGGAATATTAACCTCATACTAGACATGCTCACTCGTAAAGCCTTTGAGCCTCTAGCTACGTGTGCTCTTGGGTTTCTGACTAAGAAAACCACCTGTCACTGAGGCACAGGTCAGGAAGCATAGGAAAACCAGGAGCAGTTTCAAAGTTTGCAAATCGCGTTTTATTTTTTCCAATAACAGTAAAATAAAAAATGCATTTTTTTAAGTATAACTATTTACAAAGGTGCAGTACAAACAGAAAACAAAGTCCTTCATCTGATCATATCTCAATTCCAAGTTTCAGTCTTGCTCTCTCTCTCTCTAGCAGAAGCATTGCCGCCCTTTTTATAAGTCTTTGGGAACTCGTTAAGACAGCCTGCTTCTCACAGAATGTTCTTGTAAGTTGTATACAGCTTTAAACAAAGGGATCCCTGTATCACTTGCTGTTTCACACACAGATTCACATGTATTTTTATAACCACAAAAATGCAAGGGGGAAGAGAAGGCAGAAACAGCAAGTGAAGGCAGAGAAGTGGAGAATTGAGAAACTGTCAAAGTGATCAGATCCTAGGTCTCACAAGAAAATTTGGTTGTGCAACCAGACAGAAAAGGAGAGGATAGAACATACCCTTGCATTTAAGCTCTTTCTGCATAACAAATGGAGCAGAGCCTTATTCCAACCCTGTCACATATCCTTCTCTTTAAGAGGGAACCTGTTTTACAAAAACAGGTTTCGAAAATCTTTTAAATTCTCGTCTAACATTAGCTTTTATAACCTTTACAATTCCATGCATATGCAGCATAGCAGACAGAGAAGTGTAAACTCAGGTTCTAGGGACATGGATATGATATTCTATCCACACTTTCTGGCATTGTCTTTTCCGCTTTAAATCTTGCCAGAAGTCTTCAAGCTGGCTCTTCCCAACCACCTGGGTGGTATAATCCTCGGCTCAACCCCATGATGCCAGAGCTTCCTTTCCACTGGAAGAAGCAGGTTCCCTCCTTACCGCTCCCATGTTGAGTAGACCCTGTTGCTCCAATGTTTGGACTTGCTTCCAAAACTTTACCTCATCAGAGTTTCATCTTCAGCTTGATCTCCGCAGTGGAGGACCAGACCTTGCCTGTATTTTGCCAGTGCCCATGCGGTCAGAAAATGTGTACCAGCCCACACACCACGTGCGTTTACTGCCTGGGACACGAACACGATCCCCAGGCTTGCGAGATCTGCCATTTGTTTCACATGTCAATCGTCAAGAACTGCCTTGCCTGCCTGAAGTTGGGCCACCCAGAAAAACAACATCCGCTGGTCAAATCCAAGGATGCCCGTTGGGTTGTCTTCATGGCTGTGGGGTCCACTGAGCGGCTTAAGATCTTCGAGGAGGAGGAGGAGGCGACTCAGGCTGCCGCCCAGTCCTCCTCGGCTTTGGCCTTTGTTCCACTCAAGTTGGGCTTCACTTATTCGGGCTCTTTCAAAGAGCTGTGCCAGTCTTTCCCGACTAAGGGAGAGGGCCCTTTGGGTTCACATAGCTCTCGATTCCACAAGGAGAAGTCCAGGAAAGAAAAGAAGACTCACCGTCAACATTCTTGGAACTAGGAATGTTCTTGGTCTTAGGATTCCCAGGTTTTGACCACGGTTGAAACGGCAGCCTTGACCACTGGCTTCACAGTGCCCCTGTCAGGCCAGCTGCTCAAGATGCTGGCCAACGATATGGCAGACATTTTTCTCGACCCAGTCGACCAGTTGTCATCCAAAGAGGCCGATAACTCCTTGTTCAGGGCTCCGGTCCTGCCGGTGACCATCGAAGAGTCGGCTAAGCCTGCTGAGCTAGACTCTCCGGTCACCGACCTAGACCAGGAGGGATCCGCGGCACTCCCCGGCTCCCTCTGAGAGCCCCCTGTCAGCACCCCCAGCGGTTGAGGTCTAGGTCACAGTCATCCTTATCCTCTGGGTTGAGCAGGTCCCACCGACATCAGCGGTCTGACTCTTGGCACCATGGGAAGCGGTGCTGATGCTACTCATCTTTGTCCTCGGGTGAAGAGAGGCTTAGGCGCAAACTGCGTTAATGCTATGAAGACCAGATGTGGCAACAGTTGGTGTTGTCTGGTCCGAAGCCGACCCCGGCTCCCACACTGGCCATCACTTGGCAGTCACCTGACAAGCCAACTCTGATGCCCCCGGCAGGGCCAGTCACCGCTTCTCCACCTGTGGAGTCAGTACAGACTGCCTCAGTTCTGCTGAAGTTGGCCTCTCCTCCGATAGTAGTGGAGCCGCCACCCTAACAGCACCAACTGGCACTCTGACCAAGGAATCTCAGCCAACTCCGGGACTTCCCCATTGGCTGTCGGTCACTCTTACACCTGTCTGCCGTGGGTGGGTCCAGAGTAACTCGGGTGGTAGGCCACTCTATGTGGACTCCTCGGAGTCTGAGGATTCTTCACTGCACTCCTGTCTGATCAACATGGAGTCAGTGGGGGACCTTTTGACGTAGGAAGGACCCATGACTTTTATGGGCATCCTCCATCTCCTCTCTGAGTCCACGGGGATGGAATTGGAGCCCGTCCAGAAGCAGGCTCACTGTTCCCTCACAAACATTCTGGATAAAGGGTACTCTCCGACAGAGGCTTTCCCAGTGGCCGAGGCCATAGTAGGCCCTGCCCTGGAGCTCTGGCAGTGCCACGCCTCCTACTCTGCACCCTCGGCCCGGATGGCCTGCAAATGTGCAGTGCCAACCGGTACCCTCTCGGGGTTAATGGAGCACCCTTTGGCCGAAGGGTTGGTGGTCGACTCCATATTTTGGCTCACGGGCAATTCAGGGATGTCAATAAACTGCTGGATAAAGAGTCCAAGAAACTGGACCACTTGGCTAAAAATGTCTGTGCTGCCTCCTCGCTCTGCCTCCGCCAGGTGAGCTCAGCCATCATGATGGCACACTTCTCCCATGCCCTTCTGGGCTCTCTGGATGATGCGATTCCTCATCTTCCTGCAGACCTCCAGACTACGGTCAAGCAGGTCCAGGACCAGGGTTATGCTGTGGCCAGACAGCAACTTCAGATGGATCTGGATATTGGGGTTTCCTGTGCCCACTCAGTGGCAGCCGCATTTGCCATGTGCTGTAGGGCTTGGCTGAGGATCTCTACCTTTATGGCAGGCACTCATCACAAGCTGGCAGATGTCCCATTTTTGGGCACCGACCTGTTTGGGTCCAGTGTGGAGGGTCACTTCCAGCGTATCGAGAAGTCCAATGCCACCTTGAACTCCATAAAATATGCCCAGAAGGATCCCAAGGGCTCCAGGCAGCAGAAATGTAAGACCTTTTGGCCCTCCACTCCTATGGTGAATCCAGCCCAGTATCAGTCTGGCCAGCAGGCTCAGTCCAGGTGACCAAGTCCCAAATAAGTGGCCTCAATGGTCCGAACGCCCAGAGGGAAGGGACCTGGTGACTTCTCAGCCAGATCTTCCTCCTCCAAGCCTGCTCAGTGATGGGATGGGGATTGCCACTCTCATGCCTGTCACGCATTCCCTGGATCCTCCTGTGGAGGGCTGGCTCCACCACTTTCTTTCCTTCTTCCTTTCCTCCTGGTCCGCTGTCACTATGGACAGGTGGGTTCTGGAAATGGTCAGTCAGGGTCTGCCTCTAGAGTTCGAACAGTACCCTCCCAGCCGAGCCTGTGCCCCACAGAAGGACTTGGTATCCGCAGACAGTCGGCTCTCCGAGACGACATAGCCCAAGTTCTCCACGAGGAGGTCGTGGTCAGAGTTGTGAGTCCTCCGGAACACCTAGGGTTTGTCTCCAGGTACTTACTGGTGCCAAACTGGATGGGGGGGCTGGCGCCCCATTCTAGATTTGCATAACATGAACAAATTCTTCAGGTCCCGCACCTTCAGGATGGTAACTCTGTCCCAGATCATACCATCTCTGGAGTAAGATGTGGTTTTTCTCTCTGAATCTCAAGGACACGTTCTATCACATCCCAATTCGTCCATCCCACCAAAGGTTCCTCTGCTTCTGAGCCAAGGGAACCCTTTATGAGTTCCAAGCCATGCCTTTCAGCCTCTTCTTGGACCACAGGGTCTTCACCAAATGCATATCAGTGGTGGCAGCCTACCTAAGGTGCAGAGGGGTCCGGGTGTACCCCAACCTGGACAACTGGCTTGATAGCAGGTCCCGCCAAGCAGGAGGTGCAGCAGTCCAGGGACCTGGCCCTCCAGATCTGCATCGACCTTGGCCTCCTGGTCATTGAGTCCAGGTCGGAACTCATGCCCCTGCAGGTTCATCAGCTTCATCGGGTCAGAGCTCGACTCTTGCCGAGCCAGAGCTCGGCTCCCGGTGGACAGGCGGAGGTTCTTTCCTCTTTTGCCCAATCTTTTCTGGTTGGGAACTTGCACCCTGCCCAGGACTTCCTGCGCCTTCTGGGTTATGACAGCCTGCATCAGTGCAGTCCAATGGGCCCGCTGGCATATGCGCTTCTTGCAGTGGGAGCTGGCCAGCCAGTGATCTCAGTGCAATGGTCACTTCAACCAGCTGGTCACTGTGACCCAGCGGATGTGGGACACCCTCCAGTGGTGGTTAGCCCCAGAGTATCTGCAGGAAGGGATCCCGTTTGTCCGAGACAACAGTCATCCTGACGACCAATGCCCATCTGGGGGAACACAGAATCCACGAGCTCTGGACCCCTGAGGAGTCCGGATGCCACATCAACCTGCTGGAGCTCTGAGCGGTCTGGCTGATGAGGACTGCCTTCGCTCAGTTTGTTCGGGGTCAAGTGGTCCAAGTCCAGACAGCCAACACCATGACCATGTCCTACTTCACCAAACAAAGCGGAACACACTCCGTACCCCTGTGCAAGAAAGCTCTCTGCATTTGGACTCTCGTGCGCAGCCTGGAGGCGGATCTCCTAGCCATCCATGTGGCAGGAGCCTCCAGTCAGCTGGCGGACACCCTCAGCTGCGTGGGTGAGGCATCTTACGAGTGGTCTCTCCATCCGGAGGTAGTTCGCAGTTTGTTCTCCTAGTGGGACACCCCTCAGGTGGACCTTTTCGCCTCCAGGGAGAACACAAAGCTGAGGCTGTTTTGTGCCCGCCTCCCCCCACAGCAGGGAACGCTGCAGGGGATGCCTTCTCAAGGCCTTGGACCGCAGGACTCTTCTTTGTCTTCCCTCCACTTTCCTTGATACACAAGGTGCTATTCCAGGTCAGGAGGGACAAGGCACAGGTGATCCTGGTGACTCCAGGCTGTCCCTGCCAGTTTTGGTACCCCAATCTCCTCAGCCTCAGCAACAGGCTTCTGAGGCATCTTCCCAAACGCCTGGACCTGCTCTCAGTTGGTCAGGGGAGGGTACTGCACCCAGACCTTCAGTCCTTGCACCCGACAGCCTAGTTCCTGTGCAGCTAGAGTTCCAAGCTTTGGGTCTATCCAAATATGTCGTCACTGTCATGGAGGCATCTAGAAAGGAATCAACCAGAAAATACTATGCCTTCATATGGAAGAGATTCTCCATTTGGTGTCAGGGCAAGGGGTGGACCCTTTGACCTGTCTAGTGGCTTGCATTTTGGACTACCTGTGGTCTCTCTCTCCCAAGGGGGACTTCGTTCGACGACCCTTAAGGTGCACCTGGCAGCCATCTCTACTTACCAGGCACGGACCGGTCAGCAGTCGGTGGTGCAGGAGAAGGTGGTCTGGTGCTTTATCAAAGGCCTAGATCACATTTCCCTTTCAGTGCATGAACCACCATGGGACTTGTTGATGGTGTGGGCAAAGCTCATGGGTAAGCCATTCAAATTGATGCACAGGTGTGATGTCTCACTTGTCATTGAAGATTGCCTTCCTGGTGGCTATCACAGCCAGAAGGATCAGTGAGCTCCAGGTGCTCTCAGTGGAGTCTCCATACCTGGTCTTCCACACGGACAGGGTTGTCCTGCGCCCCATTCTGAAGTTCCTCCCGAAGGTTGTGTCTGAGTTTCACCTGAACAAGGTGGTGATGACTTCCGGTGTTCTTCCTGAATCACACCTCAGAGGCCAAACACAAGCTTCTTACTTTGGACCTGAGGTGAATGCTCATTTATTACACAAAGAGCATATGGCTGGAGTTCGTGGAGAGGTTCACCAGCGGTTTGTTTCCTACACTAAAGCTGCACCTAGCAGACCTAAAGCCAAGTGGATCACTTCCTGCATTGATCTGTGCTATAGGTTGGCGGGTAGGGAGACTCCCGGAGGGATAAGGGCTCATTCCAGCCCCCATAGCACTGCATCGGTGGCTGCTTCTAGGGATGTCACTATTCAGGAAATCTGCAGGGCTACTACTTGGAAGTCAGCACACACCTTCATTTCCCATTACCACATTGACTTAGAGTCACACCGTGATGCTGGTTTTGTGGCCTTAGTTCTCCAGTCCTTATTTCCCAGGTAGGGGGTGTACGCCTAGCCTCTGTCCTCTCATAAAACTGCTAGGAGTCTACCAAAAAGTGAGGATAGAACATCAAATCTGCGTCCCTAGAAATACACGTTACTCACCTGTAACAGTAGATCTTCCACGGAGTGGTCTCTTGCAGTAGGTAATCCTTTGGAGTATCCAGCAGAGGTCACTGTGGCACACAGCAGCTCTTCTAGCAGTTATTTACCAGGGACTGCCCACACGACATCAAATTCCTGTTTCCTATATGTGTTGGCGGTCCCTGGTATTCCTTAGTTCATTGTCCCGCCGCCTTCAGCTCGCGCAGCAGCTAGTGCAACTTCTATGTTGCAGTCATCAATGAGAAATTTGGAACCAAGATGAATGTCTACTGATTCTTCAAAGAAACTAGCTTTATTTCGTTCCTGCCATTGCGGTAGGAAAATATACTGCTTTGACAATCACATACTTTGTGTAAGGTGTCTGGGACCCACACACGATACCAATTCCTATAGTTTATGTCAGGAATTTAATCAAGCAACTCGTCGACAACGGTTGCTTAAAATTCAACACCTTTTGATGGAGCAGAAAATGTCTGTCTTGGAGAACCAAGGGGGCTTGTACCAATGGATACCCCTCTTTTGGTTCTTGTTCCAGGCAGAAAAAGGAGAAGTAGAAACCCTCCTCGCACCCCCTGCCTCGTCGCCAGTCAGTGGCCACTGTTTCTGGTGCTCCCCCATCGATGGAGCGTCATTCAAACACTTCGTCGACAAGGGCTCATGTCCTCTCGTGAATGGCACTTTCTAGCGCTTTAAACGCAGTTCAAATAGTGACTGCTCTGTCGACGGAGGCTTATACCTTCTCATCAATGATGCTTTCCAGCGCTTTGCATGCAGTTAAATATACTGCTGCTTCGTCAACAGGGGCGCCTCTCCCATTGATGGCATCTGACAATTTGAGTGAAACTCAATTATTATCCTCTGCGGGCCCGTCGATGAGGATGCGGGATTCCTCAGGGGAAACCTTTGGCTTATGCCTTACTGACTGGCCTTCCACCTATGCAGGTGGCTTCTTACAGGGGTCAGGCAGACAGAGATCGGGACCCTGGTCTTTACCACACAGGGGCAAGACCTGCTCACACTACACGTCCCATTCCATCTATCACCCCCCCTTGTTTCTCAACATGCCTCCACTTTCACCCCCCCCCTTCCCAGGAATGGGACCTCACCAACATAGTCCGACCGGTCTTGCATGCCATGCAGCATTATCAGCCCTCTGAAGAGCTGGGTGGCCCCACCTGATCTACTCTCCCTCCAGGGATACCATGCCACCCTGGTCTCCACCTCCATTCATAGAGGACTATTTGTTAGATAACCAAGATTTGCCACCTGATTTGGCCAGTGATCTTGAAGATTGAGTTTCAGGATTTGGGTTTTCCTAATCCCAAATCCCCCTATTCTGAAATCTCTTCCCTGGATGAGGATCTGCCTCTCTCTTAGGTAGCCTCACCACCTGACAACCCGACCTTTAGTGAGATGAAGGCTGAAATCCAAAAGGTCATGGGATTCTCCTCTACTGAATATGACAAAAAACATAAGGAGATGTCAGAATATCTTAAATTGCCTGAGGAGCCTGTCTTGGTGGTTCTCCCACTAGTTACAACTTGCCAGAATGCCATGCTGGTTGCTTGGCATCAGCCTTCAGCTATTACAGTTGTTCCCTGCAAAGTGGATCATCTATATCAGGCTCCTCTGTCCAGTATTCCAGAGGCAGATTCTGTGGTCATTATTGCCGCTTATGATCATACTAAAAAACCCAAACATGAGCTCCTTACCTCCTGATAAGGAATCCCGAAGAATTGACCATCTGGGGAAAAAGGTATTTTCCTCAGGTGCTATTAATGTCAGAATCTTGAACTATATGGGTAATGCGATTAAATAGCATACTCTGGGGTCCTCTGCCATTGAGTTTATCAATAAACTCCCTCACTCACAATATAGGGATAAATTATTGGCTACAGTTACAACTAGTAGTTCTATCTCCTGTCACCTTCTCAGGTCGGGATATGATGCCTTAGATACCTCAGCCCAAGTTTCAGCCACTAGTATCACTCTACGTGGCCATGCCTGGCTTTACATTTCAGGCTTTGCACCTGATATACAGCATAAAGTAGCTAATGCCCCTTTAACAGGTCCAAGCTGTTTGGGCCAGGTACTCAAACTTTACTGGATGACTTGCAGGCATCAGGCAGAACCCTCTCTACAGTGCATGGCATTCATCATACTCCAGCTACAACCTACCGCACTCAACACTCCTCTTATTCCAAAAGAGATGGAAAATATAGAGGTAATAAAGGTGGCTTCCGAGGTCGTGCTTGATCCACCAGAGGCAACACCTCTACCACCTGCCATACCTCTCAGCTGTCTCACGTTATGAGGTACATCCCTCATTTTACGCCTCAGAAACCCTTCGTCCATCATGGGGAAGGTGATATTCCACATTCTCCACTGAGACTTTAAAGCAGAAATTCGTAATAATCTGTAATGCTCAGTTGTCAAAAAACCGTATGAACATTAGTGCACAGATAGCCATAGTGTTCTGAACTTACAGTGGCATGTTCGATGATATGTCACACATTTTGCTTATTTGGCACACATTGTGTCACACATTTTGGTGAAGAAAGGTTGAGAGGGTTGGTGCCCGCTTCTGCCCTTCAGGTGGAGCTATGCAGCCATCCTCCCAGTGACCTACTAGGGCTTTCCCCCTTCTCGACCAGGCCTCGGAGGCTGTGGGGAGTCATTTTGCCCTCCATCTGGAGGCCTGTCAAAAGATCACTGCTGACAAACGGGTACTTCAGATTATACAGAAGGGTCATACTCTGGAGTTTCTCTCCACCCCACGCCCTTGCCCTCCATGGCAGATTCACTATCCTCCAGATCATATACCCATCTTACAAGAGGAATTGACGGCCGTCTTGACCAAACAGGCCATTGTCCCAGTGCCCCTTCTGGAACAGCAAATGGGATTTTATTCCAATTTCTTTTTGGTGCCCAAACATGCGGAAGACCTCAGAACAATTCTGGATCTCAGACAACTGAATCTTTACCATTCAGTACAAGCATTTCTGCATGATCACCCTACCTACCATCATGCCGATCCTAAAACAGGGCAACTGGCCTTGTGCACTAGACATGAAGGATGCATACCTTCATATTGCCCACCCACAACGTTTTGCACTTCCACCTACTAGGTCAAAATTGCCAGTTTCAAACGCTCCTTTTCGGCCTCTCTTCAGCCCCCAGAGTGTTCGCCAAGTGCCTAGCGGTGGTAGCAGCAGTATTATGAAGAAAAGGGCAATTCATCTTTCCATATCTAGACAATTGGCTAATAAAAGCAGACTCCGAAGTAGCTCTGCTCGCCTCTCTAGATGCTACCTTGAAACTGTTCGCAGATCTGGGAATCGCTGTCAATTGGCCAAAGTTCAGTCCAAATCCGACACAGTCTCTCCAATACATTGGGAGCTGTTCTAGGTACGGTTACAGCGAGGGCTTACCTCCCGCCACCTCGGCAGGACACGCTCATAGCTCTGGCGGTAGATATACAGACTCAGGAAAAAGTCACAGCCAGACAAATGCTGCTCCTTCTGGGTCACATGTCCACTGCCATCTCTATGGTGGCATTCGCCCATCTCCACGAGACCTGTCCAAGGGACCCTTCAGAATCAGTGGTCCCAAAAACAGGACAGTTCGAAGACAAAATCAGGGTCACTCCCTCTCTGAAGTCTTCCCTGACATGGTGGACAATCAGAATCTATCTGACTCAAAGAATGCCTTTCCAGTCCCCCATGCAAATGACCACGGATGCCTCCCTACAGGGCTGGGGAGCGCACTTCAGTCCTTATCAGACCCAAGGTCAATGGCCCACTTCACCCCATCTTTATCATATCAGTCTCTTACAGATGAGAGCAGTCTGTCTCGCCCTCCAGGCATTCCAGCCCTACCTCGAGCCAGTATTGTTACTGATCCAATCAGACAATATTGCAGTAGTGTTCTACCTCAACGAGCAAGAGGGTTTGAAGTCTCGCACCCTATGCAGAGAGAGACCCTTGCAGTTTGGCAAGAAGCCATATGGCAACAATTGACACCAATAGCTGTCCATTTACTGGGACATTGCAACCAATTAGCTGACCGGCTGAGTCACCAGTCCACAACTCATGAATGGATACTTCACGAGCAAGTGCGCCAAGAAATCTTAAACTTATAGGGCACTCCACAGATGGATCTGTTTGCCTCCCCAGAGAATTACTGACTTCCCAGGTATTTTTTTTTCCATTATCCCGAACAGAAAGGGATGATCTATAGATGTCCTGTACCCAACCTGGACAGGTCTCTTCTTATATGTCTCTCCCCCCCTGTCCTCTCCTGCAATGGACTCTATGGAAACTACAGTTAGACCCAGCTACAATGATTCTCATAGCCCCAATGTGGCCTCATCAGACGTGGTTTCCCCCTACTCCTACAACTGTCGGTACAGGATCCTGTCCTGTTGCCCATCAGACCAGACATCTTGACTCAGTGTCACAGATCTTTCCTTCATCCCAACCTGAAGGCTCTACACCTTCACGCTTGGCTCCTGAGGACACTTTCATAACTTGCTTACAAATGTCCTGTCCTGTTGCCAATATTCTCTTAGCCTCCTGTAAGCCAGCAACAAGAGCAGCATACAATTCCAAATGAAAATGTTTTTCCATATGGTCAGCCTCTCAATCTTTGGACCCTTACTCTTGTCCACTGATGAAGGTTATGGACTACCTGACCTCACTATCTGAGTTATTCTTCTATTAAAGTCCACCTGGCTGCCATCTCCGCTTTCCATGAGCCTCTGGGTGGTAGGTTACTGTACCAAAATCATCTAGCTAAGAAGTTTTTGAAAGCAATATTACATATTAAACGTCCTATTAGAAGACCCACTCCTCTGTGGGATCTCAATTTTATGATAGAAAAATTGACCCTTGAGCCTTTTGAGCCAGCTGAACTTGTGAACTCCATTTTCTTTCATGGAGAACCCTATTTGTGGTGGCTATCACTTCCGCTCGATGTATTTCTGAGCTCCATGCCCTCGTGCAGGGAACCTTACTTGATTTTCCACAAAGACCAGGTGGTCTTTTGTACCAACCCTTCCTTCTTTCCTAAAATAGTCTCCGAACATACTTTAAATCAGTCCTTGGAGCTTCTAGTCTAGTATTCAGACTACTCCAATCAGGGTGAACATCTACTACATACTTTGGATGTCCATCGTATACTACGCTGCTATACTATTCCGACACAGTCAAGTAGAAAGATGTCTCAACTGTTTGTCTCTCTTGCCCCAGGTCGTGAGGGCCTCCTGGTTGCAACACGTACACTTTCATCCTGGTTGGCACATTGTATTTCATGTTGTTGCAAAAAAATACAACAAGCCTGTACCTGAACCTGTCCAAGCCCACTCTACTAGAGCTATGGCCACCACTGTGGCTTGCTTTAAAGGAACCTCCATTTCAGATATCTGCAATGAAGCTACCTGGTCCACGATACATACATTCACAAGGCACTATAATCTGGATATTGCCTCACGACGTCGGACGGCCTTCGGCCGTGCAGTCCTACAAGGTCTCATCATAACTGTCCTCCCACGTGGACATTACTGCTTGGGGGTCATCCCAAAAGTATTACCTACTGCAAGAGACCACTCTGTGGAAGATAGTACAGTTACCTAAAAATTTACCGTAACAGCTCTTTAAGGAGTGTCTCTTGAAGTAGGTTTGTTCCCACCCTCCATCCCCCTCCTTCTCTAAGAGAGAAAATTCTGGTCCAATAATTATGGGTTGGGACTCCTTTGGTACCTCGGCTTCCTCTCGGTCCTCGCTTTGTGAGCTGAATCCGGTGGGGGAACTGAGGATACCAGGGACCACCCACACTTAAATAGGACACAGGAAGCTGATGTCATGTGTGGGCGGTCCCTGGTGAAAAACTGCTAGAAGAGCTGCCATGCACCACAGCGACCTCCGATGGATACCCAAAAGTATTACCTACTGCAAGAGACACTCCTCAAAGATCTACTGTTATGGTAAGTTTTTACGTAACTGTATTTTCTAGGAGTGGTATATGATGTTCATCCACAGGGACCCACCCGACCTCCCCAGGCTCAAGTGCACAACCTCTGCTTCCAGCGGGCAAGGATCTGGCATCATTGGGTGGAGACGAGGGTCATACTACCTGGGTGGGTGGGAGGAGCCAGCTTGAAGATGTACAGCAAGTGTTCTAGGGACGTGGATATGTTGTTTATCCACATTTCTTGGCATGTCCCTTTCAATTCTTGCCAGAAGGTCTTAAAGCTGGCTCCTCCCATCCACCCTGGTGGTAGAATCCTTGGCCCTTCCCCATGATGCTAGATTTTCCTTTCCGTTGGAAGATTTGGGTTGCCTCCTAACCGCTCCCATGTTTTGTAGGCCCTGGCTTCATTTTCTTCAGATTCTTTGAAAATTAAGCTCGTTCGAGCTAGTGATCGTTGTTTCTCGATCATGGGAGATAAATCTTCCCCCAGTTTCCGCCAGTGCCCATGCTGCCAAAAAATGTCTCGCCCAGACCCACATACCTTGTGCGTTTATTGTTCGGGTGTTGGCCATGACACTCAGTCCTGCAAGATTTGTCTTGCTTTTCACCCGAATGTTCTCAACGACCGTCTCGCACGACTCAAGCTGGGCAGGCCCGAAAAATGGAATCCACCGGTGAAATGGAAAGAGGCCCAGTGGGCGGTCTCCGCAGCTGCGGGGTCCACCGAGCAGAGCAAATGCAGGCCTTCGAGGAAGAGGCGATGCAGGTCGCGGAGATCTCCTCTCAGCCGATTTTTGTTCCACTTAATCTGGGCTCCACCTTCTCGGGGTCCTTCAGGCACACACATCTCCCGGTCCTGTAAAAAGGACAAGGAACAGAGAGATTCTTCGTCTTGGCAAAGACGTTCTTGGGATCAAGAGTGATCTCGGTCCCAGAGATCTCCAGTCTCGACTTCGGTTGAGACTGCTACTTTGGCCGCCGTCTTCTTGGCTTTGCCGACTGGTCAGCCGGTCAGAGTCTCTATCGGCGACGCAGTGGAGATTACTCTCGAACATATCGATCTGTCATCTCCCGACGAGGCTGACAGCTTATTCACCAGGACCTCAGTCCTGCCTCTTCCTGATAAGGAGATGCAGCCCACTGGCAATCCCATCAAAGAAACGGTCCCTGATCCAGGAAAATCACCGGTTCCTCCAGTGTCTCCCAAATGGCCCAGTTGGCCAGTCCGATCGAGGTCGAGATCGAGATCTTGGACCCCCTCGACCGACAGGCTGAGGAAGGCACATAAGCGCTCTAAGAAGAGGCGACGCCGACATTCATCTTCGTCCTCCTCGGATGAATAAAGGCTTCGGTGGAAACTCTGTCGACGCTACGAAGATTTAATGTGGCAATAGCTGATATTGTCCAGTCAGAAGCCTTCTACAGTTTCCACCCCAGCCATTACTTGGCTTTCACCTCCCAGTCCGAAGCTGGCTCCATTGGAACAGGTAAAATTGGTTCCTCCACCCGCGGAGCCGGTAAAACCTGCCCTGGTTTGGCCAAAATCTACCTCTCCACCAATAGTGGTGGAGCCGCCACCTAAACAGCCTTTGGGAGGGGCTTCTACGAAGGAATCTCAGATGGTTCCGGTTCTTCCTCGCAGGATCTTGGTTACCCTTATGCCTGATCACCTCAGGTGTGTATAAGGGGACCTTGGAGGCCAGCTAATTTTTCCGGATACCTCAGATTCTGATGACCCCAACCTACACTCTCATCCGCTGGATGATGAGTTGGTGGGTTGTCTGTCGACAGAGGAGGGTCCTTCGTCATTTCTGGGAATTCTCCACCTTATCTCTGAATCCACAGGGATGCCCCTGGAACCTGTCTAGAAACGGGTGGAGTACCCTCTTACAGACATCCTTAAAAGAGGAGATACCCCGACAGAAGCCTTCCCAGTGGCCGAGCCCATTGTTGGCTGGGCTTTGGAGCTTTGGCAGCATCCTGCCTTCTGCCCAGCGCCGTCTGCCCGGATGGCCCACAAGTACACGGTGCCCATTGAGTCCCTCTCGGGGTTCATGGAACACCCCTCAGCAAGGGGTTAGTGACTGTTTCCGTGTTCAGATGCACAGGCAGCTTTGCTGATATGGATAGACCTCCAGACAAGGAGTCCAAAAAATTGGACCACTCTGCTATGAAGGTCTATGTCACCTCTTCGCTAGGCCTACGTGAGGCAAGGTCAGCAGTCATCATGGCGCATTTCTCTTTCGCCCTTCTGGGTTCCTTGGATGAGGTTCTCCCACACCTTCCCGCGGATCTTCAGACTACGGTCAAGCAGGTCCAGGACCAGGGCCAGGCCGTTGCCAAGCAGCAACTCCAGATGACTCTGGACCTCGGGGAGTCATGCGCCCGTTCGGTGGCAGCTGAGTTGCCATGCACCACAGGGCTTGACTGAGACTTTCCACCTTCACTGCAGACACCCAGCACAAACTCACTGATGTTTCTTTCCTGGGTACCGATCTCTTCAGCCCAAGTGTGGATGGTCACCTTCAGCAAATCGAGCAGTCCAATGCCACCTTGGATTCAGCTACTTCTGCTCAGAAAGACACCCCTGGCACCAAGAAGCAGCAGAAGAAGCCATTTCGGCACCCTGCTCATGTGGCCAAACAGCCCTCCTTT
Source organism: Neoceratodus forsteri (assembly GCA_016271365.2). Lineage (NCBI taxonomy): Eukaryota > Metazoa > Chordata > Ceratodontiformes > Ceratodontidae > Neoceratodus > Neoceratodus forsteri. Next base: position 839,819,631 of record CM028134.1, read on the forward strand.
CAGGGTGGGCAGCAACAGCAGGCACAGGCTTGGTGCCCTCGGCCCAAGTCCTGGCCTCCAGCAGCCCGCAGACTGGGAGGTCGGGGTCCAGGTGGCTTCCAGTCTGGACCCTCTTCCTCCAAGCCTGCTCAATGATGGGATAGGGGCTGCCACCCCTGTTCCCGTCACACCAGCTCTGGGTCCTCCTGTGGGGGATGGGCTCCGCCACTTTCTTTCCACCTGGTCCACTGTTACCACAGACAGGTGGGTTCTAGAAGTGGTCGGCCAGGGTCTGCCTCTAGAGTTCAAGCAGTACCCTCCCAGCTGAGCCCTCACTCCATGGGAGGAAAGGATATTAGTCCTCAAGGAGGTAGTGGCCCGAGTGACAGATCCCTCAGTCAACCCAAGGTTCATTTCCAGGTACTTCCTGGTCCAGAAGCGGACGGGGGGCCAGCGCCCCATGCTAGATCTGCATGACCTGAACCAGTTTCACAGGCCATGCACTTTCAGGATGGTAACTCTGTCCCAGATCATACCATCCCTGGAGCAGAACATGTGGTTCTGCTCACTCCATCTCCAGGACGCATTTTTCCACGTCCCAATCCATCCATCCCACCAGCAGTTCCTCTGCTTCAGAGCATAGGAAACCCTATACAAGTTCCGAGCCATGGCATTCGGCCTGTCATCAGCCCTACATGTCCTCACCAAATGCATTGCAGTGGTGGCAGCCCACCTCAGTCATCGAGGGGTCAGAGTCTACCACTGCCTCGACGATTGACTCTTAGCAGGTTCCACCCAGCAAGAGATGGAGAGGTCCAGGGATCTAGCCCTCCAGACCTGCACTCAGCTTGGCCTCCTGATCAACGCAGCGAAGTCGGGGCTTGTGCCTTTGCAGGTGATGAGCTTCATTAGGGCAGAGCTCGACTCCTGCTGAGCCAAACCCCGGCTCCCGGTGGACAGGGTGGAGGTTCTGTCCTCCTTTGCTCAGTCATTTCTGGTTGGGCACTTGCACCCTGCCCAGGACTTTCTGCGTCTTCTGGGGTACATGGCGGCCTGCACCACCGTGGTTCGATGGGCCCGGTGGCATATGTGCCCCCTTCAGTGGGAGATTGGCCACCCAGTGGGCTCAGCGTCATAGTCATTTCAACCAGCTAATTACTGTGACCCAGAAGATGTGGGACACTCTCCAGTGGTGGACCATCTTGGATCTTCTGTAGGAAGGGAACCCGTTTGTCCGCCCCGAGCCGATGATCGTCTTCACGACCGATGCCTGTCTCACGGGCTGGTGAGCCCATATGGGGCACAACAGGGCCCACGGGTTCTGGACCCCCGAGGAATCTCGATACTATATCAACCAGCTGGAGCTCAGAGTGGTCAGACTGGCACTGTCAGCATTGGCTCAGCAGTTTCGGAGTCAAGTGATTGAAGTCCAGATGGACAATACCACAACCATGTACTACCTCAACAGACAGGGCGGCACCCACTCCCGGCTGTTGTGCAGGGACACTTGTGAGCTGACTGGAGGCAAATCTCTTGGCCATCCATGTGGTAGGAGCCTCGAATCAACTGGCAGATGCTCTCAGCCGCCTAGACGAGACATCCCACAAGTGGTCTCTCCATCCAAAGGTAGCTCACAGCCTGTTGTCCGACTGAGGCAAACCAATGGAGGAGCTGTTTGCCTCCAGGGAAAACACCAAGCTGAGGCTGTTTCATGCCTGCCTCCTCAACAGGGCTCGCTGCAGGGGGATGCCTTTTTGAGGCCGTGGACCCCAGGCCTCTTCTACGCCTTCCTCCATTTCCCTTGATTCACAGGGTGCTTCTCAAGGTGAGGAGGGACAAGGTAGGTGATCCTGGTAGCCCCAGACTGGCCCTGCCAGTTCTGGTATCCAGATCTCCTCTGCCTCAGCAACAGGCTCCTGAGGCATCTTCCAGCATGCCTGGACCTGATATCAGTCAATCAATGGAAGGTATTCCACCTGGAGCTCACATTCCAGGCCTCTGTGCAATGGGCCATACCCTGTCAACGGAGCACTCTGGGGAACATCCCTCATTGATGGACGTGGTTGCCTCATCTACGGAATGTTCCTGATCACCAGGGAGACTTCTCCCGTCGATGGAGCTCTCTAGGGAATGTCTCTTGTCGACGGATGTGGTTGCCCCATCGACGAAGTGTTCTTCGTCGATTGGGAAGCTTCCCTCATCGACAGAGCACTCTGAGGACTGTCTCTTGTCAACTGATGTGGTTGCCCCATCGACGGAACATTCCTCGTGGACGGGGAGGCTTCTCCCATCGACTGAGCATGTTTCCTTCTCTCTCTCATTGATGGGAGCTCTTCCCCATTGACCGGGACATGCTCCTCGCATTCTCTCATCGGCGGAGACTCTTCTCCCATCGACAGAGCACTCCTCATCGAAGAGAAGACTTCCTTCGTCAATGAGACACGTGGATTACTATTCCTCGACGGCGGGGAGGCTTCCCCATCGACGGCACCTCCTGGCATTCCACCCACTCCATGGGGAGCTTCCCCATTTCCTCGGAGGGTGCTCTGTACCCCCAACACCCGGACCAGGGGTACACATCAGGGCCCCCCCTTCCAGCCCTGGCATGGGCACTCTGCTGGCATTGGTTGGGGTTCGCCCTCTGTCACCCCTTGCCCGCTCTATGGGCAATCCCTTTGTGGTGCCCACAGCCAGATGCCCATGTGCCCACCCTGATTTCTTTGTCCCTACTCCTGTGCCACCCCCAGGGGCCGCCATTAGATGCACCCAAAGGTGCCTCGCCCTCCTCCAAGCACCACCCTTGAGCACCCTCCCTTCACTGATCTCCCACATTCCCCAGTGCCGGGCATTGCCTGCATCATTATGGAGGTCTTCTGATCCCTGGGTCATGGCCCAGCCTCGGACTCCTCTGTGGCTCCTAGGCTGCGTCACTCAGCCACTTTTGCCCGGACCCAGCAGATCTTACCTGGTCCCCCCTCCCATGTCATCAATGTCCCCGATGGGGACCCGGATTTCCTTTGCTGGGACCTCGCCACCTACTTTGGCATGCCCAAGGGCCTTGTCTTGGGTGTCTCTCCCTTGATTCCAGCGTCTACCGATGCCATGTCCCGGGTCTGGCAACCACCTTGCCTCTGCCCAACCCACCCCATGGACCTGACTGGCTTTCCCATGCCCCCCGCCAGGCCCCCTTTGTTGTCTGCCACCCCGGCGGCTGACCCAGTGGTCATTTTGGTGACTCATTCCGACCCTCCCGGCCTCACTGTCCTTGTCTAGTGCCGCCGGACTGGGGCTCCCGGCGCCTCAATCTACCCTGGCCAGCAGGTCTTTGCCTCCAGTGCCTTCATGCTGTGCATCCTTCCTTTTCTGGCCCATATGGCCCGCTCTCTCTCCACACCCTGGGTGCCTCACTGTGGATGCACTGTCCTCCTTGCCAGTCTCATGGGACTCTGCCCGTGTAGTGTCGCCCGTGGCCGCCTTGTACTCTCTTGCTCATCATGTTCTCCGGGCATGCTGTGACACGATTGCTATCGCTACCCAGGACCCACCCCTATGCTTCCATGGGTGGGCCATCCCATTCCTGGACCACTTCTCAGGGTGCCCCTCGGGATCGCAGTCAGGCCTCTAGGGGGACTGATTTGTCTGCCCCTCAGTGCTGTCCCTGTCCCTGTTGGGAGGCTGAGCCCACCTCTGCGCCTCACACCATGCCTCAGGACTTTTCCCCCACCTCCTCTTGCCAACCTCAGAGGCACCCGGGGATTTCTTCACCCTTTTCTTGGAGGCTTGCTCCCGGAATGGACACTTCCCTCCTTTTTGCGGTTCTGCATGGAACTCCTGCTACTCTCCCTGCAACAGCCCTTCAGTTGTTCCTTTCTCTGATCCTCAGGGATGTCTTTTTCCCCAGTGCTCCACTTTTTGCTTTCAGATCCACTCTACCTGAATTTCTACTGGATTTGACTTCATGCCAGAGCCTGTCGACCTCTGCCTTGTCAGGATGTATCACTGTGCCTGGCCACCTACTGTACTTCTTTCTGAACCTTGCCTCCTGCATGTTGTTCTCACCCACCTTTGAGCTTGTCAGCCTGCAGCGGGTGTGGTTCGAGTCGACATTTCCACTATGCTTCCTACATACTGTCCTCACCCACCCTTGAGCCTATCAGCATGCGGTGGGTGTAGTTTGAGTTGACTTTCTGCTTTGGCTTGCTTGGTTGGTAGCTGGGTTTTGCAAGGGCAAGATCGTTGGACATGCCCTCTTACCCAGCTCCCTTCCTGCTTTTCCTCCCTGTTGGGTATGACTGCTTGGCACTCTCCCAACAGTAATAACCTACTGCAAGAGACCATTCTGTATAAGACAGTATAGTTATTTAAGAACTTATCGTAACAGATCTTCGAGGAATTTGTCTTGCAGTGGATCCATCCTGCCCTCCATCCCCCTCCTATTCACTTTCGTTTACTACAACTCAGGACGTTGGTTGGGATCACTGTTATCTATTTTCTCCTGGTTCAGACTATTCTCGCTGAAGCCGACAGGGAACAGAGGGTACCTGGGGCCGCCCACACTTATATTCAGCCACAGGAAGTGATGTCGTGTGGGCGACCCCCATAGAGGACTGCTGGAAGAAGCTGCTGTGTGATAGCACCACCTGGTGGAACTTTCCAAGAGTAATAATTTGCTGCAAGAGACATTCCTCAAAGATCTACTGTTAGGGTAAGTTCTTATGTTACGTTACTTTCTTGGAGTGATGTATGTTGTTCATCCACACTGACCCACCCGACCTCCTTGGCTGTGACGCACAACCTGGCTTCCAGCAGGCTAAGATCTGGCATCATGGGACGGAGCCGAGGGTTATACCACCCGGGTTGGTGGGAGGAGCCAGCTTTAAGACCTTCCGGCAAGAATTAAAGGGGAAAGGGACATGCCAAGAAGTGTGGATGAACAACATATACCATTCCTAAAACTACTGTTACAGGTGAGTAACCTGTGTTTATTGGTGAGTAACCTGTGTTTTTAATTTTTTTTAGCCTTCAGAATTCTTAATTCCTGCTCCATGTCTTGACAAAAAAATCAGCATTGACATTCTCTTTCCCAGATTTGTGCATCACTTTAAATTTAAATGGCTGTAGTGCCAGGTACCACCATGTGATTCTAGAATTTTTATCCTTCATTTGTTTAAGCCAACAGAGAGGATTATGATGTGTTACAAGTACAAAGTCAGCTCCTGGTAAGCAAAACTTAAGGGACTCCATGGCCCACTTTACCGCAAAGCATCCCTTTCCAATGGTGGAGTACCTTTTCTCGCTGTCGTGTAATTTCCTACTTACGTATAGAATAAAATGCTGTTTCCCATTTTTATATTTTGACTCGGGACTGCACCTAGACCTATCTCTAATGCATCAGTCTGTAACAGAAATTGTTTCTCAGAGTCTGGGATTCTTAAAACGAGCTGAACATAATTCAGCCTTAGTGGCCTGAAAAGCTTCGTCACACTCTGGGGTCCATTTCACATTATTCAGGAACCGTTTCTTTGTGAGTTCAGTGAGGAGAGTAGTTAACCCTACAAAGCTAGGAACAAATGTCCAATAAGAACTGCAGCCAGCCCCAAAAATGACCTGACATGTTTCCTGGTTTTGGGGGACAGGGCTGTTAGCTACAGCTTCTATCTTGGAAACCTTTGGCTTGACTTCTCCATTTCCCAAAACATAGCCCAAACATTTGGGTTTCCTGCATGCCCAGTGCACGTTTGGTAGGATCAATTGTCAGACCTGCCTTTTTAATCAATTGGATAACTGCTCGTAGGTGTTCCAGGTGACTTTTCAAGTCTGGACAGTACACCACGACATCATCCAGCTACGCAGCCCAATAACCCATGTGTGGGGATAAAATAACATCTGTGTAATGCTGGAATGTAGCGGGGGCGCTATGTAAACCAAACAGCATGGTGGCGAACTGACAGAATCCAACATGAGTGGCAAATGCAGTTTTGTCTCTGGATTCTTTAGCTAGGGGGGCTTTGCCAGTAACCCTTGGTAAGATGGAGGGTACTGATATACTTGGCACTCCCCAGCATGCCCACCAAATCGTCTATTCTGGACAAAGAATAACTGTCAAATTCTGACACTTGATTATGTTTTCTGAAATCAAAGCCTATTCTTACACCCCTACCCCCTTCTTGTTTTGTTTACAATCACCATTGATGATGACCAAGCACTTTTTAACTCTTATATGATACCCAAATCATTTTTTATATTTGCTTAATCAAATCAGCTCTTACCCACTCTGGTAATCTGTATATTTTTTCTAATAGGGTGAGCATTCCTTGTCGCTATTACATGCTTGACCTGGTAATGTAGTAAAAGTACTGTTAAATGTCTTTAACAAGTTACAAATTTCTGCGGTTTGTTTGGAGGTTAGGGAAACATTCACCTTTACAGCATCAACGGTTACAGTTTGTTCCAGTCTGTCATAAGCTACATCAATATCTTCTTTATCAGTTTGTGGTAAATCCAGCAAAATAGCTTTTGGTATTTTTTTCAACCCATTTCTTGAGTAAGTTAGCATGGTATATCTTAGTAGGATTTTTCCTATCAGGGGTCTCAGTCTCACAGTTAAGTGTGCCAGTATGTCTAAGTACTTTATAAGGCCCTTGCCACCTCATTAATAGTTTATTTTCTGTACTGGGTAACAGTAGCAGGAACTTTTCACCTGACTCAAAAACTTTTGGTTTTACCCCATGGACATAATACACCTTCTACTGGTTTTTGGCTTCTTCCTGATTACTATGGGCGATTTCAACATATTTTGCCAGCTTCCTTCACAGGACGCACACATAAGATGTAATAGATTGTTTCTGATGGGGGCCATCTTCCCATGTTTCTTTTATTACATCTAGTGGCTCTCTAGGTTGTCTACCATGCAGCATTTCAAATGGTGAAAAACCTGTTGATGCCTGTGGCTCTTCTCTGTAAGCAAAAAGCAGGTAAGGTAAGTATTGGTCCCAGTCTTTCCCTTTTACAAACCCTTTTAACATGTCTTAGGGTTTAATTAAAATGCTCAACGAAACCATCTGTAAGCTGTGTTGCCACTTTTGGGGCTGTGACAGTATGCATTGGAACTACCTCTGGGTATCGAGTAGCATAGTCACATAGTACCAAAATAAATTGGTTAGCCTTTTTACTTTTGTCTAAGAGGCCAATCACATCCATTGCAATTCCCTCAAAAGGCACATCTATCAAGGGTAGGGGGACCTTGTCTTTTTTAGTCACTGTGGCTACTTTCTGACACTCAGCACAGGAACTGCAATAGGTAGCAACATCTTCACAAATTCCAGGCCAGTAAAACCTGTACAGCAATCTGGCATGGGTGTGATCCCTCCATAAGTGACCAGCCATAGGACTATCATGTGCTATCTGTAATGACTCAGATCTATACTTTTGTGGTATAACCAATTGTTCTGTCTGATCTTCCTGTACATAAAGTCTCCACCACTTATTCACACTGAAGGGATCTACGCCGGCGGCGCTAGGACCCAGTGGGAGCAAACTTTTGCAGGAGGGCGGGCGCCAGGAGATGGAGCTGCAGGAGGCGGCACATGAGCCTCGGCTCAAATCGGCAGTAGCTATCTCGGCGTCGACCCTCCAACCACCTCAGTTCCTTTTTTCCCGCCGTCGAGTGCACTTCAGTGACAACATCGCTCACCCACCGGGAGTCAAACTTCAAACTAGCAGCATAGTTTTCAGTTTATTATTTTGTAATATATCTTGACTAAGTACCGCTTACTATAATTTATTCTTATTTAAAAAAAAAAAAGTCTCAGCCTACATTGATGGAGTCAACCATGAGCGGGTCAGGTGATGGTAGGGAGACTTCGTATGAAAGCTGTTCAGTCAGCCAGGCTGGGTCCAATCCACCACCCTCTCAGGAGGGGGGAGTCTGACAATGGATGGCCCAATGCCCGAGGGAAGGGGCAGTCCCCCCGGAAGCATAAAAGAAAACGGTCGCATTCTCGGCACTGTTCAGCCTCTCACTTCTTCAGCCCACAGGTCAAAAAAGAGAAGGCATCACTCGAGGTCGCCCTTTGGTATGTCTGCGCATCAGCAGTTGGTCATTGGGGTCAGTTGCCGGTCTCCTCCTCCGGAGTCGCTAGGTTTCTGTTTCTGGTCACCGACCTCTTTGACATCAAAGCCCTTCCTCGCCTTCTGGTAGGGCTTCAGATGAGCAGTTTCATCAGTGGGCTGCTCTGATGGAGCAATGGGCTCAGAGGTTGATCCAGTTGTCTGGCCTAGTCACTCTGGGGATCGGGTAGGGCAGTTGGGCCTTCCTAGTTGTGTGGCGCCTTCTTTGGTGCCGTCGACTCCACGCTAGGGTGTTTTACCCCCTCACATGGCTGTGGCACAGGGGGCCACACCGATGTGCCTCTCTCCTGGTATTCTTCCTTCTTTCTCCTCAAATCCTAGTTTTCGGAGCCCTGTTTTGGTTTCGGCACCTTCAGCATTGATGGGTCGCTCAGCACCGTCCTCGGTGCATTTGGGATTGTCGGCGTTGTTCTCAGCACTGTCTTTGGTGCCGTGCAGCTTGTCAGCACCGAGGGCTCTGTTGGCGTCATGCATGGCACTGGGTCAGACGGCACTGTGCTTTTTAGGCTGGGTATGACGTCTTCGGGGCTTCTCGACTCCGAACCCTTTTCCTTCCTCTTTTCCTTCTGATTTTCACTCCTTTCCTGTCCATACAGTCCCACCTGGGCTGTCAGGACATGATATTGAGCCTGACCCAGACCTTAGGCTGGGTGATGATGTGGAAGGAACAGGATCCAATCCTATTGCAGAGCCTGTGTCGAGGACCTGTCATTTAAGTCTCTGCGGAAAAATGTGAATTCCTCTCTTTCTCTCCAGACTACAGATATCTATCCTGGGAAGCATTTAAGGCTCCAATACCTTCATATTCTGGAGATCCCTATGGATTTAACTCCCCCGGTACAGCCTTCCTTTGAGACGCTTTCTCAAATGGCATGGAATAATCCCACTCTCATTCCTTCTGTGGCTAAGTCCATAGATAGAAAGTACACTGCTCCCAAGGATCGACCCATTTGGGCCTCACAAGCCTTTGCGGACCCTATTGTGAACTTGGCAGAGAATGATAAGGTCGTCCTCCCTTAGGCTACTACAGCCCGACCTATAAACAAAGAATCTCATAAGATAGATACTTTAGGTAAGAGAGTTTTTGCTGCATCCACCCTAGGTATGCGTATTGCCAGCTACCAGGGTTATTTCTCTTGGTATGAGTATGTTCTTTGGCATTCGCTCAAACAAATGGTAGAAGCTCTACTGGAGTTGGACACTAATTCAGAGCTTCTTCAAACCATAACCAGGGGTATATAGTCCAACAACCAGCAGGCTAAAGCAGCTATGGACGCTTTCGATACTGCATCCTGAGCGGCGGTGGTGGGCATTTGTACCCATCACTCCTGGCTGCGCACTTCAGGCTTCAAGAATGATGCTCAGCAACAGGTCATGGCATTACCCTTCAGTATATATCTCTTCGGTCGTCAAGTAGAGCAAGCTCTAGAGGCCACACAAAAGACTAGGTCTGCCATTGCATTGGCGCAACCTGCTCCTGCCCCTTCTCGGGGGGGGGTGTTAATAAGCATCAATTTCACAACCGTCAGTCCTTTCGAGGCAAGGGCAGGGAAGGTTTTAATAAAAACCAAGCCCCCAGCCTCAAAAGAAAATGCAACAGAAAGCACAAGGGCCCAAAGCGCCCAGTGTCGCCTTCTGAGTTTCTGGCCCAAGTCCCACCTCAGCTGCCCAAGGAGGACCCTTTCTCAGCAGTGGGAGGTCATCTGACTCAGTTCTACAACCGGTGGAAGTTCATAACATCGGACAAATGGGTCCTCCGGATAATCCACGAGGGGTATTCCCTCAATCTTTCAGAGACCCCTCTGGATCGTCCTCCCCCAAACGACAGCCCAGGCTGTCAGTATTTCAGTCAGAGCTTCTCGCTTCTGAGATACAGTGCCTTGTGAACAACAGGGCCATAGAAATAGTTCCGCTGGATCAACGGATCACAGGGTTCTACTCCCATTACTTTCTGGTTCCAAAGAAAACCGGGGACATGCACCCCATTTTGGGCCTCAGAAAATTGAACAAATTTCTTCCCAAGGAAAAGTTCATAATGATTTCGCTAGGAACCCTGTTACCTTTGCTTCATCAACACGACTGGCTAGCCTCCCTGGACATGCAGGATGCTTACCAACATATTCCCATTTACCCAAAGCATCACAAATACCTATGGTTTGTGGCTTTGGGCCAGCATTATCAGTTCAGAATCCTGCCCTTTGGGCTATCCTTGGCACCGTGAGTTTTTACAAAGTGTAGTGCAGTTCTCGCAGTGCACCTCAGAAAGATCGAAATACAAGTGTTCCCATATCTGGACGACTGGCTTCTAGCAAGCCATTCCAGGCAAGGAACTCTCGTAGCCATAGCCACGGCCTCGGACTTTCTCACGTCCATGGGAGTCCTGCTAAATCTCAAGAAATCGCAGGTGCATCCCTCCCAGAAGCTCCTTTTCATAAGAACTCTTCTGGTCACCTCCTGTGCGAAAACTTTTCTGCCAGAAGACAGAAGGAGTGATATCCTACAGATGGCCCAATACATCAGAGAGAGCAGCTCGGTTTGAGCTATTTCGATGTAACAGATGCTGGGTCTCATGGCATCCTCGGTGTTCACTGTACCCCTAGCACGCCTCCACATGAGAACCTCTCAATGGATGCTCAATATTCAGTGGTCCTCAACCACTCACCCTCAGTCCTTTCTCATCAAGGTGACAGAACCTCTGAAGAGGTCACTCACCTGGTGGTCGCAAGAGAACAATCTTCTGGAAGGGTATCCCTTTGCTTCCCTGGATCATCAGATTTCCATTACCATGGACGTGACCCTGATGGGATAGAGAGCTCACTGTCAGAATCTCCACACACAAGGTACGTGGACTCAGGACGAGTCTCAGCTTCACATAAATATCTTAGAAATGAGAGCCGTCCTTTATGCAGTCCAGGCTTTGAAGGACATTCTCTGTCACAAGAACATTCTTCTTCAAACGGACAACAAAGCAGTGATGTATTACATCAACAAGCAGGGCAGTGCACACTCTTACCCTTTATGCAGGGAAGCAATGAGAGTGTGGGAATGGTGTCTAGAGCACAAGGCTTTAATTCAAGCGGTCTACCTGCCGGGAGTGCAGAACGAACTGGCAGACCGCCTCAGCAGAACAGAGACAGATCCTCAGGAGTGGTCTCTAGACTCCACTGTAGTTCAGTCACTATTCGCAGAGTGGGGAACTCCAGACCTGGACCTTTTTGCATCCCCACTCAACACAAAACTGCCTCTCTTCTGCTCCAGAAATCCAGGGCCTGGCATTTTCTGTCTGGATGCGTTCGGGCTGCAGTGGACAAAACGCTTTCTATACACCTTTCCTCCTCTTCCTCTAATTCAGAGGGTACTTCTAAAGTTCGAGTCCCAGGGGGACAAAATGATCCTCATTGCTCCTTTCTGGCCTTGACAGATATGGTTTCTGTTACTCAGCAGTATGTTGGAAACATCTCCGAAAGCACTTCCCCTTCAGGCAAACCTTCTGACTCAGGGGCCTGTGGTCCATCCCAATCTGAGGTCGTTTCACCTTCACGCTTGGCTCCTGAAGAGATAGAAGTGAGCAGGTTGAATGTCTCTTCGCAGAGTCTCAGATATTCTTTTGGCTGCGCGTAAGCCAGCCGCTAGAAAAACTTACACAGCCAAATGGAAGCGTTCTTCTCTCTGGTGTGCAAGATCCTCTTTGAATCCTTTTTCCTGCCCACCAAATAAAGTTGTAGAGTACCTTTTAGACCTCTCAAATTCAGGTCTACAATACTCTACAGTCAAAGTTCATCTTTGTGCCATATCAGCCTATCATGAGCCAGTACTTTCCTTGTCACTGGCTCAGTTACCAGTAGTTAAGAGGTTTCTTAAGGATATTCTGCATACCAGACCACCTATCAGATGTCCAGTCGCAGCCTGGGACATTAATCTGGTACTAGACATGCTCACTCGAAAGCCTTTCGAGCCTCTAGCTACCTGTGAACTGAAATTTCTCACTTGGAAAACGGCCTTCCTGGTGTCCATTACCTCGGCCCGCAGGGTCTCTGAAATACAGCCTTGGTCACAGACCCTCCGTATACTGTGTTTCATAAGGACAAGGTAGTTCTTAGGACCCATCCTAAGTTTCTTCCTAAGGTTGTTTCAGAATTCCATCTAAAGCAACCTTTGGTCCTACCTACTTACTTTGCGAACTTCCAAAATGAAGGAGAGCGTAACCTTCATTCTTTGGATGTCAAAAGAGCTCTGTGTTTCTATTTAGATAGAACGAAACAAATTTGTAAAGCTCAACAACTGTTTTTCTTCAGTGAGACCTGGCTGGGTCAGCTTGTCGCTATCGGATGCATTTCAGTATGGCTGGTGGCATGCCTTCGCCACTGTTATTCCATGGTGCAGGTTAAGCTGGAGGGCAGAGAGTACGCTCACTCTACTAGAGCAATCGCGGCATCCCTGGTGGAAATCCAGAACGTACCCATTGCAGATATTTGCAATGCGGCTACCTGGAGCTCAGTGCATACTTTCGGCAAGCACTATGCCCTGGATGTCCATGCCAGGCGACATCTTTCATTTGGCAGAACCATCCTTAATAGACTTCTGTCCTAAAATTGTGAGCTCTTGGTCTCTCCTGCCGCCCTCTTGGGGGATTATTAGCTCAGTACTCTCCCATCAGTGTGAATGAGTGGTGGAGACTTTATGTCCAGGAAGATATGGAAATTACATACCTACCGTAATTCTTGATCTTCTTGGACGAAGTCTCCACCACTCATTCACACGCCCACCCTCCATCCCCTGAGCTCACCTCTGTTGTTGGTCTTTACTCCCTCAAGCTTTAGGTTGTGAAGACTTCTTTTTTGACCCTTCTTATACGGGTCGTCTGGACTATCCTATGTCTGGTTTTTGTTAGGCTATCCTTCTAGGTTAGTTACGCTGCACCTCCTCGGAAAAAAAGTACTGAGGCGATTGGAAGGTTGATGCCGAGATAGTCGTTGCCGCTCGAGCCGAGGCTCACGGCGCCACTCCTTGCAGCTCCATCTCTGGCGCTGGCCCTCCAGCAAAAAGGTTTGCTCCCGCTGGGTCCTAGCGCCTCCGGCGTAGATCCCTTAAGTGTGAATGAGTGGTGGAGACTTCGTCCAAGAAGATCAAGAATTACAGTAGGTATGTAATTTCCATTTCCTGCATCTGAGATTTAACCCAAATTCTGTATAGTAATGCATTACATTTTTTAAACATTGGTTCACCCCGTTTTGGTTTCACCCCTAGCTGCTTAAAATAACCCTGGAGAGAAACATTGTTAGCTTGTTCTGAAAGAAAATCACAATCCGTGATCAATTTAGTTTCAACATTTTCATACAGTATGCTAACCTCTTACGTCCATCAGTCTTTTGTTGCCTCTGTTTTTTCATGCATTGTCTTTCTTTCCTGGATTTCCGGATCTTGGAGCTGTGCTCAAACAAGTCCGAATCAAAATCAGCGAAAGGAAAAGAGTCCTTACCATTTGAGATTTTCTTTGCCTGAGCTCTTGTCACCACAGCTGCTGAAACATCAGGAATTACTCCCTCTTTGATTAACTCAGTAAATCCTGGAAAGTCATTTCAAGTAATCATAGGTAACTTAGGTACTACCCCCTTTTTCATGTGGTGAGACATCCATTAATAGAGTCACTTGGCTGGTGGGATAGTATCAAGTGTTCCTGCGGATGCAGATGACACCAGTACCTGGTTCTTTTGGACATTGTTTTCCCAGCATTTCAGTATGCACTAGGGTCTGTCTGCTTCCCAAATCTATAAGTCCCTTCACAGTCTTATCTCCCACCTTCACATCTGTTAAGTACTTGCCCCAGTTTGCTAAGGACAAAGCTGCTCCAGTGTCACTCTTCTTACTACAGCAGTTTCTTGCAATATGACCCGGCTTATTACAGTTATAACAAATAAGGTCTTTGGGTGCAGATTTGTTACCCCCCACTAGAGTTCTTATCAGACTTGGAGTTTAAATGGGAAAAAGAGTGTCTTGCCATTGCTTGGCTATTACCTCGCTGCTGTGGGATCTATGTGGCCATTTGGTAGTCTTCACTCAAAGAAACAGCCTTTTCTAACTTCATGAAGTCTTGCTGTATTCTGACTACATGCAGTTAGCCCCAGCACTTGAACTGCTCCAGAGAGGAAAGGGTTAACTCTGTGCAGAAGCATAGAACGTTGAGCTCAAGCTCAGTTTCCAAACCTCTGTTTCTGGTACATAACAGTGTAACCGTCAGATTCTTTACTCCGCCTAACTGTGAAGTCGCTCCGGAGATCTCTCCTTCGCGTCGGTTCAGTATAAGTGAAAATCGGTTGGTATTCTCAACCATTTCATCATTTTTTGGTATCAAGTCTCTGTCTACGGTACAGGTAGTGTAAGTAGGTAGTGGATTTGTTGGTTTCAAAATTGTTTTTCTTCGGTTTCCTGTCGGTCCAGTTGGAAACTGAAACAAATCTGTTCTTTCTTTAATTCTTACATTTAATTGTGGTGTCTGGTTCTTATCAATTTCAAAAAACCGAACTTTCTTCATTTTTTTCCACAACCCGTGACACGGTTGGTAACCGATAAGCTGGTGTTACCTGGCTTGAAAGCTGAGAAGGGTAATTTTTTTTGGGAAAAAGGCTGTCTGAGAAACCCAAAAAGAAAACCGGTCCCACTGGGTTTCAACACAGTACTGAATGTGGGGAGGCTTTTGCTAAAGCTGATCCCCACCTCATACATGTGTATTGTCTAGGGTTTCACCACCTCAAAACAGACTGCCAGATGTGCAAAAATGTTCCCAAAGCCACTTTGGAAAAAAGGTTAAGTAGGCTGAAGGAAAAAGAGGCTAAGTAGTCCATTGATCCGGATGGCCAGCCCGATTCAGTCCCGACTGAACCTGAGCAGGTGCCTGCTGACACAGGCAATACCTCCTCGGGCAAAAGGAGAGCCGATTCTGAGGGATCAGTTCTGTTTAAGCGAAAGAAGAAATCAGCTGGTTCGGATCCAATCCAGCAGATCCCAACCGATGAGGATATTGTGAAAGTAACAAGCATTGTTCAGTCACTTTGCCTGGTTCCGTCCGAACTGATACCGTCAGACAGGCGGTCGGTTCGAATGGTTCCAGCCCCATCAGATTATGATCCGGAGGCTTTTTATGATGTTGAGTGGGAGGGAGATGAGTATCCCGATGATGATAATGATTTTGGAAGCCTAGATGAGCCTGTAGAGCCTGACATCTCCCCAGACAGGCCTTCCAATGTCTCCCCTCCCAGACTTTGAGTCCCCTTTCCACTTTTTGTTCTACAAAAAAGTGGCTGAAACTCTTCAGCTTCCAGTTGTGGAAGCTGCTGAACAGGAGGAAGAATCTGACTATGTGGAGATGATGGATGTCCCAGAGTCCAAGAGGCTGTCTATCCCACTACATAAGTCCTTAGGGAAACGGACCCAAAAAATCTTGCAAATGCTCACTTCTATACCTCCTGTGGATAAAAAGATGGACTGGAGGTACAGTATATACTGTCATGTTCTGGTATGGATTTCCTGTATAATCATTGCAGCCATGTTGGGGTAGTGCAGGCTGCAGCCTGTAACAAGGCTAATATTCCCTTGGCTTCACATCCCCAGATAAGGATTCCAGGAAGGTGGATGCCATGCCCCAAAAATATTTGGCATCCTCCTTGGGACTCGGACTTACTGCCTATATGGCCTATACAGCCAGGTACCAGAAGTTCAGGTGGGATACAGTTCTGGAACTGGCTAAGAAGGCTTCCCCTCAGCTAGCCAGGGAGCTGAAGGAGGTGGCTGCTGATGGTATTGAGGCATCCAAGGTGCAATTTCATGCTACTGTGGACTCTAATGATGTAGCATCTAGAGTCATGGCTACACCTGTCTCCTTAAGGAGATTTGCTTGGCTCAGGTGTACTAGCCTTTCACAGGATACCCAGGCTAAGGCCATGGATGTTCCTGTCACTAGTAATTCTCTGTTTGGGGAGCAGAGTCTTACATGAAGAAGATGAATGAGTACAGAACCACCTACAGGAGTGTAGTGGCCAAGGGAAGGAAAGCCACTCTTCAGAAGCAGCAGTCTAGGGCTGGCAGGGGCAGGCCTTTTCATGGGCCTTTTTACCAAGCTCAATCTTCCTTTTCCTTCCAGCAGAAGGGGGTTCTTTAGAGGGAGAGGTAGAAGAGAGATGGGCAGGGCTGCATCCTCTTCTCAGCCTAAGGCTCCTGCAAACAGACACCCTGATGTGTCAGACTGGGTCGCCTCCTTTATCCCAGTAGGGGGCAGACTGGCTTACTACTTCCAGGCCTGGAAGTCTATCCCGTCAGACAAATGGGTCCTGGAAGTAGTAAGCCAGGGACTTGCTCTCCGCTTCAAAAGATTCCCCAGATTGAGAGCCAGGTCTTTTTTACCTGCAACACCCCTGGAAACAATTGCTCTAGAGGCAGAAGTTTATTCCCTACTACTCCAAAAAGTGGTGGAGAAGGTTCCTCCACAGCACAAGGGGAAAGGACTGTATTCAAGATACTTCCTTACCCCAAAAAAGACAGGGGAGTGGTGACCTATCCTAGACCTGAGATATCTGAACAAGCGTATCATAAAACCAAAATTAAAAATGGTGAGACTGGGAATAATTCTTCCCTCTCTGAGGCCAGGAGACTGGATAGTTTCTCTGGACCTCAAGGATGCCTATTTCCATATTCCTGTTAGGTGCTCCCACAGAATGTACCTCAGGTTCGAGTGTTGGCTGTTGCCCTCAGGTCATTATCAGTTCAGAGCCATGTCCTTAGGCCTGACATCTGCCCCAAGAGTGTTCTCAAATGTCTAGCAGTAGTAGTAGCCTTCCTGAGAAGGCAGGGCATCTCAGTCTTTCCATATCTAGACAACTGGCTTATTATAGGCCAGTCTTCAGACCAAGTCAAGTCAGCTCTAGAGGTCACCCAGAATCTTCTAAGTTCTCTAGGATTCCTTCTCAGTCTATCCAAGTCAGTTCTTGAACCAGTACAGCTCCTTACCTTCATAGGAGTAGAGCTGGATACTATTCAGGCAAGAGCCTTCCTCCCATGCTCAAGGATAAAGGCCCTTACAGATCTGGCTTCTTCATTCCGACCTCTGGTGTCTCATCCAGCCAGACATTTTCTTCAACTCCTAGGCCACATGGCAGCTTCCACTGCAGTGGTACAGGGAGACAGGTTCCAGATGAGGAACATTCAGTTCCACTTAAGGTCCTTTTGGTCTCAGAAAAAGGATTCTCTCACCAAACTGATTTCAGTGACTCAGACTCATGTCCAAGCACTCCAGTGGTGATTGGATCAGGACAGGGTGTCCCATTTCTCAGTCAAGCACCCTCTGTGGTCCTGACCACAGATGCCTCTCTCCTGGTGTGGGGAGCCCACCAAGGGACTCTCACTGCACAGGGCACTTGGTCACAGCAGGAGTCTGTCCTTTACATCAGTCTTCTGGAGCTGAGAGCTGTGTATCTAGCCCTTAAGGCATTCTCAGAATCAGTCAAAGGGAAAGTGGTGCAGATCAGGACAGACAACACCACTACAATGTGGTACATAAACAAGCAAGGGGGCACTCGGTCCACGGCCTTGTGCACAGAAGCTCTGAAGGTATGGTCACTGACTTATTCTCTTCAAACTTCTCTAATAGCAGTTCACCTTCTAGGGAAAGACAATGTGCTGGCAGATGCTCTAAGCAGAATATCGCAAGGTCACCACGAATGGTCCCTGAACTCTCATGTCCTTCAGGTAATTTTCAGGAGATGTGGCACTCCACAGATAGACCTCTTTGTGGCCCCAGACAATCGTCAGCTTCCTCTGTTCTGCTGCAGACCTCCAGTCCTGGGGACTGTTCCTCTAGATGCTCTCCTGTTAGACTGGACGAGCAGGTTTCATTATGCTTTCCCTCTTTTTCCACTGATATTGAGAGTCAATCAATCAATCAATATCTTTATTTATCCAGGTGGGCACCATTGAGCAAGTTCATTTACAAGGTGGACCTGCGGTCCTACAGTAATAATGCAGAAAGACAAGTTACAATAGTACAAACAGTAAAAATAGCTGCTATTATAGTAAAAATGCACATTTACAGGTAATATACATTGAACATAGAACTACAAGGAGTCGTGGATAATGAACTTGTGCTGGATCCAAGCCCAAAAACTGTGCATTTTGTAGTGGGAAATGTTAGGGAGAGGGTAGGCATACCAGATAGAAGATATCAAGTGCATGATTTAAGGAGAGCTGGGGAATAGGGGCGCAAGCTAAGAGGACCCAATTGTTAGAGCAGAGTGAGGGATTGGGAGGGCGGAGGACCGTACGAAAGGCGACAAAGTGATTTTTGCCCCAAAACGCGGTGACATATGGAGGAGGAGAAAGCTGCCATTGTACTAAGTGCAAGAGGAGGAATATAGTAGCAGGGGCATAACTGGGAGGGTCCTGGAGGTTGGGGCAGAGGGAGGTGTTGGATGGACGAGGGACCGCATATTTTTTGGGGCGAAAGCCGATAATTATCCCCAAGTGCAGTAGCATGTGTTAGAATCAGGCTGCAGCTGTTCAGAGCATCAAAGAATAAGATATG
Source organism: Neoceratodus forsteri (assembly GCA_016271365.2). Classification (NCBI taxonomy): domain Eukaryota; kingdom Metazoa; phylum Chordata; order Ceratodontiformes; family Ceratodontidae; genus Neoceratodus; species Neoceratodus forsteri. The sequence goes on from CM028134.1 coordinate 839,838,310, forward strand.
GGAGTTCGGCAATAAATCCTGTGGATCTGTTGATGGGCATGCTAGAGACAGAGGCACACATTTCAGCTGGGGGCTGCCGTTTGAGGGAGGGAGGTTAGTTAGCATCTAGTAAAGCAGTTGCAAATTTCCGTAATGCCATCACGGTAAACTCTTTTGAACAAAAGGGTACTTACTGGGGTTTTCAGCTTGGGTATTTGGGGGGTTTTATTCCATATTGATGGGAGTGTGAATCCAAAGGCGGCTCTCCTGACTTGTGTGAGTGCCCTAGGTATACTTAGCAGGAGTTGTGAGCAGCTTCTAAGGGAATAATTCCTGGGCACAATCGATGATGTATTGAGGGAGTTTGTCACTGAGGGCTCCAAGTGTCCAGAGTGCTGCATTAAAGTTGCACCTATAGTGAAGTGAGGTCCAGCCCGTGGCGGCATATAGTGCACAATGATGGGTAGAGAAGGGGAGATAGGTGATGAAGTGTATAGTTCTGTGGTAGAGCATATCCAATTTTCCAAGATAGGAAGCCACACAGCTACTGTATATGAAGTCTGCTTAGTCAATTAAGGACAGGAACGTGGCTTGGACTAGTCATTTCTTTGTGTCTGCTGTAAGAAGTTTTCTTATCCTGTAAAAAAGGCCAAGTCTTTGCCTTAATTTTTTCAGCAAGTCTTCTAGGTGGTCAGTGAAGGAGAGTTTACAGTCGATCCAGACCCCAAGATATCTGAATTTCAGAACATACTCTAAGCACTCTCCCAGCATCGTGGTTATTGGGGGGTGGGAGTCAGTAGCGCTTGTGTAGTTTGCGGGGGAGAATAACATGGCTTTAGTTTTCTTAGCAATTAATGGCAGTTTTTTATTGATTAGTTGGAGTTGCAGGAGGTTGAAATATTTTTGTAGGTCAGTACAAGCTTCTTTTGGTGTGGGACGACTCAGGTACAGCACTGTATTGATCAAGATCAGGTCTCAACCCTGCACAGTTATCCTAGTGGCTCCAGATTGGGCCAAGCAACCATGTTATTCTCTGCTGCTGTCCCTGACAGTCTCAAATTCCCCTATTTTGTATCCCAATTTTCAGTCTTTCAGACTCAAAGCTTGGCTCTTGAAGAGTTAGAGTATGCAGATCTGCATCTTTCTCAAGGTGTAATGGATATCCTTAAGGTTTCCAGAAAATCTTCCACCAGAAAAAAAAATGTGCAATTCTAAATGGAACAGATTTAGTGTTTGGCGTTCCGAGAGAGATACAGCCAGGTTCTGCGAACATTGCCACAGCCCTGGATTATCTGGTTCATTTTAATAGCTTAGGCCTGCTACCCTTAAAGTGCATTTGGCAGCTGTCTCTGCATTTCTTTCTGCAGGGAAGATATCTTCTCTGACATCTCATCCTGTTTTTGGTAAGTTTTTCAAAGGTCTGGTTCACATCAATCCTCCCTTCAGAGAGCCTACTCCTGCTTGGGACTTGAATGTCTGCATTGCACAGCTTATGCAGCCCCCTTTGAACTTTTATCCTCAACTGAGCTTAAGTACTTGACTTGGAAGACTGTCTTCTTGGTAGCTATTACTTCTGCCAGGAAAATCAGTGAATTGATTTATTTATTTGCTTTTGATGAACAGGTAAGTACACTGGGCTATAACCCTGCCCATTTTTAGGCATGACCCGGTAGAGCACATAATACAAATAAACAGACAGTCATAGGTACCATACAATCATTACAAGAAAGCAATAGGCAGGTATACACACAGGGATAAGATTAAGCGATACATACAAATGAAAAACCATACACAGAGCTTAACAGTGCACGTACTGTATAACCATCCACACAGGTATGGGCAAGCAGTATGATAACCATGTAGTGTAATAGGAAGCAGTAGTCAAGGAAGGAAGAGGAGAAGCAGAAAATTGAGCAAAGTTAGATGCAGTCACAAGTATCAAGTGCATGGAGGTGAGAAGAAAGTGCTATTTTGAATTAGGAGTGAGAAACGGAGCACTTAAGGTGGGGAGGCAAAGAGTTCCAAAATTTGGGAGCAAAATGTGAGAAAGCTTGTTCACCCGTTTTAGTGGAGTAGTATGGGACAGAGAGAAGATGAGCATCAGTGGATGTCAGTATACGGGATTGAAGCAAGGGGGAGAACATCGACCCCAGATAGTCAGGATGAGGATATCTAGTTAAGGAGTCAATGAAACATCCCAGAGAGTAGAAACATTGGGCACTAGGTGACAACCAGTCCAAGGCAGAGTAAAGCAAACAGTGGTGTAGACAGGGAAAATCTGCAGATGTTGTTATAGGCAGTGTCCCATTTGCAGAGGACACTGGTGTTAGCATGGGAAAAGAGGGGAAAAGCGTACAGTAGGCTAGGGAGCAGGACCCCTTTAGCAATGGAGATCGTGGCAGCTGGAGTTAAGGAGTGATGTACACGATGTGAAGCACCAATCTTGATATTAGCTAACTTGTAAGCCTCATTTACGTGAGAGGAGAAGTTGAGTACAGGATCAAGCATAACCACCAAGTATTTAAAGGAGTCAGTGGGAGAGACTGTTGACCCATCATGGCCAAGCATGCGAAACTTGGGAGATGAGGCATGGAGTTTCTTAGCAGACCCAAAGAGCATGGCCTGAGTCTTTGGCAAATTGAGTATGAGTGTGCTGGAGTAGAACCATGATTGGAGATGTGAAAATGCAGATGACAGACGATCATTAATGATAGTTGAACCTGACTTCCTTTCCTTCCATAGGGATAAGGTGGTCCTTAGGAAAAATAGAAAGTTTCTTCCTAAAGTGGCTTCAGATTTTCATTTGAATCAATCTTTGTCTCTGCCTGTGGTTTTTCACTGACTGTTCTTCCTCAGGAGAGAGAAGGTTGCACAGTCTGGATGTGAAGAGGGCACTTAGCTATTACATAGAGTATACTAAGGCCCATAGGAATAATTGTACTGTTATTTCTTACTTATGAAGAAGTAGGAAAAGGTAGACCTGCCACTAAAAGATATGTTGCCAGGTGGATTGTTTCCTGTATCCAATTCTGCTATTCAAAGTTGGGGAAAGAGCCTCCTTCAGGCCTGAGGGCTCACTCGACCAGGGGGTACAGCTGCCTCCTTGGCAGCAGCTAGTGATATTCCCTTGGTGGAAATTTGTAAAGCAGCCACCTGGAAAACAGTTCATACATTCACCAAGCATTACTCTCTGGACACCCAGACCAGAAGTGATGCCAGGTTTGGCACAGCAGTACTGCAGAGCTTGTTCCCAAAGTAAGGTTCTGTTATGCCTCCTCCAGGGGGAACTGCTTGGTAGTCTGCATGTAGTCAGAATAGAGCAAGACTTCATGTTGTTTGAAGAAAAAATTACTTACCATAGTAATGCTTCTTCTGATGGGAGTCTTGCTGTATTCTGACCTGCTTCCCCTCTCAGAACCTAGTCTTGTGGGTTGGCAGGTACAGTGTTGCACCCCAGAGATGTACCTTTGTACACTTGCTGGCCAGCTGGGGTTTCTTTGTTTTTTGTTAGTGAAAAATGCAGTATCTAGATATGGTTCTTCTTGGGTTCTTGACTTGTCTTTTTGGACTGAAGCATTTGTTGCCTATGGCCTAAAATTTAAAACAATTTCTATAGCTATTAGTTAGTATAGTGCTCTTAAGAATCTGATGGTTGCACTGATATGCACCAGAGACAGAAGTTTTAAAACCGAGCTTGAGCTCAATGTTCTATGCTTCTGCACAGAGTTAACCCTTTCCTCTCTGGAGCAGTTCAAGTGCTGGGGCTACTGTATGTAGTCAGAATACAGCAGGACTCCGCCGGCCCGTCGGCGCAGCGGTTGGATTTCAGAGCGCGATGCCAGCAACCCGGTTCGGATCGGACCAGGGTCGCTGAGGGAGTCGGCTTGGGGAGAAGGATAGAGTGTCCTAGGGTCTGCTCTCCTTCTCCGGGGGGAGGGTGGGGAAGTGTCCGGAGCATCGATGACCCCTGGTGGAAGCCAGGAGTCATACAGTTACCGGCACTAGCATGTACAGGAGGCGGGGCGGACGAAGGCATCATTGCACAACCCCGCCTCCCCGGAAAAAGATGGAAAATCAGTTAGCTGCCAGCCGCCGTTAATGAAGCTCACCACGGCTTTGATTAGCTCCCCAGGCCAGCCCTCTGACCTAGCCCGAAGACTGCGCGCATGTGGGGGAGTGCAGCCCCATCCGTGGGGCAAGCCACGGTATCGGAGGGCCCAGGCCGAGATTGGGGAGGAAGCCCATGGCCTGTGACCGGGCCGAAATATCAGGCGGCAGGCAGCTTGGGGCAGAAAAAGAATAAATAGAAAAAAAAAAGAATACAGCAGGACTCCATTAGGAGAAACATTACTATGGTAATTTTTTCTTCCCCGTTTTCTGGTCAGTCATCTTTTACTCAAAGCTGTACATCTGTGGATAGGATGTTGATGAACTGCTCCATTGCAAATGTTTTGATGATCTGTGGGAGTGTTTCGTCCTCTGGTTGGAGCCATTTCATAAGGAGTTTTCTGAGTTGAGTGAAGGCTTCTCGAGGATTGTCGACTGAGTTGTACTTCAGAGACTGGAATCTTTGCCTGTAGGTCTTTCCTGAGATGTCATACCTTTTCAGGATCTCTCTTTTCATCAGATCATAGTTTTCTGCCTATGCAGTGTCCATATTGATGTAGACAAGTTGGGTTTTCCCTGTCAGTTAAAGTACCAGTCTGATTTCCCATTTCTGCTTTGGCCACTGGCAGGCTGTGGCAACCCTTTCAAACATTGTCAAGTTTGCTTCTATATCATCAGAGGGACACCACTTTGTAAGTTTAATGTATTTTAAGTTGTTTGTGTCTTATTGCTGTGCTGGATCAGTGCCAGATCCTCCAGCTTTGATAACTTGCAAGATATCCATCCATCGCTGCATCTCTTCTCTGCTGCTCCTGTCACTTCATCTCTTCTTATTTGCTTCTCAAGTTGCATTTCTTCTTTTCTCTGTGCCTCTAAACATTGAATCTCTTCTTCTCTCTGCTGCATCTTCTCTCTTCTCTGTTTGTTGTATAGCTCACCATTTGAAAAAGGCAGTCAGGCTTTCAGGTTCTGTCACTGCCCGTTTTTTTTTTTCCCATCGCTGGTGCTGGCTGTACAGTCTCAGCTTGGACTTCTGTCTCCGCTAGTTTGGCTGCCATTCTTCTGGTAATCACTGCTGGACTTGCTACTGTAGAATCTATACCTTTCTTCTATGCTTCCCTGGTATCAGGTCTAGTACCCATGCACAAAACTCCTGGCTTAGAGTATGCACGGTGCAAATCCTACTTAGGCGGACACCATGTGTTATCAAAGCACAGGACAGGAAGCATATGAAAACCAGGAGCAATTTCAAAGTTTGCAAACAGCGTTTATTTTTCCAATAACAGTAAAATAAAAAAATAAATTTTTTAGTATAACTATTTACAAAGGCAGAACAAACACAGAAAACAAAGGCCTTCATCTGAGGATATCTCTAATTCCAAGTTTTAGTCTTGCTCTCTCTCTCTCTCTCTCTCTCTCTCTTTCTAGTAGAAGCATTGCCTCTCTTTTTACAGGTCTTTGGGAACTTGTTAAGAAAGCCTGCTTCTCACAAAATGATCTTCCCTTGTTAATCTTCACCATTCATTACTGCTGGGTGTAAGCGGAGGCAGTACTTATCGGGAGCTTTTTTTGGAGTCGGTGCTGATGGCACCGCCTACGAGGCCAAAATATCCACCCCAGTTCTGTTTCTTTCGCCATCGAAGTCGCACCTGCTGCACGAGTTTGAGTTGCTGCGTCATTGGGCCTTCTCTGAATTTCAGTCCCATGTTACTGCTTCTGCATCCCAGCTCTGAGTTTCACCTGATGCCATCTGGAAACCAGTAAGCCCATTCCATTTATTGTTATTACTGACGGCGCCAAATCCTTTTCTGTGAATTTGTCACGTTTTCGCATCATGTCTGGTTTGGAGGCTAGGAGAAATTCCAAAGCGGACCGTGGCCGTATGTGTCGGTGCCCTTGTGGCCAGTATTTTCCATGGTGGACTGACATGATGTTTGCCTGCATTACCTGTGTCCCAACCATGATATGGACAGCTGTGATGCATGTTTCTCCATGGATTGCCATGTTGTTGAGATCCACACATTTAAAGTTGGCAGGACCCCGCTGACATTCGGAGGATGGCGTTGCTCTAGGGATGCCATGGTAAGATATCTTGACCCTGCCTCTGGGTCTTCTCCCAGGTCTATATGGCCCAGTGAGGAGGAAATCTTCTCAGATTCCAGCCTTGCTGTTGAGGGGGTTTCTTCTGTGGTGCCGGAGGAGCAGCTTGGTTCCCTGTGGAGCTGGGTTGAGAGCATGGCCACGGCAGTCACCTCCACAGAGGTGCAGGCTCCCCCAGTGTTGCGGCCCATGGCTGCTGGGCCCAGCATTGGCGGACTGTCAGCGTCACTTCAGATCCCGGCACCATTCATGGTGCCGGTAATTGAGGCAGTGTCATGTTCTGCAGTGGTGCAGTTCACAGTGCCATTGGTAAGAGAGGTCCCAGGGTCACTAGTCTGGTGGTATGTGTAGTCTCCTCCTCTTCAAAGATGGATGACTTGCTGGCCGATTCAGACTGGCACCCTGATTCAACTCCAAGGAGCTGGGGAGTCCTTTTGGATGTTGCACCAGGTGGCCCAGTGTTCACCTCCCGGACTCCCCAGAGTCTGTGGTCCCTGCAACCCACCACACCAATGCCAGTGTTGGGGCCGCTGTGGTGGATAGCAGTCTCGAGGGGGCTGGTGTGGTGGTCTCAACCACTGGGGGCCACTGCAGCTACCATTTCTGATGCTGCTATGGCCTCCTTGGTGGGGATGGGGACCCCCTCTTCTGCGGCCTCCCTCGGGAGCCTGCAGGATTGGTGGACCCCTTGGCACTGGGTTCAAGAAAGAGGGCAGCCTCCAGGTCCAAGGTGAGGTGCTGAGGCCTTCCTCCACTACCCTACTGGGAGTGGGGAGGAGCCGAAGCGCTGAGCCCCTCTTCTTTGAGACTTCAGGGACGTCCTTAGTGGGCTGCAGGCGGCACTGGACGCCCTTCTGAAACCGTGCAACCTCAGTCACACCACAGGGGAGATTCTCCCTCCGGGCTCAGCAGAGGATTTGTTTATACATTTGCAGCATTCATTGACTGGCTCCCCCTGGATCCCCCCTGCGTGGGAGGATCTGCTGCCAGTTCTTGGAGTCCTGGCAGAGGCCGGACACTTTCTATGAGGTGCCCTTCCCCCCCCCCAGGCCACGAGAGCCCTACAGGACCTTTAGCCTGGGAGACGTTCAGGGCAACTGCAGTGGCCTTCTCTAGGTATGTTAGAGCTATGGACGAGCAGGTCTTTCACCTGTCTTCCCCCACCACAGGAGGTGTCTGAACATGTGAGCTCCTCGACTTCCTCATCTGAGGAAGAGAATCAGTCTGTCCACCTTTCCTCTGATGCTGATTTCACCGAATATCAGCGGTTCATCTCAAGGTTAGTTCAGGAGCTCCACATCTCCCATGTGGTAGGACACAATACCGAGTGGGTGACATGCTAGTTTCTGAGTGAATTCAGTGCCAACCACCTAGTGGTGCCTTCCTGGCCTATTCCCTTCCAGGAAGCATCTATTTGCACCTGGCAGTCACTAGCCGCCTCGTCCCCAGCGGACTGCAGGAGGAGGTATTGCGCTCCCCAGGAGTCTCTTGGTTCTCTGCCTCACCCACCCTCTGGGCTGATGGGATTAGACACTCCTTCCGGGCTTCTTCACAAGACCTACCACCAGATCTGGATTCTGCTGAACTTGATCAGTGGGGAAGAAGAGTTTTCTCATTAGCTCGTGTGTTACTCTGCATCAGTGCACACCAGGCTCACCACGTTGCCTAAAGCAGGCACCTGTGGTCAATGCTGACACAGGTTTTAGTGTCCTTGCTTGATTCGGAGGAATCTAGGCAAACCATTGCACAGGGTCTGGAGCTTGCAAGGCAGCAAGGCAGCAAGCAAAAGGGCATCATATGATGCCAGTGAGGTGGCCTCCAGACTGGCAGGGACAGCGATCTGCATCAGGCAGACAGCATGGCTTCGCCTGTCTAGATTGTCACCCGTTGCCAAGTGTAGGTTGATTTCTCTGCTTTCCGGGGCACCTGTCTTTTCTTCCGCAGAGCAACGAGGAATTTGCAGGGGCGTCTTCCATCCCCCCCAGCCATGGAAGACATCTCCTCAGCCTGACCAGCCTTAGGCCATGTTGACCTAGAATGGCAGAAAGATCTCTCCCTCCTACGTCTCCCCTGCAGGAGACTGAGGGAATCTGTTACCTCAGGGCAGTACCAGGTCCTCTCTGTGGGGCTTGGTACTCACCCAGCAGTAATGAATGGCGAAGATTGACAAGGGAAGACATGAAAATTACGCACCTACTGTAATTCTTGATCTTTTCTTATATCTTCTTTCATTACTGATTCCCGCCCACCTTCCCTTCTTGGGCCTCAGCTCTTGGGTGCCGTCTCCACCCTGCTTCCCTCCTCCCCCTCTTCAAGGCCAGTTGAGGGCAGAGTCTCCCTGGTACCTCAGGGCCTTCTGTTTCCTTCTCTAAAAAGTCACAGAGCACCCATTCTAGGAGGGTGGCAAGTAGGGTCTTCACCCTGGCCTCGGAAGGAACTCCCTGGGATTCTCAGTGGGGTGCACTGTGGTGACCTCCTTAACTGGCATGATGTCCACCTGTTTTTCATTTTCTTGAAGTGGTGACTGCATCAGTGTAACTCGTGGAAGAACCCGTAGGGATTTTCCTCACCCTTTCTCTTTCTCGTTTCCCCTCTACCTTAGAGGTTATTCTGGACAGAGTCTTCTCCTGTTTAAGGGTCACCCCCCCCCCAACTGAGCCATCCAGTGTTAAACTGTAGAGGGCCATGTTCCAAGACTTTCATCCCAAGTGTGGGTTTAGGGGTGAGAAGGGGGGGCTGGCTCAGCCATGTTTTATATTCTCCAAGACCATTTCAAATTCTCTTGTACTGGACCTCCATCCAGTGGTCCCTGAAGTTGACTGGATCCTTGCACCTGTATCTTTATACCTTTCAGGTTTTTGAGACTAAAATAAGCCAATAGTCTTCCAACTTATCATGGCTGAGGGCCCCCCTTCTTCCCCTACGTATACTATATCTTTCTCTTTCTCTCCTCCTTTCTTCCTTATCCTGTGTTGCTGCCCAAGGGTTGGGGCCCTATGACCTCTTAGGGTAAAAAGTCTGATCCCTCTCTCCTCTGGTCAGCTTCTTCCTTTTTCAGTTTATATCCTTTCCCTTTTCCTATCCCTTGGCTCTCTTGCCTCACGTTGTTTTTTTTTCTATCCCCCTGTGTTTCATCCTTTCCAGCAGAACAGAACTGGGGTGCAGGAGGATTCTGCGTTGCCTAACGGTCAACCCTCGTGCACCACGCAATGCGTCAGCCTCATAGGCAGTGCCATTGGTGCCGACTCCTCCCCAAAAAAACTCAACTCCCATACAGGTGCGCACCTCTGGCTTACACCAATCGATAATGAATTGTGAAGTTACAAGAGATCAAGAATTATGGTAGGTAATGTAATTTTCATTTCTTGTAAGTTTCGATGCAGGTGCAGCAAAACAGTACATGGTGTCCCAGGACTGACCTCTTGTTAACAACTCTGCAAAGGGCTTAAAAACTGCATCTCAGTTTAACCCCTTAAGTTCCAAAAAGCTGTTTTTGCAAATCTGCATCATTTAAATAGTAAAAGTATATACAGTTTTAAACAAAGGGATCCCAGTATCACTTACAGTTTCATACACAGATTCACATGTATTTTTATAATCGCAGATATGCAAGGGGGAAGAGAAGACAGAAACAGCAAGTGAAGGCAGAGAGTTAGTGAGAGGCAGAGAACTGCAAAACCATTGGAGTGATCAGATCTTCCTGACATAAAGTCTCCACCACTCATTCACACTAATGGGAGTACGCCAGAGGTGCTAGGACCCAGCAGGAGCAAGCTTTTTCCAGGAGGGCCAGTGTCTGAGATGGAGCTGCGAGGAACTGGCACCACGAGCCCAGCACATGTGGTAATCACTATCTCGGCGCCGACCCTCCAACCACCTCAGTTCCTTTTTTCCCGCCATTGAGTGCTCTTCAGTGATGACGTCGCTCGCCTGCTGGGAGTCAAACTTCAAACTAGCAGATTAGTTTCCAGTTTGTTTTGTATTTTATCTATGATAAGTACCGATTATATTTTGATAAAATCTTCTTATACAACAGAGAAGTCTTCAGCCCTCCATTGATGGAGTTGACCATGAGTGGGGCAGGTGACAGTAGGGAGACTTCGTATGAAAGCTGTTCAGTCAGCTGGACTGGGTCTGGTCCACCGCCATGCCCAGAGTCTGACAATGGGTGGTCCAATGCTCAGGGAGACGGACGATCTCTCCAAAAGCATAAAAAGAAACAATCCCATTCTTGGCACCGTTTGTTCTCGAGTTCTTCTTTGTCTCTGTCGGAGTCACCAGTTTCTGTCTCTGGTGGCCGACCTCTTCGACACCGGAGCTCCTCTCCACCCATTCGAGGGGCTTCCAATGAGCAGTTTCACCACTGGGCCGCTCTTATGGAGCAGTGGGCTCAGAGGTTGTCCCGATTGCCCGATCCTGCCAGTCCGTCACCGGGGAGTTCGGGCCTGTCGGTTTCGGAGCGGCAGGTGGGGGGGTTAGGACTTCCTAGTCACGAGGCATCTTCTTCAGTGCCATCGACTCTGCGCTCTGGTGTCTATCCCCCTCACACGGCTGCGATGCAGGAGTCTACACTGATGCCCTTATCTCCTGTCATTTTTCATCCTATAACTTCAAATCACAGTTCTCAGACTTCTGTGACATTGCCGTCATCTGTGGTGCTGACTTTTCAAACAACATGAAGTCTTGCTATATTATAGACATTAGCGGTTTGTTCCAGCTCTAGAACTGCCCCGGAGTGAAACGGTTAAAACCATTCCAAAATAGAATTTTGGCACGAGAGCAGCTCTATCTGTGTCATTTCAAACTTGAACTGTCAGATTTTTTACTCCGCCTCAGTGAACAGTCGCTCCGAATTTCTCCTTCTGCTCGGTTCATTTCTCGGTTTAAAAGTGTTTTCTCGGTTGGATTTAACGAGAATAGTTTTATTTAACCGCAAAACCGTTTCGTTCAAGCTTCATCTGTGGTAACTGTAAGTAAATGAAGGTTTTGTCTGTGTGGAACTTGTAAGTTATCGGTTCGGTTTTGAACCGATCAGTGGGTTAAAACTCATTTAAAACTAAAAGTTACTATTTTAAGTCGGTTCCGGTTCTTATCGGTTCTAAAAAAACAGATTTATTCGTTTTTCCAATACCCGTACACGGTTAGGAACCGATAAGGGTGTCTTCCTGGCACTGCCGTTAAAAGGGCAAGTTTTGGTTAGGCTGGCATTATGTCTGAGAAACCAAAAGAAAAACCAGGCCCACTGGTTTCAACACTGTGATGTTTGTGGGAAGTCTTTGCTAAGGCTGACCCACACACCACATGTGTTTATTGTCTGGGGTTTGACCACCTCCAGTCAGACTGCCAGGTATGTGAAATTTCCCTGCAGCCACCCTGGAAAAAGATTGGGCAGGCTCGGGGAAGAGAGGCCAAAAGTCTGCTGACCTGGATGGCCAGCCCGGTTGGTGCCAACCGAACCAGAGGGAGTGCCCTCTGACCAGGGCCAGACTTCCTCGGGCAAAGAAAAGCTGGTTCTGAGGAACCAATTCCAGTAAAGAAAACAAGAAAATCAGCAGGTCTGAGTCCAAAATTCCTTCTCCAACTGCTGCAGAGATAGCAAAAGCCATACAAATTGTCCAGTCACTGTCTCAGGGTCCGTCCAAACCACCACTATCTGGTAAAGGTTGGTTTGTCCGGTCCCAGTGGTTCAGGATTATGATATTGAGGAATTTTATGAACCAGAGGAGGGGGAGGAGGATTATGAACAGTATGAATGTGGCTGGGAAGGTCTGGGTGTGCCCATTGAACTGGACATCTCCCCAGACAGACCTTTAGAATCTCCCCTATGCTGTCTGAGTCCCCATCTCATTTTATGTTTTAAAAAAGTTGCTGAAACCTCCAGCTTCCTTTAGAAGAGGCTGTGGATGAGCAAGAGAGCCTGATTTTGTAGAAATGATGGATATTCCAGAGTCTAGGAGATTGTCTATTCCTTTACATAAGTCTTTTAGGAAACAAACAATTAAAATTTTAAAAGCTCCTAATTCTGTGCCTCCTGTAGATAAAAGATGGACAGAAGGTATACATTGTCAGGCCCTGATACAGAATTCCTTTCTCAGAATGCAGTCATGTTGGGTAGTTCAGGCTGCTGCCTGTGATAAAGCTAATATTCCTTGGCTTCACATCCTCCTGACAAGGATTCCAGGAAGATTGATGCCATGGCAAAAAAAACGTATATGGCAGCCTCTCTGGGACTCAGGCAAGCAAATTATATGGCTTATATAGCTAGGTATCAGAAATCTAGATGGGATACTGTTATGCAATTGGCCAAGCAGGCCCATGGCCAGCTGGCTAGTGAACTAGAACAGGTGGCTGCTGATGGCATTGAAGCCTCTAAGGTTCAGTTTCATGCTGCTGTGGATGTTTCCTCTAGGGTCATGGCCACATCTGTAGCTTTTCATAGGTTGGCCTGGCTCAGGTGTACTAGTTTGTCACAGGATACCCAGACTAAGGCTATGGATTTTCGTGTGGTGGGAAATTCTCTGTTTGGAGAACAGAGAATTACATGAAGAAGATGGATGAATATGGACTACTTACAAGAGTGCCCAGGCTGAGGTGACAAGCCACTCCTCAAAGGCATGTCCCCAGGGGAGGGGTAGGCCTTTCACAGGCCTTTCTAGCAGACTCATGCCTCCTCTGCCTATGCTCAGAGGGGCTTCTTCAGAGGCAGGGGCAGACGAGGGTGGCAGACCTGCTCCCACCCCCAGCCTAAAGCTCCTGCTGAAACAGGCATCCTGATGGGGTGCCCAGGGCCGATTCTCTGTACCAGTGGGGGCAGGCTGGCTTACTTCAGTCAGAATTGGGCTTCTTTAACCTCAGACAAGTGGGTTCTGGAAGTAGTAAGCCAGGGTCTGGTTCTCAGCTTCAAAAGTTTCCAGTTGAGAAGCAGACTTTTTCTACCTGCAAGTGCTTCAGAGACCCTCGCTCTGGAAACAGAGGTCTCATCCTGTTAGCTCTCAGAGCAGTAGAAAGGGTTCTTCCCCGCATCAGGGCAGGGTCTGTATTCAGATACTTCCTTACCCCAAAAAGACAGGAGAATGGCGGCCCATCTTAGATCTCAGATATCTGAACAAGCATCTTTTGAAACCAAAGTTCAAAATGGTAACTCTGGCAATGATTTTACCTTCCCTAAGGCCAGGGGACTGGCTAGCCTCCCTGGACCTCAAGAATGCCTATTTCCATGTCCTAATCAGAAGATCCCATCGGTACCTCAGATTGAACTGCCCTCAGGTCATTACCAGTTCAGAGCAATGCCCTTCGGCCTTACCTCTGCTCCAAGGGTATTCACAGTGTCTAGCAGTGGCAGTGGCCCACTTAAGGAGGCAGAGGATTGCTGTTTTCCCTATCTAGACAACTGGCTCATTGTAGGCCAGTCCCAGAACAGGTAAAACTCACCTGCAGGTCACCCAGCAGCTTCTCACCTCCCTGGGTTTTCTGCTAAACCTACTAAAGTCGGTTCTGGAACCAGTCCAGGTACTCACCTTTATAGGGGCAGAATTGGACACAAAGCTAGCCAGAGCCTTTCTTCCCCAGAAAGGGTAAGGAATTTAGTGGCTCTGGCCTCTTCCTTCACTCTGCAGGTCTCGACCAGCAAGACACTTTCTGCAGCTCCTGGGGCACATGGCTGCATCCACAGCTGTTGTGCAGGGAGCCAGATTTCAGATGAGAGACATTCAGTTTCACTTGAGAACTTTGGTCTCAGAGAAGAGACCCCTTCCAAGTTGGTCCCAGTTACTTAACCTTGATCCTAGCTCTCCAGTGATGGCAGGATCAGAGCAATTTAGAGCGGGGTCCCCTTCATTTCCCTTCTCACGACTTGACTCTCACTACAGATGCTTCCCTTCTGGGTTGGGGAGCCCACATGGGCGACCTTTCCACTCAGGGAGTTTGGTTCCCCAGGAATCTCTGCTCCACATCAATTTGCTGGAACTCAGAGCTGTGTTTTTAGCTCTTCAAGCTTTTTCTGCATCTGTCCAGACAAGGTGATACAAGTCAGAACAGACAACACCACAACAATGTGGTACATCAACAAACAGGGGCACTCGGTCTTCGGCCTTGTGCACCGAGGCATGACGCTGTGGTTCCTGGCCTATTCCCCGAACACTTCCCTCATAACAGTTCATCTTCCAGGGAAGGACAATGTCCTAGTGATGCCCTTAGTAGGATTTCCCAGGTCATCAACAATGGTCCCCTGGATCCTCAAGTGCTGGGATAGTTTTGCCAGGTGGGGCATCCTCAGATAGATCTTTTGCAGCCCCAGACAATCACAAACTTCCTCTGTTCTGTTGCAGGCCTCCAGTGCTTGGCTCAGTTCCCTGGATGCCCTTTTTCTGGATTGGGAGGGAAGTTCCTCTATGCTTCCTCCCTTTCCTCTCCTATTCAAAGTACTAGTCAAAATCAGATCTCAGCCTTGCAGGGTGATTCTGATTGCCCCGGATTGGGCCAGGCAGCCCTGGTACCTCCTTCTGTCTCTGACAGTCCATCTTCCCTGTGCCTCCCCAGGAATCACAATCTGTTGACTTGTGCCCAGGGAAGGGTTTGGTATCTGGATCTCAATCCCTCAACCTCAAGGCCTGGCTCTTGAGGAGTTAGAGTTTGCTGATTTACACCTCTCTCAGGGTGTTCTTGAGATCCCAAAGGCTTCCAGAAAGCCTTCCACTAGGGCTACTTATAGTTCTAAATGGAAAGGTTTTCCATTTGGTGTGCTGGGAAAATATTTCCCAGAATCTGCTGAATTGCCCATTTTGTTAGATTACATGGTACATCTTAATTCCTTGGGTCTCAGACCAGCTACCTTGAGAGTTCATTTGGCAGCTGTGTCGCTTTTCTGTCAACAGGAAAGTCATCCCTCTTTCCTCTCATCCTGTGTTTTCCAAGTTTTAAGGGATTACTCCATACTAATCCTCCTTTCGAGAACCGGCCTGCTTGGGACTTAATGTTTGCATTGCCCAGTTAATGCAACCCTCTTTTGAACCTCTGTCTTCTGCAGAGCTTAAGTACTCTTGGAAAACTGTTTTCTAGTGGCTATCACTTCTGCCAGACGATAAGTGAATTGCAAGCCTTGTCAGTGGAGACTGACTTTATTTCTTTCATCAGGGATAAGGTAGTCCTTAGGACTAATAGGAAGTTTTTGCCTAAGGTGGTTTCAGATTTCCATCTTAATCAATCTATCTCCCTTCCAGTATTTTTCACTGATCACTCCTCTTCGGGTGAGAGGAGGTTGCACAGCCTGGATGTTAAGAGAGCTCTTAGTTATTATATAGAGCGTACCAAAGGTCACAGGTTCGAATCCCTCCAACTTTTCCTTACCTATAGTGAAGTTGGGAAAGGCAAACCTGCCACTAAGAGATCAATAGCCAGGTGGATTGTCTCTTGTATCCAATTTTGTTATCAGAAAGTGGGCAGAGCCCCCCCCCCCCGGTTTGAGGGCTCATTCTCACCAGGGTACAGCTGCATCTCTAGCTGCTGCCAGAGATATCCTTTATTAGAGATTTGCCAGGCTGCTACTTGGAAGCAGTGCACACTTTTACCAAGCATTACTCCCTGGATGTCCAGGCCAGGAGAGATGCTCAGTTTGGCACAGCTGTTCTTCAGAGCCTATTCCCTAAGTAGGTTCTGCCTCCTCCATGGAGGTACTGCTGTATATTCTAATGTCTATAATATAGCAAGACTTCATGTTGTTTGAAGAAAAATTACTCACCTTAGTAATGTTGTTTCTTCTAATGGAGTCTCTATATTATGAACCTCCCCAACCTGCCCCTCTCAGAACCTCTACTTGGTGGGGCAGGGCAACTTAGTGTGGGCACTACTTATGTCCTGTTAGCATTTTGTCCCTTTGGGACTTTGGGGGTGTGTATGTGTGCGTGTGTGTGTTTATTATACTTTTGTTCCATTTTCATATTATTAGAATGGTGTTAGTATTTCTGGTCCCCTGACTTGAGTCTTGGGTGTTGGGACCATCAATGGTTGTTATTATTTAGGTAGCCATTTGGCTAGTGTAGTTAAAGCTTCCACACAGACCTTAGTGAGTTTGGCTCGTAAAGATCTGACAGTTCAAGTTTGAAATGACACAGATAGAGCTGCTCTCGTGCCAAAATTCTATTTTGGAATGGTTTTAACCATTTCACTCCAGGGCAGTTCTAGAGCTGGAACAAACTGCTAATGTCTATAATATAGCAAGACTCCATTAGAAGAAACAACATTACTAAGGTGAGTAATTTTTTCATCTGGCACATGTCTTTTACAGCACCATGAGTGCTGTCAGCACATGCTCTGTCTGTGCCATCCTCGGCGTCGGGGCTGGCAGTAGTACCGCATGCAGTACTGCACTATCCGTTGGTGCCTGTGGCACCGGGGGTGGTGTTTTCACTGGGTGTGGTGTCATGCTCTCTGTCGGCACCATGTGCAACACCACTTTCTATGATGGCTCCCTCTTTGTTCTCGGCGCCATTTTCTTCGGTGCCGGGGATGGGTGTGGTGCCATCTAGCTTCCAGAGGTTTTTGACTCTGATTCTTTCTTCCTCTCTTCTTCCTCCTAGTTTTCACTCTGTTCCTGTCTGTACAGTCTCCCTTGGACTGCCAGGAGATGATTTCGAGCCCGATCCAGATCTTCGACTGGGTGATGATGTTGATGCTGACACTGCCCTGGAGCAGGGATCAATCCTCCTACAGAGCCTGTTATTGAGGACCTTTCCTTTAAGTCTCTGCTCAGGAATTTAGATTCCACTCTTTCTCTCCAGACCACAGAAATCGATCCTGGGAAGCTTCTGCATCTCCAATATCTTCATGTCCTGGAAATCTGTATGGATTTAACCCCTCCGGTACAGCCCTCTTTCGAGACCCTTTCACAGATGGTGTGGAAGAATCCGGCTCTTATTCCTTCTGTGGCCAAGTCCATAGATAGGAAATATGCCCCACCCAAGGATCGCCCCCATCTTGGCCTCACAAGCCTTTGCTGATGCCATAGTGGCCCTGGTAGAGAATGATAAGGCTGTCCTCCCTCAGGAATCTACAGCTTGTCTTATAAACAAAGAATCTCGCAAGATAGACACCTTGGGTAAGAGAGTCTTTGCTGCCTCAACCCTGGGCATGCGCATTGCCAGCTACCAGGGCTATTTTTCTTAATATGAATATGTTCTTTGGCATTCACTCAAAGCAATGGTGGAAGTTCTGCCCAAATCGGAGGTTAACTCGAGCTACTTCAAACCATAACTAGGGGTATTGAGTCCAATAACCAACAGGTTAAAACTGAAATGGATGCCCTCTATACTGCTTCCCAGGTGGCGGTGGCTGGCATCTGCACCCGTCGCCACTCTTGGCTGTGTACCTTGGGCTTCACGAATGACGCCAAACAGCAAGTCATGGCCTTACCTTTCAACGGTGTGTATCTGTTTGGACTTCAGGTGGAGCAAGCACTAGAAGCCACACGGAAGACTAGGTCTGCCATTAAGACAGCCAGACCTGCACCCGCCCCCTCTCGAGGGGGTGGGAACAAGCGTCAGTTTCACAACCGTGAGTCCTTTTGGGGAAAAGGCAGAGGAGGTTTTAACAGAAACCAGAACACTCAGCTGCAAAAGAAAGTGCAGCAGAAGGCACAAGGCCCAAAAGTGCCCAGTGCCACCTTCTGAGTTTCCGGCCCAGGTCCCATCTCAGGTGCCCAAGGGGTACTCCTCGGGAGTGGGAGGACATCTGACTCAGTTCTACAACCAGTGAACATTTATAACATCAGACAAATGGGTCCTCGGGATAATCCTTGAGGGGTACTCTCTCAATCTATCGGAAACTCCTACAGATCATCCTCCCAAATGACAGCCCAGGCTGTCGGCGGCACAGTCAGACCTTCTTGCTTCTGAGATACAAGGCCTTCTGAACAACAGGGCAGTAGAAGTAGTTCCACTGGATCAACTAAACACAGGTTTCTACTCCCGTTACTTTCTGGTCCCAAAGAAAACCAGCGGCATGCGCCCCATTCTGGATCTCAGAAAGTTAAACAAGTTTCTTCACAAGGAAACGTTCAAGATTATATCACTCTGTACCCTGCTACCTTTGATTCATCAGCACAATTGGTTAGCCTCCCTGGACATGCAGGATGCCTACCACAACATTCTCATACTCCCAATGCACCACAAATACCTAAGGTTCGTGGCGTTGGGTCAACACTATCAGTTCAGAGTCCTGCCCTTTGGGCTATCTTTGGCACCTCGAGTTTTTACAAAGTGTTGAGCAATTCTCTTTCCATATCTGGATGACTGGCTTCTAGCAAGCCCCTCCAGGCAAGAGACTCTGGAGGCTGTGGTCATGGCCTCAGACTTCCTCATGTCCATGGGAGTCCTGCTGAACCTCAAGAAGTCACAGTTGCAGCCCTCCCAGAAGTTCCTCTTCATAGGAACTCTTCTGGACACCTCCTGTATGAAAGCTTTTCTTCCAGAGGACAGAAGGAGTGATATCCTACAGATGGCCCGATACATCAGAGAACACGGCTTGGTTCGAGCTATCCCGATGCAATGGATGCCGGGCCTCATGGCATCCTCAGTGTTCACTGTTCCCTTGGCTCATCTTCACATGAGAACCTCTCAGTGGATGCTCAGTACTCAGTGGTCCCCAACCACTCACCCTCAGTCCTTTCTCATCAACTCTGAAGAAGTAACTCACCTGGTGGTCTCAGGAGGACAACCTTCTGGAAGGATATCCCTTCACCGCTCTGGATCATCAGATCTCCATTACCACGGATGCATCCCTAATGGGTTGGGGAGTTCACTGCCGGGATCTCCACACCCAGGGTATGTGGACTCAGGACAAGTCTCAACTTCACATAAACATCCTGGAAATGAGAGCCGTCCTCTGTGCAGTCCAAGCTTTGAAGGACATACTCTGTCACAAGAACATTCTCCTTCAAATGGACAAGGCAGTGATATATTACATCAACAAACAGGGCAGCACACACACTCTTACCCATTATGCATGGAAGCAATGAGAGTGTGGAAATGGTGCCTGGAGCACAAGGCTCTGATTCAGGTGGTTTACCTGCCAGGAGTACAAAACGAGCTGGCAGACCATCTCAGCAGAATGGAGGCGGATCCTCAAGAGTGGTCTCTTGACTCAACCATCATTTAGTCACTCTTCAGAGAGTGGGGAACTCCAGACCTGGACCTTTCTGTGTCCCCACTCAACGCAAAACTGCCTTACTTTTGCTCCAGAAATCCAGGACCTGGCATTTTTTGTCAAGATGCATTCAGGCTGCGGTGGACAGAATGCTTTCTATACGCATTTCCTCTTCTTCCCCTAATTCAGAGGCTACTGCTCAGATTGGAATCTTGGAGGGGGGCAGAATGATTCTCATTGCCCCCTTCTGGCCTTGGCAGATATGGTTCCCGCTACTCAACAGGCTATCAGAAACCTCCCCAAAACCACTTCCCTTTCAGACAAACCTTCTGACCCAGGGTCCTGTGGTCCATACCAGCCTCAAGTCACTTCACCTTCGGCTCCTGAGGAGATAGAGGTGAACAGTTTTAATGTTTCTCGTAGAGTTTCAGATATTCTTTTGGCCGCGCGCAAGTCGGCCACCAGAAAAACCTACACAGCTAAATGGAAGCGTTTCTCTATCTGGTGTGCAAAATCCTCTTGGAATCCTTTTTCCTGCCCACCGAATAAAGTCTTGGAATATCTCTTAGACCTCTCAAACACAGGTCTGCAATACTCCACAGTCAAAGTTCATCTTTGTGCCATTTCGGCATATCGTGAGCCAGTACTTTCCATGTCACTGGCTCAGTTGCCCGTAGTTAAGAGGTTTCTTAAAGATATTCTGCATACTAGACCTCCTATTTATTTATTTTTTGTTGACCAGGTAAGTGCACTAGACAAATCCTGCCTATTTTCAGGCACGACCCGGAGGAGGGGGATACAGATGAATGCCAACTGACCTTGAACCAGATTAAGCTGTTGGTGGTATTTTTTAGTGAATGAGGAAAATTTGGCCAGAACACCTGGGAAATTCCCCTACTCTTTTCGATAAGTGCCATGGGATCTTTAACATCCACCTGAACTACCACCAGTCCAGGCAGATGGGACCTCGGTTTAACGTCTCATCAAAGATGGCACCTCAGAAGTGCAGCATCCCTCTCATGCTGCACTACAGTGTCAGTACTGGAATATTAACCCAAGTGCCAGATGTGGGAACTGAACCCACAGTCCTCTGATCTCCCATCCTCTGAGGTGAGTGTGCTACCTACTGAGCCACTGACACTTAGACATCCAGTTGCAGTCTGGGACATTAACCTTGTGCTAGACATGCTCACTCATAAACCTTTCGAGCCTCTAGCTATTGTACTTGCAAGTTGAAATTCCTCACTTGGAAAACGGCCTTCCTGGTGGCCATTACTTTGGCCCGTTGAGTTTCTGAAATACACGCCCTGGTCACAGACCCCACTGTATACTGTAATTCACAAGGACAAAGTAGTGCTTAGGACTCATCCTAAGTTCCTGCTTAAGGTTGTCTCAGAATTCCTTCTGAATCAACGTTTAGTCTTTCCTACCTACTTTGCGAACTTCCAGAATGAGGGGGAGTGTACCCTTCATTCACTAGATGTAAAGAGAGCACTGTGATTCTATCTAGATAGAACAAAGGAAATTCGCAAGGTTCAACAGATGTTTGTTTCCTTCAGCATGACCCGGCTGGGTCAACTTGTTGCTATCAGGTGCATTTCAGCATGGCTGGTGGCATGACTTCGCCACTGCTATTCTATGGCACAGGTCAAGCTGGAAGGCAGAGTGTGTGCTCACTCTACCAGAGCAGTCGCAACATCTCTGGCAGAAATCCATAATGTGCCCATTGCAGATATTTGCAATGCAGCTACCTGGAGCTCTGTGCATACATTTGTTAAGCACTATGGCTTGGATGTCCATGCCAGATGACATCAGTCATTTGG
This sequence comes from Neoceratodus forsteri, assembly GCA_016271365.2. Classification (NCBI taxonomy): domain Eukaryota; kingdom Metazoa; phylum Chordata; order Ceratodontiformes; family Ceratodontidae; genus Neoceratodus; species Neoceratodus forsteri. Next base: position 839,859,456 of record CM028134.1, read on the forward strand.
CAGGACAATTCTTAACAGACTTCTGTCCTAAGCATGTGAGCTCTTTTATCTCCTGCTGCCCATCTCGGGGGGGGGGGGGGAAGGAATTATTTAGCTCGGTACTCTCCCATTAGTGTGAATGAGTGGTGGAAACTTTATGTCCAGGAAGATATGGAAATGACGTACCTACCGTAATTCCTGATCTTCTTGGACGAAGTGTCCACCAGTCATTCACACGCCCACCCACCATCCCTCGAGCTCACTTCTCTGCTTCTGGTCTTCACTCCCTCAATGACTAAGCTGTGAAGTTTTGTTTTTGACCCTTCTTATACAGATCATTCGGACTATCTTATGTCCGATTTTTAGGTTAGGCCTTTCTAGGTTAGTTACACTGCACCTCCTTGGAAAAAAAGTACTGAGGCCCAGTTTGAAATTCGATGCGAGATAGTCATTACTATGCCTTTTCCAGACTTGCGGTGCCACTTCCTTGCAGCTCCATCTCAGGCGCTGGCCCTCCTGAAAAAGTTTGCTCCTGCTGGGTCCTAGTGCCTCCAGCATACTCCCATTAGAGTGAATGAGTGGTAGAGACTTCGTCCAAGAACATCAAAATTTACGGTAAGTATGTAATTTCCATTTCCTAGGTCTCACAAGAAAATTTGGTTGCACAACCAGACGAGACAGAAAAGGACAGGATAGAACAGACACTTGCATTTAAACTCTTTCTGCCGAACAGGTGAGGCAGGGCCTTATTCAACCACGTCACACTGCCTTTCTGGTGGAAGTCACTTCTGCTCTTAAGGTCTCTGAGATACATGCAGTAGTCACAGACCCTCCGTATACCATCTTTCACAAAGGCAAGATGGTACTCTGTACAGGATCCATAACTGGTTGTCGACAAATTTTTTTGTCAAACGTCCAGACAGCAAAACTGGCAGGTTGACCGCAGTTTGCAGTTAGCTGCTTGTTTTGTAGAAAAACAAGTGTGTTCCAAAGGGGTGCTTTGCCCGCACACCCTCCTTAGGATTCTCCACTCCGAGTCGGAGCTGATTCGGGAGGGGTGGTGCAGGACCCCCGACAGATAGTACCAGGTTCCCTACAGTAACGTGGCACTGTTGTTGCTGTAGGGGACCCCACTGTCGAAATGTCACTGATAGTGCGGCATACCCTCTGTACACACCCTAAGTTCCTACCAAAAGTGGTTTCAGAGTTCCATCTCAACCAGCCTTTGGTACTGCCTAGGGAAGCGCACCCTTCACTCCCTGGATGTTAAAAGAGCCCTGCGATTCTACACTGATAGAACCAAGAACATCTGTCAATCCAAGCAGCTCTTTGTGTCCTTCAGTGCTCGGTCAGGTAGTTTCCATTAAATGTATTTAGGCTGGGATAGTGGCTTGCCTTCACCACTGTTACTCTATGGTGCAGGACAAGTTGGAAGGCCAAGTATGTGCCCATTCTACCATGGCTATTGCTGCATCTTTGGCAGAGATCCACTGTGTTCCCATTGCTGAGATATGCAAAGCAGCTACCTGGAGCTCATTGTATACTTTTGTTAAACACTGTGCTCTGGATGTCTATGCCAGACAGCATGCTTCCTTTGTCAGGATAATCCTAAACAAACTTCTGTCCTGAGTGAGCTCCATCTGCTACCACCCTGCTCAGGGTATTTTGTTTCAGCTTCGTACTCAACCCAGCAGTATGACTAAATGGTGAAGACTTCAGTCCAGGAAGATATGAACATTACGTACTCACCGTAATTCTTGATCTTCATGGACAAGTCTTCACCATTAATTTATATGCCCACCCGCCATCACCCAAGCTCGCTCACTCTGTTCCTGGTCTTCACCGTCCGAGTTCGATATGGTCTGCAAAGACACTATTCTTTGTTGACCCTTCTTACACGGGTCAGAAGGTTTTCTTATGCCCTTGTTAAGTTAGATGTTTCTTTACTTAGTATACCAGTAATAGACCAGGGAGGGGCTGTGGATATGGCCTACCTAGACTTCAGCAAGGCATTTAACACAGTCCCACACAAAAGATTAATAATCAAGTTGTCCAGCCTTGAAGTGGGTCTCAGGGTGGTAGCCTCGGTTGCAAACTGGCTGCACAATAGGACACAGAAGGTAATAGTAAGTGGAACACATTCCGAAGAAAGGGGGGGTCACTAGTGGAGTACCTCAGGGCTCAGTACTGGGTCTAGTCCTCTTTAACATCTTTATAGGTGACATTGCAGAGGGTCTGGAGGGAAAGGTATGCCTCTTTGCAGATGATACAAAGATCTGTAACAGAGTTGATACACAAGGGGGTAGAAAGGATGAGAAGGGACTTGGCAAGGTTGGAGGAATGGTCAGACATATGGCAACTTAGATTCAATGCAAAGAAGTGCAAAGTAATGCACCTGGGAAACAAAAACCCGGGAGAAGAGTACACAATAGCAGGGGAGGTACTAACAACAACAAAAATGGAACGGAACTTGGGGGTAGTCATATCAGATGATCTAAAGGTTGGTAAGCAATGTGAGAAGTCAGTAAGAAGAGGCAGGGGGATACTGGGATGCATAGGAAGGGGCATCACAAGTAGAAAAAGGGAAGTGGTTATCCCTCTGTACAGACAGTTGGTGAGACCCCATCTGGAGTACTGTGTGCAGTTTAGGAGACCTCATCTACGCAAGGACATAGACAGGATGGAAGCAGTCCAGAGGAGGGCAACTAAAATGGTGCAGGGTCTGCATCAGAAACCATATGAAGAGAGACTGAGAGAGCTTAATATGTATACCCATGATGAAAGGAGGGACGGGGGGACATGATAGAAACATTCAGGTGCCTCAAGGGAATCAACAAAGTCCAGGAGGGTAGCATCTTTCAGAAAAAGAGATGTGTAAGAACAAGGGGACACAATTTAAAGATAGAGGGGGGACGGCTCGGGTAATGTGAGGAAATTTTATTTCACGGAGAGAGTGGTGGATGCGTGGAACTGCCTTCCTGGGGAGGTTGTTGGGGCTAAAACAGTGGGGGAATTCAAACATGCATGAGACAGACACAAGGCAATTGCAGTGGGGGGAGTGACAGGAAGTAGGCTGTTGGTTAACTAGAATCTGCAGCTTATCCAGTAGGTAGGGAAATGGGCAGACTGGGTGGGCCAAGTGGTCCTTATCTGCCGTCAAAGTCTATGTTTCTATATGCTGCATCTCCTCGGTAAAAAAAGGTACTGAGGCAGTTACTATACACACCATACGAAGGACTGCAGGAAGTCTTCTCAGCTAGATGTCTCTTTTGGCCCTGGGAAAGAGGATGTACCACTTTCTAACCAGTGCCTTTCCAAATGGTTGACCAACTGTATTACTTTTTTGTTATAGGAAGTACGGTAAGGAACTTCCTGGGGTTGTGTGAGGCCACTCCACCAGAGGGATGGCCACCTCTGTTGCCTGTTTCAGGAATGTGTCAGCCACTGTAATCCGTACTGCATTGTCCACACTTTCACTAAACACTACAGTCTGGACATCTTCTAGCCACCCAGACTGTTTTTCTGTCTTTAACTGCTTGGGACTCATTCTTCAGGTGTGGCCTGATGCAAGAGATATCCTCTGAGAATAGTACAGTTACATAAGAACTTACTTTAACAGTAGATCCTCGAGAGAATCTCTTGTATCAGGCCATGCTGTCCCTCCCCCTGTCCCCCTTGGCCTTAGGGTTTCTGTGTTTCTCTCTCTCTCTCTCTCTCTCTCTCCAGGACAGTTAACACCTTCTGTTTCACCTTTTGTAGGGCAGGAACCTCTGGCTCCCCTCAGTTCCCCGGCTGGAGATCCTCTGTCAGGTGTCTCCGACTAGAAGAGAACTGAGGGGGCACGGGGCCACCCATGCTTATATGGTAGAGACATCATCAGCGAATGACATTGTTGTAGGCGGCTTGTTGTAGACTGTTAGCTAGAAAAGTTTCTGTGTGATCCTGGCGCCTGGCAGCTATAGGTCCTCATGTGTGGCCTGATGCAAGAGATTTTCTTGAGGATCTACTTTTACGGTAAATTCTTGTGCATCTGTACTGTCTTCTTCGGGGATAGCTCTATCATCAGGTCACACCTAAGGAACTTCACCATCAGGCACTAGGATCCTATGGAAGCTTTTCTGCAGCAGTCTACTAGCAGCCACCTATGCCGTCACCCTATAAAAGTGTGGGTTGCCCCGCTCTCTCCTCAGTTCTTTCCTGCGATCGACCATTTACGCACAGACTCCATGGAAGCTTCGTTGCTCAATTAGGCTGTTGTTTTTTTCTACTTACCTTTTAAATTGTTTGTCATTGAATCACTGTTATTTAAAAATGATTCCTTTCTCCCTTGTATGTCGAGAACCACTCCTTCATCAGCTCTTTTCTGTCGCTGCAGAAAGAAGATTTCTTCCACTGACAAGCACCAGCTCTGCTTCTGCTGTCTTGAGCCTAGCCATAATGTCCTCGTCTGTGAATCCTGCCAGAAATTCAAGCTCATTTCCTGGCACCGGTGAAATAAAGCCCTGCAAAAGTTCCTAATGGAGCAACAGGCATCCAGTGGAGCACAGGGGTCTTCTGCGGTGTCCCCCCCCCCCCCCAGTCACAGGTATCCTTCATGGGCTTGTAGGACACCAAGGCCTGGGACAAATCCTCTGGGAAGCAGTCTTGATGGCATAAGGAACAGCCCAAGGACCTATCCCCCTGTTGGCAGTCCCGCTCCCTGCTGGACTCTTCCTCCTCTTCTCCTGGGACTGCTCCATCATCCACTTTGGCACCTCACCCCCGTGCAGGCCTCTGCTTCCTTCAGGTGCCCCATTGTGGTTTCCTCTTCTGTTCATCAGAGGGCTGGAGAAGGGTCATTAGTCCCTGCCCCCTGTCAAGATCTCTCGAGCTTCGAGGTCTGTCGGTGCCGAGCCTACCTGCTACCCCTTCTGTTAGCAGTTTGTCATCGGACCAGGACCTGTGCCCCCTCCATCAACGCCTGTGTAGACAACAGTTACCTTCCCTGTCTTTGACTTTAACACTGTTCTGACCTCCATTACCTCCTGTCTTATCCAACAGTTAGCATTGCCGCCTTGGTCATTGTCACCTGCACCATCTGCTGTTTTGGCAGCAGAGGCCTGCACACCCTGCACCCTCCAGAGGATCGGGTGGGGTTCATAGGTCCCTGCTCGGGAGCAGTCTGATGTAGAAGAGGAGTATCATCCTGATCTCTTCCTCCCTGAGGAAGAGGAGGAGGAGGAGGAGGAAGACGATGTGGAAACCTCTGATATGTCCACTATCTTCTCTGGGAGTGAGGAGTCTATCAAGCACACTCCCAGATCCCCTCCTGAGGATCCCTCCTTTTTCAATGTTATGAAACAGCTCTCCTCCACCATGGGGCTCCACACTGAGGAGGAGAATGAAACTAGGAGGAATATGATGGACTTCTTGGCGATCCCTGAGTCTCCACCTAAGATTATTCCTCCTCTGCTGCCCGGTATTGAATGATGCAGCCATGGCCACCTGGCGCAGACCCAGCCATGCATAGGAAGGCTGACAAACTTTATCAGGTTCCTCAAGGGTTGCCCTTATATGTGGTCCAGCCTGAGACTGACTATGTGGTCATTAAAACTGCTTATGACAGGACTAAGGCTGCTAAGCACCTTAGCTTCCTGCCCCCGACCGGGAGTCCAGAAGGTTTGATCTCTGTGGCAAAAGGACCTTTGCCTCTGCCACCCTTGGCCTTTGGTTTGCCAGTTATTTGGCTCACCTTATTAAGTACCAAAATACCCAAATACCCTGTGGAGGAATGGCAAAGTGACTACTCAGAGCGAGACCCTTTCTGAAGGCTCTCCCAAGCAGGAGCTTCTCAAGGTACTTCAGGCCTTGGAGGATGTTAGCAAGAACCTCCTCAGCCATTTATAGTAGACACTACAGCCCAGGCAGCTGCCTCTGGAATTTGCCTTAGAAGGCACTCCTGGCTGTGGGTCTCCGGCTTTGCCAATGATGCCCAACAAAATATGTTAAAATACCCTTTTGTGGGTCACAAACTTTTGGCCCAGATGTGCAGGATATTATCAATGAGCTTCAGGCTTCTGGTAGGGACATTCAGTCTATCCACTCCTTGTATCATACTCAGCCTAGGAGTATGCCATGGCCCTCCTTTCAGAAGGGCTCCTACAAGCTGGGTCCCGGAGGCAAGCTTCAGGGTAAACACAGAGCCGGCTCGGCCTTGCCTGCTTCCTCTTCCTCTGCCAGCCACTCGATCAAGCAATCCAGAGGTGGGAGTGCGGCCCCTGCTTCCAGTTCAGCCTCTGCCTGACCCCTTACCGGACCCCTCTCCTCCTCCTTCCTCAAGTCAGGAGGTGGTGGTCAGAAGCCAGTTCTCCCTTCATTTGACCCAATGGAGAACCATCTTAACAGATGCTTGGATCCTACAGATAATCAAACAGGGCCATGCTCTTGAGCTTCTAAAGCAGCCCCTAGATGTTCCCCCAGTCCCTCTTGTTTACCCTGCAGATCACACAGAGGTGCTCAGGGAGGAGGTCCTCACCTTGCTGCACAAACGGGCCATAGCACTAGTTCCCTGGTGGCAAAGGAACAGGGGGTTCTACTCCAGGTTCTTTCTGGTTCTCAAAAGAACAGGGGACTCGAGGCCCATTCTAGATCTCAAGGAACGGAACCTGTTCATCCAGTACAAAAAGTTCTGGATGGTCACTCCACATGGTCTTCTGCTTCTTAAGCAGGGGGACTGGATATGCTCCTTCAATATACAGGACGCCTACCTGTACATCATGGTTTGCCCCCCCTCACAGGAGGTACCTGCGGTTCATCTTCTAGGAGGAGCATTACCAGTTCAGGGTGTTGCCCTTTGGCTTATACTCTGCATCACGGGTCTTTGGCAAGTGTTTTTATGTGTTTCCTTACCTGTGTAATGGTGTGGGAAATACAGATGGACACAAACACAAGATTTTGGGTGCAACCCACTTTTTTTCTAAGCGGGATTTTTTTTTGTAATCATAAACAACAACAGCTTTTGCACCATGTAAAGTAAAAATAAAACAAAACAATTCAAAAGAAAATACTTTTCACAATTTTCTCCTTAGTGCAGCACAGGCCTCTCCTAGTCCTTCACCTACACTCAGTCAGAGGACACTGACCCTATCTATCATCTGTTTGCTCAGGCAGTACTATTTATACTCGCCCACCTGGGTCAGGTGACCAAGCATCATCATGGCCCTTCATTTAATTAAATAACAGGCTAAAAGGACTTGGTTACCTTTCTATAATGAGAAGCAGCTTTAGATAATAAAAGGGACTTTCCCAGAAGGATTTTCCCCTTTTTGAAGGTGGAAAACTTTCTACTGGGACTTGAGTGACACTACAGACAGCTTACTATAAAAAGGGAATGCTGTTCCCCTATACATGATATTTCATTCTTTCCCCTGGTTCAGGTAAGGACAGACTTAATTTATTCCTTCTCTGTCAAGAAGTACATTTGTTTAAAGTATATTGTGTTGCCAGAAGGTTTGTGTTTATTTTACCTCCCTTTTTTTTTTTTTTTAATATCATGGCTGCTGTTTCTGCGCCTCCCCACGACAGCCCCTTTCTGCTGACCCCCAGCTCCGTCCCCTGGAATTACCGGGGCTTACCTTTTGCCCAGCCTGGGAGCGGTGCCTGCGGGGAGTTGGGCGTCATCCTGCTGCCGGGGATTTTTCTCCTTTGCGCCCGTGCACAGTGCAATGGGTGCAGCAGCTGACTCCACCTCTGCGGAGGCAACCAAGCACCCTGGGCGCGGGTGAGCCCCCCTAGCTGTGCCGTTCACACCACAGACCCCCCACCCTGAGGAAGGAGAGCTGTGATGCTCAATCTTTGCCAGCCCCTGAGCCTGTTCCCGAACCCAGGTCGCTGGCATGGCGTGAGGTGTGACGTCCAGTGCTTCAACACTCAGCGCCACTGGGCCAACTTATTTTACCCCCTTTCAGTATTCTAGCCTGTAGATTTTCACTAGCTATATTTATGCCAGGGTTATTGGTATGCTAGAGTTTACCATGCTGTAATCTTTATTATGCAGTACGGTATCCCTTAGCCCTTCGTATTTATCATAGGGTATCAAGAAAACCCTTTATCCTACATCTCCTGCTTGTGTAGCACAAAGCTAGCTGTGTGTTTCAGGGCATTTTCTCCTAATTTGGGGCAAGACAATGTACTTTTGGCTGAAATGTCAAGTCAACGGCTGAAATGTCAAGCCATTAGCTGACGCTGTCACTGTCACTTTCCTCCGCGTGTGCTTCTACACGTTGCTGTATAGGTCTCTCTGTCTTAGAGAGCATGCCTAATACTTGCTTTGCACCCTTTTTGTTTATCTCTGGTGTAGCTAAGTAAAGTGCTTTGCTAAGTAAAGGGTGAATCGCTGCTTCTTACAGTTAGGCTCTGGAACCTAATATGGCATAACTACAACAGGGTTCCTTCTAATTTCTACCTATGCAACTACAGTTTAACAGCAGTATAATGCACCCAGTAGATAAACTGCAGCATTCAGTACGGGTATTAACATTTCCATTGCGGCAACAGGGTTACAGAAAATAAAAGAGAAAGGGATTTGCCGCTTTGCAATAAATACTAATGTACAGGCTACTCATGTAGGTCTTTCTCTGCCTAGACACTAAATAGCCACTGTATCCCTTTTTGATTAGGGTGCTTTACTGTATACAATACATATCTTTCATTTTAGCTAAAATAGCCAGCCATTCTATAAAGCTGTAGCTGTAACGATTCTATTTTATTGTCCCATTCTGTCTGGGACCTCGAGGTCACTGGAAGTTGACCTCCATACATACGGACCCATGGAAGAAAGAAAAAAGAAAGTTTAAGAGAAGACAGAGGGTTGTCTGAAGGTGGCCTGCCTCCAGATGGAAAGAAAGGGATAGCTTTATTAGATAAGAATATAGAGAGATTGTAACCTGATATACTCAAGGGGTCCTACTACAGTGGCAGGGATGCACCCTGTCACAACCTGGACGACTGGTTGCTGAAGGCCCAGCTCAGGGAGCTCTTGTTGACTCTAGAGCGCATCCTGCAGTTGTTCCATTTCATGGGCATCACTGTCGACTGGCTTAAGTCAGTACTGACCCCTTCTCAGAGGTTACAATACATAGGGGCAGTCCTGGACTCTACTCAGGGCAAGGCCTTCCTTCCTCAAGACAGGGTGAACTGCCTTATTGCCCAGGCCCAAGAGGTGACCCAAAGACTGCATGTCCCAGCCAGAACATTCCTCAGGCTACTAGATATCATGGCCACAGCCATTGTGACTGTCTCCTTGGCCAGGTTGCACATGAGTATTCCACAGTGGACCCTCAGGGTTCAATGGGATCAGCGCTCAGATGATTTCAATCAGATGTCCTTGTCTCCTCTCCAGTACACAAAGTGCTTCACTGGTGGATGGACCTGGCCAATCTCCTGAAGGGAGTCCCCTTTCTTATCCCCACTCCTCATCAGATCCTCACCATGGATGCTTTGGGTCAGAGGTGGGGAGCCCATCTTGGCTCTGATCAGATCCAGAGTCTCTGGTCCCTCTGAGAGACTCACCTCCACATACACATATTAGAGATAAGGGCAGATATTCCCTGTGTCAGTCTTCACCATTAATCACTGGTGGGTACCAGCCAGAGGCACAGGACCCCATGGGAAGCTTTGCTTGTAAAAGCTTTACTGCTCCAAGAGGGAGGGACGGCGACAGCCTCGAGGCTGATGCACTGCGTGGCAGTCTCAAATTGGTCTGTAACTGATGCCTTCCCTTCTACTCCCTCAGTTCTGCTCTTCCTGCCATTAAGGTAGCAGGTGCTCATGGGACAGAGTTCTTTTCAACTGCGTCACTCTGAAAACTGCAGTTTTTCTCCGTTCTGCTTGTCTTTACCGATCTTATCTGTGTCAGTCTTCACCATTCATCACTAGTGGGGTATAGCACCAGAGCTAGGACCCCGCGGGAAACTTTTTTTTTTCTCATATGGGTGGAGTCGATGCAGGGCCGGCACCACCCTCGAGGCCGATGTTCTACGTGGAGCTACAGGTTAGCCGTTATCTGTCGTCGACTCCACCCCAGCCCCAGTTCTTCTTCTCCCGCCGTCAAGTGAAGACCTCGTGTGGGGACTCTGCTAGCAAGACTGCGTTTGCGGCCTAGTTCGTCGGCCGTGTGTGTGTGTGTGTGTGCCTCAGTTCTGTTCACCCTGCTTGACGTCACTTCTGCCGGTAAGATCGCTTCATTACTTTTAAGCGGCGTCGAGTACTGTTTTTGTTATTGTTTGCCATATAGTCATGTCTTGTCAAGGGGGACAAGAAACCATCGAAAGCGGGGCGGCCTCCTATGCGTCGGTGCCCCTGTGGCCGCCTTTATTCCGTGATGGACCAGAATGACCGCTGCCTCTCCTGCCTTGGCCCGACCCATAATATGGACAACTGCGATGCCTGCTTCTCCATGGACCGTCGAGTTGTTGAAATCCACGCGTTTAAAGTCGGACGTGTGCCGCTGACTTTTGGGGGACGGGTTTGCAGTCGACAGGCCAAGGAGAGGCACTTCAACTTCTGAGGACAGGGGCCGTCCTTCTGGATTCACATGGTACCTGTCACCTGATGGGATTTCGTCCCATGGGCACAGCTCTGACCATTCCGATCTGGTTGAACGGCTCTTAGTTGCTGGGTCTTTCGGATCTCCCTCCTCGCGAGGAGTTTCCTCTAGGCCCTCCTGCCCTAACAGAGGCTGTTCTCCTGCTGCTAGGAACTTGTCCCCCATGCCTCTGTCTCCATCCCCAGCTATCCCAGGTGTTCCTGGTCCTAGGGGTCCTCTCACCTGGGAGCAGTTCAGAGGTTTGGCTGCGCATTTCCCTGCCTATCTCCATGCCCTGGACCAGCAGGTGTTCCATCATGCTTCTGTGTAGCCAGACCCTGAACCTCAGAGCTCGCCTGCATCTTCTTCCTCCTCCTCAGAGGGAGAGGAGTTATCTGTCCACATCTCCCCAGCATCTGACCTGTCTTCATATCAGCACTTCCTCGCGAGGATGTTGTACGAGCTCCACCTTACTCCAGTCCCTGTTAGCAATCCAGAGCATGTGACGCATGCCTTCTTAGGTGAGTACAATGTGGCCAACCTGGTGGTTCCTGTCTAGCCTGTTCCTTTCCAGGAAGCATCACATCGGCTTTGGCTATGTTCTTTCTCAACTGTTTCAGCCCCAAGGGACCTACGCCAGCGGTATTGCGCTCTCCCTGGATCGCCAGGTTCTCTGCCTCATCCCTCTTTTGGCTTGACCTCCCTAGACACCCCCTCTGGGCCTCGTGCCCCTTACTGTGACCGACCCCCAGACTCGGACTCTGCGGACTTCGATTTTTGGGGGAGAAGTGTTTTGTATTTGGCATGGATCCTCCTTTCTGTTGCTTCACATCAGGCCCACTTTGCAGCCTATGATAGGTTCTTGTGGTCCAGGCTAGGACAGCTCCTGGCCTCAGTGCCTGATACGGAGGAAACCAGGCAGCCATTGCCCTCTCTGCTCAGGATCTGGAGCTAGCAAGGCACCAAGCAAGGGCATCTTATGATGCCAATCAGGTGGCATCCAGAACGATATGGACAGTGATCTGCATTAGGCGGACGGCATGGCTTCGCTTATGCCGGTTGTCACCCCTGGACCAGCGTAGGGTGATCTTCTCCGCATACCGGAGAACCCACCTCTTCTCACACAGGGTGAGATGGTGACTTCCGGGGCACCTTCCCTTCCCCACTGGGGGCTACCCATCTCACCCGGACCAGTCTCAGGCCTCCCCAGGAAACATAGAAACATAGAATTTTACGGCAGATAAGGACCGCTTGGCCCGCCCAGTCTGCCCAGTTCCCTACCTACTGGATAAGCTGCAGATCCGAGTTAACCAGCAGCCTACTTCTTCCTACCCCACCCTAGAATTGCCTTATGACTGTCCCATGCATGCTAGATTCCACCACTGATTTTGACTCCACAACCTCCTCCGGAAGGCGTTCCATGCATCCACACCCTCTCTGTGAAAAATACTTCCTTAAATTACCTCTGGGCTGCCCCCCTCTATCTTCAAATTGTGCCTCTTGTTCTTGCACACCTCTTTTTGAAAGATGCTACCCTCTTGGACTTTGTTGATTCCTTGAGGTACTTGAGCGTTTCTATCATGTCCCCTCTCCCTCCTTTCCTCGAGGCTATACATATTAAGCTCCTTTCATCTCTCTTCATATGTCTTCGGTGCAGACCCTGCACCATTTAGTGCCCTCCTCTGACAGCTTCCATCCTGTCTATGTCTTTGCGGAGATTGGGTCTCCAGAACTGCACGAGTACTCCAGATGGGGTCTCACCAGCTGTCTGTACAGAGGGATAATAACTTCCTGTTTTCTACTGGTGATGCCTCTCCCTATGCATCCCAGTATCCCCCAACCCTCCTTGCTGCCCTCTCACATTGCTTGCCCACCTTTAGGTCATCTGATATGACTGCCCCAGGTCCCTTTCCATTTCGTTGTTGTAGTATCTCACCCCAATTGTGTACTCTTCCCTGGGTTTGTTTCCCAGGTGCATTACCTTACTTCTTAGCATTGAATCTAAGCTACCATACATTTGACCATTCCTCTAACCTTCTTAAGTCCTTCTCATCCTTTCCACCCCACCCTGTGCATCAACTCTGTTGCAGATCTTTGTGTCATCTGCAAAGAGACATACTTTCCTTCAGTCCCTCTGCAATGTCGCACATAAAGACATGGAAGAGGACCGATCTAATACTGAAAACTGCAGTGCCCCACTAGTAACCTCCTTTCTTCTGAGTGGACTCCATTTACTATTACTCTCTGTGTCCTATTCTCCAGCCAATTCTTTACCCAGGCTGTCATCTTGGGACCCACTCCCAGGCTGGCTAACTTGTATATTAATCTTTTGTGTGGGACTGTGTCAAATGCTTTGCTAAAGTCTAGGTAGGCCATGTCCACAGCCCTCCCTGATCTACTACTTTGGTCCCCAGTCAAAAATCTATCAGATTCGTCTGGCATGACCTTCCCGCTGTGAATCCATGCTGCCTAGGGTCCTGTGCCCCTCTGGCCTCTAGATACTCAACAATTATTTCCTTCAGAAGTGATTCCATCATTTTCCCTATCACTGAGGTTAAACTAACAGGTCTGTGTTTACTGCTTCTGCCTTGCTCCCACTTTTGTGAAGGGAATCACATCTGCCCTCCTCCAGTCCTCAGGTACCACCCATCCTCCCATGATTTGTTAAAAGGGTAGTCAGTGGTGTCACTAGTTCTACCCTTAGTTCTTTTAGAATTCTGGGATGAATCCCATCAGGCCCCATTGCTTTGTCCACCTTCAGTTTTAAGAGTTCTTTCAGACCCTTTCTTCTGTAAATGGGCTGGTATCAACTTCTGTATCCAGAGTGTTTCTACTGTTTGTTTTATGTACCTCCCCCTCTCCATTTGTAAATACTGAGCAAAAATATTTGTTTTGTATCTCTGCCTTTTCACAGTCTCCCTCTGCCCACCCTCCCTCCCTTTATTAAGCCTCACTATCCCTCCCTTGGTCTTCCTTCGCTCCTTGATGTACCTATAAAAGGTTTTATCCCCCTTCTTAACTGAGTTGGCTATCTTTTCCTCGGTTTGGGCCTTTGCTGTTCTGACTGCCTTCTCAGCCTCCTTTTGCTTTAACTGATACAGTTCTCTGTCCTGTTCCTTCTGCGATTCCTTGTACTTCCTGAATGCTTTCTTTTTCTCTTGAACCTTCACTGCCACTTCCTTTGAGAACCATAGTGGTTTCTTACATCGTTTGTTTTGTTTATTTGCTTCACACAAAGTCTCGTTACCTCTGTGATGGCAGTTTTTATTATTCCCCATTGTTCTTCCACCCCTCCTTCCTGCCCATTTGCTAGTGCATTCCTTAGGCACTCAACCATTTTGGCAAAGTCAGCCCTCCTAAAGTCCAGTACTTTTGTCTTTGTATGGCTTGACTCTATTGCTGTGTTTATTGTGAAAAATACTGTTCGATGGTCGCTAGTTCCCAGATGGCTACCCACTTCTACATCTGTGATCCTCTCTCCATCTCCATTTGAGAGAATCAAGTCTAATATTGCCCTCTCAAGTGGGCTCAGTACTAATTGTCTAAGGCATGCCCCTGTAGAGCATCTAGAATAACTCCACTCTTCAGTGGCAGCTGCAACTGCACTCCGTTAACATCTGGCTATTCAGATCACCCATCAGCAATATCTCCTCTTTATCTGCCATTCTAAGTATACTTTCTATCATTTCCTTGTCCATTTCCTCCCTGAGAAGAGTCTGTGCTCTAACCCCTGTCGGATTGTGGTGCCATTGCCTGTCTCCAAATTTACCCACAGTGCTTCTTCTCCTCCCTGTTTACCCTTTTGTTCTGTTGCTTTTATTCCTTCCCTTATGTAAGAGCTACTCCTCCTCCTCTTTGCCCTCCCTGTCCCTCCTGTAGATAGTGTATCCTGGTATGTTTCGTCCCAGTCATGGTTTATGTGTACCATGTTTCTGTGACTGCCCACGATATCCAGATGTTCCTCCTCCATCAAGGCCACTAATTCAGAAGCTTGTTCCCAGACTACGGGCATTGGTACTCATTGCTCTCCATTTTTGATGGCTTTACCTTCTGTTGCAGCATCCCCACTGACCGTTCTACCTCGGTCTTTTTCTCATTTAGTACCCTGTTTTGTAGGGAGAGGCTGGGATTTTCCTGCTGCTTGTCAGTGCCTCCCCCTTTGACTAGTTTGAAAGCTTGCCAATGAAGTATTTAAACCGATTGCTCAAGACTTGTTCCCTTCCTGGACAGATGCAGACCATCCTGCCAGTATAGGCTGGTGTCCCTCCAGGTGGAATCCCAGTCCCCAATGAAGCCAAACCCCTGTGCTCCACACCATTTTTTCAACCATTCATTAAACTGCATGGTGCTAACTACCCTCACCTCCCCCATGCCTTTGACGGGTAGCACCTCTGAGAAGGATACTGTGTATGCTACTTGTCTTAGGCCCCTCCCCAACTCTGCAGTGTCCTCCTGCACTGCTCTAATCTCATGATGAGCCAAGTCATTTGTCCCTAGGTGGACAATTACGTCCAACTCAGACTCCCTTGCAACTGTTCACCGTGATCCTGAGGATCGCTTCCTGTCCCTCAAGCCATGGCACCAGGCAGGCACCTTACTTCAGTTTTCCCAGCTCCCCCAGTTCTATACCCTAATAATTGGTCCCCACCAGGGCTGCTTCCTTTCCCTGTGGTGTCCTCGTCTCACCCACTGGAGGCTAAGGGACCTAGTCCCTTGGGGTAGTTTAGGGCCCCCTTTGGGGGCTCAGTACTCACCCACTAGTGATGAATGGTGAAGACTGACACAGATAAGATATGAAAATTACCTACCTACTGTAATTGTTGATCTTTCTGTGTATCTTCACCATTCATCACTAAATCCCGCCCTCCTTCCCCCTGGGGCCTCGGTCTCTGAGCTCCCTCCTCCCCCCTGTGTGTCTCTCTGTTGTTTTTCTCCTTGCTCTCCTCTCCCTCATGGTTAGGAGGAAGAGGACCCTGGAGACACACAGGGAGGACTTTTCTCATGTAGGGGGTATTATTGGTGTACAGGAGGGCTTCTCCTGTCTTTAGTCTTCTCCCTCACTTCTGGAGTCAGCTGAGGATTGAGCCCCGTTTTTCTTTATGAACTCAAAACTTTTGGGTTCATTTCCTTAAGATTGGATCCATAATGCCCTCCTGACAGTTTAAGTTTTTCCCCTGTTTTGGGAGGGCGTGAGAATGCAGACACCCCCATCCTGACCACCCTCTTAAGGTTGTCCCTCCCGGGCAAATGCTGCTTAATAGTTCAGGCTTTGCCTCCCAGCAGCTATTAACCTTGGTAGTCCAGATTATGATCTATTGTTATTGTCAAAATCCTAGGATGCAGGATCGTCTCTAGGGGTGTGGTCCTCTTTTCCCCCGTCCCTCTCTTATCCCTCCCTTTCTTTCTCCTCCTTCCAGAGATTGGGGCCCTTTCCCCAATTTCCCATGTCTGGTTTCTGTCTTCTCTGTCATTTATTTCTCCTTTTAGTTTATATATCCTTTCCTTTTATCTATCCCTTGGGCTCCCTTGCCCCACCCCACCTCCCTTTCCTTACCCTCTCCGGCATCTCAGAACTGAGGCTGGGGCAGAGTCGATGACAGATAATGACCAACCCACGAGCGGCATGTAGAACGTCAGCCTCGTGGGCAGTGCCGCCCCTTTCGACTCCACCCATAGAAAAAAAATCTCCCACGGGGTCCTAGCTCCGGCACTATACTCCACTAGTGATGAATGGTGAAGATACACAGAAAGATCAACAGTTACGGTGGGTATGTAATTTTCATTTTCTCGACATTGGTCAGTTTGGCATCATGCTTTTCCTATTTATAATTTTTTGTTGTTCATGGGCGAGTCACGTCGGGTTCAGGGTGTAAGTCCTCGAAGGCAGAGACCTTCCCTATGTGTTGGTGCCCCTGCGGAGGTTGTTTTACTGTTACAGACCCGCATGATCGTTGCTTCAGCTGCCTGTGGCCGGATTACTACATGAATAGATGTTATGCCTTCATCAGCATGGAATTCTGCACTTTGTAACTGTGCACGGCAAGGCTGGGATGCAGACCCCCTACCTTTGGAGGCAAGCAACACACTCGGGCCACCAAAGTAATGTCTGTAGGACTGGCCCCCAGTGCCTCCCCTCCCGTGACTACACTCACTGAGGTAGAGCAGGTGGCTGAGGGGTCATGTCGTGCTGAGCCCCAGCACCTGGGTGAGCGGTTGGGGGGCACAGTCAGCCCCCTCTGGGGAGCTGGCTACAGACCACTCCAGGCTTGGTTCTCCCTTGGAAAACCAGCAAACTCCGATGTTGAGGCCTCAGCTACATGCTGGGCCTACACCAGAGGTCCCTTCAGGGGGAGGGCTGCCTTGGCTCCCGACTCTGGCTCTGGGGTCAGTGAGCAGGACCCTCCTCCCACTCTCGTGGAGTCCCTTCCCGATGCTGTTCTTGGTACCAGGACTGGTAGAGTGACAGGGGTTGCTTCTCTGGGCATCTCCGTTTCCCCCTCAGATTCGGGGAGTGACTCAGATGGTTCGGAGTGGCTACCTGGCCCTTCGAAGCAGTCATCCGCTAGACTTCATTTGGGGTCTTCTGGAAGATCTGACCTGGACATCAACGTTGAGTTTGACACCACCCAGGTTTCAATCAGTGCCACGGTCGGTGCCAATGGGGACTTCAGTGCTGCTCTTGGTGCCATCCAGGACACTTTCTCATGGCGTCATGCCTGGGACAGTGCCGAGTATGGTGCCATTGTTGATGCCATGCCTACCAACTGTGCCGGGGTCAGGGACAATGCCATTCCCAATGCTGGTGCTGTGACAGGTGTCGGTGCTGCAGCGGTTGGCGCTGTGGTCAGCACCATGTTTGGAGTCGGTTCCGAGGTCAGTGCCATGGAGGGATCCGGTGCTGTCTCAAGCACCACTCTTGGGGACAGTGCCACCCTTGGGCATATCCCCAGGGGTGGGCCTGAGGGCACCGCCAGCTCCCTTCTCGGTGCCACTTCAGAATGGGGGCTGTCTGAGGCCAATCTGCATGCCGGCTTCTCTTTTCCTTCCTCTCTCAGGTCTTTGGCTACTAGATGACCTCACTTGAGAGGCAGGTCTCTGTTTTCCTCGGGGAGGTTCGGGGGTCGTGCCTCACCTCACTCTGCCTAGGGGGCTTTGGCTTCCTGTGGGTGGATCTGGCCACTCCGGGGGGTGGGGTCCTGCATTGGGTGGAGACAGGAGCCTCCCTGTTGGGTATGCTGGGCTCCGGTCTCCCCACCGGGGATCTTCCCCATATGGTCCCCCCCCCACTGACCCTGGGGCTTGTCAACAGCAGGAGGACCTTGGGCAGTGCAGTCTTCTCACAGTAGAGGGATCTCCCAGTCATGGTCCTAACCCTTGCAGAGTGGACCAGGTTCCTCAGGACAATCCTTCCCAGCCTGGATCCACTTCACATCCTCTTCCACTTCTCCTGTGTATCTCTGGTCCCTTTGGGCCCCTCACCTGGGAAGAGTATAGGGCTGTGGCAGATTCATTCCCCCAGTGAGATGGTTTTCTCATCTCAAGATACAGCTCTGTCATTCTCTATGCGGAGTCCCTCCATTTCATCGGCTTCCTCCTCAGAGGGAGAGGAACTGCCTTTTTTCCACTCTGTGGTTGCTGATTTCACTGCATATCAGCAGTTCCTGACAATGATGATAATGGTGGAGCTCAACTTTACCCCATCTCAAAGCCACAATACTGAGCATGCAACTCGTGTATTCCTGGGGAAATACAACCTGGAGTATACAGTCATTCTTCCATGGCCACGACCATTCGAGGAAGAGTTGTACAATGCCTGGCAGTCGCCCGCTTCCACTTCCCCCACCCCAGGGGGATGCCAATGTCGGCATTGTGCTTCCACTGAGTCTTCAGGGTCCTTACCCCACCCCTTTTCAGGTCTGGAGTGGCTGGGCCCTCCTCTGGGCATCTGTGCCTTTCAGGAGACCATCCTCCAGATGCGGACTCTGCGGAGTTTGGTCGCTGGGGCAGGAGGGTGTTTGCCCTAGTGCGTCTCCTGATAGCTATAGCAGCACATCAGGCACACATGGCATCCAGTGTAAGGTGTCTGTGGGCCTTAATGGGTTCCTTCCTTGTGACCTTGTCTGATTGTGAGGTGATCAGGCAAGCCATTGTCATGACATCCCTTCAAGGGGTCTGGAGCTAGTGAGACCAGGCGCGGGCGTCTAATGATGCCAGCGCAGTAGCTTCCAGACCGATGGGATCAGCAGTCTGTATTAGGCGGATGGCATTGCTTCACCTATCCCGGTTGTCACTCCTGGCCCAGTGTAGGATGACTGCCTTGGCTTTCGGGGGGGCCCAGTTTTTCTCACAGAGAGTCAGGCAGGAGCTTTCGGGGCACCCTCCCTCTCCCACAGGGCAGGAAACCTGTCCTGATTCTCAGCAGTAGCAAGTTGGCCAGACCCAGGATAGGCCCTCCCCTCTCTTGTATCCCCCACAAGGGGCTGAAGGCGATCCAACCTTCAGGGAGGTACCGATCCATTTTGTGAGCTTGGTACTCACCCACCAGTGATGAATGGTAAAGATCGATACAGAGAAGATAAGTAAATTATGTACCTACCATAATTCTTGATATTCTTGAATATCTTCACCATTCAACACTGCTTCCCTCCCTCCCTCCATCCGCTCATGGGCCTCAGTCTGTGGGCAGTGCCTCCTCCCTGCTTGCTGCCCCACCAGGCCAGTTTTGGGCTCAGTCCCACTGGAACATCCGGGTCCCCTGCCACTTCATGGAAGCTACAGGGGTCAACTCTGGGAGGGTAAATAGGGGGCTCTGGCCCTTCCTTGGTTCCCATGGGTCACTTCTGGGCATGCCAGGGTTGGCTCTACTGTAGTGTCCCACCTTTGTGGGATACTTCCTGGTCTGCTGTTGGGGTTGGGACCCTGGGGACTTGGTATATCTTCTGTTCTGCCCTCAGCGGTGAGCCTCTCTGGAGGCCTGCGGCTGGTGGTTGAATTCTTATTTCATCGAGGATCAGGACACCTGCAGGGTCCTACCTTGTCAAACCTCCTGCTTATTGGTAGGGATACGGTCTCCTTGGTACCCGAGTCTATTGGATTTTAATTAAGGTAAAGGCTGGGAGGGAGGGATTTTATTGGATCCCTCTGTCTGCATCCCCATACACTGGAGGAAGGGGGGCACCAAGGCCTAGTTCTCCCCTAGTGGGCCTACACTTTTGCCGGCAGTGTTCCCCCACCCCTTTTTCTGGTGAGGGTAGCTCCTCTCCTGAGTTCAGTCTCAGTCTTGGACTCTGCCCGGAGTAAAAAAAAAAAAAAAATGGAGGGAATGGGGAGCACCGTGACTCCTTGTCTTGAAGGCCAGACTAAGCATCTCCATTGTTAGGCCTACAGGGGAAAACTGTTAGGAAGTGGTGACTTTTATCCTCCCAGTTGCTCCCTCTCCTTCCTTCTCCTTTCTCTTCTTTTCTTCATCCTTTTCTTCTTCCTCTTCTGTTGGGTTCTGCCAGAGGCTTGGGCCTGGTCCACACCCTCTTAGGCCCAATAAAAAAAAAATATCTTATCCTGTCTGCTTATTCCTTTTTCAGTTCATATCCTTTCCTTTTACTGTCCCTTTGGGCTCCCTTATTTTCTCTTATCTACTTTCCTCTCCGGTGAGCAGAACTGAGGTAGTGGAAGGGATGGCGTTGGTTACTGGCCAACCCACAAGCACCACATAGTGCATCGGCCTTGAGGGTGGCACTGTCCTCAATGTCGTCCTTTCATCTTAAAGCAGTAAAGCTTTTGCAAGCAAACCTTCCCACGGGCTCCTGCACTTCCAGCTGGTTCCCACCAGTGATGAGTGGTGAAGATATACAGGAAGATCAAGAATTATGGTAGGCACATAATTTACATTTCTGTATGCCTCACAGGCCTTTCAGAACCATCTTTCTCCAGGCCCTCTGTTGGTGCAGTTGGACAACCTCACTGTGGTCTATTACATCAACAAGAAAGGGGGGGACCATTCCTACCCTTTGTGCAGGGAAGCAATGAGGGTCTGTTACTGGGCTGTAGATCACAGCCTAAAACAGTCAGCCATCCATGTGCCAGGTGCCCAAAATGCCTTGGCAGACAGACTCAGCCAGTCACAGTCCAAGGTGCATGAGAGGGAGCTGCTGACTTCAGTCACAGAAGACCTATTTGACTTGTGGGGCCATCCAGAGTTGGACCTTTTTGTGTCCCCATTCAATGCAAAACTGCCACGTTTTTGCTCATTAGATCCAGGGCCTAGAGTTTTCTGGTGAGACATGTAGTTCCTCTCATGGAAAGAAAGGTTTCTTTATGCATTCCCTCCCTTCCCCCTGAGTGAGGGTTCTTATCAAACTGCAAGTGGAGGGTTCCACCCTGATTCAGGTGGCCCCGTTCTGGCTGCAGCAGATATGGTTTCCATTACTGCAACAATTGGCTGTGAAACCCTCAGATCTTACTTCGAGGAAGCTCTTGCAGCAGGCCACTAGGACTTAGCTGCCAGGTGCCAGGACCAAATGTAAACTTTCTAGCTAGTAGTCTACCGCGGGGGGACTACCCACCACCAAAGCCACTCTCTGACGTTGGCCTGTCCTATAAAAGTAGGCAGTTCCCCACACTCTCCTCAGTTCTTTCCCGCCGTCGACCTGTGCATATCTGACTTTGGCGGATGCCACAGCTTCAGTCAACCACCATTACCTGCACTTGCGGTCTTGCTTTTCCAACTTTCCCCATTTTCTTTATTTTCCTCAGTGTTGACATCGATTGTTTGGTGTTTTCGACATCTGGTTTATGTCTTCTCCAACTGCCTCATCTTCTGACCACTCGACAGAGTGTGCCTGTGGGAAGCAAATTCCTGGAAAAAACAATCACTCTTCTTGTATCCTATGCCTAGCCCACAGCCGTGACACCGAAGCCTGCCAGAAATTCAATCAGGCCACCCAGAGGTGTCATCTTAAAATCCTGGAGAGCCATCTTATCAAGCAGAAACTCATCGTAATGAAAAAAGAGCTGCAGGCCAGGAGCTCTTCGGCTTCACCAGACCAGTCTTCTGGGGCTTCCTCCTCTTCTTAGACCCAGGAAAAATCTGGCAGGAAGCCTAAACACCGGGATTGATCTGCTTCCTGTTTACAGTCTCCACACAAACCTTTGAATCCTTCCACGGTGGGGGTGGGGAGTTGGCTCCTATGGCCCTGCCTGCCCTTACTCTTGCAGGACTGCTGGTGGTCCTGCCTCCCGCCCTCATCTCTGTCATGGGCAGTGGCTCCTTGGGGCAGGGGACTTTGTCTCCTGCTCCTCAGCCCCTGATGCTGACTCCCATCACTTCCGCTGGTTCTAACCCCAGTAATACTCAGGTATTCATATCTGTATGCAGTCTTCCTCCTAAGTAGAACTGCCCAGAGAGAATTTGGAACATATGCAAATGATGGAATCTTTTGCAATAGCCACTTTTCAAATGCTGCCTTATGCTAACTGCCTTAGTTCTAAACCCTTCAGATTTCTCTCTCTGCCTGATAAGTCTAGATGCTCAGAGATTCTCTCCTCTTCATCATCTTGCTCTGGTGTGAGAAACCTTACAGAATATAAATATTCTTGAACATTTCTTTTGCTGTCTTTTACTTTTGTAATTTTAAGTAAACCTGTAGTTTTAGTGTTTAAATTGTTAAGTTTTATTGCTTTTACATTCAAACTGTCTTTTAAAATGAAAAAAAAAAAAACTGGTGATCCCGGTTTCAAACTCTGTATTCTGTGTGGTGAAATTCTGCTAAGTTCCTTTTGTCTACCCATCTGGACATGAAGATTAAAAGCAGAGTGAAATCTGCATTTCATATCCTGTAATAACTATTGAAAAATGCCTGGAATATGGCTAATAAACTGTGAAAACTATTGAAAAATGTCTGGAATATGGCTAAAAAAAAAAAAAAGAAAAAGGAAAACTTTCACCATCTAAGGGTCCCTCCGGCTCTGACCAGCTGACACCCTAAGTTACTGTGGGTGAAACCACAACAACTAATGTAAACTGCTACCCCTGAGATGGGATACAAGCAGTTCTTGAGAGGCATGCTGAACTGGCTGACTACCTGGTTCCTTCTAAGAAATCAAATGAAACTAAGCACACTGAACCCCCTGTCAGACAGTGTATGGGGACTTCTGTGCCTGCTAGTAAGCCTGCCAATTCCTGCAGATTGTTACCTATGGTGAAGCCCACCAGGATGAGGTACAGTGTCTCATGCTTACTGTATCACTAAAGGGATTAATTCCCACTTAAATGGTATCATTTACTGCAGTAACTGTACTGCAGAATTTTGTAGCACTGTGCTTCATTCTGGTGGTTTTTCACTGTGAATGAAGGTGTAAAAACTATAAACTTTCCTAAAAAAAAAAAAAAAAAAGTGAAGACATGCCTGGAGTGGCTTAAGAAAACACTTTTAGGGTTACAAGTGCTGTGTACTTCTTAGCAGCAGACCTCTGCACAGCAGCTTGTCTCTGATCAGTCTTCCCATTATCTGGAGGAAGACTATGTGACTTTATGGAATGTTTGGGGTTTTTACCAAAAAAAATAAAGATTGCCGGCCCAGTGGCGCAGAGGGCTGAGGCACTGGACACCTTACCTCGCACCACGCCGGCGACCCGAGTTCGGGAACGAGCTCGGGCCATCGTAGGCCATCGGGGGGGAGGGTACTGAGCTGGCTAGAGCAGCCGAAAGGCAGCTCTCCTCTCTGGGGAGGGTCTGGTGCATCCCTTGGTACAGGTCTGCCTCCTGGTGGAGGCTGGGAGTGGAACAGCCGAGGGAGCACACAGGCATTAGGCCATAGGGTGGATGGATGGGGCTGTCACCAGGGCTGTAGTACGCATGCGCGCCTCTACACGTATGCGTCTCTACTCCTGGGGGCCCGGGATAACAAGGGAGAAAAATTCCCTGGCGGCTGGATGAAGCCCGACCTCCTGCAGGCACCGATCTCGCGACGGGCATCAGGTAAGTCCCAGTAATTCCGGGAGTCGGAGCTGGGGGGCCGATCGGGGCTCCCGGGGATAGGTGCACAAATAAATACACACACACACACACAAAAAAATATCCCTCACTCTTCACATTTGTGAGAAATGATTGGGCTGACACCCACTAAAAGCTTCCCCTTCCTGTGAATAAATTAATTGGGGAAGACACTTTAAAGATTTTACAAACTCTAAGCTGTTTTTCCCCGCTTGAAAAGAGGATGTATAAGAAACATCAGCTAGACAGGAAGGGAACTCAGTTTATTCCCTCATCATATACATTAAAGAGTAGTTGAAGTAACAGCCTGTGACAAGGCAAAGAGATCCCTGGCATCCTACTCTCCTAACACGGATTCCAGGAAAACTGACATACTATGTTACTCCCCTGCCAGATCTAGCTGAAACAACTAAATTTGATTTGAAAGCAGCCAAATAACAGTTTAAATGGCTGCTGCTAGATGGATAGTAAATACAGTCGGTTCAAAGGGGGTTTGCCTGGTTGTGAGTCACCAACCTAACTCAGTATTCCCAAACCAAGGCTATGGATTCCAAGTTGAAGGTAATTCCTCTTTAGAGAAAAGATAAAAATTAAAAAATGGATGAATACACCACAGTAAGCTACTTTTGTTGTATCAGACTAGGGCTGTTCTTCAGTATCAGCAATATCTACAGCAGGGGTATTCCGGACACCACAGACAAGTGATCAGGGATTGTCTCTGGGTTCAGATCTCTTCCAAAAAAAAAAAAGTTTTCAATCCATCTACAGATAAAGAGAAAGAAAATTTCGAGAAAAAGAGTTTTAAAACCTGTTACTGTCAAAGACAGAGGAGTCTGTCTTGGTATAGGAAAAGGTACTACAAAAAGGATGGGGAGTGGTAACCTGTCTTAGAGGGTACTAAGCAGGCATCTGACAAAGCCAAAGTTCAAAATGGTGCTTTTGGCACTGATTCTGCCAACACTTCAAAGAAAGGGGAAGGTCTGGCATCAGTGGACTTAAAATATTTCCACACCCCCATAAGCACAGAAAGTACCTCAAATTCAGACCCTCATTAGATAATTCTATAACAGTGTGCACAGTGGTTGCAGCGCCTTCAAATACAAGGTGTCACAAGTTCTTCCTGTATCTAGTTGCAAAGTCACCCCAGCAAGTGGATCTGCAATTCACCTAGGGGCTCATGGAGTCTCTAGGTTTTTCTGATAAATCTAGAGGCAGTTTGTCTCTCAGCCTGCTCGGGCACTGCAGTTTGTAGGAGCAGAGCTTAATACCTTGTGAGACAGGACCTACTTGCCTACAAGCAGGGCAAGAAGTATTCCACTGATTTCATTCATCCTGGGTGAAATGAATAAATATATTTTAAAAAAACAAACTGCAGAACAGTTTCTTCAGCTACTGCACATGGCACCTGCCACTAGCGCAGTCTTGGAATCCAGGTTACAAATGACTGTTCAGTTTCACCTCCGGATTCACTGGTGTCAGAGAAAGGACCCTCTGTCATAACCAATTTTACAGGTCTCCAATGGAGAAAAAAACCCTAAAACCAATCTAATGGAAGGAGTTTATTTTTCAGCAAAAAGCTCCATCAGTTGTCTGATAACAGAGACATCTTGACTTGAGTGTGGCCCCACCTGGGGGTTCATACCTCCCATGGCACATAAACCTGCTGGGGCTAAGAGTAATGTTACTGGCACTAAAGGTTTTGCATAACTACTACGAGGAGGGGGGTACAGGTCCACAGTACCACCACAATGTATTACATAAACATTATCATGCTCAATGGGCCCTTTCGGGATAGTCATCTGCCACTGCCAGGTAAGGACAGTACCTTGGCAGATACTTCAACTCAAATTAGCCAGCCCCATCATGAATGAGTTTTAAACAGTCAGGTGGTACACGTTATCTTCAGCAGGTGGGTCACCACAGGGGTTGACTGGTTCGCATCCCACCACAACCACCACATGTCACAGTACTATGACAGACAGCCAGATCTGGGAACAGTTCCCCTGGATGCTCTGGCTTTGAGTTTGCAAGGGAAGCAAATGCATCTTTCTTCCTTCTGGTATGCAGAGCAATTTTCTCAAGCTCAGGTCTCAGTCAGCATCAATAATCTTGATAGCACTAGAATGGGCCAGACAGACATATCTCTCTCTCTCTCTGCTACCCTCCATGCTGGGGCCCGAACCAATACACCTTTCCTCGGAGGCACAATCTGATGACCTCCTATCAGGAGGCTCCTGTATCCAAACCTCGGATCACTCACGTTCAAGGCATGGCTCTTAAGTACCTTTGAGAAAGATGCAAACCTGCATATTATACCAAAGTGTCTTAAGCATGTGATGTGGCTACAGGAAGCTTTCCACTAAGAAAATTTATGCTTCAGAATGGGAAAAAGTTTTATGATTGGTGTTCAACCAGGAAATTGGTCTCAGAACATGCTGGGTCCCAGCTGTCTGACTATTTTATCTATTTACAGTCATTGGACTGGCTATCGTGTACCCTTAAGGTCCACCTGGTTGCAGCATCTGCTGGCATATTAGTTGGACAAAATGTTTTTATTGCTTCAGATCCTAGCTACAAAAGGCTCTTTATGGGCCTAGCACGTGTCAACACAGGCTGGTGTTCCTGCTGTGCTTTTCTATCTTACTTATTTGCTGTTACTGGGCTTGCAGTCCAGTACCTTAAATGTCCACCTGGCTACAGCATCTGCTTACACTTCAGTTGGACAGAATGTTTTTCAGGCCTCGGACCCTATCTTCAAAGGGTTATTTAAAGGCCCATCCCATTTGCACCCCTTCACAAGGGACCGGTGCCAGCATGTGGCCTAGATGTGTGTATAGTTTGGCTCATGGGTTCCCCTTTTTGACCCTATGTCTTCAATTTATTCAAAATATATCCAAAAAAAAAAAAAAACTTTTCCTGTGGTAATCACTTCTGACAAAAGAATCAGTGAGCTCAAGTCTCTCTGAATTGAACAGGTCTATATTTCATTCCACAGAGACAAAGTTGTTCTGGAAACAAACAGGTAGTTTCCTTTTAACATGACTTCTAATTATCATTTCAACCAAACCATTATCTTACCCGTCTTTTCAGGGTTTTATTTAACTCTAAAAATTGATTAGCGTTTTGCTCATAAAAGTTCTAAAACATTGTGAAAATGCATAGCACTTGCCTCACTGTGTTTAACAAACATAACACTGCTAGAAAACCTATATAAATGCTTTCTGTACAGTTAGTATTGTCCCAAGAAAAAAACTGCTAAATCAATTATTTAAAACCCTGCTTTTTCACTGAACACTTTAGTCCTGGTGAAAAAAAGTCTTCATAGTCTGGGCGTCAAAGGAGTTTAGCTACTTTTTGACAGCCACTAAAGCACTTAGGCAGGACAGAAAACAGCTGTTCTTGACCTATGGAAATGTGTGAGAAAGGATAACCCAGCATCAAAAAAGGTCCACTTATTACTGGATAGTACAGTATAACCAGTTTGGTACTCTAAGGCTGGAAAGGAGCCCCTTGTGGGTGGAGGGCCATTCCACAAGGGGCACAGCTGCTACCATAGCAGCTGTCAGGGATGTTTCCCTGTGAATCTCTAAAGCAGCTACCTGGAAACCAGTACGCAACTTTACGAAGCATTACACTCTGGATAATTTGTCTAGGGGTGATGCCAGATTTAGCACAGCAGTCCTGCAAAGTCTATTCCTCAGATAGGGTTCTGTGCCCACCTCCAAAGGTACTGCTTGGTAGTCTGCATACAGTTATGAATACCTGAGTATTACTGGGGTTAGAAGAAAAAATTACTTACCTAGTAATCTTGTTTCTTCCAAATGATACTCGGGTATTCATAACTCTCCCACCCTCCTCCCCTTCTGGAACCTTCAGCCTCTGCACTCCTGAATACTGTGCTCTCAGGGGCATAAGTGCCATTTCTGGCACACATGTTGTGATTGGGTTTCTTATTGTCCCTCTCCCCTTTTTCGGGTAATTTGGACATTCTAGGGTGTTCTTTCATAGGTTATGCCCTTCAGTTGGAGGCCCTTTTTTGTGGGTTAAGGGAGTTCTATCTAATTATTATTATTATTACACTTAGTGTTGAGGGAGTGCCCTCTGTTGTTATTATTATTATTATTAATAGTGTTGTTATTATTACTATTATTATTATACTTAATCCCCGTGGGCCTGTCTTTTCAGGCATCCAGGAAATCTGAAGGGTTTAGAACTAAGGCAGTTAGTATAAGGCAGCATTTGTAAAGTGGCTCATGCAAAAGATTCCATCATTTGCATATGTTCCAAATTCTCTCTGGGCGGTTCTACTTAGGAGGAAGACTGCATACAGTTATGAATACCTGAGTATCACTTGGAAGAAGTATTGACACTGTAGTGCAGCATGAGAGGGGTGCTGCACTTCTGAGGTGCCGTCTTCCGGATGAGACGTTAAACCGAGGTCCCATCTGCCTGGATTGGTGGTAGTTCAGGTGGATGTTAAAGATTCCATGGCTCTTATCGAAAAGAGTAGGGGAATTTCCCCGGTGTCCTGGCCAAATTTCCCTCATTCACTGAAAATACCACCAACAGCTTAATCTGGTTCAAGGTCAGTTGGCATTCTTCTGTATCCCCCTTCCCCCCCCCCAGTTGCCCCTGAAAAAGGGACTTCTAGGCCCAATGGGCTTACCGGGTCAACAAAATTCAACAAAACAAAACAAAACAAGAAAAAAGATTATTAGGTAAGTAATTTTTTCTTCTCAGCCAGGAGGCTTGGCTGGTATGGGTGTGACCGACATTGGCTCCTTTACCATTGCCCCCCCCAGCCATGGCACTGCCTACATCAGCCCCCTCTACAGGGTCCAACATCAGCCCTTCTCCGCATCACCCACTGCAGGCACCAAGCATCGCTTCTAGCCCGGTGTCGCCTCTGTCATCACCTGGGAGGTCTCCTTGCCCCCAGGGCCTGTCTGTCTTCTCCTGGTGCCAGTGGATTCCTCTCCTAGGCATCCTCAACCAGCACCCACTGGGCTGCTGCCTGTCCTGCCATTGCCCCTGCCTGTGGGCCCTATGCCAGTGTTGCTCTTGCCACCGCCTGCATACCCGACGCTGCTCCCACAGCCTGCACCTGCTGTCCCGCCACTGGTGTACCCCACGTCAGCCCCAACACCGCCTTTCCCATACCCACTGCTGGCCTACCCATATCCATCTGTGTGTAACTATCCTCCACCGGTAAACTACAATGTCCTGTTCTCTGCATGATGGTCCTCCATGCAGAAGCAGACCCCTGCTCCACAGGGCCCATCTCCGGCTCCTCGGGGGCTCACCGGGAATCTTCAGCCCCCAGACTAGGCACAGCTGGGTCCCAATTCCCTCTGAGCACTGGGATCCAGAAAATCCAAGCCTGACACTGGCTCCTGTGCTCACCAAGAGGGGTGCCCACCAGCTGCAAGTGAGCCAGACGAGTTGGATGACTCAAATTACTCAGTCTGCCTCCACCCTGAGGGACTCTTCGGAGGGTGAGGAACCCGTTAAAGTGGTTCAGACATCCCCTTCTGATAATCTGTCATTCTTGGACATCATGTGGCACATCCAGGCCACCATGGGCTGGGAAACGGAGAAACAGGAAACAGAGCGGCAACGCCTGGCCATTTACATGAGACAGCCTGATGCTCTCCTTATAGTCGACCCCAAATTGACTCATATAAAGATGTCACAAGGGCGGCCTGGAATCCTCCCTCCACTATTCTGGCAATGCCTAAAAAAGCTGACTGGCTGTACCACACTCCAGCTGGTAAGCCCTTTTTTTGGGTCAGCCCAAAGCTGACTCTGTGGTCATCAATGCGGCGCATGACTGCACCAAGAAGTCCAAGCACCTCAGTGCCCTTCCCCTAGACAGGGAATCCAGGCAGTTAGAACACCTAGGCAAGTGAGTCTTTGAATCCTCCACCCTGGTCATTAGGGCCAATAATTATTTAGCCCACATGGTCCAATACCAGAATGTTCTCTGGTACCAGGCCAGGGAACTGGTGCAGGCCTTGCTCAACAATCCTTCCAAAACTCAGCTTGCCGAGGTCCTCAAGGAGGGCTCTGATGTTGGGACCCACATTCTTCAAGCTGCCTGTGATGCAATGGATGCCTCGGGCAGGGGAGCAGCCACTGGCATCTGTCTTCGGCACCATTCCTGGCTCCAAATGTTGGGTTTTGCCTCAGACATACAAGTCCAACATTTTGGATGCCCCTTCAAGGGTTCCATCTTTTTTTTTGGGGGGGGGGGATGTGCGGGATATAATTTCCTCCCTTCAGGAGTCTGGCCACACCCTCCAGTCTGTTCATTCACTATACCATACCAAACCTAAGTCCGGTCAGCGATCACCCTTTCGCTGCTCCTCCTGCAGACAGGCCTGCCTGGTGCCAAAGGTCAGGGCAAATGCAAGGCAGCTACAGCCCCATCTGCAGCTGCTGCCAGAGCACCCGCAGCCACCCTGCCTGTGCCGCCCCTACCTCCTGACTCCTTGGCCGACCCCCCTCCTCCAGAAGGGGTTCTGGTGGAGGCAGTTAGGGGTTGGTTCTCTCTTCTTCTTGACAGGTGGTGGGAAAACACATCAGACCACTGGGTGCTGCAAATCTTAGAACACGGCCATACACTAGAGCTTCTCGATTGACCCCCAAAAACTCCTTCAGTCAACTCCTCCTACCCCCCAGCTTATCTGCCCATCTGTCCGGCTCAGCGGGTTCTACTCCCACTTCTTTCTGGTCCCCAAGAAGACCAGGGATCTCCTGCCCATCCTGGATCTGAGTCATCTCAACTTTTACATAGAGTACAAGCGCTTCAGGATGGTCACCCTTCAGGGTTTGTTGCCCGTCCTGCACAGGCAGGACTGACTGTTTTCTAGACATGCATGAAGCATACCTCCATATCAAGATCTTTCCTTCCTATCTGCGCTTCCATTTCCTGGGAGCCCATTTTCAATTCGGGGCCCTTCCTTTTGGCCTGTCTCCAGCCCCCAAGATCTTTACCAAATGCCTGGCAGTGGTAATGGCTTTCCTGAGGCAGCAGGGCTTCTACGTGTTTCCCTACCTGGAAAATTGGCTCCTAGTGGCTCCCTCCCGGGACCATCTGGTCCAGACCCTGGAGTGTACCTTCAGCTTTTCCAAACTTTGGGTATCACCATCAACTGACTGAAGCCCTGCCTGTCTCCTTGCCAGCACCTCCAGTATATAGGGGTGGTCCTGGATACCACACATGGCATGGCTTACTTGCCCATGGACAGGGTGGATTGCCTGATGGCCCAGGCTCGCCTGGTCTCTTGCAGTCACTGGGTCCCCACCAGGGTCTTTCTGCACTTACTGGGCCACATGGCGACCATTGCCATGGTTCCCCTCACCCACCTTCACATGCAGATACCTCAATGGACATTGAGGGTCCAGTGGGACCAATGCATTGATGACCTGGACCAGTTGGTCATGGTCTTTGATCCAGTCAAGAGAGTCCTGTTGTGGTGGCTAGAACTGGCCAACTTGCTTTGGGGGGTCTCCTTTCAGGTCTCAGCCCCTTGTCAGATCCTCATGATGAACGCCATGGGTCTGGACTGGGGGCCTCACTTGGCCACTCAACAGATTCAGGGCACTTGGTCAGATGTGGAACAGAGTCTCCACATCAGTATTCTGGAGATGTGTGCAGTTCTGTATGCTTTGCTGGTCTTCTAGACTTGCCTCCTCCCTCGTCCACTCGTGGTGCATTACATCAACATACAGAGGAACTCACTCTAACCCTGTGTGCAGGGCAGCGATGAGAGTTTGGTATTGGGCCATCGAGCACAGTCTGGTGCTCTCGGCTGTCCATGTTCCAGGCATCCAAAACATTCTGGCAGATAATCTAAGCTGCTCCTGGGCCAGGGCTCCCAAGTGGGAGCTTCTGACTCCAGTGGTCGAAGACCTTTTCGTCAAATTGAGTTGACCAGAGTTGGACCTTTTCGCATCCCCACTTAATAAAAAACTGCCACTTTTTTGCTCACTCAGTTCTGGGCTTGGAGTTTTCTGGTGAGACGCTTTGTCCCTCTTCTGGAAGGGGAGGTTTCTGTATGCTTTCCCTTCCTTCTCGCTCCTCAAACTTCAGTTGGAGGAGGCGGAGATGATTCTCATAGCCCCGTCAGATCTGGTTCCCCCAGTTGCAGCAGCTAGTGGTGGAATCCCTTGTCACACCGGACAGCTGGTTCTGATCCCTGTATAATTTTTTGTTGTAAATATAATAAATTAATGTATGATGGACTGTGGCAGAGGGAGGTGCTGGCTGCTGAAGCTGACACTTCAAACCCCCCAGGGATAAGTTCAAAGGACAGGACATTGTTAAACTGCAGATATCTGGGGCACAATTATCTTGTCAATTTGCTTTGATCCCAGGAAATAAAATTAGCTATTCATGACGTCCTCAGGGAAATCCTTTGATCTGCACTAGATGTCCTGAGAAAAGGGACACTGGCCAGTGTTATGAATAACCTCCCAGGAAACCAGCTCATTTCATCAGAGACCTTTGATGTGTAGATACCAAGGCCAGATGGAATTAAGGAGTCAAATACACTTTCGCTTTGAATACAGTGACTTAAATCAAAGAGACTTTTGATGTCTAGGGGAAGCAGATCACAGACTGGTTTCGACTAGTTACATAGAGAAGAGATTTATTATGTCATCTCTTATTTTTTTAAATACCTTAGTAGGCCATCTTGGTGTTATAAAAAAATATAGATTTTTGTTACACCAAGGCGGAGTATGGTGACCTCAGTGAGAAGGCCGTCTCAGGACAGTTTTTAACATACTGAGAAGATGTTGACAGACACACTTTCAGATTTCTGACTGAGGAAGAAACATCACAGCACTGAAAGAAAGTAAGCATATATTAGATTAGACCAGTCTGAATGTATGTATTGTAGGAACTTGCACTTCAAACCTGTTTGTTTTAAGGCTGTATGTGTTGGGATATTTTGTTCTGTAATATTTTCTGTTTTCCTATTTTTTAAGTAAATATATATATTTTAAAATGGAAACTGCCTGGAGTGCCTTGACATTTTTTTATTTAAGTGAAGCTTTTGAAGGTTATAGTTAACACTGTATATGAACTTATTGTTATACCAAAATGGGAAACGGATAGAGTTCTCTAAGGTCTTGCATAGAGTTCTAAGGGTTTTATTTATTTATCAAGTCTAGGATTACAAATACCTTTGAACCTTGGCTCTTTTACAAAGGTTCCACGTCAGAGAAATACAAATTATGGGGAACATCAAGACAGACATTACAACAATGTGGACATTGCAAACAGAGTACAGATTAATACAATTCAAGGGTAGCACTGTAACAAGGCAGCCGACGGCATTTGTGAGAGAAAATAGACAACAGATAAGTTCATTTTGTAGACCTGGTTAGGTGCCCATAGGCAAAGATATCTGGCCCCCCGAAGACAGAATTTTCTGAGCCTGATAATTGGGGTGTGCTAACAAGAGGTTATCAGTTTGAATCCCTCCAGAACTTGAGACTAAGGTGACTCAAACCCACAAAACAGATAAGAGGGTTACCTTGTACTGTTCACTGTCCATAAATCATATGCTCAGAGGTTGGCACTTTGGGAGCAGAGGGCTGACCAGTTGAGCAAATTTGTGACACCCCTCAGTGCCCTTGCCCCTGTGCACCAACTTGCTGTTCCAGTACTGGGGCACTCTGGTCCATTCTGATCTATCTCTACATCTTCATGCGTGGCATCTGTGGACTTAGCCAGTGCCTGTTTTGGGGTTTCCTCTAGGGTTGCTGATGTCCTGGTGGCCACCAGAAAGCCCATCACCAGTGTCACTTGTGCAATAAAATAGAAGTGATTCACCCTTTGGGTGCTTCACACCAGCTGGATCCCTTCACCTGTCTGGTGAATCAGGTATTGGAGTACCTTCTCTCTCTCTCTGTCAGACTTGGGTTTGGGGTACTCTTCCCTCAAGGTGCATCTTGCACCTATTGAGGGCAGAGCCATGGCTCAACTTGAGGTGTCTCACACTCTCCTGTGGAACATTTTGTATCTGAAACCTTATACTGTATTTGGGACCCAGTCTCTCCATGGGACCTTAATTTTATGTTGAAGAAACTCATGTCACCTCCGTTAGAACCAGCCGCAAGTTGTGAGCTGCGCTTTCTCTCCTGGAAAGTGTTATTTTTAGTTGTTATTACTTTGGCTCAAAGGATTTCCAAGCTGCAGGCTCTTATGTGTAAAGAGCCTTATTTGGTTCTTCACAAAAACAGGATGTGTTTGCATGCTAATCCTAAATTTCTTCCCATGGTGGTGTCGGACTTTACTTTGAACCAGTTCATCCACCTACTGGTTTACTGTCCTGAGTACTCTAATCAGGGGGAGGCTTTGCTCCATACCTTGGGTGTACATATAATTCTACGTTCCTGTATGCACCGGACCAAGACTTCTAGGAGGTCTGATCAGTTGTTTGTTTCATTCGCACCCAAGAGAGAGGGTGCTTCTGTTTCCAAACAGGGTTGTCTAAGTGGTTAGCTAATTGCATTGTTTATTGCTACCCTTATGTATGGTAAGGACCTCCTGGGAGTGGTTAAGGGCCACTCCACCAGAGCTATGGCTACCTCTATGGCTTGTGTCTGAAATGTGTCTGCTGCGACATTTGTGCAGTCACCACCTGGAGTTCTGTCCACACCTTCACCAAGCATTACAGTTTGGACATTGCTTCTAGACATAGGGTCAACTTTGGCCTTGTCGTTCTGTAGGGCCTTCTTTCTTAGGCCAGTGGCTGCTGTCTATCCTTCCCCCGGTGCTGTTTCCTTTATTCTTCCGGAACCGCTTGGGACTGAGTCCTATTGGTGCTTGCCTGCTACAAGAGCTTCCTTGAAGTAAGATAGTACAGTTATGTAGGAACTTGCTATAACAATAGATCTTTAAAAGGAGTTCTTGCAGCAAGCCATAAGTTTCCCTTTCCCCTTCTTGTTGTTCTGCTGTATCCTCTTCCATTTTCATGAGGTTTCTGCTTTCCCTTTTTCCATTTGTGGCTATGGGGAACCTCCTTGGTTTCTTCTTCTGCTGCCCACTTCAGGTCTTTGACAGGAGAACTGAGGAGGACGTGGGGGACCACCTGCCTTTATAGGATAGGCTGGCGGTGGGCGGTCTTCCATGGCAAACTACTAGTTAGAAAGTTTCTGTGTGGTCTTGGCACCTGATGGCTAAGTCCTACCGGTGTTGGCCTGCTGCAAGGGCTTCTCTTGAAGATCTACTGTTACGGTAAGTTCTTAACTGTACTTTCCCCTGCCTCTCTGCCGGGACCTGTTGACACAGGCTCAGGGGACCCTGGTCCATGTTGACCTCAAGTCCCTCCATCTGCATGCATGGCTCCTGAGGACATAGCCATTGCTCAGTTTGGGGTTTCTCAGAAAGTGACTGATGTCTTGGTGGCTGCCGAAAAACCTTCCACCAGGGCCACTTACTCTGTGAAGTGGAAGCGGTTTGCTATCTGGGCCACTTCTTACCATCTGGACCCTTTCACCTGTCTGGTGAACCAAGTTTTGGAGTATCTCCTGACCTCATCTGATTCCGGTCTCAAATACTCCTCCCTTAAAGTACACATGTCTGCCTTTTCAGGCTTTCATGTACCCATTGATAGTTGTACAGTGGCACAGCTGGATGCGGCTCGTACTTTTCTGAGCGGCATTCTTTACTTGAAGCCTCCCATCCATAACCTGGTTCCGGCTTGGGACCTCAATTTTGTTTTGGAGAAGCTGACCCTGCCTCCTTTTGAGCCAGCCACATCTTGCAAGCTATGCTTTCTGTTGTGGAAAGCATTATTTTTAGTTGCCATGACTTCTGCTCAAAGAATTTCAGAGCTACAGGCTCCCATGTGTGAACAGATTTGATTTCCGAATCTTTCTGTGTACTTATCCTAAGTTTCTTCCCAAGGTGATATCTGAGTTTACCTTAAACCAATCCATCCACCTGCCTGTTTATTATCCGGAGCATGCCAGACCAGGGGAAGCATGGCTCCATACTTTGGTTGTGCATAGCATTTTGTGTTACTATACACACCTTACCAAGAATTGCAGAAAGTCCAAACAGGTATGTGTTTCTTTCACCACTGGTAGAGAAGGCAATCCAAGGGCCATTCCACCAGAGCATGCCAACTTCAATTTCCTGTTTCAGAGGTGTGTCTGCAGCTGAGATTTGTGCCACTGCCACAAGGAGTACTGTTCATGCTTTCATCAAGCACTACCGTCTTGGACATTGCATCCCAAAGTACATTTGTAAGGTACTTGGAAAATCCAGGAAAAGCAGCGACACACTCGACCTCAAATTTATTTCCGTTGCACTTGATGAATTCCTAGTTCCCATTACTAAACTGCTGAACTAATCCCTGCAGCTGGCTCAATTTCCCCAAGCTTGGAAGTCAGCCCTGGTAACTCCAGTACACAAGAGCGGTGACCGGGCACTGCATGCCTATTACAGACCTATTTCTATCCTTCCACCGCTGTCAAAAGCGCTGGAGAGCATAGTCTCATACCAGCTGGTTGAATACCTTAATAAATACAACATTCAGTGTCCGGAACAACATGGATTTCGGAAAGGGCACAGTACCTCTACAGCTCTTCTGGAGTTCACCAGTTGCATACACAGTTCACTGGACCAGGGTAACTTTGTTGGCACAGCCTTTATTGATCTAACAAAGGCCTTTGACATGGTCAGTCACTCCCTACTACTTCAACAACTTACTTCGATAGGCCTCTCTAACCCCGCTACTAACTGGTTCAAAAGCTATCTAGCTGATCGTTACCAAAGATTGGAAATATCACATCTGGGCCCCTGCCAGTTCATTGTGGGGTCCCCCAGGGTTCAATCCTAGGACCCCTCCTTTTCAGCATCTTTCTAATTAGCCTACCTCAATCGTGTGACCAACGGATACTTCTCTATGCAGATGATGCTGTTAATTTTACTTCTCAACATGACACTCACACCCTAAACTATCAGTTACAACATGTTTTTAAACAAACTGAAGATAGGTTCAGAGCCCACAAGATGGTTTTGAACTATAAAAAGACAAAAGTAATGCTTTGTAGCTGTGCTAGAAGCAAACACAAAGCAGCATCCCTTAACATCACTAACTGCGCAGGGGTTTCACTTGAACAAGTGGAGCAATTCAAATACCTGGGGGTTACACTTGACTGTTCCCTCTCCTATGCAGATAATACTGAGAATGTGGCCAAAACAGACAACATAATAAATGGGCTCCTGCACAGGCACAAGAAATGCCCAACACCTGAAGCACTCCAAACCTCAATCCATAGCACAGTTGTCTCCGTCATCGACTATGGATTGGTTCGAGAGTACAGCCCAGCCACTCCCACCTCACCACGTAGGGATAGCAGTAGTTCTAAACAAAGCCTGCAGACTGCTCACCAATTCCCCCTGACTAACGCGTACATGTGACCTTTATGAGCAAGCCTGGTGGCTACAACTTGAAAACAGGATACAATATCAAACTTGCCTCAGCTAAAAAATCACTACTCGGACTTCAACCTCCTGGAGTCACAAAACTATTAAGCTTATTCACAGGCCCACACTGCACCAGAAACTCTGATCATCAGGTTCTCACCCTCATCCCTCGCTGCAGAACATCCCAAGGGCAGAGGTCATATGCCTACCGGGCACAACCTTGGCACCGAACATAATGCCACGCAGAGATTGGGGCTTTTCAAGACCAAGCTAAGACAACACCTACTGAAGAAAAGCTCCTGTGACTGTGCTTTCTAATTACTCCACACACACCCATTCTGAGTTGACCCCGGTCTTAGTCACCTTTCAGGTTATTACCATCTCCTTGCTACTCCTATTTTGTCCTGCAATACCCTGCACTCTCCTCTCCCACCTCCCCCTAAATAGTCATCATTCTCCCCCAACTCAGTACCCCCTACTCTCCTTTCTGGATAGCTGCTTACTGTCTTTTACCTGACAATGCCACCTAGGCTGCTACTGTTACATGAATTATCCTAGTGTTAAAACCATCTCTGTTTCTTATTTACAATGTGTTTTTGTCTCTGTTTACTCACCTAGCTAGATACTCCCAAACCCACAATGTATGTATACCCACCCTTTACGACGAGGAACCTTTGTAAAAGAGCGGTCTCCCACTCAAAGGTATTGTAATCCAAGATTGAATAAAGAAGGGCTCACTTTGGCCTTGCTGTGCTTCAGGGCCTTCTTTCTTAGGCCTCAGGCCTCCTGCCACCTAGACTTCCTTGCTCACAGCACTGTTTAGGACTCGTTCCTTAGATGTGATCTGATGACAGAGATATCCCTGAAGAAGATAGAACAGTTACGTAAGAACTTACCGTAGCAGCGTAGATGTTTGAGGGAATCTCTTATCAGGTCATGCCATCCCTTCCTCCATCCCCCTTTTTTCTCTCTCTCTGTCTCTCCCCTTCCCCCTCTCTCCCCCTCTCGGTTCCCTAGTGGGCTCCTGTCTCTTATGGCCTTTGGTTATGGAAAGAACTGAGGAGGGAGTGGGGCCGTCCATGATTTTATAGGGTGAGTGACGTTGGAGCCTGACGTCGGTGTGGGCGGCCCCTAGTAGACTGCTGCAGAAATGCTTCCATGGGATCCTAGTGCCTGATGACTAGAGACCCGTGTTTTTCTTAAATAAGAAATAGCAAGAATTCAAAGTATAAAAAGAAATAACAAGAAATTCAAGGTATAAGAAATTCAACATATAAAAAGAATTAAAAAAAAACACATGAATAAGGTGAAAAAATTGTTTTTTGGGGGGGCAAAAACTAAATAAATGCTTACAGCAGTTGTTGTTTAGGCTGCATTGTTACCACAGAGACGGTCCACAAGGAAGCGACAGCAGAATTGTTTCATTCACAAAACCTTTCAAGACCATAGCATAATGCTGTTTAATACATGTAGTATACTAGGAATGTAATTTCTAGTGTGTATAATGCAATTTTAAGGTAGTTTATGAATGTAATAACAAGAAATAAAACTACATTTCAATGAATAAAAAGAAATAAGAAATTGCAGAAAAATAAAAATAAAAATGATAAAAATTAAAAAGAATTTCGCGGGTCTCTACTGATAGCTAAGTTCCTTAGGTGTGACCTGATGACAGAGATTCCCTCAAAGATCTACTGTTATGTAAAGTTTGCACGTTAACTGTTCTTTTTCAGGTCTCTGAACCCTCTGTTGTGATGCCTTAGGTAAGTGACTCCATTTTATTTCCTGGGGGACACTGTTACTTAGGCAAGAGGCTCCTTCTAACACTTCTTTTTTTCTCTTCTCAGCATTCTGAGTGACAGACCCTCCTGTTTGCTGCACTGTTAGCACAATGTATTGAATTTTTAGTTCATTCTGTCAGTGGGAAAAATTGTGTTTAGATCTGAACTGCCTACAGTGTTATAATTAGGGTCTTCAGTTTACTTTTAACTACAGCCGTCTGAACCACCTTTGGGTTCGGTGTACATATGCTCTACATTTTATAACCAATGCACCTTTCTGAACCCACCACTGTGTCCTGTATTGTCTAGTAGGCTGGACATCACTGGCTTCCAGAAGGATGCTCCATATTTGTACATGGACCTGAAAAGTACTACTGAACGAACTACCTACTTATCACATCCCTGTTCCAGCAGCTGCTACTGTCTTAAAAAAAATACCAGCATCCTGTGCCCAAATTCTGCACCCGCTATGGTAAAGCAGCTGTCCAGTACAGTATGTCATTCTATCAGCCTGGAACAAACTTCAGGCATTGCTTAGGCTTAACAAATTAATATCTTTGAATCTCTTTAAATCCTTAGTTAAAACAGCTGTCCAGGAAACTTGCCACTGCTATTCCAGTTAGCATTCCCTCCTTAAGGTCTTACCTTGTATGTAAGCACTTATGTCCAAACCTTGGTTTTTCTTCCCTTACATTTGTACATCTATTCTGCTTCTTATTTTGGTGTAAATGTTATGTTCCAATATGTAAAGCTGTAACTCCTTATGTAATGTTCCAGTATGTAAAGCCTGTAACCCAGTTACCACTGTATGCTTTCTTCATTGCTTAGAGTATATGTGTTAGGATACCTTCTACACTGTTTTTGTTGTTACTGTCAAACTTTGTATTTTGTAGTACTTGTATTATGCTGTCATTGACAGGACCTCCTTGTAAATTAGCATGTTCAATGGAGTTGTCCTGAAAATAAACTTGAACATGTCCATCTTACCTGTATCAATCTTCACCACTCATCACTGGTGGGTACTACGCTGGAAGTGCTAGGACCCTGTTGGAAGCTTTTTAGCTTACAAGGCTTTTCTCTTAGGAGGAGGGGCAATGTCGGGGACGGTGCCACACTCGAGACCAATGCATTGCGTGGTGCTCATGGGTTGGCCAGTAACCGTAGTCATCCCCTCCACTACCTCAGTTCTGTTTTTCCCTCTGTCGAGGCTGCAGCTCAGACTATATGGGACAGCAAGAAATCTACACGACGCTCTTGAACTACCATTTTCTGCTCATCTGACAGAATGCTTGACGCTGCTCCTGACAACACCGCGTTTGGCATTGTTTTGTTATTTTCTTAACTAGTGTTTGTACAGCATCGAGTCTCTTTTCCTTCTTTTTCCACCAAGGTAAGGACCTTAGGCCCATCACTCGGACCTCCCACCGCTGCTATACACACCAGGGAAGAGCAGGCCTCCATCAGCTCAGGTCTCGCTGAGCCTGGATACCTGGTTGAGCGATCAGGGGAATGATCAGTCTCATCCAGGGGGTCAACCATGGATTGCTCAAGGCCTGGTTCCCCTTTGGGGAACCAGATGACCCCGGTGTTGAGGCTTCAGCTACATGCAGGGCCTGCATCAGTGGTTGAGGGCTTTGGGGGTGCAGCCTTGGCTCCAGACACTGATTCTGGTGTTGGTGAGCGAGCCCATCCCCCCGTGCTGTGTAGTCCCCTCCCAGCACCACTCTTGGTGCTAGGACGGGTAGAGTGGCCAGGATTGCCTTTCTCTGGATCGCTGTGCTCTTCTCAGATTCAGAGGACAATCAGGCTGATCCAGATTGACAACTGAACTCTCCGGAGCAATGGTCACCCCCAGGGTCCGCTCAAGGTTGTCTGTGAGTTCCAGTCTTAGGACTGACTCCATTCTCAACGCTGCCCTTTCTTCCACTGATGCCACACTCAGCGCTGTGGGGGACTCCAGTGGCGCTGTCTCGGATGACGGCGCCACTTGTGACAATGCCCCCAGTGTTGGTGCTATGGATGGTGCCGCATCTGGCACCATGCTTGCTGTTGGTGCCATGGACGGTGCCATTTCAGGGGTCAGTGTTGTGGTCGGTGCTGTCCCAGAGGTCAGTGCCACTCCTGATGTCGACGCCGAGGTCGATAGCATTGCAGTTTCTGGGGATGGTGTCGGTGCCGTGGCTGGCTCTGGTGCCAGTGCTGCTTTGGGTGCCTTTTCCATGGAGGCAGATTTCGGTGGTGGGGCGCTCTTTGGTACCAACACAGAGTTGGAGAGGGAGTTAGAGGCCAACCCTGGTGCAGGCTTTTCTCTTCTCCTTCCCTGAAGGATGGTTGCCATAGTGGGACTTCGCGCAAGGTGCAGAT
The DNA here is from genome assembly GCA_016271365.2 of Neoceratodus forsteri. NCBI lineage: Eukaryota > Metazoa > Chordata > Ceratodontiformes > Ceratodontidae > Neoceratodus > Neoceratodus forsteri. The sequence goes on from CM028134.1 coordinate 839,900,585, forward strand.
CTCAGTCCTCTCCAGGGGAGTTGGGGGCCCGACCTTTCTCCCACTCTGCTCAGTTGACCTTGGTCACTCCGGGCTGGAGTCGGAGTGCTGGGCCAGGCACCTCCTCCTCCTCTGGGGACAGAGTCTTGCAGCGGGTGGGGACAGGGGCCACCCTGTTGGGTTTGCTCAGCTTCAGTCTCCCCACCAGGGGTCTTCCCCCCATGGGCTTCCCCCTGCTGGCTCAGAGGTTGAGCAGCAGGTGGGGTGTGGACAGTGCATTCCCCTTGCCTCAGAGGGGTTCCCCGGTTGTTCCCACAGCCTTGACAGAGGGGGACCGTTCTCTCAGGACCATTCTGCCCATCCTTCTTCCTCTCTGCCTCCTCCTCCTCCTCCTTTTCTGCCAGGTCTTTCCAGTCCTTTGGGGCCTATCACCTGGGAGCAGTATAGGACCATGGCGAGTGCTTTCCCCATGTTTTACAGGGCCATGGATGAGATGGTGTTTGCATCTACCCATCCTGCACTGTCATTGCCTATACAGAGCCCTTCCACTTTGTCTGCTTCCACTTCCGAGAAAGAGGTCTCCTCTTTGTACCAGTCTTCAGATACTGGCTTTTCAGGATATCAGCAGCTCCTGTTGACAATGATGGAAGAGCTCAATCTTACCCCAGTGTCTCAACGCAGTCCTGCACATGCGACTATGGTGTTCCTTGGGGAGTACAGCCAAGAATCCTTAGTGATCCCTCCATGGCCTCGGCCCTTTATGGAGGAGTTGTACAATGTCTTGCGGTCATCTACTTCCATTCTCCCAGCCCCTGTGGACTGCCAGTGCAGGTACTGCACTCCTCTGGGGTCTCCAGGAACTTTGCCCTACCGCACATCAGGCTTGGAATGGCTGGACACCCCTTCTGGACATCAGCGGCTGACAAGAGACTGTTCTACAGATGTGGATTCTGTGGAGTTTTCACCTTGGTGCGTCTCTTGTCCATTGCTGCTCATCAGGCAGACATGGTGGCCTATGAGAGGCACCTGTGAGCCGCGTTTGGGGAAATCCTAGCTGCCTTGCCTGATTGTGAGGCAAACAGGTGAGCCATTGTAATTTCCACAAGAGGCCTGGAGCTAGTGAGACACCAGGCATGGGCATCCTATGATGCCAGCACAGTAACCTTCAGGATTGTGGGATCCACGGTCTGCATTAGGTGGATGGCATAACTTCACCTCTCCCAATTGTCACCCTTGGCCTGGTGTAGGGTGACTGCCTCACCATTCTGGGGGGGGGCAGTTTTTCTCCTGAAGAGCCAGGCAGGAAATGTAGGGAACCCCTCCCTCTCCTGCAGGTCAGGAGCCCTGTCCTGGCTCTGAACAGTGGTAGGTCTGGCCAGACCCATGATGGTCCCTCTTCTCTCATGAGTCACCCATGAGGGTCTGAAGGCTGTCCAGCCTCAGGAGGTATATAGGTCCAATTCGGTAGGTTTGGTACTCACCTACCAGAGATGAATTGTGAAGACTGATACAGGTAAGATATGAAAATTACATATCTACTGTAATTCTTGATCTTCCTGTACAGTATATCTTCATCATTCATCACCGCTTGCTGCCCACCTTCCCCTCTTGGGCCTCAGCTTCTGGGCAGTGCCACCCCCCCAAAATTGTGGGCGAAGTCTCTGTGGTACCTCTGGGCTCCCTGCCACTTCTTTGAAGCACCGGGGCTCACTCTTGGGGGAGGATGACAAGCAGGAGCTCTTGCCCTCTTTTTCCTTGGCTCCCCAAGCTCCTCTTCTCAGTAGGGGAGAGCTTCAGGCCTCCTGTCTGGGAGTTCTGCCTCCGGCTATCCTTGCGGGTACTTCCTCGTCCTCACAGTGTTTCGGCCTCGAGGGCAGTGCCATCCCCATCACCCCTCCTCTTAGGAGAAAAGCTTTCTACACTAAAAAGCTTCCCACAGTGTCCTAGCATGCCAGTGATGAATGGTGAAGATATACAGGAAGATCAAGAATTATGGTAGGTACATAAGTTTCATTTTTTTTTTTTTTTTTTACTTTTTGCAATTGGCTGGCCTTACAACACTGATTTCAGTGCTCATCAGTGACCTGTGCTTTGTTGCACGTTTTTCGGCTTGGCAAAGCTACACAGTCATCGGCCATTATTGGTTGTTGGCCAGAAAGGATTTGGAGTACACTCAGTTCATGAATGGTTTAGAGTTTTACTGTGACATTAAGAAAATTGATTTTAAGCTGGGTGTGTGAATCATCTGGTCATCCTCCTGATGATGCAGCAGATTCAAAACTGGTAGGGGATCTATTCCACCCACTGTGTTGTGTGAGTGTGGTGGAACTATTTGTTTCAATAAAGAAGCTTTTTTGTATGGACAGACTGGTGCCGGTTTTGTTGCAATCTCCTTTGATCCTTTTACCAGGCATGCTCTATCGCAGTGGAGCTCTTTTGCTTGCTCTACTTTGGTGATTTGTACTTGCTCACTGCGGTCTGTCCATTGGCAATTAACTTTCTTCCAGCTACTTTACTGCTGTTTTTTGAACTACACAAGGTGTGACTCAGAAGGGCTGAACAGCAGAGGACTATTGTGCATTGGACGCACATTTCATTTAGTGTGGAAGGCAGTTTGGATTTCAGCACGTGTTTGTCCAAAAAAAAAAAAAAAGGCAAAGAGACTGACCTGTCACAGGCACAGTAGCAGTACTCTCCTTCAGGTATGTTCTCAAGATTGTTCAGGGATATTTCGCTTGGAACAGTAGGTGTGTTTTTGGCCATTGTATTTTCCAATGCAGGAGAAGTCGATTTGTTTTCTGAACAACAGGAGCAGGTGGCTGATACAGCACCACAGCAAGCAAGTGTTGAAAGTACTGCTGATTTAGACATTTTTCTGCATTTCTGGAGTTAGAATGAGCCCTGCTCAGAGGGAGACAGCTCTATGGGGGTAGAATTATCCTGGAGGCATACCTATAGGTCAGCCGCTCTCCCAGAGATTTGCAGGTTCAAAAGAAGCCAGGATATGGTGTAGAACATATGATTTTCCTAACAGATTGGCATGCAAGCTTACAACTAGGAACTAATGCTTTGATGCAGGCAATAATTATTACTTGGCACAACAGCTGGAGGTCCTGGGAGATATTCAAGTGAAGAAAACAGCTGTTGCACAGTTTAAGGAACATCTTAAAGAAGCATTACAAAAACAAGACACAAAAATCAAAAATACAAAACTCAAAAAGTTTGAACAGGACAGACAGAATTATCTGTGAGGCAGTCTTTGACAGCCAGGGCCAACATCAAGTCAACACAATACAAGGAGGGGAAGATATACTCAGGGACATAACAGTCAACCACACTCGATTCTAAGGAACTGCAGTGATTCACCTGCCTATGGGACATCCAACAGTGAGTCTGAAACAGAAAACCAAGAGGAGGAAGGACTGGCACAAAAACCCTCTGGGGGAGGAGCACCATGACTGTACATTTACAGGAACAACCAGTGAGGGAACAACAGGATTACTATCCAACAAGACAATATCCCATGAGACAATGGGGCAACAAGACCAACAGAGGAAATGTACGCAGAGGGAGGAGCAGGAAATACAGGCAACTGCACATGCTCCAGGAGGGGCAAGTAGCACCTGTTCCTGAAACCCTGGTGATAAACATATTAGGTACACCCCTTACTGCGAGTCATACTGCTGTTCTACAAAAGGAACTGTTCTTTGTACCCACATTAGACTCTAGTCCATTTGATGCATTTGTTGAGCTGCATAGATTGACTCAAAATTTGAACTCTGTTATTTGTATTTTTTGTAAAGTATATGCCTACTTCATGTTTTTTGTATATTAACTGTTTGTTGTTATGTTATTGTGACTTGTCATCTGTGAAAACGGGCAGTTATGCTCATCAGATTTACAAGTATAAAAATGAAATGGACTTAAAAGGTTTTTCTGAAAAACAGAAAATGTGTCATGGGGGTTTATTTTATTTATTTATTAAAATATCGGATTACACCTTTTTGAGCTAGAAGCTCTTTACATAGGTTCCACGTCATGTACAATACACAAAACAATTCAAATAATGAGAACAGTTACACAGAGGGATAAAGTTACAACAAGACATGGAGAATCAGAGCCAGAGAGGCCCTATGATTGCAGGGACAACCCCAATATCTTTTAGACCACCATCCACCTTCATACAGGAAGAGTCTTTGAGAGGGCTTGTAAAAATTCAAATCAAGGAGCTCCTAAAAAATAGTAACCGGCCTAATTATATTAATATTACAGTGGAGGAAGCTCTAGCTCTCAAAGGCCTAGAAGAAAACAAAGAGCTGACAGTAAAACCAGCAGATAAGTGGGGGTCAGTAGTAATTCTATGCACTACTAAGTACATTATGGAAATTGAAAGGCAACTCCATGATATTACCTTCTGCCATAGATTGAGGGAGGATCCAACATTGGGCTTTTAAAGGGAAATTGATGCTTTTCTGTTGGAAGGTTTTACTGGGGGTACTATTACTGTGGAGGAATATGAATATTGTCTGTCAAACACCCCATCCAGGCAAGTATGTGTACATTGCCTAAGATTCACAGAAATCTGATGGACCCACCAGGACTCCCGATAGTGACAGGCATAGGCTCATTAACTGAACCTATGTCTAAATTTGTTGATGCCCACATCAAACAGTATGCTACATCATTACCCTTCTTCATTATGGACACAACATAAATGTTGGGAGTATTGGGGAATATGCAGATCGAGACTGAGTGGTACCTAGTGTCCATGGACGTAGCCTCCTTGTACACAAATTTACCCCATTATGAGGTTCTGGAAGTTTTGTCATATTGGTTAGAGAGGGCTGCTACTATTTCAACAGATAGAATGAGGTTTGTGACTGAATGTGTTGAACATGTTCTAACCAATAATTCTTTTTTTGTGCCAGGATACACATTACCTTCAGATTAGGGGTATGGCTATGGGGGTGACTTTTGTCCCCAACTATGCCAACCTCTCTCTGGGTCTTTGGGAGAAAACAAATGTCTGTGACAGCCAGGTTAATAATTTTCATGATAGGATTGACATTTGGCGTTGTTTTATTGATGACATTTTTATGGTGTGGCGTGGTACTAGGGGCAAGCTAGATGACTTTGTAAAATACTTAAAGGGAAGTAATGGAAATCTAAAATTCTCTGTACAATATGATAGGGAGTCCATTTCTTTTTTAGATTTGAGCATCACAAAAAATTCGGATGGCACACTTTGCACTAATTTATTTATTTATTTTTTATAAATAAGGACACTGACCAAAATTCCTTTTTGCACGCCTCTAGTTGCTACCCATGCTATTTCACTGATAATATTCCCACAGCCCAGTTTCTTAGAGTATGGAGAAATTGCTCAAAGGAGAGTGATCATATTATTAAAGATGGTGAGATGGGACAGTGGTTTCTGGAAAGGGGATAAAGTGGTGCAGTTGTGGTAGATAGAGAATATAGAGGTGGGATGACTCAGGGGCAACGGGAGGAAATATTTTTCCAGAGAGAGTGGTGGATGCAGGGAACTGCCTTCCTGAGGAGGTTGTAGGGTCAAAAACAGTGGAGGAATTCAAGAAAGCATGGGACAGCCATAAGGCAATTATAGTGGGAGGTAAGAGGAAGTAGGCTGTTGGTAAACTAGAATCTGCAGCTTATCCAATAGGTAGGGAAATGGGCAGACTAGGTGGGCCAAGTGGTCCTTAAATGCTGTCAAAGTCTATGTTTCTATGTTCTATGTAAGACCTCCTTGTGGTGAAAGGAGACATTTCATCACTACTTTCACTAGGCATTCCAGTGAAGTGGAAAGGATCATTAAGGCAAACTGGTATATACTTCAAAATTACCCTTGTTTAAAAGAGGTCACCAATCTTCCACCCAGGATGGTACATAGAAGGAGAACAAATCTAAAGGACAGATTAGTGTGCAATTATCAACTCGTGACTAGAAATTCTGCAGAATCCACAGAATGGTGTCACAGAAAACCATGCAGTTCCTTCCACTGTGGAAACTACAAAGTCTGCACGTCTATTATTAAGTGTCTTACCTTCACATCTGTTAATGCTGACAGAGTATATGAGGTTGAGATTTTTTTAACTGTGTTACTACTCAGCTTGTCTATCTTACAGTTTGTGAATGCAGCACATTTTATGTCGGTAAGACTACCAGACAATTCAAATTGAGAATTGGGGTACATATTTTCCTCTTGCAGGGTTCTCAGCATCCTGAAGGGGTCCTATAGTACCTAGGCTTGCCACCTTTTCTTCCCCCATTTACCTGTCCTTGGCCTTCCAGGTCCCCTTGCAGGGTCCCCAGCATCCTGGAAGGTTCCTTGGATCAGGCCTCATTCCTTCCCTCTCACTATCCCCCTATAACTACAACACCTAACTGCAGGAAGGTTTACAATCACCTGAACTTTTCTGCCACCTTGCAGGCTTCATCACATCCTGATGGGTTCTCTTTTTGGGTTAGGCCTTATTTCCCCTCCTAGGAGTTAATCACACTTACTCCCTCTCTCCCTTTCCCCACTCCAGTCTCCTCTCCCCTTGCAGGGTTCCCCACATCCTGAAGGGGTCTCTCTGGGACATGACTCTGCATTGTCAATCATCTCATCCTCTCTCTCTTTCCTGGTTAAACAATTTCCCCTTTTGTTTTTTTGTTTAGTTATTTAACCAGGTGAGACACACTAAGCTGAAAGCTTTTTTACAGGCGCAACCTGGGAGCACAGGGAAGTTAAGTGACTTGCTCAGGGTCACACAGTATGCAAGTGGAAGCTGTGGGATTCAAACCCAGGTCTGGTCTGCTGGATGTCACCAGATTTGCAGCTCAGAGCCTTAAGCCACTGCGCTATACTGCCTCCCTTTCCCTCTCTCCTTCATCCCTTGTTTCATGATAGCATTTGTTAACTTATTACCATTGTACTTATTAATTGTTCTCACAAATTACATATGTATGCAACATTGTTGTAGTAACTGCCTTAATTAATTGTATGCTGGGTTGATCTTTGTAACTTGAATGCAAACTGTATCATCCTTATTGTACCCCTTCCCCCCGGTCGCAACAGGAGATGAGCAACCTGTTGCTCAGTGTGCCTTCCTTGTGAAACATTTCAATAAATGAATAATATACATAGTTTAGCTGGAGAAGACCCTAGAAATGCTTTAACAAATCACTGTAAACCCACATGTCTTTAAATTTTGCAGCATACAGCAAGTAAGTTTGGGGCCAAAAGGTAGGGATTTAGACTCAAAACCAATACAAAGAGAGTCCTTTTGGATTTATACACTGGAAGCTCTCTGTTCTAACATACTAATTGCCAGAAGATTAGGCCTTATGGTCTATCGAGTCTGCTTGAACCTCAGATCCCTAGTTGGGTGCCGAGGCCCCCCCCCCTTGTGCTCCAGAAACCCCTATCATCCATCCCCACCCCCCCAGGGCCAGGCCATCATCTGATACATCCGCTTTCTGTGTCTGTCCCACCCTCTCTTGAAGTCCTCCACTGTGGATCTCTGAACCAGCTCGCCAGACAGCGCATTCCAAGGGTCCACCACCCTCTCAGTGAAAAACCTCCTCCTTCTCCTGACCTAAATGACAGAATAGACATTATTAAATGTATCAAGAAGTAAATGATGAATAGATGCATTTTAAATTTCTAAAAACATTAATATTCATCTGTGTGTTTTCTTCTAGGGTGCGGAGGATTTGCAAAATGTTTCACCTCAAGCACTGACTACAATGAAGCATGCCAGGATTTTGTAAAAGCAGATATACAGTGTTGTTATTGTAAGAAGTCTGTGCTGATTTTAATTTCATTTATATGTAGTCACATACACTATTTTTGGTGATATTTATGTATAGATATAGTTCTTTAAATATTATAGTATAAGGTATTAACTGGTGCTAGTGGTATATATGTTAGATAGAAAATTGTATGTTTATTATAACAGCAAGCTATTGAGAACTAGCACACTCAATTCATGAATTGTTTAGAGTGCTACTGTGACTTTAAGAACATTTTTTAAGAACTTTAAGAAAAAAATGTTTAAGCTGGGTGTGTGAGTCATCTGGTCATCCTCCTGATGATTCAGCAGATGCAAAACTGGTAGGGGATCTGCTCCACCTACTGTGTTGTGAGAGCTTGGCAAAACTATTTATTTCAATAAAGAAGCTTTTTTTGTATGGACAGACTGAGTGGTGCCGGTTTTGCTGCAGTCTTCCAGAAAGGATCTGTGCCTTTTTATTCTCCTCTGTCTAGGCACATTCCCTTTTCTGCTCATGTTCAGATTTGCACCCCAGTGGCAGGATGCATACACATTGATGTACTGACATCACGTACATTATCACGACATCACACAAGTCCAAAATCTGCAAAGCACGATCCTGACAGCTCCCATACTACCATACTACCATACTTGCAAGGCTTAGCGGAAGGACAGAAATGCTATTTCTTTAGCCTTGTCAATTTTTTTTTCTGCAGTGATCTCCAAGACGACACATCTGTTCAGTAGATTGGATCGGTGTTCACAGCTCTCAGCAGAGAATGTTTCTCCAGGCAGCTACAAAATAAACAAATTTAGAGCCCTATTGTTCCTCACTGACAGCTTTAGAAGTGAGGATAAAGAGGCAAAGGGGCAGCAATTCCCTCCTTAGAGTGAAATGTATATAGAAGCCTTCCTTTACCTCTATGAATTATCTTTTATTTGAATTTGGAACCTTGATGAGGGCAAGTGGCACCATATCCTGTCGGAGACTTGTAATATTCAAACGTTGTAAGACTTGCAGGAGGATAAGAAAACCCTCCCCTCTAGGATCTTATTGTCCTAATTGTGCAACACAATCTAACATGTCTGTTTCGATTCCTTCCAGCTGTACGCCCTAGCGGGGGGAGGGTATCCACCTGCCGAAACGTTAAGTTGGGGAGCGTGCACCTGGGGTACTGACTGGCAGTGGCGAAACTGAGCTGTGCAGATCTTTTCTATTGCTCTTATGTGAGCTGCTGAGTTCTCATGTTCTGCAGGACAGCCTCACCAACACAACTGAACCCAAGGCAGGCCCCTCAGTTTTGGGGGGGGGTCCTATACAGGCACGTTCAGGTGTGCCAGAGCATGACAACGCTGCTCACCCAGATCCACAGGCAACCCCCAACTTTGACTGTATGGATGTAGGGGCCAAGGGGACAATCATGACCTGATCATGCTATTTGATGAGGAGAACTCCTGTGATGAGGAGGAAGGTGAGTAGATGGAGTCTAAGAAAAGGATTCTGATCTCTTCCCTGTTTGATACAAAAATCTCTGTCCCACCTTATAACAGAGGCTTGTAGGACATTACAGTTGAAGGAGGTTTAAGTGTGGTTGTAACAAACAGGACTGAAGGAGCAAATTCTCTGGTTGTTCCTGTTGCACCTTCAAAAGAACTTTATTCCAGCTAGAATAGATGTAGGATATAAAGAATGGCATATTTGAGGTCTGCAGTACCCTTCCCAGTTACTAGGAGAAGACCAGGTCAAACCATTTCAGGCAGTTAGAGGGAGCCTAGATATCCCACAAAAGGATATGTTCTGGAATTTCCAGATTAGAGCTTTCCTTTCCCTGTGGATCTGCCGAGGTCACCTTCTAGACACTCAAAATCTACTGGTTTGAATAATGATCTCTGCAATCATGGGAAATACTATGGCCCACTGTATCTATGATCTATATTCTACTCTCACTCAACTTAAAGCCCTCCACCCCCCCTCCCCAATCTCAGTCCTAGATAAATGGAATGTGGAAATTGCAGTACCCCTGTCTCCAGATCAGTGGCAGATGGCCTGCTCAAATTCACATAAAATCACATCCTCAGTGATGTGGAGACAACTCAGCTGGAATTGCCATTTACATTTAATTTTAACTCTGGTACAGCAGGTTCACCGTAAAACTACAACACATAGCCACTGCTGGAGACAGTGTCGGACAGAGAGGGATGAGTAGTACCATATATTCTGGACCTCTCCTGCCTGACCCCATTTCTAGATTCCATAGAGAAAGCCTTAAAAGAGATCTTTGGTCCAGAAAGGGAGATAACCAAACAGTTATACCTATTTACACCATACCCAAAGGGACTGACAGATATGGCCACTAGATATGTATTAGGCATTCTCATACTAATGGTGAAAAAAAAGCATTACAAAATGATGGCTTACAGTGGTAATTCCCACTGTAGAAGAATGGATAACACTGGTCAACTCCATATAGTGTATAGTAGAGCATTGTTCGATATAGAAATCCATCCTTTTCAAAATGCTGTTGTACCACAGTTCAAAGGTCATGGAATGTGATTCTTCACAGAAAGGGTGGTGGACACTTGGAATGCGCTGCTGGAAGAGGTCATCTCGTTAAAGACAGTGAGCAGCTTTAAGAGAGGCTGGGATAGGCATGGGGAAGATAAGAATCATGGGTAGGGAGGATGGGAGGAGGGGAGGGAGGGCAGGACATTAGCTCAAGCTGTGGACCCTGCAATATGAGCAGACGTGATAGACCAAATGGCTTTCTTCTGCTGGCTTGTTCGTGTGTGGTAGAACAGCATTCTAGAACCTCTAGAGACTGTGCAAGTCAGTTTCATTGTGAAAGAGAAACAAAACACAATGCACACATTTCACATAATACTATACAATATAAAATTACAGGATGAACAACTTTATGCATATCAGGTAGTTCTGCCACCTCAGGGTTCTGATTCCACTGATCACTCAAGCTTCACTCTCAAGGTCAGAGGGAATCAGAATCCCTTTGTAGTAGAACACACTGGTTGTGCATAGTTGCCCATCCAGTATTCTTTATATATACTGTGGAAATGATAACCTATACTATTGACAGCAAGAGGAAAAAGGGAAAAATAAACATAAAAACAGAGAATTTGATGGCAGATAAGAGCCACTTGACCCACCTAGTCTGCCCATGCTCCCTACCTACAATAATACCACAAACCATACTTGATCTCCGGCTTAACCCTCCCATCCCCAACCTCAGTCCTAGATAAATGGAATGTGGAAATTGCAGTACCCCTGTCTCCAGATCAGTGGCAGATGGCCTGCTCAAATTCACATAAAATCACATCCTCAGTGATGTGGAGACAACTCAGCTGGAATTGCCATTTACATTTAATTTTAACTCTGGTACAGCAGGTTCACCGTAAAACTACAACACATAGCCACTGCTGGAGACAGTGTCGGACAGAGAGGGATGAGTAGTACCATATATTCTGGACCTCTCCTGCCTGACCCCATTTCTAGATTCCATAGAGAAAGCCTTAAAAGAGATCTTTGGTCCAGAAAGGGAGATAACCAAACAGTTATACCTATTTACACCATACCCAAAGGGACTGACAGATATGGCCACTAGATATGTATTAGGCATTCTCATACTAATGGTGAAAAAAAAGCATTACAAAATGATGGCTTACAGAGGTAATTCCCACTGTAGAAGAATGGATAACACTGGTCAACTCCATATAGTGTATAGTAGAGCATTGTTCGATATAGAAATCCATCCTTTTCAAAATGCTGTTGTACCACAGTTCAAAGGTCATGGAATGTGATTCTTCACAGAAAGGGTGGTGGACACTTGGAATGCGCTGCTGGAAGAGGTCATCTCGTTAAAGACAGTGAGCAGCTTTAAGAGAGGCTGGGATAGGCATGGGGGAAGATAAGAATCATGGGTAGGGAGGATGGGAGGAGTGGGGAGGGAGGGCAGGGACATTAGCTCAAGCTGTGGACCCTGCAATATGAGCAGACGTGATAGACCAAATGGCTTTCTTCTGCTGGCTTGTTCGTGTGTGGTAGAACAGCATTCTAGAACCTCTAGAGACTGTGCAAGTCAGTTTCATTGTGAAAGAGAAACAAAAACACAATGCACACATTTCACATAATACTATACAATATAAAAATTACAGGATGAACAACTTTATGCATAATCGGTGTGTTCTGCCACCTCAGGGTTCTGATTCCCACTGATCACTCAAGCTTCACTCTCAAGGTCAGAGGGAATCAGAATCCCTTTGTGGCAGAACACACTGGTTGTGCATAGTTGCCCATCCAGTATTCTTTATATATACTGTGGAAATGATAACCTATACTATTGACAGCAAGAGGAAAAAGGGAAAAATAAACATAAAAACAGAGAATTTGATGGCAGATAAGAGCCACTTGACCCACCTAGTCTGCCCATGCTCCCTACCTACAATAATACCACAAACCATACTTGATCTCCGGCTTAACCCTCCCATCCCCAACCACTAAGGTTCCCTTATACAGTACCTATGCTATGCATTCTTGAATCCTGTTACAGTTTTAACCCCCACCACCTCTGCTGGGAGGCTGTTCTAGGCATCCAGCACTCTTTCTGTGAAGAAATACTTCCTTGCATTTTCCCTGAGTCTACCCCCCCAGCTTCATAGCATAATCTCTTAATGTGGGGATATATGGAACAAATGGGTTCTATTTATAATGGTCAGGGATCCTGGGTTTGTTGAGAGGGAGATACAAACTCAAGATTGGTCCTGAAGCGGAGACTTGGCCTACCCAAACAATTACATATGAAGGTTAAATAGGGCCTGCACACTGCACCTTCAGAATACTTAATAAATTTACATAGAGTCTGTAGACAATTTAAATGAAGGACATACTGTGTTCTACCTTATAATTTGCTCCAGGAGGCTGTATTGTCAAGTTGTCTTTGTTACGTGTTATTTTTTTTTGGTCTAATCGTTCTTCTTCTTTGAAACCTCAATCATTTTTTATTATCCATCTTTTATAGTCCATCTTCTTCCAAGTTGTGTACAGGGTGTGCTTTTGAAACAACTGAGAAGCTGCATGGGATATACTATTTTGGACTAAATATCTGTAACTAATCTTTCTCTCTCTTGCTTACATCTGAGAGAAGTTTTCCTCACTTTTAAAGTGGTATTGCTTTGTGTTTATTTTAGTTTTTAATTCAGGAAGGGGGTTTTTAAAACTGCTTATCTTGTCAGCATCCTCAGAAGGGCTGAAATAACTGCATACTTGATTTTCCTTTGTGGCTAACTGGACTGATTACTAGAATTCTGTGAGAATCTGCATCAATATATTTTGCAACTTTTGGTGAGGTTGTGTGATTTTAAAATAGCAAAAGCTGCAGTTTGTAATTGGATGCCAGACATAGCCTGAGGTGGGGGAAATTGTCTTCACAAGTCAGAGGTCTGCATCACAGGCAATTGTCTAGCTAGACCATTTCAGCATTGTTCGATTACTATAAACTAGTGGTGTGATCCTGTTTGAGACAGAAGTCCATCTTCTTCCAAGTTGTGTACAGGGTGTGCTTTTGAAACAACTGAGAAGCTGAGTGGGATATACTATTTTGGACTAAATATCTGTAACTAATCTCTCTCTCTCTTGCTTACATCGGAGAGAAGTTTTCCTCACTTTTAAAGTGGTATTGCTTTGTGTTTATTTTAGTTTTTAATTCAGAAAGGTTTTTTTTTAAACTGCTTATCTTGTCAGCATCCTCAGAAGGGATGAAATAACTGCATATTTGATTTTCCTTTGTGGCTAACTGGACTGATTACTAGAATTCTGTGAGAATCTGCATCAATATATTTTGCAACTTTTGGTGAGGTTGTGTGATTTTAAAATAGCAAAAGCTGCAGTTTGTAATTGGATGCCAGACATAGCCTGAGGTGGGGGAAATTGTCTTCATAAGTCAGAGGTCTGCATCACAGGCAATTGTCTAGCTAGACCATTTCAGCATTGTTCAATTACTATAAACTAGTGGTGTGATCCTGTTTGAGACAGAAGTCCATCTTCTTCCAAGTTGTGTACAGGGTGTGCATTTAAAACAACTGAGAAGCTACGTGGGATATACTATTTTGGCCTAAATATCTGTAACTAATCTCTCTCTCTTGCTTACATCGGAGAGAAGTTTTCCTCACTTTTAAAGTGATATTGCTTTGTGTTTATTTTAGTTTTTAATTCAGGAAGGGTTTTTTTAAAACTGCTTATCTTGTCAGCATCCTCAGAAGGGCTGAAATAACCACATATTTGATTTTCCTTTGTGGCTAACAAACCACCAGGCTGTTTTGGGGCTGGAAAGGTTTACCTGTGTCTGACTTGAATGTCTGGGTTTTTCTCTGTTTGATTAGCAGGGTAGTTTCTCTGTCAAATTGTTGTGTAGGGTATCTTGCTGACAGGAAGGCACTCATCGCAGTGGTGGGTGAGAGCTTTTAGCTGATTGTTTTGTGAGGGCACAGTTTAGGCCCAACCCCTTCCCACCCTTCACCCACCCCTGGAAATAGTTCCTTTATACCTGAGGTTCTGACATCATTTCCTCAAGTGCAAGGTGAATTTCACTGTCATATCCTCTCTAGCACACTGCACTGACAATATAAGCATACACATTGTATAATATATATTTCAATATAACAAATCACACACGCATGCGCACACACACACACACAAATACAAACAAACAAAAAAACAGGTAGATAAACATGTGGGGAGTAGTACAATGTAATGGCTGTGGGGCAGCAGTCTTCCGGGATTCTTTCTGGAGGCTGAGATGTTGCCCTATTTGCAGACAACTCTCTGCCCTGAGGGAGGAAGTTGCCCATCTTCAGGCCGCACTGGACAGTAGTAAGGAAACCTTCTCCCAGGCCACACTGGACAGTAGGAAGGGAACCTCTCCCATCCAGGGAGCACTAGCGCCACCACCACTACCTCAGAGGTTGCGAAGAAAGCACAGCAGTTGGACCACAGTGGGCTCAGGGAGGGTGAGGATGGTGGAACAGAGGCACACCCAGTCAATTGTTCCACTCCACAATCAATATACTATTTTGGGGGAGCATAGCTCCCCTATGGATGCACCCACAGAGAAGACTGATGACAACTGTCACAAGGGAGGTCCACAGGAAGGAAGCAGAGGACTCCACAGGGAAAGGAAGCAGCTCCTGGTGGGGGACTCAATTATTAGGGGTATAGAACTGGGGGGAGCTGGAAAACTGGAAGTAAGGTGCCTGCCTGGTGCCATGGCTTGGAGGGACAGGAAGCGCATCCTCAGGATCACGAGAACAGCTGCAAGGGATTCTGAGCTGGATGTAATTGTCCACCTAGGGACAAATGACTTGGCTCATCATGAGATTAGAGCAGTGCAGGAGGACATTGCAGAGTTGGGGAGGGCCTAAGACAAAGCACACACAGTATCCTTCTCAGAGGTGCTGCCTGTCAAAGGCATGGGGAGGCGAGGGTAATTGGCACCATGCAGTTTAATGAATGGTTGAAAAAATGGTTCGGAGCACAAGGGTTTGGCTTCATTGGGGACTGGGGTTCCACCTGGAGGGACACCAGCCTATACTGGCAGGATAGTCTGCATCTGTCCAGGAAGGGAACAAGTCTTTTGAGCAATCGGTTTAAATGCTTCATTGGCAAGCTTTTAAACTAGTCAAAGGGGGAGGCACTGACAAGAAGCAGGAAAATCCAAGCCTCTCCCTACAAAACAGGGTACTAAATGAGAAAAAGACCAAGGTAGAATGGTCAGTGGGGGATGCTGCAACAGAAGGTAAAGCCATCATGAAATGGAGAGCAATGAGTACCAATGCCCATAGTCTAGGTAACAAGCTTCCTGAATTAGTGGCCTTGATGGAGGAGGAACATCTGGATATCGTGGCAGTCACAGAAACATGGTACACACAAAACCATGACTGGGACATAAACATACCAGGATCCACTATCTACAGGAGGGACAGGGAGGGCAAAAGAGGAGGAGGAGTAGTTCTTTACATAAGGGAAGGAATAAAAGCAACAGAACAAAAGGGTAAACAGGGAGGAGAAGAAGCACTGTGGGTAAATTTGGAGACAGGCAATGGCACCACAATCCGCACAGGGGTTGTATACAGACCCCCTTCTCGGGGGAGGAAATGGACAAGGAAATGATAGAAAGTATACTTAGAATGGCAGAAAAGGGGGAGATATTGCTGATGGGTGATCTGAATATGCCAGATGTTAACTGGAGCGCAGTTGCAGTTGCCACTTTGAAGAGTGCAGTTATTCTAGATGCCCTACAGGGGGCATGCCTTAGACAACTAGTACTGGAGCCCACTCGAAAGGGAGCAATATTAGACTTGTTTCTCTCAAATGGAGATGGAGAGAGGATCACAGATGTAGAAGTGGGTAGCCATCTGGGAACTAGCGACCATCGAACAGTATGGTTCACAATAAACACATCAATAGAGTCAAGCCATACAAAGACAAAAGTACTGGACTTTAGGAGGGCTGACTTTGCCGAAATGGGTGAGAGCCTAAGGAATGCACTAGAAAATGGGCAGGAAGGAGGGGTGGAAGAACAATGGGGGATAATAAAAACTGCCATCACAGAGGTAACGAGCCTTTGTGTGAAGCAAATAAACAAAACAAGACGATGTAAGAAACCACTATGGTTCTCAAAGGAAGTGGCAGTGAAGGTTCAAGAGAAGAAAGCATTCAGGAAGTACAAGGAATCACAGAAGGAGCAGGATAGAGACTGTATCAGTTAAAGCAAAAGGAGGCTGGAAGGTAGTCAGAACAGCAAAGGCCCAAACTGAGGAAAAGATAGCCAACTCAGTTAAGAAGGGGATAAAACCTTTATAGGTACATCAGGGAGCAAAAGGAAGACCAAGGGAGGGATAGTGAGGCTTAATAAAGGGAGGGAGGGTGGGCAGAGGAGACTGTGAAAGGCAGAGATACTAAACAAATATTTTGCTCAGTATTTACAAATGAAGAGGGAGGTACATAAAACAAACAGTAGTAACACTCTGGATACAGAAGTTGATACCAGCCCATTTACAGAAGAAAGGGTTCTGAAAGAACTCTTAAAACTGAAGGTGGACAAAGCAATGGGGCCTGATGGGATTCATCCCAGAATTCTAAAAGAGCTAAGGGTAGAACTAGTGACACCACTGACTACCCTTTTTAACAAATCATGGGAGGATGGGGTGGTACCCGAGGACTGGAGGAGGGCAGATGTGATTCCCCTTCACAAAAGTGGGAGCAAGGCAGAAGCAGGAAACTACAGACCTGTTAGTTTAACCTCAGTGATAGGAAAATATGGAATCACTTCTGAAGGAAAGAATTGTCGAGTATCTAGAGGCCAGAGAGGCACAGGACCCTAGGCAGCATGGATTCAGAGCGGGAAGGTCATGCCAGATGAATCTGATAGATTTCTTTGACTGGGTGACCAAAGTAGTAGATCAGGAGGGCTGTGGACATGGCCTACCTAGACTTTAGCAAGGCATTTGACACAGTCCACACAAAAGATTAATATACAGGTTAGCCAGCCTGGGAGTGGGTCCCAAGATGACAGCCTGGGTAAAGAATTGGCTGGAGAATAGGACACAGAGAGTAATAGTAAATGGAGTCCACTCAGAAGAAAGGAGGTTACTAGTGGGGTACAGCGAGGTTCAGTATTAGGACGGTCCTCTTCAATGTCTTTATAAGTGACATTGCAGAAGGACTGGAAGGAAAAGAATGTCTCTTTGCAGATGACACTAAGATCTGCAACAGAGTTGATGCACAGGGTGGGGTGGAAAGGATGAGAAGGGACTTAGTGAGGAGTTAGAGGAATGGTCGAATGTATGGCAGCTTAGATTCAATGCTAAGAAGTGCAAGGTAATGCACCTGGGAAACAAAAACCCAGGGGAAGAGTACACAATGGGGGGTGAGATACTAACAACAACAAAAATGGAAAGGGACCTGGGGGTAGTCATATCAGATGACCTAAAGGTGGGCAAGCAATGTGAGAGGGCAGCAAGGAGGGCTGGGGGGATACTGGGATGCATAGGGAGAGGCATCACCAGTAGAAAACAGGAAGTTATTATCCCTCTGTACAGACAGTTGGTGAGACCCCATCTGGAGTACTGTGTGCAGTTCTGGAGACCCAATCTCCACAAAGACATAGACAGGATGGAAGCTGTCCAGAGGAGGGCAACTAAAATGGTGCAGGGTCTGCTCGGAGAAGACATATGAGAGATTTAAGGAGCTTAATATATATAGCCTCGAGAAAGGAGGGAGAGGGGGACATGATAGAAACTTTCAAGTACCTCAAGGGAATCAACAAAGTCCAAGAGGGTAGCATCTTTCAAAAAAAGAGGTGTACAAGAACAAGAGGGCACAATTTGAAGATGAGGCGGCTCAGAGCTAATTTAAAGAGTATTTTTTCACAGAGAGGTTGTGGATGCATGGAGCGGCCTGCGGAGGAGGTTGTGGAGTCAAAATCAGTGGTGGAATTCAAGCATGCATGGGATAGTCATAAGGCGATTCTGGGGGGTGGGGGTAGGAAGAAGTAGGCTGCTGGTTAACTAGGATCTGCAGCTTATCCAGTAGGTAGGGAAATGGGCAGACTGGTTGGGCCAAGCGGTCCTTATCTGCCATCAAATTCTATGTTTCTATGTTTCTATTATAAAATAAAGATATGCAAGTCATGGAATCACTAGGTGTGAATCCGATTCTGTCCATGTCCTCCTCCGCACTAAAGTGTTTTTGAAGCTTTGTGCTCTTCGACCAGATTATTGAATGGGAATGGGTAGGCATAGGTAAGTGTAAACATTTGCCTAGGCCACAGATGAGATGTTATCCATTCCTGGAGGAGAGCACACAGAAGTGGGAAACTCTCTTTCACAAGATGAAGCTGTGCACAATTCAGTGAATCACACAACCATACCTATTGAAGGGTCATTGGCCCTCACAGGTACCCATGATAAGCAAATGTATGCAGCATGCAGATAGGCCTTTGCCTCAAATGGAGTAAATCTGCACACCCCTATGCATCTTTTATTGTTTCCAGAGCCTTAAACTGATGGATTACAACCCTTGCTAGTTTTGTTTCCCCGGTCTTTGAGGGGGTGAACATTTTACAGCTGGTATCCATGACATCTGCTTTTCTAGGGGATGCCACAGTGGACAATTTATGAATGTCATCATGCTCCACTTATGACATTGTGGCAGTCATGCGGGGTGTCTGGCTCAGGCATTGGATCACAGACCACATGTCAAAAGCCAAAGTGTTTAAATTGTCCTTTGAGGGAGGACTGTTATTTGAATCTGCCTTGGATGACATTTTGAAGGATGTCCAGGATAAGAAGAGACAACTTCTGGTGTCAAAGCAGCAACAGAAAGCAAATTCAACATCAGCAGGTTGAGGAGGCACCTATTAGTGGCAGTCTTGAGGTGGTTTTTGTCCCTTTCAGAATTTTGAAAACCAGAGGAATAAAGGAGCCTATCTCCGCTTCAAGGGCAATAGTAGCAGAGGGTCCTTTGTCCTCAGGCATAATGGGGGTACAGGGGAAAAGGAGGTAACTCCCAATAAAGGTACACAGGCCCATCTTCTGCCCACCTTCCCTTGGTGGAAGACTGAAGAACTTCTATGTGAGATGGGCCCAAATTATGTCAGACGCATGTGTACTAGGGATACTGGCTCTAGGTTATGCAATGGAGTTTGCAACAGTACCCACAAGGAGTTGTTTCCTGCAATCCCCTGCTCCCAAGGATCCAGTGAAGAGATAGATGGTGTCTCAGACCTTTGATCACCTAAAACAGATTGGGGGCAGTTGTTCCAGTGCCCTCCAGTGAGGAAGGTTTGAATTCTACACAGTTTATTTTGTGGTTCCCAAGAAGGCATGGTGTTTCTGATCAATTCTGGATCTGAAACACCTAAACAAGTTTGTGTGCCACATGACCTGCAAGATGGAGTCCCTGTGGTCAATCATAATGGCTGTCCAGCCAGGGGACTATCTGGCATCCATAGTCCTGAGGGATGCCTATCTCCATATCCCCCATTTGCCAGTCACACCAGGAGTTTCTGAGATTTGTGATTCAGGGGCAGCACTTCCAATATCAGGTGCTCTCCTTTGGGTTGGCAGCAGTGCCCAGGGTATTCATAAAAGTCCTCATAGTACTAGTGAAGCAACTGAGACAGGAGTGACATCATGTATATATCTACCTGGATGACTTACTCATTTGATCATCATCTGCTCAGATGGTGATGAGATTGGTGACAAGGACCGTGGAGGTGCTGGAGACACATGGTTGGGTCGTCAGTTGGGGGAAGAGTTCCATCACCCCATCACAGAGGTTGGAACACTTGGGAGGGGGTGTTCAGGACAAATGAGGGGAAAGTCTTCCTCTCTTTAGCCAGAAAGTGGCCCCTGAGACGAGAGGTTCAGTGATTGAGAAGCCAGTTATTGGCCTCTGCTCACAGACTGCTCCAGATTCAGGTGCTGATGACTGCAGTGATAGCACTAATGCCGTGGGCCCACTTGCACATGCAGCTCCTTAGAACGGGGTGCTAGCAACCTGGAATCCAGCCCTGGAAGATTACCAAGGCCGGATTATATTTCCACGATCAGTCTGTCAGTCATTGACTTGGTGGGAAAGTCCAAAGAACCTAAGCAAGGGGTCCCTCTTAGAAGACATGCTGGAGCTGATGTTGATGGCCAATGCCAGCCTGTCGGGCTGGGGCACGATTCTGGACTAAGTTCTAGTCCAAGACATTTGGACCCCTCATGAGCAGTGAGTACAGATAAATGTATTGTAGATGAGGATGCACGGCTTGCCCTGCTTCATTTTCACAATACAGTACAGTCTAAGCCATAAAAGTAAGAATGGACAATGCCATCACAGTGGTGTGCATGAACAATCAAGGAGGCATAAGAAGCAAGGAGATGCTAGCAGAAGCAACTGAAGTGCTACTGTGGACAGAGAAGACACCTCTCTCTCTCTCTCTCTCTCTCTCTGTCTCTCTCTGGTGTTCATCTGGCAGAACTGAACATCCAGGCAGATTGACTGAGTCAAGAGAGAGTTCTTCCAGGGGAATGAATATTGAACCCGGAGGTATTCAGCATCCTGTCTAGAGGGTTCGGTCATCCTCTGATTGACCTATTTGTGTAAAGGGAAAAAGCTTAGTTGCCAAGGTTCTTCAGTTGGTAACAGTGTCCACAGGTGGAAGCAGTGGATGCTGTGTCCCAGACATGGGATTTCTTCAGACCATATTTGTTTCCTCCACAGCCGCTGTTTCCCAAGGTTCTTCTGAAGATAAGGCACTCGAAAAGGATTTTTCTTCTGATAGTGCTAGAGTGGGGAAGAAGACTGTGGTTCTCGGACCTGGTGAATCTAGCTCAGCGCACGTTGTTCCAACATTCACTCCGGGGGTGGGGCAGGACCTTCTCTTGCAAGGCCCCATTCTGCATCCAAACCCAGGTGCAATGCAGCTGGCAGCATGGCTTCTGAGAGGAGGAGATTGTTAAAACTCTTTTTTTCAGGAAAGTGGTTGTGCCATAATGGCCACCAGGAGAGCATCTACATCTGCAGCTTGTGACCAAGTGTGGAGCACTTTTTTGGCTTGGGACAGAGAGAGGGAGGTATCAGTCCTTCTAAAGCTACAGTTTGACAGATTTTGGATATTTTGAGACAGGAATGGACAAAGGGCTTGCGCTGAGAGGTCAGTTGTTTGCATTAGGAGCATCCCTGGGAACCTTCATGGGCTTGTCCCTGGGGACAAACTGGAAGGTGATTTGTTTTCTAAGAGTGGTTAGCAGAAGTAGACAGGTTGCTGGTGAGGTGTGGCATAGATCACCTCAACCTGTAGCCCAACCAGGTCTGCTAAGGCCTTCTTTCCTGATCATATGTCAGACTGTGCTATCCTCCCAGTTCACTTGGCACTGCTTGGTAATTGTTCCAATGGTGTGGCCTAATGGAGGAGATACCCTCAGAGATGACAGAACTGTTATGTAAGAACTTACCTTAACAGTAGATCTTCGAGAGAATCTCCTCAATCAGGCCATGCTGCCCCTCCCTAATTCCCCCTTTTTGCTTTTAGTGAGGGTTATATCAGATGCTGTGCCTAAAACCTACTCCATTCATCCTGTATCCAGCCCCTTGTATGCATGGTGCTGGTCTCATCTCCTGGTTCCTCATAGTTGGAGGCCCTCCAAGGCTAATCTTCAGTGGTGAACTGAAGCAGGATGGGGCTGCTCACATTTATATACATGTAGATGTGGCATGTCATTGTAGGCAGTCCCCAGATAGTAGAAGTTTCTGTGTGCTCCTAATGCTGATGGCATATGTGGTGAGCTACCCCCACTACTAGCCCTTATTTGTAGATATCATTCCGTTGTATATATGCTTTTTTATTGTAATTCTATGTGCATGCCAGTGTCAACAAAGGCACGTAGAGAAAAGATTGGATTTTTTTTCTAAAAAAGGGGTTTGACCTTCTTTTGACCTGAGAGGCCAGCTGCATGCAGGAATCTGACAAGTTCTTGTCAAAAAGCTTATGGATACATGATCAAAGAGTATTCCTCTAAAGTTAACTGGCCAATGGAAACAGAAGTAATAAAATCAGCTGTATAATCATACAACTTACAGGATCTTCCTTATAACTAATTAAATTAAGTCAGTTTAAAGCCCAGGATGTTTTAGCCAGGAAAGATCCTTCTAACAGGCCTGTGTGAGGTAATAGAAAAAGGAACACATCCTTATAGCATACCTGTGTGAGATTGTAAAACCTAGGCTAACTATGAGTACCTTACATCAAAAATTATCAGGAAAATATAATTTTAGGGAAGTGCAACAGTGCCATCTACTAGCCTAAATGTTGTGGGGGTTTCACTCACTATTTCAAGAGTTACAGAGAAGTTTAAATAGCCCCTGATCAGGGCATTTCAATCAATCAATATCTTTATTTATCCAGGCGGGCACCATTGAGCAAGCTCATTTACAAGGTGGACCTGTGGTCCTACAGTAATAATACAGAAAGACAAGTTACAATAGTACAGACAGTAAAAATAGCTGCTATTATAGTAAAAATGCACATTTACAGGTAATATACATTGAACATAGAACTACAAGGAGTCATGGATAATGAACTTGTGCTGGATCCAAGCCCAAAAACTGTGCATTTTGTAGTGGGAAATGTTAGGGAGAGGGTAGGCATACCAGATAGAAGATATCAAGTGCATAATGTAGGGAGAGGTGGGGAATAGCGGTGCAAGCAAAGAGAACCCAATTGTTAGAGCAGAGTGAGGGATTGGGAGGGCGGAGGACCGTACGAAAGGCGACAAAGTGATTTTTGCCCCAAAACACGGCCACATATGGAGGAGAAAAGCTGCCATTGTACTAAGAGCAAGAGGAGGAATATAGTAGCAGGGGCATAACTGGGAAGATCCTGGAGGTTGGGGCAGAGGGAGGTGTTGGATGGACAAGGGACCGAATCTTTTTTTGGGCGAAAGACTATAATTATCCCCAAGTGCGGTAGCATGTGCTAGAATCAGGCTGCAGCTGTTCAGAGCATCAACGAATGAGATATAGGAGTTCAGCAATAAATCCTGTGGATCTGTTGGTGGGCAAGCTAGAGGCAGAGGCACACATTTCAGCTGGGGGGCCACCATTTGAGGGAGGGAGTTTAGTTAGTGTCTAGTAAAGCAGTTGCAAATTTCCGTAATGCCATCACGTTAAAGCCTTTTGAACAAAAGGATACTTACTGGGGTTTTCAGCTCAAGTATTTTTGGGGTTTTATTCCATATTGATGGGAGTGCAAATCCAAAGGTGGCTCTCCCGACTCATGTGAGTGCCCTGGGTATATTTGGCAGGAGTTGTGAGCAGCTTCTAAGGGAATAATTCCTGAGCACAATCGGAGACAGACAGTTGACGATGTATTGAGGGAGTTTGCCACTGAGGGCTGTAAGTGTCCAGAGTGCTGCATTAAAGTTACACCTATAGTGAAGTGAGGTCCAGCCTGTGGCATCATATAGTGCGCAATGGTGGGTAGAGAAGGGGAGGTCAGTGATGAAGCGTATAGCTCTGTGGTACAGTGTATCCAATTTTCCAAGATAGGAAGCTACACAGCTACTGTATATGAAGTCTGCGTAGTCGATTAAGGACAGGAATGTGGCTTGGACTAGTCATTTCTTTGCGTCTGCTGTAAGAAGTCTTCTTATCCTATAAAAAAGGCCAAGTCTTTGCCTTAATTTTTTCAGCAAGTCTTCCAGGTGGTCAGTGAAGGAGAGTTTACAGTCGATCCAGACCCCAAGATATCTGAATTTTGTAACATACTCTAAGCACTCTCCCAGCATCGTGGTTATTGGGGGGAGGGAGTCAGTAGCACTTGTGTAGTTTGCAGGGGAAAATAACATGACTTTAGTTTTCTTAGCATTTAATAGCAGTTTTTTTATTGATTAGTTGGAGTTGCAGGAGGTTGAAATCTTTTTGTAGGTCAGTACAAGCTTCTTTTGATGTGGGATGACTCAGGTACAGCACTGTGTCATCCGCAAATAAATGAATACTTGCATCCTTGATTCCCTCATCAATGTTGTTGATATACACTGCGAAGAGGAGGGGACCTATTATGGGTCCCTGAGGGACACCTCTTTGTAAGAGTTTTAGGGTAGATAGTTCGCCATCCACTTTCACCTGCTGGTATCTGTCTGTCAGATATTCAGAGAACCAGTTTAGAGAAGTAGCATCCAATCCTAGTGTTTTTAGCGAGTCGAGGAGCAGGTCATGGTCGACTGTGTCAAATGCTTTGCTGAGGTCAAGAAACTCAGCACATACTGACTTTTTATGCTACAACTCCAGTTGCCAGTTGTTGGTTACTTTAGCTAATGCCGAGACTGTACTGTGGTTGGCTCTGAATCCGGATTGAAGGGGGTTTAGTAATTTTTCTCTGTCGATGAAGGATCTTAGTTGGCCATTTACTATTTTTTCCAGTAGCTTCGAGAGTGTGGGTAGGAGAGAAATTGGCTTATAGTTATTAAGGTTACAATGGTCTCCAGATATAACTAGCGGGATAATGTGTGCAATCTTCCATATTTGAGGGAGGGTACCTTGTGTTAGAGACAGGTTGAATAAATGAGTAATAGGCACTGCCAATATGTGGCATGCTATCTTTAGGAAGTATGGTTCAAGTGCATCTGCGCCGGCACTTTTCTTAGTATCCAGGTGGAGAATCAAGTCTTCCACTTCCTTGAAGGAAACCGATGAGAATGAGAAATGTTGACTAACGGAGCCAACATTTGGTGGGGTCATGCCAAGTTGGGTGCGCAGGCTACATGCAGGTGAGATATCAAAGGCTAAGCCTGCTGTGGTGAAGTGCGTGTTGAATGCCTGCAGTATCTCTTTTTTGTCATTGATTACTGTATTGTCAGAGGTAATTTTTGTAGGGAGCATATTTTGTGACGTGGCTCCCGCCAGTTCTTTGATTGTGGCCCAGAATTTGGAGGGACAGTTGGCCGCAGTATCTAGTTCTGCTTGGTAATAGCAGACTTTAGCTTCCCTAATCAGTTTGGTGCAGCGATTTCTGGCTGTTCTAAAGAGGGGCCAGTCTTCCTCTTTTGGGGATTTGTGGGCAGTTTTCCAGAGTTTATCCCTGGACAGTAGTGCAGCCTTGAGATCTTGAGTGAACCAACGGCATTTCCTAGCATTTATGCGTATTTTTGACAGAGGCGCATGTAGATTCATGGCATAGGTAATGATTTCATACAGTATAAAATATGCAGTTTCCACTGTTTTAGCAAGGTAAAAACTCTGCCACAAGGGGGAGTTTTTTAGGTCAAGTAGGTATGCCTTTGGGTCGAATGACCTGGTTGACCTTTTGGTGGAGAATTTGGCCGTAGTTGGCACTTTGTTGGCTGCCCAAACTCCAGCTATTAGGCAATGGTCACTAATATCCATGTCAAAGGTTCCAACGTGGGAGAAGGAATGTGGTTTATTCACAAGCAGGACATCTAGAAGGGTACTTTTGGCTGTATTCTTTTTGTTGATACGGGTGGGCTCTTCATTGAGTAGGGTGAAACTAAGGGAGTCATAGAAAGATTTAAGCGGGTGACCGACTTCAGGACAGCCAATCGTAGTTTAGATCCCTGAGGATAATTGTTTCAAGGGGGCAAGTGTCCAAGACAGTTGTAAGATAGGACAAGAGCTGAGTACCAGCAGATGGTGGTCTATAGCATCCTATGACTCAGAGTGCTAACAATGGGGATAGGTCAATTTTTATGTCCAGGCACTCAAATCCTGCTACCAGTGAGTTAGAATTAAGTGTTGATGCCACAAATCTATCTTTGATGTAGATGGTGACCCCACCTCCTCTGGATTGCCTATCACATCTAAAGATCTGGTAGTTAGGTATATTAATCACACTATTTGGCGTAGAGGGCCGAAGTCAGGATTCTGAGATAACAAGCACATCTGGCATTGTATTGGCAGTCCAAACCTGGATAAGGGTGAATTTTTTCAGCAGGCTGCACACATTAATGTGCATAAAACTAATACCTTTGAGAGATAGTGACTCAGAAGGGGATGTAAGTTTATTTATGGGCCCTGGATGAAGCTCAGCATTGCCAGAGCAGAGTAAGAGGAGGAGGAGTAGCAATTTTTTCAGGGATTCAAGTAAAAGGCAATGAGCTCAAGGCTTTTTCCAGCTTGGCATGGAGGAGGAGCCAGGGTGTCAAACTTTGTTTTTTAATTTATGTAAGCCTAAGGACACTGAGGCTAATACTCTGGCTGTGTAACGCCAGTGGGAGTAACTCTAATTAATTAGAGATAAGGAAGGAGGTGTAGACAAACCCGCAATAGTTGCTCTTCGAGGAAGGTAGTCCACCTGGATCAGTTGGCAAGGAGCCTTGGCATAACATGTGATGTGTAGAGTCAGATTGGGTGAGCAGTCTTCAGGATGAGGATGTGGTGTACCCCCCATCTCAAATTTTTTGGAAAATAAGCCAGTAAGGGGTATGATACACAGTGCAGTCAGGAGGAGGAATTGCCACGAGGCTGCCATAATTACAGTTGCTGGGTAAATGAGGGAATTTTGATGACAAGGGTAACTCGCCGGCTGCTGGTTGCAGGATTTCCCTGGTGGAACCCTGGCAGTAACAAATTGTTTTAGTAAGAAAAAGTAGGCAGGAGATTCATCAGGGATGGGAGTGGGCGGTGCTAATGGGTCTATATAATAGCACACAGGAGGGGGGGATGAGCGAGTGGGTGAAAAATTGTGGCTTTGCCGTACCTCTCAAGCGGTGGAGTCCGATGAGGGGGACTTAGGCGGCGGGTTCGGAAGCGCCGACCGCCCGGTATCCGCGGTCCATGCGGAGGGCATCTGAGCTGGGATCTCTAGCGGGTTCTCGGCTAGAGAAAGGAAAGAGGAGCTCAAATTAATAGTGGGGCAACACAAAAGCTTGCAGTCTGAGTGAAAACAGTTCAATTAGCAATTGAAAAGCCTGAAATTTCCTTGGCGCCTTGCAGTCTCGAGAGAGCTACAAAGTCATAAAGGGGCTGTAACACTTGGTTGCTGGGAACATTTTTAGACAATAAACACAGTTTTTTTGGCAAATCAGTCACAGTTCAGCAATTTGTAGTACAATTGTCAAGTAAAACAGTGCCTTAGCAAGACAGGATATGCTAGTCAGCAATAAGCAAACCTAAAGTACCAAAATGGTATGCCTCAGCAAGACAGAATGAAATAAAGCTGCTAGAAGGCTTAGTTGCAAAAAGGGGATGGGAGGAATTGCAGTTGTTGACAGTAAGTAACCAATAAATTGAAACATCAGATAGGAGTTGGCGGAGACTGTGTGCATTTAAAGGAGGCCTGGGAGGGGAGGGGTGGGATGAAAAATCAAGGGAAAGTCTGCAGAGCTAGCACTGAATCAGTGCACATACAGTTGGAGAGAAACTGCAGCGGGGGGGAATGGTAAGTTACTTTACACAGGCTGAGCAGAACAGGCTAAATTAAAATATATAAATTAGAAGCCGAGTACAGGGATGCAGGCTTACATTAAGCCACACGTCTCGGGTGCTCCTGTCTCAGGTGAGTGAGACCAGCCAATCAGGGAGCTCTACACAAGCATGGAGCCAATAGCGCTACCATGAGAAGGTGCTGAAATTGAAAACAGCAAATTGCAAGTGATGATCTGGTTCAGTGTTCACACAGCCCAGAGAAATCATGGCAATTTTTCAAGCATCGTACCTTATCTATCTCTTTGGGGGGTAGGTGGATCAGGCTCCTTGCACCGTAGAGGTGCTATGGCTGGATCGTGACCACTGCCCGAGGGGGCAAGTGGCACCTATAAGGAAGGAGACAGCAGATTAAATAGGAGCAGATGTGGGGGTGTCTAAACAGAGACACAGAAAGAGAGCTGAGCACCAACTTGAAAGACAAGGCAGGGGCAGTCTCAGACAGAGGCAAGGTGCCGGCTAACTTGGGAATCCAAAACAAGCACAAAAGAACAGACTGATGGGGGAGGGCAGGAGGGACAGAACAGAGACAGAGGAGGACAAAGGAACAAAGGAAGATGATTAAGAATGAAAGTCAAGGGCAGGAGCCTTAGGCTCAAGACAGAGGCTACACAGATTTTACAATTCACTGACTTTTCTAAGTCCATAGCAGTAAGCATGTAAACCCAGTACAGTCTTAAATAGGATTAAAAAAATATATTAACAGAGCCAGTAAAACTTTTTTACAAACTCAGTTCAAGGCAGTGTACAGAGTGAAAGCTTAACTGGGGAAAAATCAAGGGGAAGTTTGCAGAGCTAGCACTGAATCAGTACACATACAGTTGGAGAGAAACTGCAGCAGGGTGGGAATGGTAAGTTACTTTACACAGGCAGAGCAGAACAGGCTAAATTAAAATATATAAATTAGAAGCTGAGTACAGGGATGCAGGCTTACATTAAGCCACACGTCTCAGGTGCTCCTGTCTCAGCTGAGTAAGACCAGCCAATTAGGGAGCACTACACAGGTGTGGAGCCAATAGCACTACCCTGAGAAGGTGCTGAAATTGAAAACAGCAAATTACAAGTGATGATCCGGTTCAGCATTCACACAGCCCAGTGGCAATTTTTCAAACATTGTACCTTATCTATTTCTTTGGGGGGTAGGTGGATCAGGCTTTTTGCACCGTAGAGGTGGTATGGCTGGATTGTGACCACTGCCTGAGTGGGCAAGTGGCACCTTATCTATCTCTTTGGGGGGGTAGGTGGATCAGGCTCCTTGCACCGTAGAGGTGCTATGGCTGAATCGTGACTGCTGCCCAAGGAGGCAAGTGGCATTTGAATACACCTTTTTGCTTGGACTCTCCTGACCACAAGATAACAGCTGCCAGCACAGAGACTGCCTAAGAACCAAAGGTTGCTACATAAAGACTGAAATATTTTACAAACCAGAGATTGTCTGGACTTTGAAATCTTCATACCTAAGGTAGAGACTTAGCTAACATGTTTTAGAGAGTTTTTTCTGTATACTTTTCCATGTGTTTCTTATACTGTAACCTAAATTAGTATATGTCCTCTTTTAGTTGTAACTGCATTTATTTAATTATTTTAGTAAAAACTTTTGTTTTCCTGAAGAAATTCTGCCTGAGTGAGACTTTCTCTATTTATGAGTGAATTGTGAAAACAGTACAGTATTAATAATCTATGATAACTGTTACTTGCTTAGAGGGGCCACCGTGAGTGACCAGATTGAGAAAAGGGTCTGTAAGGGACATCTGGAAGGATACGGAGAATACTAGATTCTACAAAGATTTTGAACCAGGCTGTTGCATGTCCTGTAGGGAGAAGGCTGAATCTGGTGTTACGCTGCTACCCCAAAGAGAGTGTGATGCCTGGGTCTTCCTCCTTTGTGTAATAGCCAAGGAAAGGTTCATATTTGGCCACAAGACTTGAGACTGGTGTTGTGCCCTTATCCAGAGCTAGAGGGATGCCCAGGATCCTCATGGAAGAGGTGCAGTCGTGACCTCGGTGAGCATTCTAAAAGAACAAGGAGGGTATCCCTGTTCTCCCCCTTGTCACAGATTGCGCTTAAGGGTGGGCACTGTGAGCTCGGTGGGCCTGACCCCCAGGAGTGGGTTTGTGACAGATCAAGTGTGCAGCACTGGGATCCGAGAGATTTGGTTGCATACTGCTGTGATTCGAAATATTGGTGGCACAGGCATAACAGTTGGGTTCAAGCCCAGTGTATCAGACTGATAAACTGCAAACAGTCCACACACAATTAAGGCAGAGATTTAAAAAACCAATATATATATATACTGTTGTGTGTGTGTGTGTGTATATATATATATATATATATATATATAAATATAATTTGGTTACAGTACAAAGTTCCCTACCTGTTTTTGTTTTTTTCTCAGGTGCATGCTAGTGTAGCAGTAGTTAGGGAAGAAGATGGCTTCC
The DNA here is from genome assembly GCA_016271365.2 of Neoceratodus forsteri. Lineage (NCBI taxonomy): Eukaryota > Metazoa > Chordata > Ceratodontiformes > Ceratodontidae > Neoceratodus > Neoceratodus forsteri. Next base: position 839,930,777 of record CM028134.1, read on the forward strand.
ATCTACAGTGAATACACTGCAGACTACCTGAAACAGTTGTGTCAGGAAATAGGAGTCCAGTACAAGGGGCAAACCAAAAAGCACCTTGTGGAGGCTCCTGTGGCAACCGATGAGCAAGCGACTGCTCAGAACTTTGAGTCACAGCCAGTGATTGAAAGGGACCAGACCTTGGGTGTGGGGGTGCCAAGGGATGTCACAGAGCCCAGTCCCAGGGAGGAGGACAGCAAGACCAGAGGGAACCCAGAGCCACAGTGCCAGGAGAGGGTCACCACAATGCCTGAGCCAGAAGGGATCAGGCCTGCAGCTATAGCTGAGGAGATTGGAGCTGGGATTTGAGCAGAGGATGTTACAGATGGATCTGGAGATGCAGGGAAAAGAAAACCAGCATCAGAGAGAGGCTAAGAGAGAGGAAAAAGAGCACCAGAGGGAGTTTGAACTGGAGAAGCTAAAACTTCAATGTCCAGTGCCAGAGGAGGCAAATGGCAGGGGTGAACCTAGAACTCCAGGACTGGGGCATAAATTAAATTCCAAATTAATACCTGAATTTAAAGAGGGAGAGGATATGGATGCATTTTTGAATTAGTTTGAAAAGGTCTGTATCCAGGCTAAGATACCCAGGGAGTCCTGGAGCTTCCAGCTATCCCCGCTGCTTACTGGAAAAGGGTGCAAAGCAATAGGCTAAATGCACAATCAGGACAGTAGTAATTATGAGAAACTTATTGCTGCATTGCTTGAAAAGTATGAAATAATGCCTGAAGCATACAGGGTTAAGTTACTTAAGCTCTGGAGAAGCCTTGACATGAGCTATGAGAACATGCCACAAAGAAACATCAGTTTTTGAAATGGTGGGAGGGAGTAGAAGCAAACTCTGTAGAGAACATTGAGAAGGTTGTACTTCTGGAGCAATTCTTTTGGGCTTGCCCAGCAGAGCTCAAAACCTGGTTGGAGGACTGAGACCCCAAAACAGCACAGCAGGCTGCTGAGCTCTTGGATCGCTATGTCAGGAGCAAGCCTGCTTTGAAATGGAGTGGGGGAGGCAGGTGTGGCAGCTTAGGGAAAAAGCATGCCTTCAGGGTAGCTAAAATCCTCACTGCCTCCACAGAAAGGGAGAACCCCCAGGTTACAAAAAAGGATTTATCGGACACAAGAAATGATAGTTGGTTTTGCAAACAGCCAGCGCATCTTGCTAGACAGTGTCCTAAAAGGCACAGAGCAGACAAAGTGGTTCTTGAACAGAGTTGGGTGCACTGTGTATCCCTGAAAGCATGCCTATAAACATGAGGGAGCACATACACCCAGTTACTGTAAAATGGGGTGCACGCCATGGGTTAAGGGACATGGGGGCATCTCTTACCTTAGTAAAAGAGGATTTGGTTGAGCCTGAACAGCTTATATCTAATCAAATTGTGACAGTAAGGGGATTCACTGGGGATGAAAAAACTGCCACTAGCTCCTGGATTGGGATGAGATAGGAGAGAGAGAGGGTGCAAAAAGTGGCTGTGGCAGACAACCTTGCCCTGGATGTGATTATAGAGAACAATCTCCAAAAGGGGATAGTGTGTGCTGTTACCTGCAGTAAGACGTCAAAGGCCAATTGCAGTTCCCTGGACCCCATAGAGGCCCCTGTGGAAGACAATGGGAGGCTGGCTTCACCAGCCTGCATCTCCTGGAAAGGGGAGTAGTGAAAGGGAGGTAGGACTTCCCCACATATCAGTTCACAAAACACTACAGAAGGTTACTCTGAGGAGGGAGGGGTAAATCAGTGGTCAGAAGGTTAGGGATAGCAGTGACCATGATACCTTGATGCTAGAGCTATGGACCCCAGTTTAGAAACTGAAGGGGACATGTCCCAGGCCTTGGGGAAAATGTGAACAGTTTGCAGCTGCTCAGAGGCCTGATCCTAGTTTGGAGAGGCTGAGGGCTTGTGCAGAATCTAACGGGACACAGGGAGGTGACGTGACACAGAGAGTTTATTGGGACAATAGACTGCTGTATACACAGGACGTAAGAACAGAGGGAGGGGTGATGGGCAGGCAACTTGTAATTCCCTAGGGGTACTGTGAATGGTTGCTCAAGATTGCTCATGGTACTCCCATGTCTGGACACCTGGGAATCACGTGCCCTATGTAGTGATTGGCCCAGAATTTCTATTGGCCCAACTTCACCCAGCAGGTGAAGGAATATTGCAGCTCTTGTCATCAGTGCCAACAAATAGGGAAGGCAGATAGTAAAACCAAAGGAGCCCCAATTCCCTTGCCCATTGTGGAGGAGCTATTCCAGAGGGTAGGAATGGACATTGTGGGACCTTTGAGTACCCCAAGCTCCAGGAAGAGGTTTATCCTGACAGTGGTAGATTATGCCACCTGATACCAGAGGTGGTCACTCTTTCCTCACTTAGGGCAGAGTGGCAGATGCCTTGCTAGGGATTTTATTCCATGTCGGGTTTCTGCAGGAGGTTATCACTGATCGAGAGGGTACCTTCATGATGGACCTGATGCAGTGTTTGTGGGAGAAGTGTGGAGTGGTGCAGAGAAGCACGACACCTTATCACCTGCAAACCAGTGGCTTGTGGAAAGGTTTAATGGTACCCCAAAACCGATGCTCCAAGCTTTTGCTGAACAGCATGGGAGGGACTGGGAGAAATACATTCCCCACCTGTTGTTCGCATACAGGGAGGTGCCCCAAGAATTGACAGGGTTTTTCCCCTTCAAACTCTTATATGGATGTAGAGTGCATGGGCCCCTAGACTTGATCTGGGAAGACAAGCACACCACCCAGGGAACTTCCATAGTGGAGTATGTCAAACAGTTTAGGGAAAAGCTGAAGGAACTTATAGGAGCAGCCCAGAGCAACCTGTCAGCCGCCCAGCAGAAGCAAAAGGTCTGGTACGACCGTGGAGCCAGAGCTCACTCGTACAGTGTAGGTCAGGAAGTCATGGTCCTAATCCTGGTCAGGAAGGATAAGCTGCAGGCCAAGTGGACAAGACCATACAAAGTAGTCCAACAGGTTAATGACATGAGCTATATTGTAGAATTGCCTGACAGGGGACATACCCATAGAATGTACCATGTCAACATGATGAAGCCATATGCAAATAGGGCAGACATGGTAATTGCAGTGTGTAGTCCTTGGGAGGGGATGGATGAAGAAGACTGCCTACTGGGCTTGCTGGAGGAAAGCAAGTGGGAGTCCTCTGTGGCGGTAATCAAACTGTCAGCCTAGCTGACCCCGGAACAGACTCAGGAAGTAAGGAAGATTTTAGTGGGCTTTGCTCCTTTGTTTATGGCCAAATCTGGACTAACCCACTTAGCGACACAATGCAAGTGCCCATATGGCAGACAGCCTACCAGGTGTCTGAGGCCATCCTAAGGGACATTAGGAGGGAGGTGGAGGAAAATGCTGGATTTAGGGGTAATCCAGAAATCCCACAGCCCCTGGGCCTCACCCATAGTCCTCGTTCCCAAGTTGGATGGCTCTACTCATTTTTGTGTGGACTGTCATGGACTCAGTGCAGTCATGAAGTTTGATGCCCACCCAATGCCACGGATGCACTACTGGACAAGTTGGGAGGGGCAACATACCTTACCACAACTGACTTGACAAAAGGGTATTAGCAGGTGGAGTTGACTGCCAGAGCTAGGGAGAGGCCGGCCTTCATCACTCCAATAGGATTACTCGAGTTCAAGGTAATGCCTTTTGGAATCAAGAACACCCCTGCCACCTTTCAAAGATTGGTCAATCAGGTGTTACATGGTACTGAAGAGTATGCAGTGGTGCATCTGGATGATATTGCCATCTTCAGTGCCAGTTGGATGGAACACCTGTTCCACCTGAAGGAAATGTTGGGCAGGATACAGAGGGCAGGGCTCACTGTCAAGGCTCAAAAGTGCCAGGTGGCCATGGCGGAGGTGGCATACCTAAAACATGTAATAGGGTGGGGCCAGCTCCATCCCAGTCAAGTCAAGACTGAGACGATAGAGGCGTGGCCCAGGCCTGAAACCTAGAAGCAGGTTAGGAGTTTCCTAAGGACCACTGGGTACTATCGAACATTTGTACCAACTTAAAGTACCCTGGCAGCTCCTCTCTCTGGCCTGCTAAGGAAATGAATGCCCAAAAAGGTAAAATGGGAGCCAGCCTGTGAATGAGCCTTCACACAGCTAAAGGAAGCAATGTGCAGTGGCCCTGTGTTGGTTAGTCCAGATTACAGTAAGCCATTTGTAGTCCAGACAGACGCCTCAGATGTGGGGATTGGCGCTGTCCTCAGTTAGACCTCTAACCAAGGGAAAGATCACTCAATAGTGTATCTTAGCAAAATGTTGCTTCCCTGGGAGCAGGCCAATTCCACAGTTGACAAGGAATGCCTCATGCTGGTATGGACCCTGAAGAAATTAGAGCCGTATCTCTACGGGAGGTACTTTGAGGTACAGACCGATCATAACCCTCTGGTGTGGGTGACACAGATGGGTAACATGAATGGTTGTCTCTGAAGGTGGAGTATTGCCTTGCAGGGCTATGATATGACCATTACCTACAGGGCCAGAGCGACCAATGCTAACGCAAACGGGCTATCTTGCCAGTTAGAGCAGTGAACAGAATTTGTGAAAATCATACCCTGCCTAGGGATGGATTCCCAAAAATTCAGTTTAGGAAGGAGGAGTGTGTCGAACTACTCTCACTGCTTGCCCTTATTTGTAGATATTCTGTTGCAAATATGTTTTTTATTGTAACTCTATATACATGCCAGTGTCAGCAAAGGCACATAGAGAAAAGACTGCATTTTTATTAAAAAGGGGTTTGACCTTCTGATCGGAGAGGCCAGCTGCTTGCAGGAATCTGACAAGTTCATGTCAAAAAGCTTGTGGATACATGATCAAAGAGTATTCCTCTAAAGTTAACAGGCCAAGGGAAACAGAAATAATAAAATCAGCTGTATAATCATACAACTTACAGGATCTTCCTTGTAACTAATTAAATTAAGTAATTTCAAAGCCCAGGAAGTTTTAGCCAGGAAAGATCCTTCTAACAGGCCTGCGTGAGGTAATAGAAAAAAGAAGCACATCCTTATAGCATACCTATGCAAGATTGTAAAACCTAGGTTAACTATGAGAATCTGACATCAAAGATTATCAGGAAAATAAGATTTTTGTGAAACACAACAGTGTTCTAGAATTCTCACTCACTATTTCAGGAGTTACAGAGAAGTATAAATAGCACCTGATCAGGACATTTGAATACACCTTTTTGCTTGGACTCTCCTGACACAAGATAACAGCTGCCAGCACAGAGACTGCCTAAGAACCAAAGGCTGCTACAGAAAGACTGAAATATTTTGCAAACCAGTGATTCTCTGGACTTTGAAATCTTCATACCTAAGGTAGAGACTTAGCTAACATGTTTTAGTGTGGTTTTTCTGTATACTTTTCAATTTGTTTCTTATACTGTAACCTAAATTAGTTTATGTCCTCATTTAGTTGTACTGTAACTGCATTTATTTTACTAAAAACTTTTGTTTTCCTAAAGAAATTCTGCTTGAGACTTTATTTGTGTGTGAATTATGAAAACAGTATTAATAATCTGTGAGAACTGTTACTTGCTTAGACTCGAGACTGGTATTGTGCTGTTATCCAGAGCTAGAGAGATGCCCGGGGTGCCAGAGGTGCATTCGTGACCTCAGCGAGAATTCTAAAAGGATGAAGAAGGTATCCCTGTTATCCCTCCCCATCACAAATTGCACTTAAGAGTGGGCATTGTGAGCTTAGTGGGCCTGACCCCCAGGAGTGGGTTCATGACAGCTTATAGTTCCAAAGGTGTGCCTTAATGGAGGAGATTCTCTCAAAGATTTACTTTTATGGTAAGTTCTTGCGTAGCTGTTCTCTATCCCCATTTTGATTAGGGATCATAAAGACTGTCCAGTGCAGCTCTCTTTGCATGTCCCTGATGAACCATTGCATTCCACAGCAGTTCTACAGGTTGCAAGCAACTAGAGGCAGACACCCCTGACTTTGAAAAATAGCATAGAGGCAGATATTTGTACCAAGGAAGCTGACTGCTTCTGTAGCTACACTAGGACTCCAGGGCTTACCAATCATTAGCCAGTCCTGGAGCAAGCCACACCTCCTCTGCTTCAGTTGTCCAGTCAGGCACTGTCTACAGAGTCAGATACTGAGCTATGTGGACTTAAAATCCCAGATGCCCTACAGCTACCACCAGCCATTTCCCACTACTGCTGCCATACTGGAACTCAAGGTTGAGAGAGGCACACGGCACCAGTGCTGAAGAACCGTCCTCCAAATGCAAAGTGATGATGGAGAAAGGGACCAGGAAGCAACTGGGATTCTGCAGCTCTAATAGGAATCCAGGGGCCACTAATCAGTGGCCAGTCCTGGAGTAAGCCGTGTTTCCTCTGCTCCAATTTTCCAATCAGGTGTTGGCTACACAGCCAGATACAGAACTGTGTGGGCTTTAAGGCCCAGACGTCTTGTAGCTACTGTCACAAACCCACTCAGCAGGTCAGCCCTCTACTCCCAAAGTGCCAACCTCCGAGCCCAGTCTTGTGAACAGTTTAACAGAACAAGATAACCCTCTTGTCTGTTTTTGTGGGTTCAAATCAACCTTTGATCTCAAGTCTTGGAGGGATTCAAACTGTGAACCTCTTGCTAGTGTACCCAATGCACAGGTTCAGATATATCTGTCTTCAGGGGGCCAGATATCTTTGCCTACAGGCACCTAACCAGGTGTACAAAAATGAACCCTTGAACTTTAATAAAGACCTCAGCTTATTCTTACCTTTTTCCAGTTTGGTATCACCATTCAAGCTTATGCCCAGTGTCTGCTGTAACCATATATACTCTACTTGTAAAGGAAATAAATCAAAGACAGACCAAGTTATCTCTAAGAAAAGTTTTACTAAAATAGATAAGATGTAAACCATACAATACAGAACTATTATATCACAAGACATACAAATCTTTTAAAAGAACAAGGTTTTAAACAGTGCAGTTCCTACTACACTAATTAGATTTGTCTCTCTTTCTAAATACCTGTTTAAAGTGCTCACAGATGTTTTTTTGTCAGAGTCTAGATGAAAAGTGTCTCTGAAGGAAAACAGAATAATGTTTAAAAGCTGGTTTTCCCCACCTATTTTGCATGAGGTCACCTAGCTCCTCTCTGTCAGAATATATATAAAAAATATATCTATATAAACACAGGATGTATCTTCCAAGTATTAAATTCTGCAACCTCAGCATAACTCATGTTCTTCAAATGACATTTCTTTGATCTTAATTAGTATCCTCTCTCACACAGGCATCAAAGGAACATTACAACTTCGCACTAGTTTGCTAAACCTGGTTTCCCCATCTAACGTCAAACTTGTTCTTATTTTTTATGATTTCCCTCTTAACAACTACAGCTATAATTAACTTAGATAAAACAGGAGATCCTTGATCAAGGCCTGTTCTACCCTATAATTAGCTTCGGGCCTTCCAGGTAAAACCTTGTATCTAAAACCTGTGTGTGTGTGTGTGTGTGTGTGTGTGTGTGTGTGTGTAGTGTGATCTCACATGCTGTTTCAGCCTTTCTCATGGGAGACAGTCCATATACTTTTTTTTATATTACAAAAAATGATCATGCAGCACTCAGAACTGGCTGTCCACATCACAGCTACCACCTGTCATTTTCTAGCTTCACCTGAGCTCTTTTCTTCTAGGTTTGCTTGTAAGGACAGAGCAAGGAACAACATTATCAAAGCAAGGAAAAATAATTAAGGCTTCTTTTGGCTAGGCAGATTTACTGTGTGCTATTATTTTCTTTTGTGCTTACAGGTTTTGTTACTGTTTTTTACTTATGTAGTACTGCTTTATTGTTCTCGGATTCAAATTGTTTTTGAAGGGTATAAGTTCTGCTACATTGTTACAGGGTGTGCCTACAGGTTTGTTACTGTTTTGTGCTTACAGATTACTGCTTTATCTTCTCTGATTCAAATTGTATCTTTGCAGGGTATATTTTCTGTGACATTGTTCAAGGTTGTGCCTACAGGTTTTTGTTACTGTGTTGTGCCTACAGGTGTTACAGTTTACTGCTTTATTTTTTCTCTGAAATTATTTTTTGCAGGGTATATTTTCTGCTACATAGTTACAGGGTGTGCTTGCAGGTTGATGCTGTGTTGTGCTTACAGATTACTGCTTTATTTTTCTCCGCTTGTGTTTTTTGCAAGCTTTATTTTCTGTTAAATTATTGTGCAGGTTGTGCTTACAGGTTTTACTTTTTATGCTTACAGATTACCACTTTATTTTTCTCTGTAGTAAAGTGTTTTTTTGCATGGTATATCTTCTGTTAAATTGGTACAGGTAGTGCTTACAGGTTTTGTTACCTTCTGTGCTTACAGGTTTTACAGTTTTATCTGTCATTAGGCTAAGCTTTCAGTGCTAATTACAGGAGCCAATATGAGATATAGACTGAGGGATAGCATCTGTATTTGTTGTTGGTTGATTGTTTCTGCTCTTATCTCCTTGTTTCTTTCATCCATGGTTCTTCTTTTTTGGCAGGGGAAGGGCCCACCCACTCACTCCCATCCCCAACCACCCCTTGCTATACTCCTTTTATAGAGTAGCACAGTTGTGACATTTCCTGTAACAAAGCAGGAAGGGGAGGATCCGAGAGGTAACCACACACTGATTTCACTTAAAGGGGCACAATTAATTTAACTTGTTATAAAAAGTTATACAAAAACAAACAAAACAAAACAACAAATTTAAAAAAATTATACTTTTGTTTTCATTTTCCTTCTAATTACTCAGACCAGGTTATAAACTCAGCAACTCAACTGGAATGGATATTATTAACTGCAGGAACTGTGGGGCACTTTTCTAAAGGGCAGTTATACAGGATTTAGGATACTGTCCTACAAGCTGGACCATCGGAGACCTAAGGGCTCAGCTCTGGGCAACATGGCAGAGATTGCGCACCTCAAAACACATATTCAGGAGAAAATGTATTACAAGAACCACCAGCCATTTCCCCAACATCCAACTAAAGCACCTCAACTGCAGAGGGTAGTTGGTCCGGGAGGTTGGCAGGTGGTTAGGAAGGGCAAATTGGGTACCCCATCACTCAGTGCTCACCAGTGTATCACCTCCACAAATCATATAAAAACTACAAACAGGTATTTGGCCTCTATCTCCGAAATCAAGCAAAGAGGCAAAGGACACTGCAGCACAGGAGTTAGCGCTACAAAACTCACCCATAATAGGGACCAAAACAAAAAAGGCAAAAAGGAAATCCAAAACACTGCTGATCATAGGAGATTCCATGACTTGGAGAATTGATACTTACCTCCAGCTGGGGGGTAATGGTCAGATGTCTCCCAGGTATATCAGAGTGAAGAGACACTGACTGCATTGCTAAAATCATGCAGGAAGCAGGAGAAAACATCAACATCCTGGTACTCATAGGGACTAACAATCTCACCAGCTGGTCAGTTGTGGAGACCAAGGAACACCTGACCAGGCTGGGAGACAAACTGTCATCCATTTTGCCCGGTATCTTCTTCTCTGAGGTCCTGCTGGTCTGGGAGAGGGGGTCAGATGGTCAGAAGGTCAGAGAAGGGGTGATAGGGAAGCTAAACATGTGGCACAAGGGCTGGTGCCAGGAAAAAGGACACATACTTGTAGGTAACTGGCAACAATTTGGGGAGTGAAAGTTCTTTAAATTCAATGGACTGCATCTGACTAAGGAGGGAGCCAGTGCATTAGGGCAGAAGTTTGATATCTTTGCAGAATATTTAAACTAGCAAATGGGAAGAGGGGTGTAGCACCTGATACATCGAATGGGAAGAGCACCCTTCCCCACTCAGCTATTGATCAAACAGGAGTTCAGCATGTTTATAGTTCATTTGCATCACCAGGTAAGGAAAAAGGTCTGGCTCCCCATATGATACACAGGGGAAATGTCGGCCCTCGCCCCACAACTAACGCACTGAAATCTGGCCAATGGAACATTATGTACACAAATGTCCCCAGTCTGGAAACAAGATCCCAGACCTGGAGGCAACAATGACAGAGGCTAAACTGGACTTGGTAGCCATTAGCGAGACATGGTTCACCAGTAACCACACTTGGGAGGCATCAGTACCCAGCTATGTATTGTTCAAAACAGACCGAGGTGAATAAGGGGTGGGTGGGTGGCCCTTTATGTCAATTAAAATATCAAAGCTACAGAAATTCAGAATACACATAATGAGCCAGAAGAATTGTGGGTCATGCTGGAAACAGGAAATGGGACAGCCATACGAGCTGGGGTTGTCTACAGGTCTCCAGGTCAGGGGGAGGATATAGACACATTATTATTAGAAGAAATGCAAAACGTGACAGTTAAAGGAGAGGTTCTGATAATGGGAGACTTCAACATACCAGATACAGGTTGGTTAATACTGGCAGGAACATCCACCAGAACTAGGCACATAGTGGATTCCCTGCAAGGGGGGGCCCTCAAACAATTGGTACAACAACCCTCAAGAGAAAGGGCTATCCTAGATCTAGTACTAATGGGGAAAGGATCACAGATCTCCAGGTAGAAGGTCACTTGGGGGCCAGTGACCATCACATGGTATGGTTCAATTTGGCCACTAGAACTAAATCATCCCATTCCAAGGCAAAAATATGGGACTTCAGAGGAGCTGACTTTGATAAGATGGCCAACAGAGTTGAGCTTGCCCTGGCAAGAAGAAATACAGGTGAGGGTGTACAGGCAAAGTGGGCAAGCATTAAGGATGCAATACTTGAAGCAACATCCCATTGCATTAGGGGAAAAAGGCAAGAGCAAAAGAAGGAGGAAACCACTTTGGTTCTCAAAAATAGTAGCAGAAAAGGTCAGAGCCAAAAGGTTGGCCTTCAGGAAATATAAGGGAACGCAGCAGAACAAAGATAGGGGTCATACCAAACTTCCCTAAGGGAAGCAGGAAAGGCAGTAGGGCAGGCAAAGGCACAAACCGAGGAAACACTAGCATGAACAGTAAAAGAATGGGACAAGACTTTCCATAGATACATTAGTGAAAGGAGAAAGTCCAGAGGGGGTATTGCTAAGATCATAGGGGATAAGGGGGAGTGTGTAGAGGAGGACCAAGGAAAAGAATCTATCCTAAATAGATACTTCTGCTCAGTATTTACTGAGGAGAAGGTAGGTAGGGCAGGGCCCACAACTCAGCACCATGGACACAAGGGGTGGGAGGGAGGGAGGTATGCACAAATCCCTTCATAAAAGAAAGGGTCCTACAAGTACTCACTAAGCTCAGGGTGGACAAGGCAATGGGACCTGATGGCATACATCCCAGGGTACTAAAGGAGCTAAGGGTGGAACTAGCAGAGCCATTAGCAGAACTGTTTAGTGAGTCTCTAAGCACAGGAGAGGTCACAGAAAACTGGAGAAGGCCTCATGTGATCCCACTCCACAAGAGTGGTAGCAGGGAGGAGGCAGGGAACTACAAACCAGTCAGTCATACCTCAGCAGTAGGCAAGATTATGGAGGCACTCCTTAAGAAAAGGATAGTGCAACACCTGGAACCCATAGAAGCACAGGATCCAAGACAGCATGGGTTTACAACAGGAAGGTCCTGTCAAACTAATCTCATAGATTTCTTTAACTGGGTAATCAGAGTGGTGGACCAAGGGGGTGCAGTTGATGTCACCTACCTTGACTTAAGCAAAGCTTTTGATACTGTTCCACATAGAAAAGTGATTAATTTGCTGGGTAGGCTCAGGGTGGGTCAGAAATTGGTCAACTGGGTGTAAAACTGGTTGGCGGGCAGAAAACAAGAGAGTGGTGGTAAACGGTATACAGTCAGAAGAGATGCAAGTCACAAGTGGGGTACCCCAGGGATCAGTCCTGGGACCAGTCCTCTTCAATATCTTCATCAGTGACATTGCAGATGGATTGGAGGGTAAGGTTTGCCAGTTTGTAGATGATACCAAGATCTGCAACAGAGTAGATGATCCAGGTGGGGTGGGCAGAATGAGAAGAAATCTGGAAAAACTGGCAAAATGGTCTGAAGAGTGGCAACTGGTGTTTAATGCAAAGAAGTGCAAGATCATGCACATAGGGAAGAGAAACCCTGAAGCTACCTATATTTTGGGAGGGGAGTTGCTGGAAATCACAAGGGAAGAAAGAGACCTGGGCATCATCATCCATCACAGATGACCTGAAATCATCCAAGCAGACCACTGAAGCAGTAGGTAAGGCTAAAGGAATGTTGGGGTGTATTAGTGGGGGTATCACAAGTCATAAGAGGGAGGTAATAATCCTTCTTTAAAAGACATTGGTTAGGCCCCATCTGGAGTACTGCATGCAGTACTGGAGGCCACACCTGCACAAGGACATTAACAAAATGGAAGCAGTCCAGAGAAGGGCAACCAAAATGGTGCAGGGACCGCATCAGAAAACAAATGAGGACAGATTAACAGAGCTCAATGTGTATACCCTAGAGAAAAGGTCCCCCCCCCCCAACAACCCATCGCCCACCTTTCTACCTATGCACAATATCCCCTCTAGAAGCAAGGCCGTATCTATTCAAAGCCCTCAGTGGCAATAGTCCCAGCAATGACCAATTGGATATCAGGCTTCTCTGCCAGGTTCTGGATGTGGTACTTGTCCCTCTTATGAACCTACTCAACCACTCACTGTGTCTGGGTCAGTTCCCCCTTGCCTGAAAAATAGCTATCATCACACCCATACACAAAAGCGGTGATCGGTCCTCCCCCAGTAACTATCAACTGATCTCTGTCCTCCCCCCACTCTTGAAAGTGTTAGAAAAAGTTGTAGCAGATCAACTCACTGAATACCTGACCAAATATGAAATTATGTTCCCCGAACAGCATGGTTGCCGCTCAGGCCACAGCACCACTACCACCCTCCTGGAATTCTCTAACTTCCTGCACATTGCTCTAGACTCTGGCAACCTTGCTGGAGCTGTGTTCGTGGACCTCTCTAAGGCCTTTGACATGGTCTGCCATCTCCTCTTGCTTGACTCCTTCCTCCAACTTGGTTTTTCCGCAGTTCCCCTCTCCTGGGGTTTAATAGCTACTGTACCTATCTTCTAGATCCCAGTGTGTAAAAATCTACAGCTCCCTGTCCAACACCCAGCCTGTCCACTCAAGAGTCCCCCAGGGCTCCATTCTGGGATCCCTTTATCTTCAGTCTCTATCTTAACGCACTTCCCAGCACCTGTGCTGGTAGAGTACTCCTTTATGCAGATGATGCAGTATTATTTGCCTCACACCCTAACCCTGCAACCCTACAGGCTTTTCTCCAGCACTCCTTCAACCAAGTTGAACAATGGTTCATTGATTACAGGTTGGTCATTAACCTAAAAAACTAAGACTATGCTCTTCACACTTCATCAAAGCAAGACCAGAAATGTCTCCCCCTGATGCTTCCTAGCACTCAGCACCCCTTAGAACAAGTGTGCTACTACAAATATCTAGGTATCACCTTTGATTCTGCCCTCACTTTCCACTACCACATCAGCGCCCTCTCTGCTGCCACTAACTCCTGGATCAGTCTACTATACCAACAGAGGGACTGTCTTCCCCAGATGCTCTCTGGCTGGCCATCACCTCCTCAGTCCTGTCCCTAGTGGACTATGGCCTGCTAATCTACGCAGCTGCAGACAATACTGCACTCAAAATCTAGCTAGCCAATGGACGCACCACCTGTTTACTTTACTCCACTGTCAACATGCTGAACTTTGAGGAGAGACTCCTCTACCAGTTGTGTCTGCTAACCAAAAAAACACTCCTTGGTCTCTCCCCCCGGGGGTGTCCGCCTCCCTTCACCGTGCTAACCATGCTGTCTCCACCCACAGTGCCTCTAAGGCTACCTTTCTGGTACCAAGAACCAGGACCTCTCTAGCCCAGCAGTCTTTCTGCTATAGGGTCCCTTCCTGGTTCAACTCCTTCCCTGCCAATATCACCAACCTCCCTAAAATTGGTCCCTTCAAGGCTGCACTCAGGAACCACCTATTCACCTCCCGCTGCTGTAGGTGTGTCTAACCTGTCTTGCTGTCCATCCCCTCTGGACCTGTTACTGGGGGGGTTTAACTGCCAGACAACTTCAGATCTGACAATGTCCAAGGGACTGCTAATTTCTCCACATCTTCCCTCTCTCCACTCATATCTCTCAAACTAATAGTTCTGGCTCCACACAGGGTATATGCTTAGACCTCTGTTCATGTACCAACACTTTGTCAGCACTACCTGTCTAATCAATCCTCCTGCACTGTTACTATTTTACAATGTACGCTATGTATTCTGCTTATCTGTATAGTTGCTCATGTATCATTGCAGCAATTACTCACCTGTAATGCATGCTGGAACCTTGTAACTGTCAATGTCTCTGACCTATGTAATTATGTTTTGTCTCTGTTCTCTTTGACGAGGTGCCTTTGTAAATGAGTATTTGACTCAAAGGTCTGTAAATCCAATATGTACAAAAGGAGAGAAAGAGGTGATATGATCGAAACATTCAAATATCTTAAGGGCATTAACAAGGTGAAAGAGCATAACGTTTCAATATAAGAAAAGTAGCAGGACAAGAGGACACAGCATGAGATTAGAGGGAGGCCGATTAAGGGGGAATGTGATTAAATTATTTTTCACAGAAAGGGTGGTGGAAGCATGGAACAACCTACCTCAGGAAGTGGTGGATATGAATACAGTGCAGGGCTTCAAATAGCATGGGACATGCATAAGGGAGCAATACAGATGAGTATGAATAGATAGGCCATTGACAGAGTAAAGGCCTATGGCACATTCATAAGGTAGAATGAAATGGGCAGACTGGATGGGCCTTGCACGGCCCTTATCTGCCATCAACTTCTATGTTTCCCCACTGTTGCAATTTTCTGCTACTGGAATGTGGGGTTGAGAGGGGCACCAGGAAATGAACCACCTTTCCCCCACAAAGCGCTTATGGAGAAAGGGAACAAGAAGAAACAGGGATTCTGAAGCTCCACTAGGACTCGAGGGGCCACCAGTCAGCAGCCAGTCCTGGCATACGCCATGCCCCCTCTGCTTCAATTGCCCAATCAGATGTTGCCTACAGAGCCAGATATGGAGCTATGTGAGCTTTAAATCCCAGATGCCCTACATCTACCACCAGTCATTTTCCTCGCTACTGCCACTTCCTCCTAGTGGAATGTGGGGTTGAGAGGGGTAACAGGCACCAGGGTTGATGACCTGCTCTTCCCCTGCAAAGTGCTGATGGAGAAAGGGATGAGGAAGAAACAGAGATTCTGCAGCTCCACTAACACTCCAGGGGCCACCAATCAGCGGCCAGTCCTGGAGTAAGCTGCCCCTTCTCTGCTACAGTCATCCAATCAGGCACTGGCTGTCAAGGCCTCAAGGTCACTGAACTGAGCCTTTTCAACACCGACTTCTTGAGCAACCCTCCATGCTAAGGGCCAAGTACACAAGATGTCGGGAGAATCTACCAGGGATAGTCAGCCAAAGGGGCAGCCATCAGCCAGGAACTCAGGCCATCATATCCCAGGTAAAACTCTATATGAACAGTTAACTGCACTGTTTGTGGGAATATTGTTTGGGGAGCATACTACTACTACTACATCCTAGCTGTAACCTATCTGGGTGTGTACTGCAGGTTAATAGATTAGTTTGTGTCAGTTACAGTTAGTACTCATTGCTTATGAAAAGCTTAATTTCATACTTGTGCTACAGCTAGTGTAACTTCAACATTTGCAAAGTTGTTTTGTGCTGTAGTTAAATCTTACAACTTCACCCTGAGTGATAACTATGAGGTAGTTCTTTTACTACTGTTTTCTGTGACGTAGCTAAGCCTACAGCTACACCCTATCTGGGTGAGCACAAGTAAATTAGTTGTCTATTTAGTACTGGTCCACATGGGGATGGGGTTCAGAGGGGAGGCAGTCAGTGTGACAGATGTGAGGCACTCTTCTCTAGGGATATGCTCTGGAGAAGGGGCAGCACCCCAGCTAGCAGACCTTGGCAGAGCTCCATGCTCAACTGGTGGCAGCAAGGGTAGAACTACCTCAGCTGCATCATCAGCTCATCTGGATCCCACACCCCTACCCCCCCACAGGCCCACTTGTCCAGGGAGTGGATAATGGGGGAAGGTGGTGCAGGGGTACACATAAGGAGGTTGTCCAGCCCTCCACCATTCAGACAATGAATCATTTCACACTCCTTGAGGAGGTTCAGGCACCTTACTCTGCTGTGGGGGACTCCAAGTCAGTTAATGGGAAAGGGCAAGATAATATGATGGCACCCAAGGGGAGTAAGTCTACCAGGAGAGTCTTAGTGGTCACAGACTCCATGATTAGGGGGTAGGGTGGTGGTGATGGTGAGGGGGGTTGGACAGCAAGGGGATGGTCCAGTGCCTTCCTGGGGCATTGACCATCCATGATTTACACAGAATAGGGAGGTGGGGGTGCTGGTACACTTGGGTAGCAATGATCTGATGAACTAGTTGGTGGAGATGGTGAAGTGGAATTTCCACAGACTTGGGGGGGGGACAGACTCAGTCTCCTTGGTCTTTTCCAAAGTCCTCCTCAAGTGCGTCAGGAAGGGGATGCAAGATATGATAAGAAGTGATATATGAAGGAGTTTAATGGATGGCTTAAGGGATGGTGTTAGGATAAGGGGTACCACTTTGTGGGGGATGGGGGAACTTCTGGGACAAGAGCCATCTTCTAGGCTGACAGACTTCACCTGACGAGAGGGGGCCTGCATACTGGGGCAGAAGTCCGACATGTATATCAGAAGTTTAAACTAACTGCAGGGGAGAGGGGGTCTAGGGGAATCCCAGAGGCAGGTGAGAGGAAGGATATCCTAACTAGTACTCCCCCACATCTGGGGGGCTTGTAGCAGTACAGTGGGTACAAAGAGAGCTGCAGCCCTAAATGGTTTAGGCAAAGGAAAATTAGAGAGGGGGAACACAAAGGATGCAAGAACCATGAAAAACAAGGGGATGACAGGACAAAGAAAGTACAAGGGTAGGGGCAAAGAGACTCATGGGTCAGATGAAAGGGGGTTATGTATTAATGGGAGCCTAAGTAACAAAATCAGTGAGTTCCAGGCGCTGATGACAGATACTGAGGTGAACCTTGTGGCCATCGCAGGAACATGGTCTTCAGAAAATATTGGCTAAGCACTGATGGTCCCCGAGTACTCAATGTTCAAGATAAACAGAGGAACAGATAGTGGAGATGAGTAGCCCATTCTGTCAAGGATGGCAATGAGGTGGCAGAATATGGGTGCATCAGAGGTAGTAATGGGGAGATAGAGTCTATGTGGGTGCAACTGATGGCAATCTCAGGCAAGAAACTGTGCTTGGGGGTAATATATAGACCTCCAAGGCAGAGGGAGAAAAGGGACAGAGTGCTCAGGGAAGAACTTGAAAGAGGGGTAACAAAGGGGAAAGTAGTGCTGGTGGGTGATCTAAATCTGCTGGACATCAATTGGGATGTTCCAGTGGCCAGGAGCACCAGACGCTAGGCCTTGCTGGATGCATTCCAAGACTGTCAACCTTTACAGCTGGTTAAGGAACCCAGCAGGCAGATCACAATTCACAATGTAGTGCTCATCAACTTGGAGGTGGTAAGAACTGTTGGAGTAGGACAGCCACTGGAAAACAGCGACCATAACGCCGTTTGGCTTGAATTGGCAATTGGGTCCGGTAAACCGCAATCGAGAGCTGAAATCCTTCATTTTAGAAGGGTGGACTTCAACAGGCTGAGGGAGCAGGTCAGGGATAAGTCAGTAGGTGTGGGTGGAAAAGAGATGGGAGGCACTTAAAGGGGCCATTCTCAAAGCATCTAAAGTATGCATGAGAATGGTAACCAATAGGTTCAAGAGACTGCTATAGTTCTTGGCAAGGGTCACGGAAGCAGATGAGTGCCACGAAAAAGGCTTTCTACAAGTATGAAGAAAAGCAGCGGGAGGAAGAATGGGGAGAACACTTACAGAAAAACAGAGGTAAAGATGGCAGTTAGGGAAGCAAAAGCAGACATAGAGCTGCATATTGCAGAGGGGGTTATGAGCAAAGAAAAATAATTCTTCAGCTACATTAGGGAAAAAAAGAAGAAAGGATGGGGGTTGTAAGGTTAGTTGGCGGGGTGGAGTGATGGAGGACAGGCAAAAGGCCGCTGTCCTTATACTTACTTTTGCTCAGTTTTCACTTGGGCGTAGAGATGCCTCAAAGTTTTACTCTGTGGCAAATATGCACCAAAGTCGCCAAATTTGCATCCGAGGAGCAGTTCGCGAAATTGTCCCAAATTAACTGGAATTTGCCATTTGTGTGACTTCTCCTTTCTTTTTGGATTTTTAAGTGCAAACTGCACTTAAAAAACCCAAAGCAAGTAAAGGTGACAAATGGGGAATCCCCAAGACCACCCCTGCTCTGTCCCTGGTGTCTAGTGGTCCCCCCCCCATCGATCGTCAGACACAGTTTGAATCATTCAGAATCATCTCTTGCCCCCACCGTCCCCCGCGTTGATCACTGGTCAGCTGTCCACAATGTAAAATATATCGTTATTTTAAAATTAAATTCCCATTTCTGGTGTTAAGTGGACCCCCACAAATCGCTGGACAGAGTTTGAAAAATTGCTATGATCACCCCAACCCCTGCCAATAACCAGCCAGAATGGAAAAATATAATTTTTTTAATTAAATCCCCCATTCCCTAGTGTCTAGTGGGCCCCCGTCCCACTCCACCGCATCAGGGAGTGCTCACACCAGTGCCACAGACACCACCCTGCCCCCCCATCCCAAGTCTACCCCGAGCGGGCCATCGGCACAGCCCTCCATTGCCAGCAGCCTAACTGGGCTCTTAATGAATGAGTGCTTGTACAAGCATGTGCTCATTCATTGACAGCTGCAATCTTTTAGGGAGTTTTCAGGGGATCGAGAATAGAAGGGGTTGCTCCGTGTCGCCAGTGGAGGTGGGCGGAATGGGGGGATGGTCCACAACACCATTCTTCCCCATCCTGCCCACCCCACTAGGGACCGGAGCAGCCCCCTCCTGTTCTCTACCCCCTGAAAAACTCCCTAAATTGACTGCAAGCTGTCAATGAATGAGCTTGAGCTTGTACAAGTAACAGTAGATCTTTGAGAGGAGCTCTTGCAGCAGGTAACACCTTTAGGACTGAAGCTAGCAAGTGCAACTTCTAGCTAGCAATATACAGCAGGAGACCACCCCCAACATCATGTATGGTATGAAAGGGACAGTCCCCCAAGCCCATCCCCAGTTCTTCCGCTGGAGATCTGGCAAGTAAATGAAAAAGGAGAATCGAGGAGGATACTCTAACAGAGAAAATGAAAGTAACTGATGGAGAAGCAGCTACCGGGGGAAGGTTGGAGGGAAACACAGTATCTGCTGCAAGAGCTCCTCTCAAAAATCTGTTATGGTAAGTTCTTACACAACTGTACAATCTTACTTCGAGGGGGCTCTTGCAGGAGATAATACATTTAGAACCGAGTCCCAAGCAGTAATGAGACACCCCGGTCAGAAGGGTGGAGGTAGAAATCTCCCAAAATGAATTATGACAGAAGGCCCTGAAGGACAGCCAGTCCAAAGCCTGTTCTGCATGGAGATGTAATGTCCAAACTAGTGCTTAAGAAAGGTGTGGATAGAACTCCATGTAGCAGCTGCACAAATGTCAGCAGCCGACACGTTCTTCAAGGAGGTGAAGGAAGTAGCCATGCCCCTGCTAGAGTGACCCTTTACTGAGCTCAGTAAGGGTTTGTTGTATTTGTTGTAGCAGAAAACAATGCGATTAACCAACCATTTGGATAAACACTGCTTAGAAATAGGAGCCCCTTCCATCCTGGGGGTGAAAGATACAAACTGGTCAGACTTTCAAATGGCTCAGTTGCACTCCAGGTAATAAACAAAGCACCCTATGAACATCCAGAATATACAGTAGTGCCTCCCTTGGTTTGAGTACTCTGGATAATAGACCGGAAGGTGGATGTCCTGATTCAAGGTAAACTCAGACACCACCTTGAGAAGAAACTTAGGATTAGTCCGCAAGGACACCCTGTCCTTATGGAAAATGAAATAAGGCTCCTTACACACCAGGGCCTGAAGCTTGGAGATTACTTCGAGCAGAAGTCATGGCAACTAAAAATAACACTTTCTGTGACAACTTGTGGCAGTTTCAAAGGGAGGCAATGTGAGTTTTCTAAAACAAACAAAAGATCCCATGGCAGGACAGGGTTCCAGATGGGAGGCTTCAAGTGCAAAATGCCCCGTAGGAATGTACGGGGAAGGTCCAACTGGGCAAGAGTTTTGCCCTAAATAGGCACATGGTAGGCTGAAATGGCAGACAAATGCACTTTGAATGAAGAGTAGCTGAGACCTGGGTCAGACAAGAAAAGGAGGTACTTGAGGACCGAATTCACCAAGCAGGTGAAAGGGTCTAAATGTTGAGCAGTGGCCCAGATGCTAAACCACTTCCATTTCATAATGTAGGTTGTCCTAATAGAGGATTTCTGGGTGGCCACCATGGCATCCGCTACCCTGGGAGATACCCCAAATCTGGAGACAGCTAGGTCTGCAGGAGCCACACATGAAGGTGCAGAGATTTGAAATCAAGATGGACCAGGGTTCCCTGTTCCTGGGAAAGTAAGTCAAAGCAGAGGTAGGGAGACCAGAGGTTTCACTGCAAGTTGCTGAAGCAGTGGAAATCAAATCTGGCATGGCCAGAAGCGAGCCACCAGAATCATCTCTGCTCCCTCTGACTGCAGCTTGAGAAGAACTCGTTGCAGCAGAGGGAAGGAAGGGACCACATAAAGAAACCTCCCCATCCAGGAGAGGGACAATGTGTCTCACCAGAAAATTCCAGGCCCCGGATCTAGTGAGCAAAAACTGGGCAGTTTTGCGTTGGATGGTGAGGAAACAGATCTACTTCTGGATGACCCCATTTGTCGAAAAGATCTTCTGCTACTGAGGGATGAAGTTCCCATTTGTGGGCCCTGGACTGAGATCAACTTAAGCTGTCAGCCAGGGTGATTTATACACCTGGAGCATGGCCTGCTGTCAAGTCTAGGTGATGGTCCACTAACCATGCTCACAGTCGCATGGCCTACATGCAGAGGGGATTAGAGTGAGTCCCCCCGCGTGTTGATATAAAAGATCACTGACATGTTGTCAGTCTGGATCAACAGGGGGCCAAGACAGTAAGACTGTCTGAAAGGCCTGAAGGGCATATAGAATCACCCTCATCTCCAAGACATTGATATGGAGATGAAGCTTGTGCTGGGCCCAGGACCCTTGTGCCTGGCAAGCTCCCAAGTGGGCTCCCCAGCCTTGGCCCAATGCATCTGTGGTCAGGATCTGCCTGCGAGACTCCTTTCATAGACAGACTCCTCTGGAAAGGTTGGTGGAAGTCAACCACCATGTCAGTGCTTGTCTGACAGGGTTCGACACAAAGACCAGATGCTCCAGGTCATCTGAATACTGATCCTATTGAACTCTCAGGTTTCACAGGATCATCCTCATGTATAGTCTGGCCAGGGGGACCGTAGCGGTGGTGGCTGCCATGAGTCCCAAAAGCCTGAAGACTGATCTGGCTGAGACCTGATGACCAGAGATCTGCTAAGCATGCGTCTGAAGTCACTCTACTGTGTCTTGAGGGAGAAAGGCTTTGCCTTGCTCCATGTCCAAAACTGCGCCTAAATATTGTAGCCACTGACTTGGCCAAGGGGAGGACTTGGGGAGATTTAAAGGTAACCCCCAGGTCCTGAAACAGGGAAAAAGTGTCTCACAGGGTATGGAGTAGCCGGTCCCTGGTGGGAGTGGTTAGTAGCCAATCATTGAGGTAGGGGAAGACATAATGCCCCTGCCTTCTGAGAGCTGTGGCCACTACTGTAAGGCATTTGGTGAAAACCCTGGGGGCCCAAGGACAGGCCAAAGGGCAGAGCCTGGAACTGGTAGTGTTTTCCCTGAAAGCAGAAGTGAAGGAACCTCCTGTATGGTTGGAAAAATCAGAATGTGGAGGTATGCATCCTGCATGTCCAGGAAGCATAACCAATCTCCCTGATGGAGAAGCGGGAGTAGTCCTATCAGAGTGACTATTCTGAATCATTTGTACGCGATGTACTGATTCAGGTGACTGAAGTCTAGGATAGGCTGCAGGTCCCCTGTTTTCTTTGGCACAAGGAAGAAATGGAATAAAACCCTTTCTCCTGTTGTGCTGGGGGGGTGCAGGCTCTATGGCCTGTTTTTGTAGAAGAGCCTGGATCTCCTCTGCAATGAGAGTGCTGTGAGCCTGAGAGTAATGGGACAGGAATGGAGGGTTGTCTGGGGAATCTCTGTGAACTCTCGAGTGTGCCTCCTTGTGATGAGTTGTAAAATCCACTGATCCATGGTTATCTGATGCCACCCATCTATGTGTAAGGAAAACTAACCCCCCCACCACCTCCCCTAAGGCTTTGGCCAGGGGAAGTGGTCGGACAATGAGTCAGTCTGTGGAGCCAGGGAAGGGGAGTGCAGGCTGGGAGGTTCTGGGGGCCCCAAGGGGTGGAACTTCCAGAGGCAGGAGTGGAGACCTTTCACTTGAATCCTGCTTTCTGCTGTTGCTGTCCCCTAGATTGCTGTATAGCATGCCTCCAAAAGGACTGCTTAGAGTGCTGCTTGGGCTGGGATTTGTACATAGTATGTACAAAATCTAATGATCTTGCTAGACTTCTGCAGGAGAATGATGATGTTTTGTGAGTCTTCACCAAACAGGACCGGTCCTCTAAAGGGGGCATCCATAATCCTGGACTGGACATCCGGGGTGAACCCAGACACTCTCAACCAGGAATAGCGGCGAATATAAACGATGGAAGCCATGGCCCTGCCCACTGAGTCCACTGTATCACAGGATTCCTGAAAGATGTGGGTACTTACGTCTGAGCCTGACTTCAGGATGGCCATTACCTCTGCACTCCCTGGGCAATCTGGTATGGCTTGAGCAACCTCCACTACCTTGTCCCACAGGACATTCTGGTATTGAACCATGTGGGCAAGGAAGTTTTGGGAGTGTATGGAGCAAGTGGCAGAGGAACACACCTTCCTGGCCAGATGGTCAAACTACTTGGAATTCTTGTCTGGGGGTTGCATGCTCAAATGCCTAGGATGCCTGGAGAGGTCATGGGCAGTGTTAATTACAACTGAATCTGCCTCTGGCTATTCCCCCGTAAAAGGAATCCTCCCTAGGGGTGGTATAGAGCCAGTCTGATTTCTTAGATACGGCTGATGTAGAGCAGGGGCTCATCCAGGAAATCCTGTTGGTGTCCTTCTAGGACTCCACAATAGGAGGAACCACCATAGGCAGGCTGTCTTTCTTCCTGAAAGGTGGCCAGCCAATGCCACTCTGGATCCAGCTCATCTGTATCACAGTCATTCACTTGCTGGATGTGCCTCATTGCATCCATGAATGATGGGTTATCAGGTAGACCGAGGAGTGTCTTTGCTACCCTCTGGCTCCAGTGGCAGGTCAGAGTCCACTCAGCTGGAAGAGGAGGAGTACTCATCCAAATCCCCCTTGAGTCTGGGGCGGGGGAAGGTGAACGTGGGTGCTTATGTGGCCAACCTTTAGGAAGGAGGATATCATCCCCATCTGGCATTGGAGTAGTCCCCCTAGGAGGGGGGAGTAGGTGGGTGGACTGGAGGCTTATCCGGAGGCGGCCCCTATGGGGTTGGCTGAGGAGGTGCCCTGGGTATCTTTAAAATAGGCCCACCAGACTGAAAAGAGCGAATTTAGGACTTACAGAGGGTTCTGCAGCAAGGCTGGTGTGTCCGGTGTTGGGGGAGGTTAAGCTTAGATGGACCCGGCGTCTGGTCGTCAGGTTGGGGTAACTTGGCCGTTGGTGTAGACTGATCCAGGTTACCTAGCATCAGACCCAAAGGGACAGTACCATCTGGCATTGGATGAACAGGACCCGGAGTCCAATCATCGGTGTCAGACCCTCTGGCATCAGCTGAGGATGGGCGTCAGGCCCCGCCAGCGACTTGGGAGGGTTAGGTGGTGATGGGGATACCTGAGGAGGAGGCGTCTGAATAGCCAGCATTGAGGGGACCAGTATAGGCTGAGGCCAGACTGGGGATTCAGCTGGCAGCCACCTAGGAGGAGTTGCCTGAATAGGGAAGCTGGCTGCTGAGCAGGAGGGATGCCCCTCTTTCCCGGAGGAGGAGGGTGACGGCCCCGGCTGTCACCTGGTAGCATTGGACCCTGACACCAAGGAGGACTCAGCAGACACCCTGGCCGGTTGAGCAACAGGCAAAGACCTGCCGCCTGAGGGTCCACCAGCCTAGCCACTCGACTTAGAGCCTGCCAGGACTAAGGGCTTAAGCTTGAGAGGCTGAGACACAGGGGACTTAGTTCCACACCCTGACAAACCTTCTCCCACTACTGTGATAAGGGAGGGAGAGTTTGTCACCGGAAGCCTGGAGGATGAGAGGGCAGCCATGGTGGAGGAAGTTGACCCCCACAGGGAGACGACCCTAAGGTGGTCACTGATTTAGTTGGGGACCGCGAGCGGTCTTCTGCTTGGGGTTTCTCCTTAAGCTTCTCCCGGTGCTTGTGTTTGCTGCTTAGTTTCTTCTCTTTGTGAGAAGAAGAGAAAGAGGCCCCAGAGGCCAGAGAACAGGATTAACTCCTGTGGTGAAGCTCCTTCTCCATCTCAAGACAATTTCTTTGTGAGCAGGAAGACATCGAGGGTCTTCTGGCTGCAGAGCCGAGTGCATTGATTAAAATCTTGGCAATGCTGGCAGGCTTCAATATCGTGGTCCAAGCCTAGGCAGAAGAGGCAGGCTGAATGGCCATCCTTGTGAGGAATCTGCTTGGTACACACACTCTTTGAAAGCCACCTCTCGATTGAGGAGGATGGAGAAGAAGACATGCAAGTGACTTTTTGAAGAAATCACTGGTTTTGGCGAAAATAAAATGCAATGCAAAATGGTGGTCGACTAGCTGAAGGCGTCCGCGGAGGTCTGACTTGCGCGGTTGATGGTGGGAAAAGAACTGCGGATGGGCTGGGAGACCACCCCTATTATACCATATGTGATGTTGGGGGCGGGCCAATGTCAAGGGCAGTCCCCTGCTGTATACTGCTAGCTCGAAGTTTTCCGTGGGGTCCTGGCACCTGCCAGCTTCATTCCTAAAGGTGTTACCTGCTGCAAGAGCCCCTCAAAGTAAGACTGGAGGTTATGGGGAGGGGGGAAGGGGATCTGGAAATGGGGGGACAGAGGGTTGTGATTAAAGAAAGTGCACAGGGAAAGGGAAGGGTATCAAAACAATATGTATCATTCTAATATTTCAGATATGGCTTAAAGTCAATTTCTTCACTAAGTCTCTCCAGATGTAATTCCTTCAGGGTGTAAATCCAATAAGTCTCCTTCTGCAGAAGGATACAAGTTCTAACCTAATGTCGTGGTAATTCTGCAACATGTTCTATTGCTCTGAATTGAAACCCATCCAACTATCATGTGGATCCAGGTAGACCCCCAGTCCCCAATGAAGCCAAAACCCTGAGCTCTGCACCAGTTTTTCAACCATTGGCAACGGCAATGGGCAGTGGATGTGGCCATGCCTCTGGGTGAATGGCCATGAACCACACCAGGAAGTTCCTTACCGTACTTCCTATAGTAGAAAACAGTACAACTGGCTAACCATTTGGATAAACACTGTTTGGAAACCGGAGCACCCTCTTTCCCGGGGTGAAGGAAACAAATAATTGGTAAGACTTCCTATAGTTTTTTATGTGGTGTGTATAGTACCTCAGAATTCTATGCACATCCAAAGTGGAACACCCTGCCAGAGGAAGTGGTGGGGACTGAAACAATCACGGGATTTAAGAATGCATGGGATAGACATAAAGGAATTCTGGAGGTCAGGGGTAAGGGGCAACAGACTTCTTGGAAAACATAAACTGAACTTAGAAACTTAAATGGGCAGACTGGGTGGGCCATAGGCCCTTATCTGCTGACACTGTCTATGTATCTATGTATGTATCTATGTATGGAGCAAGCTTCCCTGGATTGGCATGCTCTGGAAAATAAACAGGCAAGTGGATGAATTGATTTAAAGTAAACTTAGATACCACCTTAGGAAAAAACATAGGATTGGTACGCAGAGACACCCTATCTTTGTGGAAAATCAAATATGGCTGTTCACACATGAGCACCTGAAGCTTGGAAATCCTTCGAGCAGAAGTAATAGCAACTAAAAATAATCCTTCCCATGACACTGTGGCTTGCAACTCGCGGCTGGTTTAAACAGAGGCATGGTGAGTTTCTCAAACACAAAATTTAAGTCCCAACCCAGGATAGGATTACGGATTGGAAGCTTCAAGTGCAAGATGCCTCTTTAAAATGTAAAGACACATCAAGTTGAGCCACAGTGTGTCCATTTCCAGGTACATGGTAAGCAGAGATGGCTGAGAGATGTACCTTGATGGAGAAGTACTTGAGCCTGGAGTCTGAGAAGGAGAGCAAGTACTCAAAGATCTGATTCACCGGACAGGTGAAGGGATCTAAGTGGTGTGATGCAGCCCACATAGCAAAATGCTTTCACTTCATGGAATAGGTAGCCCTGGTGGATGGTTTCCTAGCCACCACTAGAACATCCACCTTGGAGGACACCCCAAACCTCGTGATGGCTATGTCCTCTGGAGCCAAGCATGAAGACGAAGAGATATGAGGTCTGGATGGACAAAGGTAGCCTTCTTCTGGGAGAGCAGGCCTGTGTATAGGGGCAGAGGCACTGGAGGTTCCACTGCCAGCTGCTGAAGCAAGGGGAACCAGATCTGATGAGGCCAGAAGGGGGTCATTAGGATCATAGTTGCCCTTTCCAGCTGAAGTTTGATCAGAACCATTTGAAGGAGAGGGAAGACTTACAGATATCTCCCTTTCCAAGAGAGGGACAACGCATCTCACTAGAAAACTCCAGACCATGGAGCGAGCAAGCAGAAAAGTGGCAGTGTTACGTTGAGTGGGAACGCAAAAAGGTCCAACTCTGGATGACCTCACCTGTCGAGCAGATCTTCCACCATGGAGGTTAGGTGCTCCCACTCGTGTGCTCATGTCTTAAAATGGCTTAGGCTGTCTGCCAAAATATGTTGGTCGTTGGGAACACGGATGGCCGAAAGTTCCAGGCCATGATCTATGGCCCAATACCAGCCCCTCATCGCTTCCTGACATAGAGGGTATGAATAATTCCCTCCCTGTTTGTTGATGTAATGAACCACGCTGGTGTTGTCCATTTGAATCGGCAATGGGCTATGGGAGAGCTGGGTCTGGAAGGCCTGCAACACATACAGAACTGCTCGCATCTCCAAGATGTTTATGTGGAATTCTTCCTCCCCCATGGACCACGTCCCTTGAGTCTGGTGAGCGCCCAGGTGAGCCCCTCCCAACTGAGACCTGAGGCATCTGTTGTGAGGATTTGCTGTGGGGGTGGAATGAAGAATGACACCCCTCTCAGGAGGTTTCAGGGTCCTAGCCACAACAGCACCTTCTTGACTGGATCAGAGACAAGGACTGGCTGCTCCTTGTCGTCTGTGCGCTGGTCCCAATGGACCCACAGTGTCCATTGAGGAATCCTCATATGCAGCCTGGCTAGGGGGACCGTAATGATGGCTGCAGCCATGAGCCCCAGGAGGTGCAGAAAGACCTGTGCTGGGCCATGACGGCTGGAGTAGAGCTGACAGGCTTGGATCATCAGGCGCTCCCACTCTAGTCTTTGGGGAGAAAGGCCATCCCCTAAGCTGTCCAATACTGCCCCAATGTACTGGAGTCATTGGCAGGGGATCAGAAATTACTTAGGCAAGCTGATTGTGACCCCCAAATTCTGGAACTGGCAGCAGGTATGAACCAGGGTTTGGAGCAGCAGCTCTCTGGATGGTGCTGCTATCAGCCAGTCATCCAGGTAAGGAAACACATAGAACCCCTTGTCGTCTAAGGGCAGCTGCCACCACTGCCAAGCACTTGGTGAACACCCGGGTGGGGCTGAGGATAAGCTATATGGCAGAGCCCTGAACTGGAAATGGGCTCCCTGAAAATGAAATCTGAGGAAGCGCATGTGAGAGGCGTGAACCTTGATATACAGATAGACAGATTGCATGTCTAGGGAGCAAATAAAGTCCCTCGTGGTGTAACTGGGGCAGCAGACCTTGAAGGGTGACCATCCTGAATTGTTTGTATTGCATTGACAGGTGCAGCTTGCTGAGGTCCAGGATGGGCCATAGGTCCCCCATACATTTGGGGACCAGAAAGAAATGGGAGTAAAACCCCTTTCTATGCAGGGACTATGAAACTGGTTCTATGGTCCTTTTGCGAAGCAGGGCATAAATCTCTGCCCAGGTCAGAGGGATGTGATTGGGAGGGTATGAGGACAGAACTGGAGATTTGTCCTGAGGCCACTCCAAAAGTTCCAGAGAGTGGCCATGCTCTGTGAGCTGCAGCACCCAACTGTCTGATGTAATCTACCACCTGTCCAGATGGAGGGAGACGTGACCCCTATGGCCACCTCCTGCGTGTCTGAAGGGAGGGGTCCAGCAAGGAGTCAGGAGGGAGGGACAGCCACAGCCAGGGCTGTGGGACCTCCTCGAGCGCTCTTACTGGTGGAGGGGGTGGGGTGGGTAGGGCGGATACTGCCATCCGCCGCTTTTCCTGAGACTTGATAGATGTTACGGTTTGCCTGTGGGTAGCCCGACAAAAAGGTATTCTCTGCCTGGACTTGGACTGTGTGTGATACATAGTATGTACAGACCTAAGGGTGCATCCAGATACCTGTAGGGCACACAGGATATCTTCAACCTCTCCGCCAAACTTGTCCACTCTAAAAGGGGCATTCGTGATAGACAACTGGATGTCTGTGGTGAACCCAGACAATCTAAGCCAACAGTGCTGGCACAGGCATATGCCAGCTGCCGCCGCCTGGGCCAGTGCATCCACTGCATTGTAGGCTGCCCGGAGCAAATGTATACAGACATCAGAGGCTGACTTAAGGGATCCCAGGGTATGCTGCTTGGCAGGGTCCTCGGGCAGGGATTGGACAGTGTCCCTGGTCTGGTCCCACAGGGCATTTTGGTGCTGGAGCATGTGTGCCAAGTAATTGAGGGTGCAGATCGCTATGGTGGCCAAGGTGAACGTCCGCTTGCCCAGAAGGTCTAACCAACATGACTCCTTGTAGGGTGGCAGGGAACTCAGATGCTTAAGCCATTTAGTGCAGTCGTGAGTGGTGTTTATCACCATGGAGTCCGCTTACGCCTGCTCCCCAAGAAATGGTTTCTTGGCCAGAGCATGGTACAGCCTGTTGGCCTTTCTGGACATGGCCAGGACCAGACAGGGCTGATGCCATGTGGCCATGATGGCATCCTCGAAGGCATCTATGAGAGGAGGGACCACAAACAGAGGAATCTCCAGCTGGTGAAGGTAGGCAGCGAGCTTGTGTCGCTCCAGGTCCTGCTACTCCCTCTCAAACCCCATGACCTCCTGAATATGTTGCATGATGGCAGTGAAGGTGGGGTCATCTGGTCGGGACTTGGGGATATACTTAGGGGTCTCTTCCCCTTCAGAGGAGCCTGTGGAGGGGGTAAAGGAGCTGCTGATGTTACCTTTGTCCTCATTTCTGTTCTGATCATCCTCATCAGGCAAACATAGGTCTAGATGATACTCATCCCCCTTACCTGTGGGACACAGCTGGGGGTTGGGGGGAGCGGGTCTAGGAGATGGGGTTGGCCGCAGGAGCACTGGAGTGGACAGCCTTGGAGAAGGACCCTAGGGAGTGGGAGATACCAGACCCTAAGGAGGGGTGACCTTCGACTGCATAAAGCCCCAGAGAGATGTAAGTAGGCCTTGTAAATCCAAGCCTGACAGGTGTTGGTCCAGCAGGCGTTGGATAAGGATATACCAGTGTAGGCTCTGTGGGCACCGGCTGAGGATAAACCAGCATGGGCCCTGCGGGTGCTGAGGGTAGACAGGTGCAGGCCCAACAGGTGCCAGCTGAGGTAAGGCCGGTGAAGGCCCCATGGGTGTCTGCTGAGGTAAGATGGGTGCCGGGGAGGGAGTCGCCCTTACTGGCAAAAGTGGAGGAGAACTCAGCCCTGGAGAGACACCGATGTCCTGCAGCACTAGCTCCAGGACTGGAGGATGGGCTCCAGTCCCTAAGGAGGAGACCAACACAGGGTTTGCGGGCAGCGAGCGGGAGTCAAAGGAGAGCCCAGCTTCCACCAAACCCATGCCAGCTTAAGACACGTCGGCCGAGCCACCATGCTGTGTACTTATAGTGAGCAAGGGCCTGAGAAGCAGGGACTGAGAGTCAGGGAGCGAGCCTTGACCCAAAGGGCCTCCGCCTAAGATTGTGAGCGTGGTGGAAAGTGGTGCTGTTGGAAGCCCTGTGGGAGACGGGGCATGCACCGCAGCCAGGGCTGACTCTCCAGAGGAGGAAGGCCCCTTTGCGGTCGAGGAATGGTGGGAAACCGCGAGCGGGATGAGGAGGACCAGGGCCAATCCTGGTCCTTATCCCAATGTTTGTGTTTCCAGCTGGCCTTGTCTTTGGACTTCGAAGTCTGAGAGGCTGAGGACCGGGCTGGGGAAACAGAGGAGCTCCTGGCCTGCAGATTTCATTCCACGAAGCCGACTGTCTGCTTCAGTAGAAAGTTCTCCAAGGTCTACTGGCAGCACTGCCGGGTGGCCTGGTTAAACTCTTGACAGACTTTACAGACTTGGACGTTGTGGTCTGGGACTAGGCAGCAGACATAGGCAAAATGGCCATCCTTCTCTGGGATTTGCTTTCTGTAGACACACTTGGTGTAGTGATCCAAGGATATAGTCAGTTTTGATGATATAAAAAAAGAAAAAAAACACCAAAAAATGTGGTAAAAGAACTATGGGAGAAAAATTAAGAAAAATGCTGAAAAGTGCGTGAGCATGGCAGTCAACTCAAGCTGCGGTGGTTCGTAGAGGTCAGACGTGCATTGGTCGATGGCAGGAAAATAACTCAGGAGGGTATGGGGGCCATCCACTCTTACAGGGTAGGCCGACGCCAGAGGGTGATGTCAGTGGTGGGCGGCCCCCTCTTGTGGACTGATGGACTGATAGAAAGTTTCAGTGTGGTCCTAGTGCCTAGCAGCTTAGTCCTATTGGTGTGGCCTGCTGCGAGATACCCTCAAAGTAAAATCTATGTCTTGTGTCACCACCATTCACCCCTTGTCCGCAGGTTTAATTATTACATCCAACATCTCTCTTAATTCAAATAATGCTTTTCTTTCCCCGGCGGAACAGATGGAAAATGGAGGCAAATATGGGTATTCTGCAAATTTTTTAAAGTCATGTTTAACCAATTATTCAAATACTTTTATTGTTGGATGTCTCATTTGATCTGGACAAAAGATGCTTTTGCCTCTAAGCCCTGTTTTTGCCTCACCTAGTGTCACAATTGTAGTATCATGATGAGACAACAGTTCTCCATATATTTCATGCTCAAATGACTCTCCCTCAGAATCCCCCCTAAACACATCAACACGACAATATCTACTTCATTGTCATAATCAGTATGCTGTTAATACAGATTTAAATGTTCCTGATCAAATATCTGTAGAGCCAAATCAAAGTTTAATTCAGGTTCATAAGGTATCTTCTGTATCTCTGCTATGTTAGAATATCTTATGGTTGCCTCCAATGTCTTTTTCTTAGTATTTCTATAATATTATTTTAAATCCAATATACAAAGCAATCTGAAAATGTTCACTTCCAGTTTAAAAGGGTCAAGATGGTTTTCAGTTGGTACAAAGGAGAGTTGCTTTGAGAAGAGGCTAACTTGATCAGAGGTTAATTCTCTGCTTGATAAATTTTGTACAAGTTTTACTTCATCCTCTCTGACCTCCTGGGGATCCGTTGACCTCTGTTTTGGCCCCTTACCCCTCCTTGTCCGCTTCTTCCTCCTCCCAGTGCAGGGGTTCACTCCACCACCTCCTCCTGATCTGTCTCTTCCTGTTGGTAAAAAAAAAAAAAAAAAAAAAATGACACTGATTTCTCTTCTACTTGAGTGCTTGTTTTACCATTATTTGACCTTTTCTGTGACTTGTTCTTACATTTTTTCGTGAGTGGGACTACCCTCGACTACGGGATCTGTATTTTTTATCCAAGGAAAAAACACCCCCCTTCCTCGTAGTCTTTACAGCCTTGTTCAGACTTTGCCTTTTTCCTATCTTTAACTTCTTTTTCATGTTTTTGCATTTTATTTTTAAGAGCTTTATCAAGACCATTAAATTTTGTATTTTCTTTATATTTTTGAAACTCAGTCGGCAGCCACATACAAGTTTTTCATCCTCAATAGGACTCATCAGTGTGCCATATCTGTCTTAGCCCAAGGAGAACGAGCCAGCCACCACTTAAGGAGGATGATATTTGTTTGGGTCATGGGACCCCAAAATAGAGAAGGAAAAGAACTACAAAAGAACTCCAGAATAAATGCCGATGCTTGGGTTATCCCAGAGGATATTGGCCTTATAGCCAAGTTTTAAATGAAACACAATTGCACATACCCCAATAATGCAAAGCATCATGGGAAACATATGCAAATCCCCATGAGAGAATTTGGACTGGCTCTACTACTTAAAGTGGTTTCACTAGTTTCAGCATTTTCTGCATTAGCATTTTGTCCTTTAAATAGATTTAAAAGTAAGCCCCTTTGGTACTCACTGTCAGCTGTGTCCGAAAAACAGAAGTGCTCTTCTGAATTGCTACTGCTTGCTTCTTCCTCTTTCACCCTGCGGTTCTGCATAGAGCTTTGTTCACCTGCCATAGGGGACTGCCACTGATCAGTTCAGTTCAAGATTAGCAGATGCAATGAATATTCATGAAGAGATCCTTTCTTCAAGAAGATCCGTCACGAATCACCAAGTTGAATCAGCATTAATCTGCTCCTCACAGATTTCAGGTCGCAATTCTCCACAATTTTTCTTTTCAGCCTACAAAACAGGTAAGCTTGTAGGTAGATTGTGGATTACTGTGACACTAACGCCCAAAGTAACAATGTTGGGTTTGAGTGCACTACCGCACAGGTCTCCACCAAGACCAAATCCAAACTGTGAAACAAAAAGTAAGTGCACTACAGTCTCTGAAGGTGCTTACGAATGTGTGCTTACAGAGCATAGCGCACAAAAGAATTGAAGAATTGCAGCACACATTGGTCAGCGAATTTATGAAATTTTAGTGTGCAAAGATAGAACCCAAACAGGCACAGTGAAAAAACACCTACATAGCATCCTACATACAGGGCTTCATCAGCATGAGTGAGTCACAAAGCCCTCTTAAAACAAAATGTAACATTTGAATAGACTGATCAAATAATGATCAGATCTTGTTGTTTCATTACTCCAATTTCCACTGCCAATGCTATGGGCTATAGTATTTTTGACCTAGAGTTAAAGAGAAACACCCTTAACACAGTCCCATTACTTGTCAAGTGAATTCTCTTTTAAAGTTTATTATACTAAATCATCAAAAACAATGGAACATGTAAAATAAGGGGCTCCTAAAAGGATGAAATGGGGATGGGGTGGGGGTTGTAATTAAAGGGGGAGGAAAGGAAGGGTATCAAAACATAGCAATATGTATCATTCTAATATTTCAGATATGGCTTAAAGTCAGTATCTTCGTTAAATTCTTCTGGACATAATGCCTTCAGGGTATAAATCCAATAAGTCTCCTACTGCAGAAGGATACAAGTTCTATCCCCACCGCATGGTAATTCTGCAACATGTTCAGTTGCTCTGAATTGAAACCCATCCAGCTGACTATCACATGCATTAAAAAAGTGAAGACCCAGAGCATTGTTTTCTTTACCCTGTGTGATTGCTCTTGCACATTCCTGCAATGTTTCTTTAAGTGGCCTGACTGTAAACACCACATAAAGGTTGCCAGAAAGGTACCATACTGCATAAACTATAAATGGAGTATGACAATCAACATACTGTAGGTGTTCATCTGATGTCTTTGCCCTGTAATTGGATGCTCAAAGAAATCCCCAATACGTACATATTTACACATACTGCATTGTCTACAGCGAAAGAAACCGGACCTGTTATGAGAAATTTTGTTTGAATTCTTATAATGACTGGTGGACCAAGTAATTCCTTAAATACATTTCCTCTTCAAAATGTAACCATTGGTCATGGACCTACTAAAGGTCCCATTTCAGGATCATTTTTCAAGAGATATCATCTCTCACTGATAATTTAAATGACAGTTGGCTGCTGTCCCTTGTCCTTATACTTACTTTTGCTTAGTTTTCACTAGGGAAGACAGTGGGCTCCTGCCAGAGAGTGACATTAAAGTGGTCACTAAGGGGGTACCTGAGAAAAGGCAGCCAATATTTACAAGCAAAATGGCCCTGAAAGGACTGGCAGTACTAAAGACAGATAAGGCCCTGGGACCAGATGGGTTGTATCTGTAGATACTCAGGGAATTGGCAGTAGAACTGGATGAATCCCCTGGTAGGTCTGTTCAACAGCTTACTAAGGGCTGGGGTAGTTCTGAAGCACTAGAGTGTGGCAGACATATTTCCACTCCATGGAGGGGGGGACAAAGAACAACAGCCCTGTCGGTCTTA
Source organism: Neoceratodus forsteri (assembly GCA_016271365.2). NCBI lineage: Eukaryota > Metazoa > Chordata > Ceratodontiformes > Ceratodontidae > Neoceratodus > Neoceratodus forsteri. The sequence continues at coordinate 839,965,407 of CM028134.1, forward strand.
TTTCTGTAGTAGAGAAGCTGATGGAGTCACTGGTCAAAGAGGACTTCGTAGACTACTTGGACAGCAACTGTCTCCTGGATAGCAAACAGCACAGACTCATGGCAGGGAGGTCTTTTCAGACTAACCCAATAGTTTTCTATGACTGGATGATGAGGGAATCAGTATCGGCCATGCTGTGTATTTGCTGCACTTCCAACTTCAGCAAGGCTTTCAACCCTGTGCCTCACAGACACTTGCTGATAAAGATGGAGGAGGTGGGTATGGCTGAGGTCGTTGTATACTTGGCAGGTAACTGGCCAAATAGGAGGTAGCAGAGGGTTCTGGTCAATGCAGCTAAATCAGAAGAGAGGGAGGTCATGAGTTGAGTGTCACAGGGATCTGTTCTGGTCTGGTCCTCTTCATTACGTTAATCAGTGACACTGGTGTGGGAATCCAGGGCAGGCTGTGTCTCTTCGCAGATGACATTAAGCTCTGTGGGAGGGTGGATAGTGACAAGAGAACAGAGGAAATGCAAAGAGACATACAAAGGCTAGAGGGGGTGGTCTGAGGTTTTGGCAGTTGTAGTTCAACTCCAAAAAGTGCGAGATAATGCACCTAGGGAATAAGAACCCTAGGATGGAGTACTGGATGGGAGGGATAAGACTTAGCACTAGACACTGAGGAATGAGACATTGACATTCTCATCAGCGATTTCTTAAAGTAATCGATTCAGTGTAACAAGGCATATAGCAAGGCAAGAAGGATGCTGGGTTGTATCAGGAGCGGTACTGATAGCAGAAAGGGAGAGGTAATACTTCCCCCACTATACAAGTCCTTAGTGAGGCAACACCTGGAGTACTGCAGCCCTCAAGAAGTATGGGGATAGGCTAGTGTCAGTGAAGTGCAGGGTGACAAAAATAATTCAGGGCCAGCAGGGCAGTTCCTATGAAGAGTGCCTCAAGGCAGTAAACATGTACTCACTGGAGACCAGAAGGGAGAGGGGAGATATGACAGAGATCTTCAAGTTCCTAAAAGAAATTAACAAGGTGTATTGCAGGGAACTATGTAGCTTGAATACTAGCTTGTGGTCTCATGGCCATGACCGGAAACTTAACAGGAGGGAGGTACAGGAGGGATGCAAGGAAGCACTATTTTACTGAAAGGGTGGTGGGGCAACGGAACAGCCTTCCAGCAGAGGTGGTGGGTGGTGAAAACAGTGGTGGGGTTCAAGAACACATGGGATAAGCACAAAGGAATCCTTTATTTGCTGTCAAATTCTGTTTTTGTGTTAAACCATTTGTGGTTTCAAGCATGGCTGGGACAGAATGAAGGGTACACTGTTGCTTGGGGAGGCAGAATCAGAGAAGAGAATGGGGAGGGCTAGGACCCTGGAAGGACAGTAGGTCCCAGGGCTAAACAGGGAACAGGAACTTGGGCAGACTAGATGGATCACTGGTCTTTTTCTTCGATCACTGTCTATAGTACTGTGCACTGTCAGCAAAGAAAAGACCTGGTGAACACAACAACCAGTTGGACCTCGCCACTAACTGGGGAGGATGGCGCAAAGAAAAGTGAAAATGGAGGTTGCACCTAAAAATTCATCAGTGCTAACCATGGCTTGTCAAACCATGTTGATGATGGTACCGTGCTGCCACTTGTCAACAAAGCCATGTCACATGTTGCTAAGACAGACAGGATTAATGACAGGCACTGTGGTATATGGTACCAACATGGTTTCTTAACGGAAGTTGCAGACAGTGCTGAAGGAGACCAAGCTGCCCTATCAGTGGAGGTGGGGAGGGACGGAACCAAGTTTGAACCATTCAGCGTCCCTAAGAAAGGGTCTGTGGAGGGTCGGAAGCATCATAAGAGGGGTAGGCACAAGTGGTTGTGATTGTCCATAGATGGTTGATAGCTGTCCCTGATCACAGGTTCTCGAGGAGGGAAAGAAGGATGCTCTGCCTCAGAGACCACTATAGCAGAGTTAGTCCCTGGGGCTTGAAGTGACTTGTCCAGTTCTGAAGAACTGGCAGAGTAGGAGGTTTATGGTACAAGCCTTATTCTGGAGTGTGGAAAACAAGGGGCTTCCAGTCCCCTTTGGTGCCAATCTTGCCTAGTGCATCTGAAAACACAGTGATATGCAATGCATGCAGTTATATCATGGTCTCTGCCACGACACTCAAAACAAAAAAGATCCTAGTCAGTGCGGGTGATTTTACTGCAGACAAAATCTAAATGGTTGCTTCCCTTTTTTAATCCAGATGAGCAAGAGGCCTACATCTGCTGTGCCATCATTCAGAGCTGGTGCGAGGGACATGCACTGTATGGTGGGGGAAAAATAACGGAGGCGTTTAGGCTGTTAGTCTCACCTAGCTACACTGCTGCCTTCCGTTATCCCACAGGGATCAAGATCAATTGGGGGGGGGGATGGGAAGCTCTAATACAGCTCCTAGTTCACTTGTTGCCTTATACTCCTTGGGCCAGATTTTCAAAGCCCCAAGAATGCCACAAGCTCCTATTGCACCAATCGTTTGACGCACAGGGCTTGTGGCATTCTCCTGGCCAGTGATTGGGATTTTCAATCCTGTGTGCCAAGTGCTGCAAGTTAGACCAGCTTCTCCCTGGCCTATCTTGTGGCATTCAGGGGACCCTTTTTACAGTGCTTATGCCGAATATTTGGTGCAAGCTGCTTTTAACTGAGGAAACTGTCACAACTGTGCCTGACAATAGAAAATCGGGTGCAGTGGTGGCAAAAGTGTTCGGTGCAGCTGTGCCAAAAAATGACTTTGATGCAGTGCTTGACACAAATCCTGCGTCAGCCATTTGATAATCCAGCCCCTTGTATTTCTGGGTTACCCAAACCATGGGCACTAATATCACAGGTCCTGAAATAGCACTGATCTTGGAAGTTTCCTCTTAGAACCAATTTTGGATTGTCCAGTGTTAGAGAGACAACACAACAATATCAGTTTTGTTTCCTTTTATTTCAACATAAAATATATGTTTTCTTAATAAATAACGGGCAAAAGTAAAACCAGAATATGGACTAAATACTGTAGAACAGAACAAATAAATGTGTTATTAATATAACTATACTAAAGATTCTTTTAAATTACAAATTGAAAAGAATTTCATAAAATTCCTCCACCATAATTTAAATTATTACTGAAAATATAAAAGGCAAAGCATTTCCCTAACCCATGCTTCAGATACTGAAATGAAACATATTCAGTGTAGATAAACTGCCAAAGCTTAAAAAAAATATAAAGAGTACCGTGACATCTGTATAGTCCTACAAATATTTTTCAGTTTGTAGGTGTATGTTACTGCTGGGCATATACCATTATATTTTCTACATTACCCTGTCTTCTGTAATTGCATTTAAAAGTCTGTATAAAAAATACTATACAAAAAAGTCTGTAGGTCATAAGTGGGATAAGGCAAATGAGATTTGTCAAATGGAAAATCTGACACATTGAGACTACAGAATGATCCTTTTGATAATGGATACCATGGGTTGTATTTATCACCCCAAGAATAATGTTTGATCCTTAAAGGGGAACTGAAGCATTGCAGCATCCCCTAATTCATTATTTGCTCATCCACTTTTCTTCTTGTACATATTTTCTGCCTTCGTGTTTTTTTAAACAAGAGCTGTATATGTAGTCACACTACTGTGTCATTATAAGTTCTTGAAAACAGTGACATCAGTTACAATCTGTCCTTGACTTCTGACACGGATACTGCTGTTTTAATGGGTTGCCACACAGAAGACTGGAGCTACTCCTCAATATGCTCAGCTTCTGTCAATGTAGCAGCCAATGCAAAGAGAGACATCAGTGTCCACATTCAGTGAATGACTGCAACCAATGTTGTCATTATAGTTGAAGCACCAACAGTTGGCTACATATAGAGCTGGTTTTAAAGTGTTGGTTTACAGACAACAAAAAACAGACACATGCTTAGAAAGGGAAAATGGTATAAGTAAATATGATTCGGCAATGTTGAAACACTTCTGTTCCCCTTTAAGGAGAATCCCTGGAACACAGAATTTAAAGGGGATCTATAGGGCTGGAGATGAGCAAAGATTTACAATAGGACCTATGGAATGGGGAGGAAGGGGGTTGGTCTTAAAAGGACCAAGTAGACATGGAAGTAATGGTTAAATCAATGTACTAAAGTACTATATCTGATGAGTCAGCAAAAAACATTGGCGATAAAAATAATGAAATTAAAATTATCGGCATCAGCTGCCCGTTTTCATTTCAATGGTTTTAGAAAATGGATTTTTACATTCTTGTCTTCAATACAATCTAAGGTCCAAGAAATGTAACATTCGAAAAAAAAAGTTTTTCTAGAGTCCCACTACAGCAGAAGAATGTAACATTTGTGGATACACAACATTTCAGTAAAAAAAAATATGGCATCTTCCAAGCCAGTAAATATAGAAATCATCTTGCTATTGACAGAAATTTTATGCAACATACTCCAAAAGCTCCAAAGCACTGAAAGTGAGCTTTGCAAAGAAAAAAAATAAAGTTTTCAGAAGTATGCCTCATGCCAATTTATTTCATTCCAAGAAAGGAACTCTAAAATATCAGGAAAGTACCGCAGACTGCGATAGAGAAGCAAAAAAAATGTAAAAAAAATAATTTTGGTAACGGATATGTTCTTTACAATTTGTAGATGTTCCTTCATTCTGTGACCAAAGGAAGTGTGACTTTATTTGGACTGTGCAAAAGATGTAATGAGCTGAGCTTACAGTGCTAAGTCCAATCGCCCATAAAACTTCAAATATTCCATGAAATATTTTGTACATTTATTCTCAGTACTGACAGGCAGGGGGTCAGAACGCGTGTAGCAGCAAGATGTTTTAGTGCTTTCCCTGAAGCTGCAGCACAATAAAAAAAAAAATTAAAAAAAACTGCTGGCAGTACAGGTTCCCATTTAGTTCTGTCTCACAACTAGGTTGAAAGTTCAGTCAAAGAACCGTTTTTGCATGTAGACTTCCACAGAAGCTGAATAGCCAAATTTCTGGTAGAAAGCCACATTTTTCGGTTGACACTCCAATGTGATTTTATAGCAGCCTAGTTTCTTGCTGAGTATTGTAAGGACTGACATCAACCTAATAAAAAAAAAATACATAAAGCATATGTTATACAATTCATCAAATCTTCTTCAAGGACACTATGGCTATAATCAAAACTTAAAGGGTGTATTACTCGCTGTACAAGATCTCTAAACTTCAGAAGCAGCCTTGTACGTTACTGTGGTTGACAGCATTCTGGAGTTGCTCATAGCTTAGTGCACAATGTGGAAGTTAGTGCATATTTTCAGTATCGAGGAAAGCATTTGTAATATATGGATAAGCCTCAATAATACTATGCGAAGTTATAAAAAAATTTCCCAGTAATACATCACTACTCTCAATAATACTGTCCTGAAAAGTGATAATACTATCGTTTTTGCTGATAATACTACAATTCAACGGTCATCTCTAACTGTAGTATTGTCAATGGATCCATATATTACAGAGAATAACAGAAAGATAAGTGTTTTACAAGGCAGTAATATCATATTGAGATTTTGGGGACTTTAGTACCTCTCGAGCGTCACTCTTGAGGCTCCATGTCCCCAAAACCTCTTGATGGTATTACTGCCTAATAATAGACTTATCTATTATTCTATTTTTAAAGGAGAAATTCCTTCATACTTACTGTAATTTCCTTTTCTGTTGACTCCAATGTTGTCAATGGGGAGTCTTTACATATGGGTAATGAGCACCCCCACTGGGGTACTGGCACAGCCCAAAGCTGTCAATCAGCATAGAATCCTGGGCATATGAACATTCCGAGTAGAGTTTCTCCAGTCATTTCTTATCCATGCAGTACCTGTACACTCCTATGTAGCCACAAAACTGCAAAACATCCAGGTCAATGAGTTCTCTCCTTAACCTGACAATGCACATACAAAATAATCTGATATTATAGGAAGGATAGCCTGATGTCCTACATTACTCAGGAGAGTTCTGCCCTTCCCTGAAGGTGTCCGACCACTGGTTCCCTAACACGCTTGGCCTTCTGTTGAACACTTGCAACATAAAGATTTATGAACAGTAATAATGATTACAAAAACCATAATAAGCACTAACCTGTAACAGGAAAAAACACCATGCACTATTCAGAAATCTCAACCCGTTAATCTACATGCCTGTAACCAAATAAACTGCAGGCGTCTTCCTGGTCAGCAGGCAAGTGTGAACAAATCATAAACAATGATTACAATGATTACAAACATAAACAATTACATCCTTGCTGAAATACAAAATGCTGAGATATATCAGACAGTATTCTACAAATGGCAGCCATGGGCTCCCAGGAGAGGCCCCACTGGCAATGCTGGAGCTAACAGAAAAGCCAAGCAGTAAGTAGGAAGAAATGTCTCTGTTTTGTATCGCTCCATGTTGTCAATGGGGAGTCTTTGCACATGGATTCTAAGAAGCAGTACCCATTTCCCAACTGGATGGGGGAGAATACAGTCCCTAATATAACAGATACCGGCAACAAATAATAATCTGCTAACCAGTCCACTGCCTGCAAAACCCTGCACCCAAAGGCTGCATCAGTGGAACTTTGACCATCCAATATCTAGTGCTTAGTGAATGTGTGAATGGAGGAGAGTGATCCTTGATGGGGGCTGGAGCTTTCCTTTTTTTTTTTTTCACTCAATTCTGTTTGTTCTCCCAATTACAGGTGGGGATATACCCCCAACTGACGTCTGGACTGCTCTCTCACATCTTCCTCCAGGCCACCCAGCTGGGTGGCCCGTAGCTTCCCCCAATGGCTGGACTTTCCTGGGGGGCTGGGGGAGAGAACGAGATTAAGCAGACGCCCCTGCCAAGGCTTATGCCTGGGGTGTCATTTGGGAGGTGGTCCAGGGGGGTGCCATGGAGCTCTGTGACCCAGGGTATTTCCATGGTTACCCCCAGGAGCGTGGACATGCAATGACATCAGCATGGAATGGGCATGCTCCTGCACCCATTCCACAGACATCTGTTGATGCTCCGCTGAGCCAGGTGGTCCTGGCTGCTGGACACCCAGCCTCCACTAGGTGTGACTGGTATGCTGGGAAACCACGACCTTCCCTCTCTAGAGGTGGAGAGCAGTCCCTCGGACACTCATCCAACCTCCCCCTCAGCTGACCCTCTGATGCACCATGTTCGCTACTGAACATAGATCATCTGTGCCACAGGCGGTAGCGCTACCACTTCGCTGGCTGTAGCTTTCATCTTCTCTACCGTATAGGCCTTGGTGATGCAAGCCCTCACCCACCTAGTCAAGGTGGCCTTGGAAAATTTCTGGCCTTTTTAGATGCTCCAAAAAGAACAAACAGTTTTGGACTTCCTGAATTCTGTTGTCTTCTTGAGATATGTCCTGACTGCTTTGCACAAATCCAATTTGTGCAGCTCACACTCCTTTGGATTTGCCAGTTTAGGACAGAATGATGGTAAGCAGATTTACATGAAACGCTATAGGAATCTTAGGAACAAAGGATGGAACTGTCCTCAATACCACCACCTCCTTATGACTAATAAGCTAAGGTTCTTTGTGTGACAATGCCTGAAGTTCACCAATCCTGCTGCCGGAGCAGACTGCAATTAGGAAACATACCTTGTACGACAGGATATCCAATGGTACTGATGAAAAAGGTTTGAAGGGAACCTTACAAACAGCGTTCAATACCAGGTTGAGTTCCCATATGGGAAACGGAGACCAGAACAATTGGCCTGCTTCTGCTAATGGTTCTTAGAAACTGTATAACCTCCCAAAGGGTTCACAGGGACGCACCCATGGAACTTCTTTGGGTGGCTCCTAACGCAGACACCTGACCTCTCAGAATGCTCAGGGCAAGCCCTTTGTCTACTCCCGCCTGCAAATAATCAAATATCTATGGAACTGTAGCTTTGGAGGATCCGATACATTTCTCTCTGGCCCAAACTGAGAAGGTATTCCACATACGGTTACAGGCAGCAGAAGCAGACACCTTCCTGGAAGCCATTATGGCATCCACGACTTTCTTGGAAAAGTCATCTAAATCTCCTTCTCTAAGAAGCCAAGTCGCCAGCTGCATTGCCTCTGGGTTTTGATACAAAATGGGCCCTTGGAAGAGCAGGTCCCCCCACAGCAGGCGCTAGAATGGTACTCAGTGGGCTAGGATTTACCAGGTCTGAGAATCATGGTCATCTTGGTCATTCTGATGCTATTAGAAGGTAGCTTCCTCTTGAGCATGTTACCTTGCTAAGCACCTTGTGGAGGAGCAGTAGCAGAGGGAACATGTAAGCTCTGATGAAATCCCACGTCGGAGACAGAACATCCACCACCTCTGCCTGAGAATACCAGTACTGACTGAAGAACTGCAGTATTTGAGCATTTTCAGTCACTGTGGATAGGTCAATCTGGGGACAAACGAACCTTGTACAGAGGTTGAACACCTCCAGGGTTTAACATGCACTCCCTTGGGTGAACTGTCTCTCGGCTCAGCCAATCGGCCTGGATAATCAGATCAACAGTCAAGAAAGCCAGGAGGTATTTCTCTGCCCACAGCAGAACTTCAGTGGCTTCTGCCAGCATCTCCATTTCTTCTGCCTCCTTGGTTGTTTACGTAGACCATGGTAGCGGCATTTTCTGACCATACCTTCACTGCCTTGGACCTTACTCAAGTGTGAAAATGAAGAACCGCACGATGTACTGTCCTGATTTCCAATACATTTATCTGTAGCTACTGTTCCTGAGGGGTCCAAATGTTCCGGGTAGGAATCTGGTGCAGGACTGCACCCTAGACTAATAGGTTGGGATCAGTCATCAATATCAGCTCTGTTGGAACTTTCAGAAGAGATCCCCTGATGAGGTTCTCAGGACTTACCCACCAAGCCAGTGACTGCCAGACAGACTTAGGAAGCACGATCAGGGCTTGGCAGTCTTCAGAGACTGGATACCAGGCTTCCAACATCCCATTCTGAAGAGCCTGCATATGCAAGTTGGACCACAGGACTAATTCTATCACTGCAGTCATTGGCACCAGGATCCGGAGAAGCCTGTAAGCACAGACAAAGGGCTGGCTGCTCAGCCACTGAACCTCTCACCTCAGGTCTCCTTCCTGGATGACGACCTTCCCCTCGTCCATCCTGAACACAGCTACCAAGTGTTCCAAATTCAAACAGAATGAAGGAGCTCTTCCACCAGCAAATGACCCAACCGTGAGTCTCTAACACCTCCAAGGTCCTTGACAACTATCGCCTCATCCTCTGAGCTGACGAGGCTTGGATGAGATGGTCGCCCATGCAGGAATACATGTTTATGTCCCTCCTGTCTCAACTGCACCACTAGTACAATCAGGATCTTCGAAAATGCCCAGGGAGCTGTCACCAACCCAAAAGGAAGGGACCGGTACTGGAAATGCCATCTCTGAATCTCGAACCTCAGTAATTTCTAGTGTGACTGGCACATGAGGATGTGGAGATAGGCATTCTTCAGATCTATGGAAGCAGATAACCTCCGGTTGAATGGCCCAGATTATGGACTGCAAGGACTCCACCTTGAAGGTTGTGTGGCGAATAAACTTGTTTAGGCGATTCAGGTAGAGAATCGGATGGAAGTCCCCCTGACTTCTTGGGGACCACAAAGTAAAATGAGTTGAATCCCCGACCCTCCTCATTTTTTTTGGGGGGGGGGTACCAGGACAATTGCTCCAATCTATAAGTGTTCCAAGGTATGGGCTACTGCCTACCTTTTCTCTGGGTTTCAGGGCACAGGAAATATCTGGAAATGACCTCTTGTGGGCACTGTCGCAAACACTATAGCATAACCTAGAGCAAGACTTTCCAGTACCCATGCATCTGACATGATCTGGGCCCATCTCTGGTAAAACTGCTGTAGTCCTCCACTGACAAAAGGGAGGCAGAGATGGGTCCGCACACCTTCATTGGGAGTTACCTCCTTGTCCTGCACCTCCATTACACTTGCGGGTGAAGGATCCTCTGTCACCATTGTTCTTGAATCCAGAAAAGGCTCTCCTGGGTTGCTGCTTTCTGAAAGGACCAAAAACCACCTCAGGGCTGCTGCCAGTTACCTCCTTGACCCCTTGAGTTCGAGTTCGCTTTCTGCCACTGTTTTGACACCGGGAGTTTTCCATTCTATCTTGGATCTAATTCAGTATGTCGTCCAGTCCAGAACAGAATAATAAATCATCTTCAAAAGTCAGGTTAAACAGCCTGATCTATGACCCAATGCCCGAGCCAAACACCCCACATAACTGTCATGATGTGATAAGCGGAGCATGTGGACATCCTTAAATTATCTGTTGTGGCATCCCCCAGAAAAGCAGATGCCATAGACACCAGCCGCAACATGTTTGCCCCTTCTGAATCAGGGGGAATAAAACTACTAAGGGCCATGATCCATGAGTTCAAGGCTCTGGAAACAATAAAGGATGCACATGAAGTGCACTTACCCCGTTTGAGGCAAAAGCTCTTTTGCACGAGGTGTCCACCGTCTTATCATGGGTGTTAGTTAGGTGCAATGAACCCTCAACAGGTATAGTTGTATGCTTAACAGAATTATGCACGGCCTTATCTGTCAAGGGGGGGGGACCTCCCACTTCTGGGAACTCTCCTCCAAAAAAGGGTAACATCTCACACTTGGTCTAGGGAGATGCTTGCGCTTATCTGTGTTGGCCCATTCCTACTCAGTGAACTGACTGCAGTGCACAAAGTTTGGAAAGCACTTCAGTGCACAGGAGGAGGTGGACAGAACTGGATTCACATCCAAGGACTCCAAGACTTGTGCCTCCTTCAGCTGTAACATCCAGCAAGCTTCTGTTATGAGACAGAACAGAGACTTTGCATTCTTCTTAGGCTCTGTCCACTTCCCTTCCTCCTCCTCAGAGGAATCATCAAATAACACGGATGGGTCAGGATTTTCCCCTTGGCTTACGAAATCTTCTTCTTCTTGACCAACAACGTTGTCAAGGTAGGGGTTACCTGCAGATCTGTGTGAGCATTATCATTCTGCTCTGGCACACCTGGACATGCCAATATGGACCCCCACTGACCTGAAGAGCCTGCCTTGGGTTCTGGTGTATTAGTAGGGATGTCTTGTGGAACATCAGAACCTAGCAGCTCACTTAAGAGCATTTAAAAGGATTTGTGCAACTCAGCGTTGCCACTGCCAGGCAGTACCCCAGGTGCACAACCCCCAGCTTGGGAGTTCAGCTAGAGGGGACCAAGATAGACATGTTAGATTGTGTGACACAATTAGGACAGTAAGACCCTAGTGGGGAGGGTCTCATCATCCTCCTGCAGGTCTTATACCCTTTAAAAACTATAGGTCTCCTCTAGGCCATGATGCCAGTATTCTGTGTCAGAGCTTGGAATTACACAAAACAGGAGCTGCTACTAAATAAGTGCTATGCTCCTCGCTCTACAGACAGGGAGTATCCCCTGCAACTCCTTGCCCCCCACTCCCAGTTGCAGAGTACCCAAAACAGCAACGACAACAAAAAAAACACTTACAGGGAAGAGGAGCCTGCCTGCTTGTACTGACAAGTCTTCCTGGCAAGACGCAGAGCCTTCTGAACTGTGACCCGTCCAGTAATCTCAGGAGCAAAGTGCTACCTGAAGAAGTATGTTACCATAACCACTGGGAATCCACAGACAAGTACGTTAATACAGTACCTCCCCCAAAACTAAAGAACACTGCCCATGTTAGGAGAGGGAAAGAGGTGCGTGTACGTGCATGCGTCAGGACAGCAACGTTACACTGACACATGTGACATTATCAGAACGAGTGCACATGACCTACCGAGAATAGGAAAACTTGCATCTGAATCAGCACTGAGAGGGAAAAAAAAAAAAGCGCAAAATCGCTGGCAAGAAGCCAGTGATGGCAAAAATGCATGCGGCTCATCCAAGCTGATAGGACAGCTCTTATCAGCGTGAAGTCAGTGATAAGTCATCTCCAGGCAGAAGACAGAAACGTAGACTTTAACGGCAGATAAGGACCATTTGGCCAACCCAGTGAGCCCATTTTCCTACCTTTCGAAAAAGCTGCTGTGACAGATGTTGGCTACACCCCCTGATTCTGGACTATTGGACACTTTACTATCTCCTTTTTCCATCTCCTTTAAAAACTTCTGTTGTGCAACAGTACCACTTAAACCTATACTGCTATTCTGTTCTGCTAACCTAGGTAGGACACCTAGGATAGTACTACACTATCTTCTGTATTTTCCTACTGTTTTGCTGTTACTTATTCTCATTTTCATCCTTAAAGTCCCATACATTGTGCTAAGAGTAAAATAACACCTTAGAAGTGCTTGACAGCTGCAACTGGGTAAAATAATTTATGTCTTTGGGCATAAATAGAATTGTGTAGGTCCCATAAAAGCAAATGGGACTAGAATAAGAAAATATTAATACCATAAGAAGGCAGCATGTTAATAGGATCCTGAAAATGTATATTGTTTATAATGTGATGATGCATAAGGGAGAATTAAGAGACCCCATATTTAAACAGTCATGTTTAAAAAAGATCTTAACAATATCCCTTTACTTTATTGAGGGGTTATTAAAATAAATGCCCAGAGGACAAGATTTGCCTTCATGGTGGCCTTTAGGTATGTGAGGAGGTGGTGGTTTTAGATACCTCTTCCAATGAACTGAATTGTAGATCTCGGGGCGCAGCGATTCTGAAACTCGCAGCCACCCCGAGACAAAAAGGGAAAATAAATTGTTTTAAAAAACGCACGGTTCACTCTGCCAAACTGAACTGAGCAATATCCAAAGGTACAGGCATCTTTACATAGAAACATAGGCATTGACGGTAGATAAGGACCAGTTAGCCCACCCAGTCTGCCCATTTCCCTACCTGCTGGATAAGCTGCAGATTCTAGTTAACCAACTTCCTGCCACCCCCACTACAATTGCCTTATGTCTGTCCCATGCATGTTTGAATTCCCCCACTGTTTTAGACCCAACAACCTCCCCAGAAAGGTGGTTCCATGCATCCACCACTCTCTCTGTGAAAACAAATTTCCTCACATTACCCCTGAGCCGCCCCCCTCTATCTTTAAACTGTGCCCCTTTGTTCTTACACATCTCTTTTCTGAAAGATGCTACCCTCCTGCACTTTGTTGATTCCTTCAGGTACTTGAACATTTCTATCATGTCCCCGTCCCTCCTTTCATCAAGGGTATACATATTAAGCTCTCTCAGTCTCTCTTCATATGGTTTCTGATGCAGACCCTGCACCATTTTAGTTGCCCTCCTCTGGACTGCTTCCATCCTCTCTATGTCCTTGCATAGATGAGGTCTCCAAAACTGCACACAGTACTCCAGATGGGGTCTCACCAACTGTCTGTACAGAGGGATAACCACTTCCCTTTTTCTACTTGTGATGCCCCTTACTATGCATCCCAGTATCCCCCTGGCTTTCCTTACTGACTTCTCACATTGCTTACCAACCTTTAGATCGTCTGATATGATTACCCCCAGGTCCCTTTCCATTTTTGTTGTTGTTAGTACCTCTCCTGCTATTGTGTACTCTTCTCCTGGGTTTTTGATTCCCAGGTGCATTACTTTGCACTTCTTTGCATTGAATCTAAGTTGCCATATGTCTGACCATTCCTCCAACCTTGCCAAGTCCCTTCTCATCCTTTCTACCACCCCTTGTGTATCAACTCTGTTACAGATCTTTGTATAATCTGCAAAGAGGCATACTTTTCCCTCCAGACCCTCTGCAATGTCACCTATAAAGATGTTAAAGAGGACTGGACCCAGTACTGAGCTCTGAGGTACTCCACTAGTAACCCCCCTTTCTTCAGAATGTGTTCCATTCACTATTACCTTCTGTGTCCTGTTGTGCAGCCAGTTTGCTACTCAGGCTACCACCCTGGGACCCACTCCCAGGCTGGCTAACTTGATTATTAATCTTTTGTGTGGGACTGCGTCAAATGCCTTGCTAAAGTCTAGGTAGGCCATATCCACAGCCCCTCCCTGGTCTATTACTTTGGTCACCCAGTGAAATAAATCAATTAGATTCATCTGACATGACCTTCTTGCTGTAAATCCATGCTGCTCTGGGTCCTGTGCCCCACTGGCCTCTAGGTACTCAACAATTCTTATTTCAGAAGTGATTCCATCATTTTCCCTACCACTGAGGTCAAACTTACAGGTCTATAGTTTCCTGCTTCTGCTTTGCTCCCACTTTTGTGAAGAGGAATCATCTGCCCTCCTCCAGTCCTCAGGTACCACCCCATCCTCCCATGATTTGTTAAAAAGTGTGGTCAGTGGTGTCACTAGGTCCTCGCTTAGTTCTTTTAGGATTCTGGGGTGAATCCCATCAGGCCCCATTGCTTTGTCCACCTTGAGTTTTAGGAGTTCTTTCAGGACTCTTTCTTCTATAAATGGACTAATGTCAGCTCCCCTACCTAGAGTTTTTCTATTGTCTGGTTTAGGTAACTCCTCCTCCTCATCTTCTTTTGTGAATACTGAGCAAAAGTATCCATTCAGTATCTCTGCCTTTTCACTGTCTCCCTCTGCCCACCTCCCCTCTCCCTTATTAATCTTCACTATTCCTCTCTTAACCTTTCTATGCTCCCTAATGTACCTATAAAAGGTTTTATCCCCCTTCTTAACTGAATTGGCTATTTTTTCCTCGGTTTGGGCTTTTGCTGTTCTGACTGCCTTCCCCACTTCCTTCTGCTTTAATTGATACAGTTCCCTGTCGTGTTCCCTCTGTGATTCTCTATACTTTTGAATGCAGCCTTTTTGTCCTTAACCTTCCCTGCCACCTCTTTTGAAAACCATAGTGGTTTTTAACTCCGCTTTGTTTTCTTTGTTTCACACAAAGGCTTGTTGCCTCTATGATGGCAGTTTTGATTTTTCTCCATTGTTCTTCCACCCCTCCTTTTTGGCCATTTGCTAGTGTATTCCTCAGGTATTCACCCATTTTGCAAAGTTAGCCATTTTAAAGTCCAGTATCCTTGTTTTTGTATGGCTTGTCTCCATGGTTGTGCTTATTGTGAAGCACATTGTGCAGTGGTCGCTTGTTCCCAGATGTCTACTGACTTCCAAATTTGTGATCCTCTTTCCATTTGAGAGTACCGGGTCTACTAGTGCTCCCTCCCGAGTGGGTTCCAACACTAGCTGTCTAAGGCCTGCCCCTGCAGGGCATCGAGAATGACCCTGCTCTTGGATGTGGCTGCAGCACATGTCATCCAGTTAACATCTGGCATATTCAGGTCCCCCATCAACAGTATCTCCCCTTTTTCAGGCATTTTGAGAATGTCCTCTATCATTTTCTTGTCCATTTCCTCCCCTTGAGATGGGGTCTGTATACAACCCCTGTGCAGATTGTGATGCCAATCCCTGCCTCCAAGGTGACCCAGAGTGCCTCTTGTCCTCCCCCTTTACTTTTTAGTTCTGTAGCTTTGATCCCTTCCCTTATGTATAGAGCTATTCCACCTCCTCTTTGCCCCTTCCCTGTCCCTTCTATAGACTGTGTACCCGGTATGTTGACATCCCAGGCATGGTTCTCCATGTACCATGTTTCCGTGACTGCCACAATATCCAATTGTTCATCTTCCATCAAGGCAACAGGCTCAGGAAGTTTGTTTCCCAGACTATGGGCATTGGTACTCATTGCCCTCCATTTAATGTAGGCTTTATCCTTTTTTCCCCCCAATGCCTGCTCTAATTGCCCTGGTCTATTTTTCCATTTACCCCGTCCTGCCCTCTGTTGAGCACTGTACCTCAGTGTTTACCTTACTACCTGACATGTTTTGTGGGGGGGAGGCTTGAAATTTCCTGCCTCTAATCAGCACCTCCCCCCATGGCTAGTCTAAAAGCTTGCAAAGGAAGCATTTAAACTTTCTGTGCCTAAAGTATGAAATATTCCCCGGAAGCTTGAAGCAAGTGCTCAGGAAGTGCAGGCTAGGTGACTTTGACAGTCTCAGCCGCTCGCTCCAGAAAATAAACATTTTAATTTTTATTGCTAGGGTCGCGCTGTAGGCAAACCGAGCATAGCACCAGAAAGGTACAGGGAGAGGGTTCCTTGTCAATTAGAGCTACTACCTCGTTAAAAACATGAAGGTAGTAAGCTCCTTGAAACTCAAAGGAAATAAAAGGAGTCAGCAGCTGAGGAGGCATTCTGACAATTTCAGCCACCGCTCCTAACGCTCTTTGTGATTTCTTATAATTAATCCCTGGCAAAAAGGATAGGAGAGCTTCCTTGTATGTCCTTTAATTGCAGAAAGGGGTTTTGTTGTGCTGACAGCATGACTAAAGACGTTTTAAATAACAGAGGGCTCCATTTAAAAAAACAGTAAACCATCACTGTATTGTTCAGGTCTCCTCTTGTGCAACCCTTACTGAGGTGTAGAAGGTTGTTAACTTTTATTCTTCTTGTACAAGTCTTAAGGAGATTTTTATACAAATAAACATGTCAGCCAGATACAGAAGTACAATGTAGGACCTTCTTACCTGGCTACTGATTTCTGAAATGTTTTCTTAAGGGACTAGTGCCCTCTGTCGTTCCAGTTTTACAGTACGCCCCTGTCAATCATAGCGTAACTAAGCAAATCCCCTGATGGTTACTGTGTAATTACATTTATAATTAACAGTAATATGGTTATTACGACACTATAACTAATGCATAGTACAGAACAAGGAACAGGTTATTTAAACCAACACAAAGAGCACCTCTGGTGGGTCACAAATGCTAGCTAGCCTAACCTAGAGGGTCTAATCAGGTGACTTCATCTAGAGAGTATAAATAGCTCTTTGCATTGTCCTTCAGGCAGATCAGCCTTGGATGGAGTGAAGGAAGGTCTCCAGTGCTGGCAGACTGATGTCTAGCGATACAGAAGGTATAAGGCTGTAGCACTTATACGACCTCAGACTGTATATCTGTGTTTTTGCAAGAAACCACTGAAGTAGAGTGGTAATTTATATTGCATTATTTTCTTTATTATTTCTGTTTAATTTTCCACATTTTTAAATAAATATCACAAAGTGTGTTTTAAATCCTAACAACTTGCCTCGTCTGAGATTATTTCCCACATGCTGCGACAGCTGCAAATCCTAGTTAACTAACAACCTACTTTCTCCTGCCCCATGCATTCTTGAATTTCCCCACTGTTTTTGAACCCGCTACCTCCTCTGGAAGGCTGTTCCATGTGTCCATCACCCTCTCTGTGAAAAAATACTTCCTCACATTGCCCCTAAGCCGTCCCTTCTCTATCTTCAAATTGTTCCCCCTTGTTCTTGCACATCTCTTTTTTGGAATGATGCTACCCTCTTGGACTTACCTGCAGCTGGATTGGAGATGGGCTAGAGGAATGTGTAGCCTCGACATGCCCCCCGCACATCCCTACTGCAGGTTGCTGCTCACACAGGTCCAATCAGAGTTGAGTGGCGGGCCAGAACAAGTGAAAATGCCCCCTGGCTGATGGCCACTGGTCCTCAGCATGCCACGAAGCCCGGGATAGCCCCATGCTGACCACCCTACCACTGATCCCAGGGCTAAGCAGTTGCATCTCTGGACCCATCTGAAGAAGGGTTACGTTGGGTTACCTGGGGGATCAGTAGGCGGTTGCGGGGCCATGGGAGGAGCCAAAAAAAAATAAAGAAGGAATAAAATTTACATACTTGAAAGGCACCAGGCTAAAATAAAATTAAGGGAGACCTGCAGAACATCCTGCACTAAGGCTAGGCACATGGCTACCAATTCATGCATAGCAAGCAGTGAAAATGGGGTAAAAGGAAGACAGAATTACTTACCACAGTAATATTGTTTTTTCTAAAGGAGTCCTAATGTATTCTGACATATGCAGTAAGACCTTGTTGTATTGCCCCAGAGAGGAAAGAGTTAAAGCCTACCTTCTAAGTAGGCACGCGCTCAGTTTCAAATCACTGTCACCTGGTACATTCTATTCAACCATCAGATTCTTATGGGCAACCCAAAAACTTTATTATAGATTGAAATCAATATGGATATGCCTATTAGAATTTCTATAGGATTTTTACTAGGACCTTACCAACCCCAGTGTGGGCTAAAGACTCAAGTCACAGATGCCCAACAGAAAAAAATAACTTCCAGAGTAAACAAACAACAGTGTATGAGCTGGAGTGCAGTGACTCCAGGTTCTGATAGGGGAAGCAGGGTGGGAGGTCAGAATACATTAGGACTCTTTTAGAAGAAATAACATTACTGTGGTAATTTTTTCTTCAAACTACAAGAAGTCCCAATGTATTCTGACATATGCAGATTAACAAGCAGTCCCCTTGGAGGACGGCATATAACCTACTTAGGAAAGAAGCTCTGCAATACTGCTGTTCCAAACCTGGCATCACTTCTAGCCTGCACATCCAGACTGTAATGCTTGGTAAATGTGTGTACCATTTTTCAGGTAGCTGCTTTACAGATTTCCAACAAGGGAATATCCCTTGCAGCTGCTATAGTGGCAACTGTATCCCTGGTGGAATGAGCCTTCAGGCCCACAGGGATCCTTCCCTAGTTTCTCATAACAAAACTGGATGCATGACACTATCCATCTTTCAATGGTCCTTTTAGTGGCAGGCTTACCCCTGCCCACTTCCCCATAGGTAAGGAACAACTGGCTATTGTCACCCCTATGGCCTCTAGTCAGATCTAAGTAGTAACTGATAGCCCTCTTTACATCCAGGCTATGCAGCCTACGCTCTCCTGAACTAGAGTGTTCAGTGAAGAAGACAGGCAAGTTTATGGACTGGTTAAGGTGGAAATCTGAAACCACTTTGGAGAGGAATTTCCTATTTGTTCGAAGGACCACTTTATCATTACGAAAAAAGATACAGTTAGGTCCCACTGATAAGGCACATAGTTCATTGATACGTCTTGCTGAAATGATGGCTACTAAAAACACAGTTTTCCATGTCACATACTTCGGCTCCACTGAGAACATAGACTCGAAGGGGGGGTTGCATCAATTGTGCTATGCAAATATTTAGATCCCATGAAGGGGTAAGCTCCCCATGAGGGGGATGTAAATGTAGCAGCCCTTTAAAGAACCATTTAAATACAGGGTCAGAGGCTAAGGAAGAAGATTTTCCCGCTGACAAGTAAGCAGAAACTGCTCCAATATAGAAACACAGAAGTTGACAGCAGATAAGGACAACAAGGCCCATCCAGTCTGCCCATTTCTTTTTCTACCTTATGAATGTGCCATAGGCCTTTGCTCTGTCAATGGCCTATCTATTCATACTTATCTGTATTGCTCCCTTATGTCTATCACATGCCTGTTTGATGCCCCGCACTGTATTCATATCCACCACTTCCTGAGGTAGGCCATTCCATGCATACACCACTCTTTCTGTGAAAAAGAACTTCCTCACATTACCACTTTATCAGCCTCCCTCTAATCTCATGCTGTGTCCTCTTGTCCTGCTATTCTTCTTATATTGAAACATGTTAGACTCTTCCACCTTGTTAATGCCCTTAAGGTGTTTGAATGTTTCAATCATATCACCTCTCTCTCCCTCCTTTGCTCTAGGGTATACATATTGAGCTCCTTTAATCTGTCCTCATATGTTTGCTGATGCAGTCCCTGCACGCTTTGGCTGCCCTTCTCTGGACTGCCTCAATTTGTTAATGCCCTTGTGAAGGTGTGGCCTCAATAGTGCATGCAGTACTCCAGATGGGGCTAACCAGTGTCTTGTAAAGAGGATTATTACTCCTCTTCCGACTTGTGATACCCCTACTATTACACCCCAACATCCCTCTAGCCTTACCTACTGCTTTAGAGGTCTGCTTGGATGATTTCAGGTCATCAGTAATGATGATGATGATGATGATGCCCAAGTCTCTTTCTTCCCTTGTGACTGCCAGCAACTCCCCTCCCAGCCTATAGGTGACCTTAGGGTTTCTCTTCCCTATGTGCATGATCTTGCACTTCTTTGCATTAAACCCCAGTTGCCACTCTTCCAACCATTCTGCCAGTTTATCCAGATCGCTTCTCATTCTGCCCAGCCCATCTGGATCATCTACTCTGTTGCAGATCTTGGTATCATCTGCAAACAGACAAACCTTACCCTCCAGTCCATCTGCAATGTCACTGGTGAAGATACTGAAGAGGACTGGCCACATGACTGATCCCTGAGGTACCCCACTTGTGACTTGCATCTCTTCTGACTGTATACAGTTTACCACCACTCTCCATTTTCTGCTTGTCAACCAGTCTGCCACCCAGTTGACTGTCTAACCCAGCCCGAGCCTACCCAGCTTATTAATCAATCTTCTATGTGGAACAGTATCGAAAGCTTTGCTGAAATCAAGGTAGGCAATATCAACTGTTCCCCCTTGGTCCACCACTCTGGTTACCCAGTCAAAGAAATCTATGAGATTAGTTTGACAGGACCTTCCTTTTGTAAACCCATGCTGTCTTGGATCCTGTGCTCCTATGGATTCCAGGTGTTGCACTATCCTTTCCTTAAGGAGTGTCTCCATAATCTTGCCTACTACTGAGGTAAGACTGACTGGTCTGTAGTTCCCTGCCTCCTCCCTGCTACCACTCTTGTGGAGCGGGATCACATGAGCTCTTCTCCAGTCTTCTAGGACCTCAGAGTAGAGGGCCTGAGGCCTAATGAATGTAAATGAGCCAAATAATCTAACAGGAGTGGAATGTCCACCCCTTGTGGCTCAATACCTGCCTGATCACACCATATGGTAAACCTCTTGCAGTTGGAGGAATAGGTTTTCCTAGTAGATGGTTTTCTGGAAACCTTTAGGATATCCAGAACAGTATCAGAGAACTGCAAGGAGGTAAAAATAGAAACAGAAAAAATTCCCCTGATCCTTCTACCCCTCATAAATATAATTTGAGGGATTTGAAGCATAGATGCTTAAAAATCCATTGGAAGTTAATATTAACAGTAGAATGCAAAGATGTTTCTATTTAATTCAATTCAAACTTTATTTTTATAGCACCTTTCGAAACTGAGGAGCTTCACAAGTTATAAATACATTAAAACAGAATACAACAATTATTAAAATCAGCACAGTTCAATTCAATTAATCAATTAATCAGGGGAAGGCCAATGAAAACAGATATGTTTTCAACATTAATTTAAAGTTTGTGATGGTCAGGCATTCTCTTAACCAATGAGGTAGAGAATTCCACAGGGTCAGTGCTGCAAATGAAAAAGCACGCACTCCAGATGTTTTAAGATGAACCCTAGGAATCTCTAGCAATTCCTCATCGGCGGATCAGAGAGGGCGATTAGGGGAGTAGGGAATCAGGAGATCTTTAAAGTAGTCGGGTCCCAGTTCATGTAGGGCTTTAAAGGTAAGCAAGCCTACCTTACAGGAGATCCGCCACTGAACTGGCAGCAAGTGCAGTTCGCGCAGAATAGGAGTAATGTGATTGGACCTAGAGGTACCAGTCAATAACCTTGCTGCAGTGTTCTGCACCAGCTGCAAGTGGCAGATATCAACCGCAGACAGCCCTAGGTAGAGGTATTTACCAAAAAATATGGAACGAAATAGATCCAGAAATTAGGACTATTGAAAATTTGGGTAAATTCAAACATTCTTTAGATCTAGTCTGAAAAGACAAATGTATTTGTTATGGTGCTATTGGGTGATTTCTGTATATGTTGTCTTTCCCTAGTACGTATGCTTAAATTTTCCTGAATTTTTTCTTGGGTTGGGATTTTTGGCTGAAGTAGATAGATGAATTGATAAACTTGGATTCTACTGTGTTATGTCTCCCTTTATGGATGTTTCCCTTCTTTGATTTAGGATTCCCTAAATGTGTGCCTCATATTAAGGTTTATACAACATTTCTGACCATTTATATGGAATATCATCAATTTTAAAATAAGGCCTTATATTATGACTTTTGGTACAAATTGTGTTTCTGTCTTTGTATGTTTTCTACAAATTTTTAGAATGTATTGTACCTAAGATTGTTTCCTGTAATACTGTATTACATGATGGTTTATTTGTATTGTGAAACTGCACTCTTAAACAGGACAACTTTGATAAATAGGGCCTTTTTGGTCCTAAAAGTTATTTTCCTGTCAAAAAATAAAGTTTTTATCTATCTATCTATCCATCTATCCATCTCCCAGCATATTTATTCTAACTCTGCAAGAGCCAGGCCTTCAATCTGAGGGACCCCAAGTTGGGGTACATAGTCCTCCCCTGGGAGGAGGTCATTAGGTTATGCCTCCTGGGGAGGCAAATCGGGCTGGTCGATGACAGGGCCACCAGTATAGAGTATCAAGGCTGTCTGGCCCAGCCTGGAGCTATCAGGATCATTACCGCTGGCTGACTCCTGAGTTTGGTCAGTACCCTGAGCAGCAAGGGAAATGGAGGGAAGGCATACAGGAATTTCCCTGACCTGTCTAGAAGGAGTGCTTCCAATGGCACTGTGCCCAGTACTGGAGGCGTGTAGCAGAACTGAGGCAACTGGTGATTATCTAGGGCTGCAAATAGGTCTATCTCTGGAGTGCCCCACTGTCTGAAGATATCTTTGAGGACTAGGTGATTCAGTGACCACTCATGTTGGTTCTGGTTGATCCTGCTGAGAGAATCTGCCAGAAAATTGTCCTTCCCAGGGAGGTGAACTGCTGACAGAGTTACCTCGAAGGCGTAAGCCAGATTCCAAATCTTCATGGCCTCTGTGCACAACAGAGTGAACCCTGTGCCACCCTGCATGTTGATATAATACACGGTGGTGGTGTTGTCTGCCCTGACCTGCAACACCTTCCCCTGAATCAAGGAAGAAAAGGACTGAAGAGCCAATAGCACTGCTCTGAGTTCAAACAGGTTTATATGTAGAAGGAACTCTTGAGGGGACCATGAGCTGTATGCTCCCCCAGATGAGCACCCCATCCCAGAAGGGATGAATCTGTGGTAAGTACCTCTGTGGGGGTTTCCTGGAGGAATGGAACACCTACTCTGAGGTTGCCTCTGTCCTGCCACCAGTGCAAAGCCTGAAGTAGTGTGGAAGGCACTGGAATCAGTTTTGACAAAGGATCTCTGCTCTGGGACCAGAATGACTTCAGATGGAACTGAATGTCCCTCATCTGTAAAGCCTTGCCCCAATACTACAGCTGTTGAGGCCACCATGTGTCCCAACAGTCACAGAAAACATCTGGCTGGCTTTGGAGAGTGGAGCTTGAAAGAGTCTAATAACTGTACTAGATTGTCCACCCTGTCTGGTGAAAGTCCTGCCCTTTCCATCACTGTGTCCAGCTCTGCCCCTATGAACTGCAGGTGCTGGAATGGCTTCAAGACTGACTTTTTGGTGTTTATTAAAAAGCCCAGTGAGAGTAGGATGCTCTGAATGAGGGCTAGAGCCTCTGCCACCTATTGCTGAGACTGACCTACCAGTAGCCAGTCATCCAGGTAGAGGAATACTGAGACTCCTAAATGCCTTAGGTGTGCTACCACCACTGCCAGGCATTTTGTGAACACTCTGGGAGCTGAAGTTAGGCCAAAGGGCAGGGACCTGAACTGGTGATGGTCTGATGGCTGTCTGAATCTTAGGCATTTCCTGTGTGACTGTCTGATAGGGATGTGGAAATCGGTGTCCTTGAGGTCTATGGATGCCAACCAGTCCCCCTGCCTGAGAGTGGGTAATATCATGGCCAGAGTGACCATCTTGAATTTTGGCTCCGTTAGATGTTTGTTCAGGAGTGTTAAATCCAGAATGGGTCGCCACTCCCCATCTTTCTTCAAGGTCAGGAAGTACCTCGAGTACAATCCTTTTCCTTCTTGGGATGGGGGACAGATTTCACTGCCCTGTCCTGAAGAAGATCTGCTACTTCCGCTTCCAGTAGGGTGGTTTCTGCTTGACTGGCAGGGTTGAACAACCTTGCTCTCAGCCTGGGAAAAAATTTGAAACTCAGAGCAAAGTCTTTGCCCACTACCTCCAGAACCCACTTGTCTGATGTCATGGACTGCCAATTCTGGAGGTAGTAAGCAAGCCTGCCTCCTACTGGAACTGGGGAGGTGAACCATGGCTCTTCAGGAAGCCTGCTTAGCTGGTGACCTGGGTTGGAAAGCTGGGCTGGAATGAATGGCTCCTCTCCTGCCCCTTTTTCTAAAATATCCATGCAGTTGCTGGTAGACAGGGAAGCCCTGGACCTGACAGAAGGGTCTCTGAAAGGGCTTGCCCCTGCCTCTCCTACCCTGTTATTTCTGAGGGGTGAAAGCTTTTTCTTTGGCTGCAGCACTCCTACAGGAGGTTTTATATTCATCCATTTTCCTCATATAGGCTTCAGTTTTTTCCCCCAAAGAGGGAATTCTGAACCAGAGGAAAATTCAAGGCCTTTGTCTGGGTGTCCTGAGAGAGATTCGTGGTTCTGAGCCATGAAAATCTTCTCATAGAGATGGAGGTAGCCATAACCCTGGCATCCACAGCCATGTGGAATTGCTGCTTAGAGGCCTCTATTCCACTCCTTGCCATCTCCCCCAAACCTGCAGCCAAATCCACTGGAATCTTGGCAGCTATAGCAGATACTGCTTCCCATAGCTTCTTTTAGTACCTTGCCACATAGGCCATGTAAGAAGCTTGCCTGGCAATAAGGGTAGAGCTAAGGTACACCTTTTTTGCCATCCAATCAATTTTCCTGGAATCTTTCAGGAGGATGGGAAGCCAGTGGTATGCTTGCATTTTCACAAGCAGAAGCCTGGACTACCCCTTTATGGCTGGGGTGACCAGACAGAAATTCTGTGCCATTCCTGGCCACTGGGTACTTCCTATCTGTCCTCTTATCCACAGGAGAACAGAAGTAGGGGTACTCAAAAGTTTTAATGTCCGTCTCTTCAGAGACTTATGTATGGGTATCACTAACTTTTTAGCAGCAAGGACATCCACCATCCCTACATAATCCGGTTCTTCCTCGTCCTCTGAGGATTCCTGAACCAGTAACTGGAGGGTTTCAGCCATCTTTTTCATAAAGAAAAAATGTTTAAAGGCATCCTCCAGCTGCTTAGGTGGAGAAATGCCTCCCTCATGCTCTGGAGATACCTCTGGTTCGACAGGACCATAAAAATCCTCTTCATCCTCCTCCTCTTGCTCACATTCCTGATCCCAGGAATAATCACACTTAGAAGAGTCTCCAGGAATTTGAACCGGATGAGGAGTAACCGGACGTTGCACCGGTTCAGCTGGACCGGTTTGCAAAGACTGGACAATGTGTATTGCAATAGCTGTTTCTTCTAAGGTCAGAACCACAACCACTTAAGAGCCAGTTCGGTATGTTTTTCTTTTTAGCGGTAGCTGTTTCAAGGGCTGTATCCGCGGTTCGCTTAGTTGAAGGGGTATAGCCCTGGTCAGAAGGCAACCCTTCCAGTTCTTTTGAACCCGAACCGGTCCTGCCATCCATGTTAGTGGATTTTTCAGTCGATTTCTCATTTAGTCGGTTAAGTCGCCTGTCCAGCGTTGACAGTGGGAAATTTTTGCAAATGTCACAGTCTGCTTGAAGGTTGTCAAACCCTAAGCAGAAAACACAGATACTGTGGGGATCAGCCTTGGCAAATGTTTCCCCACACTCAATACATTGTTGAAACCCAGTAGGGTTGGTTTTCTTTTTGGGTTTCTATGACTCCATATCTGTCTCATCCCGATGGCGGTTAGGCCAGATAAGAAATTTAAATGTAGTCCTAGTTAATAGGCCGATATTAGCAGTCAGGAAAGAAAATGACAAACTTTTTTTTTAATAACTAGAGCTAAACAGGTCCAACACTATACTTTAAAAGAAGAAAAATGGAGAAAAGAACTCAGTTCCCTCATGGCTGGACAGCTACTGCCAAATAACCAAGACTTACCCTGTTTGAGGAAAAATTAAATGACAATTGTACCTATATCGAGGGACAGTAACTTGAAACTTGTTTTATAACTACTGGTAGACAAAACCACAGTGAAAAACCACTGTAACTGACAAGATGCTGAGCAGAAATCTCCGTGGTGTCTTCACAGTAAGGCGGAGTAAAGAATCTGACAGTGGAATAGTATGTACAAGGGGACAGTGATTTGAAACTGAGCGTGTGCCTACTTAGAATGTAGGCTTTAAGGCTTTCCTCTCCGGGGCAGTACAAGAAGAAGGTCTTACTGCATATGTCATAATACATTAGGATGCCTTGTAGTTTGAATAGCAGGTTAGCCAATTTGAAAGTCCCAGCTTAACAGGCACCATTTCAAAATTTTAAGGTGCCCTGTGAAACCAGGTAGCCGCAACCTGCTTCACAGTTGTACAAATCTGACCAAGAAAACAAAAAAAAAAGAAAAGACTGTAGACCAAAGAAAATTCTATGAGAGACCTCCTATGCCATCTACCCCTAGAGTGGCACAGCAAAGATGGGGAATCTCAGCTCTCAGAATGTTCATATGCCCAGGATTCTATGCTGATTCTTACGCGCACTACTAACTAGCTGATAAGAAATTGTTTTCAATTTTAAGCCATTGGCAACCAAACTTGGGTCCACAACACTCAAGTCAAGAACCCAAGAATAAAACCATGTAGACAGTGAAAACAAGCCATATTATTAAACAGAAATTAAAGAAAAACACACCACCTGGCAGGCAGGGGACAAGGTACACCTTTGGGGTGCAGCACTGTACCTGTCAACCCACATCCCAAAAAGAGGTTCTGCGAGGGGAAGAAGGGAAGGAGGTCAGAATACAGCAAGACTCCATTAGAAGAAACATTACTATGGTGAGTAATTTTTTCTTCAAACAACATGAAGTCTTGCTGTATTCTGACAATATGCAGACTACCAAGCAGTACCCCCTTTGGAGGAGGGGAAGAGAACCTTACTTTGGGAACAGGCTTGGCAGTACTGTCGTGCCAAACCTAGCATCACTCCTAGCCTGGCTATTCAGAGAGTAATGCTTGGTAAATGAATGCACTGTTTTCCAGGGGCTGCCTTACAGATTTCCACCAAGGGAATATCCCTGGAAGCTGACAAAGAAGCATCTGTACTTCGTTTTGAGTGTGCCCTCAGGCCTGAGGGTGGCACTTTTCCTAGTTTTGAGCAACAGAACTGGATACAGGAGACAATCCACCTGGCAATAGATCTCTTAGTGGCAGGTCTACCCTTCCCCACTTCACCATAGGTAAGAAAAAGTTGGGTGGTATCCTTCCTGTGGGCCTTTGTATGGTCTATGCACTCAGTAAGTGCCCTTTTTACGTATGTAACCCCTAGGTGGCGCTATCCCAAGGGCTACTACCCCAGCCTGCTTGGCAAGTAGCAGGTTAAGGGGCCTGGGTACTGAAACGGTTGCCTCCACCTGGAAGTCAGGGATGTTGGTGGTCAAGCTAACCTGGGCAAAGCACTCCAGGACACTGTAACCCCCCTCTTTCCCTTCTAATGGCCTGAACAATATACAATAATCACTTTCACTATGACCCTTATTCATCATGCAATTACCCACACTGTTTGCATTTACCACCAGGGCTGGATCCTCTAGCTCGACCCTGGGGACCCCTGTAAAACAAGGTTATGCACAGCAACTAGCACAAGTACAGTACTCTTGGCACAAACTGGAACCACAGTCAGGTTAAATGTAAAAAGAGTTGGATCTGATTTATTCAGGGGACTTGAACAAGGAAGGGGTGTAATCAGGTTGATTGGCTTAAAGGTTAAATCAATCAGTTATGCATGCACTTCCGAGTCCCTACACAGTCACACACTCTGGGTACCCAGGTAGGAAAAAGGTGGGCTAGCCAGGACCGTTGGCCGGAGCAGGCTGGAGTCACAGTTGGTTGGGATTCTGTGATAGAAGAAAGCAACATGCACAACACACACTATTTGTAATCCGGAGCCGGAGGGCTCAGTTCATGAAGGAAAAGACAACAAAGCAATCAAATGACAACACTTTAGATTTAGCTGTTGTTGCAGGGAGCTACCCTGATGTTTACTCACGATACCCAATACACGACACAGGCAGGATAAAATCGAGACTGCAGGTTGTTGAGCTGGAGTGCCAGGAGAAGCAGGGCCCACACGAATCACTGAGGCTTCGTTGCTGTTCAAGGCACTGAGCAGGGGCTGATCCCCAGGCAGGTCTCTCGTTGATGGTTTTCTCTGTGTAGTGGGTAGTCTGGCTGGGCCAGTGTGGCAAGGCCCAGGCCAAATGGAGATGCAAATGGATTTAGTCCGCTGGAACTAGATGCAGCCTCCAGCAAGCAGAATACAGCTCAGCACACAGTGGGGCACCCAATCATTACCCACTAACTGTACACAGCACATTTACATGTAAGAAATTCTACTGTACCAGACAGATTGCTATCTGGTTGCAATTATAGAGTCTCTGCACAAACCGGGAGTTCAAAGGTGGCTGGAAATCCTGTCAGGCTGATCACATTGAGCAAATCTTCGGTCTTCTTTAGGTTAAAGCCTGGTCACAGTTCTGTGGCTTAAATCATCCTCACAATTTGGATTCAGTCCGGGTAAACTTCAATTTCCCTCTCAGGGACAGCAGGCAGACAGGCAGGCCAAAACTCAGCCCTTTCACAGTTCTTCCGTGCGAATCTATGCAGGATTACTGCTTTACTATCTCGAGCTGTCACTCCTTCACTTCCCAACTCAGATCTGAACTGAAACTGCAAGCAGTCTGGGACTTCCCCAGGATCCAAAAGGTTCGGTTGGCCGATTCCTATCATCATCATCATCATCATCATCATCATCATCATCATCATCATCATCATCATCTTTATTTATTCAGGCGAACATCATTAAGCAAGGCTCATTTACAAGATGGACCTGATAAGGTCAAGGTTCAACAGTTGATACATAACAGATACATCATACACTTATATAAAACAATTATACAATAGGGGAAAAATGTTTATAAACACAGTGATGTACAGTAAAATTCACATGATAAAAATGGGTTATAGAAGAGTTAAGCTAATATTTACAGTATATACAGTATATACATATCCCAGTGGAGGGGCCATGGCAAACACACAGCATAATGTAATACTAGGATGGTGAGGGTATTACTGGGTGCCATAAGATGGGGTGTCTGCCTGGGAGGGAGAACTGAAGAACAAAGATTATGCCATATATGGTTAATTTTTGGGAGGGAGATTGTGAGATGACAAAGCTAGCTCTAGCGGTAGTAGCTGCAATTCTCTGTGAAGAAAACTGTACAACGCTGTTTAAAGGATGCAATTGGAATAATATTGGACAGTTTTAGGAATTTTTGTAGGGTGTTCCATGCTATAGCTAGAGAATAGCTGATTGCTGCCCTCCCTAGCCGGGTGTTGAATTTGGGCAATTTGAACAGGATGATGTTGTTGCTTCTTAGGGGCATAGTAGCTAGGAATGGTCTGGGTGAAGCAGTCCAGAATATAGTTTGGACGTTTTTTTGATAACGCTCTGTAAATCCATAGGGCTGCATTTCTGTTCCTTCTGAGGTGAAGGGAAACCCATCCAACTGCAGCATAAAGAGAGCAGTGATGGGTATTAGATGGCAGATCTGTAATGAATCTTATTGCTCTATAGTATAAGGTATCCAACTTGTGTAGGTAGGAGGTGGGGCAGTGACTATAAAGGAAGTCTGCATAGTCAACAACTGAGAGAAAAATGGCCTGGATTAACCTCATCTTTGAATCTCTGTTTAGGAAGGGTTTTAATCTATAGAGAAGGCCAAGCCTTTGGTGAAGCTTTTTTAGCAGTTCTTCTAAATGATGAATGAAGTCGAGTCTGTTGTCAATCCACACACCTAGGTATTTGAAATTTTCTACATACTCCAGGTTTTCTCCAAGTATAGTGCATAACTGGGGGAGAATGATTGAAGAGGAGGTGCTGGTGGAGCTTTGATTTGTGAACATCATTGCTTTAGTTTTCTTTGCATTCAACAGAAGCTTTTTCTCAAGTAGCTGATATTGTAACAGGGAGAATTCTGTTTGTAGGATTTCACGAGCAGCTGCAGACAAAGGGTTGCTGACATACAAAACAATGTCATCAGCAAAGAGGTGAATAGAGGAATTGGTGAGGGTTGAATCAATGTTATTTATATAAATGGCAAAAAGGATAGGACCCAGGATAGAACCTTGGGGGACTCCTCTTAACGGTGGTTTTAATGGGGATAGGTCACCTTCAGCTTTTACCTGCTGTGACCTACCGGTAAGATAACACCTGAACCACTTAAGGGAGGGTGGATCTAGGCCAAGGGAGAGCAAGGATGATAGTAGAAGCTCATGGTCCACAGTATCGAATGCTTTGCTCAGGTCCAGAAATACTGCACAGGCATTATTCTTTTTATCTAATTCGGTTTGCCAGTCATTTGTGACTTTGGCTAGTGCTGTGATAGTGCTATGCTTGGCCCTGAATCCAGATTGAGCTGGATTCAAGAGGTTAGCATTGTCAAGATACTCCCTTAACTGGTTACTCACTAATTTCTCCAGCATCTTGGATAGCAATGGTAGAATGGAAATGGGCCTGTAATTAGTTCCATAGGGTCCCCTGATTTTAGAAGGGGAACCACTTGGGCTGTCTTCCACAGTGTGGGAATAGAACCAGAGTTTAGAGATAGGTTAAAGAGATGAGTTAGGGGGACTGCAAGTACGTGGGATGCAATCTTTAGAAAGTAGGGGTCCAGAGAGTCTGCCCCAGCGCTTTTTTTGGTATCCAGCTGCCATAATAGGTCCTCTACTTGCTTCAACAGTACAGATTTGAAGCTGAAGGAAGAGTCAGCTCTCTGAACACCAGTGTGCTGGGAGCACAATTGTTCCCTCAGCAGGTTAGCTGGGGAGGAGTCAAAGGCAAGGCCAGCCGTTATGAAGTGGTTATTGAAGGCAGTCACAACAAGGGCTCTCCCTTCAGGTTCATGTAGGCACCAAAAGCCCAAAACTACAATTCCTACAGAATTTTGCCCTCACAAAGCCCCTGGGGACAGGCTCCATTTTAGAGTCCTTAAAGGTGCTGATTGGCCCATTTCAGCAGTCCGGACCAAGCTGGTGGAGATGAACAGAAATGTCCCTGCTGCAAAGAAGACAGGTTAGACAAACTGCAATATTATTACCATTCTAATAAATGATCAGCAAACAAGTACATCTTCTAACAGAGCTCCCTCCCAGATTATTTATGACTGCAATCTAGGCAGCTCTTAAAGAGACGGTACACAGAGGCAATACAGGCACTCTCTGGCAATACATTTAAACTGCTAAAACGCAGGACACCAGCCTGGCAGTGAGCATTTAGGCAAACTCAAGGAAGACTTTTTGGGAACCCTCATTTGTAGGGGGGTTACACGTCTAAACTGTGTAACCTTTTCTCCCCTGATGAAGAATGATCAGTGAAAAAGACAGACAGAGACATAGATTGGTTCACACGAAAATCTGAAACCTCCTTAGGTAGAGCCCTCCTGTTTGTCCGGAGGACTACCTTGTCCCCATGAAAGGAGATGAAATTAGGTTCCACTGACAAGGCCTGCAATTCACTGGTTCTCCCAGCAGAAGTGATAACCACTAGGAACACAGTTTTCCAAGTCAAGTATTTAAGTTCAGCAAAAGATAAGGGTTCAAAGGGAGGTTGCATAAGCAGTGCAATACAGATATTCAAGTCCCAGGATGGAGTAGGCTCCCTAAAGGGAGGGTGTAGGTAAACCAAGCCTTTAAAGAACTTACTGAAAACAGAATGAGATGCCAGGGAAGAACCCTTCCCTGCTGAAAGAAAAGCAGAAACAGCTGCCAAATGGACTTCCAGGGTGGCAAGCCGAAGGCCTAAGCTATTGGGGTGGACCAGATAGTTCAGAACTGTGGCAATACCTGCCACATCTGGCTGTATGTCTTTGAGAGAGCACCAAATACTGAACCTTTTCCATTTGGAACTGTAAGTTTTTCTGGTAGAAGGTTTTCTAGAAACCTTAAGGATATCCAGTACCCCTGGGAGATATGCAACCCTGCATTCTCTAGTGCTTCAAAAGCCAAGCCTTGAGTCTGAGGGAGTGAAGGCTGGGATACCAGATCCTCCCCAGAGAGGAGGTCAACAGGTTGTGCCTCCTGAGTAGGATCAAAGGAAGAAATGTAGCTAGAGACAGAAGCAGAGGGTACCAAGGTTGCCTGGCTCAATCTGGGGCCACCAGGATCACTGTGCAGGGTTGGGACCTGATCTTGACCAGAACTCTGAAGATCAGAGGAAAGGGGGGGAAGGCACAGAGAAATCTGCCTGTCCAATCTAACAGGAGAGCATCCAGGGAACCACTCCCCAAGACTGGGGGTCTGCAGCTATACAGAGGAAGTTGATGATTGTCTGGGGCTGCAAAGAGATCTATCTCTGGAAAGCCCCATCTCCTGAAGATTACCTGAAGTACTGGGGAATTCAGGGTCCATTCGTGGTGACATTGAGAAACCCTGCTTAAGGCATCTGCCAGGACATTGTCCTTCTCTGGAAGGTGCACTGCTATCAGAGCAGCTTGAAGAGAGCAAGCAAGAGACCATATCTTCATAGCCGCTATGCACAAGACCGTAGACTGAGTGCCCCTTGTTTGTTTATGTACCATATTGTGGCAGTACTGTCTGTCCTGACCTGCACCACCTTGCCTTTTGACTGTTTCCAAGAAGGCCTGAAGGGCCAGAAACACTGCCCTGAGTTCCAGAAGACTGATATGAAGGAGGGACTCCTGCTGAGACCAAATGCCTTGTGTAGTTAGGGCTCCTAAATGGGCTCCCTATCCCAGGAGAGAGGCATCTGTGGTCAATACCAGTGATGGTGTCTGACTGAGGAAAGGGAGATCTTGCCTGAGATTGTCCTGATCTAACCACCACTGGAGAGCCTGGACAAGAGTCTGAGTCACTGGTATCAGTTTTGTGACAGTCTCTCTTTTTTGGCACCAAAAACCTCTTAAATGGAATTGAAGTTACCTCATTTGGAATCTTGCTCCCTGAACCACTGCAGTGAAAGCTGCCATGTGCCTAGGAGTTGAAGAAAAGGCCTGGCTGGATGAGACACTAGTAGTCAAAAAGAGGAAGCCAGTTCTATCATTGCCTTTACCCTTGAGAATGGGAGGCAGGCCTTTGCCTGAATAGTATCCAGCTCTACCCCTATGAAGGTGAGAAGCTGTACTGGTTCGAGGACCGACTTGGAAAGATTCAAAAGGAACCCCAGAGAGTTGAGAAGACTCTAGGTAACCTGCAGAGCTGATCTGACTTGGTCTAAGGATTGGCCTACAATTAATCAGCCATCCAGATCTGGGAAGACAGAGATGCCCTGACTTCTGAGGAAGGCTATCACCACTACAAGGCACTTTGTGAACACCCCTGGAGCTGAGGTAAGGCTGAATGGCATAGCTCTGAACTGATAATGGGCTGATGGCAACTCGAACCCAAGGAATTTTTTGTGGGAGCAATGGATAGGTATATGGAAACAGGCATCCTTGAGTTCCAGGGAGGCTATCCAGTCCCCTGGTCTCAGAGAGGGAAGAATTATTCCTAGAATCACCATTTTGAACTTTGGCTTTGTGATATATTTGCGTAGATATCTCAGGTCTAGGATGGGTAGCCACTCCCCTGTCTTTTCTGGGGAAAGGAAGTACCTGGAATACAGTCCTTAGCCCCTGTGATGTGGAAGAACCTTCTGTATAGCTTTGAGAGTTAAAAGGGAGGACACTTCTGCCTCTAGGGCAAGTGTTTCTGAGGTTGATGCAGGAGGAAAAGACCTGGCCCTCATTTTGGGGAATTTTGAGAAACTGAGAGCCAGTCCCTGGCTTACCACTTCCAGGACCCAACTGTCTGAAGTGATAGACTTCCAGGCCTGGAAGTGGTAAGCCAGCCTGCCCCCTACAGGAATAGGGGAGGCGACCCGAGCTGACACATCAGGGTGCCTGTTTGGCAGGAGCCTTAGGCAAGGAGGAAAAAGCAGCTCTAGTCATCCCCCTTCTGCCTCTCCCTCTAAAGAACCCCCTCTGCTGAAAATGGGAAGAAGCCTGGGCTTGGTAAAAAGGCCTTTGAAATGGCCTGCCCCTGCCAGCCCTAGACTGCTACTTCTGAGAAGTGGCCTGCTTCTCTTTGGCCACAGCACTCCTGTAAGCCGTCCTATACTCGTCTATCTTTTTCACGCAAGACTCTGCTCCCAAAACAGAGAATTACCAACCACAGGGAAATTCATAGCCTTAACCTGGGTATCCTGTGAGAGGCGAGTACATCTGAGCCAAGCAAATCTCCAAAAAGAAACAGATGTAGCCATGACTCTTGATGCCATATCACTGGAGTCCACAGCAGCATGGAATTGTACCTTGGATTCCTCAATTCCATCAGCAGCCACCTCCTCCTCCTCCAGCTCTTTGGCTAGCTGGGGGGATGCCTTCTTAGCCAGTTCCAGCACTGTATCCCACCTGGACTTCTGGTAGCTGACCATGTAGGCCATGTAATTGGCTTGTCAGAGTCCCAAGGAAGATGCCAAGTACTGTTTCTTGGCCATGGCATCCACTTTCCTGGAATCCTTGTCTGGGGTGTGTGAAGCCAAAGGAATGTTTGCCTTGTCACAGGCTGCAGCCTGTACTACCCCAAGATGGCTGCAATGATTGTAGAGAAATTCCGTACCTGAACCCGACAGCATATACCTCCTATCCATCCTTCTGTCCACAGGGGGTATGGAAGAGGGCATTTGCAACAGCGTTTGAGTCTGTCTCCCCAAAGATTTATGAAGGGGAACAGACAGCCTCTTGGACTCTAGGACGTCCATCATTTCTACATAATCAGGTTCTTCTGTTTCCTCAGCAGCTTCCACAACTGGTAGCTGGAGAGTGTCAGTCACTTTCCTGTAAAACATGAAGTGGGAAGGGAACTCAGAAAGTCTGGGAGGGGAGACAACAGCAGGCCTATCTGGGGAGATGTCCGGTTCAACAGGCTCATCTAGGCCTACAAAAACATCCTCATCTTCGTCTTCCTCTGGGTAATCTTCGTCTCCCTCCCATTCTTCATAAAAAGCCTCCGGATCAAATTCCGATGGAGTCAGAACCATCCATCCTGAAGGTGTCGGTTTGGATGGAACTCGGCAAAGCGAGTGGACTATGCTTATCGCTTTTATTTCTTCAGCAGTTGGAACATGTGGAGCCTGATCCAAACCGGCTGACTTCTTTCTCTTCTTCGGCGGAACCCATCCCTCGGAATCGGATCTCCTCTTGCCTAAGGGGGTATTGCCCGTGTCAGCAGACACCTCCTCAGGTTTGGCCAAAACCGAACCGGGCTGGCCATCCAGATCAGCGGACTTCTCGGCCTCCCTTTCCTTCAGCCTACTTAACCTTTTTTCTACAGTGGCTTTAGGAAAGTTTTTACAAATTTGGCAGTCTGTTTTGAGGTGGTCAAACCCCAGACAATACACACATATGAGGTGGGGATCAGCTTTAGCAAAAGCCTCCCCACACTCGGAACAGTGTTGAAACCCAGTGGGACCGGTTTTCTTCTTGGGTTTCTCAGACAGAAAGAAGTTACCCTGAATAGCTTTCAAGTCAAGTAACACTGTCCGATCTGTTACAAACTGTGTCACGGGCTGTGGGGGGGAAGGGGATTTGTTTTTTGAAACTGATGTGAACCGGAAACCACAAGAGAAATTCAAACAAGACTAAATCACAGAAAGATTTTGGTTCCCAACTGGACCGACCAATAGGAAGCCGAACAAAAACTATTTCTTCACAATTTTAATTTACTATCTACCTACTTACACTGCTTGTACCGTAGACACAGATTCAACACGGAAAAAATAATGAAACAGTTGAATAAACCAACCGATATTTACTCGCACTGAACCAAAGTGAAGGAGAGATCTCCGGAACGAATTCTCAGTTAGGTGGAGTAAAGAATCTGACGGTTACACTAAGATGTACAAGAGACAGAGGTTTGAAAACCGAGCTGGAGCTCAACATACTATGCTTCTGCATAGAGTTACCTCTTTCCTCTCCAGGGCAGTTCAAGTGCTGGGGCTAACTGCATATTGTCAGAATATAGCAAGACTTTATGTTGTTTGAACAGGTGTTTACAGATACTGAGAATAATGAGAAAAACCTGGGGGATAGCCATATTAAAAGAAGCACTCCATTTAATTGTTTCATATATGAAAAGATATGTGCTAAAGTAGACTCAAAATGGGGAAAATGTAATCTTAAAATGTGAATAAGGGCAGTTTAAAATAGAATAAAAAAGTGTAGGTCAACATTTTGTCTGTCTCGTTCACAGAAAGGAAATTGCAACACAGGATTGCCAGGAACTCAAATGACTAAATACAGTTATTTCCAAAAGATATAAACTTAGTCATATCAATCACTTTGCTGTATTTAATATGTAT
Organism: Neoceratodus forsteri; assembly: GCA_016271365.2. Taxonomy (NCBI): domain Eukaryota; kingdom Metazoa; phylum Chordata; order Ceratodontiformes; family Ceratodontidae; genus Neoceratodus; species Neoceratodus forsteri. Next base: position 840,001,724 of record CM028134.1, read on the forward strand.
TATTTTCTTTCTGAAATGTGTTATATTGTTCGATATTTCTTTTTATATTGGATTTATTCTCCCAGGCCACTACGGGTAGGCTCCCTTCTGCTGGTCCTCACTGCTTCCCTCCACTATCCACAGTCTCCACAGGGCTTATCTAGTGGCTCAGTCCCCCATGGATCACCCTGCCCCCATGACAAGGGCAGGAGGGGAAGGGCCATCTTCCCCCCGATGCCTGAAATCCAGTCATTGCCACAGGTAGGCCAGATGACATGGCAGGTGGGAGTGCGGTTGGTGGGCATCATATGCCCCCACAGTGCCTTCCGTTTTCCTCTTGGATTTTTGCTTTCCTTCCTCTCCCCAGTCTCAGGATGCTTGAGGAGTGTGTGCTCCTGGAGGAACGCATGTGTCCCAAGGCCACGACTCCCTCCCCCTCCCTTTGATGAACTTCTGCCTCTCGATACTCCTGTGGGCTACCATCAGACCTCCACCTGGTGGCAGGCAGGAGCTGGTATGGCCAACCTCCCTGGTCTGGGACAGGAGAACTGCCTAGTGGCTACTCGTTCCTCTCACAACTCCCCCCCCCCCCCGGGCAATCCATGCTCATTCCCAAACATGGGTTGCCAGCAAGGCTGGAGGTAAGGTGCTGAGCGCCTTAGTCCTCCATGCCAGGGAGCCCACAGGCATTTGAAAATTTTTTTGACTAGTACAGAAAACGCACAGGTACAAATAGCTTATTTCTATGTGTATCCAAGGGGAGGGTAATAAGGACAGACAGCATGAAATATAGAAAATTGTATCATAAAAGTATATTTTCAATGGTATGCATGGCAATAAAAACCAGGGTGCATTAGCCAAAGAATATGATATGCAGCAAAACAATTAGTAAAACCGTGTCACTCACTGATAAAAAATTGCAAAGACAAAAAAAGTGACATGTAAATAACTGTGTGTAGCTACTTTCCATTGCAATGTTTAAACTAAATATCTGGTCTGGTGGCTCAACAGTAGAGCCACTGCCCATCATACCAGCGACCACAGTTTGGGAGTGGACTTGGATCACATGGGGCAGAGAGGACAGAGGATTGACCATCTCACAGACTGCTCTCTGCGGGCTGGGGGTGGGTGGGTGGAAATCAAGCATCCCACGGACTGCTTTCCTCTACCAGGGGCGTGGGGGGCTGTCTGCACTGCTCTCAGACTGCCACCAAGGGGAGGCCTGGTGGCAGTGCAGCGTGTGCAGAATGGCAAGGAGGGCAGTTGAATGACACGTAGCATGCATGTGCCTCCACAAACATGCATGATGACTTCACTGCACGTAGATGACCTAGGGAGGAAACATCAGGTGGAAAACACCCTGCTGGCAGGATGACATGCCTGCCCATCGCAGGTCCTGCACCACCTACCAAGGCACAGCACTATATCATGTGTTCACTTGGGGGGGGCAGGAAGGAACAGGACTGGCTTCCCTCCCCGGCCCTGTCATGCGGGCACTCTGTGCAGGATCAATGGAGCCAGTAAGCCCCCAAGACAATGAGCAATGAGGCTGGACAGTTGGGCAGTTGAAGTGGGACGGTGGGATGTTCAGGTGGTTAAACACTGATGGAAAAAAATACAGGTTACTCACCTGTAACAGGAGTTCTAGGAATGGTATATGTTGTTCATGCACACTGTCTGGCAGGTTCCTTGCCGCTTTAAATTTTGCCGGAAGGTCTTCAAGCTGGCTCCTCCTATCCACCCGGGTGGTAAAACTCTCAGCTCCACCCCATGACGCCAGATCTAGCGCACCGGCTTGGAAGCATGCCAAGACGGAGTAGAGAATGTAGGATGAACAACATATGCCATTCCTAGAACTCCTGTTACAGGTGAGTAACCTGTATTTCTAGGGACATGGATATGTTGTTCATCCACACTGTCTGGCAGACTCCTAGCAGTTCTCTGGGAGGAGGGAGGCAAGGCACACACCCCCTACTTAGGGAATAAAGACTGGAGAACCGAGGCCCCAAAACCAGCATCCCGGCGTGACTCAAGATCGATGTGGTAATGGGTGATGAAGGTAGGTGCTGACTTCCAGGTAGCAGCCCTGCAGATTTCCTGGATAGGGACATCCCTGGAAGAAGCTACCGATGCAGCGGTATGGCGGGTAGAATGAGCTCTTATCCCTCTGGGATGCTCCATGCCCGCCAACCTATAGCAGAGATCTATGCAGGAGGTGACCCACCTGCCTATCGTGCGCTTGGCTGCAGGTCTGCCAGGTGCGCCTTCAGCGTAGATGACAAACAGCTGGCGAATGTCTCCCCAAACTTCAGCCGTCTGCTACTTATAATAAGCGAGCGCTCTTCTAGGGTCCAAAGTATGGAGCCTATTCGCCTCCGAGGTGTGATTGGGGTAGAACACCGGCAGAGTCAACACCTGGTTAAGGTGAAACTCCGACACCACCTTCAGAAGGAATTTTGGGTGGGGGCGCAGGACAACCTTGTCCCTGTGGAAGACCAGATAAGGAGACTCGATGGAAAGCGCCTGGAGCTCTCCCATCCTCCTGGCTGACGTGATAGCCACCAAGAAGGTGGTCTTCCATGACAGGTGAGGCTTGTGCATTGGTTCGAATGGCCTGCCCATGAGCTTAGCCAATATCAGCAGTAGATCCCACGGAGGTGGAGGTTCTCGAACAGGAGGGGATATGTGATCAAGGCCTTGGAAAAAGCGCCCGACCACCTTCTCCCATACCTCTCAACTGTCCCTGATTTTACCTCAAACCTTTACTCTGTCCCTCCTACAAATTGTGTTTCCATGACCAAACAGTGGGGGTTGTAAGCATAGCATAATGTCAGACATTAATGTTACAGATGTGTTCTTCCTTAGAAAATGCATTTTACACTACACCACTTATTCTACCAGTTTCCTGAGTGTATATCACCATTTGTTAAGGTGTTTCCCTGATTTTAAACCTTTGTCCTTGATTTTTTTTTTTTAAGTACGTCCCTGATTTATGGGGCAGGAGGTTGAGAGGTGTGCCTTCTCCTGAGCCACCAACTGCTTCCCGGCCTGCGCCCGGTAAGCAGAGATAGCTGCCAGGTGCACCTTAAGGGTCATCGACCGAAGCCCTTGCTGAGAAAGGGACCACAGGTAGTTCAGAATGCTTGCCAAGGAACAGGAGGAAGGGTCCAGGCCCTTGCCCTGACACCAAATGGAAAATCTCTTCCATTTGAAGGCGAGCATTTTCTGGTCGACTCCTTACGGGACGCCTAACGACGCTGAGGACCTCGTCGAAAGACCCAATGCCTGGAAACTCTAGCCGCTAGGAACCAGGCTACAGGTGCAGGGATTGAAGGTCCAGATGGAATACCTTCCCCTGATTGACTGAGATCAGGTCCGGTGGGCTGGAAGCCGCCTCGGGAGCCTGGAGCTGAGACCGAGGAGATCTGGATACCAGAACTGACGGGGCCAGTCTGGGGCTACCAGAATCACCTGCGCCTTGTCCCTCCTCACCTTGAGAAGCACCTTGTGGATCAAGGGAAATGGGGGAAAGGTGTAGAAGAGGCCCGGGGTCCACGGCCTTGAGAAGGCATCCCCCTGCAGCGAGCCCTGCTGAGGGGGCCGGGCATGAAACAGTCTTAGCTTCGCATTCTCCCTGGAGGCAAACAGGTCCGCCTGAGACGTGCCCCAGTGGGAGAAGAGATCTTGTACTACCTCCAGCAGGTGAGACCACTCGTGAGACGCAGCCCCTATCCGGCTTAGGGCATCGGCCAGGGTGTTGGAGGCTCCTGCCACGTTAAAGGAAAGGAGATCCGCCTCCAGGCTGCGCACGAGTGACCAAATGTGGAGAGCTTCCCTGCACAGAGGCATGGAGTGAGTCCCACCCTGGTGGTTTAGATAGTACATGGTCATGGTATTGTCCATCTGGACCTGAACCACTTGACTCCGCAGAAATGGAGCGAAGGTGGTGAGGGCTAGACGAACCGCTCGAAGCTCCAGCAGGTTGATGTGGCATCAGGACTCCCGAGGGGACCAGAGGCCGTGTATTCTGTGCTCCCCCAGATGGGCACCCCAACTCCTCAGAGAGGCATCGGTCAATAGAGAGACTGTTGGCTCGGGGCGGACAAACAGGATGCCCTCCTGCAGATGTGCTGGAACGGTCCACCCCTGGAGAGCATTCCACATCCCCTGGGTCACTGTCACTAGCTGATCCAATGGATCGAAGTGCTGTGACCACTGGCTGTCCAGTCCCCATTGAAGGAGACGCATGTACCAGCGGGCCCAACGGACCACGCTGGTGCAGGCTGCCATGAGGCCCAGGAGGTGCAGGAAAGTCCCGGGCAGGGCACAATTGCCCAACCAGAAATGATTGGGCAAAGGAGGAAAGAACCTCGGCCCTGTCCGCTGGGAGCCGTGCTCTGGCTCGAAAGAGAGTTGAGCTCTGCCCCGATGAAAAGTATCACCTGCTTTGGCACGAGTTCCGACTTGGCCTTGTTGATGAGAAGGCCAATCTGAGAGCAAACCTGGAGGGCCAGATCTCTGGACTGCTCCACCTCTGCTCTGGAGGGGGCTGCAATCAGTCAGTCATCCAGGTAGGGGTACACCCAGACCCTTCGGCGCTGCAGGAATGCTGTCACCACTGCCATGCATTTGGTGAAGACCCTGGGAGCTAGGAAGAGGCCAAAGGGCATGGCCCGGAACTCATAAAGGGATCTCTCCGCTCTGAAGTGGAGGAATCTCTGATGAGATGGATGGATTGGGACGTGAAAGACTGCGTCCTGGAGGTCCATGGAACAGAACCACATGCCTCGTTCCAAGGATGGTATTATCTGAGCCAGAGTGACCATCCTGAAGGTCCGAGACCTTAGGAACTTGTTCAGGTCATGCAGGTCAAGAATGGGGCACCAGTCCCCTGTCCGTTTTGGGACCAGGAAATACCTGGACACAAACCCTGGGTGTGGAGGAGGATCTGCCACCTTCCTGATCACCTCTTTTTCGAGGAGCTGGGCAATATCGGCTCGGTGGGCTGACAGTGAGGCTGCAGACCCCGTAGCCCCCCCGAGGGGCGACGTCTCGAAAGGGTGGGGTCTTCTCGAACTCCAGAGGCAGGCCCCTTCCTACCACCTCCAACACCCAGCGGTCTGTGGTGATAGCAGACCAGGCGGAAAGGAAGTGGTGAAGCCGTCCCCCCACGGGGGAACCCAGGGGGTAGTGACGAGGCTGGGGGTGACACCTCTCAACCTGTCACTGGGCAGGCTTGGAGGAGGGACTGGCTGAGGGACCTCCTGGGCCTTTACCTCCCTGCTTCCTGTTGGAGGAAGCCACGGGCTTGAGTTTGGGATGCCAAGCTCGAGCCTGCTGGCCCTGATGCTGGTGCTGTTGGGCCAGACATGCTGCAGGCGCAGAAGGACAAAAGGGCTTGTGCTACTGCCGACGGCAGCCTTTGTCCTTCTGGGCGGAGGTGACTGAGTCCAGGGTGGCACTGGACTTTTTGATCAGCTGGAGGTGACCTTCCACTCCAGGGCGGAAAAGGTCGGTCCCCAAGAAGGGGACATCCGCCAAATTGTGCTGGGTATCCGCCGTAAAGGTGGATATCCTCAGCCATGCCCTGCGGTGCATGGCCACTGGAGCTGCCACTGATCTGGCACAGGAATCCCTTATGTCCAGAGCTGTCTGGAGCTGCTGCTTCGCCACTGCCCTACCCTGGTCCCGGACCTGCCGGACCGTGGTCTGGAGGTCGGCTAGGAGATGAGGGATCACCTCATCCAGGGAGCCCATGAGGGCGTGGGAGAAGTGTGCCATCAGCACAGCCGAGCTGGCCTGGCGGAGGCCAAGGGAGGACGCAGCGTACACCTTGCGCCCGGCATAGTCCAGCTTTTTGGACTCCTTGTCGGGGGGCTTGTCCACATCCCTGGCATTCCCAGAATGCCAGAAAACGCTGTCAGTGACCAACCCCTCGGCAGAGGGGGTGCTCCAAAAACTCAGGCTGAGAGCCGGTAGGGACCACATACTTCCTAGCCATCCTGGCCGAAGGCGCAGGACAGGAAGCAGGCCGCTGCCAAAGCTCCAAGGCTGGGCTGAGAATGGCCTCAGCCACAGGAAAGGCCTCCGTGGGTGAATCCCCTCGGTCCAGTATCTCTGTCAGGGGACACTTGGCCCGTTTGGATATGGGCTCAAGCTGCATCCCAGTGGACTCCGAGATGAGCCAAAGCAGATCCATAAAGGACGATGGGCTTTCGTCCAGTGACTGGCCCCTGGAGGACTCCAGGTCAACCTGCCTGAAGAATAGGGAGGAGTCGTCATCGGACTCTGAAGAGTCCGCGAAGAGCTGCCTAGGGCCTGAGCCACTCTCCACCTGTCGAGGACGGTCGGGGAGTGAGGGTAACTGACAACCTGTGGGGCAGTCCTTGAGCCGAGCGAGAATCCTTGGTTGGTGCCCCCGATTTCAGTTGTGGAGGCGGAGGTTCCACCACAATCGGTGGGGCAGCAAGCTTAGGCCGAACAACCGGCCCAGACATGGGCATCTCAACTGCCGCGAGAGGTTGCTTTGGCCGATCAGGTGACAGCCACTTGATGGCCGGGGAAGGCATCGGAGTCGACTTAGCCCTGGACAAGAGTAACTGCTGCCAGATCAGCTCCTTGTAGCGTCGACGCAATTTGCGCGGAAGCCTCTCCTCATCCGAGGAGGAGCGGCGTTGCCGCTTACCTTGGTGCCGAGACCGCCGATGTTGGCGGGATCGGCTGGACCGACAAGAGGTCCGAGACAGAGACCGAGAACCTCGGTGTGTCCGAGGGTGGGCCTGGGAGGGAGCAGGGGACACCCGCTCCTCCCTCGGCTCGGATGTCTTAACTGGGGACAGCTGCACCGATGGCGCAGGTAAATCCTTGGTTTCCACTGGGGGGACTGGCAAAGATGGGTTGTCGGCCTCACCAGTCAACAAACTGTCCGATGGGTCGAGAAATATCTCAACCGCATCGATGGCTGTCTCGGCCGGCTGATCTGACGGGGGCGCGTGAAGCGTGGCAGCCTTAGCATAACCTCGACCGAAGTCGAAGGTCGGCTGTCCGGGGAAGGGGACCTCTCCCGCTCCCACAAACACCGACGATGGAACTTGCCCTTGGGATCCTTCTTCTTGGACCGAGAGAAATGTCCCGATGGCCCCTCTCCCTTCGTGGAAAGGGAATGGCAAAGCTCTTTGAACGAAGCGGAATACGAGGTACCTAAGGCGAGCAGGATAAATGCCGTGACCGAGGAGGAGGAGGAAGATGCAGCCTGGGCCACCTCCTCCCCGAGGGCGATCATCTGCTCGAGCTGTTCAGCTGAGCCAGCCGCTGCGGTAACCGCCCAATGGGCCTCTTTCGACTTGACCGTCGGGTAGCGCTTCTCGGGGTGCCCGAGCTTCAACCGGGCAGCACGGTCCTCCAAGACGGTGGCCGAGAACGAACAGCAAGATTCGCAGGCCTGCGGATCGTGTTCTAGGCTGAGGCAGTAGATGCACATGGCGCGTGGATCCGTCCTGGACATCTTCTGCCCCGCCGAAAACCGAGTCGATTTGTCCATCGCAGGCCATGCAGGGAAAAGGAAGACCAAGTCTTGAAATTTTAAATGAGTTTCTGACGAACCGAAGAACTAGGATCCAGTCTAACACGCAGAGCGTTAAGGAGGGAACCTGAGCTTCCAAGCGGTAAGGAAGATCTGGCGCCATGGGGCGGAGCCGAGAGTTTTACCACCCAGGTGGGTGGGAGGAGCCAGCTTGAAGACCTTCCGGCAAGATTTAAAGCGACAAGGAACCTGCCAGAGAGTGTGGATGAACAACATATCCATGTCCCTAGAATTGCCATTTCTTTTGTCACAAAAATACAAGTATCCTCTGGTGTACGTTGTTTAGGGCGTTTCTAATCCTGCTGGTAAACCTACACAAAAGAATTACATTTGCAGTAAACTTTAATGAACACTAATCATGCGCAACAAAATAAATGTCCACAAATAAACTAAAAGGAGCCCTGCCACCTCGTAAGGCTCCATGGATAATCAGCAGTTTTCCACTGCAGCATTTAGGAAGGGAAGGGACGGCATTTTGGTTCGGTGAAGCTGGCAGCCCAGTTCCTTCCACTTCTCTATCTGGTGCCTCACCACCTCTTTGAGATGTTTCATGATACTGAAGCTTGGACAGCACACTGGAGAGAATAGGGTTGTCATTTATAATTATATATATATATATATATATATATATATATATATATATTCAAGAGGATTTTTTCTTCAGAATCAAAGCCACTGTTTAACAAGAGTTCGGGCTGCTTCCATTCTGTGTAACATAATATTTGGCACCTTGAAAATTATACTATTCTAACAGCATTCAATGATTCTGTAATAATAAATGAACAATTTTTGTTACATCTCTCTCAATGAAAGACATTTTTAATTTTGATACAAAAGATACAGGTGGACATTCCACCATTAACCTGAGTATTACACCAACAGAGTACACTACTAGAAGATCACTCTGCATCCTCGAGGGAAAAAGAGGGCAAGAGAAAAAAAAAAAGGCAGTACAGTACAGAGGTGAGTGACAAGTGAGAGATGCATGTGCAGCTACAACTCACTCATGCACAGCTGGACACCCCAAACAGTGGCAGATAAATACAGAAGCACTAGTCACAAGAGTCCCAAAATACCACAACAGAAAAGAGGGTGCAGTACACAGTTCCACCATGCCATGGTGACATGGAATTTGCAGACCATCAGTACAGCAACGGCACAACACTGCCAATTGGTGCTGTGCTGTCCCTGGCAGAACCTGTGTTTTCTGTGGGGGCTTTGCCCCCCCCCACACTACCCATGCAGGGGGCTCTTCCTCCCGCACTTAAATTAACCAATTCCGAGTTGGAGGTGATTCGGGGAGGGGGCGAACACCCTGGAGGCAACAGTGTCGGGAACCCAGCAGCCCATCACAGTGTACTGCCGAAAATACCGCTGTGATGGTCTTAGCTGTAGTCCCGTTGCTGTTGCAATGTGATACCACAGTGCACCAGGGCTTTGAAGGGCAAGTGCCTAGTGATGAACAGGAACAGAGCGAAGCTCAAGCAGTTCTGAAGAGATCACAGTTTTGAGCCTTGTTAACACTAAAAACACCTGTCAGCTGTACTGGTGATCTATGTACAGTCATGTGCCAATTAGTGGCAGTGTGTGATGGACCAGCTTGGTCTCAGCCCACTTCCCACTTGCCAGAAAACTCTCCCATCTCAGGCTGGGGGTGGGGTGATGTTAAATAGAAACATGGCGATCAGTTAGATGATGTTGCCCCACCCCCATCTGGTTGCAGTGCTTGCTTCTCCCTATCCCTCTCTCTACCCGAACCCCGTCAGAAAAGTTCCAGCTGTCCTCACCTCGAGGTGTGAAGTCAGGAGAGTATAATGAGGGGACAGGCAGAGGGCATCTAGGGGCCACGGACAACTTTTCCAAAATAGTTATGGTTAGGGGATTATGCACATACTGAATAAGAATCTGGCTCACTGGCTAAGAATTCAAAATCAAAGTTAAAGGGGAACAATCAACACAAAGGGCCCCCACACTCAAGTGTGGGGCTGGTCTCAATAGACTCTTTCAGTACAAAAACATTTTGGTTTACTGTTTACAGTTGTAGAGTGTAGCAGACTAATTTTGCTTAGTTCTAGGCTGACATTTTCTTTTGCTACAAATCCCAGACTCCCCTTAAGCTTACATCAGAGCAGTGGCCAGCAGTGGGAGATTCAATGGCCTCCAGTTCATGTTACAATTTATATAAGTTTTGATCTTTTGTTTGCTGGTCCCGCTATCCTCTCTGGGCTAGGTATAGTCACAGAGACCTGCAATGAGCCCCTGGAAAAAAACAGACCCAGAAAATGTGTGATCAGAGATTATAAAAGCTCTAACATTCATTACAGGCTACTGAATCTCCCACTGCTGCAGCACTGCTCTGATGTCAGCTGCAGGGAATTTGGGATTTGTAATAAAAGAAGAGGTCAGACTAGAACTAAGCAAGTTAGCCTGATGACAATCTACTATACTACAGCAAACAGTGAATAAACCAAAATGTTTTTGCACACAAAGTGCACAGTAGGGCCAGTCAACACTTAAGTGTGGAGGCCCTTTGTGCTGACTGTTCCCCTTTAACAAAAAAAATGTAGAACCACCAGGGTTCATTTAACTGTCTGGTCTGTCTTGGAAGTTTCACCATAAGACAAATGATCAAAAACATAGTTACTGTAAAAAGGCTTCTATAGCCATTCAGTGATTATCTGGAAACAGAAAATACTTACAATTTGCCCAGCTGCTTTCCTCTGCATTCATCAGTTACTACAACCTCTTCTATCCTTCCTCTCTGTGGAGAAAAAAAAAAGGCAAATTCAGTTCCCCATTTGTTTATTTATTCAAATATCACTTACTAGGATTGCACCGCTTGAGATAAAATGCCTTGTTTCAAGAGTATCTGCATTATATCTAGAATAATGCAAGGGGTGGTGTGTATATGAGACATTCACACACACCCAAGGTGTAGGACGCTACATAAACCCCAAGAGTGAAGCTCAAGGTTTTTTCTAAACATCCCACAATGAGTGTGTGCGAAAAATTTTACACACCACTCCTTGCCTTGTTTTATATTATTGCTGAAGAGTGTTTTTTTGCCTCAACAAGTACCACTAAAATAGGTAAACAATACAGCATGAGCTGCTCAGTCCCTTGTGTCTTTCCCCTTGGCAAAAGCAGCGTGTGTTCACAGTTATCATATCAACAAGCTGATTAGAGTGGTGAATTATAACTATCTTTGTCGAAGAGAAAAAAAAAACAACACTGCAGTTATTATAGTATAAGGAAAATAACACATGGGTTGATGTGTGCACCAAAAGTGTGTGATGCTACATAAACCCCCTCCCCAGGGTGAAGCTTGGGGGGTTCACAGAAGCATCACACACCGAAGGTGTGCATTAAAATATAGGTTACTCACCTGTGACCATAGTTCTAGGAGTGGTACACAGTTCACATCCACACTATGGCAGTTCCACTAGAACGGGCAGATTCATCAGACATATTCAAGCTAAGGTCTTCCCACCATCTGAGTGGTATATCCTCCCACTCCAACCAGTTACATCAGATCTTTTCACGCTGGAAGCAGGGACCTGTGTGCCACTTGCTATGGGAGGCTGGGTGGGTTGTGTGGATGTGAACTGTATACCACTTCTAGAACAGTGGTTACAGGTGACTAACCTATCTTTCTCGGGGCTTGGCTACTGTACACTATCCACACTAAGGCAGACTCCTAGCAGTTCTCCAGGAGAAGGGGGCAAGGCACACACCCCTATTTGGGGAACAGAGACTGGAGAATGGAGCCCCCAAAGGCAGCACTCCAACACGACATGATGCCGATGCTGTGATGGGAGATAAAAGTGTGTACTTATACAGGTGTGCATTCATACACGTAGTTGCCCTACAGATCTCCTGTATGGGGATGTGCCTAGAGGCAGTCATCGAGGCAGTCGTATGTCTGGTGAAATGAGCTCTAAGCCCTCTGGAAGACTCCCTACCAGCCAGTCTATAGCAGAGGTCTACGTAGGATGCTATAAACCTGCAAATCATCTGCTTTGCTACTGGTCTGTCAAGTGCTGCTTCAGCGTATGTAACAAACAGTTGGCAAGTCTCACCCTGAACTCCAGCCACGTGCTCCTTATAATAAGTGAGCATCCTACTTAGGTCCAGAGTATGGAGACTGCGGTCAACCTCAGACACAAGTCACTTGAGAAAGACACACAGAGAGAGGTAGCGGCGTGGAGGAAAGACAGCAAACCAAGCAAGCACAGACACAACTGACAGCACCACCTAGTGAGTAAACCACTAACTGCAGACTGCTTTTTCAGTTCCTATGCCTACTCTAACAAAATTATATATACATATTTTTTAAACTTACTGTTTAACCTTTTCTTGGTTTGTTACCAAAGTGCTATTGTATAATAGCAATAATGCACTTCAGGTTGTGTGTGTTACTGTGTAATGACATCACCTCTTGGGTGTTGAACACACTTGGCCTGTAGCCTCATGCTTCAACCACCCAAGGAATGACGTTATTACACAACAGCACACACCCTGTCATGCCTTATTGCTTAAGTATTCCATGGTAAACAAACACACCATGCATTTAATATGTTGAAAGACAGAAGACTGACAGGTGAAAACCATCTGTGGAAGGTCTAGTGTAACATTTTTTTTAGTAATACTTCATTATATTTTTTGTGGCTTTTAAAATTTAAAGTGTTCAGTATTTTGAAAGCTGCCCATGGACCCATTTTATAAGCAGATTAAAACACGACAGGGTGTTGGTTTTGCTAGTTTTATCTCACTTCCAGGGGCTGAAGGCAGTGGGCCAGCGGCTGCATGTCTCATTGCTTACATAAATCACTTGAGTTAACTAGATAAAGCTTTTCATTCCATTTTTTTTCTTGATTTAAAAAAGTACATGTAGCAATTGTGCTCCTCTCCCCGGTTTACAGCACCTTGCAGCCACCCTGAGACATAACGAAGCAGTAGTGCAGTAGAGCAAGCAACTCTCACAACCCCCAGAAGGACGGCATTCTTTGGGACACAACAGCGCCCCATGCCAACCTGCAGTAATGACATCAGGTGGAGTGTAACTTGGTTCTTTGAGGGAACATTTTTTTATAAATATATTTGTTGCCAGCCCATTGAAGCAATGGTAGTGCTACCACTCACAATGCAGACGACCCGATATCGGGAGCGATACTGGGTTGCTGGGAGATGGGGGAGGATAGATTACCCCAGAGGATGCTCTCCTCCTCTGGGTGGGAGGGAAATCTCTCAGCTGGGTGTCCAAAGGTTGCGGTGCAAGTGAAGCCATGAAGGGGAGGGTGGGCGCCTGATGGCAATGCATGCATGCTTGCAGTCTGCCCCCACAATGCACTCTGGGGAGTAGAGAAAATGGGAAATACTGCTGGCTGAGGCTGTGTGATGGGGCGTGCCCCTGCAGGCCCTGTACCACCTACTGGGTGTACCACAACCAAGCTAAATTCTCAGTGAGGATTAGGGAACCTCGGGGAGCTCTGCCACAAGGGGTAAACTGTGGGACACTGTACCAGGCAAGTAAGAGTAATTCCCAGAGATGGCAGGTGACAGGGCTGGGGAGAGTGCTGCAGATGGGGGCTAGTAAGAAAAGATGGTAGCAAAACAAAAGACATTTCTTACAGTATATGAGAAAATGTACCATTTGAAGTCATAATATAAAAATAATACCTTTGCACAAGAATGAATAAATTTGTGTTCAATGATAAGTGTTGCTGTGGCAACAATATGTCCAAGGTTGGTATCTTCAACAACAACGGAATAGTAATCTCCCGATTTCTTCATGTGTTCAAATTTTTCTGTAAGACAACAATTAGAATAATCAGTAAAACTATAATTCTAAAGAATGTTTTCAGTTTTCCATAATACTAAAAATTAATGAACTATGAAGTACTTGACATAACATTTGGGACAATACACTTTTTTATCTCTGCTTCAAAATAAAACCAAAGTATGACAGAAGCTATTAATTTGAATCATGTACAAGTTATTAACCAGTAAAGACACACTAAGATGGATTTCTAGGTGCCCCCCCAAAAGGATGGGGATACCGAAGAAGAAAAAAAAAGGGTTACTCACCTGTAACTGTAGTTCTAGGAGTGGTATACAATTTACATCCACAATTATGTAGTTCCTTCAGAAGTGCTGATTCAACAGATGTCTTTAAGCTAAACTATTCCCACCACCCAGGTGGCATATCCCCAAATTCTGCCCTGTGATGTCAGACCTTTGCAAGCTGGAAGCAGGGATCCACATGCCACTTACTAGGGGAGGCCAGGTTGGTTGTGTTGATGTGAACTATTTTCCACTCCTAGAACTATGGTTACAGGTGAGTAAAAACAGGCTATTCACCTGTAACAGTAGTTCTAGGAGTGGTACATGATGCTCATCCACACTTCTGGCAGTGTCGTTTCCCCTTAAGAGCTTGCCGGAAAGTCTTCAAGCTGGCTCCTCCCACCCACCCAGGTCGTAACTTCCTTGGCTCTGGCCCCTAATGCCAGATCTTGCTCACTGGAAGCAGATGCATGCGCCAAGTTCAGGAGAGGTTGGGTGAGTCCATGTGGATGAACATCATATACCACTCCTAGAAGAAAAAATTACTCACCATAGTGATCTTCTTTCTTCCACGGTGTCCTTTAGCATCAGTAACTTAAAGCAGCTAGCTGAGTAGGTAGTACTGCCCCGGAGGTGTGGTTTATTCTAATTAATTAGCATCAGCCAATCAGAGGTGACTTTGGGGGGGGGTGCTGAGGAGAGCTGTCCGAGAAGGCACCAGAATTTTTTCAAAGATGATGGACACATGACCAGAGAAATGAACCAACAGGTATAAAAACTATGCAAAAACATATTAACAATAACTATGAAAACTTGGTTTAAAACGAAGTTCCAAGTTGAACCTTAAAAAATTTGGTAGAAGATAAAGGCAGAGACCTCTGTAATCAGGTTGTTAGGGGATGAGGAGTGGGAGCTTACTGATGCTAAAGGACATCTTGGAAGAAAGAAGATTACTATAGTGAGTAATTTTTTCTTCTGACATCAGGGGTCCTTTAGCATCAGTAACCTAGAGCAGACTACAAGTAGTGTAGTTGGGAGGAGTGCAGAGAAGAAAAAATGACTCACTGCAGTAATCTTCTTTCTTCCAAGGGGTCCTTTAGCATCAGTAACTTTAGCAGTTAGCTGGCTAGGTGCAACTGCTCCGGAGATATGCCTTTAAGAGAATTTTATTTAAATGAGCTTTGGGCAATATCCAATCACAATACAGAAGGGGGAGTGAGTGCTGCCTGAAGGCTTCAGAATTTTTACAAAGGAAAATGATGGCACATGCTCCGACAAAGAATCAACAGGATTCAAAAAACATGCAAATGTCTACAAAAGTGGAACTAGAAACAACACGAGTTAAAAACTCATCAACAAGAAACTCCGAATTTGGTAAGAGATGTGATAAAGAGCCCTTCTCTCACAGGTGAACCGAGGAGGAAGGGTGGGAGCTTACTGATGCTAAAGGACCCCTTGGAAGAAGAAGAAGATTACCACGGTGAGTCATTTTTTCTTCTTATCCCAGGAGTCCTTTAGCATCAGTAACTTTAGCAGACTACCGAACAGTACCAAGTGGGAGGTGGACAGAGAACCTACTTAGGAAAGAGGCTCTGCAGAACCGCTCTGCCAACTTTGGCATCAGATCTGGTCTGCACATCCAAACTGTCGTGTTTTGCAAAGGTGTGCACAGATTTCCAATTAGCTGCTTTGGAGACATCCAGGAGGGGAATGTCTCTTGCTGCTGAAAGTGAGGTTGCGGTGCCTCTGGTGGAGTGGGCCCTGAGCCCCACAGGAGGTTGGTGACCAGCTTTCTCATAGCAGAATCTAATACAAGAGACCAACCAATGGGAAATAGTTCTCTTGGTAGCTTTCTTCCTCTGCCTACATCCCTGTAGGTGAGGAACAACTCAGTGGAAGAGCCTCTGGACTGTCCAGTATGCTCTAGGTAGTAAAAGATGGCTCTTTTGACATCCAAGCTGTGGAGATTTTGCTCGCCAGGAGTGGATTTCTCAGTAAAGAAGGCAGAGTAAGTGGAACTCTGGAACTAACTTTGGCAGAAATTTCCTATTTGTCCTGAGAACAACTTTATCGTTGTGACGGATGATGTAATTTGGCTCACTGCACAGGGTCTGTAGCTCTGAAATCCTCCTGGCAAAGGGAAATGGCTACCAGGAAGGTTGTCTTCCAAGTTACAAACCTGATGTGAGCAGTGGACATAGGCTTGAAGGGTGGTTTCATGAGCCTGTCTATGCGAAGGTTCAGGCTCCAAGGAGGAGCAGGCTCCCTGATTGGAGGCTGGAGGTGCAAGAGACCTTGGAAAAACTTGTTTAAATATGGCATGGGAAAAATTCTTTTTTTCTTCCCCATGAAAGGTAGGCCAGAATTGCTGCCAAGTGTAGCTTGAGGGAAGATGGTTTCAAGCAGCCTGACACCTGTAAGTGAACCAGGTAATCTAGCAGCTGAGGGTCTCAAGCTGAAAGGGGTTCGACCTTTTTGCTCTTGTACCAGAGGGAAAACCTTTTCCATTTGGCTGCATAAGTCTTCATAGTATTTGTTTTTTTAGCCATCCTCAGTATCTTAATGACCTGTCCAGAGTACTGTGAGGATGGAAACTCTAGAACCAGGCCTTGAGGTGAAGAGAGTGTATGTCTGGATAATGCGCTCATGTCTAAAGAAGGGTCAGCAGAAAGTGAGCTGGTGGAAGGTGAATAGACCTGCTGCAGGATAGTGAGAGGAGGAGGAGGAGAGGATACCAGGCTTGCTTGGGCCAATCTAGAGTCACCAGAATCATTGATGCAGGCTGTTGTCCGAATTTCATTAATACCCTAAGTATCAGGGGAAAGGGAGGGAATGCATACAGGAACCTCCCTGACCAATTCAGGATCAAGGCATCCAGGGGAAGGGTTCCCGGGACTGGGGGCCCACAACAGTACTGAGGAAGCTGGAAGCTGAGGGGAAGAGGCAAACCAACCCACTTCTGGTGTACCCCACCGCCTGAACACTGTGGCTAGTACTTGTTTGTTCACAGTCCATTCACTCTGGCCTTGACTGATGTGACTTAGACCATCTGCCAGAGTATTGTGTTTGTCTGGTGTAACCCCCCTGCAAATGGGGGTTCCCAAAAGACTTCCAGGAGCTTGCTTGAATGCTCCAAGCCTGAATGGTGTTTGGCGTTTAAGCCATTTATCAGTGAGTGTTTTTAGAGCCTCTGGTACTGTCTCTTTAAGAGCTGTCTGCTTGCAGACATAATTAGTTTGTATGGGGGGACTGTGTGCTTCTCTGTTTGAGTACCACTCGAGCTGCTGCCAATTCACTCCATTTTGCAGTCACTAGGAGTGCAAAGGAACCTATCTGAAAGATGTAACTGTTTGCCAGAAATCATTTAGAGTAATAATGAAATGACAGTTTGTCTAACCTGCTTTCTTTGCAGTCAGAACTGTGTCTGCCTAGTTCCCATTCTGGTTTTGAACTGCTGAACTGGACCAATCAGTGTGGGGTAGCTAGCTCTAAAATGGTGCCTTGGACGAATCAGAACTTGGACTCATAATCTGAGCCAGCCACAAGAGGATTTGTGGGCAGTGACTCTGGGAGATGTAGTTAGACTTGCCTTTTTGGACCAACAGCAGCAGTCCATTGTGAGTGACAGCCAATCCATTCAAGAACTGGGAGGAACTCAAAAGGAAGTGCCCGGTTTTGTCTGTTGGAATTTCAGTTTAGCTCTGGCAGTGAAGGAAAGAAACCCTGTGCTCCTTCAGTGCACAGTTTCAGTCAAAAAATGTGTAAGGCCCAGAGTTCCGTCTGCAGCTTGTGTAACTGCTTGTTAGGACTGAACACGCCCTGTGAAGAGAATCAAAGGATCTCTGAAGTGTAGAAACCAGGCTCACCCTGTAGAAGACTGGAGAAATTGTTGAATTGCACTCGGTCTGTCAGGAACTGAATCTGCTGTGTGTTTTCCCGGTATTGTGCAGTAATGCGATCGGGATAGAGAAGCAGCCTGCCTGGTATAGTACTTTCTTTTTTACCATATAAATGTGTGAGGAGGCTTGTGCAGCTCAAGTGAATCCTGCTGCCATTAAAGGACTTTTGCCTGTGACTGTTTACCATATAAATGTGTGAAGAGTCTCGTGGAGCTCAAGAGTAGCCCTGCTGACGTTGAATGACCCTATCTTGTTTGGAGGTCGTGAGTATTAATTCAGGTCGCCCCTGTTGAATTGCCACATTAAATCCAAATGGAATCACTGTACTGCTGACTGTTTAAACTAATTTTCTTTTCACTGTGAAAGGGCCCCTACCAGCTGCCACGGTTTGGACTAGCCACTAGGGCTTGGGTACCCAGGGACAGTAACTGGTAGGGATAGGCCTATGCACAGAGCCATAGTAGATAGTAAAGTGATAAGCAATTAACTGATTTCCCCTGTCCTTGTTATATTCCCCTAAATAAATCAGAGCTGCTTGTTTCAGCAAAGTTATACTGCCTGAGGTATTTGTCTATGTTAAAGTATTGTACTGTGATTGTTGCACTGTATCTTATTTTACAGGAGGTCCCAGTGCCTGAACCAGCCCTGGGGTAAGTGTATCTGTGAAGGTAATTCTAATATATTGTGTGGGCCACTAGTGGGAAGAAAGGGGTTGCAGTGTCCCAGAGGGCTGTGACCAAGTTAGTTTAACTATTGCAAACCCTGACCTCTGGGTGGAGGCACCCGCCATTGGATCCAGGCCCCTCAACCTGTTAGTGGCAAATCAGGCAGGGGTAGTAGCCCCTGGGATAGCGCCATCTAGGAGTTACACTGGGATGTGAATAGCTGAAAGGTTGACTCCCAGGGAGAAGTCAAGAGACCAGATTTATAGAGCCTGCGAACAGAATATTCCTGATCTGGTCCACTGCTCGTTTGTGAAAAACATTGCAGTGGTGTCTGTTCGACATTGTACAGTCTCTTATGACAGAAGCAAATGCTTTGAGAACTATAAGAATTGCTCTGAGTTCCAAAAGATTTATGTGTAACTGTGACTCTTGGACAGTCTAGGTGCCACTTACTGAGGTACTGTCCAGATGTGCTCCCCACCACAGGAGGGAGGCATCTGTGACACTGCTCCATCAGAGGTCTCAGCTTTGAAAAATTGTTGCTTTTGGAGACCAGCAAGCTATAAAGAGACTTGCGGGTGTCACATCCTGTAACTGAACCCTGGAACCACTGCAGACATTGAAGCCGTGTGTCTTAATAGCCTGAGGAAATGCCAAAGTTACGTGATTTGCTCAGGACTGCATCATATACTAAACAAGTGAGGGTCAATGATTCGAACCCAGTCAAGCACCTGCTGGCTGTTTTCGCTGTCCCTGGATGAAGAAATTTGTCACTGAGGGACAGCCTGAATTCTCACCTGCGGAAGGAAGGTATATCCTTCCTGGATGCTGGGAGAGTCCCAGGTGAGACTTTATTTAGATTTACCAGGGGACCCCGAGATTCCAGAGTGAGCCCTGAAAGGGAAAGGACTCCTTGATCTGACAAGAAGACTTTGGCACAATGAGCCAATCGGCAAATTATGTGTAGCTAGAGATGCCCAGATTCTTGAGGTGTGCTACTACCACTGCCAGGCACTTTGTAAAGACTCTTGAGGCTAAGGAAAGCCGAAGGGCCACGGTGAACCCGCACCTGAGAGACTGCCCGTGAGACCTCATTAAGAGTATGTGGAAAAAAAGGAGCCCTTCAGGACCAGGTAGGCTAGCCAGTCTCCCTACTGTAAATACTGTACGATTAGTAACAGAATGACCATCTTGAATTTGGGTTTTAACAGCAAGATAGGTCACCACTCCCCAGATGCATTTTTGTGTCAGAAAATACCTGGAGTAGAGGCCCTTTCCCCTTTTTGTGGGCCAGGATCCTCTCCACCATTTGCAAAGCTAGAAGTTTTTTACCTCCCACTCCAACAGTAACACCTGTGTTGGGGACAGAGTCTTAGACTCCAGGGCACACAAGGTCTGCCCACCCTAACATCAGGGCTTAGACTGCGAAGCTGCTGGTTGGGTATAGGTGGCCACCTTTGGCCCCTTCAGCCCCTCCCTCTGAAAGCACCCCTGTACTGAGAGAAGGGGTAGCTAGGAAAAGAACCTGACCCCTACAGCCCTCGGAAAGAATTTCGGTGGGGCAGGAGGCCTTGTTGCAGTCAGATGTTCTAGATTTGATCACAGGGAAAGTCCATGGCCTTAAACTGGGAGTTTGAGGGTAGACCAGTAGTTTTATGCCAGACAAAGCGCCTCAGAGAGATGGCATGAGCCATGGCTCTGCAGGCAGCATCCTTGTTGTCCTCTGCCCTGTGGAACTGGTACTACATAGCTGCCGGGCAGGTATGCCATATCCATTGGCTCCTTCCCCATAGACTGAAGTGCTTTTTAATATTTTTATTTTTTTTTATATATATTTGACCGAAAAAGCCATGTAGAAAAACATTTTGACAAGCATCTGCAGCTAGCTGTGAAATCTGTTTTCTGGAAACCATGTCTGGGGATAAGGAGAACAAGAAGACCCCAGCTTTCTAGCAAGCTGCATTAACTCACGTGGTTGGGATGTACAGACAGGCACTCAGCATTATATATTTATGTATCTATTTATTAACATTTCCAGACCACTTGTAAACCTCTGCCACAGAAGTGGGGGTTTGAAGCAGTTTAGTGGTATTTTTATTTATGTATTTTTTCATTATAGATAGGCATGACCAGACTTTTAGGAGATGGAAGACCTTTCATCTCCCTATAATCCTGTTTTTATCCTCATCCTCACCTTGGATGAACTCCTGAGAAGGGAGGTTCAGAGTGTCCAATATGTTTTGGATAAACAAAAGCATAGAGGGGGAATCCTCCTGGATAGCCAAGGAAGCTCCAAGGAGAGGGTAGTGGACACATAAGGTTCTAGGCACTCCAAAGTCATAACAGGGGCATCATAAAAATATTCATATCATCTGTATCACCCTCACAGTCTCTGGAGCGAGAACTGTGGAAGAGTGTTAGCAGCCCCTGTAAACAGGGGCATCATACAATTATTCATCATCAAGTGTATCACCTTCACAGTCTGCAGGAAATAAAAATGTGGAAACGTGTATACTAGCCCCAGTAAACATAAATCCCATCTTTGCAATGTCTGAAGGATGTGCCATACTTTTTGCCAAAAATTTCACTTGCACGGACAGTGCTGAGTATGTTTTTTCTTTATTCTTTAAGATGCCTGTTGCTCGTGATTGACTTTCCCAGGAGGAACGGGAGCATTTTTCTTGACAGAGTTTCTTTTTAGCCACTTCATAGCAGCTTGATAGAGCTTCCTTTATTCATCTGTATAATTATGTAATTTGTGAGGAACTTCATCAGCTCCTTTGGAAGCGATATTTGTTGGCTGGGAACTGGAGGCTTCATCAGCCTCCTGCTTACATATTTATTATTATTATTACTCTTAAATGGCCCCTCATCGGTAGCCTTTAAAATATAACCAGCTATAATACTTATTAGGTGACTTTGCTATGTGCCAATTTAACAAACAGAACCCAACTTCTGGACCACGAACAACTGAGTGCAGGTTTCTGTGAAATGCCACTGGCCAGTCCTGCCACAGTTAAATAACTGTCTACTTTAAAATCCCTTTTTTTGTTGTTGTTGTTGTTGTTGTTGTACTGGGATCTATACTACTGCCAGTCTAATAAAAACCCAGTAATACCAGTCAACTGTGCACAGGTTTCTGTTGTAAGGCCACCGGCCAGTCCTGTGACAGATGAACTCAGGGTCCAGTTTTATGTAGTTAAGGGATTCTTTGACCAAGCAACTGTCAAAATTTGAACCTAATTGGTTGCTTTGCGGTAAAACCTGTGAGGTCTGAGGTAAAAATTAAGGCGAAAGTACAAGAATTCGACGGTTCACCCGCAGTAAAAATAACATTGGAAATGAATAGTTGCGTTAAAAATAAAGTCAGAATAGTGCAGTTGCGCTAAAAATAGAAAATTAGCACGGCACTAATAAAAATGTTAAACTTTCACTCAGCACAATAAAGAAATTGATTTATGAGGAAAATTTTACCCGGATAAGCACTAGGAGGCTGTCAACAAGGAAAGTTGAGAGGCACCTCAGGGGCAGTGTTGCTCAGTCCAGCGGAGAAATTCTGAAGCCTTCAGGCAGCTCTCACTCAGCTCACTCCCCCTTCTGTTTTTGATTGGCTATTGCCCAAAGCTCATTTAAATACAATTCTCTTAAAAGCATACCTCCGGGGCAGTTGCACCTAGCCAGCTAACTGTTAAAGTTACTGATGCTAAAGGACTCCTGCGGTAAGAACCTACCTAGGAATGAGGCTTTGTAGCACCACCCTTCCAGATCTGGCATCTGATCTAGACTGCACATCCACACAATAATGTTTGGTGAATGTGTGTACAGTCTTATAAGTGGCTGCTTTACAGACATCTAACAAGGGGATGTCCCTGACAGCAGCCACCGAGGCAGCAGTGCCCCTGGTAGAGTGGGATCTGAGGGCTTCTGGGGCTGTTTGCCAGCTTTGTCATAACAGAAACAGATGCAGGAGACTATCCAACAAGAAATAGTTCTCTTGATAGCAGGTTTACCTCTACCTCCCTGTAGGTGAGGAATAGCTGGGTGGAGGAACCCCTAACCTGTTCAGTGTGCTCCAAATAGTGGAACAGAGCCCTTTTGACGTCCAGGCTATAAAGCTTCTGTTCCCCAGGAGTGGACTTTTCGGTAAAGAACACTGGTAGGGTGATAGACTGGTTAAGATGGAACTCAGAGACCACCTTGGGCAAAAACTTTCTATTCGTCCTGAGCTCAACCTTATCCCTGTGGGGAATAATATAGCTGGGCTCTGTACAGAGGGCTTGAAGCTATGAAATCCTTCTTTCAGAAGTCATGTGTAACCCCTAGGTGGTGCTATCCCATGGGCTACTACCCCGCCTGCTTGGCTAGTAGCAGGTTAAGGGGCCTAGGTTCTGCAACGGGTACCTCCACCCAGAGGTCAGGGTTGGTAGTGGTCAAACTAACCTGGGCACAGCCCTCCGGAACACTGTTACCCCCCTCTTTCCCTTCTAGTGGCCTGAGCAATATACGATAATCCCTTTCACAGTACCCACACTGTTTGCACTTACCACCAGGGCTGTTTCCTCTGGCTCGACCCTGGGGACCCCCTGTAAAACAAGGTTCTGCACAGTAAATAGCAACAGTACAGTACTCTTGGCACAAACTGGAACCACAGTCAGGTTAAATGCAGAAAAAGTCAGATCTGATTTATTCAGGGGACTTGAACAAGGAAGGGGCGTAATCAGGTTGATTGGCTTAAAGGCTATATTAATCAAACAGTTAGGCATGCACTTTAAGTCCCCACAGTATCACACCTCTGGGTACCCAGGTAGAGAGACGATGGGCTAGCCAGGAACGTTGCAGCTGTTTGGGGCTCTGTGATGGAAGAAAGCAACATGCATAACACACACACTGTTTGTAATCTGGAGGGCTCAGTTCGTGAAAGAAAAAGCAACCAGACAATCACATGACACCACTTTAGAGTTAGCTGTTGTTGCAGGGAGCTACCCTGATGTTTACTCACGATACCCAGTACTGGACACAGGCAGGACGAAATTGAGGCTGTAGGTTGTTGAGCTGGAGTGCCCGGAGAAGTGGGGCCCACATGAATCACCAAGACATCGTTCCTGTTCAAGTGTTGAGCATGGGGCTGATCCCCAGGCAGGTCTCTCGTCGATGGCTTTCTCTGTGCAACGGTTATTCAGGCTGGCCAGTGTGGCAAGGCCCAGGCCCAATGGAGATGATTTTGGATTTAGTCCATGGGGCTGGATGCAGCTTCCAGCAAGCAGAATACAGTTCAAACCACAGTGGGGAACCAAATCACAACCCACTATAAGCACACAACACATTCACATGTAAGGAAATTCTAATGCAGCTTCCAGCAAGCAGAACACAATTCAAACCACAATGGGGAACCAAATCACGACCCACTATAAGTACACAACACATTCACATGTAAGGAAATTCCACTGTACCAGGCAAAAGGCTCTCTGGTCGTAATTACAGTCTCTCTGCACAATTCGGGAGTTCAGAGGTGGCTGGCAGTCCAGACAGGCCGATCGCATTCGGCAAATATTTGGTCTTCTTCAAGTAGAAGCCTGGTCATAATTCAGTGGCTTACTTTGCTCTCCAAGTTCAGACTCAGTCCGAAAAAGGCACAAGTTCCCTCTCAGGGACAGTAGGCAGGCATGCAGGCCAAAACTCAGGCCTTTCCACAGTTCTCCCGCGCGAATCTAAGCCGGGGCTGCTGCTTGAATCATTCAAGCTATCTCTTCACTTCCCAACTCAGAACTGAAACTAGCTGCAATCGGTTTGGGAATTTCCCCAAGATCCAAAAGGTTTGGTTGGCTGATCTGTCTGTCACAACAAGGGCTCCCCCTCCAGGTTACTTTAGGCACCAAAAGCCCTAAACTACAATTTCTACAAGTTTTGGCCCCACCAAGCCCCTGTAGGCAGGCTCCATTTTAGAGTCCCAAATGTACTGATTGGCCCATTCTGCAGTCCAGGACCAAGATGATGGAAACAAACAGAACAGTCCATGCTACAAAGAAGGCAGGTTAGAACAAACTGCAATATTATTACTATTCTAACAAATGACAGCAAGCAAGTACATTTTCTAACAGAACTCTCTCTCAGATTAATTATGACTGCAATCTAGGCAGCTCTTAAAGAGAAAGTAGACAGAGGCTATACAGTCAATACATTTAAAGTGCTAAAATGCAGAACACCAGCCTGGCAGTGAGCATTTAGGCAAGCTCAAGGAAGACTTTTCGGGAACCCCCATTTGTAGGGGGGTTACACATGGCTACCAGGAAAATGGTTTTCCAGGTAACATACTTAAGATGGACCATAGCCATGGGCTCAAAGGGAGGCTCCATGAGCTTTGCAATGCACAAATTTAGGCTCGGGGGGGGGGGAGGTGCAGGTTCTCTAACAGGAGGCTGAAGGTGTGATAGGCCTTTAAAGAACTGTTTAAATACAGGCTGGGAGTAAACAGGCTTAGGCCTTCCTACTGAGTGGTAGGCTGAAATTGCAGCCAAATGCAGTTTCAGTGAAGAGGACCTCAAGCCTGAGGCCTGGAGTTGAACTAGGTAGCCCAACATGCTAGAATCAGTGGCAGAGAAGGTACTGATCACCTTGCCCTTACACCAAATAGAGAATCTCTTCCATTTGGCTGCACAGGTTTTCTTTGTGTTAGTTTTTTTTTGCCATCCTTCAAACCTTAAGGACCTGTTCTGAGTACTGAGAAGCAGGGTACGCTAACTAAGAGCCAAGCCTTGTGGTGAAGAGACTACAGGTCTGGGAAAGTCACCCCTGAGTGGGGAAGAGTCAGGAGTGAGTGGCTGAGGGGAAGGCGAATGGGCACGCTGTGTGAAAGTGTTAGTAGCAGGGGATACCAAACCTATCTCGGCCAACCTGGTGCCACCAGAATCATTAATGCTGGTTGGAGCCTGAGCTTCAGGAGAACTCTGAAAATGGAAATGGAGGGAAGGCATATAGGAACTTCCGTGTCCAATCTAGTATCAGTGCATCTGCTGGAACAGTGCCCAGAACTGGCAGCCTACAACAGAAGAGAGAAAGCTGGTGATTGAGGGGGGAGGGCAAATAGATCTATTTCTGGAGTCCCTCATCTCCTGAACACTGTGGCTAGCACCTGCTTGCTGTGTCTCTGACTTATGTGGCTGAGGGAATCTGCCCGGGTATTGTCCTTTCCAGGGAGGTGAATTCCTGAGAGAGACACCTCTAGGCAATATGCCTAGGTCCAAATCCTCATGGGCTCTGTGCAAAGGACTCCCGACCTTGTTCCACCCTGTTTGTTTATGTAAAATGTGGCTGTGGTATTGTCCGTCTGGATCTGCACCGAGTGGCCTGAAATTAGAGGACCAAAGGACTTCAGTGCCAGATAAATGGCCCTGAGTTCCAGAAGACTGATGTGTGACCTTGACTCCTTTGGGGTCCAGGTGCCACTGACAGAGGAATTGTCCAAACGAGTCCCCCATCTTAGCAGGGAAGCATCTGTAGTGACGATTTTTGTAGGAGGGGAGATCTGGAAGGGGACACCTACTGACAGGTTGGCAGTGTCCTTCCACCACTGCAAAGCTTGAAGAAAAGTCTACGTTACTGGTGTTAGTTTTGACAGAGTATTGCTCTTTTGAGACCAATGAAAGTGTAAATGAAACTGTAGGTCTCTCATCATGTACCTGACCCCTGGGACTACTGTAGCCATGGATTCCATGTGTCCCGGAAGTGTCTGGCTGGCACAGGATGAAGGAGTTTGCTACTATTAGGAAATTTTGAATTCTCTCTTGAGGCAGAAATATCCTGCTCAGCTTTGTGTCCAACTGTACCCCTAGAAATGTTAGAAGCTGGGTTGGTTCTAAGTGGGATTTCTTTAGGTTGATGAGAAAACCCAGCAAGAGCAAAGTGATTTTTGTAACTGACAGGAACTCCTGGACCCGAGCTGGGGTTTTCCCTACTCAATAAACCGTCTAGGTCCCTAGGGACACATTGACACCCCTTGTTTCCTGAGATGTGCTGCCACGACAGCCAGACATTTGGTAAACACCCTTGGCGCAGATGTTAGGCCAAAGGGCATGGCTGTGAATTGGTAATGTCCTGAGGGAAGCCTGAACCTTAGGAACTTTCTGCGGGACTACCTTACAGGGATGTGAAAGTAGACGTCCTTGGGATCTAGAGAGACTAGCCAGTCTCCCTGCTGTAGGGACTGAATGACCATTTTTAAAGTCACCACTCTGAACTTTGGTTTCAAGAGGTGCCTGTTGAGGTACCCGAGGTCTAGGATACGTCACCACTCTCCTTTTTTTTTTTGAGGGGTGAGGAAATACCTGGAATATAGGACCTTGTTTTTCTGTAAGGGCAGAACCTTTTCCACCATCTTTGATGCCAGGAGGTTGCAGACCTCCAATTCCAGCAGTTGTTTTTCTACAGCAGTTAAGGGTTTTGAAAACAGAGAACCCCTCAGAACTGCCATTTTTTTGAAGTGAAGAGGCGGGTGCTGTCTTCTTAGATCTCAGCAAAGCATTCGACACTGTAGACCATGCCCTAATAGAAAGCAGCCTTGCTAACATTGGTGCCACTCCTCAGACTATCCTGTGGTTTAGCAGTTACCTTTTCGGGAAGGATGCAAAAAAATTTAAGCCAGTAGCACGTTCTCCTCCCCTCTACCAATCACTAGGGGAGTCCCGCAAGGCTCCATATTAGGTCCCATCCTCTTCTCTCTATACATTAATGACCTCGACCGTCATATATCCAAATCAAAACTCCACTTCTTCGCAGACGATACAGTTCTCCACACATCCGACGCATCCCTACCTGAGGTTAGAGATGTCCTCCAAGTCTACTTTTCCCAGCTCAAATCCAACCTCATTAATGCCAAACTTCTTCTAAACACTAAGAAAACCAAAGTTATGATCTTCTCCTCCAATACTTTGCCCTCCCTGCCTAAAGACTTCATAGTTACCTCCCTAGGTGAGCCACTGGAAGTCACCCCCGAAATTTAAATACCTTGGATTCTGGTTAGACAGCAAGCTCGCCTTCATGGAACACTTGGATGACCTTTCTAGAAGACTAAAAATACGGTTATGCTTCCTGTTCCGTAACAGATCACTTTTCCCACTCAAAATCAGAACTAGACTTATACAGGCCACATCCCTCCCACTACTAGACTATGGGGACTTAACCTATACCTCTTCTTCAACCTCAAATCTAAATAAACTGGACATCCTCTATCGCCATGCCCTATGCTTCATCACGAACTCCCTATTCCGAACGCATCACTGTGACCTGTACTCAGCCGTAGGTTGGACGTCCCTCACTACCAGACGTATTCTTCATGCTGGTACCTGGACCCTAAAGTTTTTACTTAAACTTCCTAGCTATCTAACTTCCCTTATCCACACCTGCCACCGTACTTATGCACTCAGGAAGTCAGACTTTATCTTCCTGAATGTCCCAAAGATACACACCTCCTTTGGCAAGCGTGCCTTCTCAGTTACCCTCCCTGCTATCTGGAATCAGCTACAGCTGTCTTTGAAACTACCCAAAGTAGTCTCTGTTAGCCTCTTTAAAAAGCTATCTAATGAACAATTTAAAACAATTAAAAGATGTCTGCAGCTGCTGCTAAAACTCACTCTTCTAGGACTTGACAAGCCAATTGCCCCTTATAAACAGTTATAGCACTTTATGTAAGAGTGTGAAGACCTACTCTATGCGTTATGGAATACTACCTGAACACCGGTCTCACAAGTTTAGGATTAGCACTTAATTTCTGTAGTGCGCAATTACTGTATGTTATGTTAGTCTTGTTAGTATGTATACATCAGGACCTCCTTGCAAATGAGCTTGCTCAATGGAGTTATTTTTCCTGCAATAAACTTGAACTTGAGGCCCTTTTCCACTACCTCCAGGACCCACCTGTCTGGTGTTATGAGAGTCCAAGCTTGGAAATAGTGGGAGAGCCTGCCCCCTACTGGTGGAAGGGAGGCGACCAAAGCATTGAAGTCATGGCTTAGACTGAGATGCAGGGGCCTGGGAGATGGTTGTTTTTCTCTGGCCTCTCCTACCCCTTCCCCTATAGTACCCTCAAGACGGAGAGTAATCGTACTGAGGGGGGAGGATAGGGGAAATACGGTTTTTGGAAGCAACCCCTACCCCTACCCGCCTTAGGTTGCGACTTTAAGGAGGTAGCTCTTTGCTTGGATGTATTGCTCTGGCAAGTGAATTTGTACTCATCTACTTTTTTCATGTATTCTTCTGTTCTGGAATCGAACAGGAGATTTTTATCACAGGGAAAGTCTAGAACTTTAGACTGGGTGTGCTGTGCGAGGTTGGTTGTCCTTAGCCAGGCAAATCTTCTGAGTGATATGGCCTGGGCCATAACCCTAGATGCAGCATCATTATCATCTGGCATATGGAACTGGTACTTTGTTGCTTCCAAGGCAGTCTTAGCAGTCTCAGCTAATCCTGGGCCATGAACTCGGACTCTGATTGAGCAATGGCCAGAACAGAATTCCATAAAGCCTTCTGATACTTGGCTATATAGGTCAAGTAGAAAGACAGGCAAAGAAGCAATGAAGCAGAAGTGTAGGTCTTCTTCGCAATGTAATCAGTTTTTCTGGAGACCTTGTCTGTAGTTAAAGAAGACAAAGTTACTCCAGCTTTATCACATGCAGCTTGCTGCACAACTCCCTCATGACCAGGGTGGACAGACAAAAAGTCACAGTCTGCTCTGGAGAGCTGGCATTTTTTTTGTCAATTCTCTTATCGACCCCGGGAAGAGAAGATGGAGTTTGTAAAACTTTCATAGAGTTTCTCCTGCAAGCCTTGTATAAAGGGAGAACCATCTTTTTGGAAGGAGGGAGACCTCTCATTTTCCTGTAGTTTTCATTCTCCTCCTCCTTCTGGTTGGACTCCTGATAGGGAATGTCAAGGATATCCACCATATACTGGAGGAAAGTTAACATGGACAAATTTTCCTCCTGATCTGGGGAGGCACCAAAGTAAGGATCAGGGGAAACATCAGGCTCCAGGGGGTTAATCCCTGAAAGATTGTCTGAAGCATCAAAATAGTCATCTTCGTCATCACCCTCATAGGCCCCATCCCTCAGAGGGGGCTACAGAAGGGTGTTTGCTTGACAGGGCCGAAAAGATAGACACCATGCCTTGTAGGGTCTGAAACACATGCCAAGCTTTTGCCATATCCTCAGCCGAGGGCAGCTTCTTCTGAAAATCAGGGAGACTGTCAGGCTGTGTGTGCTTAGACTTATTCTTATGTTTTTTGCTTTCTTCCGGATCACCCTTGCCATTACCAGGAGTAACAGGAGGCAATTTTTCTTTGCACACTTTTTTTGGTGCCACTTCATCAGTGGCAGAATCTGGCTTCCTTTTAGATCCAGGCACTTCATCAGTTCCTCTATTATTTTTGTTTTTTGAAGGAACTTCATCAGCCCATTTGAAAGCTTTTAATTTTAAAGGCACTTCATCAGCACCTGATTTATTATTTTTTTTTCTCTAGAAGACACGTCATCAGTGCCTCTTCTAGGCTTAGAGCTGGTGGATGCTTCATCAGCACCTCTATCTGAATTTTTTGAAGACCCTCATTGGTAAACCTAGGCCTTTTGGGACTGCAGAGGACCCTTTCTCAGCCATCTCTCCAAGCCTTTTTGCTCTGTTTCTCAAGGTTTTGGAACAAAATTTAAGAGCAAAGTGTACAATAATGGTCTGGACCTAAACACTTCAAACGCAGATCGTGAGCGTCCATTTTGGCCACAATCCTGTGACAATTTAGGCAATTTTTAAAACCTGTGGGTCCAGTTCTCTTTTTGGGGATTTCTGACATGCCAATTGACAGAAGCTGCTTTAAATTCAAAGATTCCACTACTGTTAGTAATGGAATCTGGCTGGTTCCCTCACGGTATGGAACCACTATTTCTGAAGTAAAAACTACCTAAAATCGTGGTTCCTGAAGGAAAAAAGGGAACTAAGATAAAAGTATTAAATTGAACCATCAAAAAACCACAAATGCAATAAAAATAAATATATAGAAGGGAACCGTGGAACCAACAGATAAACGTGGTTCCCAGGAACCGAGGGGAACCATGATATAACTAGTAAAATACACTCAGCACAGTAAAAGAAAAATAAACTGAAAAGATTTTACCACATTAATTCAAGAAAACTTGTTTTCTTGGCTAAATGAGTGGAACACCTCAGAGGCAGTGTTGCACAGTTAGTGGAAAAGGCAGTCTCTCCATAGCATACCCCCAAAGTCTCCTCTGATTGGCTGATTATAATTAATTAACATAAACTGCACCTCCAGGGCAGTACTACCTAGTCAACTAGATGCTTTAAGTTACTGATGCTAAAGTACCACTGGGGTAAGAACTACTGTTACAGGTGAGTAAATACAGGTTACTCACCTGTAACAGGAGTTCTAGGAATGGTATTTGTTGTTCATCCACACTGTCTGGCAGGTTCCTTGCCGCTTTAAATCTTGCCGGAAGGTCTTCAAGCTGGCTCCTCCCACCCACCTGGGTGGTAAAACTCTCAGCTCTGCCCCATGACGCCAGATCTAGCCCGCTGGAAGCCAGGTTGTGTGTTAAAGCTGGGGAGGTCGGGTGGGTCGGATGAACAACATATACCATTCCTAGAACTCCTGTTACAGGTGAGTAACCTGTATTTCTAGGGACATGGATATGTTGTTCATCCACACTGTCTGGCAGACTCCTATCAGTTCTTCAGGAGGAGGGAGGCAAGGCGCACACCCCCTACTTGGGATATAAAGACTGGAGAACCGAGGCATCCCGGCGTGACTCAAGGTCGATGTGGCAGTGGGTGACGAAGGTGTGTGCTGACTTCCAGGTAGCAGCCCTGCAAATTTCCTGGATAGGGACGTCCCCGGAAGCAGCCACCAATGCAGCGGTATGGCAGGTAGAATGAGCTCTTATCCCTCTGGGAGGCTCCATGCCCGCCAACTTATAGCAGAGATCTATGCAGGAGGTGACCCACCTGCCTATCGTCCGGTTGGCTGCAGGTCTGCCAGGTGCGGCTTCAGCGTAGGTGACAAACAGCTGGCGAACCTCTCCCCGAACTTCAGCCATCCGCTCCTTGTAATAAGCGAACTCTCTTCTAGGGTCCAAAGTATGGAGCCTATATTCGGCCTCCGAGGAGTGACTGGGGTAGAACACCGGCAGAGTCAACACCTGGTTAAGGTGAAACTCCGACACCACCTTCGGAAGGAACTTCAGGTGGGGGAGCAGGACAACCTTGACCCTGTGGAAGACCAGATAAGGAGACTCTATGGAAAGCACCTGGAGCTCTCTCATCCTTCTGGCTGACATGATAGCCACCAAGAAGGCAGTCTTCCATGACAGGCGAGACATGTTACATCTGTGCATCGGTTCGAAAGGCCTGCCTGTGAGCTTAGCCAATACCAGCAGTAGATACCACAGAGGTGGAGGTTCTCGCACCGGAGGGGATATGTTATCAAGGCCTTTGAAAAAGCGCCCGACCACCTTCTTCTGTGCCACCGACTGCTTCCTGGCCCGCGCCCGATAAGCAGAGATGGCCACAGAAGCACCTTAAGGGTCGCCTGATCAAGCCCTTGGAGAAAGGGACCACAGGTAGTCCAGAATGCTTGCCAAGGAACAGGAGGAAGGGTCCAGGCCCTTGCCCTGACACCAAATGGAGAATCTCTTCCATTTGAAGGTGTAGCATTTTCTGGTCGACTCCTTACGGGATGCCTCAACGACATTGAGGACCTCGTAAGAAAGACCCAAGATCTGGAATTCTAGCCGCTCAGGAACCAGGCCGTCAGGTGCAGGGATTGAAGGTCCAGATGGAAAACCTTCCCCTGATTTACTGAGATCAGGTTCAGGCGGGCTGGAAGCCGCCTCGGGAGCCTGGAGCTGAGACTGAGGAGATCTGGATACCAGAACTGGCGGGGCCAGTCTGGGGCTACCAGAAGAAAAAATTACTCACCTTAGTAATGTTGTTTCTTCTAATGGAGTCTTGCTATATTATGACTGTTGCAGTTTGTCCCACCATTAGAACTGCTCCGGAGGTGAAAGAGTTAACTTCCATGCCAGGCATGGAACTTAGAGCGCGAGCTCGGTTTGAGAAGCTCTGTCTGGAAGATTTCAAACTGAAACTGTCAGATCTTTACGAGCAAAACTCACTAAGGTTCTGTGTGGAAGCTGTAACCTACACTAGCCAACTGGCTACTTAAATATTAACACATTTTCCTAGTCCCAACACTAAGACTCAAGTCAGGGGACCAGAAAATTAAAATAAGATGAAATAAGATAATATAAAACACAACACCCAAACACCCCAAAAAGAAGGGGTGGAAACAAAAAATGGGCATCAAAAATGTGCCGACACTGGAATGCCCACCCCATACCCCAAGTAGAAGTTCTGAGAGGGGCAGGCTGGGGAGGTCATAATATAGCAAGACTCCATTAGAAGAAACAACATTACTAAGGTGAGTAATTTTTTCTTCAAACAACATGAAGTCTTGCTATATTATGACTATTGCAGAATACACAGCAGTACCTCCATGGAGGAGGACAGAACCTACTTAGAAATAGGCTCTGAAACACGGCTGTGCCAAACCGAGCATCCCTCCTGGTCTGGATATCCAGGGAGTAATGCTTGGTGAAAGTGTGTACCGTTTTCCAAGTAGCTGCTTGACATATCTCTAAGATAGGGATGTCTCTGGCAGCAGCTAGAGACGCAGCTGTACCTCTGGTAGAGTGAGCCCTCAGGCCTGAAGGGGGAACCTTACCCAGTTTTTAATAGCAAAATTGGATACAAGAGACAATCCACCTGGCAATGGATCTCTTAGTGGCAGGTTTCCTTTCCAACCTCACCATAAGTGAAAAATAGTTGGAGGATTCGAACCTGTGACCCTTGGTACGCTCTATGTAGTAACTTAGGGCCCTCTTAACATCTAAGCTGTGCAACCTCCTCTCACCAGAGGAGGAATGGTCAGTGAAGAACACTGGAAGTGAAATAGATTGATTAAGGTGGAAATCTGAAACCACCTTAGGCAAAAACTTCCTGTTAGTCCTGAGGACTACCTTATCCCTGTGAAAGGAAAAAAAGTCAGCCTCCACTGACAAAGCTTGTAACTCACTTATGCGCCTGGCAGAAGTGATGGCTACTAGGAAAACAGTTTTCCAAGTCAAGTACTTAAGCTCTGCCGAAGACAGAGGTTCAAAGGGGGGTTGCATCAGCTGAGCAATGCAAACATTAAGATCCCAGGCAGGAGCAGGGTCCCTGAAAGGTGGATTAGTATGAAGTAATCCTTTGAAAAACTTGGAAAATACAGGGTGAGTGGAAAGAGAAGAGGCCTTTCCTGTTGAAATAAAAGCAGAGACAGCTGCCAAATGCACCTTCAGGGTAGTTGGTCTCAGTCCTAAAGAATTAAGATGGACCATATAGTCCAAAACAATGGGCAAATCAGCAGATTCCGGGGAAATATGCTTCCCAGAACACCATATGGAAAACCTTTTCCATTTAGAGTTATAAGTAGCCTAGTGGAAGGCTTCCTAGAAGCTTTCAGGATTCTGAGAACACCTTGAGAAAGGTGTAGGTCAGCAATTCTAACTCCTCAAGAGCCAGGCCTTGAGGTTGAGAGATTGAGATTGGATACAAACTCTCCCCTGGGCACAAGTTAAGAAGTTGTGGTTCCTGGGGAGAAACAGGGGAAGATGGACTGCTAAGGACAGAAGGAGTGGGTACTAGGGCTGCCTGGCCCAATCTGGAGC
The DNA here is from genome assembly GCA_016271365.2 of Neoceratodus forsteri. Taxonomy (NCBI): domain Eukaryota; kingdom Metazoa; phylum Chordata; order Ceratodontiformes; family Ceratodontidae; genus Neoceratodus; species Neoceratodus forsteri. The sequence goes on from CM028134.1 coordinate 840,035,676, forward strand.
AATCAGGATCATCTTGCAGGGCTGGGATCTGATTTTGACTAGCACCTTGAACAGGAGAGGGAAGGGGGGAAAGGCATATAGAAACTTCCCTTCCCAATCGAGGAGAAAGGCATCCAGGGGGACTGAGCCCATCACTGGGGGCCTGCAACAAAACAGTGGAAGTTGGTGATTGTCTGGGGCTGCAAAAAGATCTATCTGAGGGGTGCCCCATCTGGCAAAAACTATCCCCAGTACTCGGGGATCCAGTGACCATTCGTGATGGCCCTGGGAAATCCTGCTGACAGCATCTGCCAGGACATTGTCCTTGCCTGGGAGGTGAACTGCTATGAGGGAAGTGTTCAGGGAATAAGCCAGAGACCACAACGTCATTGCCTCGGTGCACAAGGCCGAAGACCGAGTGCCCCCTTGTTTGTTGATGTACCACATTGTAGTGGTGTTGTCTGTTCTGACCTGTACCGCTTTGTTCTGAACAGATGCAGAAAAAACCTGAAGTGGTAGAAAAACAGCTCTGAGTTCCAGCAGATTGATGTGGAGCAGAGATTCCTGAGGGGACCACACTTCCTGGGTGGAGAGGTCGCCCATGTGAGCTCCCCATCCCAGAAGGGACGCATCTGTAGTAAGGGTCAAGGAGTGAGATAGAGGGATGAAGGGGACCCCTAGTCTCAGATTGCTCTGATCCTGCCACCACCGAAGGGCCTGGATCAGGGTTTGAGTCACTGGGATCAACTTGGATAGGGGATCTTTTCTTTGAGACCAAAAGGCTCTCAAGTGGAACTGAATGTCCCTCATCTGAAATCTTGCTCCTTGCACTACAGCTGTGGAAGCAGCCATGTGTCCTAGGAGCTGTAGGAAGTGCCTTGCTGGTTGAGAGACCTGCAAAGTGAAGGAAGAGGCCAGGGCCACTAGGTTCCTTACCCTTTCTAGGGGAAGGAAGGCTCTGGCCTGCTTTGTGTCCAATTCTGCACCTATAAAGGTGAGTACCTGGACAGGTTCCAGAACTGACTTTGGAAGATTGAGAAGAAAGCCCAGAGAGGTGAGCAGCTGCTGGGTAACTTGCAGGTGTGATTTGACCTGGTCTGGAGACTGACCTACAATGAGCCAGTCGTCTAGGTAGGGAAAGATGGCAATCTTTTGCCTTCTTAAATGAGCAACTGCTACTGCCAGGCATTTTGTGAATACCCTTGGGGCAGAGGTAAGGCCGAAGGGCATTGCTCTGAACTGGTAATGGCCTGAGGACAGTTCGAATCTGAGGTACTTTCGGTGGGAGCTTCTGATAAGAACACGGAAGTAGACATCCTTGAGGTCCAGGGAAGCTAGCCAGTCCCCTGGCCTTAGAGAAGGTAAAATCATTGCCAGAGTCACCATTTTGAATTTTGGTTTTAAAAGGTGCTTGTTCAGATATCTTAGGTCCAGAATGGGCCGCCATTCTCCTGTCTTTTTTGGGGTAAGGAAGTACCTGGAGTACAGACCCTTGCCCTGGTGTAGGGGAGAAACCCTTTCTACAGCTCTGAGAGCCAGGAGGGTTGAGACTTCTGCTTCCAAAGCAAAAGTCTCTAGAGGGTTTGCAGGTGGAAAAGATCTGATTCTCATCTTTGGAAATTTTTTGAAGCTGAGAACCAGACCCTGGCTTACTACTTCCAGGACCCACTTGACTGATGTTAAAGACTCCCAGTCCTGAACGAATAAGCCAGCCTGCCCCCTACAGGTAATAGAGAACCGGCCCTGGGTACCCCATCAGGGTGCCTGTTTGGCAGGAGCTTTAGGCTGAGGGGAGCAGACCTGCTTGCACCCCGTCTGCCTCTCCCTCTGAAGAACCCCCTCTGAGCATAAGCCGAAGAGGAGGCCTGGGTTTGGTAAAAAGGCCTGTGAAAAGGCCTGCCTCTACCCCTGGGGGGCTGCCTCTGAGGAGTGGCTTGCCGCTCCTTGGCTTGTGCACTCCTATAAGTGGTTCTATATTCATCCATTTTCTTCATATAATTCTCTGTCTGCTCCCCAAACAGAGAATTTCCTACCACAGGAAAATCCATAGCCTTAGTCTGGGTATCCTGTGACAAACTAGTACACCTGAGCCAAGCCAATCTACGAAAGGCTACAGATGTAGCCATGACTCTAGAGGATATATCATTAGAATCCACAGCAGCATGGAATTGCACCTTGGATGCCTCAATACCATCAGCAGCCACCTGCTCCAGCTCCTTGGCAAGCTGGCCAGGGGCCTGTTTGGCCAAAGCCATGACAGTGTCCCATCTAGATTTTTGGTATCTTGCCACATAAGCCATGTAATTTGCTTGTCTGAGTCCCAAGGACGCTGCCATGTATTGTTTTTTAGCCATGGCATCAATCTTCCTGGAGTCCTTGTCAGGAGGATGTGAAGCCAGGGGAATATTAGCCTTATCACAGGCTGCAGCCTGAACTACCCCAACATGACTGCATTGCTGTGAAAGAAATTCTGTATCAGGACCTGACAAAGTGTACCTCCTGTCCATCTTTTTGTCCACAGGAGGCACAGAATTAGGAGATTTTAAAATTGTTATTGTTATTGTTTGTTTCCTAAATGATTTATGTAAAGGAATAGACAATCTCCTGGACTCTGGGATATCCATCATTTCCACAAAGTCAGGTTCCTCTTGCTCATCCACAGCTTCCTCCAATGGGAGCTGGAGGCTTTCAGCAACCTTTTTATACAACAGAAAATGAGAAGGGGACTCAGAAAGCGTAGGGGGAGATTCTAAAGGTCAGTCTGGAGAGATGTCCGATTCAATGGGCACATCCAGACTCTCAAAGTCACATTCACACTGTTCATAATCATCCTCCCCCTCCTCTGGTTCATAAAACTCTTCTATATCATATTCTTGAACCGGTGGAACCGGCCGAACTGACCTTTTGCCAGACAGTGGCGGTTCGGACGGAACCGGAGAAAGTGACTGGATAATTTGTATTGCTTTAGCTATCTCTGCAGCAGTTGGAGAAGGAATTTTTGACTCCACACCTGCTGATTTTCTAGTTTTCTTTGCTGGAACTGGCTCCTCAGAGCCAGCTTTACATTTGCCCGAGGAAGTCTCGCCCTGGTCAGAGGGCACTCCCTCTGGTTCGGTTGGCACTGAACCGGGCTGGCCATCCGGGTCAGCGGACATTTTGTCCTCTCGTTCCCTGAGCCTACCAACTCTCTTATCCAGGGTAGCTGCAGGGAAGTTCTTACAAGTCTGGCAGTCTGAATTGAGGTGGTCAAACCCCAGACAATATACACATGTGGTGTGTGGGTCAGCCTTGGCAAAGGCTTCCCCACAGACACTACAGTGCTGAAACAGTGGGCCGGTTTTCTTTTGGGTTTTCAGACATAATGCCAGCCTAACCAAAAACTTGCCCTTTAACGGCAGTGCCAGGCAAGACACCCTTATCGGTTCCCAACCGTGTCACGGGTCGTGAAAAACGTAATGAAATCGGTTTTTTTTAGAACCGATAAGAACCGGGAACCGCACTCTAAAAGCTTTCAAATGCTTGAGAACAAAGTTTTAAAACAACCTGATCGGTTCGAACCGAACCAATAAACATTTACAAGTTCCACACAGAAATAAACCTGTCTATTACTTACAATACCACAGACAGAGCTTGAACCGATCGGTTTGCGGTTAAAATAATAATAATCGCGGTTGAATTTAACCGAGAAAATACTGTTTAAACTGAGAAATGAACCGAGCAGTAGGAGGAATCTCCGGAGCGACTGTTCAGTGAGGCGGAGTAAAGAATCTGACAGTTTCAGTTTGAAATCTTCCAGACAGAGCTTCTCAAACCGAGCTCGCGCTCCAAGTTCCATGCCTGGCATGGAAGTTAACTCTCTCACCTCCGGAGCAGTTCTAATGGTGGGACAAAATGCAATAGTCATAATATAGCAAGACTTCATGTTGTTTGAATCACCTGCGCCTTGTCCCCCCTCACCTTGAGAAGCACCTTGTGGATCAAGGGAAATGGGGGAAAGGTGTAGAAGAGACCTGGGGTCCACGGCCTTGAGAAGGCATCCCCCTGCAGCGAACCCTGCTCAGGGGGGCGGGCATGAAACAGTCTCCACTTCGCATTCTCCCTGGAGGCAAACAGGTCCACCTGAGGCATGCCCCAGTGGGAGAACAAATCTTGTACTACCTCTGGCAGGACAGACCACTTGTGGGACGCAGCCCCTATCTAGCTTAGGCCATCGGCCAGGGTGTTGGAGGCTCCTGCCACATGAATGGCGAAGAGATCCACCTCTAGGCTGTGCACGAGTGACCAGATGCGGAGAGCTTCCCTGCACAGAGGCATGGAGCGCGTCCTGCCCTGGCATTTTAGGTAGTACATGGTCGTGGTATTGTCCGTCTGGAACTGAACCACTTGACCCTGTAGAAACAGAGCGAAGGCGGTGAGGGCTAGATGAACCACTCGGAGCTCCAGCAGATTGATGTGGCATCGGGACTCCCGAGGGGACCAGAGGCCATGTGCTCTGTGCTCCCCCAGATGGGCACCCCAACCCATCAGAGAGGCATCGGTTGATAGAGAGACTGTCGGTTCGGGGGCGGACAAACGGGATGCCCTCCTGCAGATGTGCTGGAATGGTCCACCACTGGAGAGCGTTCCACATCCCCTGGGTCACTGTCACTAGCTGATCCAGAGGATCGAAGTGCTGTGACCATTGGCTGGCCAGCCCCCACTGCAGGGGACGCATATGCTAGCAGGCCCAATGGACCATGCTGGTGCAGGCTGCCATAAGGCCCAGAAGGTGCAGTAAGTCCTAGGCAGGGCTCAATTGCCCAACCAGAAATGATTGGGCAAAGGAGGAAAGGACCTCGGCCCTGTCTGCCGGGAGCTGTGCTCTGGCTTGAAGAGAGTCGAGCTCTGCCCCGATGAACTGAATCACCTGCAATGGCATGAGTTCCGATTTGGCCTCGTTGATGAGGAGGCCAATCTGAGAGCAGACCTGGAGGGCCAGATCCCTGGACTGCTCCACTTCCAACCTGGAGGGGGCTGCAATCAGCCAGTCGTCCAGGTAAGGGTACACCCGGACCCTTCAGCTCCGTAGACATGCTGTCACCACTGCCATGCATTTGGTGAAGACCCTGGGAGCTGGAGAGAGGCTGAAGGGCATGGCCCGGAACTCGTAAAGGGATCCCTCTGCCCTGAAATGGAGGAATCGCTGGTGAAACGGATGGATTGGGACATGAAAGAACGCGTCCTGAAGGTCCAGAGAACAGAACCACATGCCTCATTCCTAGGATGGAATGATCTGAGCCAGAGTGACCATCCTGAAGGTGCAAGACCTTAGGAACTTGTTCAGGTTGTATAGGTCAAGAATGGGGCACCAGCCCTCTGTCTGTTTTGGGACCAGGAAGTACCTGGACACAAACCCTGGGTCTGGATGAGGGTCCGCCACCTCCCTGATCATTTCCTTCTGGAGGAGCACAGCAATGTCAGCTCGACGAGCTGACAGAGAAGCTATGGACCGTAGCCCCCCATGGGGAGACAGCTTGATAGGGTGGAGACTGCTTGAATTCCAGAGGCAGAACCCTGCCTACCACTTCCAATACCTAGCGGTCCGTGGTGATAACAGACCAGGCGGAAAGGAAGTGGCAACACCGTCCCCCTACGGGGGAACCCGGGGAGAAGTGTCGAGGTTGGGGGCGACACCACTCAAATTGTCACTGGGCAGGCTTGGAGAAAGGGCTGGCGAAGGAGCCGCCTGGACCTTTTCCTCTCAGCTTTCTGCTGGAGAAAGCAGCAGGCTTGGCTTTGGGGTGCCAAGTGCGAGCCTGCTGGCCCTGATGCTGGTGTTGCTGGACCGGAAGTGCTGCAGGGGCTGAAGGATGAAAGGGCTTACGCTGCTGCTGGCAGCCTTTGTTCTTCTGGGCAGACGTGACAAGAGTCCAAGGTGGCATTGGACTTCTCGATCCATTGGAGATGACCCTCCACCCCGGGACCGAACAAGCCGATATCCAGGAAGGGAACATCTGCCAGCTTGTGCTGGGTATCCGCCATAAAGGTGGAGATCCGCAGCCAAGCTCTGCGGCGCATGGCCACTGCGGCCACTACTGACCGGGCACACAAGTCAGCGATGTCCAAAGAAGTTTGGAGCTGTTTGGCCACCGCCCTTCCCTGGTCCCGCACCTGCTTGGCCGTCATGATCACCTCATCCAGGAAGCCCAAAAGGACATGTGAAAAGTGTGCCATCAGGATGGCTGAGCTAGCCTAATGAAGGCCTAGGGAGGAAGCAGCACAGACTTTCCACCCAGAGTAGTCCAATTTCTTGGACTCCTTATCGGGTGGATTGTCCACATCCTGAGCATTCCCAGAATGCCGGAAAACGCTGTTGGTCACTAACCCCTCCACAGAGGGGCGCTCCGAGAAATCGGAGCATGAACCGGTATGGACAGCATACTTTGGAGCCATCCTGGCCAAAGGTGCTGGACAAGAAGCTGGCCACTGCCACAGCTCCAGGGCTGGGCCAACAATGGCTTTGGCCACCGGGAAGGCCTCCGAATCCCCCTCGGTCCAGTATCTCCGTGAGGGGATACCTGGCCCATTTTGAAACGGGTTCGAGCTTCATCCCAGTGGACTCCAGGTCAAGCGGCCTGAAGAACAAGGAGTCGTCATCGTCAGACTCCAAGGAGTCTGCAAACAGCTGCCGAGCGTCTGCACCACCCTCCACATGCCGAGGTTGATCGGGAGTGAGGGTGACCGACAACCTATGGGGCAAACCCTGACCTGACCAAGAATCCTTGGTCGGGGCCCCAATCTTCGGTTGTGGAGGCGGAGGTTCCACCACAATGGGTGGTGCAGCCAGTTTCGGCTGAACAACAGGTGCCGGCTTCAGCTCCTCGACCACTACGAGGGGTTGTTTCAGCCGCTCCGGTGACAGCCACTTAATGGCCGGAGAAGGTGACGGAGTCAGCTTATTCCTGGACAATAACAGCTGCTGCCACATTAATTCCTTGTAGCGTCGACGTAACTTGCGCCGGAGACTATCCTCCGAAGAGGATGACGAGGATGAGCAGCGCCGCCGCTTTCCATGGTGCCGAGACTGAGACCGCCGGCGAGGACCGCTGAACCTGGAAGAGGTCAGAGACCGAGACCTTGGGGGATTCCAGGGTGGAACAGAGGGGCAGGGGAAACCTGCCTCCCAGGTTCAGGGACTTTAACCGGGGACTCCACAGGAGGCACAGGCAAGTCCTGTTTCACCGGGGCGGTGAAGAAAGGTTGTCGGCTTCTCCAGTGGACAAACCGTAGACAGGTCAAAAATCTCGACTGCATCGACGGTTGTCTCAGCCGGCTGACCTGACGGGGACATCGTGAAGCCAGTGGCCTTAGCCGCAACCTCGACCGAAGTTGACTGTCGACTATCCGAGGAAGGGGACCTCTTCCGCTCCCACGAACGTCGACAGTGGGACTTACCTTTGGAGTCCTTCTTTTTGGGCCAAGAGGAATGTCCCGATGGCTCTTCTCCCTTGGTGGAGAGGGACTGGCAAAGCTCCTTAAAAGAAGCTGTATAGGAAGAGCCCAAGGCGAGTGGGATAAATGCTGTGACCGAGGAAGATGATGATGATATGACCTGGGCCACCTCCTCTTCGAGGGCGATCATCTGCTCCAGCTGTTCTACCGAGCCCACCACCACTAACACCACCCAATGGGCCTCCTTTGACTTGACTGGAGGATAACATTTTTCAGATCGCCCTAAGAGCAATTGGGCAGCGCAGTCCTCCAAGACCGAAGCCAAAAAGGATTTACATAACTCACAAGCCTGTGAGTCATGGCCGAATCCTAGGCAGTAAACGCATGTGGAGTGCAGATCGGTCCGGGACATCTTCTGCCCACAGGGGTACCGATGAAATCTGGGAGTCAATTTGTCCATTGCAACCACGAGGGAAAAAGAAGACCGAAGCCTTTTAAACTTTAGAATGAGTTTCGGTTTAACTGAAGAGTGTGGATCCAAGCCTAAAACGTAGAGCGCTAAGGAGGGAACCTGAGCTTCCAAGCGTAAGAAAGATCTGGTGTCATGGGGCAGAGATGAGAGTTTTGTCACCCATGTGGGTGGTAGGAGCCAGCTTGAAGACCTTCCGGCAAGATTTAAAGTGGCAAGGAACCTGCCAGTAAGTGTGGAATGAACAACATATCCATGTCCCTAGAAATATAAATTATGTATATATAGTAACATTTATAAAAAAAACATTAACAGAGTACACTATACTGTGAGACCCAGATAACCCAATAACATAGAAATATAGAATCTGATGGCAGATAAGGACCGCTTGGCCCACCTAGTCTGCCTATTTCCCTACCTAACGGATAAGCTGCAGATCCTAGTTAACTAACAGCCTACTTCCTTCTACCCTCCCCCACTAGAACTGCCTTATGTTTGTCCCATGCATTCTTGAATCCCCCCACTGTTTTTGACTATGACCTCCTCAGGAAGGCTGTTCCATGCATCTACAACCCTCTCTGTGAAGAAATACTTCCTCACATTACCTCTGAGCCCCCTCTATCTTCAAATTGTGCCCCCTTGTTCTTGCACATCTCTTTTTCTGAAAGATGTTACCCTCTTGGACTTTGTTGATTCCCTTAAGGTATTTGAAAGTTTCTATCATGTTCCCCCTCTCCCTCCTTTCCTCGAGGCTATACATCTTAAGCTCCTTTAGGCTTTCTTCATATGTCTTCTGGTGCAGACCCTGCACCATTTTGGTTGCCCTCCTCTGGACAGCCTCCACCCTGTCTATGTCTTTGCGGAAATGGGGTCTCCAGAACTGTACACAGTATTCCAGATGTGGTCTCACCAACTGTCTGTACAGAGAGCCAACAACTTCCTGTGTTCTATTGGTGATGCCTCTCCCTATGCATCCCAGTATCCCCCCAGCCCTCCTTACTGCCTTCTCACATTGCTTGCCCACCTTTAGGTCATCTGATATGACTACCCCCAGGTCCCTTTCTATTTTTGTTTGTCGTCAATATCTCTCCCCCCACTGAGTGCTCTTCACCTGGGTTTTTTGTTTCCCAGGTGCATTACTCTGCACTCCTTTGCATTGAATCTAAGCTGCCATATATTTGACCATTCCTCCAACCTTGCCAAGTCCCTTTTCATCCTTTCCACCCCATCTTGCGTATCAACCCTATTGCAGATCTTTGTGTCATCTGCAAAGAGACATACTTTTCCTTCCAGTCCCTCTGCAATGTCACTTAAAAGACATTAAAAAGGACCAACCCCAGTACTGAACCCTTCAGTACCCCACTAGCAACCCCCCCTTTCTTCACTGTGGACTCCATTTACTATTACCCTCTGTGTCCTGTTGTCCAGCCAGTGTTTTAACCAGTCAACCACCCTGGGACCCCCTTCCAGGCTGGCTAATTTGTTTATTAATCTTTTGTGTGGGACTGTGTCAAATGCCTTGCTAAAGTCTAGGTAGGCCACGTCCACAGCCCCTCCCTGGTCTACTACTTTGGTCACCCAGTGAAAGAAATCAATTAGATCTGTCTGACATGACCTTCCTGCTGTGAATCCATACTGCCTTGGGTGCTGCCTTGGGTCCTGTGCCCCACTGGCCTCTAGGTACTCAACAATTCTTTCCTTCAGAAGTGATTCCATCATTTTCCCTACCACTGAGGTCAAACATGTAAGCATTAATCACCGCCAGAGGAAGGCTCTGCTGGTGGATTAATGCCCGCTTGGGGGGGGGGGTTGGTGCTGAGGCGTGGCCAGGGTCAACCGCCCAGCGGGCATTAATCCGCAGCAGAGCCCGGCGCTGAAAGGTGATTAATCTTGCAGCTGCTAGCTGCTCAGGCTCGCGGTAGCGTAGCGACCCTATGTTTGGCGCCACCTCCGACGAGCTGCATAGTGCGGGCGGCACCCCTCAGGAGAAGACATGGGAGACAGATCGTGCAGTTAACTTTTTTTATTACACTGACAGGCACAGCAGACAGGTGAGGAAGCTACATTGCTCGGTGGAGCACTGGTCAATGATTGCGGTGCTCCGCTGGCGCTGATTCATGTCGGTCAGGTGGCCTCTGTGCTGGCAGTCCGGACAGTGGAGGGATCAATGATTGCGGCCCTCTGCGGGTCCGGAGATAGCAATTGTGACTGTGTGCCAGTGGAGAGGGCCTTTGGAGGGCGGTGTCCGAGGGATGACGCCGCACTTCCTGGTATCCTACTCAGCTGGCTTCCCTGCGGGCACAGGAAAAGGTCACCGGGCCATGGAGCACCATGTTGTGTATCTGGAAGGTCTGGCAGGCGGGCCCCTGCCTCGATGCCCATGCTCGGTGCGTGGCCTGGCTGTGAGGCTCCTGCGGCTGTTGGACAGGAGGTGCGCTGCTTAGCTCGGGGGGTTGGGCTTGGAGGCCTGCCGTGGAGAGGAGCTCTGTCTGGCATTGGGCTGTGCTGCAGGTGTCTCATCGGGCTCGGTGGGGCGATCACTGCTTGGCGGCTGCGCTGCGGTGTTCTGGGCTGCACCATGCCAGTGGGGGGGGGGTACAGCTGCAGTGCTCAGTCCTGTGGGGGTAGTCTCTGCACCACCTGTGGCTCTGTCGGTGGGTGTCTGTCTGCACCCCCAACATCACACCGCTGGCTATGCTGGCCCGCTTGGCTGCTGCCTGCCTTGGGGTTCTTCCTGGCAGTGTGGGGGCGGGGCCGAGAGCCTCCTGTCTGTTGGCTGCTGACTTCCGGTCTGGCGCTGCAGGACTGGCGTGCCAGGTGGCAGGAGCTGGTGGTGGCTCGGGCTGGGGCGGAGGGTGCGCTCCGCGCATGTGTGCCACTGGAGAGGACGGTGGACCACCTCTTGCGGTCTGCAGTGGAGGGAGACCAGTAGCTGCGGAGGCTTGTCTCGCAGCGATGTCTTGTCACTGACATGATCTCCCTGCTCTCAAGCCCAGCCTCAGTCAGCATGGTGACAGCTGTGCTCCTGACACCGTGGTTGGTGTAGCGCATTGACAGCTGGGCATCGTCGGAGATTTGGGGCATGAGTGCCCCAAGATAGTTCTTCCCCATTGGCTGACACGTGTACCAGTACTCACACTCTGCGGGGGCAAGGTGGTCTACTCTCCGTGGGTGCAGGTAGAGGGCAGGAGCGTTTGGTGGACACCGCTGGATGTACTCCCAGAACAGTCCGACAATGCAGTCCCTGCTGCCAGGACTGCCATACAGCACCCCCCTCACACTCTGCTGTGTTGGGTCGCCCAGCTGTCCGTGGTTCTTCGTCTGCTCGTTGAAGGACAGCGCCAGTAACTCGTTGCCCTCCTCATCTGTCTGGACGGTTAGGGAGTCCTGGCGCAGCTCTCTCTGTTCCTCTCTGCCCCTCCGAGCCAGACCTAGCTGCACCTCAAACCACACCCTGTGCACCAGCCCATAGGGGGTCTCAGGGCTCAGCTTCTCACAGCTCCGAATTTTTGCAAGGTCACTAGGTGAGATGCTGGGGTGGTGGGCGGCTCTGTCCTGCCCTGCTCGCCGGTAGTCCTTGAGCACAGCCACAAAGACATTGTTTGCTGTGACGAACTTAGTGTCCGTGATGATATTCAGGACTCTGTGGTTTGGCGCACCAATCAGGTACCGTTGCAGGCCTGCACGGAGCCCCACGAACAAGCTCAGGCTGTACTGGGTTCTCTGCTCTGTGCGCACTGATGCATAGAACTGGCGTAGGAGTCCTGCCAACTCAGATGAGAGCACAGTCTTGAAGTCCACCTGGCGGCCTGCTCCTCTCAGCCAGTCTAGGAGCACGTTGGAAGCCCATGCCGTATTCTTGTGGGTGTTGGCCTCGCATCGGCTCTCCAGCCCATCCAGCTCCTCGTCGGTGAGAGTGGCGTGGCGTGTCTGCGCATTGCTGCTAGCGCTCCACATGACTGTGCCTCTCACACTCCAGCCGCTGCAGGTGGTGCTCAGTGTGAGGGGGGGGTCGCCTGCTGTGCTCTGAGGGTGCCAGCCTGCACCTCTGTCTCCTCCTCACCACGGTGCCCGTCAGTGAGGATGGTGACCTCCTCCTCTGCACAGCCTGCTACCCTCCTACTGCCACTGGCAGTCTCCTGGGTCCCTGGTGCTGTTGCTGGAGTGAGTGGGCAGCACTGTCCACGGGTCTCCTCCACAGCCCGACCTTCTGTGGCCACCCTCTCTGGTCTGCCACCATCTGCTGCTGAGAAGAGGAGTACTGTGTGGTGGGGTACCATGCGACTCGGTTTGGACAGCACCTCTCCAGCCACGCGCTGGGTTCCACTGCTCTGTTGCTCATAGCTCTCGGGACTACTGCGACAGGTGCAGCAGCTGGCGTGCTCCTGCACGCAGGTGCCTCCTCGCTGAACTCATCGCCCACCCATCGAAAGATGCCCCGCACTCCACAGAGTGCAAAGGTTGCAGTGCACCGGTCCATACCTCGGTTACAGCACTCCCCTTGTCATCTCGGCTGACACTACTTCTCTACTTAGTCGGTTGCTCTGCTTATACTCGATCTACACAAGACCTCGCGGTTGAATTCGAGTTAGCAACGAGTGGTGGCGGGGGCGGCAGGGCTTGGCGGCTCTGTAGCGCCGCTGCTGGTGCCCCGCGGTGGTGATGGGCGGGCGGGTGCCCTCTGGTGTCTCCATGGCCACAGCTGGTACTGACCGAGCAGGCGTTACCTGTGGCTTAATACCCGCTCGGTATCAGTCAGCTGTGGCCATTCGGTGAATCCTGGTGCTGCATTACAGCGGGCGAGACTGAGCCGTGTTACAAACATAACTAGTACGTGGATGAATGACACACAGTACAACATATAACATATATAATATTAAGTAACACTGCGAGAGTTAGAAAATGCTCAAGAGAGATAGAAGGGAAGATAGGGCAGTGGAAAGATAGATCAGAAATAGCAAAGTAAAGAAAAGCTAGAGAAAAAGAGGGAAAGGAAGAACCAAAGACTAGTGAAGAGATTTTTTTTTTTTAAGTTGATAAACATAAAAATGATTCAACTAAATAAAACAAAAAACTTAGTCTCCTTTACAGAGTTAACAATGCCTTACTGACAAAGCCCATTTGGCCAGAGCAAACTTTGTCACACTATATGAATATTTATTATTTTAATGAATTATGGAGATAGTATCTGTTTTTATTGATATTAAGGTGCCCTGAGCTCTGGAAGGGCACCTAATACAAATAAAGTTTTACTTACTTACTTCTCACCCTCCGGGATTATGGTGCCATTCTTTTTACCTCCTTGTTTGTCAAGGAAATGTCTGTGCACAATTCTCTTTACAACTGTACAGGGTATTTTGCCCTTGATGCACAGGGATCTCGGATAGATAGCCTACGAAGCAAAGCTCAGCTACTTGCTGGGCTGTTCCACTTACAAAAAAATCCTTGCTCCTAACGTCTCCTTATTCATCTAAACTACTCGGTTTCCCCGAAAGGCCTCGGGCACTCATCAGCATTGGAAAATTTATGGTTAGTTCCCCAGTTCAGAACTGCGAATGTTTAGTGTTCCTCTGAATGTGTCACTCCCAAACTCTGTAACAACTTTGTGGTCTACCCGAGGGAGGCAAAATCTTTTTAGTCCTTTAAACATTTGTATGAACTGTACCTTTTTAACCTTTGTATACATAACTGTGTTATCCGATCTGAAATGCAGTTGTTCACTCACTTATCACTATCTATACCTTTGTATAGTTTGTGTATTGTCCGAGTCACCCCTGCTTTGTCACTGTGGGTGCCACACAGTTACCAAATTCTAAATAAATAAACCCAAAAGCATTACAAACTGCTTCATTTCTGGCTGGCCCCACAGGCGATAGGGCCTAGTATGATAGGAGCAGTGGCCGGCAGGGAGGCCTCAAGAATGTCTCATGGACACTCTCCTCGGGGGGGGGTGCAAAAGCGCATCATCCTTTGGCAGTTCCTGGTGGCCTGTTCCAGCACAATGCACTGTGGCATGGATGATCGCATGTCATATGTGTGAACACCAGGATGCCACGGCATACACTGCTGTGGGACAGGGACAACCAAGAACAAGGAAAATGGCCACCCAAGTCACCAGATGTTGACAGCCGCCCTCCATCGCCAGAAAGCTAGGAGCCTGAGCCGCACCCTCACTTCCATCGGTGTGGATTGAAGCTGTGCCTATGGGCACATGACAGTCTCCCTTCCTGGTCCCCTCCACGAGTAGGGGGCCGACGAAGGGATATGTCAGGTCGGTCGATGGGTGGCACCTGAGGAAGCAGCAGACGGCGATCGGAGAAGCTGTGTGGTGAGACTTGGCAGCCCGAAAGAGCAGGCGGCTGGGCTGGTAAGGGGGCATACAGTATAAACAGATAAAGCAAAAAAAAACAAAACAAAAAACAACTGCTTAATTTCAATTGGGAACTGTACTGAAAGGGTGGCTGTAGTACCTACTGATATCGATACCCAATTACGCAGCAGAAGAAAAACTATTAAGCCCAAAACAAAAATTCTGTTTTTAAAAATAAAAAATACATTCTACGATATGAATTTAAGTGTTTCAGTGGTGATTGTAAAAGTATTGTTTCTCTTCTGAATAGCTGAAAAAAGTAAGCATTTGCAACTGATGGTTCAAGAACAGATTATTTTATGACAGTCATGCTAAGGAAAAATGTCTTCACTGAAATATGTATTACTACGATTATGATTAGTGCTACTGTACATATGATGGTGTCATTACAGAGGACTACCAAGTACAGCATACTTTGGTAAAATACATCTGCAACATTATTTCAGCCCCAGTACTAACCAAAACAATCCACTACCCTTGACAGTGCCATCCCCCATCTTGCTTTCCCTCCATCCGCTTTCTTCCACTTTCTCTGGCAGGTCATCCATCTATCCCTTTTTCCCCAGGTTCTCCCAAACTCCCAAGTGATACCGATCTGTCTCCCAACAGGCTTTGCATGCACAGCAACCTCCCTGGATCTTTGCAAATGGTTTCTGTGGAAACTCAGCGCCTAACCAACATGCAGGAAGGGTTGCCATGCCACCCCTACCCTTCCCTGCATGCCTAGCCAGCTTCAAGAGTTCACTCCTGAACCCAAGTTGCCAGCAGGACAGCGTGTGTGGCATCCCCCTTAGTAAAGTTTTTTGTATTTTGTTTTCTGTTGATGCTTCTCCCTGGAGTGGGCAGGCCCTTCTTTTAAAGGACTTACAGTTTGCTTCTAGTGCCCCCCCCCCCCAAGCCACTTCTAATCCCCTCCTCCCCTCATGGGCACATACACTTCCCCAACAGGGTAGATGGCCCACCTCAATACAAGCAGCATCTGATAAGGAAAGAAGTCAGGTCCCAGAGGTCAGAGCATACCAATGCTATGGGACTGGCATGCTGAGGCCAGAAGATTGGATGGTTGTGGGCTCTAGCCCCACACCTGGTACGTGGGGTAATACCATAATCAACAGAGTAATACAGTATGATGGGGTGCATACTCTGGTAAAGTACCATCCTTCAGATAAGACATTAAACCGTCAACTCTTCTGCTCATCTCTGGTCACTGTCCAAGTGGAAGTAAAAGATCCCATGGCACTCACTGATGAAAAGCAGGGGAACTTCCCCAGTATGTTGGCCAACATTCCCTGTCAATAAAAACAGTTCCATGGCCCCCCCCGCCACCGCAGGTACACCAAAAAACAAGCTATAATAGCTTAGTGCACCTTTCCTGGTTAAACTTACAAATAAATAGATAAAAACACACTCTTATTTTCACTTCTTGATGTTCACTTCCAGTCACCACCTGGGCTGAGTCACAACCTCCTGTTACCCCCTGTTCTTCCAGGCTCCCTTCAGACTCACTATCACCATGCACACTGTAAAGGCAGGGGTTAATGCTGTGGGGGAGGACTGTGCCAACCACACCCCAGAAGAAAGCTCAATCTTTTTCCTGCCATCGCGCAACAGTATTCCAGGCTCAGGGCATGAACCAGAACCACTGGTACATATAACAGTTTCTCAGCTAATACATCATCAGTCTGGCTTCATTGCTTTTTGAAGCTTAATTAATATTTCAATTCTAAGATTGGTGCATAAGAATAACAATACTTACAAGACGGACTCTTATGCCATAGTTCAATTAGGCATAATCTGAATGTACAGATGAGATTATCTATATCACAAACAATATACACAATTGTAGCTAATAGTTCTCTTTTGTAACAAAAAAGAACACAACTTCCTTAACTTACAAATGTGTACCAATTCAAAATGCCTTAGCATGGTACAGGCAGAAATTAGTATTTTTTTTTTAGCTTAAAACAGGATGTTGGTTTGCTGCACTAACACAAATGTCATGACTGAAAGATATGGCAATCTTTGAAAAGATAATTATACTCACTAATAAATTGCTCAGGGGTAACCTCTCCAACTTTTGTCAACTGAGACAGTACCTTGAAGAATCCTGTAGTAAAACAAAGTAATAGAGAATGAGAAAATGGCTACAAAGAAGTAAAACCAATAACAAAAAGAAAAGTGTGGTCTGTTTAAGCAGCATTGCAAGGCAGGGGTTCCGTATTTTGCACTTGTGCTATTCAGGATCTGCCCATTAACCTGACTCAGTGTCCTCCAACTATTCTCCTACCATTTCCTCAGACATTTCATCACCTTCACCCTGCAGGGCACTTGGAGCTGCTGGGGTTTTATTACTAAGCTACTCATCCCTGTTTTCTGGCTGTGGGACTGAATCAAGCCCTGAAAAATCTCGAGTGGTTTGTAAATCTGGAAGAGCATTATTGTTATGCTTTGCCAGATCGGCATGGGCCTGCTACGAACCTCTCGTGGCTAAAGGGTCTCGCCTATGCATTCACTGGCGGTATAAAATATCTCATTCAGGAGATTTAGGGCCCGATCCACACAGCTGACGGAGACGTGCTCGATTTGAGCATATCCAGGCAGCAGCACTCTGCACACTGATCCCTGTCTGTACCGGACAGTAACCACAGTCTACTGTATTCCACTAGTGCAGAGCAGCATGGGGGGGCAGGGGGTGGTGGAGCTGTGCCAGACTACAGGCATTTAATCAGATGTCCATGCCAGCCTGATGGTGGATCTCTGACTCCACATGGAGCAGGGGATGGCAGGATATGACAGTATTACAAGGACTGTAGCATCCCTGCTGGAAAAATAAAAATTTTGGAAATAGTGCCAGCTGGTGATGATACACTCCTCAGCCCACCATGGAGGCTCTGAGGGCTAGGATCTGGCTGAAGTGGGCCAGTCGGGTCCTAAGAACTCTACAGTGGCTTGGCAGAGGTGGGCATATAGCCACTAATGCTGCCCATATGTAACGTAACCTCCACCCCTTCAAACAGCCATCTACACCCCTCATCTCTGTATGGAAATGAGGTGTATGCAACCCTCTGCCATGATCAGGACCTGATGTGGCAGGGACCAGTAACCAGAGTTGTGGATAAGTGGAGGAACGGGACCTTTGCACACCACATGCCCATGTATTTGCCTCTCTGTGGGTGCACAAGTGGTACAGGGCTTCTGGGGATCAGTCCCAAAGTAGAGATCTGTGTAACTAAAGTCTGCCACTGCCACATGATAAGCCAGCTATCTCTTCCCCTGCAACACCCGCAAACTGGATGTTAGGGGCTGAAAACTCAGTATTAGCGTTACCAAAGCAAAATTAGCAAAATATACTGTAAAGAACGATCTCATACTTGTTAGACATACTTTGCAATATATATATATATAAAAAAAAACCCCATGGTGCCCAAACAAATACAGCACACTTTTTTTTGTCAGTAAAGGTTCCCCAGTTGAAAGAGCTTATTAGTTTAACTGTATGAGGCACTCCGGAAAAACTGTTCAACAAGCTGCCACAACAGCGGTTCAAGACCCTTAACTTGCTTAGGAAAACCCAAGCACAAGCATATCCTGCAGAGAAAAATGACACAAAACAGCAACATAAAGACTAATACTGCATAGTCATCTCACCGGTGCAGCGACAATGCGACCGTTTGCAGCACTGATGACCTGTGTTCGCCAGAGAGTGTGTGATGTCAGAAGGTCGGCTGGGGGGAGGCAGGATGAGCATCCGATGGACAGCTCTCCTCCTCTGGAAGGGGTGAGCTGTGCTTTATCAGGGAGTGCAACAGCTGGGGCCACTCAGAATGGGGAGGTGGCGATAGTGGATGCCTGCGTGTCGAGTGCGTGAGCACACCCATCCCCGCACTGATGTCACTGCATGTCTGCACCTCCAAGGGGACAACATAAGGAAATGGCAAAACCCCCTTGGCTGGAAGGAAGACGTCGCTCCTCAGCCACCCTACCCGCCTCTGAATCCTGCCCTCCTAGGTTCCAACACCCTCCATCTTCTACTTCCCGTTAATTATATAAATTGTACAGGAGAGCTGTGGAGCAGAAGGCAGCTGACCAGGGGTTACCTGCAGATGAGTCGCAGATGGGACGGAGAACCACGATCACAGGTTGGGAGGGTTTCAAGCAGGGCAGGAACAGGCTAGGGGTCGGCCGATGGGGTTCCGGCCAATGGCATCTAGAGGGAAAGAAAGTTAAAAAAGCCTAAGACTGTATCAGTCCAAAAATGCCACAACAGCTGGCCAGTGGTATGAGGTGCTGCTGAGCACTTATCGTGCACCGTGCCAGTGGCGGTTGGGAATGAGCTACAAGGTGGACTGAGTGGGAAAGCAGCTGCCAGGCAGCTCTCTCTCCCAGACTGAGAAGACTTGCTGACTCGGCTCTTACAGGGCTGGTGGCAGCACTGAACGCATAAGCGGCAGACATATCTGCATCACTGGGGTGGGGGGGGAGCCACAGGTTCTGGGTTGCATGTGTGCCTCCACACTCATGGGCCATCTGAGTCATCTTGGTTTGTTCAGGGACCAAAAAATGGAAAAAGTGACCTAAAGTTTAGTTAGCATGCTACTTGCCTCTCTGGACACATGGCATCAGATGTGAACCTCAGGCTCAATCTGGATAAGTTCTGCAGGGGGATCTGTGCAGAGGTAAGCCCAGAGGAGGTGGTTGCCAGTCTGTGGGAGGCGGGGTCTGAGTGGTCTGCAACCCAAAAACCCGAGGGGAAAAGCTATATGTAAAAAAAAAAAAAAAGCCACAACAGGCAAGCTAAGGGCACCTGAGAACTGCACAAAAAACTGTTTGCGTCAACAAAAAACACCGCAAATGGTAATGCACAAGAAAAATGGTGCAGACCACAAGTGTGCGAGATAGTGGCAGTCGTAGAAAATGACGTACACGCCACTAGGTCTAAGCAGTTAAAACAGCTTGAAAACAGCGGTCATGTAGTCAAATGGCTCTGAGAACCTTGAAAAGTTAAAAAATATTTAGCAAACACCAATAACAGTAAAAAAAAAAAACTACAAACAGAGCCAGACAGGAACACAGTAAGTTGCACTTTGGTGCAGAAGGAGGGAAACGGTAAAAAAATTACACAGATGTGTCTTAGGCAGCAGGCCAAGAAAGGCAGATCAAATGTACAGTAGCAAGAAAATCCTTCATACTTACCTGACACTTAAGTTTTTGCCAAAGAAGGCAGAGTGGCTACTTACATGGACCTTCACCATAGAAGCCATTTGTGAGAAAAGAGCAGACTTTAAATTTAAAATATGTGCAACTGAGTTTAGAGTACTACTTGAAGAAACCAACAGTATCTTTAAGCTAGAGTTACTTTTAGGTAGGAAAAAGTGAAAATTACATACTCACTGTAATTCTTGATCTTCCCAAATATCTTTACCATTCATCACAATATGGGTCTCAGCCAGAGGCACATAACCATTGCGGGAGCTTTAGAGTTTTGGAGTGGGGGAGATGACATCAGAAGCGGTGCTGCTCATGAGGTGGATGTAGTAAGTGGTGCTCATGGACTGGCCAGTAAGTGATGTTGTCCCCCCTCTCAGTTCTGTCCACTAGGAGAGGAAGAAGAAGGGTTGGAGGGTGGGGCAAGGGAGCTCAAGGGATAGAAAAAGGAAGAAAAATAATTGAAAAAAGGCATAAGGCCAACTGAGAAAGACAGAGATAGAGATTTGAAGAGTGGCATGAGGGACTTGGGGTAGTCCAGAACCACTGGGCAAGCCCAAAGGATAAGAGGTGGAGAGAGACAAAGAGAGAAAGAGAGAGAGCACAACAGTGAGTGGTCTCCCCCCCCCCCGATCAACCTCCTATTAAATGAGTCACCAAGAAGTGACCAGAGGTACGCCAACTCTCACTAGAGGTCTGAGGAACTACTTTGCCCACACAGTGGACAGAGACAGTTGCATCACACACATCCTATCCTAGAAGAGAAAGGTAGCTGCTGGAAAGCCTTTCCCCCATAGCTGATGAAAGTAAAATTATCTGGAGGCAGAAGCTTGCAAACAGACAATAAAAGACAAAACTCAGATGTGTGGAGAAGTCACCCAGTGGTCGGGGGGGTTCTGGGTTGTTGAGGCAGACAGAGAGATACCCCGTTGCCACAAATTGATTTTTGTTTTTGTGCATCACCTCCACTGAGAGGAGCTATGAGGAAAGAAGCCTTCTCCTTGGAGAAGGGCGAGGTAAGGAGCAAAGGAGAGGCTCCATCAGGTATAAACCCCCTAGAATGCACTCTCTTTCTCTCTCTCTCTCTGAGGAAAGCAGGAAGCCTCTCCGCAGAGCTCTAGTTCATCAGAGGAGGAATGTGCCAGGGAGGACCCTAGACATTATCGCCCGGTTGACAGCTGCCATCTTCTTTTTTTGAAGCAAGGATCAAGACCAGAGAACAAGCCAAAAACCCATCCTGTACCCACCCCCTACATACCCCAGAAGGGTGGAAACCTGAAAACAGGGTTTGTCAATTAGCAATTCCCACATTTTTCCTCAACGGTTCCTTTTTTTAACTGAAAAATATGGGAATAACTAAAAAGGAGGGAGGCACTGCCCAGGGCCTGGCCATGAGGGGAAGGTGGGCAGGAAGTTGTGATGAATGGTGAAGATATTTGGGAACATCAATAATTATGGTGAGCACATCATTTTCATATCTTATACAAATCAATCTTCACCATTCATCACAATATGGGCCACAGTGCCAAGTCGCCACCTGTGGTGATGATAGCAAACCCTGAGGGAAGAAGTTCCCTCAGCCTCTTGTGGGGGAGACACAAGAGGTAGAGGCCCCTTACAGGTCTGTCAAGATCAGAAACTGGTAGGGACAGGCGGATGATCCTGGGCCCTGGGAGAAAGAAGATGCCCCTGCAATTCATGCCTGACCCTATGGGAGAAAAAAAACAAACATACTAGGCCAAGAGTGACAACTGGGAGAGGCGAAGCCATGCCATCTGCCTGCTGGAGACTGAAGCTCCTACTAGACTGGAGGCTACCTCACTGGCATCCTAAAATTAACTGGGATATTCTGAATGGGACCAATCCATTGAAAATAGATTGATGCAGATGGAAAATAGATTTATAGAGACAGTGCTTCATAAAAACCTGGAGCAGTTAGTGCAGGAAAACACTAGGGGAAGCAGCACACTTGATCTCATTTTTTGCAATTTTATAGAACATGTAACAAGCATACAGGTTAAGGAACTGCTTGGGGACAGTGACTACAACATGGTCAGTATGCTAATAAATGCAACCTGGGGAGATATAAAAGGGGTCACTACATTGGTGTGCTACAATAAAGCGAACTATGATAGGATGAGGTTATATTTCAATTCATGGAACTGGGAGAAGGAAATGCAAGGACAGGCACTAGCAACTATATGGAACATATTAAAATAAAAAATAAATTACTGTATCCAGACATTTGTACCTGAAGTTAAAAAAATATAACCAAACTGGAAGGGTACCTCAATGGTTTGACAAAAATATAAAGAAAAACATCAGGGGGAAAAAGAAAGCATACAAAAGATACAAAAAATATCCCACAGAAGATTTAACTGGACTAAATACAAAAGAAACCCCACCAGAAATGTAAAAAATTAATCAGTAAAGCGAAATCCGAT
This sequence comes from Neoceratodus forsteri, assembly GCA_016271365.2. Lineage (NCBI taxonomy): Eukaryota > Metazoa > Chordata > Ceratodontiformes > Ceratodontidae > Neoceratodus > Neoceratodus forsteri. Next base: position 840,057,574 of record CM028134.1, read on the forward strand.
GTGCCGAGATCCAAATGGCAATGAGGGTAAAGGACAATAATAGCGGTTCTTTAAATTATGTTGGCAGCCTAGGTCAGTAGAACCATGCTAGAGGGAGACACTTCAATTGATGGAGAACAGGAGATGGCCGTAAAATGTAATAATTTTTTTACTAGCGTATTCCAGCAGAAAGACACTGAAATAAACAGGTTACTCACCTGTAACAGTAGTTCTAGGAGTGATATAGGTTGTTCATCCACACTATCTGGCAAGTACCTCAGCGCTTTAAGATGTGCCGGAAGGTCTTCAAGCTGGTTCCTCCCACCCACCCGGGTGGTATAACCCTTGGCTCTGCCCCATGACACTAGATCTAGCCCACTGGAAGCCAGGTTGTGCGTCGAAGCCGGGGAGGTTGGGTGGGTCCATGTGGATGAACAACATATACCACTCTTAAAACTACTGTTACAGGTGAGTAACCTGCTTTTCTAGGGACGTGGATATGTTGTTAAATCCACACTATCTGGCAGACTCATAGCAGTTCTCCGGGAGGGGAGGCAAGGCACACCCCCCCCCTACTTAAGGAACAGGGACTGGAGAACTGAGGCCCCAAAACCAGCATCCAGGCATGACTCAAGATCAATGTGGTAATGGGAAATGAAGGTGTGTGCTGACTTCCAGGTAGCAACCCTGCAGACTTCCTGGATAGGGTCATCCCTAGAAGCAGCCACTGATGCAGCGGTATGATGGGTGGAATGTGCCCCAAGCCCTAAGGGAGGCTCCCTAACCGCCAACCTATAGCACAGATCAATGCAGGAAGTGATCACCTGCCAAACGTTTGCTTGGCTGCAGGTCTGTCAAGTGCGGCTTCAGCACAGGTGACAGACAGTTGGCGAACCTCTCCCCGAATTTCCGCCGTATGCTCTTTATAGTAGGCAAGCGCTCGTCTCAGGTCCAAGGTATGGAGCCTGTACTCTACCTCCGAGGTGTGACTGGGGTAGGACACTGGCAGAGTCAACACCTGATTCAGGTGAAACTCCACCACCACCTTCGGAAGAAATTTCGGGTGGGGGCACAGAACAACCTTGTCCCTGTGGAAGACCAGGTAGGGAGCTGCAATAGAAAGCACCTGGAGCTCCTCAGTCCTTCTGGCTGACAGAATAGCCACCATGAAGGCAGTCTTCCACAACAGGTGAGAGATGTCAGACCTGTGCATTGGTTCAATTGACTTGCCCATGAGCTTAGCCAATACCAGCAGTAAATCCTACGGAGGTGGTAGTTCATGCACCGGAGGGGATATGTGATCTAGGCCCTTGAAAAAGTGCCAGATCACCTTCTCCTGCACCACTGACTGCTTACCGGCTCACGCCCGGTAAGCAGAGATGGCTGACAGGTGCATCTTGAGGTTCGTCAGCTGACGCCCTTGCTGGGAGGGGGACCACAGGTAGTCCGAGATGCTAGCCAGCGGACAGGACGAGGGGTCCAACACCTTGCCCTGACACCAAATGGAGAATCTCTTCCATTTGAAGGCATAGCATTTCCTGGTCGACTCCTTGTGGGATGCCTCAATGACACTGAGGACCTCGTTGGAAAGACCCAATGCCTGGAATTCTAGTCACTCAGGAACCAGGCCGTCAGGTGCAGGGATTGAAGGTCCGGGTGGAGAACCTTCCCCTGATTAAAGGAGAGCAGGTCTGGGCAGGCTGGAAGCCACCTTGGGATCCTGGAGCTGAGGCTGAGGAGATCTGGACACCAGAACTGGCGAGGTCAGTCCAGGGCTACCAGAATCACCTGTGCCTTGACCCTCCTGATCTTGAGGAGCACCTTGTGGATCAAGGGCAGAGGAGGGAAGGCATAGAAGATGCCTGGGGTCCACAGCCTCGAGAAGGCATCTCCCTGCAACAAACCCTGCTGGAGGTGCGGGGGGGGGTGGGCATGGTACAGCCTCAGCTTGGCATTCTCACTGGAGGTGAACAGGTCCACCTGATGGGTGCCCCAGTGGGAGAACAGATCCTGCCCTACCTCCAGCAAGAGAAACCACTCGTGAGATGCAACTTCTATCCGGATAAGGGCATCGGCCAGACTGTTCGAGGCTCCTGCTACATGAATGGCTAGAAGATCCACCTCCAGGCTGATCACAAGGGACCAAATGTGAAGAGCTTCCTTGCACAGGGACAAGGAGCACGTCCCACCCTGTCTGTTGAGACAGTACATGGTTGTGGTGTTGTCCGTCTGGACTTGGACCACTTGACCTCGAACAAACAAAGTGAAGGTGGTCAGGGTCAGCTGGACCGCTCAGAGCTCCAGCAGGTTGATGTGGCATCGGGACTCCTGAGGGGACCAGAGTCCATGGGTTCTGTGCTCTCTCAGATGGGCACCCCAACCCATCAGAGAGGCGTCGGTCGTTAGGATGACCGTCGGCTCGGGGCGAACAAACGGGATCCCTTCCTGCAGGTGGGATGGGACGAGCCACCACTGGAGGCCATCACACATCCTCTGGGTCACAGAAATCATCTGGTCGAGATGACCTGAGCGCTGAGACCACTGGCTGGCCAGTTCCCATTGGAGAGAATGCATACGCCAGTGGGCCCATTGGACCATGCTGGTGCAGGCTGCCATGTAGCCAGAAGACGCAGGAAGTCCCAAGCAGGGCACAATTGCCCAACCAGAAATGACTGGGCAAAGGAGGAGAGAACCTCCGCCCTGTCCACCAGGAGCTGAACTCTGACTTGGCAGGAGTTGTCCTCTGCCCCAATGAACTGAATCACCTGCACAGGCATGAGTTCTGACTTGGCTTCGTTGATTGGTAGACCAAGTTCTAGGCAAGTCTGGAGGGCCAGATCCCTGGACCGCTCCACCTCCGGCCTGGAGGAACATGCTATCAGCCAGTCGTCCAGGTAAGGGAACACCCGGATCCTTTGGTGCCCCAAGAACACTGCCACCACTGCCATGCATTTGGTGAAGATCCTGAGGGCTGAAGAAAGGCCGAAGGGCATGGCTTGGAACTCGTAAAGGGTTCCCTCTGCCCGAAAGTGGAGGAACCACCAGTGGGATGGATGGATTGGGATGTGGAAGAACGTGTCCTGAAGATCCAAGGAGCAGAACCACATTCCTTGCTCCAGAGATGGTATTATCTGTGCCAGAGTTACCATCTGGAAGGTGCATGGCCTTAGGAACTTGTTTAGATTGTGCAGATCTAGAATAGGGCGCCAGCCCTCCGTCCATTTCAGGACCAGAAAGTTCCTGGAAATGAACTCTGGGTAAGGAGAAGGATCTGCCACCTTGCAGGTAACCCCCTTGCAGAGGAGCTGATCGATGTCATCTCGGAGAGCTGACTGGGAGGCTGTGGACGAGGTAGCCCCACGTGCTCGAAAGGGAGGGACCTGCTTGAATTCCAGCAGCAGACCCCTGCCAACCACTTCCAGCACCCAGCGGTCCATGGTGATAGTGAACCAGGTGGAAAGGAAGTGGCTGAGGCGGCCCCCCACAGGGGACCCACAGGAGGGATGATGGGGCTGGGGAGGCACCCGGCAACTGGGCAGGCTTGGAGGAGGATGGCCCGGCCAAGGAGCTGCCGGGACCCTTCCCCACGGGCTTCCTAACCAAAGAAGCCATGGACTGGGTTCTAAGGCGCCAAGTCAGAGCCTGCTGGCCCTGCTGCTGGACTGGTCTAGCCACAGGAGTGGATGGATGAAAGGGCTTACGCTTCTGGTAGTGGGGACCCTTGTTCTTCTGAGCAGATGTGACAGAATCCAAGGTGGCACTGGATTTCTCAGTGCGCTGGAGGTGACCCTCCACACCGGGCCTGAATAGGTCAGTGCCCAGAAAAGGGACATCTGCTAGCTTGTGCTGAGTATGTGACGTGGAGGTCGAGAACCGTAGCCAAGCCCTGTGGCGCATGGCCACTGCGGCCGCTACAAAACAGGCACATGAATCACCGATATCCAGAGCAGTCTGGGGCTCCTGCTTAGCCACCGCCCTACCCTGATCCTGGACCTGCTTGACTGTGGTTTGCAGGTCAGCTGGGAGATGAGGAAGCACCTCATCCAGGCAGCCCAACAAGGCGTGTGAGAAGAAAAAATTACTCACCTTAGTAATGTTGTTTCTTCTAATAGAGTCTTGCTATATTATGACAATTGCAGTTTGTCCCAGCCTTAGAACTGCTCCAGAGGTGAAAGAATTAACTTCCATGCCAGGCATGGAATCTGAAGCGCGAGCTCGGTTAGAAAACTCTGTCTGTGTAATTTCAAACTGAAACTGTCAGATCTTTACGAGCAAAACTCACTAAGGTTCTGTGTGGAAGCTGTAAACCTACACTAGCCAACTGGCTACTAAAATATTAACACATTTTCCTGGTCCCAACACCAAGACTCAATCAGGGGACCCAGAAAATAAGATAAAACACAACACCCAAACACCCCAAAAAAGAAGGGGTGGAAAAAACACAAGATGGGCATCAATAAGTGCCAACACTGGGCTGCCCACCCCATCCCAAGAGTAGAGGTTCTGAGAGGGGCAGGCTGGGGAGGTCATAATATAGCAAGACTCCATTAGAAAAACAACATTACTAAGGTGAGTAATTTTTTCTTCAAACAACATGAAGTCTTGCTATATTATGACAATTGCAGACTACACAGCAGTACCTCCATGGAGGAGGGACAGAACCTACTTAGGAAATAGGCTCTGAAGCACAGCTGTGCCAAACCGAGCATCCCTCCTGGCCTGGATGTCCAGGGAGTAATGCTAGTGAAAGTGTGTACTGTTTTCCAAGTAGCTGCTTGACATATCTCTAAGATAGGGATGTCCCTGGCCGCAGCTAGGGACGCAGCTGTACCTCTGGTAGAGTGAGCCCTCAGGCCTGAAGGGGGAACCTTACCCAGTTTTTGATAGCAAAATTGGATACTGAGACACAATCCACCTGGCAATGGATCTCTCAGTGGCAGGTTTCCCTTTCCGACCTCACCATAAGTGAGAAAAAGTTGGAGGGAGTCAAACCTGTGACCCTTAAATGCCCCATGTAGTAACTAAGGGCCTCTTAACATCTAAATTGTGCAGCCTCCTCACCAGAGGGAGGAATGGTCAGTGAAGAACACTGGAAGAGATATAGATTGATTAAGGTGGAAATCTGAAACCACCTTAGGCAAAAACTTCCTGTTAGTCCTGAGGACTACCTTATCTCTGTGAAAGGAGATAAAGTCAGTCTCCACTGACAAAGCTTGTAACTCACTTATGCGCCTGGCAAGTGATGGCTACTAGAAACACAGTTTTCCAAGTCAAGTACTTAAGCTCTGCTGAAGACAGAGGTTCAAAGGGGGGTTGCATCAGCTGAGCAATGCAAACATTAAGATCCCAGGCAGGGGCAGGGTCCCTGAATGGCGGATTGGTGTGAAGCAATCCCTTGAAAAACTTGGAAAATACAGGGTGAGCAGAAAGAGAAGAGGGCTTTCCTGCTGAAATAAAAGCAGAGACAGCTGCCAAATGCACTTTCAGGGTAGCTGGCCTCAGCCCCAAAGTATTTAGATGGGCCATATAATCCAAGACTGTGGGTAAATCAGCAGATTCTGGGGAAATATGCTTCCCAGAGCACCATATGGAAAACCTTTTCCATTTAGAGTTATAAGTAGCCCTGGTGAAAGGCTTCCTAGAAGCTTTCAAGATTTCGAGCACACCTTGAGAAAAGGTGTAGGTCAGCAAACTCTAACTCCTCAAGAGCCAGGCCTTGAGGTTGAGGGATTTGAGACTTGGATACCAAACTCTCCCCTGGGCACAGGTTAACAAATTGTGGTTCCTGGGGAGAAACAGGGGAAAATGGACTGCTAAGGACAGAAGGAGTGGGTACCAGGGCTGTCTGGCCCAATCTGGAGCAATCAGAATCATCTTGCAAGGTTGAGATCTGATTTTGACTAGCACCTTGAACAGGAGAGGGAAGGGGGGAGGCATAGAGGAACTTCCCTTCCCAATCGAAAAGGAAGGCATCCAGGGGGACTGAGCCCAACACTGGGGGCCTGCAACAAAAAGCGGAAGTTGGTGATTGTCTGGGGCTGCAAAAAGATCTATCTGAGGGGTGCCCCACCTGGCAAAAAACCCCAGTACTAGGGGATCCAGTGACCATTCGTGATGGCCCTGGAAATCCTGCTGAGAGCATCTGCCAGGACATTGTCCTTGCCTGGGAGGTGAACTGCTATGAGGGAGGCGTTCAGGGAATAAGCCAGAGACCACAACTTCATTGCCTCGGTGCACAAGGCCGAAGACCGAGTGCCCCCTTGTTTGTTGATGTACCACATTGTAGTGGTGTTGTCTGTTCTGACCTGTACCACTTTGTTCTGAACAGATGCAGAAAAAACCTGAAGTGCTAGAAAAACAGCTCTGAGTTCCAACAGATTGATGTGGAGCAGAGATTCCTGAGGGGACCACAATCCCTGGGTGGAGAGGTCGCCCATATGAGCTCCCCATCCCAAAAGGGACACATCTGTAGTAAGGATCAAGGAGTGAGATTGAGGGATGAAAGGAACCCATTGTCTCAGGTTGCTCTGATCCTGCCACCACTGCAGGGCCTGGATCAGGGTTCGAGTTACCGGGATCAACTTGGTTAGGGGATCTCTCCTTTGAGACCAGAAGGCTCTCAAATGGAACTGAATGTCCCTCATCTGAAATCTTGCTCCTTGCACTACAGCTGTGGAAGCAGCCATGTGTCCTAGGAGCTGTAGAAAATGCCTTGCTGGTCGAGAGACCTGCAGAGTGGAGGAGGAGGAGACCAGGGCCACAAGGGTCCTTACCCTTTCTAGAGGAAGGAAGGCTCTGGCCTGCTTTGTGTCCAGTTCTGCGCCTATGAAGGTGAGTAGTTGGACAGGTTCTAAAACTGACTTTGGGAGACTGAGAAGAAAACCTAGAGCGGTAAGCAGCTGCTGGGTAACCTGCAGGTGTGAGTTGACTTGGTCTGGAGACTGACCCACTATGAGCCAGTCATCTAGGTAGGGAAAGATGGCAATCTTTTGCCTTCTTAAGTGAGCAACTGCTACTGCCAGGCATTTTGTGAATACCCTAGGGGCAGGGGTAAGGCCGAAGGGCATTGTTCTGAACTGATAATGGCCTGAGGGCAATTCGAATCTGGGGTACTTTCGGTGGGAGCTTCTGATGAGAACATGGAAGTAGGCACCCTTGAGGTCCAGGGAAGCTAGCCAGTCCCCTGGCCTTAGGGAGGGCAAAATCATTCCCAGAGTCACCATTTTGAATTTTGGTTTTAAAAGGTGCTTGTTCAGATATCTTGGGTCCAGGATGGGCCACCATTCTCCTGTCTTTTTTGGGGGTAAGGAAGTACCTGGAGTACAGTCCCTTGCCCTGGTGTAGGGGAGAAACCCTTTCCACAGCATTGAGAGCAAGGAGGGTTGAGACTTCTGTTTCCAAAGCAAGAGTCTCTAGTGGATTTGCAGGTAGAAAAGATCCGATTCTCATCTTTGGAAATTTTTTGAAGCTGAGAACCAGTCCCTGGCTTACTACTTCCAGAACCTACTTGTCTGATGTTAAAGACTCCCAGTCCTGGATGAAGTAAGCCAGCCTGCCCCCTACAGGTAATGGAGAATCGGCCCTGGGCATCCCATCAGGGTGCCTGTTTGGCAGGGGCTTTAGGTTGAGGGGTGGGAGCAGGCCTGCTCGTACCCCTTCTGCCTCTCCTCTGAAGAACCCTCTGGACATAAGCTGAAGAGGAGGCCTGGGCTAGGTAAAAAGGCCTGTGAAAGGCCTGCCCCTGCCCCTGGGGGGCTGCCTCTGAGGAGTGGCTTGCCTTCCTTGGCCTGTGTACTCCTATAAGTGGTTCTATATTCATCCATTTTCTTCATATAATTCTCTGTCTGCTCCCCAAACAGAGAATTTCTCACAACAGGAAAATCCATGGCCTTAGCCTGGGTATCCTGTGACAGACTAGTACACCTGAGCCAAGCCATTCTACTTAAAAGCCACAGATGTAGCCATGACTCTTGAAGATACGCCATTAGAATCCACTGCAGCATGGAACTGCACCTTGATGCCTCAATACCATCAGCAGCCACCTGTTCCAGCTCTTGGCAAGCTGGCTAGGGCCTGTTTAGCTAAAGCCACAACAGTATCCCATCTGGATTTCTGGTATCTTGCAACATAGGCCATATAATTTGCCTGTCTGAGTCCCAAGGAGCTGCTGCCATGTATTTTTTTTAGCCATCGATCAATCCTCCTGGAGTCCTTGTCAGGAGGGTGTGAAGCCAACAGGAATATTAACTTGTCACAGGCTGCAGCCTGCACTACCCCTAACATGGCTGCATTGCTGTGAAAAACTCTGTATCAGGACCTGAAAAGTGTACCTCCTGTCCATCTTTTTATCCACAGGAGGTACAGAATTAGAGCTTTAAAATTTTTATTGTTTGTTTCCTAAAGGATTTATGTAAAGGAATAGACAATCTCCTGGACTCTGGGATATCCATCATCTCCACATAGTCAGGCTCCTCTTGCTCATCCACAGCTTCTTCCAAAGGGAGCTGGAGGGTTTCAGCAACTTTTTTATAAAACAGAAAATGAGAAGGGGACTCAGAAAGCCTAGGCGGAGACTCTCCTAAAGGTCTGTCTGGGGAGATGTCCGGTTCAATGGACACATCCAGACTTTAAAAATCACATTCACACTGTTCATAATCCTCCTCCCCCTCCTCCGGTTCATAAACCTCCTCTATATCATATTCTTGAACCGGTGGAACCGGCCGAACCGACCTTTTACCAGATAGTGGTGGTTTGGACGGAACCGGGGAAAGCGACTGGACAATTTGGATCGCTTTGGCTATCTCTGCAGCAGTTGGAGAAGGAAATTTTGACTCCACACCTGCTGATTTTCTAGTTCTCTTTGCTGGAACTGGCTCCTCTGAGTCAGCTCTTCATTTGCCCGAGAACGTCTCGCCCTGGTCGAGGGCACTCCCTCCAGTTCAGTTGGCACCGAACCGGGCTGTCCCATCCGGGTCAGCGGACTTTGGCCTCTGCTCCCTGAGCCTACCAACTCTCTTATCCAGGGTAGCTGCAGGGAAATTTCTTGCAAATTTGGCAGTCTGCATTGAGGTGGTCAAACCCCAGACAATAAACACATGTGCTGTGGGGGTCAGCCTTGGCAAAGGCTTCCCCACAGACACTACAGTGTTGAAACCCAGTGGGCCTGGTTTTTCTTTTGGGTTTCTCAGACATAATGCCAGCCTAACCAAAAACTTGCCCTTTTCCGGCAAATGCCAGGCAAGACACCCTTATTGGTTCCCAACCGTGTCACGAGCCATGGAAAAAACCGTAATGAAATCCGTTTTTTTTAGAACCGATAAGAACCAGGAACCACACTCTAAATGTATTGAAATGATTTTAAAATAAGTTTTAAAAACAACCTGATCGGTTCAAACCGAACCGATAACACATTTACAAGTTCCACACAGAAAGAAAACCTGTCTATTACTTACGATACCACAGACAGAGCTTGAACCGACCGGTTTGTGGTTAAAATAAATATAATCGCGGTTTACTAACCGAGAAAAAAACACTTTTTAACCGAGAAATGAACCGAGCAGTAGGAGGAATCTCCGGAGCGACTGTTCAGTGAGGCGAAGTAAAGAATCTGACAGTTTCAGTTTGAAATTACACAGACAGAGTTTTTCTAACCGAGTTCGCGCTCCAGATTCCATGCCTGGCATGGAAGTTAACTCTTTCACCTCCGGAGCAGTTCTAAGGCTGGGACAAACTGCAATTGTCATAATATAGCAAGACTTCACGTTGTTTGAAGTGTGCCATCATAATGGCTGAGCTGGCCTGGCGAAGGCCCAATTAGGAGGCAGCATAAACTTTTTGCCAGAGTGGTCCTGTTTCTTGGGACTCCTTATCTGGGGGCTTGTCCATGTCCCAGGTGTTTCTGAAGCACCGAAAAACAGAGTCTGCCACCAACCCCTTGGCTGAGGGGTGCTCCATGAAGCCCAAGAGAGAACCTGTGGGGACTGCATACTTGCGGGCCATCTGGGCTGATGGTGCTGGGCAAAAGGTTGGACACTGCCATAACTCGTGCCGGACCGACAATGGCCTTGGCAACAGGGAAGGCTTCCCTGGGGGAATCCCCTTTATCCAGGATCTCCGTCAAGGGATATCTGGCCCGCTTTTGCACGGGTTCAAGCGGCATCCCAGACAACTCCAAGATGAGCCGAAGAATACCAAGGAACGAGGAAGGGCTTGCGTCCATGGAGGGACCCCCAAGGACTGCAGGCCCGCTGGACAGGAGTGCAACGAGGAGTCTTCGGACTTCAAAGAGTCTGCATACAGCTGGTGACTGCCTGAGCCACTCTCCACTTGCCGAGGCCGATCGGGGGTGACAGTGACTGACAGCCGATGGGGCAGACCTAAAGCTGACCGAGAAGTCTTGGATGGCGCCTCATTTTTTTATTTATTTCAGTTTAGGATTAATACCTTTGAGTCAAGGACTTGTTTTCAAAGGCTCCAAGCCCGTGGTGGACAAAAACATTACAGATAGGACAAAAGAAATTACAGAAAAAACAGTGAAACAAATTACACAGGCAAGTATATAGCAATTATATACATCTTAGTTACAATGGTTCCAGAGAAGGGATTAGGATAGGAGATGGGGGGGTACACTGTCCTAGTGATAACTGGATGGTAAATAACCAAACGGCCAGAGAGGGTAGGGTGGTCAGCCTAGGTAAGGCCTCGTCAAGGAGTGGAGGGGGGGTGATCAGGGCCCTCGAGGAGGAGGCGGCCCAGGCTGCAGCGAGTTCCTCTTCAACTTCAGCCTTTATTCAGCATCTTCTGGGTGAAGCGCACAGGGGGAAAAGTAGGGGTGGTAGCGGTGACAGGAGGAGGGGTGGGATAGAGGGAAAATAGGGTGGCTAGGGGGCACACTCAACTATGGAGGCACGTACAAGTCTTAGATGTGTCCAGATAGGATCTGAGTCAAGATTTGAAAGTTCCAGTCTTGGTTGTATCAGTGAGGTCAGCTGGTAGTTCACTATACCATTTCGGTCCATTGTACAAGATGGAATTCTGTGCAAGTTTAGTACATTTGAAGGGGATCATCAGCCTGTGGGAGGATGCACTTCTAGTGCATTTAGTTGGTACTGCCAGTTTAAAGAGGCTGCCCAGAGTGGGGGATGTAAACCCAAAAAGCACTTTTTTTTTAGGAGAAGACAGGTTTAGTACTATACTCTAAGCTGGAGAGGGAGCCACTCAGTTTAAGTGTAGAGGGAGTAGGTGTGGGTGTCAAGTGAGGCCCCCAGTCTTAGGCAGCAGGCCCTGTTGAGGAGTGTACTAACCCTGTTGAGGGCAGTCTTTGTGCTGGCCCTACAGATAGGCAGCCCATAGTCGATGGACGACAGAACTGAACTACAAGCAGCAAGTTTGAGCGCCTCGGGAGTCACTGAGTGCCTATGTCGGAATAGGTCCCCAAGCTTTATATTCGCTGACTTGACTACAGAGTCTATGTGGTTTGAAAATGTGAGTGTGCTGTCAAAGGTGATGCTGAGGTACTTGAAATTTGTTACTTGGTCTAGAACCTTGCCCTTGTGGTTGTGTATGAGCAGTGGTTGATATTTCATTTTGCTTTGGGCAGTAGAGAAAAGCATGCTCTATGTTTTTAGGTAGTTTTGGAGTAGTTTGTTTTGTGTGAACCAGGATTCAAGTTGGAGGAAGCTGCGCTGAAGTTCAGATGTAATGGAGTAATAGTCTTTACCAGTAACCGATATAACTACATCATCTGCAAACAGTACAGTCCATGCTGAGCAAACAGATGGATGAAGAGACTGAAGAGGAGAGGTCCAAGAATGGATCCTTGTGGGACCCCAAGGGACACCCCTTTAGATGCTGACAGAGTATCCCCAATTTTGACACGTTGTGATCTGTTTGAGCGGTAGCTGCCAAACCATGATACTGAGTCAGGAGATAGACCTGTTGACTGAAGGCTGCTCAACAGAAGATTGTGGTTCACAGAGTTTAAGATCAATGAAAGCCGATCCCACAGCCTGCCCACTATCTAAGGCATTGTATAACTGGGAGGAGTAGTCAACAAGGGCCATAAGTGTGGAATGTTTTTTTATGGAAGCCATGTTGCTGCGGGCAGAGCAGTCTATAGTTATCAAGGCACTCTGTTAGCTTCTCTGAGACCATTCTTTCTAATACTTTAGAGAGTGGGGGTAGGATGGATATTGGCCTGTAGTTGGACGCTAATGTTTTGTCCCCAGCTCTGAAAACAGGTGTGACAAAGGTGGACTTCCATGCATTCGGAAACACCCCTGATTTTAGAGAGGCATTAAATACCATGGTTAGAGGATTGGCAAGTTCATTCAGAAGCAGACCAACAAGCTTCAAGTTGACAAGATCCACTCCCATCCTGGTCTTGCCTAGGGCCCTTTTAATGTGCTTATTTTGGACATGGTGACTCGTCTGAAATAGAAAGGTGGCAGGTCATTCCTTGGGGGATTTTGTGGGGCAGTATGGTGCTAGTGACCCATCAAATCCTTAAGGTAGTCTCCAGGGAGTACGCTGGAAAGGTCCGTGAATGCTTTGTTAAGCTCACTGGTGATTTCAATAGGTTCCTGTAGTGTCACATCCTCTGTGATTATTAGGTCAGAAGGTGTCTTAGGGAAATTTCCCCGTCAGTGCTTTAATGGCATTCCAAAATTATTTTCCAGAGTCCCAGGTTTTGCATAGTAGCTCCTTATAGAAAGTTGCTTTGGCCTGTCATATAAGTTTGGCGCAGACATTTCTGGCCACCTTATAGGTGCTATGAGCAGCAGGCATTCCTGCTGCTTTAGCCTTGTGACACAGATTGTCTCTGTTCTTCATCAGACCAGTCAGGGAGTTGGTAAGCCATGGGTTAGTGGTGCCCCTAATCTTTTTTGTATTATAGGGTGCAAAAATATCACAGGCATGATTGAATTTCGTAATGAAGTAGGTCAGGGCCTCATTACCATCAATATCCCATGCCAGGGGTGACCAGTCTATTTGTGTCAAATACAGCCTGTAATGGTCGAGTAGCCCAGGCCTCAAACAGCAATTTTTAGACATGTTAGGTTGGATTTTGGTGAAGTAGTTGGTCCAGGTGCACTGCACTGGGGAATGGTCACTGATGTTATCTGGCAGGACGGTGACATTGGAGACATGCTCAGGGTCTGATGATAGCATCCAGTCAATTAGGGTGCTGCTCCCTGTTCTGTAGTTGAGCTGAGTGTCATCAGTGACCATCTGGGTTAGGAACAGGCAGGATATTAGGTCCTTGGTTTTTGATTCCTTCTGAGAGCGCTAGTTAATGTTGAAATCGCCCACGAAGACCTTCTCCCATTGATTACCTAACTGCTGTTGATTCGTTATGAAGTGTTTAAGACCAGCAGTTTGGTGCACAGGTGGTATGTAGACTGTAGAGAGCAGTAGGACTTTGTTCTGCTGACCTGTACTATGCTTAAGGTTCAGAATCTGGGCCTCCTTTGAGTGCAGACTGCAGTCCAGTGCCTGTACCTTAATCCTAGATCGGATATAAACTAGGCATCCACCCCCACGTTTGGTTACTCTGTCTTGCCGGAAGGAGTTGTAGTCTTCAAGGGAGACTGATGCATCCAGTGTCTTTGGAGAGAGCCATGTTTCAGTGAATGCAATTATGTCAGATTTAATTACCTGCATCCAGGCCTGGAATTGAGTGAATTTGAACAGAAGACTGTTGATATTCAGGGAGACAATACTGAGTTGTCCTTTTAGTTTAGATGATCTCTTTACTGTGGGACCAGGGTTGGGGTGGACATTCACCGATAGCAGCAGAAGGAGCAGATGGCATACTGATATCATGAAAGAGCATATGCGTTTTTTCCTAGCGAGGGGAGTTCTAGTGGTGGTGACTATACTAGAGTGAAGACCAATCAGAGCAGTCAGAGGGAAGGAGTATGTGAGTTGCTTCAGTGAATCCTGTGGGGTGGCCAAGTGGTGGAGAGGGGAGGTAAGCTCAGGATTTGTTCCACTCATGCCACTTACTACTTGCCCTTGCATGACCAGTGGGTAAAAGGGATCAGGAACTCTATCAGGGTACCCTGAGCTAAGGTCCAAACATTTTGAGGCTGAGGAGGCAGTGGTTCCACAACAATGGATGGGGGAGCTGGTTTTGGCCAAGCCGGCAGTGACAGAACCGGATCCTCGACCGAGGAAACGGTGGTGGGAGTTGTCGGCTGTTTGGGTGAAAGCCACTTAACAGCCAGCGCAGAAGCTGGCATTGACTTAGAGCCGGTCAGAATGTGCTGCCGCCACATTAAATCCTCATAGCGCCGACGCAACTTGCGCCAGAGCCTCTCCTCAGTCGAGGAGGAAGAAGAGTGGCGGCGCCGCTTTCCATGATGTTGGGACCGAGACCGCCGATGTTGGTGGGATTTACCCACTGCGGACAAGGATCTCGACCGTCGGTGATGCCGTCGGCGGACCAAGGAAGGAGCGGGGGAGACCTACTGCCCCTCTGGTTCAGGGTCCTGGGCCAAAGACTTCGGCTCAGGAGGCTGAGCAGAGTCCCCAGAAGGCACTGGAAGCACCAGTGTCTGAGACAAAGAATTGTCAGCCTCCTCGATTGACAATCTGTCGGTGGTCTCGAGAAAAACCTCGGCTACTCTGACAGGCGTCTCGGCCAACTGGTCCGACGGGGACACTGTGAAACCAGCGGCCTGGGCTGCAACATCGACCGAAGTCGAGAGCCAATGGTCCGGAGAACAAGATCTCTTCCATTCCTAAGAGCGTCAATGGTGGGTCTTACCTTTTTTTTTCAGTTCCTTCTTCTGGGACCAAGGGGTGCGAGACCCAGAAGGACCCTCCCCTTTAGTCGAGAGGGACTGGCACAGCTCCTGAAAGGAAGCCGTGTAAGAAGAGCCCAGCTGGAGCTGAATAAAGGCTGAAGCTGAAGAGGAGCTCGCCACGGCCTGGGCCACCTCCTCCTCAAGGGCCATGAGCTGTTCAAGCTGTTTCAGTTGTTCCGCAGAACCCGCCGCTGCAGACACCACCTAATGGGCCTCCTTCAATTTGACTGGCGGGTACCAGCTGGAGTCGGGCAGCGCAGTCCAAGAGCACCGACAGAGAAAAGGACAGACACAGATCGCAAGCCTATGGATCGTGGTCATGCCCGAGACAGTAAATGTATGTGGCGTGGGGGTCAGTGAGAGACATCTTCTGCCCACAAGGGCACCGACGGAACTCGGGAATGGACTTGTCTTCCATCGCAGCCATGAGAGAAGTTGGAGAAGATCAAACTCTAATGAGTTTAAGAGTAAGTTTTGGGGAAAAAAACCCCAAAAATTTAAGATCCAGGGCCTGCAAAATGCGAGAGCGCTAAGGAGGGAACCTAAGCTTCCATGCGGTAAGGAAGATCTGGCATCATGGGGCGGAGCCATGGGTTATACCACCCAGGTGGGTGGGAGGAGCCAGCTTGAAGACCTTCCGGCGCAACTTAAAGCGCCAAGGTACCTGCCAGATAGTGTGGATTGAACAACATATACACGTCCCTAGGAAACATTGTTATTGGAGACTCTGGTGACACAGATAGTACATGTATTACCAAACAACAGGTTCTTTGGGAGGATTCGAGACAACCAAGTCTGCTGGACCTTACAGGATACACCCCAAATTCCTCAAGGAGTTAACAGAGGTACTGACAGGCCCCATTACCATGCTATTTGACACATCCTTAAGTGAGGGTAAAACCATTGAATAATGAAGGATGGCCAATTTTACCCCAATCTTTAAGAAAGGAAATAAAAATGATGTAAGGAATTATTGACCCATTAGCTTTACATCAGTCCTGGAAAAGATTATGGAAGAGTTTGTACATGGAAATATTGAACATCATATTACTCTAAGTGGTTTATCAGACATTACACAACATGGGTTTTGCACTGGGAGGTCATGTTTGGCCAGCCTCCTGCTGTTTTTTGAGCTGGTTAGCTGTGCCCTTGATAGGAAGCTCACAGTGGATGTGGTACACCTTGACTACTCAAGGGCTTTTAACGCTGTCCCGCACAAGGAACTGCTTGAAACACTTAAGGAATTAGAGATTCAACCTAAAATTATGTCTTGGGTCATATCATGGTTGTGTGACAGGTATCAGAGAGTAGGCACTAGGGGCTACTATTCAGACTGGGGTGGCGTCACCAACAGGGTGTCGTAGGGATCTGTCCTTGGCCCAGCACTGTTTAATTTATTCGTCTCCACAATGCAGACATCAAACAGTGCTTAGGTGTGCAAATACGCAGACAACACCAAAATTGGAGCATAAATAAATAATACTATAACAGCAGTTAAGTTTCAAAATGACTTGAACCATCTAGAGATCTGGTCCAGAAAACATAAGTTAAAATGTAACACACAGAAATGCAAAAGTATGCACTTCGGTCATAACAATTTACTGACTGAATATCAATTAAACAACAAGGTGTCCCAGACTACCTCTGAAGAAAAAGACCTGGGAATAACAATAACAAACAACCTATCATTTGACACACATGCTAAAGAAACTGTCAAAAAATGCAATAAAATACTTGGATATATTCTCAAAAAAATTGAGTAGGGACCCAGGTGTAATCATCCCACTTTACTCATCACTGGTGAGGCCACACCTTGAATACTGCTCCCCTTTCTATGCTCCCCGGAGCGGTAGGATTATAAGGTTAACGGAGAAAATCCAGCAGAAAACTACAAAAAAAAAAAATCAACAATTTCAAACATATATTCTATGGTAATAGGTTATCTGAACTGGACTTGTATTCTCTTGAGTACAGGTGACTGAGGCGCGACCTTTGCTTTGTATATAATGAACTTTATAATGAGAAACTATGGGAAAGCACTGGATTGTGCAAAAACACAATCAACAGGACAACATGATTCCACAGATTGTAAATAAAAGGTGAATCCTATAATACAAATCGAAGAGGCAGATGATTTACTCAAAGGGTGGCTGGAGTATGGAATGCCCTACGTGAGTCAGTGGTGTTAAGTGACTCAATGGAACTGTTTAAAAGGGCACTAGATAGTTACATGAGTGGAGAACAAAGCAGACAATACCACTGATATGTGGTGGGTCTCCAAAGGCTCATGCCTTCTGACTCAATTTAAACCTACGAACCTATGTAAGACACCATTGCTTGCTGCCTCACCAGCTCCAGGCCACAAGTGGAAAGGCTAATGGCCTACCGGGTTGCCTCACAATCGGGCATCGATTCCAGAAGCTGTCCTAGCACCGACCACAGGTGCCTAGTGTACTCGGCCTGGTGTGCAGTAATGCACAGGAGAAAGCACGCAGCTGAGAACACGCTTCTACCCCAGCAGTCAAACTTGTCTGAGTTGGACTCTGGGGGGTGGTCATGCCATGAGTGATGATTTATTTATTTATTTAACTTTTGTTAACCAGGTAAGTACACTAGACAAACACATGCCTATTTTCAGGTATGACCCGGGAGAGTACAGGAAATCAAAGAACATGCAGAGTACAATTTGAAGCAAGTAGGGTAGATATACAGATGTCAGGAGAAGCATAACATACATAGTAAGATCTCAGGTCATGACAGTAATCATAATCAATATGCTAAGGTACAGCATCACTGACACGTCGTCACCAGCAATATATATACAGATATATACAAAATTTACACATTTGCAAGATACATGGAATGAATACACTCAAGCATACTGTGCAGAGGACCAGGCTAATCAGGGAGGGTTAAGACAGTCACATACTGATGAGAGCTTCAAGTGGTTCCACAGGGAGGTGCATAGGCCCGACTGGGGGAAGGTCCGGACCTGGACAGGAAAGGAGTTCCACAGTCTAGGGGCACATGACGCAAAGTCCCTGTCCCCATTTGGTACAAGTAGGAGGGACCTTAAGGATAGCAGGGCCCAGTGACCTTAGGGGGTCATGCAGGAGGCTGCTGGCACAAGGAGCTCCGCCAGTCCAGGGGGGGTGCCAGTACCCAGTACCTTACCCGTGAAACTGCCCACAACAAAGTTCAAATAATTGGGCGAGGAGAGCCAGTTGAGCTTACTGTACAGATCACAGTGGTGAGTGAGACGAGGGACTCCAAGAGCAAAACGGCAGATGTTATTATAGGCAACAGTCCATCTAGAAAGGTGGTTCTTGAAGGTATTGGCAAACAAAAGGAGCCCATAACAGAGGGATGGCAGAAACACCCCTCTAGACAGTGCTAGGTGAGCAGCCGGAGTAAGGTTATTCTTTGCCCTGTAAGCCAGACCCAATTTCCAGTTAACAGCTCTACACGCGCATTTTGGATATGCTGACTAAGATCGAGCTGCGGGTCAAGTGTCACCCCAAGGTATTTGACGGAATCGGTGGTGAGAACAGGAGTGCCATCAATACCCGAGATGCACACAGGAACAGAGGAGGCCTTTAACTTGGCCAAGGAACCAAACAGCATGGCCTGGGTCTTTTTAAGATTTAGGACCAGCTTATGGTATTATATCCAGGAATGGACACTCCTGAAACCCTCACTCAGTTGGTGGTTAATGAACACAATATCCTTTAAATGAGTGAGGATAACAAGGTCATCAGCAAATAGGACAGCCCTGCAGGAGGCTGCTGAGGAGGGAAGGTCATTGATGAGGATGGAAAAAAGCAGGTGCCCAAGGACTGACCCCTGAGGACATGGAGATGGCGTCCGAGAGCATCTTACTATATTTGGTCAGTTGCTGCCTTCCATGAAGGTAGTTGGAGAACCAACTCAGGGCCGGAGTGGATAAGCCCAAAGACCCAAGTTGAGGGCATAGCAAGGCATGGTCAACAAGGTCAAAGGCTTTAGAGAGATCAATTAAGATGGCACCAGAGAGTCTGCCCTGGTCCATAGCAGCCCTTATCCCTGAAGTGACAGAGACCAGTGCAGAGGTGGTGCTGTGCCCTTTTCGAAAGCCATGCTGCGAGGGAGACAGAAGCTCATGAGCCTGGATATAATCCAAGAGTTGTCCCGCCACAACTTTCTCAAGGAGCTTGCTGATGGCAGGCAGAATGGCAATCGGACGATAGTTGTCAAGGATCCAGGGGTTGCCCTGTTTGAGCACAGGGACAACCCGTGCTACCTTCCACAGGTCTGGGATAACCCCAGAGGCTAAGGATAGGTTGACGATATGGGCCACAGGGGAGACAATGTAGGTAGCGGCAAGGCAGAGAAGCTTTGGTTCCATGCCATCAAGGCTAGCACTAGAAAAGGATGAGAGACCAGTTAGCAATCTCTGCATTTCTTTTACCGTCACAGCCTTGAGATAGAATGGAGGATGGGGGGAAGGTGCCATTTGAGGTAGAGGGACTTGGATAGGACTATCATGACCAGTGGAGGAGAATAGTGAGGTGAATGCAGACAGGTCTGAGAAGTGAGCATTGAATGCGTTTGTGATGGTTAGTGGATTATTACAGCTAGCACCATCAATGAGCATGTCCGGAGCCTCACAGGAGGAGGAGCCACTCACTATGTTTTTAATATTGCTCCAGAAGTTCCTAGGGTCCTTAGCTGAGGTCTGCAAGGCAGCTTTACAGAAGTCACTTTTGGCAACCCTGATAGCCTTTTGCACTCATTCCTGAGCCTCCTGTAATGTTGGAATATGGTCTGGTCCATTGAGACCTTGAAACTGGTCCAACATTTATCTCTAGCCCTCATGAGAGCAAGGAGGCTCCCATGCAACCATTTTGTGACAGCCCCCCTTACCCTCCGTCTGATGAGGGGGGCATGCTTATCCTGTAACATCCTGAAGATACTATTGAAGTGACAGACTGCCGAAGAAGCATTCTGGGCATCCATCACTGAAGGCCAGTCAAGGAACATGAGATCCTCCTGGAAAGTCCCCGGGTCAAACCTGGAGAAGTCCCTGACCTGGATGATTTTGGGAGGCATCTTGGGGGCGGAGATCTTCCATATGCTGTACACCGGGGCATGGTCAGAGATGGAGTCCGGGAGGGTACCTGAGCAGCTAATCCGCTCAGGCCTGTTGATCAGGACCCAGTCCAGGAGAGAGCTGTTACCACCTATGGACGACCATCTGGTGGGCTCCTGAATGAGTTGGGACATTGAGAAGCCAGCTAGTAGAGTTTCATACTGCTTGACATTGCCTCCAAGCCAGTATAAGTTGAGATCCTCTAGGATTATTACCTCATTGTTTCCTGTCCTGGAACCAACAGATTCAAGAAGGGAGGATAAGCCCAGTACACCACCCATGGGGGGATTATAGGTACATATAATGTGCAGTTTCTTTGCATTCCCAAGTAGCAGAACAGCGTACAACAGCTCACAGGAAGACTGCTCTGGCTGAGGGCAGGTCAGCACTGACAAGTTAAGGTGGCTCCTGTAGTAAACCAGAATACCACCCCCCCTTTCCTGGACGATCCTGCCTGAGGAAGTCAAAGCTGGGAAGCACACAAGCAGAGTCTGGGATCGAGGGTTTAAGCCAAGATTCGGTTATCTCTAGGATGTCAGGCTTGTAGTGGGTGACCCAGGCATGGAGTTCAGCCATGTTGGGCAGAAGGCTACAGACATTAAGATGAGCTATTTTCAGCCCATTCTCTGACTGCCAGCCCACAGGAGAGGAGAGGGCTTGACATGTAGAACCTGGGTTCAACTCCACATCCCCTGCCAGGACGAGTGTCACCAGCAGGAGCCAGAGGAAATGCCTCAGAGGGGGAGTGCCCGCCTTAGTGGATGTCCTGCGGCCGATGCGCCTGACCACTTTGATAGGGTACAGGAAGCACCGCAGGTTAAGGCAGCAGATGGGCCAGGGAGGCTGTCCCTGGTGGCTATTAGGTTAGAAAAAGTAAAGCCCTACTCATCAAGTAATCCTGGTGAGAACCCGAGTTACCCCATGTGGGGAGCACAGTCCAGAGTGATAATAGGGAGGAACAATACCATGAGCAGCCCTATGGCGAGGGCATTAGAGATGGGGACTGACACAGCCCCCCTCCTGGAATGCTTCAGGGCCCCCATAGCTCTAAATGCACACTGGAGTCAGACTTAAATACAACCGGGGCCCAGGAGAAATGAGGGAGATAGGGGTGATCAGACCCCCCTACGCTACCTGGAGGGCACCAAGGAGCAGTCAAAAAGGACAGTTAGACCTGCAGCCATCACTCCACCACGAGCAGAGTACCGCTGGGTAGTCTATTTCACACTTGTAGCCCAACACAGTAATTTTCAAGCAAGCAGCCCATGGTAAAGCAGCGAGACAAGGGCAGATAATAAGATAACACACACGGCACCAATGGCTAGTGATTACAATTGACTACAACTTTATAGACCACAGCTGACTGCAGAGAAAGATCAGCTATAAAGATCTGTACCACCCAGAGGATTAGACAACACCCCCACAGTAGGTATGGAAAAGAAGGGGGAAAAAGGCAGCAGCCTAATACAAGTAGTCCCCTAGAGTTGTGAGGACAGAATTAATCCTTCCCAAATTCGATCCCCACAGGGGACAGACAGTAGAACCAGCCAATCACCCTCTCTAAGCATAGTACAACCCCCAGGTGGGAGTGGCTTAGGTCTACTTAATGGGAGGAGGGAATGGGACGGGTGGGCAGGAAATTTTCAATCCTCAGGCAGCGAGCAAAGCCAGTGAGTCCTTTGTGCCGAACGTCCCACATTGCACCTTTTCCTTCACAACAAATCTCCTGCTGTGCAGCAGGGGTACAGTCCAGCTTACAATCTCCATGCCAGAGGCAAGGTAATCGTGGGGCCCAACCAGGCAAAGGCAGCCCTCGCTACCCCCCACACACACACACGCAACACAGGGCAAACAAGTCCACCACTGGGCGCTCCTCTCACCTTTGTACTGGTGAGTGACGTCACAGTGGGCTAGCAACCAGTCGGCGCAATGGCAGGGATTCAATTTGGAAACAGTGCCAATTTTCAATCCCCAGGCAGAGAGCAAAGACAGTGAGTCCTTTGTGCCGAACGTCCCACACTGCGCCTTTTCCTTCACAATGAATCTCCTGCTGTGCAGCAGGGGTACAGTCCAGCTTAAAGTCTCCATGCCAGCGTGCAGGTCACATCGGCGGGGCACACCAGGCAAAGGCCCTCACTACTCCCACACATACATTCACAACACAGGGCAAACAAGTTGCCTGAGAGAGGAGCAACAGTAGCAGTATTATGCCCAAAGGGGTGTCCAGGGCTCTCGCCTGACATGAGTGTGCATGGCACCAGGAGACCCTGCGGCTGCGCAGTACCTGCACTGGCAGTACCTAGGGGATGGATCAGTAGTAGAGGGATGCTGCCAGACACTGTGCAGAGCCTCCCCAAATGACAAAGTCCAGGGAGGTATGATTAGGTAGTTAGCACTGTATTCCCCCAAGAATGACAGCGTCATACACGCAGGATTGTGTCCACCCACCCTGGAGATGTGCAGTTCCTCCAACATCTCTGAAAGGAAGCTCTGATATCTAGAGAAATCAGCATCTGAGAAAAAGTGGATGAAGGAATCCTCTTCCTCTGAGGAGGAAGCCGAAGACCCAGAGGAGCTGGATTCAGGGGGAGGCAGTGCAGGGGTTGCAGGTCTGAAGACCTCATCCAATGCCCTCAGGTATCTGGGGAACACAGCCGCCATGGCCCTAAATTGTTCCAAGGTCAAAGGCCCTGCAGGACTGGAAAAGCCTGGAAGAAGGGAGGAAAAGGAGAGGAGGGAGAAGGGTCCTGCCAGACCACCGAAGATCTTCTGCCAGAGCTGCGGGAACATGCAGGGGACCCCTCTCAAAGGGGTGGCTGCCAAACCCCCATCACTGAAGCCTGCTCAGCTATTCCTGTGCAAGCAGGGTGGTGCCCGAGGAGGAAAATCTCCAGATGAGGTGAACGGAGCTAAGCTGAAGCCAATGGGTGGCTCCTGTCCCCACCAACTGTGGACCCCTCCCACTGAAGGAGAGAAAACAGAACAGAGTCCACACTATAACTCCTCCCTGAGTCACCTGATGCTCTAGGGATGGGCCATGGTGCCGGCACCGACCTGCCAACCCCTGCCTCACCAGAGTGGGATCTGCCTCTCAAAGGGCCTGGAAGTTGAATCAGAACTCTCAAGAAGGAGGGGAGCCTGCCCAGCATTGCGAATGACAATGGGCTCCCCCTCAACGCTGTCCCCAGCACCAGAATCTTCCTCAGTGCTAGCCCAGGCAGCAGAAGCGAATCCGGCACCAGAGTCGTCACGGCTCCCAACTTGGCACTGGAATCAATGCCATCTACTCTGATGGTGTCAGGGCCCACACCAGAAGCAACTCCAGCATCACTAGCAGCACCGAGGGAAGCTGGGGAGGCAGCACTGAGAAGGGGATCCTTAGGCTCTGAAACAACAACAGGTCCCGGGCTGGCCAAGAAAGAATCCAAGGGCTCCTTGGAGCCAGTGAGCCAGTCAGGATTGTCCTGCTCCTCGGCCTCTGAGCTGGGGGTTGAATTCAGGAAGATCGCTAGACTAGCAACTCTTGGATCTCACCTCTACCGGCACCATGAGTGGTGTCGAAAGCAGACCCAGTTGCGCAGTCAGCATTCCCCACTCACCGGCACCGGGGTGGTGTCAGGAGCAGAGGCAGCACTGGACTGCATCACCAAGGGTTCTGTTGGTGCAGGCCAAGCATGAAACTGCGACACCACTTCTGGGGACGTCCGGGCCTCTGAGGAGGCACTGGACTGTGAGATGTGTGCAGCTGACCTTCTGGAGGAGGCTGGTTGCTCTATAGACTCCTTTCACAGACCCCCTCTCTCAACGAGACAAGAAACAGAGGTGGACTCCTCTCCCTTTGTCTGTACAGAACCAGGGAGGGGCTCAGAGAAAGACCCCAGGGACCTGACTCTGGTGTCCTGGGTGCAATGATGCCCTATGAAAGTTGGGGGTCCTGCCCCATCTTTATCACATGGATTAGGAGAGTACAGTAGTCCACTGAAAAGCAGGCATCACATGTATCCATATTGTGTTGAGGACCCACCAGGCCTGTCACGGTCATGGGATTGCCACAGGGAAACAAATGCATAGGGGCAATCTCCGCCTTCCTACAGGATGATTTAGGCCCCGAACTGGACATTGCCACTGATGGAATGAAATAGACGAAGCACTGGACGCTGCACACAAGAAAATAATAAAAGGGGCAAAAATGGTGCTGAAACCAAAGCTGAAAACTAGTGGCATCAAACTGGCTGTACGGCATTGAGTGAGAACAGTGGTGAACAGAACTGCGTAGAAATAGGCCTCTTCAGCGTTGTTCCTACAGTGAGATGCTGCCTCAACAGCGGGAAAAACAGAACTGAGAGAGAGAAGGGGGGTGGGGCGTCAAATAGGTTACTGGCCAGTCCTGGCGAGCCATGTATTATGTCTGCCTTGTGGGCGATGCGTCTCTGATGTCAGCTCCCAAACTCCAAAACTCTTAAAGCTAAAGCTCCCGCGATGGTCCTGCACCTCTGGCTGAGACACATATTGTGATGAATGGTGAAGACTGATTTGGGTACAATCAATAAAAATTGTGAATATTCGATTAAAAATGAGGAGCTACTTGAAAAGTGCTACTGTCCCTTTACACTGGCACAGAAAGACTTAGATTAGGAGAGGTTGTGGAATTCTCATGCCACCAATATTTTATGTGAGCCATGCCAGTGTCCCTAGCAGAAATGCATTTCATCCAAATGTTAAGATTTCCCAGTGACAACGTGGAGCGCTACAGCACTTTACTGTATACCTCACCCAGGGCTCCAGATAAGATTTTTTGGGATGAGTATTATACTCCTCATTTTGAAAGTGAGTAAAAACAAATTCAGATGTGTACAAATGTCTGGATTGAGTGAAGTGAGGAGTACATTTTTAAAAACAGTGTAGCTTCTTTCTAGATAAAAACTGATCAGGTGCCAACAATGCTGCATCTAATGTTGGCAGGTAGGAGTAATTTACTCACCAGTTTAAAACAGTCAGTAAAACAAAACTGGGATGTGTAAGAGTGTTGTAAATCTGGAGAAAATGTTTCTTTTGAATCACCAGTTATGTTATGAAGCACTATTCTATGGAGTGTGGGGCATTTACAAATGCTGGGTGAATACTGGTACTCATTAAAAACATTTTTTGAAGAGTATTTCCTAAAATGAGGTGAGTAAAATAGATCGGTACTCACCTGATCTGGAGCCCTGATCTCACCTATGAGTCACACTCGTGTATAGATTGACCTGTTTTACCTACGTAATACCCTCAATACATACATTTAAGGGGTAGGGGAAAAAGAAGCAAACAGAAAGCATACTACAATTAGTAAGCAGGAAAGTAAAAGTAGTAAAAAAGTGTTCTCCAGCTGGTCAACTTGGAGAAAACAAAGAAACTCAGAAAAGGAAAACAGAAACAGAAGTTGATGTCAGAAAAATGCCCACTGGCCTACCAACCTAGAATATAATGTGACTGCCATAGCGGTCACACATTCCCCCTCCTCCACGTCATCCTCCCCTGCAATCCTCACCAGCCCCATGTGTCTGACCCACCTACTTGAATCCCTTCACTGATTTGACAAAGACCAACTTCTCTGGCAGCCCACGCCACTTATCCACCACCCTTTTGGTCGAGAAATATTTTCTGACATCCTTTCTGACTCTCCTTTCCACCAGTTCCTATTCCCATTGAGTTCTACTCTGAATTCTCCCACCCAGCAAGTTCTTGACCCATCTTGTAATCTTGTTCCTGCACCCCAAGATCCTCTAATTTCATAACCAGTCTTCCATGTAGGACTGAGTCGAAGGCTTTGCAATACAGTACATCCAGTGCCTGTCCTCTGTCCGTTGCCTTTGTAATGCACTCCAAGTCAATCAGATTCTTCTGATACAACCTCCCCATTTGGAATCCATGCTGATTTTTGTTATGGAATCCATCTGTATCCAGAAACTACACCATCTTCTCCTTAATGACGGACTCAAGTAATCTTCCCACTATAGTAATTTATTTGTGTTTTTATATTACCACCTAAATGTATACTTTTCCTTGCTTGTACAGCACCCAGAGCCCCTGGGATGGGGTGCTTTAAAAATAAAAAATTACGGCCGACCCGGTGGAGTCGAGGGCTGAGGCGCTGGATGCCACACCTCGTGCCATGCCGGCGACCTGGGTTTGGGAGCAAACTTGGGCCACTGGGGTTCGGCAGGGGAGGGAGAGGATCCAGCATTCGATGACAGCTCTGCTCTCCTGGGGATGGGTGGGTATGTCGTCCTGCTCCTTGGCTGCCTCCTGGTGGAGGATAGGGGATAGTGCCAGATCCTGGGAGACATTTAAACCGTCGCTTTGTGATGCGTGCGCACGTTCATGGCCCCGAGGGGAGGGACAAGAATGTGAAGCACAGCTGCAGACTCTATGAAGCCCCTCCAGGATGCCGGTGCTGCTCAGGCACAGCTCGAATACAGCCCACTCCAGATGTGTGTATGGGGTTGGGAGGACGGCACTCTCCTGCCCCGGCCACGGGGTAATCCGTGGGGAATACAGGGCTCGGGGATGCCTAACAAGAGCAGAGGCCAGGTGACTGGAGAAAGGTAGATGCTTGCCTGCAGGCCGAGGGTTATAAACAGTACCTGAAATAAAATTAATAAAAAATTAAAAATGAGTTACTTACTATAGTGGTAAAACTGACAGTCTATAGTTCCCTGGTTAATCCCTGCTCCTGCTCTGGTGCAGGGGTACCACATTAGGTGCCTTGCACTCCTGTTTTCAGTGAACTGAAGTGGTCTGACACTGGGGCGACCAGCTCCTGACACACTTCTTTTACATCTCTAGGTTGCCACTCATCAAGACCTATTCACTTATCAATCTTCAGTGCGCATAGACCCCAAAACACACTACCCAAAGTGATCGACTCAATGTTGAATTTAATTCCCCAGCTCTCCTGGTCTTGAAACTACATTTAGGTAGTTGCCCTTGTCCTCTACTAAGAATACTAAGAAAAAAATACTCATTTAGTATTTCCACTTTACCCTTAACCTCCTTCATCCACTACTTCCCTTCTTTAGCCTAACTCTTCCCTCATGGATTTGCACTCCTCCCCAATGTAGCAGTGTGTGTGTGAGTGTCTTATCTCCCTTCTTCACCCTCTTCGCAATCTTCACCTCTGTTAACTTCCTAACCTTTAGGATTTAGGAAAAGACATAGTACTGAGACTGCTCTTGTCCGGGTTCTAAATGATCTCCTGATAGCGAGGGATCAAAAGGCTTGTACTATTCTAGTCCTTCTTGATCTCTCCGCGGCCTTCGACACTGTGGACCATGGTGTGCTTTTGGAATGCCTGCGGCTCCATTGTGGACTGTCTGGTACAGTCCTAAAATGGTTTCAATCTTATCTCACAGGGCGGAGACATAGGGTTGTCACTGGAACTTACTCCTCTGATGCCGTCTCCCTGCCTTGTGGGGTCCTGCAGGGTTCCATTTTGGCACCCATGTTGTTCGCTGTCTATATGCTGCCATTAGGAGACATTATTAGGCATTATGGCTTGGGTTTTCACTGCTATGCAGATGACACCCAGCTATATTTGTCCTTTAGTCCCGGGCAAGTAGATGTGGTCTCTAGACTTAACAACTGTCTATCTGAGATCAGTGATTGGATGAGTGCCAGCTGGCTAAGGTTAAACCCGGATAAGACTGAGGTGTTGGTGGTGGACCCAGGTCGTCGAGAGGCGGGCTGTAGGGCTGGTCTTCCTTCGGGCATATGGATCGATGGAGCCCAGCTCTCGACCTCAGACCGGGTGCGTAACCTGGGTGTTATCATTGACGATAGTTTGACGCTAAAATTTCAGGTGTCATCTGCCGTCAAATCCTCTTTTTACCATCTGAGGAATATCGCTCGGTGAAACACCTTGTTCCTCCGGCTGACCTCCCGACATTAGTCCACGCCTTTGTTACCTCTACGCCTTGATTACTGCAATGCCCTGTACCTAGGGTTGCGGGGTTGATATCCCAGCAGCTGGTGCAGAACGCTGCAGCCAGGCTTTTGACGGGACATCAATTAGAATCATATTACGCTCAAAGGCGAAACTGCACTGGCTGCCGTTCAGTGGCGGATCACCTTTAAGGTCGGTTTACTGACCTATAAAGCCCTACACGAACAGGGACCGAATATCTGCAAGATCTACTTATTCCTACGTCCCTCCCGCTCACTCAGATCCACCGACGAGGGATTGCTAGAGGTTCCAGGGTTGTTAAAAACATCTGGTCACGAGCTTTCCTCATGTCTCCACCCCTGTGGAATTCCTCTGCCCCGCCGGATAATGGTTGCCTGACTGCCGAAAGCTTTTAAATCAGAGTTAAAACATATTTATTCCAAAAGGCCTATGGGGAGTAGTTATTGCAATGACATGAAATTGGAACTGTATTTTATTGTTGTTTGTTATGTTACATGTATGTTTTATGTATTTAACTACTGTACAGCGCTTTGATTTTGAAAAGCGCCCAAAAAATAAATTTTTACTTACTTACTTACCTTATGTTGGCATCTCTCATCTTGCTCTAATACACAACCCTACTTTCACCTGTCTGCTTGCTTTATATTTTTTGAATGCCTTCCTTTTCTCCCTCATTGCCTCTTTCACCTCCTTTACTTTTCCAGATGTTTTCTTTTGATCCGTTTTTATTTATTTTGCTGCTGCCCTAATGCAGAGGCTTGTTGCTTCAAGTGACCCTTTTTAATCAGTCCCCATTTACTGTCCACCCCACTGCTGCACCAGCTCCCGCCAGCTTTCCCCTAACCACTTTCCTCATTTTATCAAAATCTGCCTTTCTAAAATCTAAACCTTAGACTGTAAGTGCTTGCTTTCTAGTTTTAGTTTTATGTCAAACCACAGACAAGTGAACACTGGTTCTCAGAAGTTCCTTTACTGTGACCTCTCCATTACTGCTCCTATTTGTGAGGACCACATCCAGAATGGCCCGCTCCCTTGTGGGATCCTCTGCCTTCTGTACCAGGAATGCATCCTGGAGGGTCTCCATCAGCTTCCATTTTTTTCCATCTGCTACTACAGGGACACTCCAATCCATGCCTGGCAAGCAGACGTACCCCACTGGCAGCATCCCACGCTGCTTTGCTGTTCTATTTATTACCTCTTCCAACTTATTGTCCACTTCTTCCTTTTGAGATGGAGGGCTCTATGGCCTCCAACCTTGATAATCCACCCCCATCCACGACTACCTGTACCCATAATACTTCTTCATCGGTGCCCCTCTCCATGCCTTTGTCCTAGTTCTGACACCCTTCTTCACATACAAGGCCACTCTTCCTCCTTTACTCAGCCTCCTATCCCTACTGAAAACTGTGAACCCTTGCATCACACCTTTCACCCTTTCGTCACTGCAATGAGGGACACAGACATTGAAAATGGTGACAATGTGGGGCACTGCACATCATCAAACATAATGATGCAAGGTCAGAATTCTGTGGAAACTAGTGTTTTTCTTTGCTCAAGGATTATTAGTGCTTTAGCATCACAGTCTGTTAAGAACTTCTGCGGAGTCTGAGGTTAAGGCATCTCCTCTATGTGGGCAGCACATTTTCAGTGTGGGACTAATGAGGAATAGAGCACTTCTGAGGGATAAAATTAGGGACATACTTTATAATGGCAGACAGCGGTAGGGCCCAAAAACCCTGTTGGTGGACCAGGGAGGTCCAGGAGGTGGTGCGGGGAAAGAAAGCAGCCTATAAGAAATTCAAGTGCTCAAGGAGTGAAAGGGATCGAGGGGAGTATAAGCTGTTGGCTAGAAGGGCCACTAGAGTGGTGAGGGCGGCTAAGGCAAGGAAGGAGCAGAACCTGGCCAGGGAAATTAGGGAGAGGGAAAAAGGGTTCTTTAGATACATTGGGGAAAGACGAAGGGTGAAGGGGCAGATTAGCAGGATTAAATCAGGGAGAGATGGGCACAAGACCCAGAGGAGCAGGCTGAGGTACCAAATGAGTATTCACCCTCAGTTTTCACTAGGGAAAATGGGGATGCTGCATCATACATGGAGGAGACAGAGATAATGAGGAGGGGACCCTTACCAATCGGCAGGTCTGGGGAGAGGGGGGCATCACTGGCAGGTGGGGAGGGCTAAGCAGGAGAAGAGGTACTGGAAGTGGAAATCACAGCAGAGAGAGGAGGGAAGCCCTCAGGCCCCTTTAAGACAGAGAAAGACCGGGCCGGATAAATTACATCCCAGAGTGCTGAAGGAACTTGGTAGATGTCCTGGCGAAACCCCTGGCAGAGCTTTTCACCATCTCTCTGAGGACAGGGTGGGTGCCCCAAGACTGGAAGGTGGCGCATGTAGTGCCTATCCACAAGGGGGATCAAGGGAGGTGGTGGGAACTACAGGCCTGTCAGCCTGACATCAGTGGTGGGCAAGGTGATGGAGGGCATTGTCAAGGAGTGGCTAGGGGGCCCTGGATAAGTCAGGGTGCCTGGACGATAGACAGCATGGATTCATCCCGGGGAAATCGTGTCAGACAAACCTGGTGGAGTTCTATGACTGGGTGACAAGTGCCTTGGACCTGGGTAGACCAGTGGATGTCCTCTTTCTGGACTTCAGCAAGGCATTTGACTCTGTTCCTCACGGGGCCTGTTGATAAACTAGGAGAAATGGGGTGGGAAACCAGATGATCCGGTGGATAGGCAATTGGCTCCAGGACCGGACCCAGAGGGTCGTAGTTGGTGGGATAATCTCTTCCCCAAGGAGGGTCATTAGTGGGGTCCCACAGGGACAGTTCTGGGCCCCTTCTGTTCAACACCTACGATCTGACATAAGGACAGAATCAGGAGGAGATGAGTCTCCTTGCAGATGACTCGAAACTGGGGGTGGTGGATGGGGAGGAGGGAGGGTGGCCCTGCAGGGGACCTGGAGGCTCTGGAAAGATGGTCTAGAAAGTGGAAGCTGAGGTTTAATGCAGGGAAATGCAAGGTACTCCATCTGGGGCCAGAAACCCAGGCCAAGTGTACACCCTGGGGAACTACAAGTCTCAATGGCTGAGAGGGACCTGGGGTTGGTGGTGGATGTCAAGATGAACAACTCTGAGACTTGTAGGAGGGCAGCAGCCAAGGCCAACAGGATGCTGGGATGCATCGCTAGGGGATCACCTCCAGAAGGAGGAAGTGATACTCCCCTGTATAACTGCTTGGTGAGGCCGCACCTGGAGTACTGCGTGCAGTTTTGGAGGCCACACTTTAAAGAGGGACATTAACCTCCTGGAGAGGGTCCAGAGGAGGGCAACCAAAATGATTTGGGGCTTGGGGACAGGACCTATGAGGAGAGGCTCAAAGAGCTAAATATGTACACTTTGGAAGAGAGAAGGGACCGGGGAACATGATAGAGGGTCTTCAGGTACATGAAGAGGGTAAATAGGGGAGGAACAGTGAGGGTGCTTTGGAAGGAAGGAGGAAGGGCCACTAGAGGGCATGGGTGGAAGCTGGAGGGGAAGATTCAGGGAGAAAGGAGGAGGTGCTACTTCACTGAGAGGGTGGTAGAGCCATGGAATGCACTACCTAGGGGGCTGGTGGAGGCAGAGACAGTGGAGGGGTTCAAGAGGGGGTGGGACAGGTACAGGAAAGGGTTCAGGAAGCAAAATCCAATGCAGCAAGAATATCCGGAACTGGGAAGGGAGAAGCCAGAGAAGGCGAGGGGGACAGCAAGGTCAGCACCCAGGGTGGGGGCTGACCAAACGAGCAGACACGAAAGACCATTAGGCCTATTCTGCTGGCATTTTAGTATGTTAGCTGAGAGGTATGCCTCGCATGGATAGTTCCCACTGATGATGCCCTGTAGCTCATGTCTCCATCACAGCCACCAATTCTAACTGAGTGTCCGCCACCAGTGCCTATAGATCACAACCTTATTCCCCGGCTACTGGCATTCATGCTCACCCTCCTTGTGTTTGTGTTAGTTTTCTCTTACTGCCCTGATTTGATATCCCTTGGTCTTGTTCTCAGTCCCTTTCCTCTCTATGTTGCAATCTCCTTCAAGTTGCTACCTGTCCTACATATTGTTCCAATTACTACCTCTTCCCTTCCATGTAAGTGCCAGCCATTGCCCTTCTATCTGTGTCCTGTGTGTTCCCTTCGACCCATGATAGTGTTTGGGGAGGCCACTTGTGTAGATGTACCTTTCCTCAACTTCACTGCCTCTACATTACCTACTTAGTTTAAACTGGTCCTGAGTGATTTGTGAACCTCTGTTCTAACACCATTGTGCCTTCCTAGTTTGTATGCAGGCCATCCCTTCTGAAAAGACCCCAGTTTCTTGCTCTACAGTATGCTTGCTTTTGCTCCAGGGCAACAGTGAACACCACTCCCTTGTGTGTAGATTCATCATTCCCTCCATCCTTCTTACAATGCAGGCTCAACCCCTCACCCTCCATGGCCCATCCCTAGAGGATGATGTACCAGTTCTAGCCAACCCAAGGGATACTGGTGGAACCTCTTCCATCAAGTTTAGACAGCAGCTGTGCTCCAAGAGCATCCTCTGGGTCCTTACTGTCCCACAACCCTTGCACTCCTTCCATCTTAAGCTCTCCCTTCCTAACCTAAGTTAACCTTTTACTGTATATACAGGTTTTATCCGTTTATTTGCACTGGTGCTTGGGGGGTGGGGGTGAGGGACACCCAGTTGTGGCAGTACCACTTCTAATTAACTCCTCCTGGCTCCAAACAAAACAGATAGGGGTCCCCTCGCCCTGTCACTACACTTGGCCCTCCTACTGTTACCCTAGTGATGGCCAGTGCTAAATAAAGCTTGTCCTCACCCTTTTCCTCATGAAAAGGTGTCAGACAAGCTTGTACCTTCTCCCCACTCTTATCTGAATTATGGATAATGCTGGACCTTTTTATTAAGATTACAGAGCACACAATCTGCTCCCCCAAATTTATAGATATTTACTGAAAGATTTGAGGGACCTCTTTAAACTAAGATTTTACCCACTGATAGCCAGACTCAAAGAGGACTCACTAGACAAAGACATTTACCCCTCTCCTTGAGATAAAAGTAAAGGTTTAATTAATTATTTTTTATTTATTTGTAATCTTTGACAAGTAAAGGCACACTGATCTGCCAGCTTGTTTCCAGGTGGGTCCTGAGGGGTGGGTTACTTGGATCTGTTCTGTTGATAAAGGGGAATGATGGGCAGAACACCAAGGAAAATACCACACTTATACAATAAGTGCTACGGATTCTTTAACTTTTATCTGGAGATCCATCAGTGATGGGCAGAAGGGACCTCAGTTTAGTGCTAATTGGAGGCAGTATAGCGGAGTGGGTTAAGACTCTGAGCTGCAGATCTGGAGACCTATGTTTGAATCCCATAGCCACCTAGGTGCATACTGTGTGATCCTGAGCGAGTCACTTAACTTCCTTGTGCTCCCAGGTTGCACCTGGAAAAAAGTTTCAGCTTAGTGTGCTATTCCTGGTTAAACAATGTTCCCTTTCCCCTAATGAAAAATTGTAAACCTCTTGCCCGATTTCTTTATTTGCTTGCATGTCTCTCTTTTACATGCTCCTCTCCTGTTTGCATTCAGGTTTAGAACTGGGCTAACCTGGACCCATAGGTCCCACAATACCTTGGAGCATTTTTTTTTTCTGGAACAGAACTTATCAATTTCCTGATTTATGTGACACAGACGTAGACCACATACACAATTTTAAACGCTCCAGGCTCCCTAAGGGTGCTAATTCCCTGCCTCAGTTGGAGTTGCATTACTAGGTGGCTCAAACTGGCTTTTTATTGAAATAGTGCTCCCCACCCTACTGGGTGTGTACTATAAGTGAATTGACAAGAGTGATGCATTCCCACCCCTGATACACCTTCTCTCTTTTTGTAGTATATAGGTCTACAGGTCTCTATTCTCCTGATGCCATGGCTCTCCTCTGGCAGACCTATATCTGGCAACCTACTAGTCCCAAAAATGATGGGACACTGATTTTGTCCCAAGGATGTGAGAATGAAGGGAGGCTGTCATTTTGATGACTTTGGAAGGTTTCCAATGCCTTCACTCCCCCATTTCCCTCTTCCCACAGGCACCATAGCCCATCCATGGATTTGCAGCGATCCTGTGGTGGAGGCGCTGACGCATTCACCCAGAGCCCACTATGGCCTGCCACAGAAGTCACAGTGCAAGGTCAGGTAGTGTTGCCAATGGAAGCAACCCCTCTCTCTCTCAACCCTGGCCCACCATTAAACAGAGACTCGGGCCTGCTCCCAAATCTAGGTCACCTGCATGTAGCTACTGCTGAGTCACTGGGATGGCCCCTCCTTCTCCTTTTAATCTCTCTTTACGGGTAGGGCTAAAGATGTGTACAGAGAGCTGTCAAAAAAGGCTCTAAAGACTATAGCATATTAAAGATAAATGGATAAAGTTTACTCTGTTAATTTCCCTGCTGAGATGTGTATGTACTACAAAATATTCTCAATTTATACTTAAGTATGGTGTTATTTTTGTCATAGCTGTCTCTGCCCTACAACATTCCATGGGAAAGAGTATGATGTAATTCTAGCCACGCACCACTTTTTTCTGGTGAAAAACAACAGCATGATGTCATTTTAGCCACAACCCATTTTCTTCTGGATAAAAACATGTAAACAGAACATCTCAGTACATCGTACTGAAGCATGTTGCTATAAATTTATACCTTGTCATATTTTCTTTTTTTAAGAATAACTTTCCATAAAGGACTGGGACCTAAAATAAATTCTTATTATATTCAGTGGACTTACCCACTTCTACAATTACATGGTCACATATCACAACAGGTATTTTTGACGTGTCATCAACCCTTGGTGAATAAGGGGCCTTAAATGACTGGTTTCACTGCGTTACTTTACAAGCTGAGAGTCAAGCAGGACTGATATATTTTCTATTCTTCACACACCTGCCTTTTAATTAATATTAACATGACCGTGGTGTAAGCAGAAGTCCTCCTTTTGACTGCTTACTTGCTACTGTCACTGTGCTGTATGGTATGGAAAAAAAAATAACACTTTCAATGCATCGTCAGAATACAGTGTTTGAAAACAGATGGCAATGCTTGATCCTATGTATGGTAGGTACAGCTTCTAACTTTGTACCATAAAGTAGGTAGAATTTTTTTTCTTAATGGAGACTCTCAGAGGTGATTTTTACGATGCACTGTTTAACCCCTTTTTAGTAAACAAACAAAGGGAAGCCAGTAAGTACACGCTATGTCAAGCTGGCAGAAAACGGCTGGCTCCTATCAACAGTCTCATGGACTGATAAGCCTCTGCCCCACAACGAGGTGGTTGCTAGGCTCCACATTTAAGGCAGGGGTGGCCAGCCTGTAGCATGCGAGCCACATGTTGTGCTCGAAGCAGTTTGATGAGACTCTTGAGAGGTTTGTCAATTACATGTCACAGTCTTTTAAATTTGAGAAAAGTCAAAGTACAGGAGCTGAAAGTGCCTCGAGTGCTCAACAAGCTACTTTTACTAAGCATGCAAGCAAATCTAAAGCTCCAGAGCTGCTCTGAATAACTATTTTAAAATTACAACTATTTTTTAAAAATACTGTAACTTGCTAAAATACCATTATTGACTATTCACTATGATTATATTATTATTTTAACTCTGAAATATGGGTATGGTAAGAGCTGCATGTTGGGTATGGTATGGGCTGCATGTTGTTTTGGCTCACATCTTACTCAGAAATTGAAATGTGGCTCACGACCCCGAAAAGGTTGGACACTCCTGATATAAGGGATTTGTGATGGGGGGTTGTTAGATAAAGGATTCATTTTTACGAGTTCATAGTGAACTCGGGTAACATGGAAACATAGAATTTGATGGCAGATAAGCCCCCGCTTGGCCCACCTAGTCTGCCCATTTTCCTACCTGATGGATAAGCTGCAGATCCTAGTTAACCAACAGCCTACTCCCCCGGACTGCCTTATGTCTGTCCCATGCATTCTTGAATTCCCCACTGTTCTTGACTCCACGACTCCTCAGGAAGGCTATTCCATGCATCCACAACCCTATCTGTGAAAAATACTTCCTCACATTTCCTCTGAGCCGTCCCCCCTCGATCTTCAAATTGTGACCCCTTGTTCTTGATCATCTCTTTTGTAAAAGATACTACCCTCTTGGACATTGTTGATTCCCTTGAGGTACTTGAAAAAAAAAAACTCACAAGTGGGGGAAGCGTAGCCACAAGTGATGGTCCCAGAGTTCACCATGAACGAGTAAAATTAAATCCTTAACAGCTACCCCCATCACATATTCGATTTATGCAATAGGTGGCAGCTGTCTGTTGAAACCACTTTTAAATATCGGTTTGGGAGTTCGGGAACAGTAGGCACGAGCGGCTGAGGCACGGCCTGTGTGATGGTGACAGTACTGTATGAATACATCGCAGATGACAACTATACAGATAAATTTTTCGTCCACACATTTATCTGTATAGTACCGACATCACAGATTTATTCATATAGTTGTCCAGATAAACATCTTTATCAGGAGCTTGCAGAGACCCAATTATTGCATACATATATGTATTACTACTGGAGTGCAGTTGCAGCAGCCACTTCTAAGAGTGGGGTTATTCTAGATGCCCTACAGGGGGCATGCCTTAGACAACTAGTATTGGAGCCCACTCGAGAGGGAACAATCTTAGACCTGGTTCTCTCAAATGGAGATGAGGAGAGGATCACAGATGTAGAAGTGGGTAGCCATCTGGGAACTAGCGACCATCGAACAGTATGGTTCACAATAAACACAGCAATAGAGTCAAGCCATACAAAGACAAAAGGTACTGGATTTTAGGAGGGCTGACTTTGTTAAAATGGGTGAGTGCCTAAGGAATGCACTAGTAAATGGGCAGGAAGGAGGGTGGAAGAACAATGGGGAATAATAAAACTGCCATCACAGAGGTAACAAGCGTTGTGTAAAGCAAATAAACAAACGAAGCGAGGTAAGAAACCACTATGGTTCTCAAAGGAAGTGGCAGTGAAGGTTCAAGAAAAGAAAGCATTCAGGAAGTCAAAGAATCACAGAAGGAGCAGGACAGAGAACTGTATCAGTTAAAGCAAAGGAAGCTGGGAAGGCAGTCAGAACAGCAAAGGCCCAAACCGAGGAAAAGACAGCCAACCCAGTTAAGAAGGGGATAAAACCTTTATAGGTACATCAGGAGCGAAGTAAGACCAAGGAGGGATAGTGAGGCTTAGTAAAGGGGAGGGAGGGTGGGCAGAGGTGACTGTGAAAAGGCAGAGATACTAAACAAATACTTTTGCTCAGTATTTACAAAGGAAGAGGGGGAGGTACCTAAAACAAACAGTAGAAACACTCTGGATACAGAAGTTGATACCAGCCCATTTACAGAAGAAAGGGTTCTGAAAGAACTCTAAAAACTGAAGGTGGACAAAGCAATGGGGCCTGATGGGATTCATCCCAGAATTCTAAAAGAACTAAGGGTAGAACTAGTGACACCACTGACTACCCTCTTTAACAAATCATGGGAGGATGGGGTGGTACCTGAGGACTGGAGGAGGGCAAATGTAATTCCCTTCACAAAAGTGGAGCAAGGCAGAAGCAGGAAACTACAGACCTGTTAGTTTAACCTCAGTGGTAGGGAAAATGATGGAATCACTTGAAGGAAAGAACTGTTGAGTATCTAGAGGCCAGAGGGCACAGGACCCAAGGCAGCATGGATTCACAGCAGGAAGGTCATGCCAGACAAATCTGATAGATTTCTTTGACTGGGTGACCAAAGTAGTTGATCAGGAGGGGCTGTGGACATGGCCTACCTAGACTTTAGCAAGGCATTTGACACAGTCCCACACAAAAGATTAATATACAAGTTAGCCAGCCTGGGAGTGGGTCCCAAGATGACAGCCTGGTAAAGAATTGGCTGGAGAATAGGACACAGAGAGAATAAAATGGAGTCCACTCTGAAAAAGGGGGTTAGTAGTGGGGCACCGAGGGTTCAGTATTAGATCGGTCCTCTCAATGTCTTTATAAGCTTACTGCAGAGGGACTGGAAGGAATGTATGTCTCTTTGCAGATGACACAAAGATCTGCAACAGAGTTGATGCACAAGGTGGAGTGGAAAGGATGAGAAGGGACTTGGTAAGGTTAGAGGAATGGTCAAATGTATGGCAGCTTAGATTCAATGCTAAGAAGTGCAAGGTAATGCACCTGGGAAACAAAAACCCAGGGAAGAGTCACAATGGGGTGAGATACTAACAACAACAAAATGGAAAGGGACCTGGGGGTAGTCATATCAGATGACCTAAAGGTGGGCAAGCAATGTGAGAGGGCAGCAAGGAGGGCTGGGGGGATACTGGGATGCATAGGAAGAGGCATCACCAGTAGAAAACAGGAAGTTATTATTCCTCTGTACAGGCAGCTAGTGAGACCCCATCTGGAGTACTGTGTGCAGTTCTGGAGACCCAATCTCCGCAAAGACATAGACAGGATGGAAGCTGTCCAGAGGAGGGCAACTAAAATGGTGCAGGGTCTGCACCGGAAGACATATGAAGAGAGACTTAAGGAGCTTAATATGTATAGCCTCGAGGAAAGGAGGGAGAGGGAGACATGATAGAAACTTTCAAGTACCTCAAGGGAATCAACAACGTCAAGAGGGTAGCATCTTTCAAAAAGAGGTGTGCAGAACAAGGAGGCACAATTTGAAGATAGAAGAGGGCTGCTCAGAGGTAATTTAAGGAAGTATTTTTTCACAGAGAGGGTTGTGGATGTATGGAACGGCCTTCCAGAGGAGGTTGTGAGTCAAAAACAGTGGTGGAATTCAAGCATGCATGGGACAGTCATAAGGCAATTCTAGGGGTTGGGGGTAGGAAGAAGTAGGCTGCTGGTTAACTAGGACCTGCAGCTTATCCATCAGGTAGGGAAATGGGCAGACTGGGTGGGCCAAGCGGTCCTTATCTGCCGTCAAATTCTATGTTTCTATGTTTCTATTACCATAGTGTACTTCCACCAAGTACTTACATTTGCTGCTTTATATCCTTTTCTTCTGTTTTTTTATCTTCACTTACTTTCTACCCCATGTTTTACTCTGAATTCTGTAAATTATCTTGGGTATTAGTGATGTGAAAACTCATAATAAAATCTATTTTTTTTTTTAAAGAACATAAAGCCTTTAATTTGGACAGTCAATAAAATAAGTACTCAGTAGAACCTGCTTAAATAAACCAATTACTACAATAAAATCACGCAATAATTTTCCAGAAATGGGGTTACTGTCAGATGAAACCTCTGGCAGATATGCATCCATGATTAAGTAAATGGGTTGTCACTGATGTCTCCTGGCTGATCAAGTGTGTCATCTCATAACATCTTAGGGATTTGAGAACTGGGAAGCTGAGCCATTCTGGAACCTTAAGATGTCATAATAAGTTTCATTAGCCAACAGACATCTGTAACAACCCATTTTTTTTTTTTAAAGCATTTCCTTTTTTGTGGCATTTTCAGTGACATCCTGACTGCTCATCACAATCGATCAGCCCGCTCACCTTCCATTTCAGTCCATTCGTAATTAATCAGTAATTTAACAGTCAGTCTGCCAGCTAGCCTCTGCAGTTCAACTCGCTCACTGGAAACTGATAAAGTTCTCTGATTTGGGTTTCTAATCCATGGTTGAGGATGCAGGATTGTGTTAGTATTTTTAATTTCAAGATAATTTATCTGCCCAGCACCAAAGACCAACCCACCTGTCTGTAATTTCTTTATTTCAATGAGTTGTCATCTTTTCCCTAGAAAACCACAACCAATGATCAGCCACCTGCCCGCCAAGCAATACATATTTACATGTCCTCATATGAAACAAACATTTTACTTGTAACTACATAACAATGAAAAACAAAATTTATACAGAATAGGGAGATTGCAGGAAGGGGTTCACTTGTCAGGACTGCACAATGGTGTCAGAAATTTGCTGTTACTAAAAAGTAAGTTTTTCAAAATGTCAAATTATGACAAATACACTTTTATATTACATTTTTGTGTTTCACAGCCTCATACTAAATAATGTTTCACAATGCGATGGTAGCTTGCTATAGGGAAAAAAAAAGAACTTACAATGCGGTAGACACAGAAGCTGCAGCATGTGAAGACTGCTTGGCTGTATAAGAAGTCTTCATGTGTGGCAGCTTCTTTCATGGACTTCTACAGAGAAGAATAAATAAATGCTTTTTAAAGTTCTTATATACACAGAACAAGGAATCTAGGAATTTTTCCTGTGTAGATTTGCTAGGGTCCCACTAGAAATGAACCGTCTCAATCTGATGCAATATCTTATGAGAAAGCGATGCACTGGCAAGTACTGAAAAGTTACCCACCGTGGTAACGGCTTTTCTTCTGAACAATTAGAACAGCCAGCATGACTCTATGCATCCTCTCCACATGTGTGATGGTACCCATGAACATAGAATGTTTTTCAAAACAAACTCTCTGCTCTGTGCTGGCCTCAAAGCACCCAACGTTTTGTCAACTAATCTTTGAGTTAAAGAGTCCATAAGTCTTCAGACATAATTAGAAAAATATTCCAATTAAAGCAGATATTGAAACATAAATATAATTATTAAAGCAATGTGTAAATGACAGAAAAAACAAGCTATTGCAATCATACAAGCTCAAGCTAGTAAAACTTAAAAGCAAAAATTATTACAGAACCCATACCTCTAACTACTATGAATTTCACATAGCACTATTAACTTTATAGTCGGGGCCCTAGTGCCTCTGCGCCAAATTTTCTGATTTCTGTGGCAGTACTCCTAGGCTTCTGTGGCAGCATTTTCTGATTTCTGTGGCATGATTTATTCATTTCTGTGGCAGAATGCAGTCCTGCCATTGGCTAAAATATGATGTGATGTCATAGATGACATCACCTGCCAAGCATAGAGGAGGGGCTTCAGGATAAACAAGATGGATATGGGAGCCTGGCACTATGGAAAACTGTATATTTTAATGAAAATTCACCAAAAACAATTAATTCTGTGGCACTGTATGAATTCTACTGCACTATATGGATTCTCCGGAAAATTCTGCAACCGCAGAATCGCAGAATTCCAAGGGCCTTGTTTATTCTAAAACTGACCCTTGCTCTGCAAAGGTTTACTGAGGTCC
Organism: Neoceratodus forsteri; assembly: GCA_016271365.2. NCBI lineage: Eukaryota > Metazoa > Chordata > Ceratodontiformes > Ceratodontidae > Neoceratodus > Neoceratodus forsteri. Next base: position 840,098,631 of record CM028134.1, read on the forward strand.
CTTAACTGTGACTTACTTCTGGACATACAAACTATTAAAACATTAAACTAACTTGAAAGAAGCATTCTTTAAGACTAAACATATGGGGCCCACTATTCTTACACATATTCTCTGCAATGACAAAGTGCCACACATTCTGCCCATTTGCTCTGAATTCTGAAGGCCAGTGCTATGCATTTTAATGCTGACAGGTTTAGAGGTATGGAAGAACCTAATAACCCTATCCAAAAGGAAAACCAAGGAAAGGGAGTTGTACTAGCTATTCTAATCCTTTAGAAGAAAAGCTGTTACCATGGTAACTTTTTCTTCTAAATACAAGAATCTGATTAGCCAGTCCAACTCTGTGCAGACTCCAAACAGTACACCAGCCTAGAGGTTTTAAGATTACTTTGGGAATAATTTCTAAAGTACAGAAATCTTAAATATTGCACCCTCCCGTGCCTCAGTATCCAGGCAGTAGCGAGGTGTGAATGTGTGGACTGTGGACCAGGTAGCAGCTTTGCAAATGTCTGCCAGTGGGACATTCCACTTGGCTGTCACTGAGGTTGCAGTACTCCTAGTGGAATGTGCTCTTATGGCATCTAGTGGTACTTCCCTTGCCTTTGTGTACCAAAAATATATTGTAGATACTATCCACTGAGAAACCATCTGTTTACTGGCTGGGAGTACCCAGGACATCTCGCCATATGTGAAAACCAACTGTTTGAGCCGGCCTGGTGGCACTGAGGATTGAGGCGCTGGGCGCCACACTTTGCGCCATGCCGGCGAATCGGGTTCAGGAACGGACTCGGGTGGCCGGGGGTCGGCAGGGGAAAGGGAGGATCAACGTCCCAGTGGATGCTCTCCTCCCTCAGAGGTGGGAGACCAAGAGCGTGCTGGCGTTCCATCCCTTCAAGCCAGTGGAAGCACTAGCAGTAGTGAGGGATGGGCGGGCAGCTTGGTTCCACAGAGTCTGGGAGAGGAGGCGAGGATGGTGCATGAGAGGTAGGCAGCAGGGCCAGACCGGACGTCCCAGAGGTAGGGGATTACAGGGGGGAAAAACACCTCTCGGCAGCCCTAGATGAAAGCCTCTCCGGTTCCATCCAAGACCACTGAGAAGGGACAGACCCCGCTGTGCAGCAGGTAAGAGAAGGAGGCACTCTAGGAGCAGATCCCAAGAAGGTGGGGTGGTGGAAATGAGCAGATGGAAGGAGTGGGCACCAAGAGGAGATAGGAGGGAAAAACACAAAGTAAAAAAAAAAAGAAAGAAAACCAACTGTTTGATATACTCCCTTTGAAATCCTGTGTTCTATAGAAACTGGGTGCTCTTCTAGCATCTGGTGTATACAGTTTCCCCCTGTACTGGCATGTGTTCTAAGAAAACATACTGGCAATGTAATGGTCTGATTCAAGTGAAATTCTGACATCACCTCAGGAAGGAGCGGCACACTTAATCCTTAATACCATCTTCTCTTATGGAAAACTAAATAAGAGGGATCAAAGTGCCTGCATCTTGCTGACCCTTCTTGCTGACATGACTGTCACCAGAAACAGTGTTTTTCAGGTGATGTAGTTTAACTCAATTGTGGCCATTTGCTCAAAGTGAGGGGACATTAATTGAGAGAATACCATTCTCAAGTCGTATGCTGAAACAAGAATCCTTACATGGGGATACATATGTGAGAGGCCGTACAGAATCTCAAACATTGTCTGTGCAAGCATGGCCTCAGCTGAGGCCTTAGGCATTTAAGTAGAATCGATGACAAATGCACTTTAAGTGATACTGGCTTCAAAACCAGAGATTTTATAATGTGAGTTGTTCTCACACCATGAGGTGAATCTTTTCTATTTCAAGTCTCCCTAGTGGATAACTTTCTAACTACTTCAAGGACTTCCAGGAGCGAGGTTGAGAGAGTCAAATCTGAAATCTCTAGCCCTTCAAGAACTATTTTTAATTTTTTGTATATATTATACATGTAAACAGGTTATTTGCATAGAGACTTGATTGGCTGTCCTGCCCAGCTGAACAGGAATACAAACAGTATTATGTAATTTGATTGACTGCAGTACTGTACCTTTAAGGAGAGACTGGTAGTGATGACTGCAATTGACAACCATGGTGGCATACAAGTGCCCCTTCAATGTTACTGCCACGCTCCCTGACAAAGCTCCTTATGAGCAAAAAAACAGGGTTAGGAGCTGGCAGCCCCAAGGGATTGTGCTGGGATATGGTTTGTTAAATTTTTTTTTTGTTGTTGCTATTTTGCACTGTCTGGATTTAAAGCACTTTTACAGATGAGACTGTGAAATTTCTGATGCACTTTACATTAGTCTCGATGGATCCTGGAAATATGAATTTGCTCAAATAAATATTCAGGTAGCAAGAGATGTGACTTGTTTGCTTCATTTTTCACTAATAATCCCATTCCTGAGTGCAACACTTATTTTTGGGCTCTCCCTTCAGGAGTTATGCCTTCAGATGGAGTAATTTCAGATTTGGAAGAGTCACGTGCCCCTTGGAGAGAATCACCAGGTCTCTGCACATCAGTAGAATACAGAACCTCATGGGCATCAGGAGCAAAAGCGAGTACAATGGCTGCCTGCGGAATCAGGAATGTGGTTACTTTTCCATACGCTTATGGAGAACTCTCTGCATAAGGAAAAAGGTGAAACACAAAGAAACTTGCGACCCCCCAAAGGGCTCTGCTGCAAAACAGTGGTACTTTCCTGTTCTGCCAGGAGGTAAAGGTCCATTTCTGGGATAACACATTTCCTGAAAATGTGTGCTACAGTTTGTTTCAGGAACCACTCATGGGCGACATGTCCCATGCTACTCAGTGAGTCTGCCAGGACACTGTCTGTTCCTGCCACATGGACTACATGTACACTATATTCCAAATCTTTAGTACTTCCCTGCAGAATTTTGAGGATCTTCTACCCACTTGTTTGTTGATACTGTACACTGTTGAAGTACTGTCTGCAGGACTTCACCCCTGGCTACCTCTGAGGAGGGCTTTACAGAAAGAAGCACAGCTCTGAGCTCTAGCAGATTTATACGTGCCTGATACTCTGCTTAAATCTGCATACCCTTTACTGTATGAAGATGTGCCTTCCCCAAACCAGAAGGGAAACTTCGTGATTACAACTACATTACAAGTACATTGTGCACTGCTTGTGGAAAAGGCACCCTTTAAGTGCTGAATCTGTTTCCACCACTAGAGGGGAACTAAGAGTTTTTCTTGTACTGGGACAAGGGTAGTCAGTGGCTAGCTGAGATGTGACCAGCAGTCCTTCAGGTAACACTGAATAGCTCTCATGTGCTGTCTTGCCCAGGGGACCACTGAGGTTGTGGCTGACATGAAGCCTAGTAACCTGAGAAATTTCTTTGCCATCCACTTTGTGATTCACTATGGAGCCCACTTCCAAAGGGGAACAGCATAACTCTCTCCTGTGGGAAGCTCTGACCTGAACTGTTTCCAGTTCTGCTCCAATGAAGTGTAGGTTCTGTGTGGGTTCAAGGCAGGACTTCCCTAGATTCAGAATGAATCCCTGTTTTTGTATCATGAGTATTATCCATATCACTGAAGTCTGAGCATGCTCTCTGGTTCTTCCACACACTAACCAGTCATCTGAGTATGGAGAGACAGTGGCTCTATTTTCCGAAAGTGCTGCTGCCACTACTGCCATGCTCTTTGTGAATACCCTTGCTGCTGTTAGACCAAAAGGAATTGCCCTGAACTGGTACTTATCCAGACCTACCCAGAATCTTACTTTTTCCTGTGGCTTACTCTGACTGGAATATGGAATTAAGCACCCTTCAAATCCAGTGAGTAAAGCCAGTTCCCTTGCTGCAGAGAGGGTATTACTGTTTGCCAGGTGACCATTCTGAACCTTTTCTTTTTTATGTGCTTCTTCAGATACCTTGCATCAAGAACTGTCTGACACTCTCCCAATTTATTTCTTTTGTGAGACAGTACCTTGAGAAAAACCCTTTCATCATTTCTTTCACTGTTACTTTCTCCACAACACTCAGGGCCAGCAGTTTTTGGATCTACAATTTTAACTGCTGCAGCTCTTTTTGTAAAGGTTAGCTTTTGGTTTGAAGTTTTTTGAAATTCTTTTGCACTGGGTTGGTAATAAAAGCCAGGGCTAAGGCCCCATCTTACAATCTCCTTTACCTGTTTGTTGTTACAGGCTGCCAGTGATAGAGGTGATGAGAGAGGTGGCCACCTACAGGGAGCTGAGATGTGGTGACCTCTAACTCGTCAGAGGTTAGCTTTTGGTTCTAGTGGGTGAGCTGGGGCTGCTTGCCTTTGGCCACAACTGCCCCTACCTCTATTAGAGCCTCTGGGTGCACTGTATAGCTCTTGGTAGTACTGTCTATTGTAGTATCCCCTTCCCATTCTTCCCCACCACAGGGTCTATAGTACCCTCTGAATTTTGTTCTCCTTCAGGTTTTTGAAAGCAGTTTTAGTTTATCAACCATGTCCATAACTCTGTCCGGTTCCCAAAGAGTGACGTATCCTCAAAGGGGGAAGTCAACAGCTTTATTATGTAGATCCACAGATAAACCTGTGGTTCTTAACCATGCATACCTCTTGCTACACACTGCATTAGCCAGAGCTATAGTTGCTGTATCAGTCATATCCACGGTCATCTGCAGGTGCTTATTAACTGCATCTAAGCCATTTTTCACCAACTGCATTAACTTGCCCCGTCATCTGAGGGTATGCTGTCACAGAAAGGTAATGATTTCCACAGTGCTTCCTGGTAATAGTGTGCAGTATAGCTTAGGAAGGCTGCCTTCCTCATGAGGATGGCAGATGAACAGTGTCTTTCCTGCAGAGTGTCTACCTTTCTAGAATCTTTGTCAGGCAGGGTGATAGAAAAGTTCATCTTTGCCCTTTAACATGCATCTGCCTGTATTAGTCCCTCAGGACTAGAGCAGTGGTACAGGTATTCAGACCTTGTTCTAGTCACCACATACTGTACCTTTTTGTCCACTGCTGTTACGGAGATAGGCAGCTGGTAAATCTTTTTTATTCATTTTCTTGAATGTGTCGTGGAAGGGGATACTACTCTCTTGGTTAAGATCAGGCCCAGTATGCTCAGGAAATCAGATTCACCAACATCAAACTCGGATTCCACAGTACATACAGTATACTAGTCATTTCTGCCATCCCTCTCAGGAAAACAGGATAGGCAGTGAAGTCCTCAAGAGGATGTGGGGGTGAAACTGACTTTTCATTTCCAGTGATAGGTTTCTCCTCTTCAAAATAATATTCCTACTCTGTGGCACTGAAGGAAGGATTCTGGAGGCTTGTTCTTTTATTTGAATACCTCCACAGAAGGCATCTGAGTATCACCAGCAGGCTGGATGATGGATTATGTTGCCTTTTCCTTTTTGGGCTCCAAATCCTTTTCTTGTCTTGTCTTCTTAAGGATTCCTGTGCACTCCTTTTCTCGAAGTCCTTTTTTATCACAGCGTTCCTCAGCAGAGGATATTTGCTCTTTAACTGGCTCATTTGCAGACTCTGCTTTAACAGACTAGTCTTTTGGGGAAGCTGTGTTCCTAGACTATTTGTAAATACAGATTCTAAACATTTTATATAAGGGAACACTCTCTGGAATTAGAGAGAATGGAGAGGATAATGTCTGCCTTTTAGCTTCTCTCTTTCTCTGTGTCTTAGGACAAAACACCTTAAACAGATCAAAGATTATCCAGTCGTGATCTTTTCCCAATCAGTTGTATCACTCTGAATGCCTATCTGCCAAAGGCAAGCAGGTGCCACACTTTTGACATCTACTAAAACCTGTGGGCTTAGCCAACCCTTTTGTAGTAGGGCTACAGCTCACAATTCCAGTGACAAGGTTTTGAGAACAAGCATGGAGCATCAGAGGTAAGCATGGGAAAAAGGAGCAAGCCTCCCAACAGACGCTCTCCTCCTCCGAGGAGAGAGAGAGGGAGGGACACTGTCCTCACTGCGATACTGCCACCTAGGTAACAGGAGGCAGTGTAGGTAGGATGCCATGTGGGAGAGAGAGAGAGAGAACGCAGACCAGGGACCTGTTCTGTGCACAGATTACACAAAACCAGGGACCTGTGCTGTGCACAGATTGCGTGCTCTTGTGCATTGGTCCCCACAGTTCATCAGCATCCTCCAGAGGGAAAGGACCATGACCAAAGAAAAATGGGGATCTACGGAGCGCAGCAGAATGAAGGGACACAATCAGATCCTGACTCGACTGACTAGTCACTCTCTACCCTGGTGGTTCTCACTGGAAGATCAAGCCCTTACCTGGATCTTTCCCCCTGTTCAGGGTGCCCCCACCTCGGGAGTAAGCCGGGGGTTGTACATGGGAGGTAAGTGCTAGAGAGCGCCAGGTATGGGGCTGGATGGTAGGTGCCTGAAGGACGAGCTCCAGTACAAAAAAAAAAAAAAAAGGGCATAAAATAGAAGTTAACCCAAATAAAACAGACCTGTGGGCCCAATGCACTTGGGGGTTCCTGTTTCTGATCTGACTCAGACATTAGACCAGAATGGGCATCACAGACACGGTTCCCACCTTTGTCCTTAAAAGCCAGTAAAATATATGTTGACCGCAATCACTGTGAGCTGACCAATACCTTTTTCAAAACAACCCCATTCATTGCGAGTTGAAAAGTGCTACCTTACATAGAAACATAGAAGTTGACGGCAGATAAGGACCGCAAGGCCCATCCAGTCTGCACATTTCTTTTTCTACCTTATAAATGTGCCATCGGCCTTTGCTCTGTCAGTGACCTATCTATTCATAGTCATTTGTATTGCTCCCTTATGCCTATCCCATGCCTGTTTGAAGCCCTGCACTGTATTCATAGCCACCACTTCTTGTGGTAAGCCATTCCATGCATCCACCACCCTTTCTGTGAAAAAGAATTCCTCACATTCCCCTTAATCGGCCTCCTCTAATCTCATGCTGTGTCCTCTTGTCCTGCTATTTTTCTTATATTTAAACATGTTAGACTCTTTCACCTTGTTTATGCCCTTAAGGTGTTTGAATGCCTCGATCATATCACCTCTCCCTCCTTTGCTCAAGGGTATACATATTGAGCTCTGCTAATCTGTCCTCATATGTCTTCTGATGCAGTCCCTGCACCATTTTGGTTGCCCTTCTCTGGACTGCCTCAATTTGGTTAATGTCCTTGTGAAGGTGTGGCCTCCAGTACTGCATGAGTACTCAGATGGGCACTAACCAGTGTCTTGTACAGAGGGATTATTACCTCCCTCTTACGACTTCAGATACCCCTACTAATACACCCAACACCCCCTAGCCTTACTCTACTGCTTTAGAGGTCTGCTTGATGATTTTAGGTCATCAGTGATGATGATGCCCAAGTCTCTTTCTTCCTTTGTGACTGCTAGCAACTCCTCCCAGCCTATAAGTGGCTTCAGGGTTTCTCTTCCCTATGTGCATGATTTTGCACTCTTTGCATTAAATCCCAGTTGCCACTCTTCTGACCATTCTGCTAGTTTATCCAGATCTCTTCTCATTCTGCCCACCCCATCTGGCTCATCTACTCTGTTGCAGATCTTGGTGTCATCTGCAAACAGACAAGCCTTCACCTCTAGTCCATCTGCAAGGTCACTAATGAAGATGTTGAATAGGACTGGCCCCAGGACTGATCCCTGAGGTACCCCACTTGTGACTTGCATCTCTTCTGACTGTATACCATTTACCACCACTCTCTGTTTTCTGCCAGTCAACCAGTTTGCCACCCAGTTGACCAACTTGACCCACCCCAGCCTACCCAGCTTATTTATCAATCTTCTATGTGGAACAGTGTCAAAAGCTTTGCTGAAGTCAAGGTAGGCACATCAACTGCTCCCCTTGGTCCACCACTCTGGTTACCCAGTCAAAGAAATCTATGAGATTAGTTTGACAGGACCTTCCTTTGTAAACCCATGCTGTCTTGGATCCTGTGCCCTATGGATTCCAGGTGTTGCACTATCCTTTCCTTAAGGAGTGCCTCCATAATCTTGCCCACTACTGAGGTAAGACTGACCGGTCTGTAGTTCCTCCTCTCCCTGCTACCACTCTTGTGGAGTGGGATCACATGAGCCCTTCTCCAGTCTTCTGGGACCTCTCCTGTGCTCAGAGACTCACTAAACAATTCTGCTAATGGCTCTGCTAGTTCCTCCTTTAGCTCCTTAAGTACCTTGGGATGTATGCCATCAGGTCCCATTGCCTTATCCACCCTGAGCTTAGCAAGCTCTTGTAGGACCCTTTCTTTTGTGAAGGGAGTAGTGCCACCTCCCTCCCCCCTGTGTCCATGATGCTGAGCTGTGGGCCCTGCCCTACCTTCTCTTCAGTAAATACTGAGCAGAAGTATCTATTTAGGATAGATGCCTTTACAGGGTCCTCCTCCTCACATGCTCCCTTTTCTCCATTAAGCTTAGCAATACCCCCTCTGGACTTTCTCCTTTCACTAATGTATCTATAGAAAGTCTTGTCACCTTCTTTACTGTTCTGCTAAAGTGCTTCCTCAGTTTGGGACTTTGCCTGCCTCACTGCCTTACCTGCTTCCTTAGGGCAGTTTGGTATGCCTCCCTATCTTCATCCCGCTGTGTTCCCTTATATTTCCTGAAGGCCAGCCTTTGGCTCTGACCTTTTCTGCTACTGTATTTGAGAACCAAAGTGATTTCCTTCTTCTTTTACTTCCTTTTCTGTCTAACACAATGGAATGTTGCTTCAAGTATTGCATCCTTAATGCTTGCCCACTTTGCCTGTACCCCCTCACCTGTGTTTCTTTTTGCCAGGCTAGCTTAACTCTGTTGGCCATCTTATCAAAGTCAGCTCCTCTGAAGTCCCATATTTTTGCCTTGGAATGGGATGATTTAGATGTAGTAGCCAAATTGAACCATACCATGTGATGGTCACTGGCCCCCAGGTGACCTTCTACCTGGAGATCTGTGATCCTTCTTTGTTAGTCAGTACTAGATCTAGGATAGTTCTGTCTCTTGTGGGTTGCTGTACCAGTTGTTTGAGGCCCTCCCCCTGCAGGGAATCCACTATGAGTCTAGTTCTGGCAGATGTTCCTGCTGGTATTGACCAATCTGTATCTGGCATGTTGAAGTCTCCCATTATCAGAACCTCCCCTTTACCTTAAAAATCGTACACGAAACATTTTGAATCGTCACCCACAGTCATGAGTCAAAAGTAATACCAATCAACCACAGCTATCAGGAGATGAGAAAACGGCTTCAGGTGTCAAGAAAAAATTTTTACCCAATTTAAAAGTTTGTACAAAGTGGATCAGTTGAAATGGAACCACAAGGCTATTAAACTAAACCATATCTCTACCACTTTCCTTGTGAGCTGCATGTGGCTGCAGCTTAGAAGGTTCACTGTAAAATGGTGAAAAAAAGCTAAATTGTGCTAAGACACAGATCAGAAGAGAGAATAATTACACATATATGAAACATACTGTGAACTTTAAATGTTAAACACAGTCTTTAGACTTAGCCATTAAATCAGCTGAAGCATCGTCTGGGGTGACCACTCTCTTCAGTGGAAACTTAAGATCTGTTGACAGAACATTGGGAACCTGGAGGCTAGCACAGAAGAAAGAGCTTGTTTTATACACATTCTAAATTCTGGTGCACCATTCCACATGTGGAGATGATGCACAGAGTTGGAGTGGCTGTTCTAATTCTTGTAGTTAGAAATATAAAATGCTGGGGTACAAAGAATCAAGCATCACTGAACTGACCTTCTGCTCTTCTGATTAAGATTCTTGAAGCACTCATCAGCAGTTCTGGGACCTTACTATGGTAGTTAATGGTAATTCTAATATCAAATGCAGCATTTTTTAATGTTCAACCAGACAAACTTGATCATTTGCCAAAGTTTTCAGTTATTTATTTTTTTAATATTTACAGAGAGTGGGGCTGCTGCTCTGACCTTGGGATTATACCACAGAGCTGCTGCTGTTTGGTTTCAATTTAGGAATCTCTTTACAGAGAATGGACTGCTGCTCTGACCTTGAGATTACATCACAGAGCTGCTGCTGTTTGGTTTCAATTTAGGAGCTACACACTGGGTATAGTAAGGGGTGCTGAGTAAGAGCGGCATACCAGGAAAGGAACAGCAGCAAGTGAAGAGGTGACTGATCTCAGTGGAAGGGAAGTAAATGCAAATCTAGGAGCTTTCATTATTACTTCTTCACATTGATATTGCATTGGGGAAAGGAGGAGTAGGAGTTTGAAGAAAGTTGTGCAATGGCTACTTAAAGCCTGTTTTTGAGTGTGGATAGGAAGGATAGGAATATAAAAAGCAGTTGCTCAATATATCTAAACGTGTACAACAAAGGAGGTAAGGGAAATAAAGAAAATGTTTTGCACTGATAGAGCAGGGAGAGGGAGACTTGGGGAGTGTTTGGTATCCTGCATCTGGAAGGGTGGGGGGTCGCTGGGCAATCGATAGCAATGGTAGGGTGGCAGGTTGCAACAACTGCGGTGCACCAATCTTTCTAAAATTGCCTGGAGTGTGGAGGATGTTTAGTGTGCAAACCACACAGAAAAACTTAGAAAGGAAATTGAGGGTCTGCAGGAGGACTCCAAGACAGGCAAGGCAGATTGAGGGTGGTTTAGCCCAATACTGGAGGGGAGGAAGAAGGGAGATGAGGGAGGGCGATTGAAGCCAACAGTGGTGAGGAGAGGGTCAGAAGAAGGGAAACAGAGACAAAGGGGCCCAGGCCAGGAAGAACAATTGCTGGGGAAACCAGGTCAGGAGACAAAAGACAAATGGAAGGAGGAGATAGAGACTTGTGAGGGGAGGCGAAGAAGTGGCAAAAGTCATGGAGTGGAAACGACAGAACAGGTTACTATGAAGAGAGAGGGAGCGGGCATTTGTGAAGGGCCTTCAGAAAATAGTTGTGCACTGCTAGAGAGGAAGAAGGTGGTGGAGGGAAATGATGAAATTAGAGGAGTAATTGATAAATGCCTGGACCAAACTGGAGCGGAGGGAAGTTCTGCTGGAAGAATTGCAATAGGGGTAAAAGGGGGAAATAATGTGCAGGAGGAAGAAGAGGAGCTGGAAATGAGAGAGGAGATGAATGGAAGCAAGCAGGAGTAAGGGTGGAATCTTAGTGCTGGGGACCTCAATACTAAGAGGAGTTAGGTGGGTAGCAAGGGGAGAGGCATAGTCGGATTTGGGGTGGAGGCCATGCCAGGAATGACAGTGGAAAGGGTGGGACAGTCTGTTTTGAAATATGCTAGAAGGGGTAGGGACAAGCCTCATTTAATTATACATCTTGGGACAAACGACCTGGCTGACAAGACAGTAGATACAGTCCAGAGGAGGTTTGAGGAACTAGCACAATTATGTGAAGGAGCAGGAAGATCAGTAACTTTTTCAGAGATACTTCCAGTGCCAACGGCAAGCACAACAAGGAAGCTGAGAATAGAGGAATTTAATGGATGGCTAAGAACTTGGTGTTGTGCTAAGGGGTATGGGCTGTTGGGGGGGTGGGGAGGGACCTGGGAGGACAGTAATCTCTATGCCAAGGACAGACTACACTTGAGTGAGGAGGGAAAGAAAGTGTTGAAACAGAGGATGGAGGAGTACATAGAGGAAGTTGGGAATTTAAACTAGGAGTGGGGGGTGGCAGTTGGGGAAGAGATATGCAGAGACCACAGGTTGGGAAATCATATGAGCTACCCCATAACAGCGACAAAGGACAAATGGCAAGTACTGTTGGTTATGCTAGGAAAGGAGGGCAGGATGGGAGGGGGGAAAAGGGTGGAAGGTGGTTACCCTTAATGCTAGGAGCCTTGGGAGGAAAACTGCAGAGTTACAGGTTCTCATGGCAGAGGGAGAGGTGGACATTGCACCCATCACGGAAACATGGGCCACCCAATACAATGACTGGGACCTGTCTGTACCAGGGTACAGGTTATTTTGTAGGGACAGGGTGATTGGGAAAGGAGGGGGGTGGCACTATATGTGAAGGAAGGACTGAAGTGTGTGTAAGGGAGGAAGGGGAGGAGGGTAGTACGGAGTCACTTTGGATGCAAATCCAGGATTCCAAGAATAGGATTCTTAGAATGTGAGTGGTGTCAGGCCACCATCTCAGACGGAGGAGTTAGACAGGGAACTAGCGGGACAGATCAGGAGGACTCATGGGAAGGGTAGTGGGTGATTGTGGGGACTTCAACATGCCAGGAGTGGACTGAGCACCCCAACAACCAGGAACAGAAGGGAGCAGGTACTGCTGGATGCCTTCCAGGACAGCTTCCTGCTGCAAATGGTCAGTGAACCAACCAGGTTAGGGAATACCACCTTGTGCTGGCAAATGGGACTTTGTGAGAGAACTTATAGTGGAGGAACTGCTGTCAGGGAGTGACCACCACTCAGTATGGCTCACATTGGATATGGGCAAGGAAGGAGTGGAATCTGGCACAAGAGTGCTGGACTTCAGGAGGGCTGACTTTGGGAGGATGGGGGAAGTGGTAAAAGGGTACCTGGCCAGAATTCAGTCTAGTATGGACACTAACCAGAGGTGGGAGCTCATAAAGCTGGGGATAGTGGAGGCAAGCAAAACCTGCTGCAAAGCCCAGAGCAAGAAGGCTAGGGCTAAGAAACCGATCTGGTTGAGCAAGGAGGTCATGGAAAAGGTAAGGAGGAAAAGAGCTGCCTTTAGGAAGTACAAGAAAACAGGGAGAGGGGAGGACAGGGAGGAGTACTCGACAGAATCGAAGGAGGTGACAAGGGCAGTAAGGGGAGCCAAAGCATCTATGGAACTCAGGCTGGCACAGGGCATTAAGAAGGGCAGAAGGACTTCTTTAAGTACATCAGGGAGAAAAGGAGCTGTAAGGACCACATAGTAAGGATTAGGAAGGAGGGGGGTTGGGTGGAAGCAGGGTGCGATAGGGCGGAAGCACTAAATGAGTACTTCTGCTCAGTATTTACTAAAGAGAAGAGGGGGGGACACCCAAGGTGGGAGAAATGGCAGAAGCAGGGTGGGAAGTGGTGACAGATGGGGAAATCATGGAAAGCAGAGTTCAAGAGGGTTTGAAGGCACTGAGGGTGGACAAGGCGCCAGGCCCAGATGGCCTCCACCCCAGGGTACTGAAGGAGCTGGCAGAGGTCCTTGCAGGACCGTTGGCAGATCTATTTAATGCCTCACTACATTCGGGGTGTGTACCTCAGGACTGGGGGATGGCTCATGTGGTGCCCCTCCACAAGAGTGGCCCCAAGGATGAACCGGGAAACTACAGACCAGTGAGCCTCACATCCATCGTGGTAAGCTAATGGAGACTATCCTGAAGGAGAGGCTGGTGGCCTCCTGAGGCCAAGGACTACAGGACAGCAGACAGCATGGCTTCATACGTGGCAGATCCTGCCAAACCAACCTGGTTGAGTTCTATGACTGGGTAACTAGGCAACTGGACAGGGGCCATGCAGTGGATGTCCTGTATCTGGACTTCAGTAAGGCATTCGACTCAGTACCACATGGAAGGCTGGGAAGGAAGTTAGTAGGCACAGGGGCGGGTGCAAAGCTGGTGAGATGGGTAGGAAACTGGCTGCAGGGAAGGCAACAGAGGGTGGTGGTGGGTGGGGAGCTCTCACACCCAAGGGCAGTGACGAGTGGTGTTCCACAGGGCTCGGTGTTGGGACCAGTGTTGTTTGGGATATTCATTGCAGACACATCATGGGGCATCAAGAGCAAGATCAGTCTGTTTGCTGATGATACCAAGGTGGGGCGAGTGGTGGATGACCTAGGGGATGGCAGGGGTTGCAGGATGATCTGGCAAAGCTTGAAACCTGGTCAGACACCTGGCAACTGGGCTTTAATGCCAAAAAGTGCAAGGTGCTGCATTTTGGGATGAAGAACCCAAGGAGGAGTTACCAGCTAGGGGGAGGCAGCTAGCCCAGACAGAGGAGGAGAAGGATCTGGCGTGTTTATTACAGGGTCAATAAACAACTCGGCACAATGTAGGAAGGCAGCTGCAAAGGCCAACAAAATGCTGGGTTGTATTGCAAGGGTATATCCCGAGGAGGGAGGAGGTGATTCTGCCACTGTATAGGTCATTAGTTAGACCACACCTGGAGTACCGCGCGCAGTACTGGCGTCCGTGATTCGAAGAGGGACATTGTTACTGGAGGGGTGAGCGCAGAGCGACAAAGATGATCAAGGGGCTGGGGGACTTATCATACGAGAGGAGGTTGAAGGAGTTGAACATGTACTCACTGGAGGAGAGGAGAGACAGGGTGACATGATTGAAACCTTTAAATACATGAAAGGAATAAACAAGACAAGTACAGAGGGGCTGTTCAAAGTAAGGGAGGGGAGGGACACCAGGGGCCATGATATGAGACTGGAGCAAGGAAGGTTCAGGAGGGAGATGAGGAGACACTTTTTTACAGAGAGGGTGGTGGCTGGGTGGAATGCGTACCTCCTGAAGTGGTATGCAGTAGAACAGTGGACTGCTTCAAACGAGGATGGGACAGGACAAGGGGGAGGGTTAATGAAGGGGAAGGGTGGAAGGGAGGGGCAGCTGCAGAATAAGGGGTGCTAGCTGCACATTCGAGCAGACTTGATAGACCTCTAGGCCTTTATCTGCTGGCAAATTTCGTATGTTCATAATATATTTTTCTCCATTTCTTCGTATGGTCCCTGTTCCTGAAATCATGCCTGTCATGACTATACCCCTTCTGTGACCGGGAGAATGGCTGCCTTTGAAGCTAATGCCAGTGTTGCTCTGTTATTAACGATTAAGGGGCACATGAGTTGTCTATGTGATACAGAATGGGGTTGCGCTCACACTGATGTTTGGCTGGCCATATGTGTATGCTCATAACATATCAATTTTTTATTCATCGTTTCTGCCCCTCTGCCATGGCGTGGCCGATGTACCTTCATGGAGCTTATGGGGCAGAGGGGGATTTACCTTGTTTGTTTACCCCTGATGTTTTGTGTGCTCCTTGTCACCACAGCGAGACAGGCGTGTGGGACCAAGGTCCCCAACATGAGTGTGCTCATGTACACCCTGTCGATACACTGCAGAGAGTCCCTTCCTCGCTGTGTTCCAAACTGCTCTGCCACTCATATGTTTACAGATGAGAGAATGTCATTTGGGATGCTCAATCCCTGCCCCCGCCGACCTAAGCTCGTTCTTGAACCTGGATCGCTGGCCTTGCACCTGAAGTCCTACCTCTGTACTCCTGAGCCGCCATCTTGCCCAATAAGTGTGTTGGTCCTTTTCTTGAGTGTGTGTACTTCTGTAGGGGGTACATGAACACCTGGTGGTCCACGCCCTCCCAGAGAGCAGAGCAACTCAATTCTGTAGTGCGCTCCATCCCCAGTCAGTCCCAGTGTGGGATTCTGAGGTTCACTCAAGAATTCCAGTCTCCCCAACAGGCAGTTCAGTCCTACATTGGACACGTGGATGAACCAGCACCCCCAGAAGATATAGGCAGATATAAGCTATAGACACCCTATTACTGAAGGACCAGAATCTTTTTACTAATACTGACTGCACTTGGAGTATATTTCTACTTTGAGTAAATCTCTACATTTTTTTATCTGCCTATAGTATATCTGCTGGGAGTGCTAGTTCATCCGTGTCTCCCAACTCTAACCTTCAAATGAGCACCCATACCTTCAGGTAAGTGCGCCCTGTATCTTTGTAATGTGCCACTGGAACTGCTTTCAATGATTCTGTTATTAAAATTATTTGTAACAATTTGAAAATGAGACCATCATGGAGTCCTAAGTAAACCAGCTATTGGGAAGCACAGTCTGCTAAAGGAACATTCAGCCTGGCTCATTGATCATCAGTCTATGGTTGTATGTTAATATGTACAATTAGTGTGTCTCTTCTGGTTAATGAAAGTGTCTGGAATGCTTAGAAACAAACACTCCTGATTGGCTAATGATTTATAAGACCTGATAATAAGTTTTCAGACACTAGTATTTAAGTTGAAGTGACACACATTCGCGGGATACCACATGACAAGGTATTGTAAAACCTGAAATTCTAACCATCAATTTTCGCTATCTAGTTATAAGAGAATAATGCATGCCTTGGGTGGTTGTTAGGCATGAGGCAGAGCCACGTTCCACACCCACCCAAGAAGTGCATTATTTCCCCTTACAACAGTACACCCTGTAGTGCATTATCCCACTTACAAAATGGGCTTTTATTTGTTAAAAAATACATAGTTCAGGTGAGGTGTGTGGTTGTCAAAAAATAATCAAAGGTCCTGTGACGTGTTTTGCCCAGTGTGGTTACAGGAGTTTTATGGCTTATTTCATAAATAATGTTATAAAATGGGCAAAGGATTTCAAGCAATATAGTTGGTTGTTAGCCGTGAGTTAGAAGTGTCTAATGCACAGCTAAAACTAGAAACCCCACCTAGAATGCACAGACCCATTTTATAAGCACAATAAGCCACTCCGGGGTGTGCATTAGACAGTTCTAATGCATGGCTAGGAGGGCTGGATGTACTCGGCCTCGTGCCTCACTATGCCCTCCCAAAAAAGCTGTGCATCAGAACCAACACACACCCGATCATGTCTTACTGTTTACATAAAGGGAAATGTCCTTATGCAAAGTCCCACAAAATTTATTATTTGGTTGATTCTGTGATCCCATCACTACCCCAACATCATGTTAACAAAACCATTCCAGCAGCATTCCAGATGAGAAGGAGCAATATAAAATTAGACAGATACAACATTTATTATTACACAGGCAAAGACTGTTGCAAATTTGTGTGTTGTGCAAAATTACACATATACATAATACACGGTACACAAAGAATATTTACATTTTCTATTCAATTAGCCAGAACATTTACATGACATGGTAGTGTGAGTGAGGGCAGGACCAACCAGATACAGTATAATACGATGAAGTCAGAGAATGGAGCATTCTAATTGGCTGACTGGCACTTTTGAGCATGGGCAAATTCTATGATAACCCACATAAAAGGTGCCTTGGGGTAGCAGCAGCACAACAAATCATATCAATACACCCGCTACCCTGATAAAAATCAAAACAAACCTGTCGCCATTTCTTCCTCATTAAAGTCAACTATTAGAAAGTAAAAAAACCTAAACTACCTACAGCAACTGCTCACAAAAGCAGCAAGGTAAAAAAAAAAACATTTTGTGAGTAGAAATCCTTATTCTATTTTTTTAACTCAGCTATCGATTAGTGCAGGCAGGCTATGAGCAAGAAGGCAGAAGAGCGAAGTTACAGCATGTAAGCATAAGCAGTGGGGGTCAAGTAGTTAATGCAGACATGAGACAAAGAGAAAAGGTCAGTTGAACTTTACATTTTAAATCTAGTGCCCTCCCAAATTACAGCGTGTGTGAGTGTGACTTTGCTTTCGGTTGGGTTGTGCAGGGAGACAGAGAAGCAGCGTTACTGCTCTGGAAAACTGCTTTAGTCACCACTCCAGAGCCTGCACTCCTGAAGCTGTGGCCTCCACTACCAATTTCCCTACTAATGTACTTATAAGCCACCTTCCCAAAAAACATACAAAGAAGTGAGCAGAAAAAGGAGAAGAAGAAGAAGAAGGCCATTTGGTCACGCAACAATAAAAAAATACTGCCTCCTGATACTTCAATGAAACAAATTATAATGGCTGCAAAACAAAATGGCACCCATGTTCTCTTCAGCAGCCTGCTTGGGGGTGGAGACTATTTTACCTACAGAGGAAGGATATCTGCATTAAATCAGTGCAAAACATTTAAAACAAAATTAATTTAACATTTTAACAACATTTATTAATTTTTTTATATTCTATCACATAATCGCAATGATCTACTTCAGAGTGTGGGTTATTGTGGGATTTACCCATTTCTGGGGTGGTTTAAGTCACTATGCCTGTGGTCTTGTAACGCACCACACCAGGGGTGGGTAAATTCCATAACAATCTACACCTTGGCATGGATTATTGCTTAAATATTGGATTAAAGGAACGCAAAATACATATATACATATGAAGCTACCATCAGATTAGGCCCATCAGTTTATCTCGTCTGCCCGAAATGCAGCTCCTGATTAAATTTCAGCAGCTGCCCCCTCCCTTCATGCTCTTCCTTCTACATGACACACCCTCCAGCACCCTGTTATTTACCTCCCCCCAACCTGCACCTTGCCCATGAACCTGTCCCACCCCACCTTAAAATCCTCCACAGTTTCCTTTGCCAACAGCTCCCCTGGTAATGTGTTCCAAGATGCAACCACCCTCTCTATGAAATACTGTCTCCTCACCTCCCCCTGTACCTCCCTCCTGCTAGCTTAAGGTTATGTCCCCTCGTATTTCCCTCCCCCTTCAATGTAAAGAGACCCTCCTGCATGTCTACCCTATTAGTCCCCTCCATATATTTGAAGACCTCTATCATATCCCTCCTCTCCAGTCTGTCTTCCAGGGAGTACATGTTCAGCTGCCCAAGTAATTCCTCATAGGACATTCCCCCAGGCCATGGATCATCCCTGTGGCTCATCTCTGTACCCTATCAAAAAGGGTAACATCCATCTGTAAGTAAGGCCTCCAAAATTGTATGCAGCACTCCAAGCGAGGCCTCATCAAGGAGTTATACAGGGGCAGAATGACATCCCTTCTCCTTGATGTTATTCCACTAGAGATACACCCAAGTATTTTATTTGCCTCAGCAGCCGCTCTCCAGCACTACTCTGAATTATTCATCCTGGCATCAATGACCATCCCCAGGTCTTTTCCCCTCTTGGATGTCATCAGCTGTTCCTACTCCACATGATAGTTATATCCAGGATTCCCAAATCCCAGATGTAGTACGCTGCACTTCCGAGCATTAAACCCTAGCTGCCAAGTGTGTGCCCACTTCTCCAACCTGATCAAATCCTCCTGAAGTGTCTTCCTCCCCTCCTCACTGTCTACTACCACACCCAGCTTAGAATCATCTGTGAAGAGGCTCATCTTGCTCCTTACTCCCTCCCCAATGTCCGTGATGAAGGCACTGAACAGGATGGGACCATATACTGATCCCTGTGGTACCCTGCTGATGACCATCCTAGGAGTTGAAGCCTTTCCCCCTACCACCACCCTCTGCTGCTGATTACTGAGCCAATTTGTTATCCATCATACCATTTTCTTCCCCAGCTGACATATCAGCCTTCCATGCGGGACCAAGTCGAATGCCTTGCTGAAGTCCAAGTACAGGACATCAACCGGCTTTCCACTGTCCGAGGATCTTGTCACCCAGTCAAAGAATGCGACTAGGTTGGCCTGACACAGACTCCCCCAGAAAAAAACATGCTGGCTTTCATCATGAAAGCCATTTGCCTCCAGGAGCTCTACCATCCTTTCCTTCAGGATGGCCTCCATTAGTTTCCCCACAGTGAGTGTCAGAATAACTAGTCTGTAGTTTCCTAGTTCATCCCTCAGTCCACTCTTCTGGAGTGGCACAACATGTGCTGTCCTCCAGTCTAGGGATACCCATCCTAATTGGAAGGAGGAACTTAATTCTGTCACTGGAGCAGCCAAGATATCCGCCAGTTTTTTTGAACCCTGGGGTGGATCCTGTCTGATCCTGGGGCCTTATTAGTCCTCAAAGACTTGAGACCCTCCCTCATCCTCCCCACTTGAATCTCACAATCTATAAGTGACTGCCCGATGCACTGTCCCTATCCAGCCTCCCCTCTTGTGGTAATGGACCCTCCCTTTCCCTAGTGAAAACTGAACAGAAATACTCATTGAGTATTTCTGCCTGCTCTACTGTTCCTAACCCCCAACCTTCCTTCCTTATCCTGTTTATCTGCCCCTTCCTTCCCTCCCTCCTGATATATTTATAAAATTATTTCTCCTTCTCTAATCCCTGCACAAGCCTAAGCTCCTTATCTGCTTTGGCCACTCTTACCTGTCTACCAACTTCATTTGAGATTCTGCAGTACTCTTCCCTACCTGCCTCACTGTGGGAACGCTTGTAAGGGAACATTCTTTTTTGCTCTAAAACTAACTGGAAAATCAGCGGCAAAACCACACATCAGATGTGTGACACTGCTGAAGGACTTTCCCCTGCAGATGATGTTCTTGCCAATAAAGGCGAAGGGTTTATCAGACGTTCATAGGCATAAATACAAGTTTTGTAATTTTTTCTAAGAACATTTCTAACAAGTAGCTTGTAAAACCATGGCCAGCACACAATTAAATATGATAGTCAAACAATCAATCAAACTTTATTTAACCAGGCAGATACATCATTGAGTGAGCTCATTTGCAAAATGGTCTTGGACACAATAATTACAGTAATTCAACAGTAATAGTATACTGGTTTACTAACTTTTTGTATTTTGGTACATTAGGATTTGGCAAGCAAGGTTTAAGAAGTATGGATTCATTTATATGACGTACTAAAAAAAAAAAAAAAAAAGTTTTCAAAATGACCTGCCTGGCACAAAAACGTCCCCCAAAACAGACAGACCTTTGTTAGGACACTGCAGAAAGTACATTTACTGACAAACCTGCAGGATTGCGTCAGTTAAAGCAAAACTTAACACAGTGCTTAGCAGGGTTAAACACTTCAGCAGCACAGTACCTCTATTCAGATCAGCAGTGCACAGTGGCCTCAGAACAAGGCCATCCCCTGGGCTCACAGGGGAAATTGCAGGAGAGAAGGACGCAGTGTTCTGGCTCCAGTCAAGTTCTTGCAATAACCTGGGATCAAAAAGGGGAGTTTCATCCAGGAACATGGCCGCAGATATAGCAATGAAGACAAAACTGGAAACCCTGGGGAAACATGAAACACAAAGAGTATTGATTGATGCCTAGGAGTCAAACTAATTTCAACTGACAATATTTTTAGTGCCTACTGTATGCCGATGTTTCCATTTCATTTTCATTAAGACTACACTGCAGTTTTACATAGCATATATTTTTATACAACATTATCACCAAATGTTTTACATTTTGAGTATAATCCAGTGTAAAATACACAAGTCTACTCTGGTTTCATTTTGCATGGCGGGGGTAGGTAGTAGCCCAATGCAGTATCCTGCAACTATGTGCTAGACCCGAGTTCATGCAGTAAACCTAGCTCCCAGCCCTAGGCTTAGGGAGCACTACAGAAGCAGAGCTCTCAGACTCCAGGGGGAGAGGCTGGGGGCAACACTGGTGTAATCTTAGACTACCAGCTACACCCCAATAAGCACTATGAGAAGACGCGCAAATCATAGGTGCGGAACCGGGGCGGTAGCCACTCCACTTTTTATTTCTGTATGGCAAAAACTAGTACAGGAAAAGTGCCCTTTGTACCCTCACAAGTGCCCTTTTGATTCTCAGCTTTTACTATCTTCCGGCACCCTTGCACCAAAGGGGTGGTGGCCAAGATGATTTCAGTAGGAGAAAATCTCCATACATGATGAAATACATCCCTAGGTTAGGGGTGTGCAAATCATATTTCCCCTTGTCTGGGACAACTACATTTTCTTGAAGGACAAGTACAAAAAAAAAAAAAGGCTGCTTTCATTGCAAAAATGAGGGGAGCAAGTGCAAATTCAGCTACAGTCATGGGTGGGCAAGTCCTAAAAGTTGATTTGAGCAGCCTTGTCCCAAGGGAACCCATGTCATCAGCGTCTTGCTGACCTCCAGTATCCCCCTGCCCCATCAGTAAACTAGTGCTGCTTCTGGGGCAGCACTGAGACTGGCTGGAACCAGGTCCTGCTGCTTGGGAGTTAACTGTGGGCTGCTGAAGAAGTGTGATGATCTGTGCAGGAGCTTTGGAGGTGACGAATGCCAGCTGACTGACAGGTAACCAAAGGGTGGAGAAAGAAGTAAAGCAGACCAGAAGGAGGAAAAAATAGTACCCCTGTCCTAAACATACAAAAAAATAAATAAAAGGAGCAAAACAAGAGCCAAATGGTGAACTAAGGATAAAATAAAACTAAAAAGCTATCAGTGCAACCAGTGATACAGAATTCAATAAAATCATGATAAAGTTGGAAGAATTATTATTATTTTTTCCAACTCTATTTTCACCCAGTAGATGAGCAGGATGTACCCCTACCAGTGCCCTGACTGCTCTCCTGGCATCTTCCTCAGACACGCAGTCGGTGGCTGTAGTTGCCCCTACAGCAGGGCTTCCCGAGGGGAGGGACTGGGGAGGGAAGAGATCAAGATCAACCAGAGGGCCCAACTGAGGCTTACACCTGGCATGTCATTCAGGAGGTGGTCTAGGGGCTTCATGGAGATCTGTGAACCAGGTTTTTTTTTTTTTTTTTTTTTTTCCTTTGGGCCCTCCAGGAGTGTGGACAAACAATTATATTAGCGCAGGACAGGCACACTTCCACACCTGTCCTACAGACATCTGTCGACGACTTCGCAGAGCCAGGTGGTCCTGGCTGCTGGACACCCAGCCTCCACTGGTATGCCAGGAGACCACAACCCTCCCCCCCCGGAGGTAAAGAGTAGTTCATGTGACATTCATCCAGCTTCCCCTGGCTGTCACTCTGACGCACCTTGCTCATTTCTGAACATGGGCCATCAGTGCCGCAGGTGGCAGTGCTACCACTGCACCAGCAGGACACCGCAGAAAGATTATTATGGATAAAACAGAGTCAATATGTGGGGAACCATTCTACATTACACCTATGCAACACACCCCTTTCCTCCACAACGAGTATGAGTGCATACAGTTCCATCTACATCTCCCTGGCTGTGCAGCCTGGCAACATAGAAGTTGACGACAGATAAGGACCACAATGCCCATCCAGTCTGCCCATTTCTTTTTTCTACCTTATAAATGGGCCATCGGCCATTGCTCTGTCAATGGCCTATCTATTCATACTCATCTGTATTGCTCCCTCATGCCTATCCCATGCTTGTTTGAAGCCCTGCACTGTATTCATATCCACCACTTCCTGAGGTAGGCCGTAAGGGTTAAGACTGCCAGGAACAGGTTGCAGTGGCTGGCGTTGGGTATAGGAGGCTGGTAAGAGCTTTGCTCTTGGGGGGGGGGGGTTGGAAGGATACAACCTGAGAAGAAGGTGGACTGTAGGAGTCTTCCCTCATCAGGCACAGATTGCAGTCTGAGGTCAGAGAACGGCAATGGGACCCAAAGCTGAATCAGGTAAAACAGACCCATGGTGTAACTCTGCTATACAGTAGGCAGGAAGGAGGGTTTCTGTTTGATCATCTGTGGTGTTAGGGGATCAGTGCACAACAGGAAAGTTCTCAGTAAGGCCTTCAGACTGGGATACCAGTGGAAGCCGGATTCCCAGTTTGGGAAGACTGGAGGACAGCCAGGCCCAGGGAAAAGGCAGGAAGGTCCTAGAACCTCATGGTTGCTCTATGGACCCGAGGTGCACTGGTTATTGTGCCATGGCAGAGGCTGTTTAAAGGGGGTAATTAACAAGTGTGTAAGAGAATACAGTGTGCAACTGCCTATTGGGCAGATGGTTCAAGACGGAAATGAACTGAAGAAGGATGTTAAATAGTGGCGGAGCCAGTGGGGGCAAGTCAGTCATGTTGGGGGCTCCAAGATGGTAACAAGCGAAAATGATAATTTGAAAATGTAACTGCACTGGCCATTAACTGTGCATTGAAACATCCCTATCTATTGTATATTGAGATACCTTGCAGATGGAAACAAAACTCTCTGGGCCCATTTTATATAAGCAATAAGGCACTTCACGGACGTTGGCTGAACTACATTTACCTCATGGTCAGGGGCTGAAGGCACTCGTGCCTTACAACACCCCTGACTGTCGGATAAACCTAATACAACCAATGCCCCGTCATGCCTTATTGCTTAAATGCAAAATGGGCAAAAATAACAAAGAATTTCTGGTTACTACATAGTGGGAGGGGACACATTAAAAACCGAATACACCCCGTTTCTGTAATCTTGAACTGCTGCTTTAAGTGCAGCCACATTCAGTATCAGACCTCTTTTAGAGTAACACTGGTAACTCAGTGCGTTATTAGAAATATTTAGTTTTTCACATTAATATCAGGCATCATAGTCACAGCATAAATAATTGTCTATGATATGTTAACATTCTTACAGCCTAAGCACAGAGTTATTATCTGTCATATTTATCTCCAAGCTACAAGTTGCACTGCCCTAGTGCCCCTTACTTTGCATGCTGTCACTATTCTCCTTTTTATATTGTTGATAAGCAATGAATTGCTTGAAAGGATAAGTAATGACATGCTGGTGTTATCAGAAGACAGTATACAGGAACATAATCAAATCAAAGTAGGTGCACACCTAAGTTAAACTATCAAAATGTGTTCTGTTCTTAGTATGCCAGTTATATCCACTATAATACAGTATACTCAATTATCAAAGCAAAGGCACATTAGATAAGAGTCCCATGTCCTTTATTTGATCTTTAACCCTTCCTGCACAAGTGCACATCATGATCTAAGTGAAGACAGTCATGGAGCACGCAATCCCATACAATATAGTGGGCCACACGTTTCCTTTCTCATTTCCATCCTTGATTTAAAAATATGCCTTACGGGGGCTAAACTGCACTGAGAGAAGTGGTCTGTTTGTATTTCTGATATGTTTCTATGTTGCAGGATTACGCAACATACTTGAGAAAGGAATGTGTGGATTTAAGGAAAGATCTGAGGCCAGCTGACCATGTGAGCCTAGAGCTTAATTGTTAGAGCACTGGAACGGCATGCCAGGGGTCTGAGGTTCAATTCCCAGTGGGCAATACTTTTCCTTTCTCATTTCCATCCTTGATTTAAAAATATGCCATGCAGGGGCTAGACTGCACTGAGAGGAGTGGTATGTTTGTATTTTAGAATACAGGAGTGAGAAAAGTGTACAAAGTGCCAAACAAATCATGACGACAGCTGAGACCGACTGCTCTCATGAGTCGGGGAATGGGAGGCGGGAGGGACTCAGGAGGAGGGTAAGTTGACACTGATGGTATGATCTAACTAATCAGGCACCCATGACTGAGGAACACACACACACACACACACACACACACACACACTGCCTGCCCTGCTGAGCTCACTCTCTGTGAGATATACAGTACAGGTACACATACCTCTGCTGAAGCCAAGTATGGGCAGTCAGGGACTGGTGGTGGTCTGTAACAAAACACACACCGGCAGCACACAACAACTTACAACTCTCAAACAAAAAACTTTATGAAAAATGGAAGGAAAGGGAAGGCTAGCTAGCCACAAAAGCTTCAGTCACAAAATGATATATTGGTGGTGGTTGTTGTTGTTGTTTCTTCTCCTTCTTCTTCTTCTTCTCCATCATCATCATCTACTACCACCAGGCTGGCTACTACAACATATATGTCTTTATTGGATAAACAACCTCCATAACTCTTACCCATGGCAAGTTAGCCGCTGCCTCGCCTCTACATTTACTATTTTACTTGTCTTGAACTTAACTTGTTTGACTTTTTTTTAGCAACTCCCAAGGTCTCTGAAATAAAGCCAATAAGCCACTGAGCTAAACTGCTCAAATAATTAGCAAAACTTACAGGAGCCTGCTGTCAGCCTGGGGGTTGCATGTGTCCACTCAGGCTGCCTGGTTGAACTTACCTGAAGTTATATTGACCACTATGGTGGTGCTGCTTGCCTGCAGTGCTTGCTTGCTGCCAATATCCTTTTGTCGTTAGGTCACTTGTCCACTCGTTGGGTCCCGGGTCGGTCAGGTTGGTGGTGGATCTGTGTTCAGGTCAGAACAGTCTGGACCAGAAAGTAAAGGATTGGGATTCAGGAATCGGCCAGATTCAGGTTTGGGATGGTAAGAGTCAAGAGCAAGTCGGCAATGGCTGGGGGTGGGGAATACGGACTAACAGAGAGAAGTTGAACTTTTAGTGCCACATAGACAAAATCAGGAATCAATGTGTGTACTCAGTGAGTCACCACGACGATGCACCGGCAGTTCCCTTTCCCGCACTCTCTTCTACGTCTCTTTATCTGCCAGTGCCTGCCTTCAGTTCAAACATGTGTGTACGCGCACCACACCATCCAGATCCTCCTGCTGCAGAAAGTGCTATCGAGACGAGAAGGGGAGGGGGAGTGAGGCGGAGCACGGAGCTTAAGCAACAAAACCCAATCTGCCTGCATGATTGGCTGACCTGCTGACTGACACTGTCTACAACAGCAAAAGCGAATCATGTAAGCTGACAGCTCCAAGCCCCTTCCCCCAACTGCAGTGCAGATAAGTTTAACTTGCTCTATGACTGTCAGTCCTCCTCCTCGGCATCTCTATTAGTCTGGTGATTGTAACTTTGTCCCTGCCATAGTTCCATCCCCGCCTGACTCGACCAAGTCTTGCAGCATGCTATTAAAAATTATATTTTGATCGGGTCACAGAAAAAAAAGGCAGTGGCATGGTAGGGGCGCAAATCCTCTGGCAATTGTACTGGGGGGTGCCTGCCCACCCCCTCCAGCTCCACCACTGATGTTAAATGAAATGCACTGAGAACAGTAAACTAGCATTGCATATTATTCTGAACTCTGGTATTGTATGTAGTTAAGGGAGAACTATTGGCACTGATGAAGGCCCGATCGCTGCAAAGATCAGCACTTCAACTCACAGATCCCCCCTAGAGGCACAGTATTAAGCAAAGTGTTTTTTTACCATGACGCTGGTAAAAACTGCCCAAACCTCCGGTGCAGCTGGCATCTTGTAGTATGGTGGTCCTTCCTCCCTGAGATCGTGCTGCTAACCACACGGGAACATGACATGTCTGTGCCCCTTCCGAACTGTTGCCAGTATGTACAGAGATGTAATAATCTCCGTATCTCCCATGCCCAGCACTATTTTTATAGAATGTGCCTAAATGACATGTGCATGTGTATTTACACACATCGTTTAGGCACATTCTGTAAAAATAGCACTGGGCATGGGAGATACAGAGATTACCTCTCCGTACATATGGGCAACAGTCTAGAAGAGCTAAAGATGCCCCTTGTTCCTGCATGGTTAGCAACATGATCTTAGGGAGGAAGGACCGCCATACAAAATGCCAGCTGCACCAGAGGTTCAGGCAGTTTTTATGAGTGTTATGGTAAAAATAAACAAAAAAACACTTCACTTAATACTGTGCTTCTAGAAGGGATCTGTGAGCTGAAACCCCGATCTTTGCAGCGGTGGGGACTTAATTAGTGCTAGCAGAACCCCTTTAAGTGTGTGTGTGTGCGCGCGCGTGCAGAGGGTTGATCCCCTTTACATGTGGGTTAAGTGCTCCTGATGGCCCAAGTGCACTTACACTACCTTATGGATTTCAAGAGGGACTCAAGATTTGTGGAAAAGGAAGCAGAAATTCCTTCACACTAACTGTAATTTCCTTTTTTGTTAGCTCCAACATTGTCAGTGAAGAAGGTTGTCATTACATATGGTGTAAAGTGCTCCCCCGCTGGTGCAGTGGTACAGCCCAAAGCCATCACATCAGCGTAGAACAATAGGGACGTGACCATTCCGAATATAGCATTACCTCAGTCCACAGCTGTCCATGCAGTGCACAAAATATTCACAACTATTACTGAAAATATCGCACTACTAACGTCCGCCTCCCTAGTCAAATTCTCATAACAATACATATACCACAAAAATCTGATGACTCGGGGGTCCTACCTTATCTTGAGAGATGAAATCACAGTCAGTTTGTCTTAGTGTTGCCTCTCTGTGCTGTAAATCAACAACAGCTGACTAAATATAACTGAAAAAAGGACAGAGACCTACCTTGTCTTGAGGAACGGTATCACAGTCAAGACTTCTCAGCTTGGCCGAGAATGACACAAGGTGCTTGTGTCAGAAAACAATGATGCAAGGAGCAAGCTGTGTCAAAACTTGCGCCAAGTCTACTTTTCTAACGCTGCTGTGACAAAAGCAGAACTGCCTGCATCAAAGTGGCTTGCATCAGGCTTGCGTCAAGAAAAAAAAAAAAAATTTGGGTGTGCCATGTCACAACAGGGCTTGCATCAAAAAAATGATATACCATCCCCTTTTTGGGGATTTTCAAAGCTGGAGGCTATTGACACTGTGCCGAAGATGCATGCTGCTGTTAGACCAGCGTGGCCTGGTCCAGCTGACACTGGAGCATATAAAGGTGAGGACAGATTATGTAGTAGGTTGGTTGTTGAGCCAATATGCCCTTGTGGGATTACTTGACAGTGTTTTGGCAACTTTACATGCCATTATCTTGGCAATTTCGTCCGCGGTCATTTTGGAATCGGCCTGCATCATTTTTGCTCCATGCACTGTTTTTTGACTCAGCTTGCGACATGTTTTGACTCAACTTGCTTCATTTATTTTTTTTACTCCACATGTCATTTTTAGACTGGGCTTTTCACTTTTCTCCATGTACTGTATGCAGTTTTTTGACAACTTCTTCATTTTTTTTTTTTTTTGTTTACTCAACTTGCATCATTTTTAGATTGGGCTTTTCACTTTTCTCCGTGCAAGCGGTTTTTGACTCAACTTGCTTCATTTTTTTGACTCAGCTTGCCTTATTTACAGACTGGGCTTTGCATGTATGTGGTTTCTGACTCAAGTTGCTCCATTGTTTTTGGCTCAACATGTGACATTTTCACTCTGCATCATATTTTTTACTCAGCCTGCATCATTTTTGTTCCATCTCACTCTGTGCATCATATTTTTGCCTCAGTTTTGACTCATTCTTAGCCTACGTCATTCTCACCCCATGTGTCATATGTTTGACACAGCAGACTTGTTGTGTCATTTTGGGGGACTCTGCCATAGAGAAAACGTTTCTTACAAAATAGGGTGCACAGTCTTTGGTACACCTGGATTTGACGCAAGGTGGAAGTTTGATGCACCTTGCGTCATTCTAAGGGCCCTTTGAAAATCCTGCCCTCATCTGTGCTGGGGAATAGCAACGACTACTTCATTTCAGTTTAACAGTCTTCCAAACTTCAAGTTCCCATCACAAACACAATCATATCACAGTTGGTAAAAAGGCAAAAGAAATAAATGAACTCTCAATGAGTGGTGAGATCCCATGCTGGATCCCGAAATTAACTTGACTTTTTAATAATCCAGACATCATATCATAACCTATTAACTTACTGAAGGGGCTGGCAGTATAGCCTAGAGGTTAGAGTAATGAGCTTGTTACATCTAGCAGACCCCTATGCTTCTCTGTCTACCAGATTGCCCAAAATGCCAAAATCTTCCCCTGGACTCACTGGGGGTGACAACAGTCCTCCCCACAAAACTGTGCTGAATGTTTGCTGCTGTACAGCATACTGGGCACTGTCCTGTCTTGTTCTGGACACTCCTAACATTTCATTCAGGTTCATACTAAGGACCAAGTCTATGGCTAAAATAATACAGTGCAGATTTCCTTGTACCTCCAAAAATGCCATGCAGTGTGACTGACACGCTTCTCGTATGGCTGTCACAGAGGGAGTAAAGGAACTGGCATACTCAAACTGCCTGCAGCTGCTTCTCCACACATTATGAGGCCCATAGAAATAAAGTAGCTGCAAACTATTTAATCCTTCTGGCTTTCTGTGATCTCTGGAATTATAGGTGAACTAACACAAGACAGAGATTCAAGAAGGCCAAGGCCCAGAGAATAACAAGTGAGGTGAACAGTGCTCACCAACTGATGCAATTTGAAGTGCAGTTTTGCCTGTATGTTGTGCCCACTGGATGGCCATGACTACCTCACAGAGCCACCAGGCATCACCAAGTATTACTCTTACAGGGGGCAATGCTTCAAGAGTGACACTGAATTCCTAGCCCTGCGTTGCTGGGTTTGCTTGCCCACTCTGGCCAATTTCTAGTTTCAATCACCGAGATTGAAATTTAGAGAATCAGTGAGACTGAAATTTTGGGAAATACTTTGCAACCAGTGTGGATGCAGAGAGAATGGGGTTTACTTCACAACCAGTGTGGATGCAGAGAGAAAGTACAGTTATGTAGGAACTTACCGTAACAGTAGATCTTCGAAAGAGGCTCTTGCAGTAGGAAATTACATATAGGACTGACTTCGGCAGGACCCCATGGAAAAATTTCTAGCGGAGACCGCCCCCACGTCAGGTGACCGGCGTCAGACGACGTCGGTATAAAGGGGTGGTCCCAGATGCCCGCCTTCCAGTTCTTTCCCGCCACAGGCCCAGAAGGCCCAGATGAGAGAGAAGCAGATATTTCCTCAATGGAAAAAGAGCTGAAAAAGCCTAGGGGATGGAGGGCAGGGAAGAGTTTACCTGTAAGAGCCTCTCGAAGATCTACTGTTACTAAAGTTCTACATTAACTGGTACTATCTACTGAGAGGGCTCTTCAGTAGGTAATTACATATAGGACAGAATCCCAAGCAGTCTGAAACAAATGAAAGGCACCGGGAGGAGGAACTACTCCAAAAAGTAGTAACAACCTTGCATGCCTCAAGATAGGAGGCCTTGCAAGACAGCTAACCCGAAGCCTGCTCTACGGTGAAAGGCAATGTCCAAACTGTAATGTTTAGTAAAGGTATGGACGGAAGTCCAAGTGGCAGCAGCACAAATGTCTGCCGCAGCCACATTCTTGAAACACGCCGCAGAGGCCGCTACTCCTCGAGTGGAGTGACCTCTGACTTGACCTGGGAGGGTCTTGTTGTACTTGTCATAACAGAAAGTAAATGCAATGAACCAACCACTTTGATAGGCATTGGTTGGAGACAGCATTGTCTTCCCTTTTGTGAGCAAAAGACACGAACAACTGATCAGTCTTTCTGAGATCCTTCGTCCTATCGGTGTAGTATCTCAGAATCCCATGGACATCCATGGTGTGGAGCAAGTATTCTTCTTGGTTGGAATACTGCGTAAAAAAGGCAGGTCATTCTATAGACTGATTTAAGGTAGACTCCGCTACCACTTTTGGAAGAAACTTAGGATTCGTGCGAAGAGCTACTCTTACTTTGTGAAAGATCAGATAAGGGATCTTACACATAAGGGCCTGGAGCTCGGAAATGGACACCAGAAAAAGCGTCTTCCACAATAAGAACTTCAAGTCTGCAGAAGCCGCAGGCTTGAATGGAGGAAGGGTAAGTTTCTTGAGAACAAAGTTCAAGTCCCAGGGGAGAGCCGGAGACTGAACAGGGGGTCTGAGATTAAGGACCTCTCTGAGAAAAGTTTTGGATACCTCCAATTGGGCAAAAGCCTTATCAGCGAAAGGGACATGGTACGCTGAAATAGCCGCCATGTGGACTTTTAAGGAGGCGTGGCTGAGATCCAGGTCGAAAAGGATGACGCAAATAATCAAGCAGAATGGCCACAGGACAGGAGAAAGGCTCCACGTTCCTGGAGGCAGCCCAAATGGAAAATCTTTTCCATTTCATGGTATAGGTGGACCTAGTGGAGGGTTTTCTAGCCTCCACCAAAATCTCGGCCACCTTAGGAGAGACGCCAAAGCGAGATTGGGCTAGGTCTGCAGGAGCCATGCATGAAGTTGAAGAGACTTGAGTCCCGGATGGACCAGGGTCCCCTGCTCCTGGGTCAGCAATCCTCGAGATAAGGGAAGAGGAAAAGGAGGAGCCTCTGCGTATTGTTGTAGAAGAGAGAACCAGATTTTCCTGGGCCAGAAAGGAGCGATCAGAATCATTCGCGCTCCTTCCAATGCCAGTTTCTGTAGCACACGAGGGACCAGAGGATTTGGGGGAGAAGCACAGACGAATCTGTCCTTCCAATTTAAGAGACAGAGCGTCGCTCCAGAAAGCGCCTCACTCTGGAGCGAGCGAGCAAAAAGTTGGTAGCTTTGCATTTTGGGAGGAGGCGAACAGGTCTATCTGTGGAGTCCCCCAAATCTGGAAAATGCCTTTTAGAACTTTTTGGTCCAGTTCCCACTCATGTGGCAGAGCCGAAGAACGACTCAACTTGTCTGCCAGGACGCTGTCGACTCCCGGAAGATGGATCTCTGTGAGGTGAAGGTTGTGAAGTGTTGCCCATTCCCAAACCCTCATCGCTTCACTGCACAGCGGGTAGGACAGAGTCCCTCTCTGCTTGTTGATGTACCACACCACGCACATGTCTGTTTGGACGGCTAGGTGACCGGGAAGGATGAATTGGTGAAGGGCCTGGAGAGCATACAGCACTGCTCGAAGCTCGAGCACATTGATGTGGAGAACTAACTCCAATGTGGACCATGAGACCTGGGTTCGGTGAGGACCCAGGTGGGCTCCCCAACCTTCGTCTGAGGCATCTGTGGTCAGAGTCTGAGCGGGGGAAGGATGAAAAAGGGGACCCCCCGGAATAGGTTCTCTCGAACCATCCACCATTGCGAGTCTCTTATCATCGGTGAGGAGATCAGTACCAGATGATCTAGGTCTACAGGTTGATCCCACTGCGAGCGGAGAGTCCACTGAGGAATCCTCATGTGGAGGCGCACACGCGGAACCGTTGGGATGGCAGCCGCCATAAGCCCCACGAGACAGAGCACCGACCTCGCTGGAACCCTCCTGCGTTCCGATAGAAGGGAAATCTGGGATTGGAGGAAGCCCCCTGTCCGGAGGCAGGAAGGCCCTGCACATTGTCGTATCGAGGATTGCCCCGATGAACTGGAGTCTCTGGGAAGGATCCAGGTGAGACTCGGACTGGTTGATAATGATACCCAGGCCAGTGAAAACCTGCTGGGTGAGGGAGAGAAAATGCAGGAGTTCCTCCCTGGACGGGGCCGCCAGGAGCCAGTCGTCCAGGTAGGGAAAAACCTGAACTCCCAAAGTACGCAGGTGGGCCGCTACTACTGCCAGGCATTTGGTAAAGACTCGGGGAGCCGAAGAAAGACCAAAAGGGAGTGCCCTGAATTGGTAGTGGTCCCCCTGGAATGCAAATCTGAGGTACTTTCGCTGCGAAGGGTAAATGGGGATGTGCAGGTACACATCCTGCTTATCCAGTGCACAAAGCCATTGGCCCGGCCGAAGTAGGGGCAAGAGGGTTTGAAGGAAGAGCATCCTGAACCTCTTGTATTCCACATCTAGGTTCAGGGAACAGATCGAGAATGGGTCCGATCTCCCATCTTCTTTGGTACAAGGAAGAAATGGGAATAGAAACCCGTCCCGTGAAGGTGGTGGGGGACGGGCTCTATGGCGTGCTTCGCGAGGAGAGCAGAAATTTCTTCCTTGACCAAAGGAAGATGGTCCCTTGAGTAAGAGGAGTTCAGAGGGGGGTGACGTGGAGGTTTCTGCAGAAACTCTATGGAGAGCCCCTCTGCTATGATCTGAAGCACCCATGAATCCGATGTTATCCTCTCCCAACCCGGAAGGTGGAGGGAGAATCTCCCTCCTACTGGTTCCTCCAGGGCGTCCAGAGGTGGTGGAAGAGGGAAGGAGTCAGGTGGTGTGGAGGCAGCGCCGCGAGCTGGGGCGCCAGCTACTTTTTGGGTGGCGGAGCCTGGCAGCTGTGGGGCCCGGCTTTGTGGCCCGTCTCCTGAGGTTTTGCTTGAGGCCAGCTGCGTCCAGCGTAAAGGCGACTCGCGGGGATGGTGGCGGTACATTGAATCAACAGATTACGGGCGCCCCTTCTTCCTTAGTCAGTGATGTCTTGTCCTGACCACTGAAAAGCACAGAACCCCTGAAAGGTGTTCCTTGGATTGCTGACTGCACCTCCGGAACCAAACCTGACACACGGAGCCATGCGTGACGCCGAAGACTTACGGCGAACGCAGAGCTCCGTCCTGCGGTGTTCACTGCATCGTAGGTCGTCCTCAGAATATGACGACCAGCTGAACGAGCAGAACGGACCAGGTCGGCTAACTCTTGCTTGACTTGGGAGTCAGGCAAGGAGTCAATCTTGGATTTCGCCTGGGTAAGGACAGCCTTCTGATAATCCCCCATATGTGCTACATAATTTAGGGCCCTGATCCCAGTGTGAAGAAGAAGCATAAATCTTCCTTCCATACTGATCCAGAAGCAGATTCCTTATCCGGGGAGATGAGCTCAAATGTTTTGGTGTGCTGGACCGCCGTGGAGCGCTAATCACAACCGAGTCTGCATGGGGTGAGAGTCTAAAAGTCTACACCTCCGGAGCCTGGTAGAGCCGTTATGACTTCTGAGGAAGTGGGGCTAAAGCCGACGGTTGTTTCCAAATGGTGAAAACAAGGTGGGCATGAGGCTCGATCCAGGGTGGCACTGGAGTAGGGGTCGTAAGGGGCAAGTCCAGATGTTTGGCGAGTTTAACCCGCTGAGGATCTGGTTCTAAGAACGCCACTGATGGACTTCCTGGATCTTTCTGAGCAACTCCGTGAAGGAAGGATCCTCGAGGAGACTGGAGGAGTCCTCGGCGGGCTTGGATGGAGAACGAGGCTCGCTCGTCTTTCTCGGAGCATCCGTCGGAGGAATCTGAGGAGTCCAGAGAGAAGAAGAAGAGGAATTTGAAGCAGAGTAAGACTCCTGGCTCTGTCTAGGAGGAGGCAACGGTTCCTTAGGGGGAATCCCTGGACGCTGTCCTGTCTCCTCTGGATCCCGAGGGAGAGCTCGGAATCCGGAGGTGGAGAGGAGTGCACGTCTGGGTGTCTGGGAGCCGGGGTGGCACCATCAGCCGTGAAGACGGCTCTTGACTTCCTTGGTGAGCTGAGCCTTGCCCCAGCCCACCAGGAGGCCAGAGTCTCCTGAAGATCCACCGCCGGCCTAGGAGGCGGTGGAGGAGGAGGAGGGGGATAGCTGTACAAATGATATCCGTAAGGTGAGTATCCGTAACCCGGCTGCAGGAATACCAGAGCTGGGTATTGCAACGTTAGGTACTGTGGCGTCGGTGGAGTCGGCGCCGGGTACTGCGGCGCCAGATACTGTGGACCCGGGTAAACCGGCGTCGGATACCCAGGTACCAGAGGAGCTGCCGGAGCAGACGGCCCAGTAGGGAACTCCACGGGCGGATCAACCGTGATAGGCCTGTGGGGTGGAGGGCCCGATGGAGAGGAATATCCCCGCCAGCGCGGAGGGACCAGCGTCGGCGGGGCGGCGTCCGGGTGCCGCGTCGGGTGCCGCATCAGATCCGTTCTGTAGCAGGATCTGACGGCGGAAAGAATCTCAGCATCACCCGGGATGGAGGGGAAAAGTCCCTGGGGTCAGGAAGTGGGGACTCTGACTCCCTGGATGGCAGCGAAGGCTGCGGGCAACCTGGGATGACAGACGGAGCAGGGTCTGTCGTAGGCTCCTGGGCCCGGCGCACGTCAGAGGAGCCGACGTGCGGCTTAGGGGCTGAATCCCGGCGGATGCCAGAGGAGCCGGTGTCTGACTTCGGGGGTCCCTCGTCGGAGGCAGGCCGAGGGTGGGAAGGGGCCCGGTCTGAGGGGGACACTCGCCATGCCGCCCAGAAGGTCGGGCATCTTAGCAGTCTTCTCCGGCTCCAACGTCCGGCTTATGGGAGCGCCGCACCGTGGGCTGCAGGCCTGCCGGCGGTACTGGGGCAGAGCCTCCTTTGCCCAGAGGCACCCGTGGGCTCGAACGCGAACCCGGTGGCGGGTGGGCCGGCGCCTCCTCCAAAGCCTTGAGGCTGCGTCAGGCGATCCCCAGAGGAGCGTTACTTAGCCGTGGCTCCGGCGAGTCGCGGAAGAGGAGGCCTTCTCCCGGTGCCTTTCTTTGTCCCGCTTCTTGTGTACTTCAGGGAGGTCGGCGCCTGCCGAAGCTTCTTCATCTCCTTCTCCATTGCAGACATCTTCTTTTTAGTAGATGGGCTTCCAAAGACTGCTGGCGTCGTTTGTGGGTGGCAGCGTTGAAATGCAGGCAATGCGGGCGGCATTGCCTTTCCAGCGCTGGTCGGGTCTACAAAACAAAAAGGCAGAGAGGAGGACCGTCTTTGTGAGGTGCAAAGTTACGCCGACGAAGTCGCACTTATTTTTTGAAGGGGACGACATAAACCGACGTCTCACCTGACGAATAAAATACAGAATACTGATACTTTCGGTAAAACCAACGAAGCAACAGGGCTGAGCTTTACAAACTTCACCACGAGGCACTGCACGAGCTGACGGTGGGAAAGAACTGCAAGGCGGGCATCTGGGACCGCCCCTTTATACCGACATCGCCGGTCACCTGACGTGGGGGCGGTGCCCGCCAGGGACTGCTAGCTAGAAATTTTTCCGTGGGGTCCTGCCGCCTGCCAATGTCAGTCCTATATGTAATTACCTACTGCAAGAGCCCTCTCGAAGTAAGATTGGGGTTTATTTCAAAACCAGCGTGGATGCAAACAGAATGGGGTTCACAGCTACAGTCTCAGTGTCGTGACCCTCAAGTTGCACCTCTTGAAAGGCTTCAGTTATAAAATCAGAGAGTCACTCTGAATTGAGTAGAAAGGTGGGGGGAGAAAGCCTCATACTTCAGACACCACCCTTCCCCATCTCCACAGAGGAAACAGACAATCTTCTCCATTAGACAGATTTGGTTGCACTGGGGCAGAATTCTCCCAGACCCCCCTGTATTCGCCTCTTGACCTTCCATGTCACCAATTTGTGGGAAGGGGGTCTCCTGCAAATCTGGGTAAGGGTATCCTGCTCTGGTGCACTAGGACCTGTCTGTATGCCCCCCCCCCGATCTGAAGTGCCCACTATGGATTTGGGTGCCTTCAAAGGTGCCGTCTGAGACAAGATCTGTAGATCATCAGCGTGAAGCATCTCAATGAAGAGAAGTAGCATGGACTTGTGCAGCTCAGCTTAACCACTGTCAGACGGTACTATAGGTACACCACCCCCTGCCAAGGATCAGGCTCAGGAAGTGAATGAATTAAACATGTCATACTACATTATACATAAAGAAGACAGCAAGATTCCATAGGCGAACATGGTCATAGACACTTCCCAAGAGGTATAAGACCCACAGGAGGACTACTATATGCCATGGTGCCAACGAACTTGCCAAACTTTGTTAGAACCAGTCATACATGCTAGATTTTATGATATACAGAGCGGACAGCTTGACTTCATGGGACAGAGGGTCACTGTCCTCTGGCAGGTCTGGTTATCAACCCTGACGAACTAACACCAGCCTCAAGAATCTAAGGATGCTCAATTCAACACAACGAAGGTTCATACTAAGGTACTAGTGGAGCAAAAAGATGTTAGCCCATGATTGCTCAATCAAATTACCAATAACTGCAAAATCCGGTTTTCTTTTAAATTCTGTTTTAGATAGAAACATAGAATTTTAAATTCTGTTTTAGATAGAAACATAGAATTTGACGGCAGATAAGGACCGCTTGGCCCACCCAGTCTGCCCATTTCCCTACCTAATGGATAAGCTGCAGATCCTAGTTAACCAGCAGCCTACTTCTTTCTACCCCACCCTAGAATTGCCTTATGACTGTCCCATGCATGCTTGAATTCAACCACTGTTTTTGACTCCACAACCTCCTCTGGAAGGCTGTTCCATGCATCCACAACCCTCTCTGTGAAAAAATACTTCCTTACATTACCTCTGAGCCCCCCTCCAATCTTCAAATTGTGCTGATAACAATATTCCAGGAAAGTGCATTTCATGGATTCCCTATTCTTTGAGTAAAACAGCATTTCCTCTTTAATGTCCGAAACCTTTGTGTTGAATATTTGTAGTGGGTGACCTCTAGTGTCTGTGTTCACTTATTTAAACTCAGGTCCTCACTCACACATCAGGTACGGGTCATTAATAATACTGAACATTAAAAGTAAGTCTCCTCTAATCCTTCTTGTATCTTACTGCATCATTTTTAGGCGTCGGTCTGTCTTGATATGACAAATCAAGCCTTTATAAAATTGCAAGAAAATATCTAGAAATCTCACTGGCCAAGAGACATCAGCTGACTGTACATTAAATCTCTATATACGCACAGTCATTCTGGTCCTAAACCACATCACACAATGAGCAAATCAGTCCTTCTACAACCAGAATTATCTTCTACCAGTCCCCATGCAACCAGAACTGATCTTCCATCACAAACATGGCTGCTACCTCTACACTGTAAAAACCTTCAACTGAGCCCTAAAAATAAAACTACCTTAAATAAAAAATAAAACAAATTAATTAAATGTTGTTTACCTGATCATCACACTCTCCTTACACACGTAAACGAATTAGAAACATTAAGTATTGTTTTTAGATTTCTTTACTGACAGTGAAAATTCCCCCTTCTATCTTTACCTGCTCATCAGGGAAATTTCTTCTGCTTGCCCTGATAGTGAAATAATTGAGTCTCTGGCTCTAAAACAGGCCTTTGTTGTCTGTGTGTACAGTATGTTAGGAGAGTAACACTCTACCAGTGGAATGAGCAGAATTTTGAATCCCTGTATTCCATGGTAAACATTCCATGATAAACATTCTGGGCCAGATATTCAAAACTTTCCTCCGGGGCTAAATTAGCACTGCCTGGTGGGCAAACTTAGCCCAGAGCACAAAGCAAGCTATATTGAAAAGGAAATAGCATGGTGCTAATCCTGCTGAACATAGCAGTCAAAGGAAGCAGGGCAAACCGGTCTGGGAGTGCAGGGCAAAAATTGCCCGGGAATAAGACAGCACTGAATATAGCAACTGGGAACTGCAAACTGCAACTGCAGCTCATTAGACTCTGTAGCAAGCCAGTGTTGCAGGTGGAGAACATTGTGTGTGATTGCACTGAGATGTCTCACAGCTACTGCAAATTAAAGCCACACACTGCAGAACTGTGCTATGCTGAAGTGAGGTTTGCCCGGGGCTAACCTGATTGCACAGTGCTAACACATTAGCACCGTGCAAACTGGTTAGCCCAGGGCAAATGGGAGCTATAGTCAAAGCTCCCATGCAAATGAGCCTACTTAGGTAATCCATGGGCAAACAGGTACATTTGCATCTCATTAAGTGCTGCTCAACATACATTACCATGCAGTTTGCCCGGTGCTACTGCATGGTGCACAGCTCCACCTGTTGGTTGGGATGGAAGTACAGGCTGGGCTGCAGGCCAAGGCATGCCGCAGCATCCCTGTTGATCGGAATGGTCTACAGAGCAATATAGATATATACACACATATATATATATATATATATATATATATATATATATATATATATATACACTACATACATACATATACACACATATACACACACACACACACACATATATACATACACACATACACTGCCTGAGGACAGCCCCCATACCCCTCATGTGTCCAACATTATGAGGGTCATCCCTCATTTAGCCCCTTACAACTGCTCTGTCCCTCATGGAAAAGGTACTGCCCACACTGTGACTGTGCTGTGCATGCAGACTGTACTGCATGAATACTGTACAGTCCACAGCACTAAATCCGAAGTACATATTGTACGGTCAACACTATGGTGTCATAGTGTCCTGACCCTGTATCGCCATGATTGAGGATAGGCTCCTCATTCTGAGGGTCTGTGTTCCTCGCTGTCCCTCAGCTTCGGTGTCCAACTATGTCCATATTCCTCATGTCAGTGACACAGTTTACAGGTATGACAGCCCTCCCCCCATTGATCCCCGACCCCACAGCACAGAAAAACCTGGTAGTCTAGCGGACCCCCAGCATGAATCCCGACTCCCATTCGCGATAACAAAAACAATTTCCCCGGTAGTCTAGTGGCCCACCACCCCCAAACATGAATCTCAGCCCTGGTACAAGTATTTAGCGATTTTTTTCCCTGGTAGTCTAGCAGTCCCCATCCCCCAAGCACAGTCCAACTGCGGTACGATAGTAGCATATTTTTTTCCTGGTAGTCGTTGGTTCCCCCCACCCCCAAGCCACGATTCTGACCCCGTACACGCATATACCGGAGTTGATCTTGCGGGCTTGGGGTGTGTTGACCAGTGGACTACCAGGGAAAAACATATGATAAATACGCGGTACCGGAGGTCGGATTTGTGCTTTGGGGGTGGGGGACCACTAGACACCAGGGTAACAAATACGCTAATGTGTGTACCGGGGGCGATTCGTACTTGGGGTGGGACTGGCCACTGGACTACCGGGGACTACTTTTTTTTTTAACCTGGGACGGGGTCGGTAAGGACTTCCTGCTGTGGGTTGGGGGCACCACTGCATTAATGGCAGTTTATTTCGGCGGTATCTAGTGCTGTGCTAATGCCTGCAGCGCAGCGCTATAGCTTTGAATATGCCATGCTGCTGGCATTCATGGGTGCTCCACTGAATACCGTTAACTATTAGCATCAGTGCTACCACACAGCACCGGCGCTAATAAGGCTTTTGAATATTGCAGCCTCACGCAAAGTCAGCGCTATTCCAGCGCTACGGTTTTGCGCTAGGCGCAACTGTTTGAATATCTGGCCCTCTACGTCTTGAATGTGGAGAGAAATAGAGAAAAAAAAACAGGATGAAGAAAGTAGGCAATATAGTAATACTTTATAAACAAAGAGAAAAGATGGGAAAACACAGTTACATAGGCAGAGGAATATCCAAACTGCTCATCTACATTGCTGATGTTTATAAAAGCAGGAACATGTTAATCATATATAGGTGTTTTCAGGTGAAATCTACCCCCCCCCCACCACCAATACCAAAAAAAAGGCAACTTGGCAGGTTTAAAGTTTTTTTTCTTCTTAACCTTTCACCGCAATCCTATAGCAGTTTTCCTTTTATGTACTACACCACAACACATACTGTAAGTAAAAAACAAAAATAAAGAGAAGGTTGCCTTCAATGAAAGTATATAACTACAGTGTAATGACAATTAAGTTTTAAACACTAATGTTTTACAAATGTACAGATGTTACAGTGCAGTTCTATGATAATTTACATCTTAGAGAAAATATTTATTTTCAACCAACTCTACTAAATACTTTTACTGCAAAGTACTGTACTAGTTAACCTACTGCTGAGATATGATATTTTATTCATTAATAGGGACTACTTTTTTCAGATTTTAGATGTTGTAGAGCTAATGTATTGTACACTCTTTTGAAAATGATAAATAAGTTTTAATCCCTATCAATCAGAGTAAATCAAACAAATTCTTTTATGATAGTGGTCCATTTTATAAGTGTGATAAGCCACTCCAGGGTGTGCATTAAAGGAATTTAATGCACTTCCCAGGGGCGTAAGGAAACTTGGCCTTTGGCCAGTCCTTTAATGAACACCCTGTCATGGCTTATTATTTACTTAATCTGCTAAGTAATCTTTCCATTTTTTTCTATTTTGGAAATGTCTATTTTCTTATCAGGGCACCAAAACTGAGAGGCATAGTTCAAGTTGGGGTGTACGTAAGCACGATATAATGGAGTAATTATAGATCTGTCTATTTTGTATTCCTCCAAATTTCCCATGTCACTCTATTAGTTTTAGCTATCGATTCATTAAACTGTTTGGTGCTACTCAAGTCATCTGTCACTATTACCTTGAGACCTCCTTCTGATTTAGAAATCACAGGCCGTTTCCTGTATAGAAAACAGCGATGTTGCATTTTTTGGCCCAAGGTGCTTTACACAGAGGCAGTATAGCACAGTAGTTAAGCGCACTGAGCTGCAAATCTGGAGACCTGGGTCTGAATCCACAGCACCCACCTGCTTACTGTGTGACCCTGAGCAAGTCTCTTAACTTCCTTTTGGTGCACAAGCTTAGCTTGCCTTCTGTTAAACAATCCTCCACACACACCTCATAATTAAAGTGCATTCCCATTCTATAGCCCAATTCAATATGCGGTCCAAGATTTGCTCAAGTCTGGCTGTTTGTTCCTCGTTGTTACGTGTGTTCCTATTTTACAATCACTGGCATATTTTGTTGACCAGCAATTCAAGTTGTTCATTAAATCTGCAATGAAAATCTGAAAAATAACCAGCCCTAGCACTGGGCCCTAAGGAGCACCACTTGCCACTTCACCCCCTTCCAAAGAGTATCCATTAATTACCACCCCCTGCGACCTACTTTCCAGCCAGTTTGAAATTCAGTTTATGTATCTGTGTTTAGACCAAAGTTTTCATGTTTTTTGACAATTTCCCAGTTTGGTGCCAAATTGAACACTTTGCTGAAATTGAGGAACATTACGTCACAAAGTTCTTTGTTACCTATATGTTGCTAGTTTTTTTTCATGAAATGAAAGCAGGACCTTCCCTTGGTGAATCCGTGTTGATCTGGAGCCATCATTTATTACTGATACCATTTTGTCTTTGATAATGCTCCCAAGAACCTTTCACAGAACTGGTGTAATACTAATTGGTTTCTAGTTTGTTTTCATATTTTTATCTCCTTTTTTAAATAAGGGCATAACATTTGCTTGTCTCGTCAGCTGGAATTGTTACTGTATTTAAAGATTGTTCAAATAGCATTTTCAGCAGACGGACAAGATACTGATTCACAATTTTCATCATGTGTCCTATCACTTTAGCCAAACCCGGAGGTGTATGTGGTTTAAGATTTTTCATTTTATTTTTGATATCTGTAATTGAGATTTTGACTTCATTATTGGTGTCTACTTCAATAATCTGTCAGCTTCGTTTCTGATGTATAACTATAGTTGTTTAAAACATCTGCCCCTTTTTTGGTTTTGACAGGTTGATACCATTTTCTAATAAAGGATCGACATTACATTAGGGCTTTTTTAGAGGAATTAATGTAAATGAAGAAAACCTTGCTAACATTTTTTGATGCATCTGAATCCAAAGACAGCTCCAGACTTTCTTTTGCTTTTTTAATTTCATATTTTCACTTTTTTGTATATTTTTAAAAGCTAATTTATTTCCATCAGTTTTAGTAGAGTAGTTTTTGGACTAACCTATGGTTTTTTTTTTTTTTACTTATTAATTTCCAAATATTATTAGTCATCCATTTTGGTTTGAAATGGTTATTGGTGTTTTTCTTTACCTTAGGTATACTTACCACTGATTTCGAGTACAATGTTTTTTATTGCGAGTCACACTTCCTCTGTGTTTTTATTATGGAATACTTCAGTCTAGATAATTATTGATTGCAGTAAGGTTAGCCTTATTCTACAAGAAGATTTCTGCAGCGTTAGCAATGTGGTATGCACTTGAACTATAATGAAATATACTGCATTATGTTCACTGTTGCTTAGAGGTGGACCAGTAATATGGCCCTTAAAATATTAATATTTTCAGAACCTAGGACTATGTCCAATATTTTTTGATCTTGGGTTGGCTCTGTTGCATTTTGCTGTAGATTTAGTTGTTCACAGGCTGATGCAAGTTTTCTGCTAGCATAGGTGGTTGATGAGCCTGTAACCCCATTAATATCTCCGAGATTAAAATTACCCAAGGCAATGATTTACCCCATTTCACAAGTCTGTTCTATTTCTCTTATCGACAAATATGTAACATCGATAGGTGCATCAGGCAGTCTAAAACCTAATCCTATAATTACTGAGTGGGAGATGTTAGGATTTGTTTCAATACATATACTTTGCATTTTGGTAGTGGTTTTGATTTTTTCTGATATGTTGAGAGCTTTAAGTTTTGTATTAACACGCTATGCCTGCCCCCCTTCTCTGCTGCCTGCCTAGACAGAAAAGTTGTATCCACTGATGTTATTCCCCATGTCTTCCTCTATTTACCACCAAGTTTCTGTGATGGCCACCACATCAAGACTATTTTCTTGGATTAGTAGAGACAATTCTTCCATTTTGGCAGACACACTTCTTGCATTTAAGAGTATACATTTTAGATTCTTATTTGTATTATTATTTGTTCTTGCATTTTTTGGAAATTTATGGGTAGTGTATTTTTCGAATTTTCATGGCCAGAGTTTCCCCCCTACTGTCTAGTTTAAACTCATTTCAGCAAAGAGTTTGATTGCATTTCATGGCCAGTACTTTGGTTGCCAATTTATTTAGATGGAGACCATCTTTTTGGGAATACTGATTTGTTTGACAGGAAGGTGCCCCAGTGATCAATGAATTTCATTCCGGCTTTATCACACCAGTTTGATAGTTATACACTTAATAATAATAATTTTATTTATATAGCACCTTTCACTGTATCAAGGCGCTGAACAGGTCAATAAAAGCTTCAACACACAACACAAACATCAAAACCACAAAGATTATAAAATGTCATAAAAACACAATAAATTACAATAAAATTTCGCACACTTTACAGAACATTTAGCCTTCCGAGAAGGCCATTCTCCAAAGATGAGTTTTCAATTCCTTCTTGAAAATCTCCACGGAGGAGCATTCACGTAACCGGCATGGTAGAGAATTCCAAAGAGTGGGTGCAGCATGAGAAAATGCTCTGCTGCCAGAGAATTTCAAACTCCCTCTTGGAATCTCTAACAACCCCATGTTGGCCGAACGGAGTGATCGGCCA
Organism: Neoceratodus forsteri; assembly: GCA_016271365.2. Classification (NCBI taxonomy): domain Eukaryota; kingdom Metazoa; phylum Chordata; order Ceratodontiformes; family Ceratodontidae; genus Neoceratodus; species Neoceratodus forsteri. Next base: position 840,142,812 of record CM028134.1, read on the forward strand.
GGGCAGTAAGGAACCAGAAAGTCTTTCAGATAGGACGGACCCTGATCGTGAAGGGCTTTGAAAGTCAATAAAATGACTTTAAAGGTGATTCACCACCCTATTGAGGCGCCAGTGCAGCTCGCGCAACTTTGGAGTAATGTGACAGGATCTACTTGTCCCAGTCAAAACCAGACTGCTGCTCTGCACAAGCTGTAGCGCGGATTTCAACCCCAGAAAGCCCAAAGTAAAGGGCGTTGTAGTAGTCGAGGCGCGAGGACACAAAAGCGTGGACCAATGTAGACAGAGAGTCAGACGGACCAAAGTGCTTAACCCAGGCAATATTCCTAAGATGGTAAAAGGAAGTCTTGACGACGCGCTGACACTTGAGATTGAAAAGTCAGCCTATCGTCAAGAATCACCCCAAGGTCGGCGCACCCGCCAGAGGCCCAGAAGCGACACACTGAGAAAAATTCCAGATGGCGCCACCAGTACACGACCTCCAATCTGACCACCCGGTCCATGATCAAAACCTCAGTTTTCTCCGAGTTCAACTTCAGCCAACTAGAATCCATCCAGTCTTGGATTTCCCCCAGACAGTTATTAAATATCGAGAGAGCTCCATCCTGGTCGGGTGCAAAAGACAGGTATAGCTGGGTGTCATCTGCATAGCAGTGAAACCGCAGCCCATACCATCTTATAATGTTTCCGAGGGGTAGCATGTACACTGCAAATAACATGGGCGACAGCACAGAACCCTGAGGCACTCCACACAACAAAGTGACTGGGCCAGAGGAAAAAATCCCCGACAAAACTCTTTGTGATCTCCCAGTGAGGAATGACTCGAACCATTTAAAAATGGTTCCAGACATTCCGCAAATTTGCCCCAGGCGTGCTAGCAACACCATGTGATCAACAGTGTCAAAGCTGAGGAGAGATCAAGGAGAACCAGAATGAATGTCTCCTTTGACTCCTCGCCCTCAGAAGATCATTTAGCACCCGAACCAGCGCAGTCTCGGTACTGTGTCTTTTACGGAAACCAGACTGGAAGGATTCGTAGATATTATGGATGGTTAAATGGTCATCCAATTGAGCAGCTACGACCTTTTCAATAACCTTCCCAATAAAGGGAAGGTTTGAGATGGGTCTATAGCTGGAAAAACAATCTGGGTCCAAGGAAGCTTTCTTCAAGAGAGGTGTCACCACCGCCTCTTTCAGGGAGCTAGGAAACTCACCTGACTCCAAGGAGCACCAGACAATTTGCGCCAGAACTGGACCAATGATGTCTACACACCCCAAAATTAGGGTAGTCGGTCCAGGATCCAAGCTGCAGCTTGTAGGGCGTACACTGTGGATGGTCCTCATAATATTCACGAACTCACGTCGACAAAAGGAACTCCAGGAGAAACGAGGTCCTTTGCTCTCGCACACTCCCACCACATCACCCTTAGAGGTTGTCAGACACAAGTCCACCCTGATGTCAGCCACCTTAGTTGCAAAGTATCAAGCAAGCTCATCGCACTCAGTTTGCGAAAAGGCCTTCCGAACTTGCAGACAGGCTGGGTTGCACAGTCTTTCTACAGTTTGGAACAGCTGAGCCAGTTGATTCTGAGCAACTGCAATCTCCCTGGACAGGAATTCTGCCTTCTTATGGGTGATTGCAGATTGATAGCTGGTATAATGTTCAATCAATCTAAGACGGTCGGCATCAAGGGCGGACTTGCTCCAGCAACGCTCTAACCTTTGCCCTTGTCTCCGCATCTCCTCAGAGTCCCATCAAACCAAGGGGCCCTGGGGTGACGGGAAAGAGGGCGCTCACAAACAGGAGCAATAGAATCCAGGGCAACAGTAATGGCCTCATTATAGGCCCTGCATCAGCGCCCTGGACTACTGCCCACCAACACGAGGGATGATAGGTCAAGGACCGCCAGACCTTGTGGAGGCGATCTGTGAATGTATGTACCTGACCATCTCCACAGGGGTTGGCCTTTCAGGGGGGTGCAAAAATTGAACCTCACGATGTGGTGGTCAGACCAAACGACTGGTTCCACCCCCATATCGGATGCATCAATCCCAAGAAGGAAGACCAAGTCGACAGAGTGTCCAGATTTATGTGTAGCAGTGGAAACTACCTGTTTGAGGCCCAAAGAAGACATTAATTGGAGGAAGTGTTTACCAAATTGTGAGAGTTCATCGTCCACCCAGGCGTTAAAGTCACCCAGCACCATCAATCTGGGTGACTCACATGACATGTCGACGAGGAAGTCTGCGCACTTCCTGTAAGAAACGTTTCCCATCTCCGGGTGGACTGTAGATGAGAACGATTGGAACGCCTACAACTGTGCACTCAAAGGACTCGGCCTCACCAACTACCACATTCGAGAGGCCCAATTCAGTCTTAAAACAGACTGCAACCCCCCCACCCCTGCAGTCCAATCTCGGGCGGTGTATCACCGAGTACCCGGCCGGAGTCATAGCCTCCACTATAGGGCCAGAATTTTCATCCAGCCAGGTCTCGGTGATGCAAACCAGATCAGCCGAACCGATAAGGTCGGCAATAATAGCAGTTTTATTCCTAACAGACCTGGCATTGCATAACACCGCCTGAGTTGGACAAACCTCGGAGATTGTCGGGCCTATCTGCCTACTGAAATCAGTAGTGCCCTTGGGTATGGAAACCAGACAGGGTGGACCCCGATCTGGATTCCATTTTGCCCCAGGGCGCCTTCTGGACTTAATAACCCCAACACGGTGACTCTGCTCATTTCCCCCTCCTGTTCGCACCTCCCTCCCGAGCAATCCCCAATGCCCTGGCGGCTGATAAATCTCGAACTGTAAGGGAGGGGTGCAAAAGGGTGGAGGGCACGAAGAGAGGAGGGGGAATAACGCACCACCGTGGAGAAGGAAGGCCAGCACATGACGCCGCTTACCCAAATTAAACAATAAAAATAAAACCACCACCTAAAATATTCAAAACACCTCACTAACTACCTAAAACTAACTAATAAACAAATTAAATCAATAAATTATAACAAAAACCACGAAAAAATAAGTGAAACAAAACAGACTCCTCCTACCCCAGTCCTCTCACCACCGGGGAGCGAGGGTAAAAAGGCACTCTCACTGCCTAATAAAAAACATACAAATATTTAAATTCCCCCAGTTCTCTCACAACAGGGGAGAATTAAAAATTAGTCCTTCTCCCAAACCAGGAGAAAGACGCACAGTATCAAATCAAACAAATAAATAAATAAACAAAAATTTTGGACCCAGGGTCCTCTCACCACCCCTAAGTCCAGAACAAAGTCAACAGAAGACAAAACAGCAGCTTCTCAGATACAATAAAGGTCCATAAAAGAGGCAGCCGCACAAATCCGGAGGGAAAAATTAGTCCAAAGGAGAACCAGGAAGTTCAGAAAATCCAGCAAGATTGTATCCAAAAAGGATCGAGCAGACTCCAATCTTATTTACTCCCAGCCGAAACCCCCTCCCCCCCAGGCAAAATATTGCCACTCACACTAAAGGGCCACGGAAGAGCCACTACCGCAGCTCCCCTCCATGGTCCAAGGTATGGAGGCGCTTCCACCAGCTCCCCCGACTGGGAAACGTCCCAACCCCTGTGGAGTAGCAACACCCAGGAGAGCGCCGGCCAGAGCAAACAAAAGGCAAAAAAACACCTATAAATTGTAGAACTCAAAGGGCTCACAGTCTTCAACAGAGCCCCAGTCTGAGATCTTCCGTATCCTCTTCAGCAAACCCAATATCCAAAGCTCCTTCAAACGCCTTTAGGGCTAGCTCCTCACTCTCCCCTCAACCAAAACACTTCTTCACAGAAGAGCTAGGAGAAAAAAATCACAAATCCTCACCTCAAACTGTGGGGGAAAATGTGGAAAAGTACTTAACAATTCACAACCCTGCTAAAAACAGAGCTTGTGTTCTCCGAGCCCCTCCAGTATTCAAAACAAGGGGAATGAAATAAAGAGTACCAACATCGAATAACCATCCAGACTATCTGGAGAAGAAAAAATGCCATTCAAGCTCCCAAAAGTCTCCGGTAATGTCACTCCCACATACAGCTACCCGCCGAGCGTCCCGCAAAACTGATGACCCACGGAGAATATTCCTTCCACTAGAGTCACTCCAGACTCTCGACCAGGACCACTGGAGACTCCAAAAAAGAAAAAGCCAGCTGGCGTCTTCCGCAAAACGGCACCGGCGAACCGCTACAGGAGGTAGTCCATACGCTCAGAGGGTAACAAAACGCTATAACAGGTAGTCCATGCGCTCAGAGAGTAGCGGTAACACTAACGTTAACACCGAACACCAAAGAATATAAATAAAATAAAGTAAAAGTAAAACTAAAACTTCAGGGAAGCAGCGACGACGCGCCCAGCCTGGTGGCCATCTTGGTATGTAGATTCATTCACTTATTCTGGTGATAGTCTTTTTTTTTTCCATTTAACGCTCTAGGGACAGGTAGGATGCCCTATATGATGATCTTACATCAGCTTGCCATAATTATATTACCTAATCCTATAACGGCTGTACAGATATCCTTTTCACGATTCCACCCAATGTCGATAGTCCCTACATGAAGAATTACTGAATATTTGCCAGGAACAATTAATTTATCTAATCTAGACTTAATAGGTTTGATTTTCAAAGAACCCTTAGATCACCACAATTTGCAGCGATCTAAGACTGTGACAATCTCAGGGTGCATCTGTGCCGTATTTAAAAAAAATTAAGGTCCCTGCACCCTAGACCTGAGACTGCACGCATCCGCAGGGTTGCGCTGAAGAAGTGCTGCACCTGCAGAGTTTGACTGAAGGCTCTGTCAAGATCCCCCTGGCCTGACAGAATACTCAAGGGGCCAAAAGAAAAAAATTACTCACCTTAGTAATGTTGTTTCTTCTAATGGAGTCTTGCTATATTATGACATATGCAGTATAACCCCAGGTTAGAACTGCTCCGGAGGTGAAAGAGTTAACTTTCCATGTAGGGCATGGAACCTTGAGACCAGCCTGCGTTGAACACTCTGTCTGTTGTAGCTCAAACTTAAACTGTCAGATCTTTATAAGCAAAAACTCACTAAGGTTCTGTGTGGAAGCCGTAAACCTACACTAGCCCACTGGCTACTAACTACAAAAACACATTTTTGTTCTTGATCCCAAAACAAAGACTCAAGTCAAGGGATTCAAGAAAGAAAAATAAAGCATAACACCTAAGCACCCTAAGAAAGGGTGAAAATAAAGTGGGCATCTATGAGGTGCCAACATTGCACTGCCCACCCACATCCCAAAAGTAGAGGTTCTGAGAGGGGCAGGCTGGGGGGGGGTCATAATATAGCAAGACTCCATTAGAAGAAACAACATTACTAAGGTGAGTAATTTTTTCTTCAAACAACATGAAGTCTTGCTATGTTATGATTATATATAATACACAGCAGTACCTCCATGGAGGAGGGACAGAACCTACTTAGGAAATGGCTCTGAAGCACAGCTGTGTGACTCGAGCATCACTCCTAGCCTGGATATCCAGGGAGTAATGCTTAGTAAAAGTGTCAACTGTTTTCCAGGTAGCTGCTTGACATATCTCTAGGATAGGGATGTCCCTGGCAGCAGCCAGAGACGCAGCTGTACCTCTGGTAGAGTGAGCCCTCAGGCCTGAGGGAGGAATCTTACCCAGTTTTTCATAGCAAAATTGGATACAAGAGACAATCCACCTGGCAATGGATCTTTTAGTGGCAGGTTTACCTTTACCAACCTCACCATAAGTGAGGAACAATTGGAGGGATTCAAACCTGTGACCCTTCGTACGTTCTATATAGTAACTAAGGGCTCTTTTGACATCTAAACTGTGCAATCTCCTCTTGCCAGAGGAGGAATGGTCAGTGAAGTACACAGGAAGAGACATGGATTGATTAAGGTGGAAGTCTGAAACCACCTTAGGCAAAAACTTTCTGTTAGTCCTGAGGACCACCTTATCTCTGTGAAAGGAGATAAATCAGGCTCCACTGACAATGCTTGCAGCTCACTTATGCACCTGGCAGAGGTGATGGCTACCAGAAACACAGTTTTCCAAGTCAAGTACTTAAGCTCTGCTGAAGACAATGGCTCAAAAGGGGGTTGCATAAGCTGGGCAATGCAAATATTAAGATCCCAAGCAGGGGCAGGGTCCCTGAACGGAGGGTTGGTGTGAAGCAACCCTCTAAAAAACTTGGAGAACACAGGGTGAGCTGAAAAAGAAGAGGGCTTACCTGCTGATAAGAAGACAGACACGGCTGCCAAGTGCACTTTTAGGGTAGCTGGTCTCAGCCCCAAAGAATTCAAATGCACCAAATAATCCAGGATCGTGGGCACGTCAGCAGATTCTGGGGAAATATGCTTACCAGCACACCATATGGAAAATCTTTTCCATTTTGAATTATAAGTAGCCCTGGTGGAAGGCTTCCTAGAGGCCTTCAAGACATCCAATACACCTTGGGAAAGGTGTAGGTCAGCAAACTCTAACTCCTCAAGAGCCATGCCTTGGGATTGAGAGATTTGAGGTTCGGATACCAAACTGTCCCCTGGGCACAGGTTAACAGGTTGTGGTTCCTGGGAAGACACAGGGGAAGGTGGACTGCTAAGGACATGAGGAGTGGGTACCAGGGCTGCCTGGCCTAATCTGGAGCAATCAGGATCATCTTGCAGGGTTGAGACCTGATTTTGACTAGCACTTTGAACAGCAGAGGGAATGGGGGAAAAGCATAGAGAAACTTCCCTTACCAACTGAGTAGGAAGGCATCCAGAGGGACTGAGCCCAACACTGGGGGCCTGCAGCAAAAAGGGGGAAGTTGGTGATTGTCTGGGGCTGCAAAGAGATCTATCTGCGGGGTGCCCCATCTGGCAAATACTACCTCAGTACTAGGGGATCCAGTGCCCATTCGTGATGGCCCTGGGAAATCCTGCTGAGAGCATCCGCTAGGACATTGTCCTTGCCTGGGAGGTGAACTGCCGTAGGAAGGCGTTCAGAGAATAAGCCAGAGACCACAACTTCATTGCTTCGTGCACAAGGCCGTAGACAGAGTGCCCTTGTTTGTTGATGTACCACATTGTAGTGGTATTGTCTGTTCTGACCTGAACAACCTTGTTCTGAACAGATGTGGAAAAAACCTGGAGTGCTAGAAAAACTGCTCTGAGTTCCAACAAATTGATGTGGAGCAGAGATTCCTGAGGGGACCACAACCCCTGGGTAGTAAGGTCGCCTATGTGAGCTCCCCACCCCAAGAGGGATGCATCTGTAGTAAGGGTCAAGGAGTGAGACTGGGGAGTGAAGGGAACCCCCTGTCTCAGATTGCTCTGGTCCTGCCACCACTGAAGGGCCTGGATCAGGGTTCGAGTCACTGGGATCAATTTGGTTAGAGGATCTGTCCTTTGAGACCAATAGGCTCTCAAATGGAACTGGATGTCCCTCATCTGAAATCTTGCTCCCTGCACTACTGCTGTAGAAGCAGCCATGTGCCCCAGGAGCTGTAGAAAATGCCTTGCTGGTCGAGAGACCTGCAGGGTGAAACAGAAGGCCAGAGAGACCAAAGTCCTTGCTCTTTCCAGAGGGAGGAAGGCTCTGGCTTCTTTTGTGTTCAGTTCTGCGCCTATGAAGGTGAGAAGCTGGACAGGCTCTAGAACTGACTTTGGAAGATTGAGAAGGAAACCTAGAGATGTAAGCAGTTGCTGAGTTACTTGAAGGTGTAGTTTGACCTGGTCTGGAGACTGGCCTACAATGAGCCAGTCGTCCAGATAAGGAAAGATGGCAATCTTTTGCCTTCTTAAGTGGGCAACTGCTACTGCCAGGCATTTTGTGAACACCCTCGGGGCCGAGGTGAGGCCGAAGGGCATTGCTCTGAACTGGTAATGGCCTGAGGGCAGTTCGAATCTGAGGTACTTTCGATGGGAGCTTCTGATGAGAACATGGAAGTAGGCATCCTTGAGGCCTTAGAGAGGGTAAAATAATTCCCAGACTCACCATTTTGAACTTTGGTTTTAAAAGGTGCTTGTTTAGATACCTGAGATCCAGGATGGGCCGCCATTCTCCTGTCTTTTCTGGGGTAAGGAAGTACCTGGAGTACAACCCTTTGCCCTGGTGTAGGGGTGGAACCCTTTCCACAGCTCTGAGAGCCAGGAGGGAAGAAACTTCTGTTTCTAGGGCAAGTGCCTCTGATGGATTTGCAGGTGGAAAGGACCTGGCTCTCAACTTTGGAAATTTTTTGAAGCTGAGAACCAGTCCCTGGCTTACTACTTCCAGGACCCACTTGTCTGATGTTAAAGACTTCCAGTCCTGGACAAAGTAAGCCAGCCTGCCCCCTACTGGTAATGGAGAATCGGCCCTGGCCACCCAATCAGGGAGCCTGTTTTGCAGGGGCTTTGGATTGAGGGGTAGTTCAAGTTTATTGCAGGAAAACTCCATTGAGCAAGCTCATTCACAAGGAGGTCCTGTGACATAAACACTTAAAGTACAAACACAGATAGGTAATAACAGTATATACATGAAATGCACGTTACATGATACAGGCTGGATATACATACAAGGGTACCACATAGGGCGACCGCAGGTGGTAAACATTGATATGAGACAGGGAAGCGACTTACAGGTTGCATACTGATAAATGAAACATGATGACTGGTGTGTGCAATACATATACAATATTTAGCAGCTAGAACAAGCAACAGTCTACAACTGATATGGGGAGGAGGATTTGATAGAGTAGCAGTGGAGTGAAGCAAAGATAAAGCCAGGAGTAGAAGGGAAGGAAAGCAGTTAATATGACAAATCAATTATACCTTACACAGTGGATAAATATGGCACACATGGGGAAAAAAGAGACTTAATGACAGTTACAGGTGTCTTTATTTTGGCTGAACTTAGCGATTTGTAGAAGTTTATTGAAACTGTGCTAGTTAGTTTCAATACGGTTTGTAATTGGTTCCAAATGGAGGAAGGGCACATGCAATCAGCATGTTTACCAAAGGAAGTCCGGTCCTTGGTATGTCAAGCATAATAAAGTCAGATTTTCTTAATCGAGTATGCACTATGTGGATACTAATAAGGGAAGAGAGATAGTTGTAATTTCTGCAGGAGCAGTTTAAGAGTCCATAGCCCAGCATGGAGCAGGCGTCTAGTAGTAAGGGATGTCCAACCAACAGCTGCATATAAGTCACAGTGGTGCGAACGGTAAGGAGTTGGTAATGAACCGTAACGCACGGTGATAAAGGATGTCCAGTTTACTTAGATTTGCAAGAGTGGTGGAGGAATAGATTACATCGCCATAGTCGAGTAGGGGGAGAAAAGTGGCCTGTACAAGCTTGTTTCGAGTTTCAAGGGGAAAAGGGCCTATTTCTGTAGAAGAAACCTAACTTGCTTTTAACCTTCTAGAGACATCTTCGACATGGTCACTGAAAGATAATTTATTGTCGATCCAGATACCTAGATATTTAAATTTGGTTACAACTTCCAGAGGCTCGTTTAGCGTGGTGACAATGAAGTCTTGGGCAAGGGTATTGGGGGGGCCTGAGACAGCACTGCAGGAGAATATCATCGCTTTAGTCTTCTTAGCATTGAGCAGAAGCTTTGCCTTTATTAGATTATGCTCAAGTTGAAGGGAAGTCCGCTTTGAAGCACTCCCTTGACTTCAGATAACGATGAGCCAGAAGTATACAACACAGTATCATCTGCAAAAGTGCAGTTTGGACGTAGATATGATAGCATCTAAGTTATTAATGTACAGAGAAAACAAGATAGGCCTAAGATGGATCCTTGAGGGACTCCTCTTGCAACTGGCAAGGCAGCAGAAAAAAAGCCTTCTGCCTTTACTTTTTGGAATCTTCCAGTTAGGTAGCTAGAGAACCACTGGGTGGTATGGTATGTGGCACCCAACTTTGCTAGGCAATTGACTAATAGTTTGTGATCAACAGTATCAAAAGCTTTGCTGAGGTCCAAAGACTGCACCAGTTACCTTCTTAGCATCTATGGCAGAGATCCAATCATTGGTTACTTTTGCTAGTGCAGTGATTGTGCTATGATTAGCCCGGAAGCCAGATTGAGCTGTGTTAATAAGAGAGAAGTTTTCCAAGTGAGATTTTAACTGAATATGGATCAGTTTTTCGAGAACTTTAGAAAGGATAGGCAATATGGAGATAGGCCTATAGTTATTTACATCGCAAGGGTCACCAGATTTAAATAGAGGGAGGATATGTGCTGATTTCCAGCAGGATGGCACAGTAGCAGATGTAATGGAAAGATTGAAGATGTGGAGAACTGGGGCAGTGAGATGGGCGTAGCCTGACCTTAGGAAAAAGGGTTCCAAGCCATCGTCCCCTGTGCTTTTTTTGGTGTCTAAGTTAAGAAGAGAATCTTCTACTTCTTTATAAGTTATCTCGCGCAGTTGGAAGGGGCTGGGTGCAGGTAGAAGAGGCCTTACTAGAACCCCTTCTGCGTCTTCCTCTAAAGAACCTTCTCTGGGCATAAGTAAAAGAGGAGGCCTGGGCTTGGTAAAAAGGCCTATGAAAAGGCCTGCCCCTGCCCCTGACATGCTGCCTTTGAGGAGTGGCTTGCCTTTCTTTGGCCTGTGCACTCCTATAGGTGGTCCTATACTCATCCATTTTCTTCATATAATTCTCTGTCTGCTCCCCAAACAGAGAATTGCCCACAACTGGAAAATCCATAGCCTTAGACTGAGTATCCTGTGACAGGGCAGTACATCTAGAGCCAGGCCATTCTGTGAAGGACACAGATGTAGCCATGACTCTTGATGAAACATCATTAGAGTCTACTGCAGCATGAAATTGCACCTTGGATGCCTCAATACCAACCGCAGCCACCTGCTCCAGCTCCCTGGCAAGCTGATCAGGGGCCTGTTTTCCTAGGGCCAGCACAGTATCCCATCTGGATTTCTGGTACCTAGCTGCATAAGCCATATAATTTGCCTGTCTGTCTGAGTCCTAAAGATGCTGCCATGTACTGTTTCTTTGCCATGGCATCCATCCTCCTGGAATCCTTTTCAGGAGGGTGAGAGGCTAGAGGAATATTAGCCTTGTCACAGGCTACAGCCTGCACTACCCCCACATGGCTGCATTGCTGAGAGAGGAACTCCGTATCAGAGTCTGATAATGTATACCTCTTGTCCATCCTTTTATCAACAGGAAGGATAGAGTCAAGAGTTTTTAGAATTTTTACTGTCTGTTTCCTAAAGGATTTGTGCAAGGGAATAGACAGTTTCCTAGACTCTGGAATATCCATCATTTCTACATAATCAGGCTCTTCTTGGTCATCAACAGCTTCCTCAACAGGGAGTTGGAGAGTTTCAGCAACTTTCTTATAGAACATAAAATGAGAAGGGGACTCAGATAGCCTGGGGGGGCCCTGAAGGTCTGTCTGGAGAGATGTCCGGTTCAATGGGCACATCCAGACCTTCAAAATCACATTCACTCTCCTCATACCCCTCCTCCCCTTCCTCCGGTTCATAAAAATCCTCAAAATCATAATCTTGAACCGGTGGAACTGTCCAAACCGAGCGCTTCCCTGATGGTGTCGGTTCAGACAGAACCAGGGAAAGACACTAGCTGACTTTCTAGCCCTTTTAGTTGGAACCGGCTCCTCAGAGCTGGCTCTTCATTTGCCTGAGAAAGTATCGCCCTGGTCAGAGGGCACTCCCTCAAGTTCGTCTGGAACCGAACCGGGCTGGCCATCCGGGTCAGCGGACTGTTTGGCTTCCCAACTCTCTTTCCACGGTGGCAGCAGGAAAATTCTTACAAATCTGGCAGTCTGCATTGAGGTGGTCAAACCCCAGACAATATACACAGGTGGTGTGTGGGTCAGCCTTAGCAAAGGCTTCCCCACAGAAGCCACAGTGCTGAAACCCAGTGGGTCCGGTTTTTCTTTTGGGTTTCTCAGACATAGTGCCAGCCTAACCAAAACTTGCCCGTTAGTGGCAATCCGCCAAGCAAGACTCTCTTATCGCTTCCCAACCGTGTCACGGGTTGTGGAAAAAAACGTAATGAAATCCGTTTTTTTTAGAACCGATAAGAACCGGGAACCACACTCTAAAGGACTAGAAAGTTATTTTAAACCAATCTGATCGGTTCAAACCGAACGGAAAAAGGCGTTCACAAGTTCCACACAGAAGAAAATAAGATAAGCCTACCTATTACTTACAATACCACAGACAGAGCTTGAACTGACGATTGCGGTTTAATTTCGGTAAATAAACCGAGAATTACACTTTTTAACCGATAAACGAACCGAGCAGCAGGAGAAATCTCCGGAGTGACTGTTCAGTGAGGCAGAGTAAAGAATCTGACAGTTTAAGTTTCAGCTACAACAGACAGAGTGGTCAACCGAGCTCGCGCTCAAGGTTCCATGGCCTGCATGGAAAGTTAACTCTTTCACCTCCGGAGCAGTTCTAACCTGGGGTTATACTGCATATGTCATAATATAGCAAGACTTCATGTTGTTTGAAAGGTGGTGGTGGGAGGAAAATGGCTACAAGAGGGGGGACTGGGGGGACATAAAGAGCATGGCATAAGGAATGACAGGAGCACAGCAACAATGGGAGGGTGCTGAGGTGGCACACTGCAGGGCTGTCCTGCAGACATGTAGGCAGCCAATCAGCCCAGGTACGTGGGGTTTGCAAGAAGGGACCGGGACCTGACCACAGGTGCATGCAGACCTGGCACCTGCCCCAGAGTTGCCACGTACCACAGGCGGGTTGTGGGTTAATACCACATTCTGAAAATTGTGTTACCACCATATTGCAAAATTGTGACTACCACATTCCAAAACTGTGCATCCCCGCTACAGTTCAAAACTGCACGTCACTGCCACATTCGGAAATTACAGGTCACTGCCACGTTCCAAATTGCATGTCTCCACCACATTCTGAAACGGTGTGTCTCAGCTGCATTCCAGAATTGTTCTTCCCTTCCAGGTTCTGAAATTGTGTCAACACTTTCCAAAATTGTGCATCCCCTTCGCATTCTGAAAATGCTCACCTCACCACATTCCAAAATTTTGCATTTCTGTCACATTTTGAAATCGCATTTTCAGCCACATTCAAAAAATTGACCCTCCCCCACCTCATTCTAAAACTGTCCCCATCACAATCTGAAATTGTATCTTCTCGTCACATTTCAAAACTGTGTGTCAGTGTCACTTGCTATTTGTCCCATTCCAAAAAGCTGCATCCCCACCATATTCCAAAATAGCAACTCTCACACATTCTAAAAAATGAGTATCCCTGCCATATTCCAAAACAGCACATCACTGCCACATTCCAATACTGAGCATCCCTGCCACTTCCCAAAATGGTGTACCCACCACATTCCAAAATTCATTTCCCTGCCATGCTTTAAAATTAAGCATCCCCATATTCCAAAATGTGGATCCCTGCCAAATTGCAAAATTGCATGTGACCACATTTTGAAACTATCCCCTGCATTCCAAGACTGTGTCCACACACACATTGTGAAATTACATGTCACCACCACAATCTGAAATCAAGCATCCTACCTCATTCTGAAATTGTGTATATCACCACATGCCAAAATTACAAATCCGTGACATTACAAAACTAGATATCATGACATGTCCTGCAAATATGTCTTCTGTACTTTGAAATTGCAGATCTCTGCCACATTCTAAAAATTCATGACACCACAACATTCTGAATTTCAGCATCCCTGTTACAAGGAATGTATTTCCCAGCTACTTTGAGATTGTGTCACTGTAGCATTGCACAGTTGCAACCTGGTGGCATTCTGAAATCTGAGCCTTGCAGTAGTCTAAAAACTGCTCACAATTGTTGGCATTCCAAAGTCATGTCTGTCGCTGCATTCCACACACCTCAGTACATTCTTATATAAGTTTATGGGTCCATTTGGAGAGCCTCTTAGGGATAGGAGTGTCACCTGTGTGTTCTTAGGATCAGAGGACTGTGAACCGAAGGTGAGCAGTTCTATGGTCCTAAGGATGCAAGAGGGAACACTCATATCCGTAAGAGACCCTCCATAAGACCCACAAAATTATAATAGATTGCTGACTGTATTAAATAAATTTTTTTTCTTACATACAATTAATGGCACAAGCAGTCACCAAGAAGCCAGTTACAGCGGCTCAGCGTGCAAGGTACTCTTACAGTATATAGAGTACCTCATGCGTAACTCAAGGAGGGCTGTCATTGGTCAAGGACACTCCTGTGAGCTATAACGCTACCCTGCTGCTGCTATATTATGGAACTGTGTGTCCTGTAAATCAGCCAGTGTCTGCTTTCCTTTTCAGATGTCTAATACAACTGCAGTTTTATCTAACTGGGAGAAATATGGATTATGAAGGTGGCTGGCAAGAAGGAGTAAACTTTGAGTTCTGGTTATGACATCATCAGTAGCTCATCACTGAAACTGGCTTTTTTGAACAGGCAGTGACATTAAGGTAATAAAATGACTTGTAACTTATAAACAAAGTAACTTGTATGCTGATACAAATTCTGAATTTACTGATGCTAGAAATTTTGACCAGACTCCCTTTTTAAGATACATTTGGTAGAGCAAGAGAAGCAGCAGTGAGGACAGGATGAGCAGGAGTAGGAGATAAACAGAGTAACAGTAGGATTCTTTATTTGTTTTAATGTGGACTCAAAGGTGAACGTCAAACAGATGCATTAATCAATGCTGGATCAGGGGCCACGCAAGATCTTGTAATTTTTAATCCACGGCCATGACCAACGGTTAAAGAGTACTTCTTGAAACAACTATCTATGCTGCAGATGTCAAACTCCTTGTGATAATATTACTGGTACACAGAGTCACCATTACTGTAAAAATGATCAACTGCTTCAATCTGGATTGAAGATTAATGTTATAAGATCTCCTAGAAGACAAACTTATTTTAAATGTTTCACATACACAACATAAAATTGGCAGTATATGTCCAATTAGGATTTTACCTACAGCTTGCATTGGTGAACAAGACCGTGATGTGGCAGGAGCGGTATCCAACAACTGTAACACCAACTAAACTGGTTGTCACCTTTATTTATTTATTGAAATGTTTCCCAAGGAATGCACACTGGAGTTTACAAGTCGCTCATCTCCTGGTGTGACCTGGGGGAAGGGGTACAATAGGAGTGAAACATTAAACATTCAAGTTACAAGACCAACATTACCATACAGTTCTAAGGCAGGTGTTGCAAGCAGTGATACAACAGTGTTGGCATAATAGGTAGAAAGAGTAGTCACTAATAAGGGCCAGGTTGATAAGTGAATAAGTGCTTACTTAAAAAGTAAAGAAGGGCGGGAGGAGGGAAGAGTCATGTTCAAGTTACACTCACGTTACAAGATCACCATTAACATACAGATGCAAGGCAGGTGCTACAAATGTAACCCCCTACAAATGGGGGTTCTTAAAAGTCTTCCTTGAGCTTGCCTAAATGCTCCTGCCAGGCTGGTGTTCTATGCTTTTAGCAGTTTAAATGTATTGACAGAGTGCCTGTATAGCCTCTGCATGCGGTCTCTTTAAGAGCTGCCTGGATTGCAGTCATAATTAATCTGAGAGGGAGCTCTGTTAGAAGATGTACTTATCTGCTGATCATTTGTTAGAATAGTAGTAATAATATTGCTGTTTGTTCTAACCTGCCTTCTTTGCAGCATGGACAGTTCTGCTTGTTTCCATCATCTTGGTCCTGGACTGCAGAATGGGCCAATCAGTACATCTGGGACTCTAAAATGGTGCCTGCCTACAGGGGCTTGGTGGGGCCAGAACTTGTAGGAATTGTTGTTTTGGGCTTTTGTTGTCTAAAATAACCTGGAGGGGGAGCCCTTGTTGTGACCGACAGATAGATCAGTCAACCGAACCTGTTGGATCTTGGGAAAAGATCCACACGGCTGCATTTCAGTTACATTTGAGGTGGGAAGTGAAGAAGTAATAGCTTGAGATAGTTCGAGCAGCAATCCACAGTGGATTCGAGCAAGAGAACTGTGGAAAGACCAGAGTTTGGCCTGCATGCCTGCCTGCTGTTCCTGAGAGGAACTTTACGCTTTTTTTCAGACTGAATCCAATTTGGAGAGCTGAATTAAGTCACTCAATTGTGACCAGGCTTTAACCTGAAGAAGATGAAAGATTTGCTGAATGTGATTGGCCTGTCAGGACTTCCAGCTACCTCTCAACTCCCAGATTGTGCAGAGACTCTAATTTGCACCGAGAGCCATTTGCCTGGCACAGTGGAATTTTCTTACGTGAGAATGTGCTGTGTGCTTATAGTGGGTTGTGATTTGGTTCCTGACTGTGTTTTGCTTGCTGGAGGCTGTATCCAGCTCCATGGACTGAATCCATATCCATTTCCATTTTCCTGGACCCTGCTACACTGGCCCAGCCAGAATACCTGCTATGCAGAGAAAGTTATCAATGAGAGACTGGCCTGGGGATCAGCCCCTTGCTCAACACCTTGAACAGGAACGATGCCTCGGTGATTCGTGTGGGCCCTGCTTCTCCGGGCACTCCAGCTCAACAGCCTGAAGTCTCGATTTCATCCTGCCTATGTCCAGTATTGGGTATCGTGAGTAAACATCAGGGTAGCTCTCTGCAACAACACTAAATCTAAAAGTGTTGTCATCCGGTTTTCTTGTTGCCTTTTTTTTCAGGAACTGAGCCTCCGGCTCCAGATTACAAATAGAGTGTGTTGTGCATGTTGCTTTCTTCCATCACAGGGCCCCAACCAGCTGCAGCGTTCCTGGCTACCCTACCATTTTCCTACCTAGGTACTCAGAGTGTGTGACTGTGTAGGGACTCTGAACTGCATGCATAACTGTCTGATTAATATAGCTTTTAAGCAAATCAACCTGATTACGCTCTCCTTGTTCAAGTCCCCTGAATAAATCAGATTTAACTTTGTTTGCATTTAGCCTGACTGTGGTTCCAGTTTGTGCCAAAAGTATTGTACTGCTGCTATTTGCTGTGCTTAACCTTGTTTTACAAAGGTCCCCACAGTTCAGCTAGAGAAACCAGCCCTGGTGGTAAGTGCAAACAGTGTTGGTAATTGCCTGATGAATTAGGGTCATTGTGAAAGTAATTACTGTATTGTTCAGGCCACTAGAAGGGAAAGAGAGGGGTTACAGTGTCCCAGAGTGCTGTGCCCAGGTTAGCTTGACCACTAACAACCCAGACCTCCGGGTGGAGGCACCTGTTTCATTACCCATGCCCCTTAACCTGCTACTAGCGCCACCTAGAGGTAACACAAACAGTGTTAAAACAGAGTTGTGTGTAACATGTAGAAAAAGGGAATCAATAACAAGTGCCGGGTTAGTAACTAACAAGTGCTAGCATGTAAGAAAAGGATGAAAGGAGAGGGAGGGATGAGGTGGAGGGGAGTTGATGGATACAAGCCTCTGGGGGGTAGGAGAGGGACCCACAGAGAGCATTTGGCATCCCTTACATTCTGTGATGGATCAAGGGAGGCCAGT
Organism: Neoceratodus forsteri; assembly: GCA_016271365.2. Taxonomy (NCBI): domain Eukaryota; kingdom Metazoa; phylum Chordata; order Ceratodontiformes; family Ceratodontidae; genus Neoceratodus; species Neoceratodus forsteri. The sequence continues at coordinate 840,160,277 of CM028134.1, forward strand.
AAGGGGAAGCAGTTTGGAGGAAGGGGATGAGAGCTAGAAACTAGTTAGGTGATGGTAAAGGGGGGGTAGGATTTATCTAGGACATATGGTAGGGAATTAGGGAGTGACATGGCAGAAACAGCTAGGTGCAAGGTCATTTTTAACCTTCCTCCGGGTGTACTTTTCACTGGTTTCCCTTATATATGAAACTGCAGACACTCAGACCCCTACTTATTTATCTGAAAGGCTAATTGTTCCTGTCCACAAATACAGCCTCAGAGATGTGCCTTGCCCAAGTTTCATACACACTTCAGCAAAGAATGTTTTTCATATGCAGCTCTGCTTTCTTGGAATAATTTGTCTCCCCAACTTAGAATTTTGCCCACCCTTGGTATTCTTAAACATTGTTTGAAAAGACAGCTGCTGCTGCAGGAAAATCCATTTGTAATTGTTATTAGATGATTTTGCGTACATTTGTTTTTGTTGTCTTGTTATCATGACTTGCAATGTTCTCTAAAAGCGACTTGTTTCTCATAAAACATCCTATATTTTATGCAACTTTTAAATAAAATAAAAACTACAAAAAATGTAGGTTTTAATTTTGTTACAGCCCTCTTCCAATGCTTGAGTGCTTTACAATAAACAGCATAAGACAAATAATACAAGTAAAAAAAAAAATGATCAAACACATAAATGTAAGAATAAATAGATCACAATAATTCAGTAATAGAGTCCATGGATTTATCTGGAAAGTCAGGGCCGTTGCCAGGATTTTCATAAGGGGGGGTTCTTTTTATGCAGTCTGTAACCTTTTAAAAAGCGTTTGAGTCTCAGGGCCACCAGGACCCCAGAAGCCGTGGGATCCTAGATGCTCTGTGGTGCATTTTGTGGTTTATTTTGAAGCTAAAGAAGTCATATCTGAGATCTCCTACACCCCTTGCTCTAAGCAAAATCATCTGGCTGGCTGCAGGGTGCATACATATATGTATTCAATGCAGGTAGTGCAGTAAGATGCTGCTAATGTAATATACCCAAGGCACTGTCTCAGATATATTATGTTATCAGCTTTAATATCTGCAGCTGTATCAACTGCTGTGTCGGTAAGGAGTCTGGGGCTGCCAGGCCCTAGAAGCTGTGGGGTAGTAGATGCTTTGTAGCTTATTTTGTGGCTTATTTTAAACCAAAATAACTCATCTGTGAGCTCCCTCCACCTCCTGCTCTAAGGACAAGTATTACTATCTGGTGGTGGTGTGTGTGTGTGTATACATATGTACACACACACACACACACACACACACACACATATATATATATTTACATACATACATACACATTTTATATACATATAAATATATATATGTATATATATATATATGCACTGAACCTCACTGCAGAGTCTGCAGCTGATTTTGGCTGGGTATTGAACACTACTAACTTACTGCAGTGCTGGCTTGCTTCTAGGGCAGGAGTTTGGGGCTGATAGGCCCCAGAAACCATGTGCTACTGGTATGCTCTGTGGTGCACTTATGTGGCTTATCCTAAGTCTAAATAACTCATATCTGAGCTCCCTCTACCCCTTGCTGTAACCCCCACCATCCCCAACTCAATATACCATTTAAGCAATTGAGTCAGTGCAACATGGCCTATAGGAAGGCTAACAGGATGCTGAGATGTATTGGCAGGGGTACTGATGATAGAGGAAAGGAGGCAATACTTCCCCTCTACAGATCCCTGATGAGGCCTCATCTAAAGTACTGTACCCAGTTCTAGAGTCCTCAACTCAGAACAGATAAGGCTAGGTTGGAGACAGTGCAGTGCAGAGTAACTAAAATGATTCAGGGACAGCAGGGCAGCTCCTACGAGGAGCACCTCAAGGCACTAAATATGTACTCATTGGAGACCAGAAGGGAGATATGACAGAGACTTTCAAGTTCCTTAAAGGAATTAAAGTGAACTGCGGAGCACTATTTAGCTTGAGTACCAATTTGCGGTCACATGGACACGAACGGAAATTAACAGGGGGTAGGTTCAGGATTGATGTGAGGAAGTGCTACGTTATGGAAAGGGTGGTGGAACTTTGGAACAGTCTGTCAGCTGAATAGGTGGGTGCAAAAAGTCAGAGGATTGAAGCAGGGCTGGGACATAATGAAGGGAACAGTGGTTACTGGGGGTGACAGGACCAAAGAAGAGAATAGAGAGAGGATGGGAGGTTAGTACCCTGGAGAAATGGTAGGTTCCAGGGATTATAGGGAATCTGGGTAGACTGGATGGACCTCTGTCTTTTTCTGCCATCATTATCTATGTTTCTGTGTTTCTATACAGGCACCCAGCTTGGAAAAAATCTGTAACATAATTCTTAGTTTAATATTGGGTACTACACTTGTCCCCAATCCATTCTCCAGTCGGTAGGAATGAAAAAGGGAGTGAGGGGAAAGGTAACTGACTGTGGTGGGGATTCCCAGTGCAAAGTTACCATCTCATAAAATGCCTACTCCCCCAACCATGCTTCCAAAAGTACAGTGGGTATGTTCATAACACTGAACTGTAGCAACAAATGTCATTCTACTGACATGTGGTCATCTGGAGATAATGCTTACCACAACTTATTTGTTTTAACAGCGTCTGGCACAGATGACACAAACAAAAGTGGAACTGAATGTCAGTGAAAATGGGACCACAGTGAAGACCTCTCTGAACAGCACCATTAGTGAGGTGGCGGTGTAGATCCCAGCCAGACCCTTCCAAACACTTGCATTGCCTTTCCACTGTGGATCCTCTTTTGCTTAACTTATGAAAAGTTAAAACAGGTATATGAAACATGACAAATTTGCATTTTGTATAGAGGAGGATTTAAGTAATTTTATTTCTAAATCTGCAGCCCACCAGAACAGCTTCCTTGCCCAACTGCACAGCCTATCTCTTGATATGCAGTTATTAAGGGACACATCCTCGGCAATCGTGGTCAGCAAAATTTCCCTGCCGGTGACTGACAATATTCTAAGTTGAGGTCCTCTATTTCTTTTTTGCTCTCTGGGAGATGTCTCTGAGCCTGCCGCCATGCTCCATCTTCTTCAAAAGCTAGCTGACAGTGTGAATCGTGGGCAGTGGCTATGCTGTATTCCAGCCACATTCACGATGCTGATGTGAGCTCCAATTGGTCAGCCAGTCATAGCGGAGGGTGCAGAGAAAGACTCACAAAGCAGCTCCAGTCATCTTACTAGCACTGAGGAAGCAGACTGGCAGCAGATTGGTGGGGGGGGGGGCACATGCAGATAGAACGTGCAGGGATTCATCATTTGTGCATGAGCACTCTGCGACAGTCACAAAATAGAAATGATAAAGACATTTTACAAATGATGAAAAAAAAAAAAAAAAGGGGAGTTTCAAAAGGGAAGTTCTTCTGAACCAGACAAACCCCCAGCAACAGCTATGAAAGTCCGATTCAAATGCAAAACACCAAACCTTGCTTTAAAGAGCAAGAGGGTGCTGGTCTGGCGAATGTCTAAAGGAAGAATGTTCCACATGATTGGTGTGCAACTACAAGCGCTCAGTTCTCTGCCAATCTAGGGATGGGGCAAGACATACAGCAACCCCTGGTCCCCAGAATAGAGGGGTCAAGAGGTCACAAAAGTAGGAAGGGTCCAGTCCACTCAAGACTTTTAAGAGACCCCCAACAGCCCTATGGACATTTAAAAAATATATATAATTTTCAACATGTTTCAGCTTATATTTGGGAGGCAGTACAGTATAGCACAGTGGTGAAGAGCACTGAGTTGCAAACCTGGAGAACTGGATCTGAATCCCACAACCACCACTTGCATACTGTGTGACCATGAGAAAGTCACTTAATTTCCCTGTGCTCCCAGGTCGCAACAGGAAACAAGCCTTGGCTTAATATATCTTTCCTGGTCAAAAACTGTCAAATAAATCAATAAAAAGAAACATTGTATAACTTTTCTGACTATAGATTCCCATTTGTTTTCTTTTTACTATGCATATAAAGATGAAAATAGAATCACTGTTCCCTAAACGATCGACTACTCGGGCTACTGGTAGAAAACAAGATCATCTTCACCTTGTGACATTAAAATCTACCGCATTCAGCACTACTGTAGCTACAGGTATCCCATCTGACTACAAGGCATGCTCTTACAGAGTACACTGCAGGAATCAAGGTAGGAGGACAGAAATGCTTGTACCAGGATTTTCTGATTGCCACCTTCTAAAAATGTGCACAATCTGGCCACATTTTTCTAATGGGAGAAGCAGACACATCCTCAGCTGATGCCTGGACAACAGGAGCAACATTTCATCAAGTGCTCCCCTAGACTGCAGACAACCATTATAGCCTCAAGCTGCAAAAACAGGAATTTGGAGGCGGTAGTTGTAAGAAGAAATCTGGCAATCCGAGCCCATCAGTAGCAGTTCTGTTTTCTTTGGGTTAAGGGTCAACCAGTTTTAGGCCATCCAATTCTTGATCTCTGACGAAACAATTGGTCCATCATGAGGGAATGCCACTGGTGGGGGGGGGGATCTTTCATTTCTTTCAAAAGCAGACTGCCACTACTTCCCCCTCCCACTTTTGCCTCAAAAATCACCTTAAACCTCTTGCTGCCCCTCCTGCTCCTGCCTCAACCTTACCTCACTTGTACTGTCTTGGGCCACATTTGTTGCCTGTTTTCCATTTAGTGCAACTGCACCAGTGCCTTAAGCCATTAATCAGCTAGTACACTATTAGTTGGAAATGAGCCTATCTAGACTCAGTTTGCTTATCTGGTAAAATACATTACGAAATGTGTTGTATCTGATGCATCTTACCTCCATGTATATTTTGTAGTTTCACTTTACCATCATGTATTATTTGTCATATTTTATGTAATCTGTCCCCCCACCCCACCGGGTCATACCTGGAAATGAGTTTTGGCTGAATGTGCCTTTCTTGCTTACCAATTTTCAATAAATCAATGACAAAATTCGGACAGGTATATGTACACATGTCAAAGGGCACTAAATACTGTTCTCTTAGGTTCTATCACACATCTTCATGCAAAAGGATTCCATCAAAGGGGACACTGAGGACACAGGTGCAAGTCCACCAGGTTCTCGAAGAGAAACCAAAGCTGTGACCATAAAAGGGTAAATTTTCCATCTATGTTTAGCCACATTAGTGGTCACAAAGGTAGGGTATGAGTGGGCTTTCATTTCCACCCAAGTTTACTGGCAGTCACAATATTTGCTTACGCAGGGGCCTTTTACTGCCATCATGCAATCTGACCCCAATCATCCTTGTCAGTACCTCTGCCCTAAACACAATGGTGTTGTATTGCTTAAGGCAGAGTAATGCAGCCACCTGATGCAGGCTCCTCCCTTCTCCCGGCACTGTAAAGACATGTGTTTGAGTGGGGTATTACATTTCCTTTGTATACATCTGGCATGGTAAAAGCAGGTGTCTGAATGGGGTGTTAGCCTCACTTCTGGGCAAGCTTTGGTCTGGTAGGTAGTTACGAACTCACTAATCTCATTGTGAATGAGACAGCCCCAACGAGGTCATAATGATGAAAGGAAATCCATCTAATGTCACCATTTGATAAAGGAAAAAAACACCACCCCAGGAAAAAAATTCAATTACTCCTTATAAAGTTAAAGCCTTAAGGAAAAAAAAAATACTCATCAACCCATGCAAGCACTTTAACAAAAACTGCCTAGACACAGTTGATGCCCTCTTGAATAAGGCGGAGGATATTCTCTAGTGTGGCTGCTATCTCGACGAGCCAAATCAAATGAGGTACAGCATATCAAGGTAGAGACCCACATACCTGATCTTTTTTTTTGTTTTTTTCTGTTACTAATTAGGATGATGTCCCTGGGTTATCAGGTGGCATACATGGAACGTTCATAGAGTCCCACCCACCTAAATTTTTTTTTTTATTAAACTAATTAAAATGTGCCTCAATTACCATGTGGCATGGAATGTTCCCATACAGTTACAGTCGACCAGATGGGGAAACTAGACATAATGCAGTGCTCCAGGGGATGTGGGACCTCACATCCTTTATGTGCTGGCAACCTGTCAGAATACAACATTGTTCAATATGCCACATCCCCAGGATTTGCTGCAGGCAAGTCAGGATGCACACTGCACGTGTTTCTCACAATACAGCAAAATGTGCCAAAAGATCTTGCAGGACTTCCAGATTTTGGCATGGAATCCAATGTGGCCAAAATCAACCGAGAGCCCTAATAATGCCAAACTTATTAAAGAAGTACTACACTCACATATTGTTAATGCTATAGGTTTTCTTGTCACCAATTAGTTCCATTTCCAATAGGATCCATCCAGGAAGGGACCTTAGTCCAAAGTGAAAAGTTTGAAAATGCTTCAGTGACAGGAACTGACCAAGGGAGGAGGGGTCTAGGAAGGTTAGAAGGCTTAGTACCCCCAACCCCCATGAGCACATGCTCCACATGTGTACTCAGATCAGCAGAGGACAACTCAACAGAAGGGCGAGGTCAGGGAGGACCAGGGAAGAAGTGCACCCGGGATAGGGAAAGGCACATACAAACAAAGCAGGGGAGGGAAGCCACATCCTGGAGAGCCATGTGCACTAACGCCTGAAGTCTGAGTAATAAGATGGGGGAATCCCGAGGCAGCCATGACAGAGTCAGACCTGGACATTTTGGACATCACTGAGACCTGGTGTAATGATAACCTGAGCAGGGAAATGGCTTTATCAGGGTACAATCTATTCAGGAGGGATAGGGCAGGTAGGAAGTGGGGAGGAATGGCACTTTACATGAAGAATAATATAAAGACCAGAGAGATTCAAGGGGAATGGGGATACTATGAGTTAAGCTAGAAAGAATATGGTCAGCAATCTGCATGCACATGGGTATTATATAGACCACCAGCCCAAGGGGAGAAGATGGATAAGGAGTTGATGTTAGCTATTCAAAGGATGGTGCACAAGGGGGAGGTTGCTGGTTGTGACCTCAACATGCTGGACGTAGACTGGAGCCTCCCAGTAGCAACAACAACCAGGAGGAGGTTTATCCTGGACTCCCAACAGGAGCTTTCCTTAAGCAACTAGTAGTAGAACCCACATGGGAGACAGTGATACTGGACCTGGTGCTCACAACCGGGGACACTGTGACAGGGGTCACAGTAGGAGAGCACCTTGGAAACAGTGATCACCATATGGTGGGGTTCGAGATGACTGAAGGGGCAGAATCCAGCCACACAAAAACATGAGTCCTTGACTAGGAGGGCAGAGTTTGGGAAAATGGGTAAATGCTTCGAGGAGGCATTGGTTGGAATAGGGGAGAAAATAGGGGTGGAGGAATAGTGGGAGGTGATCAAATCTGGAATAACAATGGCAACAGAACTCTGTGTTAAACAGGTGAGAAAGAGGAAGAGAAGACCATTATGGTTTTCAAAGGAGGTAGCTGAGAAAGTCAGAGCAAAGAAATGGCATTTAAGCAATATAAAAAGAGACAGGGGAAGAAGGCGGGAGTGGTGCCAGTGAGACAAGCCAAAGCACAAACGTAGGAACACATTGCTAAATCAATGGGGCAGTGGGATAAAACCTTTTACAGGTACATCAGGAAAAAAGGGAAGGGACAGCGAGGCTTAAAGGGGAGGGCAGATGTAGTGAAGAAGATGACAACCACAATGCAGACATACTAAAACAGATACTTCTGCTCAGTCTTTACAGAGGAGGGGGCAGGATATGCGCCAGAAATGGGAAGAAATGGTAGAATGTACAAAGAAATGGGTAAAAGTTCCTTTCCAAGGGAAAGGGTCCTGAGGGAACTGGAATCAATAAGAGTCGATAAGGCAATGGGGCCAGATGGGGTACACCCTAGGGTGCTGAGGGAGCTAAGGGATGTGGTGGCAGAACCTCTGGCAACCCTGTTCAGCCTGTCATTGGAAACAGGGGAGGTATCCAAAGACTAGAGGGGAGCTGATGTAGTCCTGTTACACAAAAGCAGAAACAGAGAGGAAGCAGGAAACTGCAGACCAGTCAGCCTGACCTCAGTAGTGGGTAAGATCATGCAAACACTACTTAAGGAAAGAACAGTGGAACACCTGGTTGCCAGTGGTCTACAAGACCCAAGGCAACATAGTTTTATTGGAGGGAGGTAGTGCCAGACTAACCTCATCGAGTTCTTTGAATGGGTTACAAGGGATGTGGATTGGGGGGCAGTGGATGTGGCCTACCTGGACGTCAGTGACTCACCATCCTAGAAGGAAAAGAATAGCTCTCCATCCCCCACCCCCCTCAGCTGCTGGAGGTCTGACTCAGAACAAGTAAGGAGACTACTGAGGAATACAGAACTTCCTGTCCCAGAATAGGAAGAGCAGGAGCTTTAATGGCATGGAGGCAGTAGGAAAGTAGGGAGAGAGAGAAAATAATTAGATAAATAAGCGGAGAGAAGAAAAGTAAGCATACAAAACAACAGTTGAGGGCCACAAATAAGACATGATGGGAGTGGTACAGTGCAGTGGCTGTGGGCGGCAGTCTTCCAGGAGACGTTCTGGAGGATGTGGTGTTGTCCCATCTGCAGACACCTCTCTGGGCTGAGGAAGGAGGTTGCTTGTCTCCAGGCTGAGCTGGCCAGGATTTGGGGAGGGTAGAATCTCCTCTCACCCAGGGACCACCAGGGCTGCCGCCCGCTGCCTCAGGGGTTGCCAAGAAAGAGGAGCAGTTGGACTACAGTGGGCTCAGGGAAGGTGAGGGTGGTGGAACAGAGACACATCCCTCAGCTGTGCCCCTCCACAATTCAGTATGTGATTCTGGCCGAGTGTGGTTCCTCTATGGAGGCACCTGCAGTGGAGACCAAGGAGGATGCTGGGAACCTCCACAAAGGAGTCCCACAGGAGGGTGGCATGGGACCCCACAGGGAAAGGAAAGAACTCTACTGGGGGACCCTATTTGTTAGGAGGGTAGAACCGGGGGAGGGGAGTGAGAGGGAGGTAAGGTGCCTGCCTGCTTGGCGCCATGGCTTGGAGGGACAGGGAGCGAATCCTCAGGACTGCGAGAGCAGCTGCATGGGGAGGGAGCTGGATGTCACTGTCCACCTAGGGACAAATTACCTGGCTGGGAAAGGGATCAGATCAGTGTAGGAGGAGTTTGTGGAGCTGGTGAGGGACCTCAGACAAGTAGCATGCAGGGTAACCTTCTTGGAGGTGCTGCCTGTCAATGGCATGGGTGAGGCTAGGGTGCTCCACAAAATGGGATTCAATCAATGGCTGAAAAACTGGTGCAGAGCTCAGGGTTTTGGTTTCACTGGGGATCCACCTGAAGGGATGCAGGCCTATACTGGTGCGATGGTCTGCATCTGTTCAGGAGGGTAACCAGGATCCTAGGTGGTAGGTTTAAATGCTTCACTGGCAAGCATTTAAACTAGCCAAGGGGGGAGGCACTGAAAAGGAGCAGGGAAATCCTAGCCCCCAAAAAAGAAAAAAAAATTAGGGTAGTTAGTGAGGTAAACACCAAGATAGAGAAGTTGATTGGGAGAAGAGCTGGAGTAAATGGAAAAAAAGCAAAGACAGTAAGGACAGGGATGGGGCAAAAAGGGGTAAGGCTATCAAAAAATGGAAGGTAATGAGTACCAATGCCTGTAGTCTAGGTAACAAGCTTCATGAATTGGTGGCCTTGATGGAACAGGGATGCCTGAATGTTGTGGCAGTCACAGAAACATGGTACAAACAGAACCATGACTGAGATGTCAACATACCAGGGTACACAATCTACAAGAGGGACAGGGAGAGTAGAAGAGGAGGAGGAGGAGTAGCTCTCTACATAAGGGAAGGGATCAAAGCAACATAACTAAAGGATAAACAGGGAGGAGAGGAGGCAGTGTGGGTGACCCTGGAGACCAGAAATGGCACCACATCCGCATTGGGGTTGAATACAGACCCCATCTCAGGGGTGGGAATGGACAAGGAAATGATAGAAGGCATCCTTAGGATGGCAGAAAAGGGAGATATTGTTGATGGGGACCTGAATATGCTAGATGTTAACTGGAGCACCTTTGCTGCAGCCACATCCAAAAGCAGGGTCATTCTCAATGCCCTACAGGGAGCATGCCTCAAACAGTTAGTGTTGGAACCCACTCAGAAGGGAGCAATCTTAGACCTAGTACTCACAAATGGGGATCGAGAGAGGATATCAGATCTAGAAGTGGGTAGCCATCTGGGAAAAAGTGACCACCAAACAGTGTGGTTCATGATAAATATAGCTGCAGAGTCAAGCCATACAAAAGTGAGGGTACTGGACTTTAGGAGGGTTGACTTTGTCAAAATGGAGAGTGCCTCAGAAAAGCACTAGCAAACAGGCAAGAATGAGGGGTGGAGGAACAATGGGGAAGCATCATAACTGCCAACACAGAGTCAACAAGCCTTTGTGTGAACCAAATAAATCAAAATGAAAGAAAAAAAACACTGTGGTTCTCAAAAGAAGTGGCAAGGAAGGTTAGGGAGAAAAAGATAGCATTAAGGAAGTATAAGAAAACGAAGGTGCAGGACAGAGAACTGTACCAGTTCAAGCAGAAGGAAGCGGGGAAGGCACTCAGAATAGCAAAGGCCCAAACTGAGGAAAAGATAGCCAACTCGGTTAAGAAGGGGGAAGAAAACCTTTTATAGGTACATTAGGGAGCGAAGAAAGACCAGGGGAGGGATAGTGAGGCTTAATAAAGAAGAGGATGGGCGGGCAGAGAGGGACAGTGAAAAAGCAGGGATACTGAACGAATACTTCTGCTCAGTATTCAAAAAGAAAAAAGGGAGGCACCTAATCCAATCAATAGAAGCACTCTGGATAGGGGGTTGATACCAGCCCTTTCACAGAAGAAAGGGTTCTGAAAGAACTCCTAAAACTGAAGATGGACAAAGCAATAGGGCCTGATGGGATTCACCCCAGAATTCTAAAAGAACTAAGGGGAGAACTAGTGACACCACTGACTACCCTTTTTAACAAATCATGGAAGGATGATGTGGTACCTAAGGACTGGAGGAGGGCGGATATCATTCCCCTTCACAAAAGTGGAAGCAAAGCAGAGGCAGGAAACTACAGATGTTAGCTTGACCTCAGTTGTAGGGAAAATGATACCAACATACGAAATTTGCCAGCAGATAAAGGCCTAGAGGTCTATCAAGTCTGCTCAAATGTGCAGCTAGCTCCCCTTATTCTGCAGCTGCCCCTCCCTTCCACCCTTCCCCTTCATTAACCCTCCCCCTTGTCCTATCCCATCCTCATTTGAAGCAGTCCACTGTTCTACTGCATACCACTTCTGCAGGTAATGCATTCCACCCAGCCACCACCCTCTCTGTAAAAAAGTGTCTCCTCATCTCCCTCCTGAACCTTCCTCACTCCAGTCTCATATCATGGCCCCTGGTGGCCTTCCCCTCCCTTACTTTGAACAGCCCCTCTGTACCAGTCTTGTTTATTCCTTTCATGTATTTAAAGGTTTCAATCATGTCACCCTGTCTCTCCTCTCCTCCAGTGAGTACATGTTCAACTCCTTCAACCTCCTCTTGTATGATAAGTCCCCAGCCCTTGATCATCTTTGTGCCCTGCTGCCACCCCTCCAGTAACAATGTCCCTCTTAGATCACGGACGCCAGTACTGCACGAGTACTCCAGGTGAGGTCTAACTAATGACCTATACAGTGGCAGAATCACCTCCTCCTCCTCGAGGATATACCCTTGCAATACAACCCAGCATTTTGTTGGCCTTTGCAGCTGCCTTCCTACACTGTGCCGAGTTGTTCATTGACCCTGTAATGAGCACACCCAGATCCTTCTCCTCCTCTGTCTGGGCTAGCTACACCCCCCAAGCTGGTAAGTCCTCCTTGGGTTCTTCATCCCAAAATGTAGCACCTTGCACTTTTTGGCATTAAAGCCCAGTTGCCAGGTGTCTGACCAGGTTTCAAGCTTTGCCAGATCATCCTGCAACCCCTGCCATCCCCCTATGTCATCCACCACCGTGCAAACCTTGGTATCATCAGCAAACAGACTGATCTTGCTCTTGATGTCCCATGATATGTCTGCAATGAATATCCCAAACAACACTGGTCCCAACACCGAGCCCTGTGGGACACCATTTGTCACTGCCCTTGGGTGTGAGAGCTCCCCACCACCACCCTCTGTTGCCTTCCTGCAGCCAGTTTCCTACCCATCTCACCAGCTTTGCACCCGCCCCTGTGCCTACTAACTTCCTTCCCAGCCTTCCATGTGGCACCGAGCTGAATGCCTTACTGAAGTCCAGATACAGGACATCCACTGCATGGCCCCTGTCCAGTTGCCTAGTTACCCAGTCATAGAACTCGACCAGGTTGGTTTGGCAGGATCTGTCATGTATGAAGCCATGCTGTCTGCTGTCCTGTAGTCCTTTGGCCTCTAGGAGGGCCTCCAGCCTCTCCTTCAGGATAGTCTCCATTAGCTTACCCACGATGGATGTGAGGCTCACTGGTCTGTAGTTTCCTGGTTCATCCTTGGGGCCACTCTTGTGGAGGGCACACATGAGCCATCCTCCAGTCCTGAGGTACACACCCAAATGTAGTGAGGCATTAAATAGGTCTGCCAAAGGTCCTGCAAGGACCTCTGCCAGCTCCTTCAGTACCCTGGGGTGGATGCCATCTGGGCCTGGTGCCTTGTCCACCCTCAGTGCCTTCAAACCCTCTCGAACTCTGCCCTCCATGATTTCCGATCTGTCACCCTCCCCCCGCCTGCCATTTCTCCCACCTTGGGTGTCACCCCCTTCTTCTCTTTATTTAATACTGAGCAGAAGTACTCATTTAGTGCTTCCATATGTAAATCCTGCTTCCACCCAACCCCCCTCCTTCCTAATCCTTACTATGTGGTCCTTACAGCTCCTTTCCTCTCTGATGTACTTAAAGAAGTCCTTCTTCCCCTTCTTAATGCCTTGTGCCGGCCTGAGTTCCGTAGATGCTTTGGCTCCCCTTACTGCCCTTGTCACCTCCTTCGATTCCGTCAAGTACTCCTCTCTGTCCTCCCCCCTCCCTGTTTTCTTGTACTTCCTAAAGGCAGCTCTTTTCCTCCTTACCTTTTCCATGACCTCCTTGCTCAACCAGCTCGGTTTCTTAGCCCTAGCCTTCTTGCTCTGTGCTTTGCAGCAGATTTTGGTTGCCTCCACTATCCCCAGCTTTATGAGCTCCCATCTCTGGTTAGTATCCATACTAGATTGAATTCTGGCCAGGTACCCTTTACCACTTCCCCATCCTCCCAAAGTCGGCCCTCCTGAAGTCCAGCACTCTTGTGCCAGATTCCCCCCTTCCTTGCCCATATCCAATGTGAGCCATACTGAGTGGTGGTCACTCCCTGACAGCGGTTCCTCCACTGTAAGTTCTCTCACAAAGTCCCCATTTGCCAGCACAAGGTCAGGGTATTCCCTAACCTGGTTGGTTCACTGACCATTTGCAGCAGGAAGCTGTCCTGGAAGGCATCCAGCAATACCTGCTCCCTTCTGTTCCTGGTTGTTGGGGTGCTCCAGTCCACTCCTGGCATGTTGAAGTCCCCCACAATCACCACACTACCCTTCTCGCAGGTCCTCCTGATCTGCCCCGCTAGTTCCCTGTCTAACTCCTCCATCTGAGATGGTGGCCTGTACACCACTCCCATTCTAAGAATCCTATTCTTGGAATCCTGGATTTGCATCCAAAGTGACTCTGTACTACCCCTCCCTTCCTCCCTTACACACTTCAGTCCTTCCTTCACATATAGTGCCACCCCTCCTTTCCCAGTCACCCTGTCCCTATGAAATAACCTGTACCCTGGTACAGACAGGTCCCAGCCATTATATTGGATGGCCCATGTTTCCGTGATAGCTGCAATGTCCACCTCTCCCTCTGCCATGAGAACCTGTAACTCTGCAGTTTTCCTCCCAAGGCTCCTAGCATTAAGGGTAACCACCTTCCACCCCCCCCCCATCCTGCCCTCCTTTCCTAGCATCACCAATAGTACTTGCCATTTGTCCTTTGTCACTGTTATGGGGGGTAAGCTCATATGATTTCCCAACTTGTGGTCTCTGCATCTCTCTTCCCAACTGCCACCCCCCAACTCCTAGTTTAAATTCCCAATTTCCTCTATATACTCTTCCATCCTCTGTTTCAACACTTTCTTTCCCTCCTCACTCAAGTGTAATCTGTCCTTGGCATAGAGACTACTGTCCTCCCAGGTCCCTCCCCCCCCCCCCAACAGCCCATACCCTTTAGCACAACACCAGGTTATTAGCCATCCGTTAAATTCCTCTATTCTCAGCTTTCTTGTTGTGCTTGCCTTTGGCACCGGAAGTATCTCGGAAAAAGTTACTGATCTTCCTGCCCCCTCACATAATTGTGCTTGTTCCTCAAACCTCCTCTGGACTATATCTACCGTCTTGTCAGCCAGGTCATTTGTCCCAAGATGTATAATTAAATGAGGCTTGTCCCTACCCCTTCTAGCATATTTCAGAACAGACTGTCCCACCCTTTCTGCTGTCATTCCTGGCATGGCCTCCACCCAAATGCGACTAAGCCTCTTCCCCTTGCTACCCCACCTAACTCCTCTTAGTATTGAGTCCCCCAGCACTAAGATTCCACCCCTCTTACTCCCTGCTTGCTTCCATTCATCTCCCTCCCTCATTTCCAGCTCCTCTTCTTCCTCCTGCACATTATTCCCCCTTTTACCCCTGCTGCAGTTCTCCCAGCTCCAGTTTGGTCCAGGCATATATCAATTACTCCTCTAATTTCATCATTTCCCTCCTCCACTTTCTTCCTCTCTAGCAATGCAGAGCCGTTTTCTGAAGACCCTTCACAAATGCCCACTCCCTCTCTCTTCATAGTAACCTGTTCTCTCCTTTCCACTCCACGACTTTTGCCACTTCTTCACCTCCCCTCACAAGTCCCTATCGCCTCCTTCCATTTGACTTTTGTCTCCTGACCTGGTTTCCCTGGCAATCGTTCTTCCTGGCCTAGGCCCCTTTGTCTCTGCTTCCCTTCTTCTGACCCTCTCCTCAATACTGTTGGCTTAAATTGCCCTCCCTCATTTCCCCTTCTTCCTCCCTCCGGTACTGGGCTAAACCCACCCCCAATCTGCCTTGCCTGTCTTAGTTCCTCCTGCAGACCCTCAATCTCCTTTCTAAGTTTTTCTATGTGTTTGCACACTAAACATCCTCCACACTCCAGGCAATGTTTAGAAAGATTGGTGCACGCAGTTGTTGCAGCCTACCACCCTACCATTGCTGTCGTTGCCCTGGCGACGCCCACCCTTCCAGATGCAGGATACCAAACACTCCCCAGGTCTCCTCTCCTCCTATCAGTGCAAAACATTTTCTTTATTTCCTTACCTCCTCTGTTGCACACGCTTAGATATATTGAGCAACTGCTTTTTATATTCCTATCCTTCCTATCCACACTCAAAAATAGACTTTAAGTAGCCATTGCACAACCTTCCTCAAACTCCTACTCCTCCTTTTCCCAATGCAGTATCAGTGTGAAGAAGTAATAATGAAAGCTCCTAGATTTGCATTTATTTCCCTTCCACTGAGAGAGCAGTCACCTCTTCACTTGCTGCTGTTCCTTTCCTGGATGCCTGCTTCTGCTATGACAGGTGCATATCCTTTGCCTGTTTGAGGAAGTGATGTAAGAACCCCTAGTATAAAGGAAATAATGGACCAGGGGTGGGTGGGGTGAGGTGTTTGGGTAGGTGGGACCAGCTCAAGTCTTCCAGAAACAATCAGGTAGCTGAGGCCTCTGGTCAGACCATTAGCACCCTTCCCCCACTGTGCACTCAAACTTTGCAGCTAGTGAAGCCAGCAACAATGAATCACAATTCTACTCAAAATAGGTTTGCTACCCAAAGAAACAGGACACCAATTCAAACAGCTTCACCAACAATACATCAAAATATGCTTTGAATTAGAAGATATAGGTCTCCAATTCAAAGAAACAGACCCAGTTAAATTACACCAATTATGTTTAAAACAGATGAAATAGGCCTCTGCAAATGCAGCCTGCCACACAGTGAACCAAACAAATGAGCCCACTTATAGCTACTAAAACAGGTTTCAAAATTCCAACAGCCCCAAACAATACCCTGCTAGCCCCTTAGTAGTAAGAAAGAAAAGAAACAACATTCTACCAAATAGAATCCATGAAAAACAATGTAAAACAAGAAGCTACTGTACTGTAGATCTGATCCTGTCCCCTTCTAGTTCCTTCTGAGAAGCCAAAGATGGAATCACTTCTAAAAGAAAGAACTGTTGAGTACCTAGAGGTCAGAGGGGCACAGGACCTAAAGCAGCATGGATTCACAGCAGGAAGGTAATTTCAGATGAATCTAATAAATTTCTTTGACTGGGTGACCAAAGTAGTAGACCAGGGAAGGGCTGTGGACATGGCCTACCTAGACTTTAGCAAGGCATTTGACACAGTCCCATGCAAAAGATTAATAAACAAATTAGCCAGCCTGGGAGTGGGTCCCAGGGTGGTAGCCTGGGTAAAAAAAAAAAATGGTTGGACAACAGGATACAGAGGGTAATAGTAAATGGACTCCACTCCAAAGAAAGGGGGATTACTAGTGGGGTACCGCAGGGTTCAGTACTGGGTCTGGTCCTTTTTAATGTCTTTATAAGTGACCATCACAGAAACCTGGTGTAATGATAACCATGACTGGGAGATGGCTATTCCTGGCTACAACATATTCAGAAGAGACCGTGCAGGTAGGAAGGGAGGAGGAGTGGCACTGTATGTGAAAAATGACATAAGGGCCACAGAGATCCAGGAGGAACAAAATGAGGGAGAGATGCTGTGGGTTAAACTGGAAAGGAAAATGGGGCCAGCCATCCGCACAGGTGTGGTCTATAGACCACCAGCCCAGGAGGAAGAAACAGAAAGGGAGCTGATGTTAGCCATCCAAAGGATGGCAGACAAGGGTGAGCTAGTACTGGTTGGAGACTTCAATATTCCAGATGTGGACTGGAGCATCCCAGCAGCAGCATCAACTAGGAGCAGATTTATCCTGGACTCCCTTCAGGGTGCCTTCCTCAAGTAACTGGTCATGGAACCAACTCAGCAGAAGGCAATGCTGGACCTTGTGCTCACAAACAGGGACAGTGTGATGGGGGTAACAGTGGGGGAGCACTTGGGAACAGTGACCACCAGTCATTGTGGTTTGAAATCACAGAAGGAGCAGAACCAAACCACACAAAAACACGTATCCTGGATTTTAGGGGGGCAGACTTGGGAAAATGGGGAGATACCTGAAAGAGGCATTAAGGGGAATGGGGCAGGAATCAGGGGTTGAGGAACATTGGGCAGTATTTAAAATGGGGATTACAAGAGCAACAGAATTATGCATTAAGCAGGTTAGCAAGAGGAAAAGGAAGAGGAGGCCATTATGGTTTTCCAAAGAGGTAGCAAAGAAAGTGAAAGCCAAAAAGACTGTATTCAGGCAATACAAAAAGACACAGGCAGAAGGGGATAGGGAGAAGTACCAAGAGAAGCAAAGGGAGGCAGGGAGGTCAGTAAGGGAAGCAAAATCTCAGACAGAAGAGCACATTGCAAAATCAGTGGGTAGAGGAGACAAAACCTTTTACAGGTACATAAGTGAAAAAAGAAAGGCAAAGGAAGGGATAGTGAGACTTAAGGGGAAGGATGAAGGCCACGTGGAGGATGACAACAGTAAAGCTGACATACTGAACAGGTATTTCTGCTCAGTCTTTACTGAGGAAGAGGAGGGTAATGGGACTGAAGGGAGTACAAGGAGTGAGAATGGTGCAGAAATGGACACAAGTCCCTTTGCATGAGAAAGGGTCCTGAAGGAACTGGAAGTAATAAGAGTTGATAAAGCAATGGGGCCAGATGGAGTGCACCCCAGGGTCCTAAAGAACTCAGAGAGGTGGTGGCTGAATCTCTGGCTATCCTGTTTAGCCGATCACTGGAAACAGGGGAGGTACCCAAAGACTGGAGGACAGCAGATGTAGTCCCCTTATACAAAAGTGGGAACAAAGAGGAAGTGGGGAACTACAGACCAGTCTGCCTCACCTCGGTAGTGGGGAAGATCATGGAAGCGCTACTGAAGGAGAGATTGGTGGAACATCTGGTTGTCAAAAGACTGCAGGATCCAAGGCAGCATGGTTTCACCAGGGGGAGGTCATGTCAGACCAACCTCATTGAATTTTTTGACTGGGTGACTAAGGAGGTGGATCAGGGGAGGGCAGTGGACGTGGCCTATCTGGACTTCAGCAAGGCCTTTCACACTGTGCCACATAGAAGACTATTACACAAACTAGGGAATGTGGGCATGGGCAGGACAGTAGTGTGGTGGGTAGGTAACTGGCTGGACGGCAGGACACAGAGGGTGGTGGTAAATGGCTGTCACTCCACAGAGGGAAGAGTGACCAGGGGGGTACCACAGGAATCAGTGCTGGGACCGGTCCTATTCAACATCTTCATCAGTGACATTGCGCAGGACCTAGAAGGCAGAATTTCACTGTTTGCGGATGACACAAAGCTCTGTAACAGAGTAGAACACACCAGAGGGTGTAGACAGAATGAGAAGGACCTGCAGAAACTTGAAGAATGGTCAGGGTTTGGCAGTTGAAATTCAATGCAAAGAAGTGCAAGATAATGCACATGGGGCACAAAAACCCTGGCACAATATATCAGTTGGGGGGTGAGGATATAGCATGCACCAAGCAGCAAAGGGATCTTGGGGTTATCATCTCTGATGACCTCACGGTAGGGGAAACAGTGTGACAAGGCAGCAGGTAAAGCAAATAGGATGCTGGTATGCATAGGCAGGGGCATTACCAGCAGGAAAAGGGAGGTCATGATTCCACTATACAAGACATTAGTGAGGCCCCACCTGGAGTACAGTGTACAGTTCTGGAGACCTTACCTATTTAAGGACATAGACAGGGTAGAGAAGGTTCAGAGGAGGGCAACAAAGATGGTATCTGGATTGCATCACAAGTCCTATGAGGACAGGTTGAAGGAACTGAATATGTACTCCCTGGAGGAGAGGAGGGAGAGAGGGGGACATGATAGAGACATACAAGTATCTTACAGGGAAGAACAGGGTGCAAGAATACACTATGTTTAAGTGAAAAAGATGTTCCAGGACTAGAGGGCATGGGATGAAGTTAGAGGGAGGACAATTCAGAGGAAATGTGAGGAAGAATTTCTTCACAGAACGGGTGGTGGACAAGTGGAACACCCTGCCTGAGGAAGTGGTGGGGGCTGAAACAATCACAGGATTTAAGAATGCATGGGATAGACATAAAGGAATTCTAGAGGTCAGGGGTAAGGGGCAACAGAGTTCTAGGAAAACATAAACTGAAGTTAGAAACTCAAATGGGCAGACTAGGTGGGCCATAGGCCCTTATCTGCCGACACTGTCTATGTATCTATGTATTGCAGAGAGACTGGAAGGAAAAGTATGCTTCTTTACAGATGACACAAAGATCTGCAACAGGGTTGATACACAAGGAGGGTGGAAAGGATGAGAAGGGACTTGGCAAGTTTGAAGGAATGGTCAAAAGTATGGCAGCTTAGAGTCAATGCAAGGAAGTGCAAAGTAATGCACCTGGTAAACAAAAACCCAGGGGAAGAGTACACAATGTTGGGGGTGGGGTATTAACTACAAAATGGAAAGGGACCTGGGGTAGTCATATCAGATGACCTAAAGGTGAGCAAGCAATGAGAAGACAGTAAGGATTTGGGGGATACTGGGATGTATAGGGAGAGGCATCACCAGTAGAAAACAGGAAGTTGTTATCCCTCTGTACAGAGAGTTGGTGAGACCCCATCTGGAGTACTGCATGCAGTTCTGGAGACCCCATCTCCGCAAGGACATAGACAGGATGGAGGCAGTCCAGAGGAGGGCAACTAAAATGGTGCAGGGTCTGCAACAGAAGCCATACTAAGAGAGACTAAAGGAGCTTAATATGTATACCCTTGAGGTAAGGAGGAAGATGTGGGACATGATAGAAGCTTTCAAGTACCTCAAGGGAATTAAAGTCCAAGAGGGTAGCATCTTTCAGAAAAAGAGGTGCAAGACCAACGGGACACAATCTGAAGATAGAGGGGGGATGGCTCGGGGCAATGTGAGGAAGTATTTTTTCCACAGAGAGGGTGGTGGACGCATGGAACGGTCTTACTGAGGAGGTCGTGGGGTCAAAAACAGTGGGGGAATTCAAGAATGCATGGAACTGACATAAGGCAATTCTAGTGGGGGGTAGGAAGAAGAAGGCTGTTGGTTAACTATGATCTGCAGCTTATCCAATAGGTAGGAAAATGGGCAGGACTAGGTGGGCCAACCGGTCCTTATCTGCTGTCAAAGTCTATGTTTCTATGCGAAGCCTTTGACACTGTGCCACATAGAAGGCTGCTAAACAAGGTGAGAAACATGGGAGTTGGCAAGATGGTGGTAAAGTGGGTGGAAAATTGGTTAGATAACAGGAAACAGAGGGTGGTGGTAAATGCAGTTACTCCACAGAGGGAAAAGTAACCAGCAGGGTACCACAGGGATCGGTGCTGTGTCCAGTCCTCTTCAATATCTTTATCAGCGACATCACAGAGGGCCTAGAAGGAAAATATACCTGATCACTGATGACACAAGCTCTGCATCAGGGTGGACATGCCAGAGGGTGTGGACAGAATGAGGAGAGATAGTACAGTTATGTAAGAACTTATCGTGAACAGCAGATCTTCAAGAGAGGCTTTGCAGTAGGTAATCACCTTGAGGACTCGCCCCTGGCGCACCATATGGAAAACTTTAGCCAGCAGTGTCTGACCAGGGAGCACCCACCCATCACGTGACTGATGTCAGCGTGACCCCATATAGTGGGAGGTTCCCACGCCCGCCTTCCAGTTCTCCTGCCGGAGACCTCGGAGGAGAAGCAACAGGAGAAAAGGAAACAGAGGCTCCTGGAGCCCTGAATGAGCTCATAAAGAAAGAGCAAGAAACCACATAAATTGGGGATGGAGGAAGGGGAAAAAGGTTACCACTGCAAGAGCCTCTCTTGAAAATTTACTGTAATGGTAAGTTCTTACACAACTGTACTACCTTACTTTAAGAGGGCTCTTGCAGTAGGTAATCACCTTGAGAACCGAATCCCAAGCAGTGTGAACCAGAAGAAGCTGAAACACAGGAGACAGGAAAAAAACTGCTAAATGCACACAGATCAGGACAGGAGACCCTGAAGCACAGTTTGGCAAGACCCTGCCCTGCGCCTAGAAGCAATGTCCTGACTGTAATGCTTTGTGAAAGTGTGGACTGAACTCCAGATAGCCACAGCACAGATGTCAGCGGCTGACACATTCCTGAAACAAACAGAGGCAGCCATACTCCTGGTGGGATGCTCCTTGACCTCCCCCGGAGGGGCTTTGCTGTATTTCTGGTAACAGAAGACAATGCAGTTTGCCAACCATTTGGATAAACACCGTTTGGAAACTATGGCACCTTCTCTCTTGGGTGCAAAAGAAACGAAAAGCTGATCCATTTTCCAGACAGATTCTGTCCTGTTAGTGTAAGACGTAAGATTCTATGTACATTTAAAGTATAAAGAATCGCTCTCACCAATTAGAATGCTCAGGGTAATACACTGGAAGTTGAATCAACTGGTTTAAAGTAAACTCAGAAACCACCTTGGGTAAGAACTTAGGGTTGGTCCGAAGAGACACCCGGTCTCTGTGAAAAATCAAATAAGACTCCTTACAAATCAGGGCCTGAAGCTCAGAAATCCTTCAAGCTGAAATAACTGCCACTAAGAAAAGTGCTTCCAGGACACGTAGCACATATCACAGGAACCAGCAGGTTCAAAGGGAGTTATTTTTCTAAAACAAAATTAAGATCCTAAGGCGCGAGGACTATGCACTTGGGGTCTGAGATGCAGAATTCCTTCAAGAACATTTTATAAATTGCCAGTTGAGCTACTGTCCTACCATCCACCAATGATTGACAGGCAGAGACATCCGCAGATGGACCTTCAAAGACAAGTAACTAGGCCCAAATCATAGAGGTGCAGGAGATACTCCATGACAGATGGGACTGGGCCTGAAGGGGTCCCAACCCTTCGAGGTGGCCCAAATGGAAAAACGTTTCCACTTCATAGCATATGTTGTTCTCCTAGAAGGTTTTCTAGCCTCTAAGAGGACTTGTGCCACCCTGGAGGAAACTCCAAAGTGTGAAACTGCTGCATCCTGAGGTGCCACGCGTGAAGGTGAAGGGATTTCAATCCCAGATAGATCAGCATGCCTTCCTCCTGAGTCAGGAGATCAGTGCAGAGGGGCAGCTAGCTGCTGAAGGAGTGGAAACCAAACTTGGCAGGGCCAAAACGGGGCGATCAGAACCATATGGACCCCCTACACCTGAAGCTTGAGCAGTACCCTCTGTAGAACTGGAAAAGGAGGGAAGGTGTACAAAAACCTCCCTGTCAAACAAAGACATAGCACGACTCACTAGAAAACACCATGCCCTGGAGCGAGTGAGCAAAACCTGGGTAGTTTTGTGTTGTATGGGCAGGCGAACTGATCCAGTTCCAGCCAACCCCACAGGTCGAAAATGTGGTCGACCACCTCTTGCTTGAGCTCCCATTCATGGGCTCTTACTCTGGTGCAGCTGAGACTGTCCGCTAGGATGTTTTACCCACCCAGCACGTGAACAGCTGTGAGGTGAATTCGGTGCAGAACAGCTCAGTTCCACACCCGCATCGTCTCCCTGCATAGGATATACGAGCGAGTGCCTCCTTGCTTGTTGAGATACCAGACTACGCACATGTTGTCTGATTGGCCTAACAGTGTGCCATGGTGAAGCAGATGCTGAAAGGCCTGAAGAGCATACAGCACTGCCCTCATCTCTAACACATTTATGTGAAGAGAATGCTCTGCTTGGGACCACATGCCTTGAGTTTTTGTGGTCTCCCAGATGAGCACTCCAACCCATCCCTGATGCATCTGTTGTCAGAGTCTGGGAGGGATGAAGGGACTGAAAAGGGACCACCTTGGTGAGATTGAAGAGATCCTGTCACCACAAGAGCTCCCTCTGTATCGAATCAGAGACCATGACCATCTGGTCCAGGTTGTCCAGTCTCAGATCCCACTGTGCCCCGAGTGTCCACTGTGAAATTCGCATGTGGAGCCTGGCTAAAGACACTGTGTGGATGGCTGCCACCATAAAGCCCAACAGACAAAGAATTGACCTGGCTGAGACATTCCTGCTGGAGGCACCAAATGGGCCTACCTCTGCAAGGTGTCCGCCTGTCTAGAGGGAGGAAAGCCATACCCTGTACAGTATCCATCACTGTCCAATAAATTGGAGATTTTGTGAAGGGGCAAGTTGGGATTTGGGGAAATTCACAGTGACCCCAACTTGCATAAAGAGATCCAGGGTAGCTGATAGGATAGTTCCAGTTGCTCCCTCAACGGGCTGACTGAAGCCAGTCGTTGAGGTAGGGTAACATGCAGTGGCTCCAACCCCACAGGGCCACTACCGCCAGGCATGGTGAAACCCAAAGGTACTGAAGGCAGACCAAAGGAAGGGCCTTGAATTGGTAATGTTCTCGCTGAAAGGATAAGCATAGGTAGTGACAAAGGGCCTGAAAGATCAGAGTATGCAGGCAGGCATCCTGCATATCCAGAGTGCAGAGCCACTGTCCCTTGTGCAGAAGGAGCAGCAGACCTGGGAGGGTCAGCATTCAAAACCTTTTGTACTCTATGTACAGGTTTAGAGCACTGAGGTCCAGAATCGGACGCAGATCTCCCGTCTTTTTGGGGACCAGAAAGAAGTGGAAGTAATACCCCTTTCCTTCCTGATGGTATGGGATGGGCTCTATTGCTTCTTTTTGTAATAGAGCCTGGATTTCCTCTTAAAGACGGATGTGCACCTTTGGATAATGTGACTGCAGTGGAAGCCTGTCTTGGGTTTTCCTAGAAACTCCAGAGTGTGACCTTGCTCTATGAGCTGAAGGGCCCATAGGTTG
This sequence comes from Neoceratodus forsteri, assembly GCA_016271365.2. Taxonomy (NCBI): domain Eukaryota; kingdom Metazoa; phylum Chordata; order Ceratodontiformes; family Ceratodontidae; genus Neoceratodus; species Neoceratodus forsteri. The sequence continues at coordinate 840,184,237 of CM028134.1, forward strand.
GTTGTGACTGCTCTCCACCTTGGCAAGTGACAGGTGAATCTTCTGCCCACCGGCTTCTCCAATGGACCCTAAGGAGGAGGCGGACTGCGAGTCAGCGAGGGGGTTTGGGAGCGCTGCACCTGAAGTTCTCTGGTCTTTTGCGGAGGGGTGGACTCGGCTGACAGAGCCTGATGCTTGGGCTGACATCTGGCCATCTGCTGCTGTTTCATCTACTTTTTCCTTGCAGAAGAAAAGGCTTCTTTGCCTGAACTTGGGTTGGTGCATGGTATGCACTGACCCGAGAGTCTGGCCCATGTCTTGCAAACTAGTGATGATGTCCTGCGCATCGCCTCCAAACAGGATGAAGCCTCTAAAAGGGACGTCCTGTATGGCCGTTTGGACATCTTGAGCCAGATCCAACACCCTCAGCCATGAGAAGCATCAAAGGCTAACCACCATAGCGTCTCCCCTTGCCGAGAAGTTCACTGCATTATATGTTGCCCTGAGGGAGTGCATGCAACCCACTTTTGCAGATCGGATGGAGTCTGCTATGATGGACTTTGATTCTGAGTCTGGTAGAGCCTCTATGGCCAGTTCCAGCTGGGTGAACAGTGATTTTTGATAGACCAGCATATGGCCCACATAATTCAATGCTCTCATGGCCAATGTGGAGGAAGAGTCAAATTTTCTTCTGAATTGGTCTAGCTGCCTCAACTGCTTGTCAGGAAGGGAGGTGCTCACGTACCAGGGCTTGGAAGACCGGTTATGGGTTGCCGCAATAATCACAGAGTTCACCCTGGGGTGGGTACTTGGGTGGTCTTTCCCCTTTGGCATGCATTAAGTGCGGTCTGCTTTCTTGGCCACTGCTGGGATTGAGGAGGATATCATCCATATGGTTGATGCCAGGTCCTCATGCAGCTCCAGCCAGGGGAGTAAGAATAAGAGCTGCATCCTGCATGTCCAGGTGTTACGTCCAGTCTTTGGACGTTTTGGATCCTGGGTATCCGTTTTACAATTGTAAACTTACGCTATTTTGTTGAGCAGGTCTGCGAATGAAGGGTCCTCTGGGGGAGACTTGGGGGATTTCTTCAGCTGAGGCTCCCCAATTGGCAGGGTTTGAAACCTTGAGGCTGCTGACGAGGAGGAGGAGTCAGAATCCTGGTTTGAATCCGAGGAGTGGATGTCGGGACAACCCGGTTCATCAGAGTCCAGAGGCAGCCTCTCTAGTATCTGGCCTTCAGAAGGGCCGGCATCGGGGGATGCTGCAGTGTCGGTGCCTCACTAGGAGACTGACGGCTGTTAAGATCCAAAATGAGCTGCATCTTGGTTTCGGACCACCAGGACTGGAGAATAGTTTCAAAGTCTGATGGGGTATGAGGAGAAGGCTGAGGAGGCAGTGGGGCTTGTAGGCTAGCATAGACAGAGGCAAAGCCAGTGCTGGGTAACCCGGCATATGATAATTATACATAGGGTACCCTGGCAAACAGTAGGCAGGTGTGTACCCTGGCACATGAAATCCTGATTGGGGGTGGGGTAGCCCAAGGGTTATATGCATGGAAATGAGGCCGGGTACCCTGATGGCAGAACCCTGATGGAGGCCCCGACAGAGGATAGCCCAACATAAGGCCTGATGGTGGTGCCAGGGACCCTGATGGGGACCCGCGGAGCTCTGAAGCCTGGATCTGAGGGGCCTGGAAGAACCGGGTCCAACGTCGGGATGGCAGATGGCACAGGCAGGGAAGTCCCTGATGGAGGAGCAGGGGCTGGGTTCCATTGGGATTGCCACAGGCGCTGACCCCAGGTCCAAGGTGAGCTAGCAAGAAGCTGGCGTGGGAGGCCCTCATCCTCCACCCTCTAGAAATAGAGGAGGGTGGAGGATCACTCCAGTGGTGAGGAGGGGAGGCCTGGATGGGAGAACCCTCTGGGTGAGGCTAAGAAAGGTCTGGCAACTGGGATTAATCGGGGCAGTTGCCGGACCCAGACGTCAGGTCATGCAGACACCCTGACTTATTGGCTGTAACGACTGTGCAGACATCGGGTAAGCAGATGCCTGGCTTATCAGTCGAAGCCAGGCAGGCTCCAGGATCTCCAGATCCTGACAGTACAGCCTGGGCTGGGCATTTGTCAGAGTGCTCAATGAACGACTTATCAGCCCCGCTCTATGTGATAGACCGGCAGAAGAGACAAGTCTAAGCGCGGCCAAGACCCTGGCAGAGTGCCAGTGGACACCAAGACTAGTGGCAGTGAGAGACCAGAGGACTGCTCCTTAGGTAGGGCAGGCTGGGCCACGGCACCAGACTTCCTGGAGGAAGAGGACCGCTGCTCGCCCAGAGGGCCCTCAGGCGGTCTCAGGTGGGAGGGGGATCTGTCCTGGTCCCAATGCTTCTCCTTTGTGTGCCTGGATTCAGTGCGTGAGGATGAAAGGCTGCAAATTTTTTGGAGCTCTTTCTCCATGATGGCCATTCATTGCTTCAGGTGGTGAGGTATGAGGGCCTGCTGGTGGCACTTCCGTGTGGCTGGATTGAAACTGGCGCAGGCCTCATAGTCCTCAACCTTGTGCTCCGGGCCTAGGCAGAAGAGGCAAACAGAATGCGAACTTTAGCAGAAGAAGACGGCATGAAGCACACTTGTTCTGTGCTCAAAGTTGACAACGATTTACATGTACAAAATTACAATTATTGACTGAAAATATCAAGAAATAAACAGATACTCATCCGAAAAGCAGTTGAACTGCAGCGTCACGATATCTGAGAGATCTGGCGTGATCAGGTCAATGGCGGGAAGAACTGGAAGGTGGCTGTAGGAACCACCCACTTTATAGGATCATGGTGACGCTGGTTACGTGACATCGGGTTGGCAGTCCCCTGACAGACACTGCTGGCTAAAGTGTTCCATGTGGTCCTGACTCAGGGGCAGATCCTCAAGGTGATTACCTATTACAAGAGCCCTCTCGAAGTAAGATCTGCAGAAGCTTGAGGACTGGTCAAGGGATTGGCAGTTGAAGTTTAATGCAAAAAAGTGCAAGCTTATGCACATGGCGCACAAAAACCTAGGAACAACTTATCAGCTGGGGGGGGGATATAGAATGCTCCAAGCAGGAAAGGAGCCTAGAGGTTATCATCTCTGATGACCTCAAGATAGGAAGTCGATGCGACAAGGCAGCAGGTAAGGCAAACAGGATGCTGGGCTGCGCTGGCAGAAGTATCACCAGCAGGAAAAAGGAGGTCATAGTTCCACTGTATATGACACTGATGAGGCAACACCTTGAGTTTGGAATCCAGTTCTGGAGGCCTTACCAATGTATAAGACAGATAGGACAGAGATAGTCCAGAGGAGGGCAACTAAGATGGTGTAGGGATTACATCACAAACCCTAGGAGGCGAGGCTGAGGGACCTGAATATGTACTCCTGGAGGTCAGGAAGGATGGGGGATATGATTGAGACATTTAAGTACCTCACGGGGAAGAACAATGTGCAGAGAAATACAAATTTTCAAAGAAAAAGATGCTAAAGGACAAGTGAACATAGGATGAAATTGGAGAGAGGGAGGTTCAGAGGAGCGTGAGGAAGTACTTCACAGAGGGTGGTGGACAAATGGAACAGCCTGCCAGAGGAGGTGTTAGAGGCAGAAACGATTACAGGATTTAAGAATGCATGGGACAGGCACAAGGGAATCCTGGTAGTTGGGCCGGGGGGGCCTAGTTCCAAGGAAGCTTGAAGAAGCAGTTACTAGCGTTCAAGGGCAGACTGGGTGGGCCGATGACCCTTATCTGCCGACAACATTTATGTATCTATGCATTTCTATAGCAGTCGTGGGATATAAACATTTGTTTTGGTTTACTTTTACTGTTAGCAGTAGCCATCAGTAACTATCCTGGGTGACTCCTTTTTCTGATTGTTGAACTCTCAGTTTGTTCTTGAGAGCTACATTAGCAGTGAGAATATGATGGTTCTATCTACACCCGTCTGCACACAGTATGCCTGTCTGCTGATTTAGAATAACAAAACTAATAGCAGGTGAGGTGTGAAATGACATCAGTTTACCTTCAATTAGTTTTAAAAACATCTTATGAGAGGTACAGCAAGTTTTTTTCCTGTAAATCACGTACACTCTTGAGTTTTGAGACTATGTAGATTTGCTGCATAGAGATACACTGGATAAAATGGGCTCAGTCACATCATCCTTTCGCTGCTAATCCCGCTCTTGGGAATAAACTGAGATTACTACAATCAGAAAATGGAGGCTCCCAGACAGATACAGAGGACTACTGCATAAGGTAAAACTAAAACAATTGTTTATCTCCCCCGCAACTGCTATAGAAATGGAGTAGACTGGTGACAGGAAAACAGGTAACATTCACAATATGCGAGGGTGTAGTGCTCCTTTAGATCATACCTGCCCTAACTTTAACTGATTCAAGAATAGCTACTGTATATTTTCCCACTTAGACTGAACTAATGCAGTTTCTGTGGCCGTTAGATCCGGCCGGTCTTGCAACATTCCTGTGCCGCCTACCTGCAACTCATTCACCCCCAGTGGCCAATTTGGATCAGGTCCAGCAAAGGATGGTCCCAACGCTTACAGGTACAAATGGGTTTTAAATTGTTCTGGGAAAGCAACACATGCTTAGCGCAAATGGGTGGGGGTGCAATGAAGTGACAGTCCCTTCCCCTTTGTTTTGCACTGCTACTCTCTGTGACTGGAACTAGGATGTTACAGAGAGTTCAACTGTCCTTCTAGCCTTTTGCTGTTAACACTGCACATTTCAATTTGCAAAGGCGGGCCTCAATTTGCATAACTATTATTTTTCTTCCAGTATGGATGGCAAAACGTGGCAATGCAAGGACAAAATAAAACAAAAAAACAGAGATATCAAACACAGAAACATAGAAATATAAAATCGGCAGGTAAGGACAGCTTGGCCCACCCAGTCTGCCCATTTTCCCTACCTACAGTATCACCGAAGATCCTACCTGATCTCCGGCTCTTTCTCCAACCCCCATTCCTTTCCATTAAGATTCCCTTATGCCTACTGCATGTTTTCTTGAACCCACCAATGTTTTCACCCCACCACCTCGGCTGGTAGGCTGTTCCAGGAATCCACCACTCTTTCTGTGAAAAAGAACATTCTGACATCTCTCCTGAATCTGCTCCCTCTAACTTCATAGTATGTCCCCTTGTTCTTGAGCACCTTTTTTTCTGAAAAATGCTTTCCTCCTGTAGCTTATTTACCTCCACGAGTTATTTAAAGGTCTCTTATCATATCCCCCTGTCCTTCCCCTCTTCTAGGGTGTACATGCTGAGTTTCTTTAGTTACTCCTCATAGGTATTTTGATGCAGACCCTGCACCATTTTAGCTGCCCTCCTCTAGACCACCTTCACTCTATGTCCTTCCAGAGATGTGGTCTCCAGAACTGCATACAATATTCTAAGTGAGGTCTTACCAGCAATCTATACAGAGGCATCACCACCTCTCCTTATGCATTCAGACATTCAGGTATTTCACTAACCCTCCCAACTACCTTTCTGCACTGCCTGGCTACCTTTATGACAACAGAGAGAGGATTATCCCTAGGTAGTTCTCCTGCTTGGTGGTCATTAATAACACTCCCCATTTTACTCTACCCTGGCTTCTGTGCCCAGAGTGCATTATTTTGAACTTTTATTTATTATTTATTTATTAAATTTTGTTAACTGGGTAAGCTCACTGGGCCCTGAAGGTCCCTTTTTCAGGAGCGACCCGAAATTAGTTACAAAAAGCAAGGCAAATACATACAAGTAGTACAGTGCAGGACATAGCATACAGAATTACGACGGTAGTATACAGTTTTCACAGTAGAAAGCAGTTATATACAAAAAATTTACACAATTCAACAGTGGCAGTTGAAAGACTTAGGGGATTAGTTTTTTATACCAAACCACAGGGTGGAAGTTAGCTAGCCTTTGGGACAGGAGCAGTGACTATGGTTTAGGAGGTGTGCATGCAGTCCATTCAGGAATATTGCTAGGAAGGGGGTTTCCTGAAGGTGACCAGGGACTTATTCACTGTGCAGGGGCTATATGGGCAAAGGATTTACTGCCAGCTGCAGAGCTGATCCTGGGCACTACCAGAGGAGTTTTTGCCTGAGGTGCGGGTGGTCTGCTGGACCATTTTGGCAAGTAGCCCAGTTAGCCTGTGGGAGGGTCAACATCGAGAAGCTTATATGTCCAACTAATAGGGGTACTGAAGCCTGTGGCTTAGGGTGGGCCAGTTGAGTGAGGGAAGGATATCATAATAGTGGGTCGCTGGATGAGCTTTCGTGTCAGATCATGCAATTTTGTGGTACAGAGTTTGTAGTCTACAATGGTCAAGTTTTGCGATGCCAAGTAGGGTTGGGGCAGCATAGGTAGAGGCTGGGAGGAGGATGCTCTTTGTAATCGCCAATCTAGTCTCGGTATCATGTTAACACTTAGGAGGAAGAGCAGGCCAAGTTTTGGTGTATGTTTTTGTTACTAGATCCACATGCGATTTTAGAGTGAACCCTGATCTAGTGTAAGGCCAAGGTATCTGAAGGATTGGACCACCTCAATTGTGGAACCAGATACAGTAACAAGTGGAAGAAGGTGAACAATAAGGATCCAGGGATTTGGTCCAGACAGGAGGGCTTTTGTCTTATTAGGGTTAAGGACCAGCAGATGTTTGACCTAGCCATAGCTTCAGACTTAGTAAGTCTGACTGGAGCAAGGGGCCCTATGTCATCCAAGTGCAGCGCAGTTCTCACAAGTACTGCGTCATCAGCGTCACTGAACCATGGAGCTGCTCCCACAGTGGCAACAGAGGTCACTGCCGAGCAGAAGAGAACAAGTGGGCCCAAAATAGAACCTTGTGGAACCCCCTCATTTAAAGGTAGTGTTCCAGAGGTTGCACCTCTCCGCTTGACCTGCTGGGCCAGCCAGACAGGTAGTTATGGATCCAGTTCAGGAGTGTTGGTCAAGTCCAAATTTATCAATTTTATTAGAGCAGGGTGGTCTACCAGGTCAAAGGCTTTGGTTAGGTCAATGAAGACCTCCCTGTAGGGTGCCCTTGTCCAAAGAGGCGAGGACATCAGAGGTGAACCTGATGAGGCAGTGTAGGTCCCATGTTTTTGTCTGGAAACCATGTTGGGAGGGGCCAGAAGTCTGTTTGCTTCGCAGGTAATCCCAAGTTGGCAGTACACTAGTAGCTCTTGAATCTTTGCAAGGAAGCAGAGGATAGAAATGGGTCTGTAGTGACCTATTATTTCCTAGCTCCACGTTATGGACTGGGACTACGTGGGCCTGCTTCCATATTTTGGGGACAACTCCATTCAGCAGGGATCTGTTTATAAGCCAGGCAACAGGTAAGGTAATAGCAGGGGCAGTAGCCTCGAGCCCGGCCCCGCTGGTCCCGCTGACCCAGTGGATTTTAAGGATAGTAGGAGGGGTAGTACTTCTTTGATGTGCACTGTCCTTAGGTGGAAGTGCGGGACTGGAGGATCCTCGATTTCAGTGACCAGAAGGCCATGATCGTGGTGTGGAGGGTTAGTTCTATAACTGCCTAAGTTGGTGAAGAAGCTATTGAATGCCACAGCTGCCTCGCCTCCATCAGTTAAGGTTTGACCGTTACAGGTTATATTACCCTGGGGAGATTTATTTGGGCCTTTTATCAGGAAACTGATGCTAGACCAGAAGGACTTAGGGTTTGCTGCTGGAGGGTTTTGAGGTAGTCCCTCTTTGCTGTTTTTGAGGCTTTCTTGCACTGATTCCACAGGGACCTGTAATCAGCTAGGTCTTCTGGGTGGGCAGAGCACTTGGCCTTTTCCAGGCCTTGTCTCCGCATTTCATCAGGGATTTCAGCACATGCATGATCCATCTGTCGGCACTGACCTTTTGTGCATCTTCTCCTTACCGGAGCATGGAGATTGGCCACAACAGAGAATGTGCCCTGGAAGAACTGGCAGCTTCCTCAACACTGTCTAGCAGTTTGATTGGCATCCAGTCAACATTTCTCAGACAGCTCTGGAAGGCCTCAGCAGAAGACTAGAGAGTACCTGGCTGCTATGAACCTGGGGGAATCCTAGCAGGCTTGTTTCCAAATGCAAAAGTGGGAGAATGATCACTCAGGGCACCCAACATCATGCCAGCTGCTTGGATATTTGCTGGATTTAAGGCTAGAATCTAGTGAAAGGTGGAATGGTTCCTTGTTTTAAGTTTGCCTGGTGATCCAGTGATCACCGAGTCACGTTTGCTTCAAGGAGTGAGGCCCTGTGCACTTGCTCAGTAGCAGTTTCCCACCTAAGGTTGAAGTCCCCCAGGATCAGTAATTCTGCAGGAGTAGTCCCTGCTAGGGCACATGTTAAGTCCTGAAGTGCTGAGCTGCCACCGTTTGGAGTGTTATATATAGATCTTATGGTTAGCTGTTCTGCACGACCCAGGACAACTCTGATAAATAGTGATTTGCACCCTAAGGAGCTGGGCAGGTGGGGAGAGGACAGGGAAGCCTCCAGTGAGGAATTTACGTAAATGAGGACCCTCCCTTCTTTTTTTCCCCCTCTCTGTCCTTTCAGAAGGCATTGTAATTGACAAGCTCCACTTCATGTGGGAGAATGTGAGGCTTCAGCCAGGATTCAAAGATGGCAAGCACATCTGGCTTGTACATTTCAACCCAGGACTGTACCTCATGCATCTTAGGTCGCAGGCTGCAGACATTCATGTGTACAACTCTCAGGCCCTTGGCGTTACACCAAATTGGTTCACTGGGAGACCCCAGGGTTGAGTTGGCAAGTTGGGGTCCAGGATTGGGTTGGACATCAACTGAGCGCATTATCAGAATTAACAGAATCAGGCTGAGGACCCTCTTTCGAAGTAACGACTGATAGTTTTGTTCGCTTATCAGTCAACCCTGTAAAGATGATGTAGTATGCTCCCTTACGAGCTAGCCCGTGCAACAGTATCAGGGTTTCCATTGCTGCTGTTGCTGGGCAGACTTTAAGGTGTGGAAGATGGCAGTCCTGTGCACCCCTAAGCAAGTTGGGGTCATGTCAGGCACTCATTTGTATATCTACCCAGACAGTTGCAGTGATGTATAGGATAATCATGACAGGAACCCTGTATTAGGCTTGACTTAGGTTGAACCGCATGCACCGGAGATCCCAGTGTTGTGGCTGAGCTGTTTCTGGGAGAGGCATGGTGCTCTGAGCCATCCGTCCCTGGGTAGTGGCATCAGAACATAATTTGGCAATGGATGGTAGTAGCTGCCCTCAGGCAGGGTATGAAAGTGCAGAGGGGCTGCTCTTGAGACAAGTCTCCAGAGATGCTCATTGCAAGGGGGTTGCCTTAAGAGGTTCGCTGTCTAACTCTGTATATCAGCTTATTCCTAAACCGTAAATATCAGCTTGCTCCTTGCTAGCCTTAGGTTTATACAATCCTGGAGGCTTAGGAAACTTCTGTGCCCCGCTCTATATCTGGTACAGGGTACTCAAGACCCGAGTACTGTCCTAGAATGTGCAGTCTGAACTGAGATGCATAACTGCAGGCCCTTGAGTTAGGCTGGTGAGTGCTTGAACTTCTTTTGCCGTTTCTGCGCGTTACGCGATTGATAGATGCAGGTCTGGCAGACCTACGATGGTGGCCTCTGGCAGCTGCAACTGATAAGTTGCAAATGGGGAAGTGAACTGACAGGCTCAAACGTGCATGAGATCTCCGCTATGTAACTCGAAGTCCAACAAAGGTGGTGGCTGGGGTGGTGGGGCAGCCGACACGGAGTGTCAGCGGGGTCCTCTGGTGCAAGCAACATGTCGTCTCATCGGCTGTTTTCCGTACCTGCTCCCCGGTCACGATATGGGAGGGAGGGCTCTTCCACGCTGGCTCTCACGGCCATCCACCCGTGGGGGGGCCTCCAAGTTCTGTTCTGTGGAGAAGCAGAAAAACATAGGAATTAAGTAAAGGTAAGGGCTTTTTGTTTGCCCTCCGAGGGGAGGGGGTGTACAGAGTATACATGGAAACCCAGCTGCCACATCTTTGACCACTCCTTGAGTTGAGTTTTCTCAATTCTCCGCTCATCCTCTCCACCTCCCATGGAGTGTCCACCCTATTGCAGATTTTGCTATCATCTGCAAAGAAGCAGATCTTCCTCTTCAACTCCCATGCAACGTCACCTATAATTTAAAGACATTAAAGAGAACTGGTCACAGCACTGATCATTAAGGCACCCGGTTGGCCACCCTCCCCTTTTTGGAGTGAACTCCATTTACCACCACCATCTGTCACCTAGCCCCTAATCAATTTCTTACCCAATTTACCACATTTGGACCCACTCCTAAGCTACTCAGCTTGCTTAATAGTCTCCTATGTGGAACGGCGTTAAATGCCCTACTGAAATCTAGGTAGGCCACAACAACTGCTCTACCCTGATCTAATTCCTTGGTCACCCAATCAAAGAAATCTATCAGATTCATTTGACAAGACCTCCAAGCCATGAATCCATGCTTGCAATCCACTAGAGTCAACATATTCCACTATCCTGTCCTTCACTAGTGATTCCACTAACTTTCCTACCACCAATGTCAGTCTGACTAGCTTGTAATTGCCAGCTTCTTCCTGCTACCACTTTTGTGAAGTGGAACAACATCTGCCTTCCTCCAGTCCTTTGGAACCACTCCTGAGAATCAAGGAGCTGTTAAGCAGGAGTCTCAGCAGTGCAGTCAGTACTTCCTGAGCTCCCTCAACACCCTAGGATACCTCATCCTGTTCCATTCCTTTATTCCTTACAGATTTGCAAGTCATTAAGGAATACCTCCACTAGAAAAGGACTAGTGCTCCCTCTCTCTTTAGGCGCCTGCTACTACTTTTTTTTGACCCCTCCTCCTCTTTCCACTGTGAACGCTGAACAAAAGTATTTGTTCAGGATGTCTGCCATTTCTTGGTCCCCCTCTGCACAGTTCCCCACCTCCCTCTGTAACCTTACAATCTCTCTCCTGGTCTTCCTCTTTTCTTTTATGTACCTAAAAAATGTCTTGTCCTCTTTCGTTACCGGTTGAGCTATTCTCTCTTCAATCTGTGCCTTAGCACTCCATACTGCTTTCCCTGCTTCTCTCTGTTTCTCCTGATAAACCTCCCTATCCTCCTCCCTCTGTATCTCCTTATATCTTCTGAATGCTACCCTTTCAGTCTTTACCTTTTCAACCACCTCTTCACAGAACCACAGAGGTCTTTTTCCTCTTATGTTTACTTACTTGTTTGACGTAAAAGTTTGTTCCTTTCCATATGCCCCTTTTACCTGCCACTATTCCTCCATCCCACTCAGATTATCCTCCGTCAGGTCTTCACAGAGCCATTCACCCATCTTTATAAAATCTGCTCTCCTGTAGTCCAGGACCCTCACCCTTGTGTAGTTCGATTCTGCAGCCATCCTTATACTGAACCACACTGTATGGTGATCACTGATCCTTAGGTGGCCTCCCAACTTAACGTCTGCAACACTGTCCCCGTTAGTAAGTAGTGAATCCAGTACTGCCTCATCACAAGTGGGTTCACTGGCTAGTTGTCTGAGGAACACACCCTGCAGGGAGTCCAGGATGTCCCTGCTTCTAGCTGAAGCTGCAGCTGGAAGCCTCCAATCTACAACTGGCAGACTGAAGTCCTCTACCAGCAGCACTTCACCCTTTTCTGCCATCTTGTCAATGGCTTCCACCAGTACCTTATCTAACTCCTCCCCCTGTGCTGGAGGTCTGCAAATCACATCAGTATGAGTAGTATCAGTTAAGAGAACTATTTCAATCGCGACAACAGGCATGCTCAATTTTACTAACCATCTTTAAGCCAAGACTGCGGAAGAGGTTACATAAAAAAAGTCTGCTGGATAAGTACTTCCTAACATCTTCTCTGAACTCTCCCCTACCATCATCACCACTAGCTTTAAACTGTGCCTGCCAGTGGATGAAATTTCCTTCTGTTGGAACATTTCTGCATGGTCCACCTTACGTACGAACATACGAAGAAGCCAGCAGAAGAAAGCCATTTGGTATGTCAAGTTTGCTCGTATTGCAGGGTCCACAGCTTGAGCTGATGTCCCTGCCCTCCCTCCCAACTCCTCTCATCTTCTCTACCCATGATCCTTACCTTCCCCTATGCCTATCCCAGCCTCTCTTAAAGCTGCCCACTGTCTTCAACGAGATTACCTCTTCCGGCAGCGCATTTCTAGAGTCCACCACCCTCTCTGTGAAGTAGTGCTTCCTGACCTCCCTCCTAAACCTCCTACACTCCAGCTTAAGACAGTGCCTCCTCATGTTATAGTTTGCCACTCAGCTTAAGAGACTCTTCTTACCAACCTTATTTATTCAAGTACTTGAAGAGTCCCAATCATGTCCACTCTCTCTCTCTCCTGTCTTCCAGGAAGTTCATGATGATTGCCCTCAGTCTCTCCTTGTATGCCTTACCCTGCTGACCTGCTACCAGTTTTGTAGCCCTCCTCTGGACAGTCTCCAGCAGGTTGTCCTTTTTGAGGTGTGGGCACCAGTACTGAACTCCATACTCTAGATGCGGCCTTACCAGTGACCTGTACAAGGGCAGTATAACCTCCTCTCTCCTACTACTGATCACCCAGATATGCATCCCAGCATCTTGTTTGCTTTTGCTGCTGCTTTCTTGCACTGCATGGAGTGCTTCAAGTCACTAGCGACCATCACTCCCAGGTCCTTCTTCTCCGCTGATGCAGATACTTTGACTCCACCCAGGTAGTACTGTGTCCTGGGATTCTTGGCTCCAATATGCATAACTGCATTTCTTGGCATTGAAGCCAAGCTGCCAGATCCTGGACCACTTCCCCAGCTTTTCCAGATCTTTCTGTAGGTCTTCTATCCCTTCAGCTGTGTCCACTCTCACACACACCTTGCTGTATCCCTGCAGGTATTTGTATATCTCTATTAGGTCCTATCATTTCTGTCCTGTCCTTCAGGGGCATATATTGAGGCTTCCTAACCTGTGCTCATAAGTCTTACCCTGCTGCCCCTCACGATCATCTTAGTTTGCTGTCTGCTGTGTGTCTGTAGTCTGCCCCATCCTGTTCATTATAGTGTTTAACTACAGTGTATGGCAGAATGCTGTTCTGCATGGAAATCCATGCTCAGAACAGTGCTGTTCTGCTGTGCTTAGTGTGTCATGATGATGTTGTGCTGAACTGAGTACATCACCAGTACAGCACAACACAGAATGCAGCATTGCATGTGCGATGAAGTGGGCCGTGGCAGTGAGAGCTGACCAGGAAGTAAATGGCACTTGAGAAACTGCACCCTCGTAAGTTATTTATTTTTTCACTTCTGATGGGACAGATGAGTAAAAGTATGAGTGGCATACACTATACAAGATTGTGTATGAGCAATCATATACAAACAAGGCAGTTTTACGATATCAAGGTTTCCACGGTAATGGTCATGTTTTTGGTGGCTTTGTTATAAGATTGGGGGCACAGGGGCTGTGTCTGGAGCAAGGTGCTGTGTCTGTCCATTTCTGGAGGAGCGGCTTCAGAACAGGGGCACTGTAACTGGATTTGACACTTGGGGAGTGTGGAAGCTGTTTGGGTTTGGTATTCTTAGAGGGAACTTAAAGTGATCGATGCATGGCAATTAGTGGGGTTTGTAACTGTTGGTCTAGGGGGTAATTCAACTGTAGGTGCTGTGTGACTGAGGGGTACTGAGGTCTATGATCTTTGCAGGAAGCAGGGCAGGGGTTTGTTAGGGACATGCTAGATAAGGTGGTCTATATTCTGGGGTGTATTTTGGGGATTAAGGTGATGCCGAGGTGAGGAAATGGAGGGAGGTAGGGAAGGACACACTAGGGGATGAGTGGAATTAATGGGGGAGAATGGGGACAGCAAAGGCGGGGGTACAGGGGCTGCATGATGCTAGGGGGCCTGTGGGGGTAGAATAGTGTGCTGCAGTGGTTGTGGGGCAGCAGTCTGGATGAATGTTTTGTGGAAGCTAGAAAGGTCTGTAACAGGCTGTGGAGACTCGAGGATGAAGTGCAGTGGCTTGGTGGAGAGTTGAGGAGGTTGGGGGAAGGGGGAGGTTTGCTGGGGCAGAGAGCTACAGGAGGACACCACGTGGATGGAACAATTGGTTCGGGGGATGGGATGGAGAAGAGGGGCAGGAGCAATACAAATAGGTGACAAACATAGGAGGCAGGGTAGGGGCAGGAGGAAGAATCCACACCCAGCATGGGAGAAAGGGCAGGTAATATGTTTGCAGTGCTGACATCACTGGAGGAGGAGGGGGGGTAAGGGATCTCCAGGTGGGGGTAGGTAAGGGGAAGCGAGAGGATGGTACGGGGGCAGGAGTCTGACAGAGGATGGTGGCAATGGTGAGGGGAAGGGGCACAGCTGTAAGGATGGAAAAAAGAGTAGGGGTAAATGGGAGAGGAGCAAGGCCAGAGAGGTGAATAGGAGGGACTTGGCAGAGGGGCCAGGGTGGAAGGAAAGAGGGGAGGAGGCGAGGGAGCATTGAGGGGAGCACAGATAGGTCTGGGGTGGAGGGGGATTCAGAGGAGGGCAGGGGAGGCTTCAGCTGAGGGAATCTAGCAGTAGTCACCAAGGCAAAAGGATGGAAGGGGGGACAAGCACTGGAGAGGGAGGTGTATTAGTGCTGGGGGATTCAATACTGAAGGGGATAAGATGGTGCAGCAAGGGGGAATGACAGTCGCATCTGGGTGGAGTCCATACCTAGCTTAACTGCAGGCAGGGCGGGCAGTCAATTCTTAAGTGTGCTAGGAGGGATAGGAAGAAACTGCATCTCCTGGTGCACGTGGATACGAATGACCTGGCAGAAGAGATGGTGGAAGTAGTGAGGGAGAGATTTGAGGATCTGGGCAGGCTGTATGGGGAACTGGAGGCATCAGTGGCCTTCTCAGAGGTGCTCCCAGTACCCTGTGCTAGCATGGTGAGGAAGGTAAGGATTGGGGAGTTCAACACCTGGCTGAGGGAATGGTGTCAATCTAGAGAATACGGGTTGGTAGGGGGCTGGGACAGACTCTGGGACAACAATGAACTTTATGCAGGGGATAGACTACATTTGAGTAGTAAGGGGAAGGAGGTATTACAGCAGAGGGTAGGGAATATATAGCTATGAAGGTGGATTTAAACTAGGTATGGGGGTGGAAAGTAGACAGATGGTAGGCATGGATCCCAGAGAGGGGATCCAAACGAGCTAACCCCCCAGGGTAGCAGGGAGGTATTTGGAGCAGTGGCACGGGGGATTAAGAAGAGGGTATCCCAGAGAGGGAAGGGGCAGGGGCAGGTTGGAGGGTGGTCTCACTGAATGCGAGAAGCCTTGGTAATAAATCAGTAGAATTACAGGCTGTTTTGGCTATAGGGAGGGTGGACATTGCGGCCATCACAGAAACAAGGGCCACCCAGTACCAGGAATGGGATTTGACAGTTCCAGGTTAAAGGATATTCAGGAAGGACAGGGCTAAGGGAAAAGGGGGGGGGGCATGGCAATATATATATATATATATATATATATATATATATATATATATATACATATATATATATATATACATATATATATACACACATATGGGAGGGAATAAGGTGCATAAGGGAGGAGGGGGAGGAAGGCAGAACAGACGTCCTATGGATGTAGTTCCAAGACTTAAAAAGTAGGACATTGAGGATAGGGGTGATGCATAGGCTGCCAGCCCAGGGGATGACCTGGATAGGGAGTTAGCTGAGAAAATCAAAGGGTCTGAGGAAAGGGTTCACTGTGGTGGTGGGGAACTTCAACCTACTGGGTGGTCAGTGGAACACCTATACCAGCACAAGTGCAAAGGAGCAAGTCATATTAGAGGCATTCCAGGACAGTTTCCTGGTGCAGTTAGTCCAGGAGCCAACTAGATTGGATAGGACTCTAGACCTTGTTCTGTCAAATACTGAGGCTGTAAGGGATCTGGAGATTGAGGACCCTCTGGCTGGGACTGATCACCATACGGTATGGTTCATGCACATTATGGGCATGGAATCAGGAGGTACAAGTACCAAGGTGACTGAATTCAAGGAGGCGGACTTTAAAAGGATGGGAGAATAGTGTGGGCAGGCATCTGGCGGTTATTCGAACATGTATGAATGATAGCCAAAAATGGGCTATTATTAAGAAAGGGCTGGTGGAGGCTACTGGGACATATACAAGAACAAGGAGTAAGAAGGTGAGGGCAAAAAACCCTAGTTGGCTGACGAGGTGGTCATGGATGGGTGAGGCCAAAAAAAAAAAAAAAGGCATTTTGGAGCTCAAGAAACTGGGAGGAGAGGACAACAGGAGATGTATATGAAGAAGGCCAGAGAGGTTACCAGGCTGGTCACAGTGGCCATGGCTTCGAGGGAGACGAGATTGGCACAGGGCATTAAGAACGGAGAAAAGGACTTTTTTAGATAAATCAGTGAAAAGTAGAAAAACAAAGACCAGATAGTAAGGATAAAGAAGGACAGGGGCTGGGTGGAGAAGGGGAATGACCAGGCAGGGGCACTAAATAATTACTTCTGCTTTGTGTTCATGAAGGAGCGGGGGAGGGGCAGACACCACCTGGGAGAGGAGGAGTGGGCAGGGGGAGAGGAGGTGACTGATACAGGGATTAGAGAGGATAGGGTGCTGAAAGGATTAAGGGCACTGATGGGGGAATAAGGCACCAGGTCCAGCTGGCATTCACCTTAGGGTACTTAAGGAACTAGGCGAGATCCTGACAGGACCGTTGTCTGACCTATTCAATATCTCCTTGGACACAGGATGTGTACCACTGGACTGGAGGATGGCCCATGTGATCATGTGTTATCCATTCACAAAAGTGGACCCAAGGACGAACCAGGCAACTACCGACCCTGAGCCTCACATCAGCTGTGGGAAAACTGATGGAAACGATTCTAAAAGAGAGGCTGGTGATCATTTTGGAGAATAATGGTTTCCAGGACATCAGCAGCACATATCTGTCTTGGGAAGATCCTGCCAGATAAACCTGATTGAGTACTATGACTGGGTGACAAGGGAACTGGACAAAGGCCATGCGGTGGATGTCCTGTATTTGGATTTCAGCAAGGCCTTTGATTCCGTGCCATGTGGGAGGCTGGTGGGGGGGCTGGAATATATAAGGGTGGTAACAAAGATGATGAATTGGATCACCAATTGGCTGAAGGGCAGGCAGCAAAAGGGTGGTAATGGTAGTGGTGTGGGGAACTCTCGTCACTGAGGGATGTGATGAGCGGGGTGCCACAGGGATCAGTATTGGGACCGGTGTTGTTCGGGATCTTCACTGCTGATATCTCTCACGGGGACTGGAGTAAGGTCAGTCTCTTCATGGATGACACAAAGATGTGAGCTGTGGTAGATGACATGGAAAGGTGGAGTGGGCTGCAGGAGGACCTGACCATACTAAAGGAGTAGTCGGTGGCATGGCAGTTGGGGTTTAGATGCCAAAAAGTGCAAGGTATTGCACTTTGGGGCCAAGAACCAGGGAAGAAGCTATCAGCTGGGGGTAGCTGGAATGCACTGGGGAGGAGAAGGATCTACAGGTGCTCACAACAGGGAGTATGAAAAATTCAGCTAAGTGCACGAGGGCGGCAGCAAAAGTCAGGAGGATGCTGGGGTGCATAGTGAGGTGATCCTGCCCCTCTACAGGTCGTTGGTCAGGCCACACCTTGAATGCTGTGTGCAGTTCTGGCGCCCATTCCTGAAGGACATCAGACTATTGGTTGTACAGCACAGGGCAGCAAAGATGATCCAGGGATTAGAGGGATACTCCTATGAGGAGAGGCTGGGGGAACTGAACATGTATTCCTTGGTGGATAGGTGAGACGGGGGGACGAGATCGAAACCTTCAAATACCACTTGCCCCTTGGGCAGCTATCATGATCTAGCCATAGCACCTCTACAGTGAAGGAGCCTGATCATTCTAATTTATATATTTTAATTTAGCCTGTTATGCTCAGCTTGTGTAAAGTAACTTACCATTCCCCCTGCTGCAGTTTCTCTCCAACTGTATGTGCAATGATTCAGTGCTAGCTCTGCGAACTTCCCCTTGATTTTTTCCCCCAGTTAAGCTTTCACTCTGTATACTGCCTTGAAAGGAGTTTGTAAAAAAGTTTTACTGGCTTTGTTAATATACATATATATATTTTTTTAATCCTATTTAAGGCTGTACTGGGTTTACATGCTTACTGCTATGGACTTCAGTGAATTATAAAATCTGTGTAGCCTCTACCTTGAGCCTAAGGCTATTGCCCTTGACTGTCATTCTTAATGATCTTCCTTTGTCCCCCCGTCCTCCTCTGTCTCTGTTCTGTCCCTCCTGCCTTCCCCCATCAGTCTGTTCTTTTGTGCTTGTTTTGGATTCCGAGTTAGCCAGCACCTTGCCTCTGTCTGAGACTGCGCCCTGACTTGTCTTTCAAGTTGATGCTCAGCTCTCTTTGTGTATCTCTGTTTAGATCTGCCCCCCATCTGCTCCTATTTAATCTGCTGTCTCCTTCCTTACAGGTACTACTTTCCCCTCGGGCAGCATTCACCATCCAGCCATAGCACCTCTCGGTGCAAGGAGCCTGATCCACCTACCTCCCAAAAAGATAGATAAGGTACGATGCTTGAAAAATTGCCACGATTTCTCGGGGCTGTGTAAACGCTGAACCGGATCACCACTTGCAATTTGCTGTTTTCAATTTCAGCGCCTTCTCAGGGTAGCGCTATTGGCTCCATGCCTGTGTAGAGCTCCCTGATTGGCTGGTCTCACTCACCTGAGACAGGAGCACCCGAGACGTGTGGCTTAATGTAAGCCTGCATCTATGTACTCACCTTCTAATTTATATATTTTAATTTAGCCTGTTCTGCTTGGCCTGTGTAAAGTAACTTACCATTCCCCCCGCTGCAGTTTCTCTCCAACTGTATGTGCACTGATTCAGTGCTAGCTCTGCAAACTTCCCCTTGATTTTTCGTCCCACCCCCCTGTCCCCCTCCAAATGCACACAGTCTCCGTCCACTCCTATCTGATGTTTCAATGTATTGAATATTTACTGTCAACAACTGCAATTCCTCCCATCCCCTTTTTGCAACTAAGCCTTCTAGCAGCTTTATCTTATTCTGTCTTGCTGAGGCATGCCATTTTGGTACTTTAGGTTTGCTTATTGCTGACTAGCATATCCTGTCTTGCTGTCTAGCATATCCTGTCTTGCTAAGGCACTGTTTTACTTGAAAATTGTACTACAAATTACTGAACTGTGATTGATTTGCAAAATAACTGTGTTTATTGTCTAAAAATGTTCCCAGCAACCAAGTGTTACAGCCCCTTCATGACTTTGTTGTTCTCTCCAGCCTGCAAGGCGCCCAGGAAATCACAGGCTTTTCAGTTGCTAATTGAGCTGTTTTCGCTCAGACTGCTAGCCTTTGTGTTGGCCCACTATTAATTCAAGCTACTCTCTCCTTTCTCTAACCGAGGGTGGCATACATTCATCTTGCATTACTCCATTTTTAAACTTCCCCAAACAGTCGCATACGGAACGACTACCCCTGGGACCTATATAACTGAGATAGCAGAAGCTACTGCAGTATGCTCCTTACTTACATAAAGGGCAACCATGACAGGCCTTGTTTGGCTATGCTTATTCACTATACATAGATACAGAGATACACAGACAGTGTCGGTAGATAAGGGCCTATGGCCCACCCAGTCTGCCCATTTGAGCTTGTAAGTTCAGTTTGTTTTCCTAGAAGTCTGTTGCACCTTACCCCTGACCTCCAGAATTCCTTTATGTCTATCCCATGCATTCTAAACCTCGTGATTGTTTCCAGCCCCCACCACTTCTCTGGAGGGTGTTCCACTTGTCCACCACCCATTCTGTGAAGAAATTCTTTCTCATGTTTCCTCTGAATCGTCCTCCCTCCAACTTCATCCCATGCCCTCTAGTCCTGGAACATCTTTTTCACTTAAAAATAGTGTTTTCCTGCACCCTGTTCCTCCCTGTAAGATACTTGTATGTGTCTATCATATCCCCTGTCTCCCTCCTCTCCTCCAGGGAGTACATGTTCAGTTCCTTCAGCCTGTCTTCATAGGACTTGTGATGCAATCCATGCACCATCTTTGTTGCCCTCCTCTGAACCTTCTCTACCCTGTCTTATGTCCTTACGTAGGTATGGTCTCCAGAACTGTACACTGTACTCCAGGTGGGGCCTCACTAGTGTCTTGTATAGCAGAATTATGACCTCCCTTTTCCTGCTGGTAATACCAGCCTTTGTATAATACCCTATGTGGTTAGGCAACCTGACAGAACTGATTCCAACAAAGGTGCATGCTCTACCATGCTAATCTCCCCATATACCAACACTATGAACAAATTATGCCACTGTCGCCTTTGATCCCCTCGCAGTTTGTGGAATCTCCTTGAAGTGGAACTGCTAACCAATATCCTCTACATGGTCCTATACCCTATCCATTCAAACTAGGTATGGCTTGGTGCTATTCTGCATGGATCTTAGGATATGTATCTGTAGGGCAGCACAATAAGATGATTCAGTCTTTGGATCCATGTACTCAAACCTATACCAGATGTAGAAAGACTCGTGCCTTTAAACTTCTCCTTGTTGCCCTGAGGAAAATTGTGCTCCTTCTACTCCTATGCTCAGGTGATGTCAAACATAACCCTGGCCCTACGAAAGTGCTCTCATCTCCTTCTGAACTCACAACTTTGAAAGGAATTAGCTTCTTGCATACTAACATGTGTAGTCTTTTAAAGAAGCTCGATTCAGTCCAGGCTTGGATTATTCATACTGCCCCAGACGTACTCGTGCTATCGGAAACATGGCTCCGGGTGTCCACCCCAGACAGAGAGGTAAACATCCCTAACTACCTCCTCTTCAGAACGGACAGGCAGATCAGGGGTGTAGGAGCAGCCATTTATGTTAAAAACAAAGTCTCAGTATCTATATTAGATGCTACCTCCTTTGCCTGTGGATTTGAATGCCTGTCTCTTAAAGTCAAGCTTTCCCCATCAGTGGCGTTCCGCATCATAGGCTGCTATAGACCTCCAGCAGCAGGACCGCAACTTCTGACACACCTGTCATCCCACCAGGACACTACCCCAATGGAACCAATCATACTAGGCGACCTTAACTATGATTGGCTGACTAAGGTCTCGTTACCCCTGAAACAATTCTGCGACTCTCATGGGCTCACTCAACTTATCACTGAGCCTACTCGCATCAACAAAAAAAAAAAAAAATCCAATGAGAAGCACCTTCTTGGATGTTCTCCTTGATAACAGACCTCATTCCTTTTCCTGTGCTGGTATCCTCTTAGTGGACGTTAGTGACCACCGCTTTATTGGTGGCATGAGAACTGTTACCAAACCTCTATTTACATCAAAGTTTTCCACTAAAAGATCCAGACGGAACTTCGATCCTATTGCATGCTTCAATGATCTAAAAACTCTTTGCTATGGCAGAGTTTCTACCTGGCTAAGTCAGTGGACGATACCTATGGCGTTCTTCATGAAATCATATCCAGTGCTCTAAACAGCCATGCTCCCTGGTTAAAACACGAATAAAAGCCAGAACCTGTCGTTGGTTCTCACGGATCTGAAGGCAGCCTTACTCAAAGAGATTACCTCTGGAAAAAGGCTAGTAAATCTCGTGCAGACACAGACTGGTGTCTCTTCAGGGCATCTAGAAACGTTTGTACTAAGTTGGTCAGAGAGGCCAAAGCCAACTTTTATCAAACCGAGCTACTCTCTACGTCAAACTGCCCTACCAAGTTCTGGTCCACCATAAAAGAGCTATCTGGCCACTCTCCAGGAAGTGCGCTTCCTTCCAAAATTACCACTGATAATATTATCATTAACGATAAATTAGAGATACTGCAGGCTTTCAACAATCATTTGCCACTGCTGGCCTGGCGTTTGATAACGCACCTGTAAGTAGCCTTCTTCCTCAGACCAACACCCAGCCTCCAGAACCAAGTAGCAATAACATGGACTTCTCCTTTTTACCTACCACCACAAAAGAAGTTGAAGATCTTCTTCTACAACTAGATACTAGAAAAAGTGCTGGGGGTGACTCCTTCGACCCACATTTCTTGAAAATAGCATACCATATACTTGCTACATCTATAACACACCTATTTAATCTGTCCCTAGCACAAGGCTCCATCCCCAAGGCATGGAATACTGCTCACGTCATTCTCCTGTTTAAAGCAGGGACCCTGTGACCTAAACAACTATAGACTAATCTCCCTTCTTCCCATACTTTTTAAACTTCTGGAAAAAATTGTGGATCGCAGCTGAGATCTTTCTTAGACAATGCTAGACTACCCAACCCAATGCAGTCTGGCTTTAGAGCCAAGGATAGTACAATTCTGGCACTGGCAAAAGTTACTAATGATTGGCAATGGGACCTAGACAACAAAAATTTGTTTGTGCCATGTTTCTGGATCTCAGTAAGGCTTTCGACACAGTTGACCACTGCCTGCTCCTCTCCACCTTAAAAACTATAGGCATTGGCTCAACCGCACTGGGATGGTTCCAAGACTACCTTTCTAATAGACAGCAACAAATTAAGGCTAATGGAGAGATTTCTCACTTAACCCCGATAAAGAGGTGTCCCCAGGGCTCCATACTGGGCCCATTACTGTTTGCCATTTATATTAACAGCTTGGACATAGGCATCAAAGATGCCAGTATTCACTGTTGCTGATGACACGGTGCTCTCTTAAGCTGGGAAGCTCCTGAAGCTGCTTGTGCCGAGTTACAAGCTGACTTTAATACTCTACAGTACCAGCTCCTAGCAAAAAGTTACTACTAAATGCAAAAAAAAAAAAAATAAGCCCATTTCTTTCTCAACATCAGGCCCAGGGCTTACTCTGCTGTCGCTAGTCCATTACCATCAATCTCTACCTTATTAGGAGATAATCTTGAATTTGTGACTAAATTCAAATACCTTGGTATTTATTAGACAACAAGCTCTTTTGTGGAACACACAGAAGAACTGCTGAAAAAACTGAGGCAGAGACTTGGTCTTTTTTCAGAATTAAACACCTCTTGACTACAGACGCAAAAAGATAGCTTGTCCAATCTACATTCCTTTTATTAATTGACTACGCCGACTTCATTTATGGCCATTGCCCTGACTCACATCTTGCAAAACTGGATGTATTATATCATAGAGCACTGCGATTTATAACTGGCCTCCCGTACTCCACACATCACTGCTCTTTATACGCAGCCGTAGGGTGGCCCTCCTTTCAATACAGGCGTTATAGAAATGCAGCCCTATGGACGCTCCGAGCCCTTACCAACAAACTCCCACAATACGTTGTTGACTGTCTCCCCAATAGTCCTATTAGGAACTATGTCTTAGGAAGTCAATCGCAGATTTCTTTGAATGTCCCAAGGGCCAACAATCAATTTGGAAGGGCCATACATAAGCTATACCCCGCTACTCTCTGGAACAGGATACAAAAATTGTTGAAACTTAGCTCACCTGTCAGTCCTGCCTTCTTTAAGACCCTCTATGACAAAGGTTTGCTGAAATCCTGTAATTGCTTCTATCGCTCCTAGCAACTTGACTATTGTTCCTCTCTTCTTCAACACTAGTTCCAGCTGCTTATCCAAATCAGCCCTTGCCACTACTACTCCCCTCCTCTGCCCCCACTTGCCCGTAGCACCCTCTTCATCCCTCTTATTCACCATTCCCTTCTGCTGCATTTACCTAAGGCTTACACACTGTTATACGCACCTCCATAGCTTAGGAATTTCCATCCAGGCCTGTAACGTGTTTTTGCTGGACAGGAATATAAATAATTTTTCTTTTTTCTATGGTTTGTATATGACATCCATACACATCCTGCTCCTGTGGGAACTGTATAAATATATTACGTTCGGGATGTGTTATGTATATCTTTCTTGTACATGTGACTTGGAATGTAAATACTCTGTTCCTATCAGTATTGTAAACATGTTGTTCCTTTTGTATTATGTATATTTATATGTAACTGTACAATTTTCCCTGCCAACAGCAGGTCCACCTTGTAAATTAGCTTGTTCAATGGTGATCGCCTGGATAAATAATGATTTGATTGATTGATTGATTGACCTAAAGGGGATTAACAAGACTAGTACAAAAGGGATTTTCCAGATCAGAAGGGGAGGGTCATGAGGAGCACCAGCTGAGATTGGAGGGAGATTCAGGAGGAAGTCAGGAGACAGTATTTCACAGAGAGGGGTGGACAAGTGGAATACTCTGCCTGAGAAGGTAGTAGCCAGTAGCATGGTAGATGGCTTTAAGAGGGATGGAACAGAGTGAGGGGTTAATTATGAAGAGGGAGGAGTGGGTGGGGCAGCTGCAAGGTGAGGGGCTAGCAGCACAATCGAGCAGACTCAATAGACCATGAGGTCTGTATCTGCTGGCATTTTCTTATGTTTGTATGGCCCTCTCGATGTATGCTCTCGTGGTCTCAGGTTACCACAGAAACCTCTCTATTGTACAACTGCCTTGTTGTATGTGATGCCCGGGTATGATTGCTCATACACAATCCTCTATGTTTCTAGACTTCTGTGCTACATAAAGCCCTCTTTTAAACACACTGTATAGCCCAGGAGGCTAACTTGTATTTTGTGTTTCTCAAATGAGGCCACCGTCACAGCTTTCTGCACCACAGAGCAACAGAATTACTGCTCTACAGCTAGTCAGAGGTGTGTGTTTTGTTGTTTATCAATCAAAACAGTTGCTCAGCAATGGGAACACCCAACAGTGCAGCCTTCAACAAGATTCTGAACTCCTCTCCTCATTCAACTAACACACGAAATACAATACTCCACACAGAAGTTATTCTGGGACACAGGATAGACCTGGATTGGTTGAACCAGTTCAGAGTCCATTCCAGGCAGGTCACACAACCCTGTCATGCACTGCAGTCGTTCTCTTTTACTGGCCTCGTCAGATTTCATTTGTTGAGTGCTACTGCTTGGGAAATTTGTTGATAGTACAGGGTAAAGAATGCCCACAGAAACTTGTCTTGTGCAACTGACAAGTGTATGCCTAGTAACGACATTTTTAATGTTTAAATGTGTGGTGCGCCTCTTATGGTTAAGAGTGCATTCTCAAGTTCCTTGGTTCTGACACACAAAGAAACGAAGTGAAACTCTTATACTCAAAAGAGACTTAACATATTACAAATCATGTTGGACATTCTGCTTTTTTAAAAAATGGAACCTGGATTTAAAATCTAAGTGTTTTACTTTGAAACAAATTAGAGAAATCACTTGTGTGGGAAATGGACTTTGCCAAATGAACTTAGAACTTTAGAAATTTTAGCACGAGTCACCCGCTTATGCCTGTAAAAGCACCTGGAATATTTAGAATAATAAAAATGAACAAAGGGAATCCTGAAAGCTGATTGACTAAAACGATCTTTGACCCAAGACACTATCTCAGTAAATAATCCTGGGTCAAAACTGAATACCGAGATCATTCATTTCCTAACACCTGGGACCATCTTATAATCGTAATAATACACTCCAAGGTGCAGCATATATGGAATGTACCATATTCCTTGGTTGTTGAAAGCACTTGACTTTGCCCCATGCCTCACAACATAACCAACATGTGAGGATATCTCATGCTATACCACACGCTGTCATGTATTATTCCTTTAATAAACAATTCAGACTGGCTACGATATTTTTGCAACATGTATTCTTCACTTCCCCCAGTGACGTAGCGCTACAGAAGAGTCCTGTGGTGCACCTCATTATAAGACTTCCTTGTTTTGAATCATGCTGTTATCTTCTATTGTCACGGATATGTATGCGTTATACATAAAATAACAAAAAGTTTTAAAAAGAATGGTGCCATAATTTAGAATTGGGATAAGAATAACTTTATAGAGAGTCTAATAAAATGTCCTATGGTGTACAAGTATTACTGCATATCAACTGACTGACAGACAGATTGGTATATCAATTTCTTGGAGAGGCTACCAATATGTGTTCTATACCCGGAAGAGAAACTGAAAATTCAAAATATATATTCTATATCATGCTAGCTGAAATGTCAATAAGTACATACTGAAGGGCATACCTGCTTCTTAAAGGCTGTAGTACATAGAAACATAGAATTTGTCAGCAGATAAGAATCTATAGGACCATCCAGTCTGCTCATTTTGTCCCTGCCTCTACTGTTTCCACAGATGCTACTTGATGTCAGTAACCTCCCCCATTTCCCACCAAGATTCCTTTGTGCCTATCCCATGCATGACTAGCGCCCACTACTATTTTGCCCCACGTCTCCTGATAAAAGTTCAAGCATCCACCACTCTTTCAGTGAAGAAGTACTTCCTCACATCCCCTAAATCCCCCTTTCAGCTTCATAGCATGTCCCTTGTTCTTGTACTCCTCTTCTGAAAAATACTCCCTTCCTTTATCTTATTCCTCTGTGAGGTACTTACAGGTCTCTATCATGTCCCTACCTTCTCTCATCCAGAGTGTACATACTGAGTTTCTTCAGTCTTTCCTTGCAGGGCTTATGATGCAGCCCTGCACCATTTCAGCTGCCCTCCTCTGGATAGCTTCTATGCTGTCTATATCTTTTCTGAGATGCAGTCTCCAGAACTGGACACAGTACTCCAGGTGGGCTCTAACCAATGATCAATACTGTACCTCCCACACAATCATACACTCAACACCCGCTATTCTGAGGTCCCCAATGCTCCCAAGATGGAGTGTGAACCACTAGCATCCACTGTCTGGAGGTGTAGTGGGAGCGGTGGCCACCGCTGTAGGAGAGGGGAGCAGTGTGCTTCATTCACAAAATTAATAATGCCCAGGGGTTCAGGTCGGTGGTGTGTGACACATCCCACAGCCAGTAATACATGGCATGTCCAAGATACCATGTTTGCTCTGTTGGAGTGTGCCACATCATGGTTACAAGGACTAACACCCCATCCCCTAGTCTAGTTAATGGCAGGGTGTTCATTAAAATGTGGCATGTTACACAGTATTACTGGGTCAGTCTGGTCATAGTTATGGTGTGTCCCCGGTATGCCTCAGAGTGCTGTGTGACATGGTCTGTTCCCAACATTCAATCTTGGGAAGCATACTGTGTGTTTGCTCAGTGTTGCAGTGCAGTATGGGGGTTTATGTATAGTGTGTGTGTGCCCATCCCAGTGTCTGCCAAAGTCTGATATTATTTGGGTATGGCACAGTGTTATGCACATGCATGCCATTTTACTTGCTGAATGTACACACTGACTCCATTAAGTTTTAACTGGACTGCACCATGGCTACTGCAAGCCCTGAGGTGGTGTCGTTTCTAGGCTTGAAATGCACACATACAAACACCTATCTCTATGTTATGGTAGGCAGTCTCACACACAAATCATGCGTTTCTTAGGATATTCCCCAATAATGTACTACTCACGTCAGTGCACTTTACATGCTACATGTGGGCCTTTGTCTGATTTTCTACACACCTGCTATCAGACCCTGTGCACCACAACCACTGTGGACGGGCCCTTAGTTAGCATTTCAAGGACGACAGATTTTGTTAGATACTGGTACTGAACTAGTTGTCAGTAAGTAAATGTCCAACCTCTGTTCAAACTGAGGCATTCTACTGGGAATGAGAGGAATGGTGCACCGATAGAGCCTTCTTGGGCCCTCTGGATCCCATGCTGCTGTTACAGAAGTGGATAAGGGGACCCCAAATGGCTTCTAAATCAGCTAAATGACTATAAATGATCTGCCATAGACACATGGTACAACAATAACACTCTCCTGCAGGACCGTTCAAGTCAAAATTCTTAGGACTTGTCCAACCATGACTGTAGCTGACTAGCACTTGCCTCTTATTCTGTATAAGCCTTTTGTGTACTTGTCATTCAAGAAAAGTTACATGTCTCAGACAGGGGAACTAGGACTTCAGCACCCTATTCTCCTGTCCTTCTGTATCATAGGTCCACCACTCTGTAGCATACCTGAAAACCTCAGCTGTTCACCATAAAGCAAAGAGCTGTGAGGGAGGGAGAAGTTTTCCAACTCCAGAATGTGTGTACATCTCTTTGCACATGAATAGCAGGATTAGACGTGGGGTTCCTTAGTGGAGTCAGTTGGCAGACTACTGACTGAGGGAGGAACAGCAAGTTCCTTGAGGTGGAAGGGCTATGCAGGGCATGACTAAAATTATTCTGTCTACGATCACCTTGTTAAAAAAATGGCCTTGGCTTTTTGGGGGTGGGGGACCAGCAGAGGTTATAGTAAATAAAGATGCATTATTATATTCTAAAACATTGCAGGAGCTAATTTCACATCCTTGTCATATAAAGCAGCACCTGTGTTCATGACAAAGGGATAAACAAGTACAGTTCTCAACAGGAAGTTGGCTGAACTTACCAGGGCTTGCACAAGCACTTAAAGTGAGTCAGTCTGGCCCTCTGCTTCAAATGTTGGGGGTCACCCCAGAAAATCTCAGGGTCAGAAATTTGCTGGAGTGTCTTTTGTACTAACTCTCCAACACATTACATGATTAAGAGACAAAACTAGCAGACTGGATGGACTATGAGTCTGTTTCTGCCGTCACTTCTATGTGATCTATATATGTATCTATGTACAGTAATATATTATTGGACAGTGTTGCAGCTTACAAGGAAAGTGCAAATCTTTTAATATACTGGGGCAAAGCTGAAGTACTGCTTTGATTTTTGGCTTCAAAATCCTCAAAAATCCCATTTAGGGACTTCAGATGGGGGTGGGGTGGGGGAAAAAGCCAGACTTACTACACTATTAACAAGACTACTGTAACTGATCTCCTTTTCATAGACAGTGCAGGTGAATACTGTCTGTGATCTGGCACTATTTTTAGCCCGTCTTTCATTCATGCAAGAAAGACTTGGCAGCTGTTACGAGTGCATTAGCCTGCTACAGGACACATCATGTGTGCCGACACTTTTTAGATGGTTTGCTCTCCCTCGACATATTTATATGTGAATATATTTATGACGATATTGAAAATTCTGAATTTTGAGTCAAGCCATTGTGCATTTGATACATCAGTTTAAAAGCTAAAACTTTTAAATAGCTGTTCGTGCGATGACTTAACTGTTTCTCTTCGAGTTCAAAGCAGGACAGGACTTCTGTGATGTTAATCAGCATTGTGATAGTTGCACTCTGAATGTACCTGAAAAAGCTCTGGCTGCAGAATGTGTGGTTGTTACACATGTAACATCTAAAAACAGATTTTTTTTTTTTTTTTTAATAGCCGGTGCAGCAGTATTTATTTATTTAGATTTTGTTGACCAAGTAAACCCTCTGAGACCAGAGATCCCTTTTTCAGGGACGACCCAGGGTTGAGTACACCATCCACTTTACATTAGGTGAGGATACAGCAACAGTTTCAGAGTACATTCAGTCAGTAGGGTACATTTAGACAATGTTGGTAAGTACAGTTTCATTGCAACAGGTCTACAGTAACATTGGTGTTTGCTTATAGGCAGTCCAAGGAGAGAGAGATATTAGTCAGCTGTCATTGAGAGGGGTTAGGTTGAGGACATGATCTAGTGGTAACAGCCGCGAGGCTCAGCTCACTAAGGTCAGCTTTAAGTCCTGCTTTGGACAAGGAGAGGGAGGGCTTGTCTAGTAAGCTTGCAGGGAGGCAGTATAGCCTAAAGGCTAGAACACACCAAGCTGTGAATCTGGAGGCTCAGCAGACCTGGGTTTGAATCCTACCATCCCTCCATGTACTGAGTGCAGTAGAGTTAATGTTTGTCACCCTGGGTCACGGGTTGGCATGGGGAGGAAAGATGAGAAGTCCCACTGCGCAATCAGCCTCCTAGGTAACCACAAGGAGAGGTGCAGATGGGACATCTGAGAATGGGAGGTGAGGACACCATTGACAGACACGCATGTGTGCATACGGTGCAAGTGCGTTATGACAATCTTAAGATCTGGAAGAAACAGAAGATAAGCCTCCAGGTGTACAGCATGATGGTGCCTGGTAGTGCCTACAGGCTTCACAACCCCTGACTCAAGCAGCCTCCCTAAACCTAGTTAACGCCTGACCACCTGGAGCGCTTTCTGAAGTCTGAGCTTTCCACTGCTTAACCACGATACAAAATGGCTGCATAGGCAAAACTGAGTTAAGAGCTGGGCCACCCTGAAGACCTAGCATTTTGGGGAGGCGGGGCGTGGGGTAACAAGGAGGAAGGTAAGGCCTCAAAGAAGGGGGTATAATTGGGCAAAGGTACTGCAGGGGACCACATAAGGGACTCCAGAGCTGATGGGTGTAGAAGCAAGAAACACAGTCATGCACTGCAGCAGCCTGTAGTCTTCAATGGCAAGACTGCAGAGTAGCTATAGGAAAAAAATACTTTAAACTAAAAAAAGTGCCTCTGCAGGACATGGAGCTGTCTACCAGGTAAGACAGATGAAAGATGTCTGAGGGAGTTTGGGTAGGGTGTGCCATACTTCAGTCTGTTCCAGCTGACAGGAGGACATTATACATCAATCTGCCTCCCTATAGCAGCAAACACAGAAAACAGAATTATTTTGTTTGTTGTTAAAGAATATTTTGACTGGGAAAAGCACATTGAGCTGAAGTTCATTTCCAGCACAGGGAGTTTAAGTGTCTTGCTCAGACAAGGGTCTCAGACTCAGTACGTGGAGGGATGGTAGGATTCAAACCCAGGTCTGCTGAGCCTCCAGATTCACAGCTTGATGTGTTCTAGCCTTTAGCCTTATACTGCCTCCCTGACTCCCTTTAGAGGTTGCATCTGTCATCAGCAAAAATTACTCATTTATTTGTGCATGTTTCACTCTACTAGTGCTGTATGAACAAATTTATCAGCACAGACACTGTACAGTGTGAGAAAGCAATGACGAACAACAGGGCACGTGTTTCAGAGAATTAATGCACACCCAGGCGAATTGGAAAGCACTTGTGAAGTGCTTTAATTCTCAATAAATTCATGTCCTGGGAGTAGGTCACTGCTTTATTACAACAGAAAAATACATGCCCTGAGTGGATTACTGTGCTTATTACAATGGAATGAGTTTTATTTATAATTGTACAAGGTTTTACTTTCATGTAGTTAGGCTGTTGCTAGCTAAAATAAGTAAGTTTGATAACAAGGGTGATTGCATTTGAATGCACTAAGGGTGTGCATTAATTTGAAGAAACCTATGCTGTATCATGGGTTACTGAGTTTGAAAACTGAAAGTTTTTATTTTGACGGGAAAAAGCTTTTAATTTCATTTGGTAAACCTGCTGCAAGGTAGATTATGTTCTTTTAGTTATAAACTATGCATTTACTGGGAATTAATGAATGGTGAGGTGATCTCTTTAAACCAATGAAGTTGCTAGAATATCAAAGCCCATTTTATAAATATATATTATAGAGTACGGTTGTTCCCCTACAGTTAGAGTTGAGCAGCCTGTTTAATGTTAAACCTCAAACTTTGCACTTTAATAAGTTTACAACCATTCAATGGATTTGCACAAAATGTGGTATGTGCTGTCCTGTGGGGTAGATCTCCTGACGTGGCAAGTTTTGTTCCAGTTACACATGCAGATTCTGAGATCCAGATAGTGTAAAAAGTTAGAAGTCACCACTTTTTGCAGTTTCTTCCTCATCGCCTTGCACCCAGTCGGTATAGAATTTTGGTGTGATTTTTTTTGTTATGGTAGAAAGAACCTGGGTAACAGAACTGCCAGTGTTTGTCTGATGCAAAAATATTAACCTGTTGCAATGTTATTCAGTTTTTAAGTTCCCACTATTTCCTATGGGAAGTTCATTTTTCAGGATAGTGGTAAAATGTTTGACAAAGGATTTCATCTCGTGAAAAAGGATTCATTCTCGCAAGATCAGAATGTTGTCATTTTAAAAATCAAACACTGGCTGACCCAGTGGTGCTGAGGGTTGAGGCATTGGACATCACACTTCACGCCACACCGGCGACCCAGGTTTGGGAATGGACTCAGGCTGCTGGGGGCTGGCAGGGGAGAGGAAGGAATGAGCGTCCCACGACTGCTCTCCTTCCTCGGGGAAGGCTGTGACACTGCAGCACTATAGCAGTGACTGGCAGAGGCCAGCCGCACTACAACAGTGAGCAGAACATGGGGGAACACGGCGGGCATCAGCACATATGTGCTCGGATGCCATTTCACGTCCCAGCTCTCCAGGGTGTTAACAGACGGAAAATAGTGTAGCGGCTGATGGCCATGGCGAGCCCCAGTTCCCAAGAGGATCCTGCCACAGAGTACATGAGTGATAATGGCTGGCTCTGCAGAGGTACCAAACCGGGGGAGGGTGGCGGGGAATCGCAGAGATCTACTCTGCTAGTGAGGAAGTGAAAAACAGATACATGATAAAAGAAAAAAAAAAAATCAGACACCAAACCCTAGCTACACTGGCCCTGTTTAGCTAGATTCTTATTTTTGTTTTTCAAAATTAGGGCCAGAAATATTTCTAGGCACCCGAAATCAGGGTGACAAGCTTAGCGAGTGGAGCCTTCCCCCATGTTATCTGTATGAGAACAGTGGATTTTCTTGACTTCTGCAGCCGCAGCTGAACTCCTGCTGCTGGCTGCAGTGTGAGCTGTAAGCCGCCCTAGTGAGCGACACCCCCCCTCCCGATCACCGTCCCCATGATTTTTATAATAATCTCTGGTGTCTAGTGGCACCTCCCCACCCTCTGACTGCTGTCCCCATAATAATCATTTACTGCCCCCCGCAGCCCGTTATTTTATTAAACTGTAGCTGACATCGGGATGCCCAATCCTGTGTCGGAATTTAGAGACCCCTACCCCAGCAGTGTGGGACACTGAGGAACCCACCCCCAGTGTCCCAATATGTTTCTTGGTACCCTAAAGAAAGAAAACAGTCCCTCGTTGTCATCGCCACTGACCCCGTCCTCCCATCCTGACCCTGCCACGGAGCACCCAACCCCCATACCCTATACTTATCAGCCGCTGTCCAACTCTGTCATCTTCTGTTGACAGAGACATGTCTGCACTCTTCAAAGCTAACCGTGAACTGAGGAATAAAGGTAAGTGCCATATAATGTATTTCAATGGCGTTTTGAACTTATGTTCATAACTTTGCCATTTGTAGGAATTTTTTTACCAATTTTTTTAACATGGCCTTTTCGGGACCCTACATCGTGAACACTGCCACTGTTATTTTGTTAACTGGGCCCGGAAGGTGATTTTGGGGTCACTCTGCAAAAATCACCTTTTGGGACCGAATAACGAAATTTCAGTGGCAGTATTCATGAGGTGGGGTCCCAAAAAGGCCATGTTGAAAATCTGGTAAAAAATTCCTAAAAATCGCAGCGTTGCATGCATTGAAATTTGTCTACGCACAGCTGTCATTTTTCACATCCTGTCCGAAACATGTTTTCGCACCTGTGGCGGGAATGGCATTTTAGCACGGATTTTTAATTTTCACCTGGGTGGTTTAAGCGGTGGGATCATAAGAAGACTGTTAAAAATGTGGAGTAAAATATGAAAAATGCTTATGTTATAGCCATTCATTGCAATTTCTTTCATGGCTGGTAACTTAGGATATTTTAAATATTTTGACCCCAGGTTTTCCACATAGCCTTCTTATTACCCCACCTTGTATGTCATAGCTGTCATTTTCAAATCCTGCCCAAAACATATTTTCGCACCTGTGAAGCAGAATGGCATTGCAGTTGCACAGAATTACATTTTGGTGGGGATTCAAAAATGCTCTGTACTTGTACATGAGGTGGGGTAATAAGGTCGCTATGCTGACAATTTGGTCACTGTTGTCCTATAAATGGATATGTAGGGGCCGGACAGCCCTGTGCTTCCACAGTTACATACATACAATATATGTGTCTATATATTATGGTGGCACGATAATGCCACTATAGTAAGGTTGAGTACCCATTTAAGGTTAAATCTGAAATTTAGCATAACTTTGCCACCGTATGACGGATTTGCCTGAAATTTGACATGTACGGTCTGGTACCATAGATCTCTGCATCTGCCAAGTTTCGTTACAGTCGGATGTACAGTTGCGAAGCTACAGAGCACCGAAAAATGTACACATTATGCATTTTTGTGCATTCTTTGCTCATGCCTACAGGTCGCACAGTCTGTGCGACTGGTCCAAAACCTTCAGGGAACATGCAGCCAGGGTCACAGATGTGCCTTTCAAAGATTTTGTGAAAAAATATTAAACGGTCCAAAAGTTATTCAAAAAAATCAAGTTTACCATTATAGTCAATGGGAAAAGTTAACAATAAGTTCGAAAGTGTCGCAAATGCAGTTTTTAGTTTTCGCAAATGACCCCTGTAATGTCACAAATCTGCCATCTTGTTTTCAGTTGGTGGCCACAGAATTACTTGTCATTTAAATTTGGGACCCTCTAGGGACACAATTCTTGCTGTGTTCACCTAGTAGAGGCCTGAGGATGCTAGCCATGTCTTTTTTGGAGGGTTAAACACCCCAGAAACATGTTTTTAAAACTGTTGTAAACAGTAGTCTCGCAAAGTAATGTCTCACAATTGACACTTTCGTGATTTTTTTTGCAAAAGTGTCGCAAATCATGACACTACTTTGCGACGCTATGCCCAAAACAGTAGGAAATCTTTTTCCACCATGCCGCAAAAGAACAGTTTAGTCTTTTGGGCTGAAATTTGGAGGGAAGAAAGCTAAGATCCCACAGATGTGACTTTTGGTGATTTGGTGACAAAATATTAGAGGGCTGCAAAGTTATGGCACTCCGAAGTTGATGGTTTTTCTATAGGGCTAACATTACGCAAATCCTGCCTTTCGGGGACTTTTTATCAGAAACTGCTTCTAACCCTGCTAGGGGCTATGCAAACTAGCCAGGAAATTCATAAATAATATGAGATTAAATTTTTTTTCTCGTCATACGGTTCCTGAGGTATAAGCAATTTAGTATTATAAGTGTTCATTTTCTGCTCCGAGGCCATTATTATGTATACATTCTTTGTATTTACTGTGCTTCTCAATGCACCTTTTTGGGAAACAAAGTATGTGCATTTGCATTGCAGTTAGTGTTTCCACTTGCGCTTCTGTAACCGTTTGCGTTTTCATCGCTGTGCGAGTTACCCTTTGCGTTTGAGCTTGCATTACTGTTACTATTTGTGTTTCCATGACTGTTTTTATTTGCATTTCCTTTTGCGCCACCATGTGCATTATTGTTTGCATTTCCTTTGGTGTAATCATTGGTGTTACTGTAGGCGTTTGCGTTTCCAATTGTGTTACTATGACCGTGTGCGTTACCATTTGCATTTTCGTATGCGCTTGCGTTTGCATTTCTCTTCGTGTTACTGTTCCCTTTGGCGTCATTGTTACTGTTATCATAACCATTTGCATTTCCAGTTGTGTTACCATTACGGTTTGTGCATTCATCACAGTTTGCATTTGCGTTTCTGTTGTCTTTAGTGTTTACGTTTTCGGTAGCGTTTCCATTGTTGATTGCGTTACTGTTTCCTTCTACGTCGCCATTGCAGTTTGCATTTCGGTTTGCGTTTGTGTTACAGTTTGCATTTTCGTTGGAGTTAGTGTTAGCATTACTGTTTTTATTAACATTTGCATTTCTGTTGCCGCTAGCATTTTCGTTACCGCTTTGCATTACCATTTCTGTTTTCATTAGCGTTTGCGCTTGCGTTTCTCTTACCATTTGCATTATCATTTACATTTGCGTTACCATGTGCGTTACCTTTTGCACTTGCGTTTGCATTACGGTTAGCATTACTATTTTATCTCAGTTTCCATCGCTGTTTGCGTGAACATTACCGTTCACTATTTATAGTGCACATTCTCAAAAACAAGGGAAATTCATGGCAAAAAAATCCTTTTAACGCATCAGTTAGGGTTGTTCCACAGCGACAAAAGTGAGGAAATTCAGTGTTAGGGTTGCCACCCTTTGCACCCCATGCTCACCCCGTCCCCACCAACAGGCATCAGGGTGTGCGTGGGGGTAGTCAGTCCTAACTCTCTTAAATAGATTTTTTACCATGAAAATATATATATATATATTATGGTAGCACAGTAGTGTTATCATAGTTAGGGTTGAGGAGCTATTTACATGTTAAACCTAAAATTTTTGCACCTAATAACTTTGCAACGCTCAATGGATTTGCCTCAAATTTGGACTACGTGATCAAGAACCATGCATCTTGGGATCTGCCAACTTCGTACTGTTGGATATCACGGCTGCGAGTTATTAAACATGATCTGCATGCGCGTTTACGTTTTTGAATTATTTGCTAGTCTCTACAGGTCGCACGGTTTGCGTGACCGGTCCAAAATCTTCAGGGAACGTGCGTCCGGAGTCCCCAATGTGCCTTTTGAAGATTTCATGAAAAAATATTAAACGGTTCAAAAGTTATTCAAAAAACAATTTCCCATTATAAGTCAATGGGAAAAGTTCAACAGTGTCGCAAATGCAGTTTTTACTTTTGCAAATGGCCCTTTTACTGTCGCAAATCCGACATTTTGTTTTCAGTTGGTCATCAGAAAAATGCTTGTCATTTAAATTTGGGACCCTCTAGCAACCTAATTCTTTTTGTATTCACCTAGTCGGACCCAGAGGATGCTAGGCATGTCTTTATTTTGGGGTAAAACAACCCAGAAATAAGTTTTTCAAATTTCTGGAAAAAGTACTTTCATAAAGTGCTTTCGCATTTGTGACACTGTGGCATGAATTTGTGAAAGCTTTCGCAAAGTTCAACAGTATTTTTCCAGGCTGTGGGAAAATTACAGTAATTTTTGCCGCCCTGCTGCAAAAGAACGGTTTGGTCTTTTGGAACGAAATTTGGAGGCAGCCAACATCTTACAGATGTGCCTTTCAGTATTTTGGTGAAAAAATATTACAGGCGGCAAAGTTCTGGCACTCCAAATTTGACACTTTTTCCCTATAGGATAACATTACGGCATCTGCTGCATTACAGGAATCCTTTGCTGCCCTGCTGCAAAATAACAGTTTGGTCTTTTGGGCTGAAATTTGGAGGGAAGAAAGCCAAAATCCCACAGATGTGCCTTTTAGTGGTTTGGTGAAAAAATATTACAGGGAGCCAAAGTTATGGAACTCTGAACTTCTCTTTTTTCCCCATAGAATAACATTACGGCGTTCGCCGCGCCTTTCAGGGCCCGTATCTCAGAAAAGGTGCGAGATACGGACTTTTCATCTGAAAAATGCTTGGCCCCCTAATGGGAGCAAAGTACAAAACTAGCCAGGAAAGTCATAAATCATATGACTTTTAAATTTTTTTTCTAAGTCGTACGGATCCAGAGATAAGTAATTTAGTATTCCAACTCCTCATTTTCTGTTCCGAGACCCATTATTATGCATACATTCTTTGTATTCACTGTCTTTCTCTATGCAGCTTTTGGGGAAAAGCAGCCTGTGCGCTTACATTACGGTTACCCTTACTGCTTCTGCTTGCGGTTCTGTAACCATTTCCTTACTGTTCAGTCTGCGGCACCATGTACGTTACCCTTCGCGTTTTCATTTGCGCTTGCGTTATTTTCACCATTTGTGTCTACAGTACTGTTTATCTTTCTGTTTCTCTTTGCGTCACCATGCGCATTACCATTTGCGTTTGCGGGCATCATGTTACTATGTGACAAGACATCACGTGATGGGAGCGCAGGGCCTGAATGCCGCCGCATTACATTCACTATTTCTCATTATCCTTCTCAAAAAGAAGGGAAATTAGTGGCAAAAAACTCTGTTTAATGCATTAGTTAGAGTTGTTCCACACCCCCAACTGGCATCGGAGTGCACGTTGGGGTTGTCGGTCCTAACTCTCACCCCATTCTCCTATACCTCTGCTTCTTCACACATCTGATGGGATGAGAGTTAGGGCGGCAACCCAATGCACACCCCAATGCCGGCTGGGGGTGTGGGCAGGGGTCCAAGGGGGCTTTCAACCCTAACACTGAATTTCCTCACTTTTGTTGCTGTGGAACAACCCTAACTAATGCATTAAACAAAGTTTTTTGCCCTAATATATATAAATATAACACACACACACACACACACACACACACACACACGTAAATGTATGTGTGTGTGTGTGTGTATATATATATATATATATACACATATACATATACATATACATATATATACATACACACACACACACACACATACGCATCTACGGACAGATGGAGCATGAGGGCCCAAAGGACCTCAAGTGCCCACAGTAAAATA
Organism: Neoceratodus forsteri; assembly: GCA_016271365.2. Taxonomy (NCBI): domain Eukaryota; kingdom Metazoa; phylum Chordata; order Ceratodontiformes; family Ceratodontidae; genus Neoceratodus; species Neoceratodus forsteri. Next base: position 840,222,442 of record CM028134.1, read on the forward strand.
GGGATACTATTATACTATCTCAGAAAGTAAGGAAAATAGCCAGCCCAAAAGGCTGAGGCGTTGGATACCTTACCTCTCGTCATACTGGCAACCCGGGTTTGGAAATGGACTCTGGTCGTCAGGGAGGGGCGGTGAGAGCAGGACTAAGCAGCCATGTTACAGCTCTACTTAGGGCCAGCCTTAGCTAGGTGCAAACTGTGCCCCTGCACCTTTGGGGCCCATACTTTTTTCTTGCGGAAGCAAAAATAATTTTAAACATTTTGTTATAGATGAAAATGTTTACCACCAAATCAAAGTGGAAGACAACTGGCACTGCTACTGTAAAAAAGGTGGGGGCAGCTTTACTGCGGTGGAAAAGATAAGGTTGAGCATGTGCTAATGATGTTAATGGACATACTTTACACCTCCCAGGCTGACTGCTTTCACAAACAAAGGACTATATTAACAAGGAACTTCTTTGTAAACTGGACATGTAGCTGAAACAATGAATGATATGACAAAATCTGTTTCAAAAGTATGTGAGCACTCAAAATCAGGGTTGATCTTAACATAGAAACATAGAGTTTGACGGCAGATAAGGACCGCTTGGCCCACCTAGTCTGCCCATTTCCTACCTACAGGATAGGCCGTAGATCTTAGTTAACCAACAGCCTATTTCTTCCTACCACCCACAAAAATTGCCTTATGTCTGTCCCATGCATTCCTGAATTCTCCCAGTTTTAGACCCCACAACCTCATCAGGAAGGCTGTTCCATGTGTCCACCACCCTCTCTGTGAAATAATACTTCCTCACATTGCCCTGAGCTGCCCCCCATCTTCAAATTGTGTCCCCTTGTTCTTGTACATCTCTTTTTCTGAAATATGCTACCCTCTTGGACTTTGTTGATTCCACTGAGGTGTAAAAGTTTCTATCCTGTCTCCCTCCTTTCCTCAAGGGTATACATATTAAGCTCCTTCAATCTCTCCCGTTGGCTTCTCTTGCAGACCCTGCACCATTTTACTTGCCCTCCTCTGGACTGCCTCCATCCTGTCTATGTCCTTGCGAGATGGGGTCTCCAGAACTGGATGCAGTACTCCAGATGGGGTCTCACAAACTGTCTGTACAGGGGGATAACTTCCTGTTTTCTGCTGGTGATGCCTCTCCCTATACATCCCAGAATCCCCAGCCCTCCCTACCGCCTTCTCACATTGCTTGCCAACCATAAGGTCATCTGATATGATTACCCCCAGGTCCCTTTCCATTTTTGTTGTTGTTACTACCTACCCCCCATTGTGTAATCTTCCCCTGGGTTTTTGTTTCCCAGGTGCATTACTTTGCACTTCTTTGCATTGAATCCAAGCTGCCATACTTCTGACCATTCCTCCAACCTTGCCAAGTCCCTTCTCATCCTTTCCACACCTCCTTGTGTATTAACCCTGTTGCAGATCTTTGTGTCATCTGCAAAGAGGTATACTTTTCCTTCCAGTTCCTCTGCAATGTCACTTATAAAGACAGTAAAAAGAACTGGACCCAGTACTGAACCCTGCGGTACCCCACTAGTAAACCCTCTTTCTTCAGACTGGACTCCATTTACAATTACCTTCTGTGTCCTGTTGTTCAGCCAATGTTTTACCCAGGCTACCACCCTTGGACCCACTCCAAGGCTTGTTAATTTGACTACTAATCGCTTGTGGGACTGTCTCAAATGCCTTGCTAAAGTCTAGGTAGGCCATGTCCACAGCCCCTCCTGGTCTACTACTTTGGTCACCCAGTCAAAGAAATCAATTAAATTCATCTGACATGACCTTCCTGCTGTGAACCCATGCTGCCTTGGGTTCTATGCCCCACTGGCCTCTAGGTACTCAACTATTCTTTCCTTCAGAAGCGATTCCATCACTTTCCCTACCACAGAGGTCAAACTGACAGGGCTGTAGTTTCCTGCCTCTGTCTTGCTCCCACTTTTGTGAAGGAGAATCACATCAGCCTTCTTCCAGTCCTCAGGTACCACACCATCCTCCCATGATTTGTTATAAAGGGTAGTCAGTGGTGTCACTAGTTCTCTGCTTAATTCTTTTAGAATTCTGGGGTGAATTCCATCTGGCCCCATTGCTTTGTCCACCTTCAGTTTTAGGAGTTCTTGCAGTACCCTTTCTTCTGTGAAAGGACTGGGATCAACCCCCCTCTCCAGAGTGCTTCTGTTAATTGAATTAGGCACCTCCCCACTTCCTCTTTGTGAATACTGAATAGAAGTATTCATTCAGTATCCCTATTTTTCACTGTCACTCTCTGCCCACCCACCATCCATTCTTTTCAGCCTCACTACCCCTCCCTTTGTCTTTCTACATTCCTGATATACCTATAAAAGGTTTTAGCCCCCATCTTAACCAAGTTGGCTATCTTTTCCTCAGTTTGTGCCTTTGCTATTCTGACTACCCTCCCTGCTTCCTTCTACCTTAACTGGTACAGTTCTCTGTCCTGCTCCTTCTGTGTTTCCTTATACTTCCTAAATGCTATCTTTTTCTCCCCAACCTTCACTGCCACTTCTTTTGAGAACCATAGCGGCTTTTTCTTTCGTTTTGATTTGCTTCACACAAAGGCTTGTTGCCTCTGTGATGGCAGTTTTGATATTTCCCCATTATTGCTCCATCCCTCCTTCTAGCCTGTTTGCTAGTGTTTTTCTAAGGCACTCTCTCATCTTGCCAAAGTCAGCCCTCCTGAAGTCCAGAACCCTCACTTTTGTATGGCTCGACTCTGCAGCCGAGTTTATCGTGAACCACACTGTTTGATGGTCACTTGTCCCAGATGGCAACCCACTTCTAGATCGGATATCCTCTCACTGTCCCCATTTGAGTCACGGTCTAAGATTGCTCCCTCACAGTAGGTTCCAAAACTAGCCATCTGAGGCATGCCACCTGAAGGGCATCAAGAATGACCCTGCTTTTGGATGTGCTCAACAAAGGTGCTCCAGTTAACATCTAGCAGGTTAAGGTCCCCATCAACAGTATCTCCCCTTTCTCTGCCATCCTAAGTATGCCTTCTATCATATCCTTGTCCATTCCCTCCCCCCGACATGGGTGGTCTGTATACAACCCCTGTGCGGATTGTGGTGCCATTTTTGAAGGTGACCTACAGTGCCTACTCTCCTCCCAGTTTACTCTTTTGTTCAGTTGCTTTGATCCCTTCCCTTACATAGAGAGCTACTCCCCCCCTTCTGCCCTCCCGTCTCTCCTGTGGTTGTGACCCTGAGTATTAACATCCCAGTCATGGTTCTCTGTGTACCAGCGTTTCTGTGACTGCTACGATATCAGGCATCCTCTTCCATCAAGGCCCACCAGTTCAGGGCTTGTTGCCCAGACTATAGGCGTTGATACTCATTACCTCCATTTCTTGATGGCCTTACCCTTTTGCCTCACCCCATCCTTATTGCATTTGTCACTTTCTCCATTTTACTCCATCGCTTCTCCTACTGACATCTCTATGTTGGTGTCTACCTCACTTAGTACCCTGATTTTTTGGGGGGGGCTAGGATTTCCCTGCTCCTTTCAAGTGCCTGCCCCCTTGGCTAGTTTAAATGCTTGTCAGTGAAGTATTTAAATCTATCACCTAGGATCCTGGTTCCCCTCCTGGACAGATGCAGACCATCACGCCAGTATAGGCCTGCATCTGTCCAGGTGGACCCCCAGTCCCCAATGAAGCCAAATCCCTGAGCTCTGCACCAGTTTTTCAACCACTGATGGAATCCCATGGTGTGGAGCACCCTAGCCTCATCCGTGCGATAGACATGCAGCACCTCTGAGAAGGTTACAGTGTATGCTATTTGTCTAAGGCCCCTCCCCATCTCCACAGACGCTTCTTGCACTGCTCTGATCCCTTTCTTAACCAGGTCATTTGTCCCTAGGTGGACAATGACATCCAGCTCCCTCCCCTGTGCAGCTGCTCCTGTGATCCTGAGGATTCGCTCCCTGTCCCTCCAAGCCATGGCACCAGGCAGGCACCTTAACTCCCTCTCCCCTTCCTCCCCCAGTTCTAGCTTCCTAACAATGAAGTTCCCCACCAGGAGTTGTTTCCTTCCCCAGTGGGGTCCCATGCTACCCTCCTGTGTGTCTCCTTTGGGGAGGTTCCCAGCATCCTCCTTGGTCTCCACTGTGGGTGCCTCCATAGAGGAACCACACTTTTCCAGAATGGCATAGAAATTGTGGAAAGGTACAATTCGAGGGATACGCCTCTGTTCCACCACCCTCACCCTCCCTGAGCCAACTGTGGTTCAACCGCTCCTCTTTCTTGGCAACCTCTGAGGCAACAGCAGTGACCCTGGTGGACCCTGGGTGGGAGAGGAGGTCCCACAAATCCTGGCCAACTCAGACTGGAGATGAGCAGGCCAACTCAGACTGGAGATGAGCAACCTCCTCCCTAAGCCCAGACAGGTGCCTGCAGATGGGACAACACTACATCGTCTCCCGGAAGACTGCTGCTCCACAGCCACTGCACCACTCCCATCATGTCTTTTTTCTGGCCCCCTAACTGTTGTTTGGAATACTTACTCTTTCCTCTGTTTATTTTCTTTTTTTTCCCCTACTTACTTACTGCCTCTGTGCCCTTTTAGCTCCTGATCTTCCTGTTCTGAGACAAGAAGTTCCTACATTTCTCAGTAGTCTCCTTACTTGCTCAGAGTCAGACCACCAGCAGCTGGGGGGGCAGAGAGCTACTCTTGCCCTTCTATGATGGCGAGTCTTTGGTGGCTCTGTGATCACTCACTTCCTGCTCCCAAACAGGAAGTTCCTATTGTCAGTTAAATCCTGTGCCTATAAAATTAGAACTGGTTTAGGGAAGGAGGGCAATATAGTCCCAGTAGAGAAGTTTTAGTTATACCAGTAGCTCCTTCCTCCTGGTGTTCTGTCTGTTTTCTGCATTCTTAACACTGTTTTACTAACCCAAACACTAGTGCAAATTGTCCAGGGCTAATGCAGCTAACTCTCTACTTGTCAGTCTTGACTAGTGCAGGTTTTCATGGTTGTTAATGAAGTTAAAAAAAGTGTACTTCAGCAGGTTCTAGTCCTCATGCTAATCTCTCTCTCAATGTTCCAGATGGCCTGGTGTGGTTAACATCTCATTAAGAGCTGCAATTATCTTGCAGTTCAAGAGGTGGATCCCACAAAAGACTCAATGTGAGTTATTATCACTCCACTGTTTGGATTTTCAGCTAGTGTCCAGGGTGTGATCAAGGCTAGAGTGCTGTTAAGTCACTAGCTTCCAGGTTTCTGAATGTGTCTCAGTCTAAAATGTGTCCCATATTATAGACCAGTGCCCCTCATTTCCCTACATTTTGAGTGTCTGTATCCAATATTTCAGTGACAAAATGCAAAGAGGTATACAGGGTCGGCCCTGCAGGTGGTGGGTTTTATCCTAGCCTCAACATAACTTCCCTCTCCCTCCCAAATCTCTTAACTCTGTCCTTTCCCTGGACACCACTGCAGACCAGACTCTGAAATGGCAATCAACAGATCCATAGCTGCCATTACTGGCGAGTGTGGGGGTTCCTAATGGACCATGCCAGCCATCGCTATCCATACAATCCCACCCAGCAAGTTCTTTCATCCTAAAAACTAAACTGATGCAAAATTAAACTTTAATAAAAGACATAATTTGAAAGCTTAAAATAGGCATTCTGGGTAAACAGATAATCCTATACAGCATTATTTATTTTATTTTATTTTGGTAACTTCGTAAGCCGCTGAGACCAGATATCCCTTTTCAGGGGCTGACACGAGTTAGTTACAATAACTGCATTCATAGATGAAAAATACAGTAGGATTTGAGTGAAATACATAGTATTTAGTTCTCACACTTTCTGATAGTGAGCCTCCCCAAGCCATGAAAGAGATTTCGAGCCTCCCTCAAATTTGGAAACAAATCTTGGGCCCCCCCACAGGAAAAAAAAAAAAAAAAAAAAACTACTTTGCACAGTACACCAGGAATAAAGTGAAACTAATAAAGTTGACTGAGTATGTTTTCTTTTTATTCAACTTATTGCTCTTCACCCCTGACCTGGCACCCCAGGTTATACTGGTCACCCTTTTTCTGACTGTTGGGCCCTTGTTACTCTGTTTCCTCTCTATCTGGAACAGCCAAACCTAGCCACTTCATCTCTCCCTCCTTACCCTGTTGTTAAGCAACTTCCTGCACCCTTATAGTACCTCAGGTCACACCTGAAAACATGCCTCATATCGCTGTGCCTTTCCTAGTCACTAATTTACATATATAGCTACTATTGAAATGAGCCTTGACTCAGTGTGCATTTCCAAGTTACTAATTTGCATATAAATATCTATTGTAGAAATGAGCCTTGACTCAGCATGCCTTCCCCAGGCATTAATTTACATATGCACACTTATAAACAAGCTTTGACTCAATGGGACTTCCTGGTCAAATATTTGTGCATAACTAAAGAAATTCACATGCAAGTATCCATATTTAAATTTGTTTTATGCTTTCACACAAAACAGCCAAAACTTAAAATGTAAATACTGCACATTCTCAGACTTGACTGGGCCTCCCAGGAACAATTTGGGGCCTCTGTGGGAGGCTGGCCTCACCATTTGAGAGCCACTGCTATATAGAAATACAAAAGTATAGCATTATGCCTGTGCAATGTTTCCCAGCTGAAGAAAGGATAATGTTAAAGAAAAATCTGTTATTGTTGGTGCAGAGCATATTAAAATCAATGCTTCTAAAAAAAAAAAATATATCTTATTGTTTTCTATTTCCCAAGCCTCTTAGGTTTGTGTAGCCCCCACCCCAAAGAAATCTTAGACGTACTCCTGGCTCACCTGAGACAGTACAAAAACTTCCAGAAGTGCAGGACTCCAGTTGAATATAGGGTGGGGGCTGAGAGCGTCTTTCTCTGCCTGACTCTGTTCATTGCCCTGTGGGGAACGGTGAGGTGCATGATGATGTCAGCTATTGTGTGTGCAGAGCTAGGACTGCTTGATTGAACATTTGCTGTTGTGATATCCACTGGTTTGATGTGTGAGGAGAGAGGAGGTCGTGGTACAAAACAAATGGGGGCTCATTGTCTGTGATGGCATTGTAGTCTTTTTTTCTGCTTGGGAGGGAAGCAAAGTTGCAGCAGGATATATGTGCAATAATCAGAGTATTTCTTGGCTTGCATGGTTTCTGTATAAGTGATCAAAATGTACCATTATAATTGAGGGCTAGTGCAACCATCTGTGGGCTAGTGCAATTTTGAATCAACTTGCCTTGCTGGCTAGTGCAAAAAAAAAAAAAAAAAAAAAAAAAATAATTAAGGTTGACCCCTGCTCATAATGCCTCAAAAACCTGACCAGCACAGAACAAAATCGGATTTCGTGATAGGGACCCTGAAAACCTGATCACCAGGTAAAAAAACCTGACAGGTGGCAACCTTTCAGGTGTCCCGTGATTTTTAATTTTTTTACCAGGAGAGACGCACTAAGCTGAAAGCTTGTTTACAAGTGCAATCTGGGAAGCACAAGGAAGTTAAGTGACTTACTCAGGGTCACAGAGTATGCAAGTGGGGGCTGTGGGATTCAAACCAAGGTCTCCAGGTTTTCAGTTCAGAACCTTAAACCATGAAAAAATACGGGGCATAAAATATGGAAAAAATGGTAAGGAAATAAGTTGCAAAAAAAACTTTGTTAATGCTCTAGTTAGGGTCAAAGCCACAAAAGCTGGGAAATGGGGTGTTATCAGGTATGAAATTTGTGAAAAAAAGTACATGCCAGCTTGGGCATGCAATATGCAAATATACGTGCCAAGAAACTATTCACATGCCACCCCATAGTATTTAGATTTTAGGTAGTCCACAGAGTAACTTGTAAAATTTTATTCCTAATTTAGCTTCTAGTATGTAGTTTAGAACACAGAGGTGATGGTTTGCAATTACTTTACTTATCTAGTTAAGTAAAATAGCTTTTTGAGCAATTTCTCAGTCTCCAGCAGGGCCAGCAACTCGACACTGCTGCAGCCTTCAAACTCTGAAAATGGCACCCTCAACCTTTATTTAGATAGGGTAGGTAGGTCCTATTAATGTACAATAGCTGAAGTAGCTGAGCGTTGTCTTCAAGCCTTTTAAAAGAATACTAGTTCTGCTCCAAGTTATAAACAGCTTTTTATTTGATGGTTGGCTTAGTTAGCTTCCAATATACTGCTTAGTGCTTTTTATTGACAGGGGAAAAAGGAGACATAAATTTTTCTTTGAAATTGGTTCTACTTCCAGCAATTTCAGTAAGTAGCTGAATGCATACAAAAAAGACTGCTTTAGCCTGAAAAGTGCCGAGAATGGTCCCAAAGACCCTCTCTGTTGAAGTCTAGCTGCTTTTTAGTAGTACTGTCTCTGCCTGTTGCAGTACAATCCACAAACTGCTATGAAATACAATATCTTAGGCAGCAGTACTTTTAGTGAAAGTAATTAGTTGTAGTAAAGAAAGAGCTTGCACTCAGTGCTTCCCACAAGTCTCTCTCACCCGAACCCCTCCTGTGACAGTCACCACCAGTCAGTTACTTCTTGACTACTTTTTTCCCTATGGAATTTGATTAAAGTAACTGATAGGTCATGTTGCACTTTTTTTCACCAAAGTCTGATCCAGATTTTTTCTGTTGCTGATTTCCTGGATGAGAGAGTTCTTTCCTCCCTTCTGCCAGCCAGAGACCTTTGCAGTTTCACTTTCATCCTCCTTTCCCACCTAAGTCCCCTACCTTGTCTGCAGACCAACTCTGAAATGCTATACTATTAGCTCTTAAGAGTTTTTTTTTTTTTTAAACCTGATTGCGATCGGTGATCCCGACTGCTGTGGCCACTCCAGCGTTCACAGTACACTCCGTGAAAGTGCGGTATGAACTAAATGTGTCCAAAACTTGGAAAAAATGCCGCGCTTTGCAGAGTCCTCCTCGATTGCACAGAAGGAAGAGGTGGGCTAAATATCACACTACAGTCACCAGTTGGTATCTGAGCCTGCAACCCGCTTCCAGCAGTGTGGAAAGACCCCTTCTCACTTGCGGTTGGATACTTGCTGTGCTGATGAAACTCCCACTTCAGGCTGCTCATCTCCTCTGCGAACCAGCCAGCTCTGCACCTGTGCTCTTCTCCCATGGCCGTCGCCCCCCCCCTCCGGAAAATGATGCTTGACGCTTCAGACTCAAATGAGGAACAAAAATATATCCCAAATGAAACATAAGCACAGAAAGTATTTAAAAAAAGAAAATGCATCTCTGACCAATTTAAAAAAAAAAAACAGAGCTCTGACTGCAGGAATGCCTTGGGTGCCCCACGGAGCAGGCACTACACAGCAGTAGGTGTCCTGAGACAAAAGTGCCGGCCTTGGGGCACCTAAGGTATAGGAATTCGCATCCTGATGGTATAGCTAACTGCAGCTCTGCCATGGAGTGTCGTGTTCTGGGCATGCCAAGCAGGATGAAGTTATTTTCACAGGGAATAACAGTTGTGGGATAAGTGGAAGAGTGAAGAGAGATGTAAGTGGGAAGCTTGCGCAACAGAATTTTCTGTGCCCATGTGCCTGTGTGGAGCAGTCTTCTTGTTATGAGAGAAGGCCAGCCTACTGTCAAATAAAGAGTGCAATGACGTGTTCTATAAGGTGCTTTAGTTATGAAGCGAAGGGCAGGGTAGTATAGGATATTGAGCTTACGAAGGTAAGATGCCGTGCTGTTACTGTATGTGAAGTCTGCTCGATTGTGCAGCTAGTAGTCCCTTTCACTGCAGCTGTCCCTCCCACCGACCCCCATATCCAAATTCATGCTTGTGCTTACTGACACTCTTCCCCCACGATGTCCCTTTGGTGACCCTTCCCCGACCCTATCCCATCCCCTCTTAAAAATGCCCACCAATTTTAAGGCTACCACCTTTTCATGCAGTGCATTTCACCTTGTCACTACCCTTTCTGTGAAATAAGGCCTTCTCATTTCTCTGCTGAATCTTCCACCTTCCCATCTGAGACTGTGCCTCCTAGTGTCCCTCCTACCCTTTAACTTAAAAATGACCTCTGTACCGGTCTTGTTTAAGCCTTTCATATTACTTAAAGGTTTCTATCATGTCCCCACTATCCCTCCTTTCCTCTAGAGAGTACATGTTGAGCTCCCTCAGCCTTCTCCTCGTAGGGTTCGTTTTCTAGTCCTAGAATCATGTTAGTTGCTCTGCATTGGACCCCGTCCAACAATTTAACATCTTTCTTGTGGAAAAGCAGGTAAGAAGGTAAAGGATACATTAAATACCATAGCCGGAGGTTTGGCAATATTGGGGGCTACAAGTTTTAGGAATCATGGGCAAAGGCAATTACTACCAGCACCATATTGGGTGAGGAGGGTCATGAGCTTATGGGTTTCTAGTGTGGAGATGGCCTTAAAGTAAAAGGGTGGAATGCTGGGTTTTCAGTGACCAAGCCAATATGAGCAGGTGAACAGAACAATGTGGTGGTGGGTGGGTGGGGGGAGTGAAGTCAGACAGGTTCATGAACTTGTTAAAGGCTCTGGTGACTTTGGATGAGCCAGTTAAGGATCCTATCCTATATTTAGTTTTATGGCATTCAATTTAGTTCCAGGTGAAGTGGCTGAATTTACCACCAACCAAAAGCCAAGGTTACGAAACTGGAGGTTTCTGAGGTATTTGGCCTTGTGTGATTTGACCTCGTTTGCAGAGGTTATGCAGATGTCTGCATCTGCATTCATTCGAAAAGAGGAGGTGGAGGGGCAGCTTTATGTGCTGCCAATTTAGCCTGTTCTCTTCATCTTCGTGAGAGGGTCTTTGGAGAGCCATGTCGTATTAACACCCCACACTCTCAGGGTGGTTACTGGGAAGTGCTTGCCCTTGACTGCAGACAGGGCTACAGTAAAGAACCAGAGGGCCAAGCTGACAACAGGCATTGTGTGTAGGGCTGGTCACTTGACTGCCCTAATATCAGAAAATAGTCAATGAGCAGCGTATTTAGAGAAGTCTCTAAAGATCAAACATTTTGGGGTGTGGGGCTTTTGAGGACCAGATACAGAAGGCTGGGCTGTGGTCTCTGATGGAGTCAGATAGGGTGCCTGCATGGAGGACCCTATCTTCTTAATTTGTCAGAATTCAGTCCAGGAATGAGTGGTTCAACGACTGGCTGTTTAGGCATGTGGGGGTGGTAATGAGTTTGGAGAGACTGAGCTGTTTTAACAATTTGCAGCATTTACAGATCCCATCTGAATATCTCCCTGGTGGCACAGAGTAAACCTGATCATCCACCTCGTGAGTTTCTTCATGTGCTCCTGCTGCTGGGCGATGCTAAGAAGCTGCACTTGGTGTGCGCCTATAACCCCCTTGGGGGGTCTGACAGGACTCACTTTCCTCTTAGATGCAGTTAGGCCCAGTATAGGTGACAATGAACTCATTATTATGGGTGATATCAACATGAACTGGGAGTGTGGCAATATTAAGAAATGCGAATCACAACTTGCCTGCCTATCCCTTAACCAACTAATCCATGACCTGACAAGACAGGCAGCCAATGGTTCCTCAAGTTTCCTGCTGGACTGGATCCTGACCAACCGGCCGGAGAGGATTGCCTCATCAGGCACGCTATCAGACTCCATATCTGACCACTCCCTGGTATACTGTGTCTGGAAAATCCCCTCCCCTAGAATTCCACACAAAATCATTCAAGTCAGAAAATACTCCAGTTTTGACCGAGGCTTTCCTGGCTGATCTAGGATGTACTGACTGGACCAGGGTGCTTGAAGCCTCTGACCCCTCAGTGGCAGCCTCCTGCTTCATACATTCCTTTGGTGTTCTCCAAGATAGACACGCCCCCAGGGTCACCCGGAGGGTGAGGAGAACAGCCACCTTCTGGCTGAATGGTGACTTACTTGCTCAGATGCGGAGAGAGAGACAAATGCTGGGCAAGTACTAAGGGTTCAGAGATCTGTTAATCTCCTGAGATATCGGCAACTCAGGAATTGGTGTAAAAAAGCCATTAGGGCTGCCAAGTAACTTCTGTAAATCGGCACTACTTAGCTCTGTCAGAGATCCTAGGAGGTTCTGGAGGAACATTAAATCCCTCGTCAGTGGGCCCTCTCACTCGGGTGTGTGGACATGATTTATTGATGGAGTCTCCTGCAATAATCCCACACTATAGCCGACCACCTCAATCTCCACTTCTCCGACCTTTCGGCCCTCACCTCTCGTTTCACGACCGATGGGGGTCGCTCGCTTAACATCTCTCCGATGCAGAGTGAACATCCTCCTTGGAGAGTATTTAGTCTTAAGGCCATGTCTGTCCTTGATGTTCGGAACCGCTTGGCTGCCCTCTCCCAGCACTCCAATGCAGGGCCCGACATCCTTGAGCCCAGGCTTCTCAAGCTGGGAGCAGCTTACATTGCCCCTCTGATTGCCCAGATCTTTAACCTATCCCTTAGCTCGGGATAATCCCTGACATCTGGAAGGAGGCAAGGATAGTCCCTGTTCTGAAGCAGGGAAATCCCAAACTCCTGACAACTATCGCCCCTATTGCTATTCTCCCATCCCTTGGTAAACTCCTGGAAAAGGTTGTATGGAGCAACTCTCGGAGTACGTGGATACCCATGAGCTGCTTTCTGGGGCCCAACATGGTTTCCAGAAGGGTCATAGTACCACTACTGCCCTGATTACTGTAACCTCTAGTATTAGATCCGCCATGGATCAGGGCAAACTGTCAGGTGCTATATTTATTGACTTGTCAAAAGCTTTTGACCTTGTCAACCATGACCTACTGGAGGAGCAGCTCAGGGCTCTCGGGTTCTCTCCGCATGCCAAGAATTGGATGATGGGCTACCTAATGGGTAGAAAGCAGCGCACCTGCTTTAACAAGGTCCTCTCGGAGCCTAGGGCTGTGACCATGGGAGTTCCCCAGGGATCGGTACCTGGACCTCTCCTATTCTCACTTTTTATTAATCAACTCCCAAGGGTGACCTCTCACTGCCAAGTCACGCTTTATGCAGATGACCTTGTGCTAGTGACCCATGCTCGTAATGCTGCTGACCTTAACCAGTGCCTATCTGAAGACTTCAGCAGAGTCTCGGCCTGGATTACCAACCATAGACTGGTATTGAAGCCTAACAAAACTCAGGCCATGCTCTTTGGTTCCACGGCCAAGTTAAAAGCCCCATCAGCTATGCTCAAAATAGCTTGTGATGGAGGCCCCTTGTTGCCAACAGCGAGCTCAATTAAATATCTTGGGGTCACCCTTGACCCACTAACTTGACATGGGAAGCCATATCCAAAACATCTGCAGAACCACCAGGTATAAGCTTGGCTTCCTGCCTACAGGGCCAAAAACAACCCTGACTCCGGGAGGCGAGGCTGGCACTTGCGGGTGCTTCTCCCTCCCTTAGTTATGGATACATCCTATTTGCCAGGTCACCCCAAATCCATCTTAATTGGTGGAACCACGGCATATAATGATATCTGTTGGTTTGCACTTGCTGCTCCCAAACTCACCCACCAATGTGAGCTCTATGACAAACTCAACTGGCCCCCCCCGGCGGAATTCCTGATCCTTGGTGTAGGAAACTTCATCAGGAAAGTGCTTGCCGCAGGCATCCCGTCGGAACTGTCGCATCTCCTCCCAAAACTGGACGCCATCCCTACCAGCTCAGGTCACAGACCACCAAGTTGCTAAAGTTCCCCCTACTCGGACCTTTATGGGGATCATGACTTTGCCGCTTTTGTGCCTAGGCTCTGGAACTCCATTCTGGACTCTGTTCGCTCTGCCCCTTCCTATGGGACCTTTCGCTCCTCCCTGTGGTCCCACCTAAAACAAACGACAAGATGCGACTGCTCCTAGTCTCTGTAATGTAATACTCTGCAGTCCACTATTGTCCACTCTGAGTCCATGATGGTCTATGAAATATGTATTCAGTGATTCTAATGTACATCTATGTCCTGTAACAATTTGTACTATGTGTGGCAGTATCTCTGCCCTTATACAAGCGTTGTTATAGCGGTTTTTACTGTATCATGCTGTTTCTCCAATGATGCCATGTATGTATACTGTATGTTTTGTGCTCTCCCGGGTCGTTCCTGAAAATAGGCATACTACTTGTCTAGTATACTTACCCGATAAGCAAAAGCTAAATAAATAAACAAATAAATTTATTTATGTAACTTTATAAGAGTTTCACCGGGAAGGGCACACTGAACAACAAGTTACTTGTCTCACGGTGCATCCTGGGGGGTGGGGGAGGCATACAATAAAACGTAATCAACACAACAGTATACATTACCATTATATGGAAATTAGAAGACAAACCAATAAGTCATAAGCAAACAACAAAACAGTATATAGTGTCAATTATGCATAGGGTACGTTACCAAGTATAGAACAATTAACAAGCAGTAACAGGCATCAAGAAATTACAGTTGGTAAGTATATTCCATTACATGATAATAAACAGAAGGTCCGAAAGTGTGGTAACAGGATAACTATTACAGCCCATTTAGATGCAACATGTTCTGCTCAGTTGCAGTTCACAGATAGGTAAGGCTGAGGAGACAGAGGAATGGGAAGAAGAAAGGGGGTCCACAATTTAGGGAAGCAGTACGATATGGCTGCCTGGCAGACAGTAGTCGTATGGTACAGGACACCTGAAGTACGGGAAACTGAGGACCTAAGTGAATGGGTGGATAGTGGAGGGATTGTTAGGGAAGAGTTGAGATAAGTAGGGAGGAAGTAAAACCAGAATTTGGAGACAAATTTAGCACAGTGGAGGAGACATCTGTTATCAAGAAATGATAATGCCAATGTTTGGTAAAGTTGACAGTGACGAGTGAAGGCAGAAGTGTCGAGTACGAAGCTGCAGAAACAGTTAAAGAGGGTGTTCAATCTGGTTAGGGAGGTCTTAGGTGCGGCACTGTAGACTACGTTGCAGTAGTCCAAGACGGGGAGGATAATCTTCTGGACAAGTTCACGTCTAGCTGGGAGAGGGAGGCAGTTCCAGTTCCTAAATAGTGTGCCGAACTTGGGGTACAGTTTAAGGAGAGTGTCCACATGACCAGAGAAAGTGAGGTGTTGGTCAAGTCAAACCCACAGATATCTGAATGAGGAGGTGTCCTCGAGGACCATCCCATTGAGGATGTAGAAAGTGGGTAGGGAGGGAGCCTTGAAAGTTTCTGCCTAGTGAGACGTTACGAAGACAGTCTTCTTGGCATTTAGGAAAAGCTGATGCAAGTAAAACCAGCGTGAACATTGTTAAAATCGTTCTGAAGTCTGGTTGCAACATCGGTGGGGGAGTGGCCGGAGCTGTAAAGGACCGTGTCGTCCACATACATATGAACAGAGGTAGATGTGCAGACAGACTGCAAGTCATTGAGAAAGATGAAGAAGAGTATGGGGCCCAATACTGATCCCTGCAGGACTCCTGTGTCAACAGGGAAGGTGAGGATATGGAAGCTGCTATTCTACCTGACTGGGTCCGACCTACCAGGTAGGCAAGGAACCAGTTTGTGGCAGCAGCAGCCGACAAGCCTGCAGCAGAGAGAGAGTGTAACAAGACAGAGTGAGAGACAGTGTCGAAAGCCTTGGCTAGGTCAATAAAGATGGTGGATGTGATTTGACCACTGTCCATCCCTGTGAGGATGGAGTCAGTAAGCCTGATCGGGAGGTGGTGGAGTGGTTTTGTAAAGCCATATTGGAAGGGGTGAAAAGTTACAGTGAGAGAGAGATAGGCAGAGAATGGGTAAGAACTAGGTGTTCTTGCAGCTTAGCGACAGTGGAAAGTAGGGACATAGGGTGATAGTTCCCAGGGAAAGATGGGTCACCGCCCTTAGGAAGGGGAACAACAATGGCATGTTTCCAGACAGAGGGGATAGCTTCCAATGTGAATGAGAGGTTCAGTAGCTCCATCAGTAGGGCAAAGATAACCACAGCAGAAAGGTAAAGCAGCTTGGGGTCCAGTCCATCAGGCAAACTGCCTTTAAAAGGGTTTTAAGTAAGCAGGGCATCCAGGGTGTCAGAGAGTGTTATGTTAGTGAATGAGGAAGGATGGGACTGGGAATAGGTGTGTGGTGAGTTAGGGGGAGGATCAGACTGAGGAGATGGTAAGGAGGATAGAAGGGCAGAGGCACAGGAGGTGAAAAAAAGAAATAATTAAATTCAGAGGTGACCCTCAAGTGGTCAGAGGTAATAGTGTTGTTTATAGTGAGAAGGTGGTGGTGGTGGTGGGGGCACGAGAGAGAGAGAGAATGACTTTCCAGAATTTTGAGGGGCTGTTTATGTTCGATTGAAAGGTTGAGGTAAAGTAGTTGGCTGCCAAATGAGTGGCTTTGGTGCATTTGTTACGATTCGAAGCTGCAGCATTCTGTTTGGGTGCTGAGCAGCCAGTTCAGATTAAAGTCTCCCACCATGATGGTCTCTCTAGAGGCAGAGAGAAGACCTATGCCAGCTGGCAAGTGGGTCAAGCCCATTTTACCACCTTTGGGGGTCTGTAGCAGTAGCCAATGTAGATTTTTTTGGCAGACCCAATGGACATTTCAATGATGATCCATTCACTAAGCTACCAGATGAGCTGCTGGAGACCAGAGTAGGACTCGGGTCTTTGAAATACAAAAGATTACTCCACCACATTTTCTGGACTCAGGTTGGTCTTGCTTTACCATGGTGAACCCACCTTTCTGGACCCAGGTTGGTCTTTGTCTTATCATGGTGAAACCATTTAGGCAACGTGCTGGAGTCTGACATATTAGGCTTTTGCCATGATTCAATGATGCCTATGACATCTGGTTTATACAGGGAAACCACATGCCTCCCGACTCATAATTTCTATTTATACTCTATGTAATGTATGTACTATATGTGCTCTAATTATACCATCAGGAAAGTAGAACAATCTGTATTTATTTCCAGTGATGATTTATTTATTTAAAATGTGTTGACCAGGAGATGCACACAGAGCTGGAGCTCCTTTCCAGAGGTGATGCTGGGGAAGGGGGATGTTTTTTAACAAATACAACAAACAACATTTGATGACTGCAAAGTACAATACCAAATTAAATAAGTATAATGTGCAATACGGAATATTTGATGATGCAGAATACATTTACAAACTTATAGGCATTTACAATGTTAAAAAGTAACTAGTATAGTAACACAGAATGTCAGTCAGACAGTGCAAGTTCGATGAGAAACAGGGATAGCCGTAGTAGCCAAATGGTAATAGAAATCAAATGTCAAACTCGTAACAAAAATACAATATAGCTAATAATATCATAATTTAATTTTTTATAAATTTATACTTATAATTTCCATAAGACCGAGAAACATTTCACATCCTCATACAAAGCTGCTAGAATAACAACAAATATAGTAGAGGCTATTAACCAGAAAAGTTGATATACAAGGCAATGGCTTTTGCAAAGGAGTGGGGAACCTTATATCAATGCTTCTGTAGAAGGTAAAAGAAAATGCTACTCGCTTCAAAGGCCCGGTATCAGTCCTATGTGGAGAATGTCAAGGTATGACGCAAATACAAACATCAGTTTGCTATTAACCAGGTTTAAGAAACTGAAAACAAAGGATAATTCTCATCACCCCATCCAACCATCAAATCACAACCACAAAAACTCTAGAACAATAAGAAAGGATAACTGTGCATGCAAACACCCTGAACTCTATCATAACATATTGCAGCGCTTTTTATAATGATTAGAACTACGCTCCACCCATATGAAATACCAAAATAGTTACACGCCACATGGAGACAGGTGACCTGTGCACAGTCTCTATTCAAAGAAATCCAGTTTCAACAGGTGAGAGAAATGTCCCAAAAGTCTGAACCAAACAGTTTAGAAACTCCTAAAATAACGACCTTATCAGACAGATACAGGGTTAATAAAGTGAAACAAAAACAAACAAACAAAAAAATAATCACTGTAGTCCCTTATGTACTAATAACTGGCCAAACCTTACTTCAGTGCTCCCAACCAAATCTTTCTCAACCATTCAGTCAATTATTTCTACTACTGCAAATTCTGCCTGCATCTTCTCCAGCCAATAACACGCATCCCTGGCACTGGAAAATTACCAGCGTTACTCTCACTGGAAATACGGACGCAGTGCTGGAAGAAGAAACAAATGGATAATTCCCAGAGCTCTGAGGCACTGTCGACTCCATCAAACTTCTCTTTATGAGTCCTCATCTGAAAAGACAAATCTGGAAAAACCTTCATGCATTAATGGCTAACAGATAAGTTGCTCTGGCTGCAAAGAGTAACAGGCCTCGAACAACTGGTCCGCAGGTACGCACTAGGATAGTCCAGGGCAACATGACATTTTGAGGGCAGATTCTGGGATTAACATGGTAGGCTTTTTCAGGGAACCCCATTAAATGTTGGGGAGATGAGAGAGAGTTTTGCAGCCGGTTCTTAATGTAGACAAGTAGATCGGTGCCATCCGCTTTCACTGGTACACCTACTAATTGAAGGTTGCCAGTCTGCACTTCATTTTTGAGCGCCTCAAGGCACCCATGAAGCTGGGTGTTTTCTTGTGTTAATGTGGCTACTGCTGCTTACGTTGCTACTGATCAGTTCTCCTGCTCTGCCAGTGAACCTGTCTTGCTGGCCACATCGTAAGTCTCTAACTTAGACAAAATGTTTGCCATTTTTTGCATCCGTCACTGTTAAGTTCTCTACCATGGTATACCACGGAGGCTCCACCAACTGGCCACTGCTGGGCCCCAATGCACTTGTGGTGTCTCACTTTACTGTTGCCTTGGGACTGTTTCTGCTGTCCCTGTTGATTTTTCAGACACCCCATCACCAAAAGCGGCATCTTTCGGAGGGGCTGGTGGAAAAATGAATAGGGATCTAAGAAAGCTTGAGCAGTGGTCAAGAGTGTAACAATGAAGTTTCAATGGGAAGACGTGCAAAATCATGCACCTGGGGCACAGAAACCCAGGGACAGAGTACAATATGGGGGGGGGGAGAAGAGTGGTACTGATGACCATCAAACAGGAAAGAGACATGGGGTAATCATATCCGATGACCTAAAGTTAGTCAAACAGTGTGACAAGGCAGTGGGGGAGCCAGTGGGATGCTAGGGAGCATAGGGAGGGGTAACACCAGCAGAAAAAAGGGAGGCGGTGATACGGCTGTATAAATCATTGGTGAGAACTCATCTAGAGTACAGTGTCCAGTTCTGGAGATCTCTCCAGAAGGGCAAAGACAAAGAAGAAGAGTTCCAGAATATGGCAACTAAAAAGGTGCAGGGTCTGCACCGGAAGTCCTATGAGGCGAGACTAAAGAACCTCAATATGTGCACCCTGGAGGAAAGGAGAGATATGGGGGAAAGGAGGGGATAGCGTGAGGTGTGGCATCTAGCACCTCAACACTCAGCCCCACCGGGCAGGCTAAAACCTGTCAAAATTCCTAAATTATGTCAATCCATACCGGAAATTATTTGGAATGCTTCTTTATTCAAATGAGCACAGCAACAACGTACTGATCGATTTGGAGAGTAAATAAAAAATCCTGAATCAATCAAATTTAAACACGGAGACCACTCTCTCTTGGTTTTAAGAGCGGTCATGCATTCTTATAGTACAAGAAATACAAACCAAAGGAAAACATATCTCCCTCAGGAAGAAATTTGTTTTTGTGCTATTGGTGAGCAGCAGCACAAGCACTGCAGATGTTAGCTCTGGTGAGTGTTAGAAGAACTAGATGGCATACACTTAAAGAGAACATTTATGAACTGTACTCAATCCAGGGTTTTAAATAATTGATTAGCACTTTTTTCTTGGGACAATACTAACTGTACAGAAAGCATTTATATAGGTTTTCTAGAAGTGTTATGTTTGTTAAACACAGTGAGGCAAATGCTATACATTTTCACAATGTTTTAGAACATTCATGAGCAAAACGCTAATCAATTTTTAGAGTTAAATAAAACCCTGCAATTCATCATACAGTAGTTTGAAACCCCGTGGAAATTCTTATAAATGATGTACTGGGCAGTGGTCCAGGGATATTGATGACTAACTCTGGATGATACGGATACCATATTGCCACCATGTTTTGAATCCTGTGATGTCACCAAGGGCAAAGCTCAGCTTAACTACACTGTGCTTAAGCACAGCTTCACACTCAGTGACATCGCAAGGTTCTAAAAATGGTGACAATTTAGTGCGATGGGCCACATGGCAAGGCATACCCAGGCCATACATGTGGCGCTGCCACCAATTTAGGTAAAACAGTGCAGTCCAGTAAATCATGGTTCAGGAGAGAGTGTTAGAGAAACTCCAATCAACTGGACCACAAGGGCCTCACCTCTTGGTGGGCTTGGTTAGGAAACCACTAATTTCTCTACCACATTGGGACTCAATAACCAGCCCAAGTTTAACAAAATAACACAGCTTTGTTAACCATCGACCACCTGCAAAAAAAAGGGTAAGTGCATGCAAAATCAACTTTAAACACTGCCCTCTTTCGGATGAGACGTTAAACCAAGGTCCCATCTGCCTGGATTGGTGGTAGTTCAGGTAGATGTTAAAGATCCCATGGCACTTATTGAAAAGAGTAGGGGAATTTTTTACTAACAGAACTTCAAAGAAATAAAAACATATACACTGTTAATACACTATAGTACAGAAAATGAAAAACTCAAAAAAAAAAAAAAGAAACAAATCGATAAAGAAAAAAAAAAAGACAAAGAATTGAACATATACCATCAGACCTAGATGATACATAAAGAGGCTATGTAACAGGAACATCATTATCCCGTTACCCAAGGTAGATTCCTCCAATTTAACAGTAATTGGGCATGATGATATCTGCCTACTTCATATTTATAAATGTTCAATAATTCAGAATTTATCTTCTGTAAAAGTTCCTTATAAGAAAAATCTTTCTGTTGTAGAGTAAAAAAGACACCTGTTTTGCCAAATAAACCACTTAAAAACTGCAAAAATAACATGTAAGGTGCCAATATCCCATTTTTCCCAATGAGCACTGTAAGAACCATAAATGAAAACATCATAAGTTACAAATTCAAAGACTGGTTCATTCCAAGTAACGGCAACATAACCCCAAAAGTTGGAAATATATGGACATGCTAAAAATAAGTGATGCATTGATTCGAGAACTTGAAAGCAACCAGGGCGGGAGCAGTAACGATCTTGATGTTGTTTATGAAACTGATTGCCCTTGACATTCAGCTTTTCATGGCCACATAACCAAGTTACATCCCAGAGTTTAGGAGGAATCTGGGTATGAGTTATTAAGTTCTGTACCGACAAACGCAGCTCATCAGGACACTTTGGAAATATCGTGGATTCTGTAAAACAGGACTCTAGAACAGAGTGATATAAAGATTTTTTATGTATGAGAAGTATCCAATCACTAGATATTTTCCACTGTCGTAATTTAAGGAAAATTTCACGTTGATAAGGGGGAACCGTAGAGGAGTTAGTAAGACGTCCTAACCTACCAGATACCCAGTCGGTATACCAAATCCCCATTGTCTGCAAGGAAAGACTAGTCCATATTTGGGGAAATTTTTTCAACAATGGTAAAAAATTAGTAAAAAAAAGAAATTGACAGTAAAAAAAGAGCAAGGGATTAATCATGTTTAAACCGCCTCGGGACACAGGTAAGTATAAAATATTGCGTTTGATGGGATTAAGACGGCTACTCCAAACTGCTTGAAAAAAGATACTAAATAAAGTCACTTCCCTTTGTTTGGGTGAGGGAAAAATATTACTCAAAAATAAAAATAATGGAATTAAGTAGGTGTGTATCAGATGGATACGCTCGAGTTTAGAAAACTGCCATTTATTCCAATTTTGTACCATTAATTTACCTTTCTGCAATTGTAAATCCCAGTTATAAATAGCCGGTGTAAATGAACCAAAGAAAATACCTAAAATCCTTATGGCGACAACGTAAAATGGATATCACACATAAGTGATTGTTCAGGGCAGCCCCACTTAAATCAAAAACCCAAGCACTTAGGCACATTTAAAGACATACCAGAAAGAGAACCAAAAAATTGACACGTCAACAACCAAGGGGACAGAGGAAGCAGTGGAGGTGTAAATGCAAATATCGTCCGCATAAGCAAGGGCCGAAAAGGGGATAGAGACTCCAGGAACAGAAATAGGGGGTATCAATTTATTAAAAGTACGCAACAACGGGTCTATACTATACATGTATAATAATGGACTAATGGGGCAACCCTGCTGAACACCTTGCTTTACTGGAAGCATAGGCCCAAGATGCCCATTGACCGAAGGGATACTGTAGTTGTTTTATAAAGTTTCTGTAACAAAAACAAAAGTGGATGGAATACCGTAATGTAGTAAAGTAAGCCACAAAAAATTATGATTCACTGAATCAAAGGCCCTTTGTTGATCTAAAGATAAAATAAATCCAGGTAAACCAAGCGAAATAGAGCTGTCAAAAATCCCATGCAAAAAAAGCAACTGGTCAATAAGAGATCTATTAGGAAGTGCACAAGACTGTGCAGGAGAAATTAGATAGGAAGATACAGTCAACAGTCTTGTACTTAAAATTTTCATCAAGAGTTTCAAATCAACATTCAATAAGCTGATTGGTCTCCAATTAGAAAGGAGTCTTCTGTCGCCTTTTTTAAATAAAAATATCAAAACTCCCCTCATCATTTCCAAGGGACAGTCAGAATGCATCAATAAATCATTATAAACTTCTGCAAGTTCTTGGGAAGATGGGTCCTAATAATTTGTAAAATTCAGTAGTCAGACCATCAAGACCTGGTGCTTTTTTGCATGAGAGAGTGTTAAGAACCGTAAGAACCTCCTGTGACATAATAGGAGTAATCAAACTAGCCGAGAGATCGAGGACAGTCCGGAACCACAATATTGTGAAGGTAAGCTTGAGCAGAACCCAAGTCGACTGAGCTTTCCGAAAAGAGTGTCGTCGTATATGAAGACACCTCAGCCATTAAGTCTGCTAGTGAATGTTTGACCTGACCATCTTGCCCCATTAGACTGGTAAAAAACTTTTTCCCAAGCCTTGCTTTGCTTCCCAGAAAAGGGCAAACAGTGGCAAAACTACCTTGTGTACCAAATTGTTGTTGAAATTTTAAAACTTGGGATTGGTGTTTATGAAAGGGTGCCATTTTGTCCTTAATGATATTTATTTGGGATGAGAAATTATGCTTCAGAGTCTGGGCCATGGACATCAATTTCTGCAATTGCCTTCGGAATTGTAAATAAGAAACATAGGCAGCTGAACGTTGGGATTTCCCCAAGTGATTTCAATAAAGAAATAACATCCGACTTAGTATCCAACCACCAGAGCAGTGGGTCATCATACATTTCATATAAAGATTTCCTTGCCATCATGAAAGCTTGTAAATGTTCCAAAATATCCTGACAGAGAAGCAATTGAGAATTAAGTTTCCAGAGACCTCTACCAAAGGAACAGGAAGCAGAAGACCCAACCCATATGCACAGAGCACTATGATCAGAGAATTCCACTGGGGTAACCCATGCTGATTGCAATGGTAAATTCTGATTAACAAAGAAGAAATCAGTCCTCGTGGCTAGTGCACCTCTGCAAAGGTAGGAACAGGAGTCACATGAAGATGAGCATAGGCATCAATCAAACTGGCTGCGTGAACCACCCCGCAAACAGGACATGTCACTAAAAACTTTAGTAGTTTTACTCCTTTACCTTTATCATTATTGGAGAGGCTAATTAAAATCTCCACCCAACATAACATTATAGGAGGTATGCAAATATGGTTGTAAAAGCCTGAATAAATCCACCCTGGTTGCTTTAGTTTGGGTGCATAAACATTCAGTATCGGTAACATGTCCCAAGGTACAGAACATCTAAAAGTAATACTGCCAGGAACCAAGTCTATCAACTTCAAAACTTTTACCTCTGATGAAAACAGTATTGCAAGCCCTGTACACCCGTCAAGACCCAGTGACCAGTATGAAACCCCCGCATACCAACGCCGTGAGGCACCCGTAAGTTCAGCTATAGTATGTATATGGGTATCTTGCAAAAAATATATATTACAGTGTAAAGTTTGTAAGAGGGGGAAAAAAGCAGCTAGTCTGAGCTGATTTTTAATGCTGTTTACATTAAGTGAGCAGAAAGTTAAAGAAGAAAGCATTTAGCCCATCATGGTGGTTTGCGTTTATTCTTTTCCCCCTTTTTAGGAACTGCAGTATTGCTCTTTTGAGGGAGGGATGGCAGCGGAATACTCTCGAATTCCACATCCACAGATTTTCCTATGGAGTCAACTCCCAACTGGGAAGATTCGGAATCAGCGTCAGACACATCTTGTGCAAGAAGAAGGGCATGAAAACGGTTAGTAGTGGGGGTGTTCAACAATTTAGGGACTTTTGAAGCAGGTTGAGCATGGCAGGACTTACTCCGAGTCGCTCTAGTATGAGAAGGAAGACCAAGGGAGGCGGGGGGCATGGAAAGGTCATCTAAAGGAAGAGAAGCCTGAGGTGGAGGGTCGGGTAGTGGCACATCTGGGTCAGGGGCCAACGAGGGCGGGGAAGTGGGGGGAAGAGTCTCGAGAGGCAGGAAGGGTTTCAGCAGAAGAGGTTAACTTAGTAGGAAAGGGTGTAGCACGGGATGTGGAAAGGGTGGTTCTGGAGCGTTGTGCAATTGCTATCAACAAACGTTGTTCTTCAGAGTCCTGAGTGTCCAAGTGTTGGTGAGCTGCCTCAGGGCAGGTGGTGTAGAATGTGTCCATGAGTGAGTACACACGGGGAACAGACAGCTGTATTACGCAGTGTTCACTTCATGACCCAAGGAATTGCAAAGGTTACATCTGAAGTGATCACAGGCACTACTAATGTGACCCGATTTTCACACCTGTAGCAGGACTTAGGCTGGCCTGCATAAAACAGTACCCCCTGTCCTGTCCTAAAAAAAAAAAAATACAGTTTGGGAGATGTTGTAAACCATCTTCAGTAGAATGCAATATTGCCTAATCCTCCATCCCCTGTCCAGATATCTTCAGAGTCAAAAATTGCCTCAGGTTGGCCTAATAAAGTACATCTCTGTTTTAACCAAAAAACAAGGTCCTTAACACTAACACTCTCATTCCTAAAAAGGACAGTAACAGTTTTATGTGCCGGTTCTGTGAGGGGAAAAACTTCAAATGGGGACCAAAGAGAAGTTTGCTTTACCAAATGAAATCTGGACCAAAATTTCTCCATACCACTATGCAGCTTAAAACTAATATCGAAGGTCTTTTCACCAGACACATGTATTAATGCATATAGTTCAGCAGAAGTAAACTGCAGACTATCTTTCAATAATGACTTTGCCACATATTTTCTATCAGGAAAAACCTCCAATCCCCCCTTATAGATAAGCCGAACAGCATTATGTCTTTTAGCAGAGTAAGAAAAGGAACGAAAAAAGGAGGCATAGGAGCGTGGAGTAGGTCGTTCTGGGCCAGGCAGAGTCCGGTGAAGGGCCCTCAGCGCTGCAAGGTACCCCAGGGTCATTCAAATCTCCCTCAACTGAAGGGTGCAATACTGGAATCAGAATCGGGTCAGGAGGGGGTATAACTTGTTGTGAAAGAATCCCAAGTTCAGGGGGTAAAGTCAAAGGAGAAGCTAGAACTTCCTCGAGGTGGGTGTCAGTTTTAGCAAGTGGAATCACTTGAGGATCAGAGGGTTCAGGAATCGGCACAGGAGAAACGTTAGACAATTTCTGTGATACTCCTGGAATGGTAATCGACGAAAAGCCAGAGATCCATTTACCTGACTCAGGGTGCTGCGCCCAGCCTGCAGAAGTCAGGGCCTTGGAAACCGACCAAGAGGCGTCGGCGTCATCAACTTGATCTGCCCAGGAGCGGGGTTTGTCAGTCCAAGCTTTTTTAACAGCTGGTTTAAACACCCGTGGATGTTTGGCATCAAAAGAAAAAACAGACACATTGCTTTGGTCGAAGGGGGTAGTAACGTAGACAGTACCTGTAGGAGATTGACCAGATGAAAACTCTTTCAGCAATTCAACTGGGGCAGCAGCCACCTGAGAGTTTGTTCCGTTGACTTGCTGCGTAGCAACCTCGCTGTCAGACAGCGTAGTTCCAGCTGTCACAGGATTTCCAAACGGTGGTTCTGCATTCAGCGGTCGAGTAGAAAGAATGGGCAGAGTCGGAGCTGGAAACATGAAGTCGGTAGGTAATTTCTCAGAAAACAGAGTCGTAGGCAGTGAAGCCACCCTTAGGTGACTTGTCGCAGTTGAAACCTCCAAAGGAGTTACTAGTGCAGCAGATAAGACAGGTTCCATTGGCGCCTCAAAAAAAATCTCGGAATCCGCAGTTTCCATCATAGAAGGTGCAACTGGCCCCTCGGCCTGCAGCACATCCTGCTGCAATGAAGACGGCTCAGCGACTGAGCATTCCATCATGGAGGTCAGCAAGTCCCACTACTGGCCAAGCAGTAGGGGAATTTCCCCGGTGTCCTGGCCAAATTTCCCTCATTCACTAAAAATATCACCAACAGCTTAATCTGGTTCAAGGTCAGTTGGCACTCATCTGTATCCCCCTCCCCCGGGTCGTGCCTGAAAATAGGCATGATTTGTCTAGTGCACTTACCCGGTCAACAAAAACTAAATATAAATAACTAAAAATGCCTTTCTAGGCCAGCCAGATCTAGCCCTTGTGGAAAGTCATTTACCCCTCAAGAGCAATGAAAAAAGAGAGGGATAAAGACAGCAGTGATGACTGCAGAGAGGATAATCAAGGCAAGGCAACAAATGGAATGAAAGAGAGCACTAGCCTGGTGAGGCTGGATTTAGGTGTAGTACGTCCCCGCAGTCAAAAAATTGAGACTATCACTTTAACAGCAATCTTCTGGTTGGTGGGAGGAGGATACTTGCTTTGTTCATACATAAGGGGCCAGGTTTAAGGTGGTGTTGCTTATGGATTGCATCAACGTGGGAGGAAAACTAACAGTGGCGATCCAACCAAACAGACAGGTCTTTGAAGGTGGAACTTCCTCCCTCTATGAGACATCCAGGGCCAGGAGACTGAATGTTGGCCAAATATGCTTGAGGACAAGGGGCATAACAGCAGTTTTCCTGGCATTCAACATAAAATAGTCTCATCTGAGGTCATTAAGTTTAATTTGTTGATTACTATGGTAAGTTTTGCCTTGTTGCACTCCCAAAATCAGTACCTCAGTTCCTCAGAGTAAAACCTCTGCTTCTGGCACCTCAGTGGGTTCAGGTGGAGGAGACTCACTGATGCAATTAACCCTTAGAGTGCTGCAGATATTATTCTAGCCTGCAAATAATGCCACCTGAATCTGGTGCCAGTAATCTAAAGCTACACTTAATTAGCCACTATAAACCTGTAGACATTAGGCAAACAGAAAACACAATACCAATCTAGTGACACTGCTCTGGACGGGTGTTCCACAATGTGGTCCTTTGTTCCACATTTATTTACATTTTTGACCTGGTAGGAAGATCGAGAGATAGTGGGGTACACACTCACAGCCCTAGCAAAACAGAAGATTAAATCTGAAAACCAGTTACATGCTACTCTTCATCACGAAATGACAGATCTTTCTGACAGCACAGCAGTCACAGTGTGTTTACCTTATTACCGGAAGCCTATTCCCCTGCAGCCCTCTTCACGACCAGCCAACCTGTACAATCGCTGTTCAAGAAAACAGCGCAATTCCCCTTTAAAGCCGGTACCAGGACCGAACCTACACAGTTTGTACTACCTGCTGCTGACTCTCAGGGCAGGTAAGCCCTACGGCTCTTCGAGTGCGGCCCAACACAGAAAGATAAAACCTGATCTCACCGACTTTACATTCTTAAAAAAAGACACCATATCAGGAACGATGAAAGACTGTACTTACAGAATGACGAACAGCCCTGAGGTGCACGAGCTCCGAGGTGGCTCTCACCGCAGCCAAAGCACTCTTCTCTCTCTGTTCCGCTTCAAAGTTGCCGTAAACGCTTCCTGGTGCCGGGTCGTGTCCATTAGCAAATACGACTGACGTGGCAGAGGCTGGGCGCGGCGCACAGTGACGCACAGCCAGTCCCAGCACAGCCCGCCGGGCTCCGCCCAGCTGTGCCTCGCATCCGGAAACCATCAATAAAAGAACTCTGAGCTGGCTGAGGTACAGATGTAAACTGCAATAGGAATGCCAATGTCAATGCTGAGCAGAGTATCGCATCACGTCTGTTCCCGGTAGCTCATATCCGTGTCTGGAATAGCACGTGGGCAGCGACTTCACTCACTTAACCGTTCCATGGCAATCTGATTAACGTGTTGGTAAGCACGGCATGTCTTCCTATTTCCTTTTTTTTCGTTTAGAAGACTAAAAATAATAGTTTTCAACATTAACCCTCAGGATGCAGACATAATTAAAACGTATAGGACTTTTGGACTGATGTATCAGTTCGGGCCATGCAAAGAGTTAATACAGGGTGTGTGTCATTTAGTTGGATCCTTTAAAATGTTCTTAATGACTGTCATACCTCTTAGCTGTCCCTGATTAGCTTACTTACACCCCCCCCCACATCCTGCCTGCTTTTCCCATCCGCCTTCCTTCTTGTATCATTGCATAACTTGTCCCTGAGCCACCTACTTATCTACCACCCTAAATCTCACCCTCCCTCACCTACCTATTCCCCTACAAAACATGACGGGGGTAGTAAGGTAAACATTGAGGTACAGTGCTCAACAGAGGGCAGGACAGGGGTAAATGGAAAATTATACAATGTGGTAAATCCGATATGCCGAGTCCTGCATCCTGATTGGTTGGCTGGCACAATGACCACCATGATAAATCCTCCAGTGTACCCACTGGAAGAAGTGCCAAGCCAACCTTATACCATGCTAATCCGGTCGCTTTCGCTTCAGAGGAAACTGCCATGATTTGTCCCGTCGCCCGCTTCGCTTAAAACACCGCTGTAAATTTTAGCAAAATGACTTCCTCTTTCAAGTGTAGGGACCTCAGTGAGTTAGAACACAGCAAAAAACATTAAAAACAACATTCCGTATTGTATAATAAAAATTATCCCTCCGGGGTGTGGGTACACTGGAGGATTCGCCTCACTGGTGTGATTCGGTCACTGGCTGTGCCTCGTGGACCGAGAATCACACCAGTCGCGGTAAATCCTCCAGTGTACGTACACCCTGAGGGATAAATTGCTTAATTATACAATGTGGTAAATCCAATATGCCAATTCTGCATCCTGATTGGTTGGCTGGCACAATGACCACCGTGATAAATCCTCCAGTGTACCACTGGAAAAGTGCCAGCCAACCTTATACCGTGCTAATCCGGTCGCTTTCACTTCAGAGAAACTGCGCGATTTGTCCTCGTCCACTTAGCTAAAACACGCGGTAAATTGTTGCAAAATGACCTCCTCTTTTGAAGTGTAGGGACCTCAGTGAGTTAGAACACAGTTAAAAAACATTAAAAAAACAACATTCCGCATTGTATAATAAAAATTTATCCCTCCAGGGTGTGGGTACACTGGAGGATTTAACACCACTGGTGTGATTCGGTCCTGCGGCTCGCCTCGTGACCGAATCGCACCAGCTGCAGTAAATCCTCCAGTGTACTCACACCCTGGAGGACAAATGCTTAAATAGATAAGGACAGAAAGAGCAGGCATGGGGAAAAAGGATAAAGCCAACATTAAATGGAGGCAATGAGTACCAATGCCGTAGTCTGAAATAATCTTCCTGAGCTAGTAACCTTGATAGAAGATGAACAAGCATTTGTCAATGCCGAATGTTGCTTGCTTCTATGTGCTGTTTAGGTATTTGGAAGTCATTGGAATGCAAATATTGAAAATTCTTGAACTTCTGGCGTGTGTAGGAAATCATAGCCTGCGCTCGTAAAACAATCATTTTGGAATTTTTCACCAAATTTTCAACATAGCCATTTAAGACCTCTGCTCATGAACAGTGTCACTGTGATTTTGTTAATGTGTCCCATACATTGAGTTTGCACACCAACTCGCCATTATGCGCTACATGAAGCGGAAACATGTTTTGGGCAGGATGTGAAAAATGACAGCTGTAGTGCTCATGAGGAGGTCGGTAAAATGGCAATGTTGAAAATCTGGAGTGAAAATATTGAAAATTCGCAAACTTACGAGCCTGTGTAGGAACTGCTCGCATACTTTTCATCAAACAGTCATTTAAGAATTTTTTCACCAAATTTTCAACATAGCCATTTTAAGACCTCTGCTCATGAAAAGTGTCACTGTGATTTTCTTAATTTGTCCCATACATTGATTTACGCACTACCGACTCGCCATTTCTACGCTACATGGGTGGAAGACACATTTTAGGTGAGATGTGAAAAATGACAGCTGTACTGCTCATAAGAAGGCATGGTAAAATGGCAATGTTGAAAATCTGGAGTGAAAATATTGAAATTCCTTGAACTTACGAGCCTGCGTAGGAACTTCATAACCTGCGCTTAATAAAACAGTCATTTTGGAATTTTGGCACAGAATTTTCAACATGGGGTTTTAGGACCCCTTCTCTGAATGATGTCACTCTCAAGGTGGTATTCAGGCCTGAAGGTGATTTCACAGTCACTGCTCACTCAAATAAAATCCGGGCCTGAATATCGCAATGACAGTGACATCATTCATGAAGAGTCCCAAAACCATGTTAAGTAGGTGCAAAATTCAAAATACCTGAGATATGCAACAAAGTTGAAACCCCTTATCTAGCCCATTATACAGCTTACGGCATTTCCTCAGTTCGCGATACGGCTTTGAAGAGTGCAGGCGTGTTCTGGTCCACGAAGATTGTCGCGCTGGAGTCGGAGGTAAGTATGGGGTGGGGGTGTGGGGAGGCTAGGTGCGCAGTGGGTGGTGCGGGTTGTGGGGGTTGGGAGGCGTGCAGCGGGACCGTTTTTTGTGTTACAGGTAAAAAAAAAAAAAAAAGCGTCGTAGGACCGTTTGCCACGCTGGGATGAGCAAACAGCGTGGCACAAGGATGTTAGAGGCGTTCAGCTGGCGGGGTTGGGCACCCGCCTGCCATAAAATTTATTGCCACGCTGGGTGGGCTCCCAGCGTGGCACAAACAGAGGCGTTCAGCCGACAGGAGATTGGGCACCCCGTCGGCAGAACTGCTTGCCACGCTGGGGTGGGCTCCCAGCGTGGCACTCTACTGCTGGGAGGGGGTGACCTAGCTCAGCCCGGCGGGGATTGGGCACCCGTCGGCTATACAATCTTGACGGCATGCGGCTGCGTGTGGGGGCTGCGCGCGGGCAGCCGATATCATATCGGTGCTCACTCAGCGTAACTCCCCTTTCAATATGCCACTGCATTTTGGGCGTGTCATGCACAGCTCCAAAATGCATTGGCTTACAGGGGCCGCGCCTGCCAGCACACTGACTGAATTGGAGGAGGAGGAGGTGACACACCTCCGAAATCTCCGATGATGACACTATGTTTCTTGCACATGCGTGCAAGCAACATAAAAATTGGATATTGTGGCAGTCATAGAAACATGGTACACAGGGAACCATGGCTGGGATGGCAACATACCAGGGTAAACAGTCTACAGAAGGGATAGGGAGGGGAAAAGAGCAGGTGGAGTAGCCCTATACATAAGGGAAGGGATCAAAGCTACAGAACTAAAAAGTAAAGGGGGAGGACAAGAGGCACTCTGGGTCACCTTGGAGACAGGGAATTTCTCACAATCCACACAGGGGTTGTATACAGACCCCCATCTCAAGGGGAGGAAATGGACAAGAAAATGATACAGGACATTCTCAAAATGGCTGAAAAAGGGGAGATACTGTTGATGGGGGACCTGAATATGCCAGATGTTAACTGGATGACATGTACTGAAGCCACATCCAAGAGCAGGGTCATTCTCGATGCCCTGCAGGGGGCAGGTCTTAGACAGCTAGTATTGGAATCCACTCGGGAGGGAACAATACTAGACCTGTTACTCTCAAATGGAGAGAGGATCACAAATTTAGAAGTTAGTAGACATCTGGGAACAAGTGACCACTGCACAGTGTGCTACAATAAGCACAACCATGGAGACAAGCCATACAAAAACAAGCATACTGGACTTTAGAAGGGTGACTTTGGCAAAATGGGTGAATACCTGAGAGTACACTAGCAAATGGCCAAAAGGAGGGGTGGAAGAACAATGGAAAAATCAAAACTGCCATCATAGAGGCAACAAGCCTTTGTGTGAAACAGATAAAGAAAACAAATCGGGTAAAAAACCACTATGGTTCTCAAAAGAGGTGGCAGGGAAGGTTAAGGAGAAAAGGCTGCATTCAAAAAGTATAAGGCATCACAGAAGGAGCACCTCAGGGAACTGTATCAATTAAAGCAGAAAGAAGTGAGGAGGGCAGTCAGAATAGCAAAAGCCCAAACTGAGGAAAAATAGCCAATTCAGTTAAAGGGGATAAAACCTTTTGTAGGTACATTAGGGAGCATAGAAAGGTTAAGGGAAGAATAGTGAAGATTAATAAGGGAGAGGGGAGGTGGTCAGAGGGAGACAGTGAAAAGGCAGAGATACTGAATGAATACTTTTGGTCAGTATTCACAAAAGAAGATGAGGAGGAGTTACCTAAACCAGACAATTTAACCCAAAATATAATTATTTGTGTAGCAGGGTGCCCGGGGCCCACAAGGTTCACCTCTCCAGATCCTCAAGGGGCTGACCTGGGTTACCTAAAGTTGTGCTACATTGGGTACTTGGGCCTAAAAGTGGCATGGTGCCTGTATCTGGGGGAGCAATATGGAGTACCAGGATGCCGACACACAAGGCTGTTATCCCAAGGAAATGGTGCATCATCTGCCCACACAGTCCCACCCCAGAACAAGTGACACTGTAACAGCAATAACAACCACAAAACCAAAGTACAGTTCAGACAAATAATTTATTTAAAGGGAAGGGTAAAGGAGACAATAAAGGGACAGTATGAAAATTGGGAGCAATGTGATAGCAGTCAAATTGTTATTTTCTGTGCAAATAACAACAACAATTTTCCACACAATCTCCCACTTCCATCAGTCCATCAACCTCCACGTGGGTGTATCCAACTTCAGTCCCTCTAAAGGCCATGGGCAAGAGCTCTCTTTTTGGTTGCAGTGGGTACCTCACAAGGAAATAGTTGCTGCTAGGCAGGGTAGGAGTCTCAAGCACTTTAACTGTTGCAGGCAAAATACATTTTAAAGCACAAACTGTTGCTGAACAATGAAACTGCAAACTGTAGAAAAGGAGTCTCTATTTGTAATCCATGCTCAAATGAGTGGCTGGGTGACCTCCACAGGTCTTTTACTTGGGCCCATTACATAGAAACATAGAAATTGTCAGCAGATAAGGACCGCTAGACCCATCCAGTATGCCCAGAAGCCCTATTCTTGTTTGTGGCCTCTGACCCTATCTGGTCAGTGGCTTTTCACCACTCTTTCCCACCTCTGTGGTTCCCTTGTTCCTGTCCCAGGCAAGTTTAAATCCCTCTACTGTGCTCACTCCCACCACTTCCTGTCACAGCCTATTCCATGTGTCCATCACCCTCTCCGTGAAGAAAACCTTTCTTACATTTCCTCTTAACCTGCCCCTTCCAATTTCATATCCTGCCTCCTCATTCTTGTACTCATTCTATATTGGAAGATGTCTGCCACCCTGCACCTTACTTATGTCCTTAAGGTACTTGAATGTTTCTATCATGTCCTCCCATCCCTTCTCACCTCCAGCGAGTACATATTGAGGTCCTTTAATCTCTCCTCATAAGTTTTGTGGTGTAAGCGCTGTGCCATCTTAGTCTCCATTCTCTGGATTGCCTCCACCCTGTCAATGTCCTTGCAAAGGTGCAGCCTCTAGAATTGTACACAGTACTCTAGGGTGAGGCCTCACTAGTGTTTTACACAATGGCATCACTACCTCTTGCCTTCTGCTAGTGATACCCCTACCTATGCACGCCAGTATGCCACTGGTCCTCCCTGCAGCCTTTGTACTCTGCTTAGACACCTTTAGGTCATCTGAAATGATAATGGCAAAGTCCCACCCAGGGATTCCACTTCAGTCCTAGCACAATCAGAATCTTCCCTGGTTGTGAGGCAGAAACCCCAATGACTACTTATGGTTTTGTACCTTCACAGACAACTGGCAAGATATCTGAACATGCTCCTGGCTGGAGAGCAGGCTTCCCGGGGGTCATCTGGTGTTCAATTACTGGTCTCAGTTCTCTCACGGTTCATTTAGTGCTGCAGGTATGAGGGGTCCAGGGACCCTGAAGCAGGCAGTGTCTTTCTCAGTCAGTCAGTTGATCTTTAAAGGAGCCTGTCCCCCAAAGTGGAAAGTCATTAGTGGGGCAGAAAAAAAACCACTTTTTTCCCCGTACCCTTGATGTGTGATAACCACATAAACCTCTTGAGCTTCGCTCTCGGGGTTATGGGTCATCACACATCTCGTAATGAAAAAAATCCATAACAGCACACTCACCTATCCATTATTCTCTATATAACATTTGACTGGAAAACAAATACATTTTCCCATCTGAATCCGTGTGCAGCATATTGTGGGGTATATCACAGAGGCAATATGCTTATGAACCACAGGGATGGTAGTATTAGAGGAAGCTTTAAGAGTTTTGTATGATAGTTTTGATGATGGGCTTAGGCTGAAGACTAGACTTGCAAGTTAACACTGTTTCTTCCTCTGGAACAGGGCATAAGTTTTTCCTCTTCTGGGTGTGTGTCCAGCACAAAGATATTATCAGCAATGGCAGGGATTACATCAGTCTTGGGATTTGTTCCTCCAATTCAAACTTTACATCACAGAAGTCTAATTGGGTTTTCAGGTTGGTCAACTGCCAATTCCTCTGGCACAAAGTGTGCTGCATCTGGGTTCAGACTGTGTGAAAGTTCATTGATGATTCCCCAATTGAAGATGCACTAGTTGACAGTTCTTGACTTCTCCATTCCATTAGTTGAAATTGTTCATTCTGGGGTCTGCCAGGTACTCTGGTGCAAAACACAATGTCATCATCACTTTTAGCAGAATTGTTTTCTGGAGGCAGGTCCGGGGAAGAGCCATTGCACTTCCACCTCCCACAATGGCGACCCAAATTCAGGAATGAACAAAGGTTGCCCAGTGGGCTGGACAGGAGAGGAAGGACTGAGCACCCGATGGCAGTTGTCCTTCCTCAGGGAGAGGACACCAGTTCCACTGCAGATACTGCCGCCTGGGGAGGCCAGGCAGCAGCAGCGCAGCAAGACAGTACTCTCAGGGGCAGGCTGGAGTGTAGCATGCTGCATGCATGTCCACTCTCCAGCTCAGGGGAGAAAACAAGGTGGAATATGGATGGGTTGCCACATACTGGCACCCCCTGCAGACTCTTGCATGTCCAATATGGCTGACCACCACCAACTAGGTTCAGTGAAGTGGTTGTTAACCATCGTCTGCGAGAAAAGCACCATGATGAAGACTGGTCCATCAGCCATACTGGCGGGAGAATAAAATACTGATTTAAGAAAAAAAGAGCTTTTCACCTGAATCTTGCCCAGGTGCTGCATTTAGGATAGTTGTACTGTATCAGTCTAGCCCCCAAATGGGGGCTTACCTATAGCCCATTTGTTGCTCCTATTGTGCTCCTGTCCTTGGAGCACCTCCTCTTGCCTGCAGTTTCCCTGTTTCTGTCCCGGTCATCACTGCCACATCCCAGGTTCTGGGTGTGCCCGTGGTATCTGTACAGGTCCTCTCTTTGTTTTTGCTCTCCATGGGCTCATGGACCAAGACTGTGGGCCACCAGCATTTTGGGCAGGCTGGCGGTTTTGCTGGAGTGCAAAGTGGCGCTTTGACTTCTGACCACAGTTGTGGGGTCTAGCAGTGGCTCCTCAGTGGTCCCGGTCCTCGTGGGATGCTGGGTGGGGACAGTGATTGTGTTATTCCAGAGGGAGCCACAAATTAAATAAATAAAGAGCATTATGAGAGCTGTGTTTGTTCTCGTGCCAGCTTCATGAATATTAATGAATGAGGCATTCATATTCATAAGCGGGTCTGCTTCAAGGTAAAGGGCTGCAAGTTTTGGAGGAGCTGCAGCTTGTAAAATGTAAATAAGTATTTGTCAATCAGTCAATGAATCAATCAAAATCTTTGTTTAACTAGCGATCACCATTGAGCAAAGCTCATTTGCAGGATGGACCTGGGCAAGTTACAATACACATTATACAACACAATGAATACAATAAATATCAAAAAGAAAATAAATAACCACTTAGGCCAGAAGCAAAATACATACAGGGTAACAACAATGGCAAGGCTTTGATAACTATACATACACATGAGTAGGTAATTTTAGAATATAATCACTGGTTAGACAAAATGAAGTCTAAAGAAAACAGGTTTAAATCAGGAAGCAAGGACAGGGCAAGGTTGCGATTGGGGAGCTGTAGGGCAAATGGTGGGTGGGGTAAGGTAGGAAAAGGAGGAAGCAGAAAAGCGGAGGAACCGAAGGTACCAAGAATGATAATGATGTCGGGGGACTGGTTCCAAGTGGAGAAAGTAAGGGGGACATTCGGTAAGGTGCAGACACCAGGAGAAATCTGAACTAGGGCAATTATACTAATTAATGCTGCTGTCACCAAAGTAGGGGAGGAGTCATTCTCTGGTATGGCTGGGCCATGCAGTGTCCCAGTGTTGTTGAATGCGTATTTTCAAGAAAGCACATAAAAGTTTTTTTTTATGTGTGTTAAAATCTTCATTTCCATTGAAATAAATAATGTGGACAGTATAAGGAGAATTGAAGTTTCATTAACTGTTTTATCAATAAAAAACTTAAAAATGTCATTTCTTTGTGCTTCAGTGTGACACCCAGACACATCATTTTGTTTGCTAAATAACACCTAAACTGTTTCCTATTCAGAACCACTCACACACGGTTAAAAGACAGCATCTAAAAGTGTAAATAAATTATGTTTTGATTTAATTAATTCTATGTTTTATTAATGTTATATTTAATTGAAAAGCATATATATGCAGGTTACATGCTCTGTCCCTTGTGTAGCCTGCAATAAAATGTTAATGATTTCCATGTAAGAAAGGGGAATCTTGTTTTTCTTTCCCATGTTTTTGTTTAAATTAATGTCAGATTTCAGAAAATCACTTTAAAATGTTTTGTTTTTCTCTTTTTTTCCTCAGAAAACTCGTTTCTCTGACACATGATTCTGGTTCAGTCCAAACAAAACCTTCGCTCATCTTGTCCATTTGTGCCCCTTCCCAACTGTCCTGAAACTCGCCATCACATGCACACAAAATACCAATGGTGAGGAGGTAAAGTCATTAAATAAATCACCGGTGGGATGATCTTTGATAGTGAGAGGATCATCTGACCGGAGAAGTCCAACACCGGAGCACAGACTAACACGTGAGACAAATAGAGCTAAACAGCTGAAAAAAGAAAAAAACATGTTTAAAAGGCAATCACTGTAAAATCAGTGCATCGCCATTGCCTAATAATAGTTATCTAGTGAAATCTACCACTTTAGCAAACTGATTTATTTTAGTTTCTGTGAAAGAAACAGTTAATTGCACAATGTCCCAGGAAATCTCTTCATTGGAGGTTTGCAGACGGCATCACTGAACAATCCAACAACACTGCTCGGTATGTAATGTGCTGACCTTAACATGTTTTGCCTCTGTCTAAGCTTAAATTTCTGTGATGTGGTCTTTAATGTCTTTAGAGTTCTTTTGTGCTTTATTTTGTACTTTGTAAAACTTGTCATTGATTTTTCTTTGTTTAGCCTCGCTCGTCACACCCTGAGCCTTGCAGTTGGTCTCAGTGACGACCGATGGAGTTTTCCCAAATGGTTATTTATTTTAATTTTTTTATTTCTGTGCCCAGATCACGAATGCAAACTATGCTTATTTTTAACTCTCAAAACTGGTAAACAAAGTGCTGAGCTTGTGCCAGCTGTTTACCTTGCCAAATGCTGAACTCTGGATCGGACGGTGTGATCAAAAGGAGTCCTCCAAACTGGCGTGCCCCAAGTAGCTGTTTTTACATTTTGATCATATTGCAATGAAAGAAATTAGCATGCCACATGTGGCATCCCTTTACTATGCTGTGCCCAACGATTTTCTTGGCCCACTGAATTTCTGAACAGAACCATTCAAGGTTAGTATTGAGTGCATGTTTTGTTTGACTCACTCCTTTTGTTCTTTGCCACGTGTCCACGCTAACATCTCACAATTCCCTAGACCCCGATTTTCTGAACTAATTTCCTTGCACAAAAATTAGGTTTCCAGCATGGTTTCAATGTTTACATTCTTTTAATGGAGTTTGGGGCTAATTGTACAGATGAACCATTATGGTTTTCAAAGAGGTAGCAAAGAAAGTGAAAGCCAAAAGATTGCATTCAGGCAATACAAAAGACACAGGCAGAAGGGGATAGGGAGAAGTACCAGGAGAAGCAAGGGAGGCAGGGAGGTCAGTAAGGAAGCCAAAGCTCAGACAGAAGAGCACATTGCAAAATCAGTGGGTAGAGGGACAAAACCTTTACAGGTACATAAGTGAAAAAGAAAGACAAAGGGAGGGATAGTGAGACTGAAGGGGGAGGATGGGGGCCACGTGGAGGATGACAGTGGTAAAGCTGACATATTGAACAGGTATTTCTGCTCAGTCTTTACTGAGGAAGAGGAGGGTAATGGGTCTGAAGGGAGTACAAGGGGTGAGAATGGTGCAGAAATGGACACAAGTCCCTTTACATGAGAAAGGGTCCTGAAGGAACTGAGAGTAATAAGAGTTGATAAAGCAATGGGGCCAGATGGGGTGCACCCCAGGGTCCTTAAAGAACTAAGAGAGGTGGTGGCTGAACCTCTGGCTATCCTGTTTAGCCGATCACTGGAAACAGGGGAGGTACCCAAAGACTGGAGGACAGCAGATGTAGTCCCCTTATACAAAAGTGGGAACAAAGAGGAAGCAGGGAACTACAGACCAGTCAGCCTCACCTGGTAGTGGGGAAGATCATGGAAGCACTACTGAAGGAGGATTGGTGGAACATCTGGTTGTCAATGGACTACAGGACCCAAGGCAGCATGGTTTCACCAGGGGGAGGTCATGTCAGACCAACCTCATTGAATTTTTTGACTGGGTGACTAGGGAGGTGGATCAGGGGAGGGCAGTGGACATGGCCTATCTGGACTTTAGCAAGGCCTTTGACACTGTGCCACATAGAAGACTATTACACAAACTGGGGAATATGGGTGTGGGCAGGACAGTAGTGTGGTGGGTAGATAACTGGCTGGGTGGCAGGACACAGAGGGTGGTGGTAAATGGCTGTCACTCCACAGAGGGAAGAGTGATCAGTGGGGTACCACAGGGATCAGTGCTGGGACCGGTCCTATTCAACATCTTCATCAGTGACATTGCGCGGGACCTAGAAGGCAGAATTTCACTGTTAGCTGATGACACAAAGCTCTGTAACAGAGTAGACACACCAGAGGGTGTAGACAGAATGAGAAGCGACCTGCAGAAACTTGAAGAATGGTCAGGGGTTTGGCAGTTGAAATTCAATGCAAAGAAGTGCAAGATAATGCTTATGGGGCACAAAAACCCTGGCACAATATATCAGTTGGGGGGTGAGGATATAGCATGCACCAAGCAGCAAAGGGATCTTGGGGTTATCATCTCTGATGATCTCAAGGTAGGGAAACAGTGTGACAAGGCAGCAGGTAAAGCAAATAGGATGCTGGGATGTATGGGCAGGGCATTACCAGCAGGAAAGGGGGTCATAATTCCGCTATACAAGACACTAGTGAGGCCCCACCTGGAGTACAGTGTACAGTTCTGGAGACCATACCTACGTAAGGACATAGACATGGTAGAGAAGGTTCAGAGGAGGGCAACAAAGATGGTGCATGGATTGCATCACAAGTCCTATGAAGACAGGTTGAAGGAACTGAACATGTACTCCCTGGAGGAGAGGAGGGAGAGATGGGATATGATAGAGACATACAAGTATCTTACAGGGAGGAACAGGGTGCAGGAAAACACTATTTTTAAGTGAAAAGATGTTCCAGGACTAGAGGCATGGGATGAAGTAGGAGGAGGATGATTCAGAGGAAACATGAGTAAGAATTTCTTCACAGAGCGGGTGGTGGACAAGTGGGACACCCTGCCAGAGAGTAGTGGGGGCTGAAACAATCAGGATTTAAGAATGCATGGGATAGACATAAAGGAATTCTGAAGGTCAGGGGTAAGGGGCAACAGACTTCTAGGAAAACAAACTGAACTTACAAGATCAAATGGGCAGACTGGGTGGGCCATAGGCCCTTATCTGCCGACACTGTCTATGTATCTATGTAAAATGTGAATTGCTCCATTCTCTGTTTTGCTCGTTCCTGTGGACCATAAATCACAATGTAGCCCATGCGGTCCCGACCTAACATTCGAATGTTTAAACATAATTCTACTAAAATAATTGTAGCAAAATGGGATTATATTCTTTAGACTGTGTCATACATGGGATCCTCAATTAAACCACTGTTTTTCTTTGAAATGTAAATGTCTCGGATCGAAAAAGCTGATTTATTGGTTTGCATGTTAGGCATCTGGTTAAGACATTCCGAATCCAAATACTCGGTAATGGTTACTTCTAAATGCTGTTCTTTGGCATATTTCCCTGCTTTAAAATGTTAAATATATTACCCCTCTCAAATGGCAATATATTACAATGGTGTTTTTTAGAGTTATGCCCCTGACTGTGAGCCAGTCGCCTAGATTGCTGTGCACAGTATAGTGGACTGCTTTCTGACCGCAAGCCATGCAGTCCCACATTAACGTGTGTGTGTGTTCACAAGTTAAAGTAAAAGCCACACTCACCCAAAACGAAACATAATCAAAATACACTGTTGTACTTTAATTATATTTATTTCTCACAACTGATTTGCCCGTGTGTATTTCTCAGCAATTTTCCATGGCAGTACTACCGAGTGTTTGTTTGTCAGTGTGTAGGGGAAAAAATACGATTCAGTATAAAATATCATTGCAACAATGTTGCTGACACAAAAATAAAGAACCCAAAAGTTGCAGTTTATTTTTTTTTGGGTTATATATAGCCATACATAGCATCAGCAGCCATGCAAATAAAGGCAGAACAGCGTGCTATATTTTTGGTGCGCATAAGTTACCGCTGGACTACTGAAATCCCAGGGTCCCAGTGACTACCGTGGCAAACATTAGCAATTCTGGAATGAAACTGCTTCTGCTCCAAAGTTTGCAATGCCCCACTTTTCATTTGAGCTGTATGACTTCTTTTAATTGTATTACATTTTTTGGGCTTGTGTTGCCGATTTAACCTTCGGATTTTATATACCACAGGTTTCAATAACAATGCTGTACCTTGGTCTTAACTGCCATAACTACTGCATGAGACAGTGAAGCATAAAAGTACACTTTTAAGTAATTACAACACAGTAAGAAATGTTTAATGACTTAGATAAACAGCGGCTGCACTTGCTGCATCAGATGTTCGCCCCTGCATTTGTGCACGCTTTTGTGGACTAATGTTTTATGCTTTACTCTGATGTCCTATAAAACATGCACAAAATGCACCTCAGTTCAACCTGAAACCAGTCTGTACAGTTTTATTTAATACATAATAAAGAAATTATGACACTTCCTAATGGATAGTAGGAACCTTTATAGCTGTTTTGAAGTTTTAAAATTAGGACAGTTTTGGTAAATTAGAACGTTCATTTGGTGGACTTTATATGCTTAACGTTCAGTCTGTAATTAGATGTTAAGATGCCAAACAAAGGCAAAACTCACAAAAATGTAATGCAAATAATATTTAGCAGTTTTGTACTCCATTTGTTGTGAACAGGTTCCCCTGGACTGCGGTGAAATGCATGGGCATGCTGCTTATAATGTAAGCAAGACATAACATAATGATTGTAGGCATTCAATAGCCATTTACACTAATAAAAAATATTGTGCTGTATCCTATACCAATTTAATTTAAAAAAAAAATGTGAATGTCAGGAGGTGTTTTTTATATTTATGGTGGAAGCTGTGGTATTTTATTTCCTACAAGTCAGCCAGACTCAGAATTTAAATAAACAGTTGGGCACCCTCAATTCAGTGCCTCTGCAGCTTATCAATTATGAAAATCTTTACATTTACAATCTACAGTATTCTTTAATGAAATTGTGTATTATTTCTGCAATTATATGAAAGATACAAGCACAGCACTAGTGTATTTAACTGTAGTTAAGTGTGCAACCTGGCCATCCCTGTTGATTTTCCAGGTGTTACCCTGGATCAACTTTCAAGGTGCCCCCAACCCTGCAGCCAGTGGAATCTATGCTGTTTTTCCTATTGCACCATCTCTTCCACCCATGCCCTACCTTGGCCTAAGATTCCACTGTGCCTGTACCATACATTTGTTTTGCACCCCACTACATCCACTGGAATGCTGTTCCATGAATCCACCACCCTTTCAGTGAAGAAGTACTCACTCACATCCCTCCTGAATCTACCCACCTCCAACCTCATAGCAAGCCCCTCTAGCACATCTTTAGTCTGAAAAATACCCCTCATGTACCTAATTAAACCCTGTGAGAAACATTAAAACATAAACTTTGATGGCAGATAAGGATCACTTGGCAGCAAGACTGCCCACTTCCCTAACTATTGGATCTGATACAGATATGAACATATGAATCTGCCAGCAGAAACAGGCCTCATGGTCTATCAAGTTTGCCCACGTGCACAGCCTTACATTGCAGCTGCCCCACCCTCCTTTCCCCCAACACCTTTACCCCCCGCACACTTTCCCATCCCTTTTTAAAACTGCCAACCATCTCACAGAATATAACCTCTTCAGGTAGTATTCCATTTCGCCACCACCCTCTCTGTGACAAAATGCCTCCTTTCTCCAGTATCCTCCACTCTCCAATCTGGGACCATGTCCTCTCATGTATCTCCCCCTCCTCAGCTTAAATACCCCTTCTGTACCTGTTTTGTTAATCCCAGTATAATATTTAAGGTCTCTATCATATCCCCCCACTCCCTCCTCTCCTCTAGGGTGTACATATTCCACTCAGTCGGCCTGTCCTTGTAGTTTTGCCTCCAGTCCCTGGATCATCTTTGTTGCCCTGTGCTGCACTCCTTCAGTAATCTGACAGGGTGGGGCAGTGGCAAGGTTGAGGGCTACATGCACTGTCGAACAGACTTGATAGACTGTGAGGCCTGTTTCTGATGGCATTTTGTATGTTCGTATGATATCCTTCTTCAGAAAAGGGCGTCAGTACTGCATGCAGTACTCCAAGTGTGGCCTGACTAGTGACCTGTACAGCGGCAGGATCACATCCCTATTTCTGGATGTGATTATTCTCACAGTACATCTTGCTGACTTTAGCTGTCACCTTCCTACACTGAACTGAGTTGTTCATGTTCCCCGTTATAACCACCCCTAGATCCTTCTCTTCTATGGTGACACCTAACTGAACCCCTCTCAACTGGTAGCTCCTCCCTGGGTTCCTTGCTCTGAAGTGCAGAACCTTGCACATCATCACACTGAAGCCCAACTGCCACTTATCCAATGACTCCTCTAGTTTAATCAGGTCCTCCTGTAGCCCTGCCACCCTCTATATCATCCACCTGCCCCCAATCTGGGTATCATCAGCAAACAGACTGCTCTTGCTCCTTATGCCATGTGAGATATCCGCTATGAATATCCCAAACAGCACCAGGCCCAGTACTGAGCCCTGCGGCACCTCGCTCGTCACTGCCCTTGGGGATGAGAGTTCCCCCACCGCCACAACCCATGGCTTCCTCCCCTTCAGTCAGTTCATGATCCAGCTGACCATCTTTGTTCCAAGTTTCCACCCAGCAGTCCATGAAGTATTGAATCAAAGACTTTGCTGACTTCCAAATCCAGGTCATCCACTGCATGGCCCTTGTCCAGTTCCCTAGTTATCGAGTTGTAATACTCAACTAGGTTGGTGTAGCAGGATCTTCCTGAGATGGACCCATGCTGCCGACCGTCCAGGAGTCCATTGACCACCAAAGAAGTCACCAACCTCTGTTTCAGGATTGTTCCCATAAGTTTTCCCACAATGGATGTGAGGCTTATTGGTCTGTAATTGCCTGGTTCATCCTTTGGGTTAATTTTGTGGAGGGGTACCACGTGAGACATCCTCTAATTTTGTGATATGCATCCTGTGTCCAGGGAGGTATTGAACAGGTCCACCAGTGGCCTCGCCAAGACCTCCACCAGCTCTTTTGGCACCCTTGGGTGAATGCCATCCAATCTTGGTGCCTTATCCAACCTTAGTGCCTTCTGACCCTCCAACACCCTGCCCTCCATAATTAATATATTATAACTATGGTCAAATAGATCATAGTTAACCACAGCCTACTTCCTCCTACCCCCCCACTAGAACTGCCTTATCTGTCCAAGCATTCTTGTGTTCCACCACTGTGTTTGACTTCATAACCTCCTTAGGAAGGCCGTTCCATGCATCCACCACCCTTTCCATGAAAAAAATACTTCCTCGTGTTGCCCTGAGCTATTCCCCTCTATGTTCAAATTGTGCCTCCTTGGTCTTGCACATCTCCTTTTCTGACAGATGCTACCCCCTTGGACTTTGTTGATTCCCTTGAGGTGCTTGAAAGTTTCTATCATGTGCCTCCTCTCTCTCATTTCCTCAAGAGTAGACATACTCATTTATTCTCTTCATATGGCTTCTGCACCATTTTAGTAGCCTGCTGTGGGCTGCCTCCATCCTGTCTGTGTCATTTTGGAGATGGGGTCTCCCACCATCCCTTCCAGCCACTCCACAATGACACTTATGAGGACATT
This sequence comes from Neoceratodus forsteri, assembly GCA_016271365.2. NCBI lineage: Eukaryota > Metazoa > Chordata > Ceratodontiformes > Ceratodontidae > Neoceratodus > Neoceratodus forsteri. The sequence continues at coordinate 840,267,255 of CM028134.1, forward strand.
TTTTCCAGTTGTTTAACCAGGAGTGGCACACTAAGCTGAAAGCTTGTTTACAGGAGTGACCTGGGAGCATAGGAAAGTTAAGTGACTTGCTCAGGGTCACACAGTATGCGAGATTAGAAGACTTGGTTTGCTGGCCAAGGCACCTAGCTTCACCTGAGCTTTTTCCTTCTAAGACTGCTTGAAAGGCAGAGTAGAGAAACTTACCAGAGCAAGGGAGAAGGATTAAGATTTAGTTTGGCTAAGCAGATTTACTGTGTGGTGGTGTTTTTATTTTTTACTCACAGGGATTGCTACTGTTTGTTGCTAACATTTCATTGCTTTATTTTTCTCTGATTCAAATTGTTGTTGCTGGTATACCTTCTTCTGCATTATTACAAGGTGTGCCTACAGGTGTGTGCTAACAGATTACTCCTGTAATCTTCTGATTCAAATTGTCTTTTGCAAGGTATATCTTCTGTTACTGCTTTATTTTTCTCTGGAGCAAAGTGTTTCTTACAGCGTATATCTTCTCTGAAATTATTACAGGTGGTGCTTTACAGGTTTTACAGTTTTATCTAACATTAGGATAAGCTTTCAGGGTTACTGCATTTGTTATTGAGTGATTGTTTCTGCTCTTACCTCCTTGTTCTTTCATCCGTGGTTCTTCTTTTTAGGCAGGGAAGGGCCCAGCCACCACCCCCATCCCAACCACCACGCTACACTCCTTTTTAGGGTACCACAGTTGTGACATTTCCTGTGGCAGAGCAGGAAGGGGCGGATCAGTGGAGCCTCCACAAGGTGATCTCATTTACAGGGGCACTAGTAATTTAACTTGTTATAACAAGTTAAACAAAGCACAATTAAACCATTACTTGCATTTTTTTCCTTTTTTTTTTCCTTCTAATTACTCTGACTAGGTTACAAACCCAGCAACTTATTTGGAATGGATTTCATTAACTGCAGGTACTGTGGAACAATTTTCAGAAGGACAGTCTTACAGGATTTAGGACACTGTCCTACATGCTGGGCCTTTGGAGATCTTAGGGCTCAGCTCCGGGCAGCATGGGCAGAGATTGCACGCCTCAAATTTCATATTGAAGATGAAATACATTATAAGAACCACCTGCCATTTCCCCAGCATCCAACAGAAAAACCTCGACCGCAGAGGTAGTTGGTCAGGAGGTTGGCAGGTGGTAGGAGGAGCAAATCAGGTGCCCCATCACTTTCTGCTCTCCAACACATTACCTCCAAAACCATATAAACACTACAAACAGGTATCTGCCTCTATCTCTGAAATCAAATAAAGAGGCAGAAGACACTGCAGAGCAGAACACTGCGGCACAGGAGCTAGCACAACAAAACTCACCCAAATCAGGAACCAAAACTAAACAAGCACAAAGGAAATCCAAAAAACTTCTGATCATAGGAGACTCCATGATTCGGGGAGTTGATACCCATCTCCAGCCAGGGGTGATGGTCAGATGTCTCCCAGGTACATCAGCATGGAGAGACACTGACCGCATTGCTAAAATTGTTCACAAAGCAGGAGAAAACATTGATGTCCTAGTACACATAGGGACTAATGATCTAGCCAGCCGGTCAGTTGTGGAGACCAAGGAACACCTGACTAGGCTGGGTGACAAACTATCATCTATTTCGTCCGGCATCTCCTTCTCTGAGATCCTGCCAGTCTGGGAGAGGGAGCAGATGGACGGAAGGTCAGAAGAAGAAATAGGGAGCTAAACATGTGGCTCAAGGACTGGTGCCAGGAAAAAGGGCCTGAATTTGTAAGGAACTGGCAACAGTTCTGGAAGCGAAAGTTCTTTAAATTTGATGGACTGCATCTGACTAAAGAGGGAGTCAGTGCATTGGGGCAGAAGTTTGATGTCTTTGCAGAATATTTAAACTAGCAAATGGGGAGAGGGGTGCAGCACCCCATACGTCGAATGGGAAGAACACCCCTCCCCCCTCAGCTAGTGGTCAAACAGGAATTCAGCATGTTTGCGTTCATTTGCATCACCAGGTAAGAAAAAAGGTTTGTCTCCCCATACGACGCACATGAGTAATGCCAAACTTCACCCAACAACTAACACACCAAATCTGGCCAATGGAAAATCATGTACACAAATGCTCACAGCCTGGGAAATAAGATCCCAGACCTGCAGGCAATAATGTCAGAGCTAAACTGGACATAGTAGCAATTAGTGAGGCGTGGTTTACCAGTAACCACTCTAGGAGACTTCAGTACCTGGCTATGTATTGTTCAGAAGAGACCGAGGTGCAAAAGGGGAGGAGTGGCCCTGTATGTTAATGAAATATCAAAGCTCAGAATACACATAAGGAGCCAGAAGAACTGTGGGTCACCCTGGAAACAGGAAATGGGACAGCCATAAGAACTGGGGTTGTCTACAGGCCCCAGACCAGAGGAGGACATAGACACATTACTGTTAGAAGATATACAAAACATGACAGCTAAAGGGAGGTTCTGATAATGGAGACTTCAACATGCCAGATACAGATTGGTCAATACCAGCGGAACATCTGCCAGAACTAGACTCATAGTGGATTCCTGCAGGAAGGCCTCAAACAACTGGTACAGCAACCCACAAGAGACAGGGCTATCCTAGATCTAGTACTGACTAACAAAGAAGGATCACAGATCTCCAGGTAGAAGGTCACCTGGGGGCCAGTGACCATCACATGGTATGGTTCAATTTGGCTACTACATCTAAATCATCCCATTCCAAGGCAAAAATATGGGACTTCAGAGGAGCTGACTTTGATAAGATGGCCAACAGAGTTAAGCTAGCCCTGGCAAAAGAAACACAGGTGAGGGGTACAGGCAAAGTGGGCAAGCATTAAGGATGCAATACTTGAAGCAACATCCCATTGTGTTAGACAGAAAGGAAGTGCAAAGAAGGAGGAAACCACTTTGGTTCTCAAATACAGTAGCAGAAAAGGTCAGAGCCAAAGGCTGGCCTTCAGGAAATATAAGGGAACACAGCGGGATGAAGATAGGAGGCATACCAAACTGCCTTAAGGAAACAGGTAAGGCAGTAAGGCAGGCAAAGTCCCAAACTGAGGAAACGCTAGCACATTACAGTAAAAGAAGGTGACAAGACTTTCTATAGATACATTAGTGAAAGGAGAAAGTCCAGAGGGGTATTGCTAAGCTTAATGGAGAAAGGAGCATGTGAGGAGGAGGACCCTGTAAAGGCATCTATCCTAAATAGATACTTTTGCTCAGTATTTACTGAAGAGAAGTGAGGGCAGGGCCCACAGCTCAGCATCGTGGACACGGGGAGGGAGGTGAGCACTACTCCTTCACAAAGAAGGGTCCTACAAGAGCTTGCTAAGCTCAGGGTGGATAAGAGCAATGGGACCTGATGGCATACATCCCAGGGTACCTAAGGAGCTAAAGGAGGAACTAGCAGAGCCATTAGCAGAATTGTTTAGTGAGTCTCTGAGCACAGGAGAGGTCCCAGAAGACTGGAGAAGGGCTCATGTGATCCCGCTCCACAAGAGTGGTAGCAGGGAGGAGGCGGGAACTACAGACCGGTCAGTCTTACCTCAGTAGTGGGCAAGATTATGGAGGCACTCCTTAAGGAAAGGATAGTGCAACACCTGGAATCCATAGGGGCACAGGATCCAAGACAGCATGGGTTTACAAAAGGAAGGTCCTGTCAAACTAATCTCATAGATTTCTTTGACTGGGTAACCAGAGTGGTGGACCAAGGGGGAGCAGTTGATGTCGCCTACCTTGACTTCAGCAAAGCTTTTGACACTGTTCCACATAGAAGATTGATAAATAAACTGGGTAGGCTCGGGTGGGTCGAAGTTGGTCAACTGGGTGGCAAACTGGTTGACGGGCAGAAACAGAGAGTGGTGGTAAATGGTATACAGTCAGAAGAGATGCAAGTCACAAGTGGGGTACCTCAGGGATCAGTCCTGGGGCCAGTCCTCTTCAACATCTTCATTAGTGACCTTGCAGATGGACTAGAGGTAAAGGCTTGTCTGTTTGCAGATGACACCAAGATCTGCAACAGAGTAGATGATCCAGATGGGGTGGGCAGAATGAGAAGAGATCTGGATAAACTAGCAGAATGGTCAGAAGAGTGGCAACTGGGATTTAATGCAAAGAAGTGCAAAATCATGCATATAGGGAAGAGAAACCCTGAAGCCACCTATAGGCTGGGAGGGGAGTTGCTAGCAGTCACAAAGGAAGAAAGAGACTTGGGCATCATCATCACTGATGACCTAAAATCATCCAAGCAGACCTCTAAAGCAGTAGGTAAGGCTAGGGGGTGTTAGGGGTGTATTAGTAGGGTATCACAAGTCGTAAGAGGGAGGTAATAATCCCTCTGTACAAGACACTGGTTAGGCCCCATCTGGAGTACTGCGTGCAGTATTGGAGGCCACACCTTCACAAGGACATTAACCAAATTGAGGCAGTCCAGAGAAGGGCAACCAAAATGGTGCAGGGACTGCATCAGAAGACATATGAGGACAGATTAACAGAGCTCAATATGTATACCCTTGAGCAAAGGAGGGAGAGAGGTGATATGATCGAGGCATTCAAACACCTTAAGGGCATAAACAAGGTGAAAGAGTCTAACATGTTTAAATATAAGAAAAATAGCAGGACAAGAGGACACAGCATGAGATTAAAGGGAGGCCGATTAAGGGGGAATGTGAGGAAATTCTTTTTCACAGAAAGGGTGGTGGATGCATGGAATGGCTTACCACAAGAAGTGGTGGCTATGAATACAGTGCAGGGCTTCAAACAGGCATGGGATAGGCATAAGGAGCAATACAAATGACTATGAATAGATAGGCCACTGACAGAGCACAGGCGATGGCACATTTATAAGGTAAAAAGAAATGGGCAGACTGGATGGGCCTTGCAGTCCTTATCTGCTGTCAACTTCTATGTTTCTAAGTGGGGACTGTGGGATTCAAACCTAGGTCTCCATATTTGCAGGTCAGAGCCTTAAACCGCTGCGCTATACTGCCTCTGAGAATTTATCCATGTGGCACCCGCTGGTCACCCTCATGTACTCAGATTTAGCTCCATTTACTACCACCCTAAGTCTTCTAACACTCAGCAAGGTCTATTTCTTTGGCAGAATAAGTCCACTCGTGTTCTCTAATCCAGGGCTTCCGTGGGCCACGTTGAGTGTGGTGATAACTGGACTTTGTTTTGCTAGGGGCAGAGGGTATGGAATGGACACTGAGTACCTAATAGGGTGAGCAGGGTACAGGGGTGTAGTAATACAATACATAGCGATGTTGCAGTGTTGTTTACTGTGCATGCATTGGGATGGTTTGGTGGCTTATCATGCAATTCTTACATGTGCACTGAAGTTCAATCCCAATGCATGCATTGTAGAATTTTAATGAGTGATGAAATGAATATAATAAAAATGCAGATTTTACCTGGCATACTTTAGCTCTTAATCTTGTTCATTGTGCCAGAATACCAGGTGTGATTAACAACTTCTTAAGACCTCACACCTGGTAGCACTATGTTGTCAGCCACACAAAATAGTCAATTTGAGTCATTACCACCCCATTTTTAATCTCCAACTAGACTCCAGGCTGTGAACAGGTGGTGTAAAGTGCATATTTAAAAGATCTGTGGGGATGTTTTTTGATGTGCCCCACATTATTTAGTTTTTGTTGACCGGGTAAGTGCACTAGACAAATCCTGCCTATTTTCAATAGCCCAGTGGCCTACATTCTGAGTGTTAGTATCCATCATAGGAGTATACGATAGCTCCAGGACATTCACATTTGATAAAAAAGACACTGACAAAGTGCAAACATTGTGGAATGATGAATATGCAGATTATGAATTATGGGGCACAGTACCCGATCTGGGCCAAGACATTTCATGGTGCACTCAGAGAGTGGGACAAGCTGCATAAAAAGGTGAGAGGGCAATAACAGTGTAATTCAGTGCCTCAGACTATATGAAGGTCTATTACAATCCAGTTTTGTAGGAATCACAGACTTTTTGTCTATTAAAGCAATTGTGGCTTTGTGATACAGATTATTATTTTTGTTTTTTTCATTTAATTGCTTCAATAAAATGCCAAGTTTACTTCTGCAGAGAGTATTGTTCTTTACTACTTAAACAATTAGTTTTGCTTGGTCTGGACACAATTTTATTAGAAAATATCACTTTGGCCCATTATGAGTGTCCATGTAACACGCGTGACTTTTGTTGTCACACGCGTTCAAACTTTAACAAAAAAAATATGGTATTTGCCAAATTGTTGAAAAAACACTGTGCTCTAATAAAGTACAACAGAATAGTCAACAAACAGAGTACTTTTAATTTTTTTTATTTTATTGCCATAGAATGTGACAAAAACATTACATGGCTAAAAAGCAGTAATAATGGTGGACAGACTGATGGTAAAAATAAAAAAAAAAAGATAAATGTTAAATGACACACAAGTATATCATGTGCTAGGTATCACTTTTAGAGTGAGCAATGTGAAATCTGTGAAAAATCAAATTTTTAAAGTTAGTGTAGACTGGTGTTGGACATGTCACACGTGAGACACTGAGCATGTAGGTCAGGTGCAGCTCAAATATCTGAAAAACAAAAAATAGCATTATCTTCCCACTACTCCATAATCCACCCCTAGGTTAAGTACTACAAATGCATACTTAAGAAGAGTAGTTTACTTTAAAGTTTTTTTTTAACCTGGAATGTCACACTAATGGCCCAGCCATACCAGAGAATGACTCGAGCCAACTAAATGAGGAAAGAACAGATGGCTAGAAGAGGTTGGGGAGGAGGGGTTGAAGGATTGGGGGCATATATGAAGGACTCCTACAATAGGTAACTGGCAAACAACTAGGAGGTAAAGCGGTGATCAGGAGTAATAGTTGCAGGATTCTTTGAAAGAACGAGCATAAAGTGTTTTAAATGTTGTTAAGTTGATGGGGTGGGCCAATTTCAAGTTTTTTTGCAGCTTGTTCCAGCACACAAGTAAAACATGACTTATGGAAGCCCTACCAAAGCATGATTTAACCATGAGCACTGTCAGGTAGATATGAGGCACTTCTCACTGTATACATATCTAGCGTGCTTGGGGTAAACGGTCCAAGATATATTGTGGCAGTTCCTTAATGATGGCTCTAAAGGTCCAGAGAGTGGCATTTCTCTGTCTCCTGTAGCGGAGAGATGTCCATCCCATAGCCTTATATAGAGAGCAGTGATGCATACTATAAGGAAGATCAGTGATAAATTTTAGTGCTCTATGGTAGAGCATGTCAAGCTTAGAAAGTGAGCAGCAGGGCCCTGGCAGTAAAGAAAATCTGTGTAATCAGGAAGGGGAAGGAAGGTGGTTTGGGCCAGTCTTTTTTTGGCATCTCTTGTAAGAAGGTGCTTGATCCTATAGAAGAGACCCAGCCTTTGTCTAAGCTTTTTCACAGATCTTCAATGTGGCCAAGAAAGGAGAGGCTGTGGTCTGTCCATACACCCAGGTACTTGAACTTGGATGCATACTCAATGGTTGCCAAGAAGGGTGGTGATTGGTGGTAGTTTTCCCAGTGGGGCCGGATTCCTACATGCACAAGGAGAGAAGAACATTGCCTGCTTTTTGTTTTTTTTTTGCATTTAGGAGTAGTTTCTGGTTTAGGAGCTGCTGTTACAGTTGACTGAATTCCTGTTGAAGGTGGCCACAAGCTGCTTCAGCAGTAGGTCTGTCGGTGCAGAGTACTGTATCGTCTGCAAAAATATGTATGTTGGTAGTTTTAATGCAGGCATCTATTCCGTTAATGTATATTGTGAAAAGCAGGGGGCCTAGAATAGAGCCCTGTGGTACGCCTCTCAGAAGGGGTTTTAGTGGAGAGGGTCCCCCTTCCACTTTGACCTGCTGAAACTGATCTACTAGATAATTAGAAAAACATCTCAAGGAGAGGTGGTCCAGGCCAGTGTTTCATAGTGAAGATAGGAGCCGGTCATGGTCGATGATATCAAATGCCTTGCTTAGGTCTACAAATACTGCGAGACATAATTTTGGCATCTAGTTCATGTTGCCAGTCATTAGTCACCTTAGCAAGTGCCAAAATGGTGCTATGTCATGGTCTGAAGCCAGACTGCAAAGGGTTAAGATGGTAAGAGGACTCCAGTTAATTCTAAGTTGAGTGCTCATGATTTTTTCCCAACAACTTAGACAGGATGGGAGTAAGGAGCTAGGCCTATAATTGTTTAGGTCACTGGGGTCTCCGGATTTGAAAAGCGGAATCACGTGGCAGTTTCCATAAGGAAGGAGGACACCCTGTGAAATAGATAAATTAAATAGGTGGATAATTGGCACAGCCAGGATGTGATATCCAATTTTCAGGAAGAAGGGGTCCAGGAGATCAGCTCCTGCACTTTTTCTAGTGTCCAGCTGTTGCAGTAGGTATTCAACCTCTTTTAAGGATGCGGGCTGCAGGGAGAATGAAGAACATGTGACGGGGACTTCTTGGTCATATATACCAAGTTGGGAGCGGAGAATATTGGCAGGGGAGGAGTCAAAGGCTAGGCCTGCAGTAGCAAAGTGATTGTTAAGAGAGACAAGGATAGTTGGCTTATCAGAGACCGTGATGTCTCCATGGCTGATTTTTGCTGGCAAGAAAATTCCAGAAGTGTGACCTTCCACTTCCTTTATGGTTCTTCAAAATTTGGCAGAGCACTTTGAGGCAGCGTCAAGCTCTGAATGGTAGAAGTCTGCCTTTGCCTCTCTGACCAGTTTGGTACAATAGTTCTGTCGGGACAAAACTAATTTGTTTAAAAGTATTTTATTATAATTTTATGTTCTTAATTGCTATTCTATATTCTTATATTGGTTTAATTATTAAGTACTATAAATGTTTCTGGTCTAATTAATATTGAAATGAACTCTAAAACAAGGACAATGCTGCTTAAGGCTTGAATACTGAAATGGAGGAATGATGCCATGAAAAAAAAAAAAAGCAATATAGTGTACTGTACATGGACAACGTCAGAAAAAGAAATGGCTTAAGAATAGTCTGATTAAATTGAGAGCCCCTTGGTCCCTCTTCCAATGATTGGCAGAAGACCTTGAAACTGAGACTAAGAGATTATTGCAATGGAAACTTGACATAATTTATGGCACTGTTTTCATGTACCAGCTAGTCCCAGATACACCCGAAGTTAACACTGACTGAAATAGACTGGCTTTAAGAAAAAAGACTTAATTATAGAAAATACACAAAAATTCTTATACATTTCAGAATCATATAGGTTATTGAGAATGCATGAAACTTCACAGGGATTAAGTGTCAGTCCTGCAAGAGCTTTGTAACCCTTGCTATTTACAAAACACTGCAGCCCCAAGACTGTTTGAAATATATGTATAATTTGGTGTCTAAGGTAGGTTGACTTTACCACCTTTTCAATTAAATGAGTCTTGAGTGTTTGTCTAATAAGCAATACTAGTCGCTTGGTTTGTAAGCCTTTTTAATGAACTCCAAAGCAGCATGAGGTCATGGATTATTAAACACAAACAAAATAAATCGCTGTCTTAAAAAAGTTTGCTAAGATGATAACGTTTCTAATGATAGCAGGTATGCCAAACAAATGTCATTCTGAACAGGAAAAAATGTACTTCTGGAATCTGTAAATACGTTTTAGATATCTATAAAGGAAACCATTTTATAATGTTTTGTAAATTACAGATTTTATATTAGAATTGACACCACCATGTTTGGTCTCAAATTAATCGTCTCTTTTAGCTGCACCTGAAATTTGTAGGCTTTACATTTGTAACAAGGTGCACATAGATGCAAGAAAGAAAAACATTTTATGTCAAAAAATATTTTTAAAGATGAGGTCATATTGAGAAAAAATGACTTAGTAGGGGCTAACGGTAACACCCTCAAAAAGTAGTCAGACCAGTCATAATTTCATGGTGATGTCCAGCAGGAGGGACACAAATGGGGTACTGGCAAAGCCAGCCCAGAACTGCTAAATCTTTTGGTGTATGAAGGCCTGTTTTGGCTGCTCTGACAATTTCGGATGAGCTTAAAAATTTTACTAGGCCACAAGCCTGAAGCCACACCTGCTTAGGACCATCATTTGGGATGAGACATTGCATCCACTAGGAGGTGCTAAACAAGTTTAAAAGTTTGCACAATGTTGCAGCAAAGCCAGCTGCTAAAACTGTTAAGGAAAGACCTACCATTGGATGAAGCAAGGCCTATGTTTTGCATACTGAGAATTTGGACTGAAGTAATGAATGTCTGTTAAAAGCCTGAACAAGAAACTAACGTTGGAATTTACCAGCCAGCAAACATTCAGTTCTGTTAAATTGCAGTGAGTTCAGAGTTGCAGGTTCAAGAGCAGAAATGAACTGAAACAGAAAAGAGTCACAGAGTCCAGTTACCAAAACAACATTGCTGTCCAGAGGGAGATCTTTCTGCAGACCGTGCTGCTAGACTGCTAAAATCTTGCTGTCTGATTTTTTACCACTAAATCCTGAAGTGGCTTTTGATGATTTGTGACATCAAGCAAGAAGGATCCAGCTTGCATTGCTTCATTGATGTCAGAAGATTTTACAGTTCCTGGTTCAAGGGGAAAAGACAGAAGACTAAAGCCAAGCCAACTACTAAGTACTTTCATCATCCAAAATCAGAAGTTCTCACAAAGATTTTGAAAATTAAAAAGTAGAAGACCACACCTACAGATAACTAAAACTTAAGTAGTCATTTAATTATTCAAATTTTAGTACTTTTATTTGGCTATCTGTGGTGGTAACGTAGTGCATTTTTAGCTCCAAAACCATGGTTATATAGTTAAGCTAGAATTTAGACATAAAGAACTGCCTTCTTGCATACTAAAGTTAAAAACAATTATTATACAAAGATATAATCTGAGACACTAATGTAATGAGTTTCAAGTTCTCATAGTAAAAAGGTCATGATATTTATAAGTATGCTGAAGAAATAGTACAAACAGCGTCATTTATTGTTCTGAATATGGTGTATTCATTTGCAGTGCTTATTTGCTGAACTATGTTTGATGTACTTGATTTTCTAAAACCTGTTGTTTTATTTACCTTACAGTTTGTTTACATTATTCGTATTATGCTTGATATTTATGCTAATTATGAATATTTAGGACTTGTGCATATCTAATAAAATATGTATTTATCTCTTATATAATCCAAAGTGTGGCAACAGTGTTTTCACCATAATTTTTGAATCTGAGAGCATAGAATAATATATTTGAATTTTTAATATTTTTGGTAATTTTGAAATAATTTTTGAGTAAGGCCTGAGATGAATCCAAGTGCATTATTGTAAAAAGTGATATTATAAGCCTTTGTTCTAAAATCTTTGGGGTTCTCATTAGTGAGGACGATTGGTGAATAACAGTCCACTTAGGTATATGAGAAATGAATATTTTTACTGTTATTGTTTACAAGTTATTAAATGGCATAAGTAATATTTTTGTTCTTGTTTCTCAAGGATTTAAAGATAAAATTACCCTAGACAGCGATAAAAAAACAAAAGAAGTAATTATCTGGTGGTAAAGCTGGAAGAGGAAGGACTTTCAAAGTATCATAAGAAAATATTTGTTTTTTTTGTTTAAATTTTGTTAGATAAAAGGTTACTTACATTTAATGGTAATTGTTGTTAAAGTTTAGTAACGAGAATTTGAGAGATGGTAGCTGCTATTACAACTGTAGGTATGGTTCATGCAGATGCAGGGGCAACACTTTTAGAGTTGCCAATACTTCTCATCAAGCAGGAGCCATTGATACCTTTGCATCCAAGTTGTAGACCAGAAGAAGTAATTAAATAAATGGAATAAAGAGTATGTTACTATGACTGAGAAGCTGTGTATTGACAAATTAAGGTTGTGTAATGATGTGAAACAGTTAAACCAACAACTAGGAGATAGATCTCACAAATGTAGTAGACTTGCAGGTTAGATTCAATTGCTCAAAACACAGATGTAAGTAATGTGAAAATATCTGATGGAGACTGCATCCTAATCAACTTAAAGACTGGCATCGCTGCCTTGAAAAATGAATGAACAGCTAAAAGAGCAGTGCTTGCTGCTGAGACAGAGAAGGCCAAAATATTAAAGACTAATGAGTAGCTCAAAGAGTGGGGCACAGATTTGGAAAGGGAAAAAGCAAAATTAGTGCATGTTAATGAGCAGGTTACTAAGGAACTAACTGAAATGATACAGATGTATAATGATGTATGGGAGCAGTATGAAAGTGATAAGAAATGGTGGGCAGACAGGCAAAGACACCTCTTAGCCAAATGGGAAAGAGGAAATCTCGGAACAAAGAAGCATAAGCTGTTCACCCCCAAGGTATCTACCTCAGGGTAATGAACAAGGGGATAATCCTTGGGATTTCCACAGTGCAGGACCTGCAAATGGAGCAGGCACTTGCCCATCACACTCACCCTTTCATTCTAGTGTTGAAAAAGAGTTAAAACAAGAAGAGAAAATACATAAAGACAGAGAGATCAGTGTACCACTAGGGACAAGGAGAGTAGCAAAAGGACTGGATGCACAAACAGAAAAGGAGAGATCTGAAAGTGCAACCTCACAACATAAATTGAAGGAGGATAGCCAATGGAAAAAGTGGCATACCCTTTTGAAGCAACAGCTCTTTGAACAAGGAAAATACATAAGAGATTTAAAGGCCCAAAAAGGTGATGCCGAAAGTGAAAGTAAAATTCATGTAGAATAAACACATCTGAAGAATCGGGCCCAGATAGCTCCTCCCCTGAAAAGGAAAATTCCTGTTCAGAAGAGGAACCACATGATAGACATAAAAAAGGATAAAATTAGACAAAAAAAGCTCTGATTCTGAAGGTGACTCATCTGATGGGTCCAAGAAAAAATAAATAAAAAGATTTCTGAAAAGAAACAGGGGTATTTAAAATTAAAGACTGTTACACAAGCTTTGAAATTGGTAGGTGAGAGGTATAATTCTGAATCTGCGAAAAGAGGCATTGAGCACCATATTCAAAAACTAAAAGTGTGTTTTGAATCTTTGTCCATAACTGATGAGGAGAACAGAGGTTTGTGATAAGGTGGTCTATTGATGATCCTCGAGCTGAGTGGTCAAGAATGTCTGGACAAAGTAGGAACAAACCTAACAAGCTGTATAAATTCCTAAAGAAGGAGTTTGGTAAATATCGCACTAAGGGGCAGCCAGGCGTGCTGCCTGCCAGATGTGGTGTGGGGTTAATCAAAGTCTAGGGAATAATGTTGCAGGCTGAAGGATGTGTATTTTGGAGCAGAAGATCACTCAGACAGTGATTTAGATGACTTATGAGATGCATATTGCCAAGGTTTATCCCTGCTATCAGGACAAAATTGGCATCCCGAGCTAACAGAAGATCCAGGGACATTCACTGGATTGCCAGACAGGCAGAATAGATCTGGGACTCTGGAAGAGGCAATGACTCTCCTCCACAGAAAAAAAGGGGCAATCCCATGGTCCAAGTGTCTGAAGTAACTACCTCAGATACTTTGGCTATGGAAGGGGGTGAGTTATCTCCTCCCAAAAACAGGAGACAAAGGAAGAACAGAGGTAACAACACTCAACCAGGAAAAGCTATGGAACAGCCCAAGGCTGTGCCTGACTCTACAGTAGTAACCCAAACCATCAGCCCTGTTCAAGCTTCCCCATGTGGTGGTACCACCACCTGGCCCTGAGTCACAGTTCTATCAAAACCCTCAACAATTCCCACAACCTTAGCCATACCAAAACCAAGGACCTCCCCCTGTGGAGGTTATGATCCTGGTAGAGGATGCAGCCAAGGGTATGGGAGAGGATACTACAGAGGATACAACAATGACTACAGAGGTGGTAGAGGTGCCTAGGGGTGTCAAAACTATAAAAATGAGCAAGATGGTTACAGGTTCCAAGATGGACCTCAACCTGGTTCCCCAGTCATGGAGGAAATACAGGAATGAAGAAGACAGATGGGAGACTTAAAATGCTTCTCAACATTGTTTCCACCTCCCTCTGCCTTCTGGGTTCCTGCACCTGTGCAAAACCCAACTGCAATCCCCAGTAACAGTGGAACCAGTAATAATGTTAACTGACTAGTGCCTTCTGTCCTTCTTAACGCTGCCCATGTCAATGAAATTGCAGTTGCTAACGATGGTAATAAAACTGCTATGAAATTGGAAAATGAGAGTGTTAATGCAGAACCTGACCTTATCCTAGAGGTATCCCGAGTTACTGCTGCAGGCAGTGTAGAGTGTCACAGTGAACCTACTGTATTGCCAGGAGTTAAGAAAAACAAATTCTACTTGGGCAACTTAATCTGCAAAGGGGACAGATAAATTTTACTTTGACATCAACATTGAAAACAGCCTAAGTCATGAAGCTTTAGTTGACTCTGCAGTGGAACTTACCTTGGTGTCCAAGTTTTATGACAAACTGGTTGATGTGGGAAGTAACTCTAAGGTGTTGAAAATACCCCTGATGGCTTAGAAATAGTAGGGTATGGAGGGCAGCTCAGCTGATCCTAACTAAAGTGTGGCTAAAATTGAGATTTGGCAAGATGCAAGTCAACCACCCAGTGTATATCACTGATAGAACTGGGGATGATTTCTTGAATGGAAATGACCTCCTAAAAGATTTCAGCCCAATTGACTATTTCCATGTAATCCTGTGGGCACAGGTAAACCGGACCATGCCATTTGGGAAGAGTCTTAAGGTGCTAAACAGTCAGAATCATGTTACCTTGAAAATGATGCAACAATTAAATTGAATTGTGTATGTTCGGTTCACCTGATGTAGCTGTACTAGGTGATCCTAAAAAATTTGGCTCCATGGAGAAGTAAAGCTCACGTGGTTTTTCTGTCAAGCGTGATGTGGTAAAGTCTGAGATTAATGCAAGAGGCCTCACTTTCTTCACCAGGAAGTGGACCCTGCTATCTCAGAAGCATGCCCTGCAGTTGACACAGAGACATTAAATTCTGAGTACCCAACACCCTCTGGGGATGGTGGAAATGAAACACGCCAGTAAGTCATGGGTCCATATTCTGCAGTATAAGGTCAGAGGAAGGCAGTTAAGGTGCCCATCAAAGCAGAGCATTTGTAGACAGTAAATTCTGTGTTATTCTTAGGTTATGAGCACTGTTTAATTAGTGAACTGTTTTACAACGTGTTAAAGAGCGGAGACCTAGTTTAACATATGTAAAGAAACAGGAGTGGTTGGAAAAGGTCCATATCAGACCACAGCATGAAAAGCATAGGTATCTGTGCTTTGAACCTCCAAATAAGGCAAAGAACATACAACACCCTGTAAAGGCAGTACAAGGCCTAAAATCTATGCACCTGGGGCTAGACATCCTTGTACAACTGGGTGTGTATGTTAACCTAACCAATGATGTTCTTTGGTCACAAATAAGGGGACCATTATCCAATAAAAGTAACACTGCAGGCCTTGAGGTCTGGACAAACTAATCCTCAGTGTGCCAGGTGGTAAAATGAGTTTACCAAAGAATTCCAAGTAATGTCAAGGATTTCTCTCTTAGGGTTATGTAAAAAAGGCCAAGAAATGCCTGATGTCAAGACTGCACTCTTGTGCTTGACAAGCAACTTAGTGAATTAAAAATCCACTCCATACCTTGCTTGGACATGAGCAGCAGAGTAAGGCACCTCTTGGTACATAACCCATCAGTAGAGCCTATCACTATAGCAGCTAACTGTGAGTTGGAGCAGCAATAGGGAATCCTTTTATGATTTAGAGTTAGTTGTTTCAGTTATTGGGAGTTAACAGAAGACATTGTTCAGGAGAAAGCAGATAAAGAAATCAGGTCCATACTGAAATGGTTTAATTGCTTTACAAGAGATGTGTCCAGTAGATAAGGAAGAAATACAGGAATGTAAAGTTGAAAATGATTAACTTGTACTGTCCACTATGGTTAATAAAACAGAATAATATAGAGAGGTCCATGTGATTGATACTGAAAATCTTTCTGAGATAATAGAAGATAAGGTAGAAATAGGTAAAAAGTTACCTTTCCCAGATTCTAAAGAACAAGTTAAGCAAGCTATTCAATATTGTAATTGTGAAGCAGAAGTAGAAAAAAAAGGTTTGTGAAATGTTCCTTCAGTTTAAGGACATGTTTGCAAAAGATGCTCATGATTGTGGGGTAACTGACCTCCATGTTAACCAGGATACCTACTGACCCTAGTAAAGGGTCCAGTTTATGTATGCCAATACAGAATACCACTAGCATCTTATGAACATATACTGGATACCTTAATTAGGCAAGGAATGATAAGACAGGGAAACTTATTTATAATTTCCCCATTTGGCCTGTATTAAACCTATGTGAAAGTGGAGACTCACTGCTGATATAGAAAAATTGTGTACTTAGGTACTCCACCTGGGGGTCAGAAACCTGGGCCAAGTGTACACCCTGGAAATGCTACAAGTCTCGATGGCTGAGAGGGACCTGGGGGTGGTGGTGGATGTCAAGATGAACAACTCGGAGATTTGTAGGAGGGCAGCAGCCAAGGCCAACAGGATGCTGGGATGCATCGCTAGGGGATCACCTCCAGAAGGAGGAAGTGATACTCCCTCTGTGAAATCTGCTTGGTGAGGCCACACCTTGAGTACTGCATGCAGTTTTGGAGGCCACACTTAAAGAGGGACATTAACCTCCTGGAGAGGGTCCAGAGGAGGGCAACCAAAATGATTTGGGGCTTGGGGGACAGGACCTATGAGGAGAAGCTCGAAGAGCTAAATATGTACACATTGGAAGAGAGAAGGGACCGGGGGGACATGATAGAGGTCTTCAGGTACATGAAGAGGGTAAATAGGGGAGGAACAGTCAGGGTGCTTCGAAGGAAGGAGGAGGGGGCCACTAGAGGGCATGGGTGGAAGCTGGAGGGGGGAAGATTCAGGGGAGAAAGGAGGAGGTGCTACTTCACTGAGAGGGTGGTGGAGCCATGGAATGCACTGCCTAGGGGCTGGTGGAGGCAGAGATGGTGGGAGGGTTCAAGAGGGGCTGGGACAGGTACAGGGGAAGGGTTCTGGAAGCAAAATCCAATGCAGCAAGAATATCCGGAACTGGGAAGGGAGAAGCCAGAGAAGGCGAGGGGGGCAGCAAGGTCAGCACCCAGGGTGGGGGCTGACCAATCGAGCAGACTCGAAAGACCATTAGGCCTATTCTGCTGGCATTTTAATATGTTAGTATGTTAGTAAATTGAATCAACAGGTGCCTTTGTCTCGCTGGCCCATGACATATTTGGACCAAAGTTCGGCCAAAGTTCAAGGTGCCAAATATTTCACTACCCTAAATATAGCAAATGGATTCTGGACATTAAGAGTAGACCCAAAAGATCAATATAAACTGGCTTTTACCTTTGGAAGGAGAAAGTACACATGGAATAGGTGCCCTTTTGGGTATTTAAATTCACCAGCAGATTTCAATATCTGTTTGCACAAGGCCATGCCTGATGCCGAAAGCAGAGGAAATCTGGTTTATGTGGAAGATGTACTAATGAAAAGCAACACTTTTGAGGAACACCTAGCTGAGGTCACCTATGTGTTAAACCAGCTGAAAGCCACTGGTGCCAAGTTGTCCTTATCAAAGGGGCACTGGTTCAGGGATAAGGTAAACTACCTTGGACATGAAGTTGGTCCTGAAGGGCTATGTCCTCAGCATATCAAAATTGAGGCAGTCCAAAAAAAATTGGTCCACTCAAAACTTAAAAGAGTTATGTAGTTTCCTACGGATCTGTAACTACTCGAGACAGTTTATCCAGGACTATGCAGAAATTGCCTATCCTCTCAACAGGCTGCTGAAAAAGTCAGAACCCTGGGTGTGTTGGGGGGCAGAGAAAGCCATGCAAGCATTAAAAGATTGTCTGAGTCAAGCACCATGTTTTGCTTACCCACAAATGGATAAGGATTTTTAGCTAGAAGTAGGACATACTAGTAGCAGCATCAGTGTAGTGTTATATCAGAAACATGATTCAGACACATGTGTTATTGCTTATGTGAGTAAAACCTTGAGTGATGCTGAGAAAAAGTTCTCAGAGTGTGAAAAAGCATTGTTGTCCACCGTATGGGCAGTACAATGGTTCAAAACTTATATTCTTGGTAAACTTGTTGTAGAGACTGGTCACCAGCCCCTTACACTTCTGGGGACCCAGAAGCTAAGGATGGTAATGTGTCTAGCAGCAGAATTGTGGCCTGGACCTTAGCACCCCAGGGCCTACACATAAAGGTTGTTATGCAAAGAACAAAGGAATACAATAGCTCAAGGGTTAACAGACCTGAAGACTCATAACTGTACTGTAGATGAACTTTCAATACAAGACCCTGACCTATCTTCCGAGTTGGATATGGTGTACTAACATAACAGGCACCGCCACTGTGATGAACATGTGTGAGAAAATTTGCCTAGAGCCTATGTTGATGGTTGCTCATTCCAGCAAGGTGAAGACTAATGTTCTGGTTTAGGAGTGGTATGACAAGATAATGTACCATATACTCCTATCAAGTACAAGCTTGATCCTAAGTCTAACTAATATGCAGAATTGGCAGCCACCTATATAGCAGTACAGACTGCAGTACAACATAAGTTATAAGACATTGTAATTTGTACTAACTCTGATTATATTAGGCAGGATTTCCTTACACATTTTCAGGGTGGAAGGTGAATAGTATGATCAATTCAAGAGGCAGTAGGGTGATGCATGCAGACCTTACCTAGCAATAGAGCAGTTGGTTCAGGAACATAAGTTGGTTGTTTATTGGAAAAGATAAAGGGCACTCAAAATTCAGGGTCCAGACAAAACAGGAAATGACCTAACAGATGCTCTTGGCTAGGGAGGGTGCTTTAAGTGGAGAAGAATGGAACTTTGTTCCTCCTTTCCAAGCTAACGTGAATGTTGTTACCATGAAGACAAAAGCAACAGGAATAGGAAAATAGGGTTTACTCTTGCATAGTGAGAAACCTGTCTATGATTTGGTGAAAATGCAACAAGAGGATGAAGTGGTAGGAAAATGTCATTGTTTCATCAAGGATCCCACTGAAAGCATGATTACTGACAGTGACCGACAGGATAGCCTGGGCCTGAGAGCCATGTATGACCAGAAGGATAAATTACAATTAAGGAGTGATCTCTTGGCAAGAATTGGTAAAGACGCACATGAGGTCCAATGGGTGGTTCCTTTAGGCCACAGGTGAATTATGTTACAACATGCCCATGATGAACCATTAGGAGCATTTGGGGGGATAGAAGAACTTATGAAACCTTAAAAGAGATGGCTTACTGGCCCTACATGTATGACGATGTTGCAGGGTATGTACAAGGGTGTATAGCCTGTTGCAAGTTCCAACCAGTACTCCCAGACAAAGAGCACCACTAGAGTCATAAGGCATCACTATGCCTTGGTCAGACATCAAGATTGACTGGATTGGGCCTGTTACCAGATCTTCAAGGGTTAACCAATACCTTTTGACAGTTACTTGTCTTTTCATGAAATGGGTTGAGTATATACCTGCTCCAAATAACTGCTTTCTTATTAATAAACTATGGGCCAGATATTCAAAACTTTACCCCGGGGCTAAATTAGCACTGCCCGGTGGGCAAACTTAGCCTGGAGCCTAAATCAAGCCATATTCAAAAGGAATAGCCCAGGGCAAACAGATTCTGAATATAACATGGGAATGAAGCCTGGCAAACTAGACTGGGAGTGCAGGGCAAACTTAGCCCTGGAATAATACAGCTCTGAATATGGCAACCAGGAAGTGCAAACCACAGCAGCAACACAGTGCTCAGTGATGTGAAGGAAGGTAGAGGTGAACTATGTGGCCAATGTGTGTGCCAGCAAATGCGTGGACCCAGTACAGCTGCAGGCAACAGTGTATGTGAAAGTAGTGTGTAAAACTGTAAAATATTTCCCGAACTGTTTGTGCAGTGCTAACACGTTTGCGTGGGTTTAGCATGAGGCTAAACTATTAGCCGGTTCAAACATTTGCCAGCACTAAATTTTGCCGTATTCAAAAGTGACATGCAAATGAGCCTACTTAGGTAGTCTCTGCGCAAACATCCAGATTAGCTTTTATTTTGCCTGATTTGCATGCAGCTTGCAGCCGGGCTAACAGTTTAGCCCCCTACGCTAAACCAATACAAATGTGTTAGTGCTGCATAAAACAGTTTGGGAATATTATACAGTTTTAAACACTGTACTCTAGCGCTACTGCCTGCAGCTGTACTGGACAACACAGCATAGGCACAGATGGTAGTGGTGCTGCATGCAACTGTCACACTGTAGGTCATGCTACACTGCACAGCAGACACTGCAGTAGCAAGGGGGCAGTAGTGTGTGGACACAGCAATGCCTATGGTGTGTAGGGCAGTGATGATGACTGTACTATACACAGTGAGAGGCCCAACCTGCAGGTGTTTACTGAAAGTGGACATACTGCTGTTTTGTGTGACCCACAGATGCTGTACCTCTGGCATGGGATGCTCCAGTGACATATACATGTCCAGCTTTGTGTGCTGTAGCAGTTTACAGCTGTCATTATGTGGCAGAGGTGCATATATTATCAGAAAGGCACACTGGTGTTGGGGTATTCCCAATACTGGCCCATGTGTACTGCATGATGTGTGTCCTAGCCTTGTGGTCACACCTGGTCTGTGGCACAGCCTGGCCACCCATATACTCTCCCCTCAATGTCCTCCATGCCCACAGTGCTGCATGTGTGTGCTGGCATCTGTTGGAGTCCTCAGAAAAGTGGTCCACAGGTGTGTACTGTATGGCCACACTGCCATGCTGTCCACTGGTGGCAGGGTCACCACTTACTGCCTGGCATGGTTGGGACTGGTGGCAGATGATGGCATCATTGTGATGCCACCAGTTAGTAGCATGTTTCCTCTATGTTTGGCTTTGTGTGTCATATTTATTTGTTAGGGTCATGCAAAGCTGTGCAAACACCGTGCAAAGCCAAAGTGTCATGCAAAGCTGATTGCAGAGGTTAAGACAAGCTTTTCTAAAGCGGTAATGTGCACTGTGCTAAGTGTTGCACTAAGTTAGCAAAACCAATTTGCGTGAGTGCTAGTCACTGAATATAGCATTGCGCCTGTATTCAAGTCAGTTTGCCCTTGCATACATTATGATTTTGCCCAGCACTAATGCATTTTGCCCTGCTATTTGGCCTTTTGAATATATGAGACCCACGCTAATCCCACGTAAACATGCACAAATGTTTTTGCCCAGTGCAAAGTTTTGAATATCTAGCCCAAGTGTTTAGTCGATAGGGATTACCATTAAGAGTAGAATCTGATAGATGTCCTAATTTCACAGGAGAGGTAATACAGAATATGTGGAAAATTCTAGGAGTACAGAGAAAGCGACATGTGTCCGACCATCCACAATCATCTGGACAGGTGAAATGTACTAATCAAACAATTGTGTACATACTGAAGAAACATATCAGTTCTTAAGGAAAAGATTGGGATGTAAAGTTACCACTAGTATTAATGGTATAATAAATAAGTCTACTGGTGTTCCTCCTTTTGAAATGATGACAGGAAGACAGATGGTGTTACCTTTGCATCTCCTGTATACCACAGGAAATGTAAATTCAACATTTGCCACTACAGCACATGAATATGTAACCCATTTAAAACAGCATTTGCGAGAAACATTTGCATTTGCTGAAAAGAACTTGGAGAAAAGTGTTGAGGCTTTCAAGTCATATTATGACAGGACAACTAATCAAAAGACAAAAGAGAATCAAATTGGTGATAAAGGCCAGATATTCAAAACTACGCGAAAAAGCTTGCAAAGGTTTAGCGCGATGCTTGAAGCGCTGCTATATTCAAAAGACCAAATAACACAGACAAAACTGCATTTGCACCAGGCACAATTATAATGTATGCAAGGGCAAACTGACATGAATACAGGTGCAATGCTATATTCAGCGACTAGCGCCACACTAAGGGGTTTTGTGCTACTTATCCCAACACTTAGTGCGGTGCACATTATCGCCCAGGAAAAGCTTGTCTTAACCCTGGGCAATCAGCTTTGCGTGACACTATGGCTTTGCGCAGTGTTTGCGCTGGCTTAGCGCGGGTTTTGCGCAACCCTAACAAATAAATATGACACATAGATAAAGCCAAACATAGAGGAAGCATGCTGCTAACTGATGGCATCACAATGATGCCATCATCTGCCACCAGTCCCAGCCATGCCAGGCAGTAAGTGGTGACCCTGCCACCAGTGGACAGCATGGCAGTGTGACCATACAGCACACACCTGTGGACCACACTTCTGTGGACACCAACAAATGCCAGCACACACATGCAGCACTGTGGGCATGGAGGATGTTGAGGAGAGCATGTATGGGTGGCAAGGCTGTGCTACAGACCAGGTGTGGCCACAAGGCTGGGACACATCATGCAGTGCACATGGGCCAGTATTGGGAATACCCCAACACCAGTATGCCTTCCGGATAATACATGCCCCCCCGTCCACATACCGCACAGCTGTACAACTGCCATAGCACACAAAGCCAGAAATGTACTTGTCACTGTGAGCATCCCATGCCACAGGTGCAGCATCTGTGGGTCACACAACAGCGTAACAGTAATGTCCACTGTCAGTAAACACCTGCAGGTTGGGCCTCTCACTGTGTATAGTGCAGTCATCATCACTGCCCTACACACATAGGCATTGCTGTGTCCACACACTACTGCCCCCTTGCTACTGTAGTTTCTGCTGTGCACTGTAGCATGACCTACAATGTGACAGTTGCATGCAGCACCACCACCATCTGTGCCTATGCTGTGTTGTCCCAGTACAGCTGCAGGCAGCAGCACATGGAGAGTGTGTCAGAACTGTATAATATTCCCCAAGCTGTTTAGCAGCACTAACACATTTTCGCCGGTTTAGCGAGGGCTAAACAGTTATCTTGGTGCAAACTGCATGTAAATCAGGGCATAATGAGTTGCTAATCTGGATGTTTTCCCACAGACTACCTAAGTAGGCTCATTTGCATGTCACTTTTGAATATGGCAAAGTTTAGCGCACACTGTACTTTCACATATGTTGCTGCCTGCAGTTGTACTGGGTCTACGCATTTGCTGGCACACACATTGGCCACATAGTTCATCTCTACCTACCTTCACATCGCTGTGCACTGTGTTGCTGTTGTGGTTTGCACTTCCTGGTTGCCATATTCAGAGCTGTCTTATTCCAGGGCTAAGTTTGCCCTGTACTCCCGGCCCAGTTTGCCCGGCCTCATTCCCATGCTATATTCAGAAGCTGTTTACCCCGGGCTATTCCTTTTGAATATGGCTTGTTTTGTGCTCCAGGCTAAGTTTGCCCCCCCCGAGCAGGGCTAATTTAGCCCTGGGGTAAAGTTTTGAATATCTGGCCCAAAGTGTTCTACTTTAACAGTAGGGTAACACTAGGGTCAAAAAGTTTCTTTCAAGTTGGCAAGGACCCTTTGTGATCACTGACAAAATCTCAACTGTAGCATACCAATTTGAACTAAAGCGGATAAACACTGGTGCAGGTGGTACCTAAATGTGTTCATATTAATCAGTTAAGGCAATATCATGAACACAACAAAACATGTGAAAATGTGCTAAATGGATCTATGAGTGGTGATCAGGAATTAGACTCCAGTTAAAGTGTTAATCATCATACTGATCTTTAAAACTTATGAACAAAGAAAATGTATTTGTATAATGGTTAAAACAATGTGAAAGATTATGTTATTTTGAAAGTGTACATAGTTGTAATCATGTTAAACCATGTTAGTACTGTACGCATTTCTATGCAAAGGTACATCTCTAATGAGGTCACCCAGTGATGTCTTGTCTTATAATGTCACATCCGATGATCTCATATCTGATGTATGCTCTGATGATGTCATAAGTTTCCCATGTTAATGTTGCTACGTTTTATGTTTCATTTTCCCTGCAATGCTTAAACTATATACCCATATATAGTAAGATTATAGTTTGAATTACAAAATGCATTTTTGGGGTCCATTTTTAATTCAAGGGGGTAAATATAGGGATAAAACTAATCTGATTAAAAATATTGATTTATTAAAATGTTATCATATTCTTAATTGCTATTCTATATTCTTATATTGGCTTAATTATTAAGTACTATAAATGTTTCTGGTCAAATTAGTATCTAAATGAACTGTAAAACAAGGACAATGCTGCTTAAGGCTTGAATACTGAAATGGAGGAATGATGCCATAAAAAAAAAAAAAAAAAAAAAGGAATATAGCATACATGGACAACTTCAGAAGAAAATGGTTCAAGTATAGTCTGTTTAAATTGAGAGCCCTTGTCCCTCTTCCAATGATTAGCAGAAGAGCTTGAAGCTGAGACTAAGAGATTATTGCCATGGAAACATGACATAATTTATGGCCCTGTTTTATGTACCAGTCAGCCCCAGATAAACCAGAAGTTAACACAGACTGAAATAGACTGGACTTTTGAAAAGACTTTTAATTCTAGAAGAATCACACGGGTTATTGAGAATGCAGAAACTTCACAGGGATTAAGTGTCAGTCCTGCAAGAGCTTTGTAATCCTTGCTATTTACAAAACTCTGTAGCTCCAAAACTGTTTGAAATATATGGACAATTTGGTGCCTAAAGTAGGTTGACCGTACCACCTTTTCAATGAAATCAGTTTTGAATGTTTATCTAACAAGCAACACCTAGTCGCTTGGTTTGTAAGCCTTAATGAACTCCAAAGCAGCATGAGGTCATGGATTATTAACCACAAACAAAAGAAATCACTGTTTTAAAGAAGTTTTGCTAAGATTATTAAGTTTCTAATGATGGCAGGTATGCCAAACAAACGTCATTTTGAACAGGAAAATATGTACTTCTGGAATCTGGAAATACATTTTAGATATCTATAAAGGAAAATGATTTATAATGTTTTTATAAATTACAGATTTTATATTAGAATTGGCGCCATCATGTTTGGTCTCAAATGAATCCTCTTTTTAACTGCATTTGAAAATGTAGGTTTTACATTTGTAACAAGGTGCACATAGATGCAAGAAAGAAAAATAGTTTTCTATCAAAAAATAGTTTTAAAGATGAGGTCATATTGAGAAAAAATGGTTTAGGAAGGGCTAACAGTAATACCATCAAAAAGTACTCAGACCAATCATAATTTGATGGTGATGTCACCCAGCAAGAGGGACATAAATGGGGTACTGGCAAAGCCAGACCAGAACTGCTAAATCCTTTGGTGTATGAAGACCTGTGTTGGCTGCTCTGACAATTCTGGATGAGCTTAAAACTCTTACTAGTCCACAAGCCTGAAGCCACACCTGCTTGGGACTGTCATTTGCATTGAGATATAGCATCCACTAGGAGGTGCTAAGCAAGTTTAAAAGTTTGCACAACGTTGCAACAAAGCCAGCTGCTAAAACTGTTAAGGAAAGACCTAACATTGGATGAAGCAAGGCCTATGTTTTTCATACTGAAAATTTGGACTAAAGTAATGTTTTGGAGTTTCTGTTAAAAGCCTGAATAAGAGACTAACTTTGGAATTTACCAGCCAGCATACCTGCAGTGCTGTTAAATAACAGTGAGTCCAGAGTTGCAGGTTCAAGAGCAGAAATGAACTGAAACAGAAAAGAGTCACAGAGTCCAGTTACCAAAACAACATTGCTGTCCAGAGGGAGAGATCTTTCTGCAGACCGTGCTGCTAGACTGCTATAATCTTGCTGTCTGATTTTTCCACTAAATCCTGAAGTGACTTTTGATGATTTGGACATCAAGCAAGAAGGATCCAGCCCGTGTTGCTTCATTGATGTCAGAAGATTCTTCAGTTCCAGGTTCAAGGGAAAAGACAGAAGACTAAAGCCAAGCCAACCACTAAGGACTTTTGTCTTCCAAATCAGAAGTTCTCCACCAAGATTTTGAAAGTTAAAAATGAGGAGCCAGCACCTACATGCCAACCCCCTTGTTCCCAGGGGTTACAAGAATCCCATTAGAGTTAGTGGTAGGCAGGGAAGGCAGCAAGTGATTTGCAAGTAAATGGATTTCACTCTGTGCCCCTCTGCTTCTGGTCTCTGCTGGGAGCTGGAGAGGTGATGTCATCTTAGAACTCTCGCAGCAGCATAAGCCACACAGCCAGTTGCTGTGAGTGGGGAATTTAGAATTCTGTACTCAGTTGGTGGCTGCAGAGTGCAGTAGCAGTTCCAGCAGCAGCAGCTCTGATAGGCCCTGGAACACAATCTCTTCATTGTTTGAGTTCATGACAGCTAGGCTGGAGCAGAGAGAAAAGCTCAAAACCAGTAAATTTAAGATATGCAGTTGGAATAACATCTGGAGAGGCCTCCATTATGTTAATTGCTCGGTGCAGATTGGTAGGAGTGGCATGATACATTGTTTCAAATTTCAAACACGTGACCTTTACCACTGCACTTGGAACATGGATATCTGGGTGAGTTATTTATACCTGACTTGCATTCTGTTCCCTTTCCAGGTGAGTACAACACTGCATACCACATAGTCTTCCAGTTGGACTTGTTTGAGTTCATGACAGCTAGGTTGGGGCAGAGAGAAAAGCTCCAAATCAGTAAATGTAAAATATGCAGTCGGAATATCATCTGGAGAGGCCCCCATCATGTTAATTGCTCGGTGCAGATTGGTAGGAGTGGCATGATCCATTGTTTCAAATTTCAAACACGTGACTTTTACCACTACACTTGGAGCTGAAGTAATTTGATTTTGCTGATCAGTGGGTGGATGCTGGGATAAGGCGTCAGTGTCAATTTTGCTTTGACCACTGCGGTACTGCAGATCATTATTGTAGGTGGATAAAACTGAAAGCCATTGGTGTCCTGCTGCATTCAACTTGGCAGATATATTTACATGAGAGGATTATAGTCTGTTCTTACTGTGAACTGGATCCCAGACAGGTAGTCATGGAATTTTTCAGTGACAGCCCACTGTAGTGCTAAAAATTCCAGTTTGTGCACTGGGTATTGCTTTTCAGAAGAAATTAAAAGTTGACTGGTGAAGCAACTGGACAAAGTCCCTCAGGGTGCTCTTGGTAAAGGACAGTTTCTAAGTCACTTAAGCTAGTGTCAGTGTGCAGGATGTATGGTTTGGTAGAATCAGAGAATGCCAGCACAGGCACCTCATTAGTACATTTAATTATTTCTTTAAATGTCACTTCGCCCTATTCATTCCACTTGACACCAAAAAACTTGTTTAACTTCCAGTACTCTATGCAAGGATTGCTCCTCCTGGAGCAGTCATTCTTTTTGTGGGAAGGCGTGTGCCCCTGTGTGAGGTCATTTAAAGGGCTCACAACAGTGAAGCAGTCTTTTGCAAACCACCTGTATTAACTGCAGAATCCAAGAAACAACTGTAGTGACTTTAGGTTGTGTCGTTTAGGCCAAGTGATGAGTTGGTCTATACCTCATTTTCCAAAAGAATATGCCCCAAATATTTAACAGATCGCTGACAAAATGCATTATTGATGGAAACTTTTAAACCAAACTTCCAGTCTATTCAGCACTTTCATTTGTCAGGTTGTGTGCTCCTGCAGTGTCCTGCTGAACACTGTCAGGTTGCTAGGTACACCAATACCAACAGCAGATGCATATTTCCCAATGCCTACTCCATTAAACTCTGAAAACTGGCAGGAGCTAAATATGCCTTGGGGCATCCTCTCAAACTGGTAGAACTCAGGGGGCAAATAAATCGCGGGTCTTTCTTTATCTTCTGCTATTGGGATTGGTAGTAGTCACTTAGGAGATCTAGGGTGGAGAACGGCTTGCTATCCATCAAGATTACCAGGGTATCTTTGACTCTGGACACTGTGCATTGATTGGGCACCATCTTCTTGTTGAGTGTGCAGTAGTCGATGCACATACAGATTGCGCTTGTCTTCTTCCTGGCTACTACAATTAGCAATGTATATGGACTTTTCGACTCCCCCCCCCCAGGTCATCAACCCAAGATTGTACCCCGATCCTGGGTTGCCAGCGTAGTGGGTAGTAGCACTACTGCTGTGCCACTTGGCTGGCTTTGCGGTCAGTCTATTTTATGGAGCAATATTCTGTTGGAGAGCCAGGCTGCTGCTTCACTGGACTCCACAATTTTCCTGCTGGGGTGGTTGAATTTCTGTCTTCTGGTTCACAAACTGTGGATTTGCTGAGTGAATGCAACCTCAGGCTATGAGTCCATCCTGCCCATGTCTGCAGAAAAACACATTGTTCCTATGATGAGGTGGGGCTTGGGACCCATGCTGAATGGCAGCAGAAAATCTGAGTGCACTTCCTTTACTTGGGAGGCCTGGAGTCGACTCTTTTCTGCTGTTCATGTGTTGTGGACAGCATTTTTACATACTTCACCAGTTTCTTCATTTGTGTTCCTACCTCAGTGGCATCCATTTAAGGTCCTTCAGCAGTGGCTTGTGACCTGGGGGGGGGGTTCCCTGTAGACACTTTCAGTGTGATTCTCTACATTCTCTCCAGTATTTTTGCACCTCTTCCAGCAGCTGTTTTATATTGGGTGGTGTTGCTTTCTAATCCTTTAATCAAAGTGAAAAGATGGTCATCTGTGAGTTTAAGCCCTTTCAACTTTCTCTTGTCTGGTCCTGTCGACTTGGACAGGGAGGATTCCTGGCCTTGACTGTTCAGCAGATAACTGTCTCCAGTTGAGTGGAGAAGACAGTTTCTGTCCTATTTTCTGGACAGTTGCTCACAGTTGGAAGAGCAAGTATGTCACACTTGAGGGGTCCATATGTGCTGTTTAGCATTGTCAAGTAGTCCTGCAGGGTACAGTTTGGTTGTCTGATGTGTAAAGACTGGATAAAGTCCAAAGCATTGCCCCAGAGGCTTTCCACCATTCGTTTCCTTTTATGTCTTCTGAGCACTGTCATCCAGCTGTAGTCATCTTCCCATTTGGTGAGGGGTGGTACTTGAGGCACTCACAATCTTCTGTGAAACTGGCTGTCCTGTGTTGTGCTACACTCAGCACTATGGTCTAAAAGTGGCACAGTGCCTCCACCTGAGATAGCAATATGGGGTATCTCAATGCTGACCCACAAGGCTGTTGCTCCCCAGGAAACAGTTTATAATCTGCCCACATAGTTCCCCCAGAACAAGTGACACTGAAACAGCAATAACAACCCCAAGCCAAGAAATGCAGTTCAAAGAAATATATTTAAAATGGGAGGGTATGGAGAGAACAGGGGGACAGTATAAAAATCAGAAGCAATGGGGTAGCAGTGAAATCCTTATATGCTATGCACTCACAACACCACACAACAATTATTTCTTCATACAATCTGCCCACTTCTGGCAGTCCGTCAACTCTCAAATCGGTGCACCTGACTTTAATCCCCTCAAAGGCTATGGGCAAGAAATCTCTTTTTAGTTGCAGTGAGTACCCTATAGGGCATGCAGTTGTTGCTAGCAGGGTAGAAGCTCAGTGGTGCATTTTAACTGTTGCAGGCAATGCCCACTTTAAAACACAAACTGTTGCTGAGCAATGAAACTATAAACTATAGAAAAGGGGTCCCTTTTTGTAATCCACGCACAAACTGGTGGTGGGGTGGCCTCCACAGGTCTTCTGCCTGAACCTATCAGAATGGCAAAGTCCCACCACGGTTTCTCCCTCAGTGCTTGTATAATCTAAATTCTTCCCCTCTAGCAAGGCAAAACCCCAGTGGTTATTCATGGTTTTGTAACTTTGCAGATACCTCCGGTGTCTGATGATAGAACAGGCAAGAGAGCTGGATGTGCTTCTGGCTGGAGAGTAGGCTTCCCCAGGGTTTTCTCATGGTCAGCTTTAGTGCTGCAGATGGAGGAGTTCAGGAACTCTGAAGTTGGCAGTAGCCTTCTCAGTTGGTCAGTTGATCTTTGAAGGATCTCATCCCCAGAGGGAAAGTCCCTGGGTGGGCAGGAAACCTCCGGCTCCACTCCCTTCAAACTGTTAGTTTTGATTAAAAAAAGAATTGTCTTCACAACACAGTCAGTTGCTGGGATACCAGACTTCTTTGGCCTTCCAGGCCAGTACAGTAGTGCTAGGCAGACAGTAGTTCACTGCCTCACAGCTCCTGCCTCTCTGTCACTGGCAAAACTTGCCCAGGTCTCTGGGAACTGCCCCTTTTATAGTCAATAAAACTCAGTGCCCTATTGATCAGTCAGTCTCCTAGGCAAGCACACTTTGGAATGTTGGCCCAGCCATGCTGGGCTTGCCTGTAAGCTGAAGAGCAAAGGAAGCTGCTGACTGGATAAAATTAATTTGCATTTTGTGTGCCTACTAGGGGTGTGCAAGTAATGAACTGTATTTCCCGAATACCATAAATAATAGGCTATTCAGTACTCAGAACAAAATGAATCATCAGCACTATTCAGGGTCTATTCAGCATTCTACTATCCATTGGCAGTTCAAGATCTCCAAAACGTCATCCCAATTAGAGGCCATGCAAACACTACAGACAAGACAGACAGACATCTGAGCTGCTGTGAAAGAGCAGTCTACATCCATCCACTTGTTAACATGAGCCAAAAGCAGAAAACTTGGCAGTTTTGTTCCTTTCTAAATCCCAAGCTAAGAGGGTTGATTTTTTTTTTTACATTTGCAGTGTGAAAATTAGGCTTTTCTAGGAGAACTGCTTGAGTGAGAACAAAATGAAACTAAACTGCTGGCCCTCTGGTGCAGTGGCAAGCGTCCATCCTGGTGCCAACATCCCGAGTTCGGAGATGAACTTGGGAGTCGGAGAGCCAGCCAGGTGGAGAAGCATGCTAGGATGGTGCTCCTTCTCCAGGAGGGAAGAGTGTCTGGCACTTTACAGAGTCTGGCAGAGGCTGGGGTACCACCACAGCCAGCTGTCAACCAGGGGGGTGGGGGCGGATGGTGTACATCATTGCACTTCCCGCCCCTGGGAATCCACATCTTAAAATACAGCCACCTCCCTCCATGACACTCCGCACTTCATGCCTGACCATTCTACATGGCTCTGCTCGATGATGGATAGACGTGTCTCCATGGTATGTCCCGGTACAGTGGTCCACCCTTGGGGGCAAGCCAGGAGGTTCCTCCAGTGGGGATGCCTGCTGGAGTCCTGACTTCCAGGTCCATGGGTCCTGGGCCGACTGACAGCCCCACTCAGTCTGGGGTAAGACTGGGATCACAATCACCACAACGGGGGATGGCCGGAGCTCGAGGTGGCAGGGTGCACCTGGAAGGTGCACCAATAGAAAAAAGCATAGTAAATTGCAAAATTAAACTAAACTAGAGCTGTCTGCTGAGAGAGACAGGCAGGACCTAGTGAGCAGACACACAGCATGTATGTGAATGGAAAGCAAACCAGATTACAGCGGTAGTGTTTTAAACAACTTTTGTCAGTTTAAGGGATTAACAGGAGATTTTGAAGGGGCTTATTTAATGAATGGAAATTTAAGTTTTTTTGTAACTTTTGGACTAGTCAGAAACAAAGGCAAGACAATATTTATTTATATAGTGCCCATTCCCACAAGCTCTGAGCAAAGAACAAGGAAAACTAAGGATTTAGATTAATATCTAACTGAAGTGCAGTGAAGTGCACAACTGCGCTGATTGAATACATTTTTTTTTGTGGAGGCTCGGCTGACTTCCGCCACTGTAAATTGCAACCACCTCACCTGCCTTGTGTCAGAAATATAAAAGTGTAGAATTTGGTCAACAGAAGAAGGCCTAACTGACCCATCTGTCTGTCTGTCCAGTGGCAG
Organism: Neoceratodus forsteri; assembly: GCA_016271365.2. Taxonomy (NCBI): domain Eukaryota; kingdom Metazoa; phylum Chordata; order Ceratodontiformes; family Ceratodontidae; genus Neoceratodus; species Neoceratodus forsteri. The sequence continues at coordinate 840,298,997 of CM028134.1, forward strand.
TCTGCCTTTTTTAAATTATTTTAGAAGTTTTGGCTGGGAAAGGCACATTGAGCTGAAGCTAGTTTCAGGTCTGTCTTGGGATCTGGCGGTTAAGGGACTTTGCGCTGCTCACGGTCACACCAGTATGCAAGTTATTACTGTACTATATCATTATGCTTCCTGAATCAATACTTTTACTGGTGCCACTGCCCTGCCCACTCTTGTCCACTTCTCTTACCCCCCAAGCTGGTTGTAGCTGCTCTTCCTTGTATACCGCAGCCTGGGAGAAAAATAGGACTTTGGAAGAAAATCGCCCTCCCAGCAGGCTTCTACACAACCAACATGGCTGGCCAGTGGCCAACCACCAAACAGTGGTCCTGACGAACTGTGGTGGATAACTGCAGGCTATGAGATGGTTGGTGATGTGGCTGGGTGGTGTGGTGGGGTCCTGCCAGAACTCTCTGAGGGGAAAAAAGCTCTAAAGAAAAAACACTCTTTTAGCTGCAGACTGCATCACACAAAAATCTGATACAAAAGCATCCTGTTTTACTTACTTCTAAACTCTAGCTGAGCAGCTGCCACTAATAGGAAAGTGCACACAAACTTCTGTGTTTTCAGGTGCCAGCAGTGTATCTGTAAGTGCCTATTTTGGTCCTGTGTACTTTTTCTTGCATTTAGTCAAATTTGGTGTGAATGATTTGGCTGCATGATGTTACTGATGATGTAACTGATAGGGTTTTTAGGTCTTGGCACAGGGTTTCAATCCCCAGTGTGGAACATTTTTGTCTTTCTTACTACAATTTCTTTTCTTTTTTTTCCCCCTATTATATTTTTATCCTCCTGTGGAGCCTGGTAGGTGGCTCCGGTCCCTCCCTTAGAGGGAACTCAGTCTCCGGCCACACCGTTCCCCCATTCAGCACCCCATAAATCCCCAATGGGTTCCCCATGGCAGGGCTGAGGCAAAGGGGTGCCGACTTTCTCCTCACCCCCAGAGTGAAATCCAGACATTGGGGGCACTGGTGTGGCCATCATGGAGCCTGCCAGCTCCTTTTTCCTCCAGTTTTATTCCTGCTCCCTCCCACTGTTGAAGCACATTGGCGCTATGCCTCCTGGTTGACATCTCCCCTGGCTAATGTCAGAGGGTGATAGACGAGTGGGACAGCAAACCTCCTCCCTGAGAGAGAGAGAGAGCAGTCCTCCGGATGCTCGATCCTCTCTCCTGCTGACCCCAGCTGCCAGGACTCATTCCTGAACTCTGGGTCACTGGTGTGGCATGAGGTGCAACAACCAGTGCCTCAACTTCCAGCACCAGCAGGCCAGCTCTCCTACTACAATTTCTGTAGTATGAGAGACATTGCTGGATGTTATTGCTGATCTCAGTGAGATACTTTTAGCAAGGTTTGAAGTTATATATTATGGATAACTTGAAATGTTCCAGTTCAGACTTTGAGGTTTAAATGCAACTTGGGAAACACTACTTCAGATGGACAGACTGTAAATTATGAACATTCACTACAGCTGTGTAAGGGAGATCTGCTCTCACTGCTGGATGCCCTTTGCCACAGCATAAAGCTCCTGTATAGAAAACTAAGTACAATGGTAGAACTATAGACTATGAAGCAGTAGAGGGTAGGGGGCCTGGGTTTGATCCCCATGTGGAAAAGTTTTTCTTTCTTATTACAATTTATGTAGTGTGAGTGAAATTGTTAGATGCTATTGCTAAAGATAGCAATATTCTTTCAGCCTGATTTGAAGTTGCATATTGCTGGTAATTTGAAAAGTTTCAGCTCAGATTTTGAGGTTTAAATGCAGTTTGGAAAACACTACTTCAAAAGATGGATGGTTAATTATGGACATCCACTGCAGCTGTGTGTGTGGAGGGAAGGGGGGCTGCAGTCACTGTTGAATGTCCTTTGCCACAGCATGCATCTCTTTGTATAGGAAGCTTAGTACAGCAGTAAAACAGGCTACTAAGCAGTAGAGGGAAGGGGCCTGAGCCGCTCCCAATAGTGGAACATTTTTCTTTCCCACTACAAGTTCTGTAGTATGAAAGAAATCTCCACATGTCATTGCTGATAATAGTAAAAGACTTTCAGCAAAAACAGTTTTATATCACTGATAACTTGAAAGTTCCAGCTCAGACTTTGACATCTAAATGCAGCTTGGTAAACACTACTTCAGATACTGTAGGCAGACTGTTAAATATGAACATCCATTACAGCTGTGTAGAGGGTGTCTGCACTCACTACTTGATGTCCTTTGCCACAGCAAGTGTCTCCTGTATAGGAAACTAAGTACAGTGGAAGAGTTACAAGCTATCAAGGAGGAGAAGATAAGAGACCTGGGTTGACCCCAGAGGAACATATTTTCTTTCTCACTACAATTATGTAGTATGAGAGAATTGTTAGATGTCATTGCTGAGGTCAGTGATAGACTTTCAGCAAGGCTTGACGTTCTATATTGCTGATAACTTCAAAAGTTCCTGCTCAAACTTTGAGGTTTTACTGCAACTTGGGAACATTACTTTAAATATACAGACTGTTAATTATGAACATCCACCACAGCTGTGTAGGGGGTTCTGCACTCATTGCTTGATGTCCTTTGCCATAGCAGGTGTGTCCTGATAGTGGAAGAGTTAAACTATCAAGCAGTAGAAGGTAGGGGTCCTGGGTTCGATCCCACTACAGTTATGTAGTATGAGAGAAATTGTTAGATGTCATTGCTGAGGATAGTGATAGATTTTCATTCAGCAAGGTTTGAAGCTCTGTATTCCTGATAACTTGAACAGTTCCTGCTCAGACTTTGAGGTTTAACTGCAACTTGGGAACAGTCCTTTAACTGGACAGACTGTTAATTATGAACATCCATTGCAGCTCTGTAGGGGTTCTGCATTCACTGCTAGATGTCCTTTATTGCAGCAGGCTTTTCCTGTATAGGAAGCTTAGTACAGCAATAGAGCTACAGGCTATTAAGCAGTAGAGAGTTGGGGGGTTGTCAATTCAAGAATAGAAAATGTTTTCTTTCTCATTACAGTTCATGTATTATGAGACAAATTGTTAGATGTTATTGCTGGCGTTAGTGATATACTTTTGCAAGGTTTGTTATTCTATATTGCTGATAACTTGAAAAGTTCCAGCTCAGACTTTAAGGTTTAAATGCAACTTTGAAAACATTACTTCAAATACACAAACTGATCATTACAAAACTTCACTACAACTATTGGGGGGTCCTACACTCAGTGCTTGATGTCCATTGCCACAATATGCATCTTCTGTTTAGAAGGCTTAGTACAGTAGTAGCAGTACAGGCTATGGAGCAGTAGAGGGCAGAGGGCTTGGGTTCGACCCCCACATTGGAGCACCTTTTTCTTTCTCACTACAATATAAATAGTGTGAGAGAAATTGTTAGATGTAATTTCTGATTTTAATGATAGACTTTCAGCAAGGTTTGACATTCTGTACTGCAGATAACTTGAAAAATTCCAGCTCAGACTTTGAGGTTTAAAATGCAACTTGGGAAACATTACTTTAAGTAGGCAAACTGTTCGTTATGAAAATTCACTGCAACTGTGTGTGTGTGGGGGTGTCTGCACTCAGTGCTGGATGTCCTTTGCTACAGCAGACATTTACTCTCTAGGAAGCTTAGCACAACGGTAAAGCTACAGCTATTAAGCAGAAGAGAGTAGGGGGCCTGTGTTCGATCCCCAGAGCAGAACATTTTTTTCTCTCTCTCGCTACAGTTGATTGATACAATATCTGGGACCCCATCTCCCAAGCCATTTCCCTTTTCGTTGCCAGGGGAAGCCTTTCAGCCTTCTTTCTTGCCACATAATTATTTCATACAGACCTTTCTTGGCATATGTATTACCATTGGTACTTTGATTTTTGTATGTGCACCTTTGATGGATTACTTGTGGAAAAAAGTGAACAAAAGGAAACTCAAAATCTGTGTTCTTCTAATGTGCACCTGTGACTGATTGCTTGCAGAGCAGAACAAGGCCTAGTAGTATTAGCTTTTTTTTCACTTTTAGAAAAAAAAAAAACACTCCAAACAGGTCTCCTGAGAAACACTGAAAATTTACCTTCTCTAGCTTGGGATTTAGAAAAGGAAAAATAACTGTCAAAATTTCTGCTCTGCTTTTTGGCTGATTTTAAAAAGTGAATTGAAGTAGACTGCTCTTTCACAGCACCTCAGATGTCTGGCTGTCTTGCCTGAAGCATCTGTGAGTGTTGGGTCACATGGCTGCCTTCATGGAGCTTCCAAATTGGCTTCTAATTGGACAGGAAGTCTCAAGAGATCTTGAAGTCTCGCACACTGTTCCAGTGGCTAAATAACAAACAGTGAAGCATGAACAACAAATAAGTGGGCCCTGAGTACAAATACTCAGCCAAATATTCAAAATAAGCTAATTGCACACACCTAGTGCCGACCTCTGACCCTTTTCCAGAAGTCTTTGCTTGAGTCAGAGGGTTGAGGAGAGACATGGGCATTGCCATGTTTGTTTACATAAAGTATGTAGTTCCAGTGTTGTGCAGTGTGGGGCAGCTTACTGTTGCTTTATCTTTAGCCCTTGGGTTTACACAGGTAGCAATTACTGTGCCATGTGATAGCATAGGATACTTCATTAATTTTACAGCCTTTGGACATTATTTCCTGTCTGGGGTAGGCCTATGTATTACTCCTAGACACTTGCAACAGTATATAACAAACTCTGGCCAGAGTCAATAGGGCTGCATTCTAGTAATTATGGGCAAATAATATTGAAAATTACCAAAGTTGCCAGCCAGTGCTGGCAAAATGTAACATAGGCTCATAAATTTGTTGTTTTTTAATATTTTTATACCAAATTTTCAACATAGCCTTGTTATGACCCTGCTTCATGAGGAAGGGCAGAGAAAATGTTCAATTCCTGGCCTAAAAGTGATTTTGTGCAGGGAATGTGAAATCATCTTTCAGGATGTGAAAATACATTTTGGCCATGATTTGAAAAATGACTGCTGCCATATTCATGAGGTTGCTGTAAAATACGGCTATGTTGTAAATTTTGAGTAAAAATATTAAAACTTACAAAGTTACAAGCCTGCATTCCCAAACTTCAATGTGGGCTTATAACTTTGTTGTTTTTCAACATTTGTACACCAATTTTTTAACATAGCCTTCTTATGAGCCAGCCTCAAGAACAAGGAAGAGAAAATGTTCAACTCCTGCTCTAAAGGTGATTTCTTGCAGGGACTGCAAAATCACCTTTGGGATGTAAAAAAACACATTTTGGCCAGGATTTGAAAAATGGCAGCTGTCACATTCATGAGTTGCTGTAAAGATATGGAGATGTTGTAAATGTGGAGTAAAAATATTGAAAATTACCAAAGTTATGAGCCTGCATTCACAAAATTCAATGTACCTATGGGCTCATAACTTTGTTGTTTTTAATATTTTTACACCTAATTTTCAACATAGCCTTCTTATGACCCCACCTCAGAAACATGGGCAGAGAAAGTTTAGTCCTGCCTGAAAGGTGATTTCAGCAGGAACTACAAAATCACCTTCAGGACATATTTGCTTAATGTCAGTACAGTTGTTCATGAGGCGGGGTCCAAAAGGCATGTTGAAAATTTGGGCCAAAATATGCCAAAATTTCCAAGTTAGGCCAATAAATTAAACACAATTGAAACACACTGAACCTCATACCTGTTTCTTCAGTTCATGATCTGTTTTGGAGAGTGAAGACATGTCTGTAGTCCAGAGAGGATTACAGTGTTGGACCACTGATAAATAAGTAAGGGCTTGTGGCAGGTGCTGAGTGGGAGGGTCGGGTGGTAGACAGAAATGGCCACAAAAGACATCAATGGATGGTTTTCTTTTTTACAGGGTTAAAAAACAATAAAATATGTGGATTCTGGATCATGACACTTGGGATTGGGTACCCCAGTGTCACTCTTATGTTTTGGGAGTGGGGTGATGGGTGCTGAGAGGGAGGGTCCAGTGGGTGGGGGTGCACATAAAAAAAATACTGCAGATTCTTGATTGTGACACTGGGGAATTGGGCACCCCCAGTGTCACTCTTATGTTTCTGGGGGGTGCTGAAAGGGAGGGTTGGGTGGTGGGGTATCTTTAATTAAAAAAAATTGGTGGTCACAGCGGCACACAGCACCCTCCGATGTGTCCAAGATGGCCACCGCACTGTACTGCACATGCCTTAGTAGTAGTTGTAGTGGAGTATGCCGTGTTCTGCCATGACCATCAACACAGTAAAAATTGTGCAGTGCTATTTCCAGTGCAGACAACATGCTTCATGGAAATGGAGGTGACTGTTGTGCAACTCCAGCATGTTGTTCAGTTGGAAGGAATGCACTGAGTCCTTTTCTCATAGCAAAAGGTCTGCAGGGCTATGCACACTGCAGCCCTAAAAAGGGGCTGTACTTTTTATCTGGGATATGCCTATATGGGCCACAGTAACTCACATCAGTATCTGTAAGGGGACCAAAACTCACTATCTGTGTGCTTTCTTTAAATAATTGTTCTAAAAGCCCTTAAATTACACTTTTATCCCTCTTTGAACCTGGTGTTCCATAAATACAGTACCTCAATGACCGACAAGAGCTGTCAGTAACACAATGTAAAGTATCCGCTCTATCTCAAGAGGTCATTATCATTATTTAGTATTGGACTTTCTCCAGGAAAGTTGGTTTTGTAAAGAACAATTTTACAAACAGTTAAATGACACACTTAAACTGTCTTTCAAGAGTCTGGCTTTCCATAAATACCTCAAAGACACCTCAACAAGTGACACAGAGCTGGCAGTAATGGAACAAAAAGTATTTGGGTTCCATGTATTATTTGATTTCCTACTATTTGGCTAGAAAAGGTGTTAATGAATAATTTTAAAAGCACTTAAATGATGGCAGTACACCTTCATCTAAGAACACAGTGTTCCATAAACAGATCAACAACTTGTCAGTGACTGACAAAGAGCTGTCAGTAACATAACACAAAGGTACTTTAGTTGTGACATCCTTGATCAGCTACCACAGACAGACCATCAGAGCAATGAGTCACCAACCAGTGTCCCACACCATAGCACTGCATTAGCAGAACATGACTTCTCCTTGACTGCACTTCTGAACTGCATATTGCATTAAGATGATACCATTACATTACTTAAGCAATCATCTGTTTCTAAATCTAATCTGCTTTGTAATCAGTATTGTTCAATGTGACGCATCTAATCCTAACAATCCTATTTTGGTTGTGGGTGTTGCCTCTCACATTGAGTTCCTGCTACTTCCTAGTTTCTTTTTCTTTCATTCACCACTGCTAGCTCCACTGTACCAAAATCTCTAGTGTTCATCTCTTCTTTCCTTATTCATCAAAGTGGACTTCTGAGGTGCTGTTCATTCTCTCAAGATGCTAAGTTTCCATTCCAGGTGCATCTTTTGATTGCCAGTGAGGTAAGAGTGACACAGTTTCTGATGGAGTGCACTCCAAACTGAAAGACCACACACTCAACTTAATTCCATCATTGCAAGCTTTATTGCTGGATATCAAAAAAGAGAGTGCTGTCTCAACGTATGGAGATCACTACTAGCTCCGGTGCTTCGGGTCCTCAAACCTTTTATTGGGGGGGTGTAAGCAAGGTAAAGTTACAATTTATATGTAGTGATTAAATTAGAGACCCCTGGTGTGACTTAAAATAATAAAGTGACTAATTACCAGTAATAGTAATTACTTACTATATAAACTCAATGATCTCAAAGATGCATAAAAAACATAGGATCGTCTTCAGACTGGAATCATTTCTTCTAAATTCTAGTTGTGCAAATAAATTATGTTTTTAAATGCACTAAACATTTTTGTATTTAAAGACATGTCCGTTGAATTAGAGAGAGACCAGAAATAGAAGACATATAGGAAGCCTCAGTGACTTGCAGGAAGGATTTATGCAGCTATTTTTTCATAGCATTTTACTGCTTCTTAAATCCCATTTTCTGGATGGCTTAGTCACTAGATCCTGGTAGGAGAAAGAAACAAGAAAAAAATAAATACAAAGTGCAATTCACAATCTGTTATGATATTAATAAAGCAGATTTTATATTTTAAACATTATAGAAAGGATCAATTTTCAAGCATTCTTATTCTTTTGGAAGCTGGAAATAAGCTATAAGTAAGTTATTTATAATTATATAAAATAAGTTGCATAACACACATATGTATTTTTCTATACCGACTTTAAACCACCTGGGAAATTCATATGTTCAACACTCATTGCTAACTTTAATAGAGGTGTAAATTAAACTCAGAAGTAAGTACTGCTAACAAAAAGGAAAAAGGAAGAAGGTCTTATTCAATTTTCTATTTCTCAGGTAACAGTGAGGTAGTATCTTCATCAGTTTAAGGGAAGGAACGCAGCTGTCAAGTTCCATACTACTGTGCATTGCTGTCTGATCATTAGTATGTTCCTAGACAGTAGACATATCTAAATGTTGGAGACAGTTAAAAAAAAAGAAAGGAAAGGAAAGGAAATGAATAAGATTTTGGAGTGAGAGATATATGAGCATATGAATCTGCCAGCAAAAATGGACCACCTGGTTTATCATTGTCTGCCCGAGTGTGCAGCTAGTACCCTAGATTGCAGCTGCCCAATTCCCCATCTGTGGAATCTTGGAGTTACTTGTTATGACCTTATCTGTTCATCCTATGTGAATGCATGTTACTGAGAGATTATTATGAATCACTGATATCTGATTGGGTCATCCATAGTAATAATTTTTCTTCATATTTATCCTCATTTTTGGATATGACATAAAATACCTGAAAAGGCATGAAAAAACAGGAGCAAAAAATGGTTAAAGATGGTGTTCACTGATACTATATACATCACCCAGTCAAAGAATACTATCAGGCTGGTCTTACAAGACCTCCCTGTCACAGACAAATGCTGTTTACTATCCTCAAGCCCATTGCTTTACAGGTAGATCACCATGTCTTCTTTGACTGGTGTCTCCATTAATTTACCTGCAATGGAGGTAAGACTGACAGGTCTGTAATTTCCTGGATCCTTCATATCAACTTCATTATGGTGCGGAACCACATTTACTGCTGTCCAGTCTCTCAGAACCACCCTGGACTGCAGTGAGATTTTGAACAGCCTTGCCAGTGGCTCAGCCAGTTCTGAAGCCAGTTCTCTGAGAACTCTTGGCTACATACCATCTGATCCTGGTGCCTTATCTACTTTCAGAGCAGCAATCCTTTTTTACTCTTTCTACTGAAATCACTACCTTTCCCGTTTGTGAATCTGTTCGTTGCTGCCTTAATTTCACTGTCTGGTAGAGGCCACCATCCTCCACCATGAATACTGAGCAGAACTTGTCATGCCATGGAGTGTGTATCAACATACTTTGACCGATCATGGAATGCCTATGTGAAGGGGATGGTGCTGGAATTGAAGGATGTAGCTTTTTGTGCCCACCTGTCACTGGGGGTGGGGAGGGTGTGGACAAGCCAACAGAGTCACCACTAGAAGGCAAAGGTATGATTGGAAAACTCACTGTGCACTCATGGACAGTCACTGGTGTGTGGGATAAAGACACACCAAAGTTTGATTCACTGTTGCTACATGGAAGATCAGTCACTGGAATAAATACTGCAGCATACTGGGATGCTTCATGTGCAAGTGGTTCATCATCGCTGTGGTTAGGTTAGACACATTTTTCAAATAGCAGATGATGGCCTGGCACAATCCACACTACCCCTTTGTTGCATCATCCTTTACCAGGCTGAAGTGTGCCCACACAGCATTTTTGCCTCTATGCACATGTGATGTGCTAACCCCATGTATTGGCCATGGCCACCACTTCTTGTACCACAACAACCCCTGTCAGCCCTGTGTGCTGCACCCTGTTGGTTAGTACTATCAAGTGTCTGGCAAGCAGTTACTTGTGGTACAAAAGGGGCCTGTGTGTCTGGTGCAACTGGTACTACCCTTCTAAAAGCCAGGGTTGATTGTTTAGTGTTCTTTACTGGAGGTGGCTGACTCTCATCCTTGCCCAGTCAGACCCTAGTTCCTTAGTCCTATTTTTGGCAGCTTCACATAGCTTTCTGCTGGTCAAATATGAGGCATATTTTGCTTCATACCCCAACTCACTCAGGTGAGTGTCACTATCACTTCTCAAGCCTGCTGGCAATTCTCCAGCCCCAGGTAACTATTTAGACCCAGATCTGTGAACATCTCCTCATCATCACCACCATTAATTATGCAGACTCAGGCATGACCACTGTGTTGGGAAGCAGGGCAGTGGTTGTGGTGATTAAGTCAGGAGCTAGTCAGAGTCAGGAGTAAGTCAAAGAGGTGTCAGGGAAGGTTAAGGAGAAAAGGCTGCATTCAGAAAGTATAAGGAATCAGACAGAGCACGACAGGGAACTGTATCAATTAAAGCAGAAGGAAGTGGGGAAGGCAGTCAGAAAAGCAAAGGCCCAAACTGAGGAAAAGATAGCCAACTCAGTTAAGAAGGGGGATAAAACCTTTTATAGGTACATTAGTGAGCATAGAAAGGTTAAGGGAGGGATAGTGAAGATTAATAAAGCAGAGGGGAGGTGGACAGAGGGAGACAGTGAAAAGGCAGAGATACTGAATAAATACTTTTGCTCAGTATTCACAAAGAAGAAGGAGGAGTTACCTAAACCAAAACAGTAGAAGCACTCTGGGTAGGGGGGTTGACGCCAGTCCATTTACAGAAGAAAGAGTCCTGAAAGAACTCCTAAAATGCAAGGTGGACAAAGCAATGGGGCCTGACGGGATTCACCCTAGAATCCTAAAAGAGCTAAGGGAGGACCTAGTGACACCACTAACCACACTTTTTAACAAATCATGGAAGGATGGGGTGGTACTTGAGGACTGGAGGAGGGCAGATGTGATTCCCCTTCACAAAAGTGGGAGCAAGGCAGAAGCAGGAAACTACAGACCTGTTAGTTTGACCTCAGTGGTGGGGAAAATGATGGAATCACTTCTGAAAGAAAGAATTGTTCAGTACCTGGAGGCCAGCGGGGCAAAGGACCCAAAGCAGCATGGATTCACAGCAGGAAGGTCATGTCAGATGAATCTAATCGATTTCTTTGACTGGGTGACCAAAGTAATAGACTATGGAGGGGCTGTGGATATGGCCTACCTAGACTTTAACAAGGCATTTGACACAGTCCCCTACAAAAGATTAATAATCAAGTTAGCCAGCCTGGGAGTGGGTCCCAGGGTGGTAGGCTCGGTAGCAAACTGGCTGCACAACAGGACACAGAAGGTAATAGTGAATGGAACACATTCTGAAGAAAGGGGGGTTACTAGTGGAGTACCTCAGGGCTCAGTACTGGGTCCAGTCCTCTTTAATGTCTTTATAGGTGACATTGCAGAGGGTCTAGAAGGAAAGGTATGCCTCTTTGCAGATGACACAAAGATCTGTAACAGAGTTGATACACAAGGGGGTAGAAAGGATGAGAAGGGACTTGGCAAGGTTGGAGGAATGGTCAGACATATGGCAACTTAGATTCAATGCAAAGAAATGCAAAGTAATGCACCTGGGAAATAAAAATCCAGGAGAAGAGTACACAATAGCAGGGGAGGTACTAACGACAACGATAATGGAAAGGGATCTGGGTGTAGTCATATCAGATGACCTAAAGGTGGGTAAGCAATGTGCGAAGTCAGTATGGAGAGCCAGCGGGATACTGGGATGCATATGGAGGGGCATCACAAGTAGAAAAAGGGAAGTGGTTATCCCTCTGTACAGACAGTTGGTGAGACCCCATCTGGAGTACTGCGTGCAGTTTTGGAGACCTCAACTATGCAAGGACATAGACAGGATGGAAGCAGTCCAGAGGAGGGCAACTAAAATGGTGCAGGGTCTACATCAGAAATCATATGAAGAGCTTAATATGTATACCCTTGATGAAAGGAGGATGGGGGACATGATAGAAACTTTTAAGTACCTCAAAGGAATCAACAAAGTCCAGGAGGGTAGCATCTTTCAGAAGAAGAGATGTGTAAGAACAAGGGGACACAATTTAAAGTTAGAGGGGGGACAGCTCAGGGGTAATGTGAGGAAATTCTTTTTCATGGAGAGAGTGGTGGACACATGGAACCGCCTTCCTGGAGAGGTTGTGGGGTCTAAAACAGTGGGGAATTCAAACATGCATGGGACAGACATAAGGCAATTATAGTGGGGGGTTGCAGGAAGTAGGCTGTTGGTTAACTATAATCTGCAGCTATCCAATCGTGGAAATGGGCAGACTGGGTGGGCCACGTGGTCCTTATCTGCCTTCAAAGTCTATGTTTCTAGGAGTCCTGTAAAGTCTGTGCCATTGTGTCTGTGGTGGGGACAGTAGAAGCAGTTATGGATGCAGTTGTGGAATTGGTGGTGGTGGAGGTCCAATTGGACATGGAGGTCACAGTGGCTGTGTTGGTGACAATACCAGCATGTACACTGGTGGTGGTACTTGTGGCAGGAGTGGTGGATGTGGTTGCCAAAGCTGTGGTGGCAGTAGGGGAAGTGAAGTGCCTGTTGTAAGGATGGCACTGGTGGTTGTGGTGTCACTGGAAGCACACTACCTGTGGAGGAGCTAGTGGTAATAGTAATGGCCATAGTGGAACCTGTTGTGATTCTGCTGTTAGTAGTGGCAGTTGTGCCTGCTACTTGTAGAATAGTGGGTCTCAACTGTAAGGTCTTATTGGTCCCATAAAAAGTTGGGACTAAAAAATGCTGTGTCACTATAGGCATGGTAGTTGTACTTGTGGTGGTGCTGATGGAGCCAGTGATAGTAGTAGTGGTGCTGCTGCTTTCTGTACTCACACTGCTGATACCAGCACCAGCACCTGGCTTGCTGGGAGAGAAAAAAGTTTGCCGCACCTAATACTCCCTTTGGCGTGTCTGTCACCATCTCTGGCACTACCTGGGACTGGTGGACCAGCAGATTTGCTGACCCTAGACAATGCAGGTTTACAGAGTGACTGATATCCAGACATGATTTGATATAACTATAAGTTCAGCTATCTGGAAATGCAACAGTCGGTGGACTGTAAGTTAGCAGCAGAGCTAGCCTGCTACAGTAACACAGGTAGTAGGTAGAGTGTTTGTGACTGTGTAAAATGTTATGCTTGTGCCACAAATAGTGTAGTACAGTACATCACTCTTCTATGCAAGGCAAATTGTGTCACTCAACATCATTGATTTGACAGAAGAAGTCAACCAACAACCTCATCCTTTGTAGTTTTGCACACAGAATCAAGCCCAGTACTGGATGACACTACACAACTTCACACACAATTCAGTGAGCCATGCCTGACCCACTGAGAAGACTGCAGCAGATCACAAAAAAAACTGAGAACAGTTGTGCACACTCAATGCACAGCCACAAAAAAAAAATACTATGTACCCACAGGCAAGACGTGAGCAGAGAGCTACAGAAGAGGGCAGTCAGTCAACACCCTCCTCAGTCAGACAGGGAACTGAGCCCAGAACCAGAAGACAAATGGGAACAATTCAGTGAGTGAAGTGTGACACACTGAAAAAAAAAATGCAGTAGTTTTTTTTAAACACCAGAAAAATGCATGCATACAGCCATGCACACACAGGATGCAACCTCACAAAAAGTACTATGTGCACACAGGCAAGATATGTGCAGTGAGCTGTGTGACGGGGAGCCACGGCACCCTCTTTAGTCATGCACATAACTGAGATCCAGATGACAGCATAAAAAAAAAAAAATCTGCTTCACAAAAATATCACTCTGGAGCAGTATGGAAATGAAAGAAGTGGTGAAGTCAACAAACAGCCCTCCCTGTTTCCGAGCCCAGCAACAAGTCCCCCAAAAATGCAGTCTGAAACCAAGCCTGACTTTACTGAAAAAAAATCCTGTGGAGAGAAAAAAAATAGTGCTTCACCAAAAAACCACACTGTATGAAAGCAGTGAACAAAGGTGACAGCAGCAACATAGCCCTCCTCATCCCTGTTACTGAACTCAGCAACAAGCTTCAAAAATCAAAAAACACAGAAAGAAAAAATTACTCACCTTAGTAATTGTGTTTCTTCTAATGGAGTCTTGCTGTATTCTGACAATCTGCAGTTAGCCCCAGCCTTTAAACTGCCCCGGAGAGTATAGGGTTAATTTTCTATGCAGTGCATAGAACGTTGAGCTTGAGCTCGGGTGAGGTCTCTGTCTGCAGCGCTTTGAAACCCAACCATCAGATTCTTATGAGCAAACACTCACTGACTAACTGTGGAAATTGTAGAATTTTTCAAAGTGGCCAACTGGCAACAAGAAAGTTTTGGATTCCCAAGGAAGACTCAAGTCAGGAAACTCAAAACCAAAAACCTATCCAAATAAAGATTAAAATAAAAGCACCCAAGTAAAAAGGAGGGTGTGCTGAAGACACCCCTAGGGTGCAACACTGCACCTGCCCACTCACTTCCCAAAAACAGGTTCTGAGAGGGGAGGCAGGGAGGGAGGTCAGAATACAGCAAGACTCCATTAGAAGAAACACAATTACTAAGGTGAGTAATTTTTTCTTCAAACAACATGAAGTCTTGCTGTATTCTGACAATCTGCAGACTACCAAGCAGTACCTCCATGGAGGAGGGACAGAACCTACTTTGGGAATAGGCTCTGAAGTACTGCTGTGCCAAACTGAGCATCATTCCTAGCCTGGATATCCAGAGAGTAATGCTTGGTAAAGATATGGACTGTTTTCAAGGTGGCTGCTTGACAAATGTCTAACAGAGGGATATCCCTGGCAGCAGCCTGGGAAGCAGCTGTACCTCTTGTGGAATGAGCCCTCAGGCCAGAGGGTGGAATTTTTCCCAGTTTCTCATAGCAGAATTGTATACAAGAAATAATCCACCTGGCAATGGTTCTCTTGGTGGCGGGTTTGCCCTTTCCCACTTCCCCATAATTGAGGAACAACTGGAGGGAATCAAACCTGTGACCCTTGGTACACTGCATGTAGTAGATAAGGGCTCTTTTAACATCTAAACTGTGTAGCCTCCTCTCCCCTGAGGAAGAATGATCAGTGAAGAAACCAGGGAGAGACATGGACTGATTCAAATGGAAGTCTGAAACCACTTTGGGCAAGAACCTCCTATTGGTTCTAAGGACCACTTTATCACTATGGAATGAGATAAAATCAGGTTCCACTGACAGGGCTTTCAATTCAATGATATGTCTGGCAGAGGTAGTGGCTACCAAAAACACAGTTTTCCAAGTCAAATACTTAAGCTCTGCTGAAGACATAAGTTCAAATGGGGATTGCATAAGTTGAGCAATGCAAACATTTAAGGCCCAGGCAGGGGCAGGATGCCTAAAGGGAGGATTGGTATGAAGAAATCCCTTGAAAAACTTACAGAATAGAGGGTGAGATGACAGTGAGGAAGGCTTTCTCACTAACAGAAAAGCAGAAACAGCTGACAAGTGTACCTTGAGAGTAGCTGGTCTGAGGCCTAAAACCATTAAGATGGACCAAATAATCCAGAACTGTAGGCAATTCAGCAGTGTCTGTGGATATATGCTTCTTGGAACACCAAATGCTGTATCTTTTCCATTTGGAGTCATAAGTCTTTCTGGTGGCTGGCTTTCCAGAGGCTTTGAGAATATCCAGAACCCCTTGGGACAGATGCAAATCTGCATACTCTAGCCCTTCAAGAGCCATGCCTTGAGATTGAGGGACCGGAGATTGGGGTACTAAATCCTCCCCGAGAGAAGGTTAACAGGTTTTAATTCCTGGGAAAAAACAGGGGAAGATGGACTGCCAGCGACAGTAAGAGTGGGTACCAGGGCTGTCTGGCCCAATCTGGAGCAATCAGAATCACTTTGCAGGATTGTGACCTCACTTTGACCAGAACCTTCAATAGTAGAGGAAAGGGAGAGAAGGCATAGAGAAATTTCCCTTCCCAGTTCAACATCAGAGCATCCAGAGGGACTGAGCCCAAGACCAGGGGTCTGCAACAAAACAGAGGAAGTTGGTGATTGTCTGGGGCTACAAAGATATCTATCTCTGGAGTGCCCCACCTTGAGAAAATCACTTTTAATACCAAAGGGTCCAGGGTCCATTCGTGATGGCCCTGGGAGATCCTGCTCAGTACATCTGCTAGCACATTGTCCTTCCCTGAAAGGTGGACTGCTATCAGAGAGGTCTGCAGAGAATAAGCCAGGGACCACAATTTCATGGCTTCCATGCACAAGGCCATACACCGAGTGCCTCCCTGCTTGTTAATGTACCACATGGTGGTGGTGTTGTCCATTTTGACCTGAACCACCTTGTTCTGCACTGATTGAGAGAAAGCTTGCAGGATCAGAAAAACCGCCCTGAGTTCTAGGAGATTGATATGAAGAAGGGATTCCTGAGGGGACCACAGTCCCTGTGCTGTGAGAGCCCCCAGATGGGCTCCCCACCCCAAAAGGGAAGCATCCGTGGTAAGGACCACCGAATGAGACTGAGTAACAAATGGGACCCCTTGCCTTAAATTGTCTTGATCCTGCCTCCATTGAAGAGCTTGGATCAGTGTCCGAGTCACTGTAATCAGTTTGGTGAGAGGATCCTTCCTTTGGGACCAAAAGGCCCTCAGATGGAACTGAATGTCCCTCATCTGGAGTCTTGTCCCTTGGACCACTGCTGTAGAAGCTGCCATGTGGCCTAAGAGTTGAAGGAAATGCCTTGCTGGTCAGGATACCTGAAGACTGGAGGAGGAAGCCAGTTATATAAGAACTCTTGCCCTTTCCAGGGGAAAAAAAGGCTCTTGCTTTGACAGTATCTAGCTCTGCCCTCATAAAGGTAAGAAGCTGCACCTGTTCGAGAACTGACTTGAGGAGGTTGAGAAGAAATCTCAGGGAAGTGAGCACTTGCTGGGTCACTTGCAGGTCTGACTTGACTTGGTCTGGAGACTGGCCCACCAGGAGCCAGTCGTCCAGACATGGAAAAATGGAAATCTTTTTCCTTCTTAAAAAGACAACTACTAATGCCAGGCACTTTGTGAAAACCCTTGGAGCTGATGTTAGACCAAAGGGCATTGCTTTGAACTGATAATGGCCTGAGGGCAACTCGAACCTGAGGTACTTTCTGTGGGAGCGCCTGACAGGGATGTGAAAGTAGGCATCTTTGAGGTCTAGGGAGGCTAGCCAGTCCCCTGGCCTTAAAGAGGGAAGAATTATTCCCAGAGTCACCATCTTGAACCTTGGTTTTAAAAGATGTTCATTTAGGTATCTTAGATCTAGGATGGGTCGCCACTCCCCTGTCTTTTTTGGGGTAAGGCAGTACCTGGAGTACAGACCTTTGCCCTGGTGTAGGGTAGGAACTCTCTCTATGGCTCTTAAGGCCAGAAGAGATGAAACCTCTGCCTCTAGGGCAAGGGTTTCGGAGAGACCTGCATGTGGAAAAGATCTGGCTCTCATCTTCAGAAATTTTTTGAAGCTGAGAACCAGTCCCTGGCTTACTACTTCCAGTACCCACTTGTCTGAAGTAACAGACATCCAGTCCCAGACGAAGTAAGCCAGCCTTCCCCCTCCAGGGATAGGAGAGTCGACCCAGGCAGACCCATTAGGGTGTCTGCTTGGCAGGGGCCTTAGGCTGAGGAGTGGATGTAGCCCTGCTCATCCCCCTTCTGCCTCTCCCTCTGAAGAATCCCCTCTGTGAAAAGGGAGAAGAGGCCTGTGCTTGGTATAAAGGCCTGTGAAAAGGCCTGCCCCTGCCCCTGGATTGCTGCCTTTGAGGAGTTGCCTGCCTCTCCTTGGCCTGAGCACACTCCTGTAAGTGGTCCTGTACTCATCCAGTTTCTTCATGTAATTCTCTGTCTGCTCCCCAAACAGAGAATTACCCACCAGGAAAATCCATCGCCCACGGGTGTCCTGTGAGGCTAGTACATCTGAGCCAAGCCATCCTCCGAAGAGCCACAGATGTAGCCATGACTCTTGATGACACATCATTGGAGTCCACAGCAGCATGAAATTGTACCTTTGATGCCTCAATCCCATCTGCAGCCACCTCCTCCAGCTCCTTGGTCAGCTGGGGAGGCCCTATTAGCCAGTGCCAGTACAGTGCCCCTGGACTTCTGGTACCTGGCTGTATGGAGCCATATAGTTAGCCTGCCTGAGTCCCAAGGAGGATGCCATGTACTGTTTCTTAGCCATGGCATCCATCTTCCTGGAGTCTTTGTCTTGGGGGGGGGTGGGTGAAGCCAAGGGAATATTTGCCTTGTCACAGGCTGTAGCCTGCACTACTCCAACATGGCTGGATTGCTGGTATAAAAACTCCATATCTGAGCCTGATAAGGTGCACCTCTTATTCATCTTTCCGTCCTTATGTCAGAGGAGGTACAGAATGAAGAGACTTTAGGATCTTTTTGTGTCTGCTTCCCAAAGGACTTGCCAAGGGGAATAGACAGTTTCCTGGACTCTGGGATGTCCATAATTTCAACAAAATCAGGCTCCTCCTGGTCCTCTACAGCCTCCTCCATAGGAAGCTGGAGGGTTTCGGCCACTTTTCTGTAAAACAGATAGTGGGGAGTGGACTCAGAGAACCTAGGAGGGCAAACACTAGAAGGTCTGTCTGGAGAGATGTCCGGTTCCACAGGCACATCCAGACTTTCACCATCATCACTATCATCCTCAAAATCCCCCTCCTCCTCAAACTCCGGTTCATAAAATTCTTCAGGGATATAATCTTGAACTGGGGGAACCGACCAAATCGAACCCCTGCCAAAAGGAGCTGGATCGATCAGAACCGGGCGAAGCGATTCAACAATCCGAATCGCTCTGGCTATTTCCTCAGCGGTCAGAACATGAACCTCTGGATCTGAACTGGTCGATTTCTCTTTGCGTTTTCTTTTTGTAGGAACTGATCCCTCAGGATCGGCTCTCCTCTTGCCTGAAGAAGTATCGCCCTGGTCAGAGGGCACTCCTTCTGGTTCGGTCGGAACTGAACCGGGCTGGCCATCCGGGTCAGCGGACTTCTCGGCTTCCTTTTCCCTAAGTCTACCTAATCTTTTTTCCAGGGTAGACTTAGGAAAGTTTTTACATATTTGGCAGTCTGTATCGAGGTGGTCAAACCCCAGACAATAAACACAGGTGGTGTGGAGATCGGCCTTAGCAAAGACCTCCCCACACTCACTGCAGTGTTGAAACCCAGTGGGCCCATTTTTTTTCTTGGGTTTCTCAGACATGGCCAGCCTAAGCAACTTACCCTTTTTTTGGCAAGTGCCAGGGAAGATTTCCTTATCGGTTTCTAACTGTGTTACGGGTATTGGAAAAAAACATTGAAATACGTTTTTTTTTTAAACGATAAGGACCGGTAACCACACACTAAAAAAGAACACAAGAATTCAATATAAGGGATCGGTTCAGCTAAACTGATCGAAATACAAGTTTACAATTTCCACAATAATCAGAGAAACTATTAAAGTACTCATGGTACCACAGACAGAGCCTGAACCGACAATGCAGAATTAAATTCGGAATAAAACCAACAACTTTAACCAACTTTGAACCAAGCAGAAGGAGAAATCTCCGAAGCAACTGTTCAGTGAGGTAAAGAATCTGACAGTTGGGTTTCAAAGTGCTGCAGACAGAGACCTCAACCGAGCTCGAGCTCAGCGTTCTATGCACTGCACAGAAAATTAACCCTATACTCTCCAAGGCAGTTTAAAGGCTGGGGCTAACTGCAGATTGTCAGAATACAGCAAGACTTCATGTTGTTTGAAGCCAAGTCTGACTTTGCAATTGCTGACCAGATTTCAATACTACCAAAAAAAGCCTGAGGACCAAACAAAAAAAAACTTGTTTAGTTTGTTTGTGGCAAGATCTAGGTCTCACAACCAACACAAAATAAATTCTGAACTCCCAAGTAGCCTAGGGTGCTACATCAGTTAGCCCCACAAAACATTCAGAAGTAAACAAGATTATATGCACTCACCAAGCCCAAGGTTGCATGTCATTAAGGCACTTCACTCTTTTCAAGAACTAGAATATCCATGCTGATGTAAAATTGCAACTGCTTTTATTCTACACAGTGCGGCCCCAACACAACAAATAAATCCACGCACATACAGGTGGTAGTACAAACCAGGATTGCAGGGATACAATGCCAGACACATTGCACAATCTCAGATGCCCCAGCACTACACTTGGAGAGCTTCATTAGGGGGCAGGGTGTGAGAACACCTAGGGCACCTGTTTAAACTGGTTCTACGTGATAACGGTGACTGCAGAATAGCGATCGCCGTTTGGGTGAGTGTACATTGCTGAAAATTAATTTTGGGCGATGTACACTCACAACTCTTCTGAAGGGCACCGAGATCTCTGGGTTTCTTTTTAATGCAGAGGCTGTGCCCTGCACTCCCCATAAAGAGTTCTCAACTCTGGGGGGTGCATGTCGAGGTGTAAAACTTAAAAAATACAAAAGAAAAAGCGACTGGCACAAAAACGATCTCACCCAGAACCCTCCCAACCCCTGCCTGCCCCAACCCACCGTGCCACACGGCCAGCTTGGCAGCCCACTGCCGCACTACACCCCACAAACCCTCCCTCCCTTTTTGCCTGTCACATGGTGTGGTCTCTCCCCCCCATGCATGTGTATACATAGCAACATCCCTCGCTATATTCGCTTACCACCTGTATCCGGTCGCTACCATGCCAGGTAGCCCTGTACACAGGTGCCATGATTGAGTCACCCTTTTTGAAAGCACTCAATTGCAGTTCCCCTGTACACAAGATACCTTTTAAACCTGTGGTCTTCAGCTTAAAATAGTTATTCATTACAGAGCCTGAAACAAGGGTGCCTAAAGGGAATATTCCCTTTCTCCAAATGACCACATTTTAATAGAAGTGCTAACAATATATGAACAAATGTAAAACAAAGTTACTCATCTATGAGAAAACAATGTTTATTAACAGATTATCAGTATTTGCAATTATTTACCTTTAAGCAGAATTGCGAAGTCAGATCTCCACTGTTCCAACTGGAAATCCCACAAGGAGCACGCGAAAATGTATAATGTTCTTGCAGTGTACTACAAAGTATTATAAAAGGTGAGGAGAATCCGCTAAATTAAAAGGTAAACAGAGAGGGTGCACCAGTGTTGGGGTGGGGGGGAAGTTTTTTTTGGGAGGAGGGAAGGTACTGCACCACAAGGGAGTGAGGAGTGTTAGGGTCAAGCCAGGAACTGGGTATAGGTGAAACAGCCTATCTAGGGTAGGGGTAATAGGATTTTATAGTAAGCTAGAAGTTTGGGATTGGGTATGTCACCCTGTCTAGGATAGGCATAGAAAAGGGCTTAAAAGTCAACACAAGTGTGGGGATAGGGTAAGTTAGAAAAGGGATTGGAAAAGTTTGGGGAAAAAGTGAAGCACCCTATCTAGATGGGGGGTTTAAGTTAGCTCCTACATAGGTTAAGGGAATAAAATGAATTCAAAAGATTAAAATTACAGACAGCGTAGGAAGTATAGAATGATGGGAATGGTGCAGTGCAGTGGCTGTGGGGTGGCAGTCTTCAGGGAGATCCCCTGGAGGCTGTGTTGCTGCCCCATCTGTGTGCACCTCTCTGGGTTGAGGGAGGAGGTTGCCAGACTCAAGGCGGAGTTGACTCAGGTTTGGAGGACCTACTTCCCTGCCCAGGGACCACCTAGTCCACCACCACTACCTCAAAGGATGCCAAGAACAAGGAGTGGCTGGACAGCAGTGGTCTCTGAGATGGTGAGGGTGGTGGAGCACAGGCACATCCCCCATCCAGTATCATTATGAAACTCCTATGCCACACTGACTGGGTGGGAATGTCCCACAGAGGCACTGGAAGTAGTGATTGGGGTGGATGTGGGGGTCCTCCATAATGGAGACTCCAAGGTGGGGCGGCAGAGGACCCCAGAGAGGAGGGAATGAATCCCAGTGGGGGACTTCATAGTGAGGGGGATACAATTGGAAACAGGAAGGGATGAGGAGAAGGAGGTTAGGTGCCTTCCCAGTGCAATAGCTTGAAGGGATGGAAAGAGGATCCAAAGGATTGCTGGAGAAGCTGGAAGGGAGGGAGAGCTGGACATCATTATCCATCTAGGAACCAAAGACCTGGCTAGGGATGAGCCAGCAATAGTTCAGGAGGAGTTCAAGGAATTTGGGAGGGGTCTTAAGCAATTATGATTTTGGACCTCCTCCGAGGTGCTACCTGTCTATGACATGGGGGAGGACAGGATTATCCACACCGGGAATTTCAGCGCATGATTGAAGGAATGGTGCAGGGAGGAGGGATTCGGATTCATTGGGGACTGGGGCCCCTACCTGGAGGGATAAAGGCCTGTACAGGGGTGATGGCCTGCATCCATCCAGGAGGGACACTGTGGCCCTTAGTGAACAGTTTAAATGCTACATTGGCAAGCATTTAAACCAGCCGGGGGGATGAGACAGGGAGACCTAAACTGCCCCCATCCCCCACAGGTTTACAAGATCAGTAGTGATAATTCAGAAGGAGAAAATACCAAAAGGAACCAATTAACATAAGAATCCAGGGGGTAGAAGGAAAGGGAGATAGATAGAAGAATGGAGGAGGAAATAAGGGAGGGAAAATGGGAAAAAGGAGGGTGGGTAGCAGTACAATCTGGAGAGGGCACTAGGTCAGAAGAGTGCTGTCAATAACAATGCCAACCAGAACAGTGCTGCACTGACAGTGCTTTCCAGAACAGTGACACAACAGAATGCCACCTTGCAACACGGTGCCAACAAATAATATTCATTTATGTGTGGGGCTCTGCCCTCCACCCCCCTGATCTTTAGGATTCCCACTCTGGGGGGGAGGAGTGGATCTCGGGGAAAGAAGAAATACATGGGGCCATGGAATACTGTTTCCATGGCCCCTTGTAAAATTAAAAAAAACAAAAAAACAAGACCTCATGAAAGAAGACCAGGATTAGAACTCTGGTCTCCACCACCATTTTGCCAAGTTACTTCATGCTTGAGCCCTCCACACCACAGGAGCAGCTTAGTAGCCTCCTGATTTTCTCTGTCCTTGTGGTGTTCCTTAGTACCACGGATAGCGACCTGGGGGAGCGATTAGTACTAATGCTGTTAGTCCCCTATTGCTGTCTGGGGTACCACTGTATAGACTGCTCTGTTCTTCCTGGCGCTACTATTGTAGCGCTATTCTAACTGGGTAGGTCTGGAAAGCCATGTGTGCAAATGCTCAAAGTCTGGACAATAAGATTACAGACCTAGAGGCCATCATGGCAGAAGCGGACCTGGATATAGTCGCAATTACCAAGTCCTGGCGCAATGAAAACCAGGACTGGGATGTAACCATACTGGGTTATACATTATTCAGAAGGGACAGGGTAGGTAAAAAGGGGTGAGGAATGGCTCTTTGTGTGAGGGAAAATGTGAAAGCTATGGAAATACAAGGGGAGCAGGGAGGAGCGAGGGTACTGTGGGTCACTCTGGAGACATGGAAGGGGGGCTGCTAGTTGCACAGTAGTCTACAGACCTCCAGCACAGGGGGAGAGGTGGACAAGGATATGTTGAGAGAAATCCAAAGGGTGGTAAGCAAGGTGGAGGTATTGTTGGTGGGGGACTTCAATCTACCGGACATGGATTGGAGCCTCCCAGTTGTGGCAACAGTTAGTAGTAGGGACATCCTGGACTCCATGCAGGGGGCGTTCCTCCAATAATTAGATAATGAATTTACTAATGTGGGGGCAATGGTGGACCTGGTACTGACAAATGGGGACAGTGTTGCTGACATCACAGTGGGTTGCCACCTGAGGACTAGTGATCATTGTATCGTATAGTTGAATATAAGAACTGGGCCAGTGTCAAACCACATTAAAATGAGGGTTCTAGACTTCAGGAGTGCTGATTTTAAGAAAATGGGAGAATGCCTCAGGGACACCCTACCAGCGATAGGGAAACTTGGGGGAATCGAGAAACAATGGGCAAAAATAAACAAAGGCATTGAGAAGGCAACGAACCTCTGTGTCAGGCAGGTTAACAAGGGCAAGAGAAAAAAGAGATTGCTATGATTCTCTAAAAAAGTAACAGAGAAAGTAGGGGAAAAAAACTAGCATTTAGAAGGTACAAGATGACACAGAAGGAAGAGGATAGGGAGAGATATCAGGAAAAACAAAGGCGTTGCGGGGAAAACAGTTAGGAGCACAAAGGCACAAACCGAGGAGAATACTGCCAGGTCAGCAAAAAAGGGGGATAAAACATTCCTTCGATATATAAGCAAAAAGAGAAAGACCAAAGGTGGGATAGTAATGCTAAAAAGGGAAGGAGGGGTTTGTGTGGAAAGAGGACCAAAAAAAATTGACATACTGGACAAATACTTTTTTTCAATATTTATAGAGGAAGGGGTATGTGATGGGCTACAAATAAGGGACAAGGGCCTGATTCCAAGACAAATGTTGCAACTTCGCTGTCATATGCAGTTGCAACATTCGCTGCTACCACAGGGACTCGCCACATTCAAGAGCGGCAGGGTCCGGCACTTCGCGTTTATCACCGGGTTCACATGTCTGAGGCTAATACCATGGGCATTGCGTAAAAGCCTCATGTGTCGCAGGTCGTGGCCCACAACTGCCAGCCCCCCAAAGACCCCTACCCCAGAACACCATAGCACACACTATGGGGCATGGCGGGCAGGACAAGTGGCACAGGAGTCCGGAGGGGCACTCTGGAGTTCAGACACCTGGGGGTCCCTGACTTTCGGGGGGGATGGGGGCAAGGGTGTGCTTGTGGGGGCACAGGGAGCAGATTGGTACCATTGCCGCAGCACTATGATGTGGGTGTCTGATGGCTGGCATTATTGGATGCCTGTTAGAGCAGCTCTGAGCTGCTCTAACTTCACTCTGCCAGTGCTGCTTTTGGAATCGCACCAGCAGTTTATGGCAGCCGCCCTCCTGGAATAGGGCGCAGTTGCTGCCGTAACTTGCACTTGCACCATGGCATTACAAGCTGTGGTGTAGTGGGTGGCATAACCCACAGTTGTCATAGCCCACAGCCGCCATAACGAAAGGCGCCTCTTGGAATCTAGGCTGGCGTACCGCATGGCGTAAGTCGCGAGATTGTGTCTTGGCTTATGCTGGTGTACCCAGTCTTGGAATTGAGCCCCAGGGCATTAAAGGGAGTTGGGTACTAGTTCTTTTACACAGAAGATAGTTTTCAAGGAACTAGCATAACTAAAATTGGACAAGGTGATGGGGCCTGATGAGGTACACCCTAGGATACTGAGGGAGTTTGAGGTGCTGTCTGCTTCTCTGACAGCCCTTTTCAACCTATCACTAGATACTGGGGATGTTCCGGGGAACAGGAGGAGGGCAGATGTCATCCCACTTCACAAAAGTAATAGGGAGGATGCAGGAAATTAGTGACCTGTCAGCCTGACTTTGGTGGTGGTTAAAGTAAGGAATCACTACTGAAGAACAGGATAGAGGAATACCTTGTGACCAGTGGATTACAAGCTCCAGGGCAGCATGGTTTCGGGGCTTCCAGACAAACCTGACTTCAGTTCTTTAAACTGGGTGACCAGGGAAGTAGATCAGGGCACAGTGGCAGATGTGGCCTACCTGGATTTCAGTAAGGCCTTCAACACCATTCCACATAGAAGACTGGTGAACAAGATGGACAGCCTAGGAGTGGGTCCAAAAGTAGTAAAATAGGTAAGAAGTTGGCTAAGCAACAGGGATCAGAGGGTGGTGGTAAATGGTGCTCACTCTGAAGAAGGCAAGGTGAGCAGTGGGGTGCCACAGGGGTCAGTACCAGGCCTGGTCCTCTTCAATGTCTTTATTAGCAACATTGTAGCAGGGCGGGAAGGGAAAGTGTGCGTGTTCATGGAAGACACAAAAATCTGCAACAGTGGACTCCCATGGGGGGGGGGGTGAAAAAATTAGGGAAGATCTGAAAAAGCTGAAAGACTGTTCAAGGGTTTGGCAACTGGGTTTCAATGGAAAAAAAAGTGCAAAATCATGCACTTGGGGCACAGAAACTCAGGGGCAACATACCAATTGGGTGGGGAGGTATTGACAATCACAAAACAGGAAATGGACCTGGAGGCAGGGCTTCAGATAATTTTTTTTGGGTAGAAGTCAAATACTTCCATGGGTTGAAATTTGGAAGTAATTTCAGTTTTACTGGAGTCAAAATACTCCCGCTGTCAATTTTTTGGAAGTCAGAATAATTTGGGTTGACAAATTTTGGCAGTCAAAATACTCCAAGTCCTATAGTTTTAGAAGTCAACTCATTGGCCTTCCAAATACCTCACTGTAATCCATGCTGCATCCACATAAATTAATTTCTTAATGTTGGGAAATAAAAATGTATAGTACACAGTAATCAGTAATGTAATTCTGGTAAACAAGAGTTTGCTCACGCAGGCTGCAGCTGTCAGCAGCAACGTAGAGGAAATTAGCTGCCTACACCCCTTGGTACCTCCTCTGTTGTGTGCAGGCACTCCTTCCAGCACACACACACACACACACACACACACACACACACACTCACACACTGACCCAAGAGACAACTCAGCAGTATCCAGCCAAGGACCTACATACATTTCTGTTATAGTGTTTCTGGCTGAAAAAAGAGCCCCCTCCGCAAATGTAGCAGCAGCTGGAAATGGGCTATACAACCCGCATAATACAAGCAGATATCTTTACTAGTAGTGGTGGCATTCACTGTACCAGGGTTAACAGTGCAGTGCCTGGTTTGGTTCCTTTTAAAAGCATAAATCAACTATCAAATAAAGTGAAAAAAGTTGTTAAATATCAACAGTCCCCATGCTACAGTACCAAGATAAAGTACACAATTTGCTGCTGTTATTTTGGGTACAGGAAGCTGCCACCTGTTTGTGGCATTTATATATTCAGGAGTCTCTTTGCAGCAGGGTTCATTACAGAGATTTATTTATGTTTGACAGTGCACTGACCCATAGGGTATGTGGTGGAACTGGCATTTATTATTAGAAGGCGTCCACCACTCCATGAAATCTGTACCTGCTATCACCTTGATCAGGCCACTACTGGTCGGGGCAAATGGGGACCAGGGCAAGCAAACACTTTAACTGGGGGCATGCACCACACCACTAAGACCACTCACAAACTATCCACAATGGGAGATGGGATCAGTCAAGCAAGCATGATGTATTGTTGTAGCTGCACTGACACAAGGGTATAACACCCTTTAAAGCTGGGTACCATCTATTTCCTTTCAGGTTCCATCCTGCCATTTGCTGTAATTGCGCTCTGCTGCTTCTTTCAGAAATAATCCTTTCTAGTTGCCCTGACCTCTCATCCTGATGATCATTTACATTTTTACATTTGCTGTGTGTATGTTCTACCCCGGAGTGTCCACCCTGTTGCACGTTTTTGCATCATCTGCAAAGAAACACATCCCCCTCTCCAGCTCCTCAGCAATGTCACTTCTGAAGACATTGAAGATGACCAATCCCAGCCATCACCAATCCTTGTGGTACCGTATCACTAGTTACTTTCCTGTACCCTGAGTGCCTGCCATTCACTACCACCACGACCACTGTATCATTTAACCTGTTAGTTACCCAGCTTACCACTTTCTAACACACACCAATGCCTAGTTTGTTATGTAGTCCCTCCTGTGTAATATTGGGTTAAAACTGAAATCCTTACTGAAGTCCAGATAGGCCACATGCACTGCTCTCCCTGGTGTCCAGTGGACACAATCCCTAGCCCAAGCACAAGTAAAGGTATCAGGACTCCATTGGCCCCCTCCCTAGCCCCAACTCAAGTAAAAGTTTCAAGCGTATCTGTGAATCCCCTTTTTATCCACAGCACAGGTAAGGTCCCTTGTGCCTAGCGGCCCCGCCCCTAGCCCCACCCCCATCAACCTTAATAAATGTTCTGTCCCGGACTTCCTGGTGTCCAGGCTCCCTCCTTATCCCCAGCTCAAGTAAAGTCTCTGGTGTCCTGTCTGTCCAGTGGCCCATGGCCCTGAGCCTCCCTACCACAGCCCAAGTAAAAGTCTCTGGTGTCCAGCATCTCCCATCCCTAACACTAGACTTTGTAAAGGTCCTTCCTGTCTTATGGATACCCCATTTCTAGCCACCACAGCCCAATTAATGGTCCCTGGTGTCTACTCGGCCCTTCCTTACCTCACCTCCATCCCAGGTAAAGGTCCCTGGTGTCCAGTTCAGTGACCCACTTCCTACCCCCAGCCCAGTGAAAGGTCCCTTCCAGGTGTCCAGTGGACCACTCCCTAGTCCCAGACTCCCTCCCAGCCCAAGTAAAGGTCCCTGAGGCCAGTGGATCCTCAGCCCTATTACTCCATACAGCTGCTGGCCACATGTGTTTATAATCACTGCCCCCCCCAGCACTGTCAGGCACTCTTTAATGGCACATTGGAATTTGGCAGTGGCACCCTTTAGAGTTAAATTACAGTATATCACTAAATATTTAATAATGTCAATGTACAGCTCTTTGTGGGACACTATACTCTGAACATACATCCCTGTCCCTGGGGAGCAGTTGCCTAGCATACCCTCTCTGCCCCCTTTCCTATGCAGTCACAAGGCAGCTCCAAAAACAGTCACACACTCACAACCACCAGGCTGCAGGCTGGGAATGAATATTAAATTGTTCAACTTCCTCTTCAACTACAGACTATATCATGACTGTAATATGTACTGGCCTGTTAAGGGGCACATTTTTACATCATGGTTCCATAAGCTACTTGGGGTCTGCATCTGTCCCTTAAAGTTTTGACTCCCAGTCAAAATAATACATTTTTTAAGCATTGAGCACAGGGGCAGCGGCCCACACTGACTTATTTACTACTCTATTCTGTCACACACTGACTCAGGCTCTAGACAGAGGGAGCCATGAGGCAGATGGGCAGCTCAGACAGATTCTCTGAGTCAGACTGTGGACAGTTACAAAGACAAATTACAGAGCATAGCAGATGTGTGTCTAACAAACAAAAAATAACTTTATCATTTTCAGATAACCCTCACTCCTCTCTCTGTACTCCAGTCCTTCAAGGCTGCAACTTGCATTGTGCAACTCAAACTTTTTTTTACAGAACCCAGTGTCAGGTTCGCTTCACACCTCAGGACTGGCTTTGCTACCTCTCTCTTCCAGATGATGCCTCTGGCCCTCCGCTCCTTAACAGGCATGATGCAGCAGTGGGCAGCACACTCCTCTCCGACTCAATGCCACGCGGTCGGGTACACAGTCTGAGTGTCCACCAGCATCTTCAGACTGTCGCTCACAGCGTAACCAAGCAGGCTACTCCCTCCAGTCCTCAGGCTCCCTCACAGTCCCACAACTCCTGTGTCCCACCCTAAGCTCCTCTGCCTGCTATGACTGCACGTGTGGTGGTTAGATTTCACGGCCTAGCCGGCCACCTTCTTTTCCAGTTGGGTCCTCCTCTGAGCTGCTCAGCTCAGACAAAAACTCAAAGTGAAGTTCAAGCCCCTCCCGAGAGTCCCAAGTCTGACTCTGTCCCGGCCCTTGCTCAAATCACAACTCGCTTGGATGCTTGCTTCTGCCCTCAGGCTCACTCTAGGCTGCTCTCCTCTGCCCTCATGCTGACTGAAAGTGGGGGCACCAAATGGTCTGTGCACATGCAAAATGAATGGGAGTTTGCAGGAGGGAGGACGTGCCAGAATTTTGAAGAAAAAAAGATTGCCATGGCAACTAGCATGGTGGCACTGGCACCTGTCCACAGGATTGAAAAAAAAAACTATTAAAGATCTGACATCCACACAATAAAAAAATGATGTCTGTCTTAAGCAAGGGAAATGTTACTGGATGTCACTGACTCCAGAGGCTACATTTTTGGACGTTTTGAGCTAATTCTTGGATGTAAAATACATCCAAAATAGACTTATCTGAAGGGCTGCCTGGAAGTAATCATTTCTGATGACCTGAAGGTTGCAAAGCAGTGTGACAAGGCAGTGGGGAAAGCTAGCTGGATGCTTGGGTGTATAGGGAGGGGCATCAGCAGCAGAAGGAGGGAGGCAGTGTTACCTCTGTATAGATTGATGGTGAGGCCCCACCTCAAGTACTGTGTCCAGTTCTGGAAGGCCCATTTCCAGAAGGACATAAATACGGTAGAGGTGGTACACAAGAGGGCAACCGAAATGGTGCAGGGCCTACATCAGAAGCCCTATGAGGAAAGACTCAAGGAATTAAATATGTACTCCCTAGAGGAAAGGAGGGAAACGGAGGGGACATGATAGAAGCATTCAAATACCTCACAAGTATTCATAAGGTACAGAAAGGTAGCATTTTACATAGAAAAAGATATTCAAGGACAAAGGGTCACAATATGAATCTGGGGGGAGGGAGACTTGGAGAAGATGTGATAAAATACTTCTTCATGGAAAGGGTGAAGGATGCCTGGAACAGCCTCCCAGCAGAGGTGGTGGATGCAGTTCACCCACTGTGGTGCAACTGGAAACCTGCTGACCATCATTAGGGCAACAGCAGAATGCCAACAGCAGTCATTGTACCTAGAAATTGTGCCAGCTGACCTCTGTTGACCCAATCCACCTGGGCAAATGGCAGCTGTTTTCCAGAGGTTGTGCCTTCCCCGCACCTCCCACTATGGCCCTGAAACCTATTATAATCATCTTCACAGTGGAGGTTTTTGGGGGAGGGGGCACAATACCCATGCAGTGCTATCCCTGCAGGGCACTCCAGCAACCATTTTGTCACTGTGACAGGTGAACTGGTTGCAGCGCCCTGACTGTGTCACCTTCATTCCATCACCCCATTGATGGGATACCATAGATGCTAAAACAGTAATAGGATTCAAGCATGCATGAGATAGACACAAGGGGACATTAGAAATAAGACGGGAGGGGGACCAAGGATCAATTAAGGTCTGAGGTGGCACAGTAGGTAGGGAAAATAGGGCAGACTAAGTGGGCCAAGAGGTCCTTCTCTGCTGACAACTTCTATGTTACTGGGAAACAAAACATCACAATCCCTATTATGCCATAATAGACAATGTTGATATATGATTTATATCTAGTGGCTGGGAACAGATTGCATACTATTCATGCAACACATTTAAAAAAATGAGGCAGTATAGTGCAGTGGTGTAAGGCTCTGAGCTGCAAATTTGGTGACATCCAGCAGACCAGACCTGGGTTTGAATCCCACAGCTTCCACTTGCATACTGTGTGACCCTGAGCAAGTCACTTAACCTCCTTGTGCTCCCAGGTCACTCCTGTAAAAAAGCTTTCAGCTTAGTGTGCTATACCTGGTTAAACAACTAAATAATAAAAATAAAAGCCAGAAATGTAATTTCAAACCTCCAGGAACCAGAGTCACCTGAGGTGGTTTGAGTTAATGCGAAAGCGAGAAAGATAGAAGTAGCTATTGACTGATATTGTCTCACAATCTGAATAAAACAAAAAATCACAGTTAAACAATAAGTCTGTATATCACAGATTCAGTGTTCTACACATACTATGAGATATGGGGTTCTATAGGAATAACTTACAGTCAAATTATCTTTCAGATCCCCTTTGAGTGCTCTCAAGTTACAGATCCATTTACATTTTTTTTCAGAATAGCTAGTCAGTGCCTATGTCTTCTAAGGAGTGCCACCCACACCAGGCCCATGAACTTTATTGATCTCGGACCAGAACTGTGCTGCTTTCTGAAGTGTTTGCCAATACATGTGTCCTTCTTGGTGATAATACACGTTACATGTTCTTGTATTCTTGTTTTTAACTGGTGGATGGTTCTCCCAATGTAAACCTTTCTGTAGTCACACCATATGGCATACATGACAAAGGCAGTGGCACACGTGATGAATTGTCTCATCTGCATAAAGATATTTGCTTGGGGATGTGTAAATTCTCTTGCTTGGTTGGCAAACTTCATATGTTAGTTTCCACATTGATAGCAACCTTTGGGTTTGATAGGTAACCATGTGGTAAAACAAGTTAGCTATGTCTGTTACTGCACTTAAATCGTCAGTTTTAAAAATGTATGCCTTCATTTTTTATCCTCTCAGTCCAGTTGTAATTGTATCTAGGTAATTGTTTTATATTGTATATTTATCGCCTGTTTTTCATTGCTGTGTATGTACTGGACACCTATGAAAAAAAAAGGTTTTTGCCCATTAATGTTTTCCAGTATAATAAATGCAATGAAATGAAAATTAAATGAAATGTGCAAGGGTGTAGGATAATTCACCTCCGATCCCAATCACAACACTCACCCCTCTCTCCTTGTACCTAACTGGGACCTAACCTTGCCTTGATTTGCTCAGGGGTTGCACTTATGG
Source organism: Neoceratodus forsteri (assembly GCA_016271365.2). Taxonomy (NCBI): domain Eukaryota; kingdom Metazoa; phylum Chordata; order Ceratodontiformes; family Ceratodontidae; genus Neoceratodus; species Neoceratodus forsteri. The sequence goes on from CM028134.1 coordinate 840,331,254, forward strand.
TCAACTAATTGTGTAACTGCATGTAATGTTATCCTCATAACCGTGTAAACCTTTTGTTACCCTGGACCACCTGACTGTATGTATTCTACTGTTTTCTGTTTCCCGGGTCGCCCCTGAAAAAGGGACCTTCGGGGCCCAGTGGGCCAACCCGGTCATCAAAATTCAATAAATAAATAAATAAAATGTGTTCCCTGTGTGTTTAGGTTTGCCAAGTTGACTGTGTGCCAACATATCTTTCATAGTCTGACCCCTTGTAAGTGATTTTGGGAGTCACAACAACACTGCCTGTCATCTCAGATTCTGATGTAAGAATACCCCAATGTTTCTTGACTGTGTCGCCAGTCCAGTAGGATTGTGTGTTAAAAGTTATTTCCAAATGTTTTTGTTCAGGTGTGAGAAGCTCACTCCTGTATCTTGACATGGCTTTATTAAGCGCTGGACCCAGTAATGAGGCTTCATAATCTCGGGCCAGAAATCTATTTTTAAGCTCATCCGCTTTCAGCTTGAAGTCCTTGGTGTCAGAGCAGTTTATTTTTAGAAGAATGAACAGGCCATATGGAATAGACTTAATAACATTGGTGGGGTGACAACCGCTCTGAGTAGGCTGTTGATGGCCATTGGTTTTCTGTAGGTAGAGCGTTTCATGTTGTGGCTAACATCGCTACTAAGCTAAGCATTTAAGATATTCACCATCTCTGTGCTGGCATTATATGTAAATTGTAGCTAAAATTCCTTAACATTAAGCCAGCCAGTGAAGTTTTACAGTTCTTGCTGGGTGCCACTTCATATGCAGATGGCATCATCAATAAAGCAGTGCCATATGACAGTGCTGTCTGTGTATTGCATCCCTATTATGCACTACTTGTTTCTCACAGGTATCATAGGAAGAGATTGGCATATGTGGGGGCTACTGTTGCACCAATTGCTGTCCCAAAGTTGCAAGCTGAATTTATTTTTGAATTCACAATATCTGTGGTTAAGAATAAATTCAAGACTAGCAATAATGAACTCAATGGGTAGTGGCCCATCCCCACATTCCTTAGTAAAGATATATATATATATATACACAGGCAGTGAGCCCATCATCATGTCTGATAGAGGTGTACAGGGTCTCTTCATCTTTTGAACCCAAATAAAGTTTGGTTTCCAAATGAGTTCTTTAAGCTTGATTAGGATGTCCACGGTGTCCTGGAGGTGTGATTTGAATAGTGGAATTTTTAAGAAAACAAAAATCCAGGAATTTATTCAGACAGTCTGTGATGGAGTTTGTGCCAGGTACAATTGGACATGTGCCTCTGGGACCATATGACCCTGAGCTATTATAAGCACTTTTATTAAAATGTGTCTGTTTGGAGAAAGGGAATATCCCCTTTAGGCAGTCCTGCATCAAGTTCAGTAATGGACAGCTATTTTATGCTGAAGACCTGCACAGGCTTAAAAGGTGCCTCAGGTGTTTTCAGTCCCTACCCCCGATGAAGCCCCAAGTAAAGCACTGGGGCATCTGAGACCATGCAGCATTGGTTTGTACTACCACCTGTATGTATATGAATTTATTTTGTTGTGTTGGGACCACACTGGAATAAAAGCATTTGCAAGCTTTTATCAGAGGGGACATTCCAATTCTTGAAAAGATTGCCTTAGTGACATGTGACCTTGGGTTCTGCTGCATGCACATAATTTTTTTTACAAGGTCCAGGTCTCAGAAGGACTACCTTGAGATAACAGTAACATGGTGGAAGACTTGTGGGGTGTAGAGGCAACTAGAGACATGTGTAGCATCTACCAGCATGCCGTTTCTCTCCGATCTCTTTGAACTGGCAGTTCCACTTTTGAGCAGAGGGAATGTGGCCTCAACAGTAGCAAGAATGCTTTTTCTTTTTGAAAAGTTATCTATTGGAGCCAAAGAGGAGCAAAGTAAATTTTAATTAGTTGTTGTGAGCAGACTTACTGGGATAGCAGTGTCACTAGGCACATGCACAGTAGCAGGTGGTAGTGATGGTAAATCTATGAAAAGTGAAACACTAGCAGAATGCTGACAGCGGCAGTTATTAGCAGCCTTATTGAGCTACACATGCAGTATCAGGTGGAAGCGATGGCAAATCCATGAGAAAGTGAAAAAGTTCAGTGAATGCCAAAAGCAGCATGTATATTACCTGAGGAATGCAACGTTCCTGCAGATGAATTGAAATGTGCAACCATTATCCATTCATTTCGAATGACCAGACTGGACATTTCACTTTGTACAAAAAAACAAAGTTCAGCTCAGATACTTCAGGACTGTAAGATCAGAAAACCAAATCTGTCTAACTTGTTACCATTTAATTAAAGTGATTGTATTGCTGTTCTGATCATTTGTCTTGTTAAATCCCACAGAGAGTGTGAAGCATTTCAAGTCAGAGAATCAGATAACCAGAGTTTAAAAGGTTATCAAAAGAGAAAAAAGAGAAAGTGTAATACTTTAGGGGTTAATAGCAAAGCATAAAAAGAAAGCTATCTGAATTGAACATTTTTCTTTGAATATTGGCAATGTAGCTAGTTGAACAACCTTATTCAAATTCAGTTATTTAGTTCAGTTCAGTTTATTTTTGAAGAGATAACAGCCATTGAGCAAGCTCGTTTGCAAGGTGGTCCCTTGTACATAACCCATAATATCAACAATTACAGAACAACACATAAATGGTTAAAAGGTTAGGGCACATAGCACAAATGTGGTATGTATATTTAACAACCAACAACTAAACATTAGCAGAACAAATACCAATTACGACTGGGTACATACAGAAGTGCGTAATGGATAAGTGCAATTTACATTTATTTTATTTACTACCATAGAAAGAGGGGAAGAGAAGGTGAAATCAAAATATGGATAACAACAGAGTGAGGATAAGGATAGGGAGAGATGTTATTAACAATGGCAGATGTTGGCAGCAGTTTTATCAATAAGCGATTTGAACGCACTCAGGGTTATCACGTTTTTTAAGTTGAGCGTGGACTGAAGTTTGTTCCAGGATGTGGGAAGAACATAGTTCATGGCTGACTTACCAAAGTGAGTGCGAATTTTGGGTTCCTCCAGTGAGAGGTATGCACTTTTCCTTAACGCATAGGAGCTGTGGGAAGCTATGGGAATGGTGGAGGAGAGAAGTGATATAGCCTAGTAATCTGTGGAGATATACATCCAAATCCTGGACACACCCTAAAGGGGGATAATACTGTTCACCTATTGGGTGAACAGGGTTTGTGTATGGTTCATAGTAATATATGTAGTATTACTAAGAAATGTACACATCTCCAAGAATGGGTTATATGTTACAAACCAGATATCATCATGGTCACAGAATCATGGTTAACACAAAGAATAGGAGATCAAGAGATAGCATTAAAAAGGTATAACCACTGGAGATAGGATAGGTCTTGGGGGGGGGTAATAATTTATGCATTGGAACAGTTAGAAGTAACCAAAATAGATAATAATGTAATGTGGGTGGTGGGTGGGTGGGTGTGGAAGTTCTGGCCTTGAATTTAAAATCCCATATAGTTGGACAATTATTAATAGTGGGAGCATATTGTCCCCCTAAGAAAGGACAACTAAATGTTGATCTCTTAACGTGTTTTTTGAAAACCTATCAAATTACCCACAATGTCTATTTATTGGGAGACCTGAATGTAGACTGGAAAAAGTAGATATTCACCATGAGTTAATGGAATTAAGTAATACTCTGGCATTGACTCAATTAATACAAGAGATCACTAGAGTAAATGCTAACAATCCTGCCGCATCCACAATATTAGATCTAATGTTTATTTCACACCCTGAAAATAATTTAGATTGTGGAGTACTACGTGACTCTATGTCAGATCATCAAATAGTGTACTGTATATGGGCATGGAAGAGGCTTTTGCAACAACCAAAAACCTACACATACTGTACAGATCTTTTAAAGATTTTGACTATGTCCAGTTTATGATGGACATGGAAAATCAAAACTGGGAAAGATTATCATTGGTGCCTACAGTGGAAGGTGCCTGGAATTTGTTCTGTGGAGATTTCAGAGAGATATAAATAAAACTGGGAAAGATTATCATTGGTGCCTACAGTGGAAGGTGCCTGGAATTTGTTTTGTGGAAACTTCAGGGAGATAGAAAAAAAAATGCAATATGCATGCCCCCCTGAAGTCAAGGAGATCCAAATCAGGCAATGCACCATAGTATAATTCAGACCTCTATAAAATCAAAAAACAGCAGGATAAGGCTTGGAAGTCAGCTAAAGTATTAAAAACACAGCAAGTATGGGATAATTATAAGAAACTTAGAAATGTGTAAACCAAAAGCATAAGATATGCTAGACGGATGTATTATAATAGGGAATTGATGGACACCAGGGCAGGAAATCAAGGAGATTTTTGGAAGCATATGAGGAAATTCTAAAATAAAAAGAAACCAAATGTTGCTGAAAAGTTTAGTATAAATCAACAAACAGTTGCTCTAGGTCATATAGTTGTGAAAGAGTTTAACAGATACTTTATCTCTCTGGGCACACAGTTACATACAGATACATCAGGAGAAACATCTTATATAAATGCACCTAATAATTCTTTTAAAATGGTACAAATTGCAGGATCACATCAGAAAGAGAAATTGTCTTTTAAAGAACTTAAGGGAAAGGAAGTACAAGAGGCACTGGTGCAATTAAATATAAAGAAAGCAGCAGGTTCTGATAATTTACCCACTTTATTAATAAAATATACTGCTCCAATAACTGCATATCCATTGACTACACTGTTCAACATGTCTCTAACTCAAATGGAAATCCCATTCCAGTGGAAGACTGCAAAGATTATTCCAATATATAAATATGGTTAAAAAATGTCTATTGAAAATTATAGACCCATATCATTAATTCCAGTTGTCATGAAGGTGTTTGAGGGCTTATTAGTAGCTCAAATACAACATTTTTTTGAGGGAGAAAAGATTCTAACTAGATTTCAATCACATTTCAGACCATTACATATTACAATGACTGCACTGCTGAAAGATACAGGGGGATATTACTGGAGCACTGGACAGGGGGATGTCAGTGGGAGCTGTCTTTATAGACTTATCCAAGGCCTTTGATACTCTGGCCCAGGACATCCTCCTGCCCAGCCTCAGAGATATTGGAATGTCTGATTCAGTAGTGCAGTGATTTCAACAATATTTGGTAGGGAGACAACTTATGTCAACCATGGGAGGGTGGACATCAGACATAGGATTTATGATATTGGGAGTTCCACAGGGCTCAATATTAGGCTTGATTCTATATAATATCTATATGTACAAACTTCTTATAACAGATCATGGGGTAAAACATCACTTGTATGCAGATGACACTATTATTTACATGGAGGGCAATTCAATTGATAGTATTCAATGTCCTCTTCAATTGGCATTTGATGAACTGCAACAATTCTTATTAGAGGATAAGTTAATATTAAATCCTAGGAAATCCCAGGTAATTTATTTTACTAGACAGAAACACATGAATATTACAGAGGTACCCCTTCAGATTAAAACTAAAAGTAATAAATGTTTAGAACAGGTTTACAGTTATAAATATTTAGGTATCCAATTAGATGCCTCATTAAAATGGGACTCACATATAGAAATCCTTGAAAAGAAAATTGGTAAATGCCTGGGTTTTCTATATAAAAATATATATTGTATGATGGAGTCAATCATGAATCATGTTATGCAAACTTTAATCATGCCAATTATCAATTATGGAGATATAATTTATCAGGGTGCTACAGTTAAAAGTCTAAATAGGCTAGATACCTTATTTCACAAATTAGCTAGATTCTTATTGGATGCTCCAATAAGAACTCATAGAGTTGTTTTGTATGAATCCCTACAATGGATTAGTTTAACAGAAAGACGTGCCTTACATACAGTTTTGTTTATGTCTAAATGTATAAAAGGTAGTGTACCTGATTATATCTTGGTCAGTCTTTCATTGAGACCTGTTAAACAGAGCCTACAATCTGCTAAAGGCATAGAATATAATCTCCCTAAAGTTAATACAGTCCTTGGAATTAAACATTTGTTCTATAATGGCCCCAGACTTTGGAATGCCCACCCTGTAAACCTTAGGTATAAAGGTAAACCCATATGTATAAGTGCAATAAAATGTTGGTATGTAACTGAAGCAAAAATTAGAACACTAGCAGAATTTGCCCAGTAACTTGTGTCACTTTATAATACACCAATGCCCTACTGAATAATGTTCTGTTGTAGATGTTCAAATTATATCCTTAATAATTGTTGTGTAATGATTGATGTTTATGAATGTTGTGATGTTAGATACTTGTTGTGTAAATGTGAGTATGAATTTGTTGATAATGTTGTTGATGTTTTCTTTTTATCTTTTGATATTGTACAATTAATCTGTAACTAATTTGCTTAATGTTGCACAAAGGACCTCACTGTAAAATGAGCTAGTCACAGTTGAGCTATATAATTCAGCTGCTGAATAAAAGTTTAAATAAAATGAAATGTGATATAGGGGGCCAACTTGCTTATTAGTGCTTTGTAAACCCAGGTGTATGTATGAATAAGTCTTCTGGTTGCCAGGGAAATCCAGCTTACCTCCTTATACAAGGAACAGTGGTGGGATTTTGGCTGGAGCATTGGTAATGAGTCAAATAGCATGGTGACAGAGGGTATCCAGCTTTCGAAGATTGGTTATTGAATAGTTAGCATATATAATATCTGCGTAATCCAATAGGAGCGTGAAGGTGGCCTGAACAAGTCTGATTCTAGAGTCTTGAGATAATAGTGATTTGTTTCTGAAAAAGAACCCAAGTCTCTGCTTCAATTTTTGGATAAGTCAAGTCATCTTTATTTTTAAAAGTGCTTTTCAAATGCCAAAGTGCCTATACATGATAAAACCATAAATATACACAGATAAAAACACATCAATATAAAATAGGCAGCATAATAAGTAACCACTAGACAACATCCCCAAAAGCTAAATTAAATAAATAAGTCTTCAATGAGGACTTAAGGGTCTCGGTGGACAGGCACTCTCTAATCTGGCAAGGCAGAGAATTCAACAGGGTCAGGACCACAAAAGAAAGTGCCCTAGCCCCCCGAGGTCTGAAGACGGACTCTGGGAATCTCTAGCAATCCCTTGTCAGAGGAAGGAAATGGGTGGAGGGGGCAGTAGGGCTGAAGGAGGTCTTGCAAATGCCTCAGTGTGGGAGGTGAAGGATAAATGAGAGTCAAGCAAGAACCTTAAGTATTTGAAGTCACCCGCTGACTCAAGCTTATCACCTAGGAGTGAGGTAATGGGAATGGTAGTGCTAAGGTTAGAAGAAGCAGTAGATGAAAGAATATTACCTTAGTTTTTTAAGCATTCAATAGTAGTTTCAACAATATTAGGGTCTGATGAAGCTGGTTAAAGTCTGTCTGGAGTGCTGAACAGACTTGGTTGAGCCAGGGTTTTGAGGTATATAGAACAGTGTTGTCAGCAAATACAGTAAGTGGATGTTAGAGTCAGTGATGTTATTGTTTAAGGTGTTGACATAAATCAGAAAAAGCAGTGGGCCCAGAATGGAGCCCTGAGGGACCCTTCTTAGCAAGGGGAGTAAGGATAAGAGAGTACCATTGGCATTTATCTGTTGATATCTATCCCTCAGATAACTGGCAAACCAGTTTAATACAGAATTATCAAAGCCCAATTGTTTAAGGCTGTTGAGGAGAAAGTGATGATCCACTGTATTAAAGGCCTCACTCAGATTCAGGAAAACCACCCCTGTAATTAAATTTTTGTTCATGGCCTCTAACCAGTCACTTGTAACTTTGGATAATGCTGATATTATGCTATGTAGTGCTCTGAAACCAGATTGTAAGGAGTTGATTAACTGGTGCTTGTCCAGGAATGTTCTGACTTGTATGCTGACTAACTTTTCTAATAGTTTTGAGAGGACTGGCAGGATTGAAATAGGCCTATAATTATTTAGGTCGCTATGGGTAGAAGGTGGCCTACCTTCCAGTCATGTGGCATGGTCCCCTCTGCTAATGATAGGTTAAATAGGTGGGCAATTGGAGCCGTAAGATAGTGGTCACCTAGTTTTAGGAAGAAGAAATCAATATTGTCTGCCCCGGCATCTTTTTTAGTGTCACACTTAAGCAATTGCTCTTCAACTTGTTTATAAGTAATGGAGAAGGTGAAGGAAGCATGGGTGAAAGGGCTGGGTGGTGTAATTGTATGGAGAATTGGAGGATGCAGTGAAGCTGCCTGGTAGGAATCAAAGGCAAGGCCTGCCATTGCAAAATGCTTTTTAAGTTTGTCAAGTATTGTGGCCTTGTCAGTTATGGACAAATTGTCAGATCTGAGGAGACTAACAACTTTCAACCCTGTCTAAATGGTCAGAAATACTTTGGTGATCTTGTTTTATTAGCCCTAGCCTTTTACATTTAGAAATATCTATAATCTATATCTATACATGGCAAAATGCATTTTGAATTTAAAATGTATTCAGTGCAAGAGGCTGAAACCACAGCAATTAAATATAGAAGATTTGGTAAAGTGCATTAATATTGACTTGAAACATATTGCTACATGCAAATAAGGTATTTTCAGTAAAGCTAATTTTCTAAAATTTACATCCCAATTGCAGCAAGTTTAACACAGAGCATTTAACTGGGTATAACTGTGAATAGTCTTTGAAGCAGCAAAACACTCAGGACTGACTTCAGTTTAGTTCTAGAGTTACCATATTGACTGCTATAGTGGGACACACTCTTGTACTTTTGTAAAAATTAAGGTGTTCTTTTGTAAAAATTTAGGTGAGCTTACAACAGATATGCATGTTATCAATATGATATACAGTATAAAGTATAAATTACAAAGTGTGATTGACAGTTTGGCAAAGTTGTCTAGAAATTATGTGCAGTGATAACAGCCCTTTTGTAAAAGTGGAAAACAGATTCTACAATATAGCCACACAAAAATTTGGAGCATATGCACAATATTAGAGCTAGAAGAGTACTTATCAGTAAAAGATAGAGTAATATCTGGTCAAAACCTGACAACTAATGTGGAAAGACAATAAAGAACAACAAAAGGGCAAGCAAGGAAACCATTTGGGAACTGGAAGTCAATAAAAGACAAAAAAAGATTACATAAATTCAAGCAAGAAACAATAAACTCAGCAAGCTCTGAAAAGTCAGAAAAATCAGATAAAAATAAAGATACTGATAAATTAGAAAGGTGGTTTACAAGGACACAAGCAGAGGCTCCCATGTCACAGAATGCAGGACAAATGAAAAAACAAGACTGCTGGCTGCACCTCTGACAGCTGTGTTCAACCACTCACTGGAGATGGAGTGGTTCCAAAGGACTGAAGGAGGGCAGATGTAGTCCCACTTCACAAAAAGTGGAAGCAAAGAGGAGGTTGGCAACTACAGGCCAGTCAGCCTGACTTCGGTGGTGAGGAAAGTAATGGAATCACTACTGAAGGAGAGGATTGTGGAATATCTGGAATCCAGTGGCCTTCAAGATCCAAAGCAGCATGGATTCACTGGGGGGACATTATGTCAAATGAATCTGATCAATTTCTTTGAGTGGGTGACCAGGGAATTGGATCAGGGTGGAGCAGTGGATGTGGTCTATCTGGTTTTCAGTAAGACATTCAACACCATTCCACATAGGAGACTCAGAAATGAGCTGGGAAGTCTAGAAGTGGGTCCTAAAGTGGTAAACTGGGCAAGAAATTGGTTGGGGGACAGGAGAAAGAGGTTAGTGGAAAACAGAGTTCACTCTGAGTAAGAGAGGGTGACAAGTGGAGTGCCACAGGGATCAGTACTGGGGCTGGTCCTCTGTAGTGTGTTTATTAGCAACATTGCAAAGGGGCTAGAAGGGAAGGTATGCCTCTTTACAAATTACACTAAAATCTGTAATAGGGCAGACACTTCGGGGGAAGTAGAAAAAATTAATAGTAATCTAGGAAAGTTAGAGGAGTGGGCAAGGGTGTGGCAGCTAGCTTTCAGTGTGATGCAGTGCAAAATCATGCACTTGGGGCACAGAAACCCAGGAGCAGAGTACAAAATGGAGGGGTAGTGTTAACCACCACCAAACAGGAAAGAGACCTGGGAGTAATAATATATGATGACCTAAAGGTGACCAGACAGTGTGACAAAGCAGCGGGGAGAGCTAGTGGAATGCTAGGGTGCATAGGGAGGGGTATCACCAGCAGAAAGAGAGAGGTGATGTTACTACTGTATAGATCACTGGTGAGACCTCACCTAGAGTGCTGTGTCCAGTTCTGAAGACCACATCTCCAGAAGGACATAGACAGGGCAGAAGCGGTCCAAAGGAGGGCAACCAAAATGGTGCAGTGCCTACATCACAAGCCCTATGAGGAGAGACTAAAGGACCTCAATATGTACACCCTGGAGGAAAGGGGGTGGGGTTGACAGAAGCATTCAAATACCTCACTGGTATAAATAAAGTCCAAGAGGGAAACATTTTTCAGAAAAAAAGATGCTCAAGAACAAGGGGACATGTTATAAAGCCGGGGGGGGGCTCTAGGGTGATGTGAGGAAGTACTTCTTCACAGAAAGAGTGGCGGATGCTGGAACAGCCTCCCAGCAAAGGTGGTGGGGGCAACAAACTGTAACAGGCTTCACGAATGCATGGACTAGGCATAAGGGAACCTTTGAGGTAGGGAAAGGGGGAGGAGGTAAAGCCAGAAATCAAGTAGGGTCTGTAGTGTCATAGTAGGTAGGGAAATGGGCAGACCAGGTGGGTCAAGTGGTCCTTCTCTGCAGTCAATATCTATGGTTCGTTGTAATATGGTGGGCCATAATACCACACAAATTAAAAACAAGAGTTAATGAAATTCCTTTAAAAAATCAATTTAAACATGATAATAATCCATTGACATCTACAGGAGCTAATTTGGGAGTTCAAGTTCAAGTCCGCTCAAGCCTAACAGTGAGAAAAAATAATGAAGAATTAAGAGAAGAAGAAGGAATAAATAGCACAAAATAAATATCAGATGAGGAATCAAGAACCAAAATACTAGAAAGGACCCAGCACAAAATATGCAGAAAACATTTATAGGTCATCCACCATGGGCAAGAACACTCATAGAAAATAAAAATTCAAGAAGCTCTACAACAGTTAACACAACTTCCCAAAACATTGTCAGAGCTACAGAAAACAGCTAACAATAATAACAAAAAGATGGAGGAAGATTCAAAAAGATTAAGGATATGGAATTGAGAGAGTCCACTTTAGAAGACAGCTTTAACCCATTGTTACAACAATTTAAAATGTTACAAAAAGAACAAGTGATATTAAAAACAAAACAAGATGAACAAAAGAACAGTGTGACGAGAAAGAATTTCACACTCTACGGAATTCTAGAAGACTGGGAAAAATTGAGTTCACTTAATACCATCTTGGTAGATCTATTTTATAACTTTCTGAGACCAGATGCCACCTTACCAGAAATATACAGAGCCCACAGAATAGGATAAAAATAGCTCCAATTTCAATACCTCAAGAGCTACAATTGTACATTTTTTTTACATAGTGAGGACAAATTTAGAATAATACAAGCTCTAACCAAAACAAAAAAAGGTTTCAGATAGAAAGAACAGACTACTACAATTAAACAAGATTTTGTTTGACTTATAGAGAGAGAAAGAAAACAATACACTCCCTTACAACAGATGCTGTGGATCGAAAAAAAAATAAAATCTACTGTTCTGTACCCTACAAGATTCAAAGTGTGGTTGAACAATTAAATTTTGTTCCGTAACTCAAAAGATGAGGATGATCAGGATTTGAAAATAAGATTACTGCTGATATTTCAGAATGGATGAATACACTGGACTATACAAGGATTTTAACTTGATGCTCCAAATGTTATTGATTTGTTGATCACCTTGTATATTGTTGCACCAGGTGGAGGGGCAGGTTGCTGTGTACTGTTTCTAGTTCCAAGTATTAGAGGAAGATGCCAGACAAGGATCATTGGCATCATGTGGGGGTAAAAAGAGAAAGTGGTTTGGCATATGGAAGACAGGCAGAGTAAGAAAAATGTTAAAACAATTGCTGGAATGCAATGAAAGAATATTACAGTATGAAGAATAACACAAAATGGGAAAAATAGCCCACAAAAGGAGGGAGTGAAAAGAAACAAAGAAACAACTAACAAAAAAAGGAATAACATAAAAACAATTACTTGGAATGTTAATTATATAAATTCACCTGTATAATGATATAAAATTTTATCTTATCTGGCTAAGCAAAGGGCAGACATTGCATTTTTTCAGGAAACCTAGTAAGAAATATTGAAATTAAAATGTAATATGGTAGGCTCCATTTATTTTTCAGAAGGCAATAATAACAGCAGAGGAGTTCCTATTTTAATTAATAAAAACTGCCTGGTGTTAGATATTTAAAAAGATAAAGGTGATGCATAATAGTATTGAAAATGTTTTTTTTTTTGTATCATTTATTCATGCACCCTACCTTCGGGGCATCTCTCAGGGTCTCTTCACCAACCGCCAGACACAATCACGCACCTGAACCGACTACTCTGGGCTGCGTTGGGAATGCAGGGACTGGGCACTCCTCCGGCCCTTAGGAGCAGCCTCAGACCCCAAGAAGAACCGGAGAGATGGCCGGTGTTGGGCGTGAGGTCAGTCAGACTGCCTCTGATCGCTGTCGCCTCACCTGAAGGAAGGGGGTATTTCTGTAGTTTCCCCCTTGAAGCACAGACATGTAATGATGTCCTGCCCAGTGTGCACACACTCCCACATGCACCCGGAAGATGTCCCTGCCATGCTTCAATCCCCAGGCATCTGCTACCATGCTTTGCAGTGCCCCCATCCTCCACCAGGGTATGCCAGAGCAACGGGAAATCCCGGAATCCTCCCCAGGACTAGGAGAGCTGTCCTCAGAGGCTCAATCCCAGTCCTCCCTTGCTGACCCCTGGCTCCCCGAGCTCATTCCCAAACTTGGGTCGCTGGTGTAGCATGAGGTGTGGTGTCCAATGCCTCAGCCCTCAGCACCACCGGGCCGGCTCTGAAAATGTTTTTGTAGAGGAAAAATATTGTTATCAGCTGACTTTATGCACTCTTTAAGAATTATAGCCATTTTCTTACAGAGATAGCCAAAAGAAACTAAGCAACTGGAATACAGAGAGATAATATTAGGAGGGGATCTAAACAGTTTAATGGACTCCCAATTTGACAAACCAAAATCACCATCAGGACAGGACAAATGTAGATCCAGGATCACTAATGAATTTCTGGAGAGCAGTGCTCTAGTTGACACTAGGAAGGGGACAATCCCTTTACTAAAGAATACACATTTCAATCTGGGGTTCATAAAATATGTTCAAAAACAAACGTTATTAATGTCAAGAAATTTGATAGGCATGGCAGATTTATTTAAGGCAAATATTGAGCCTACCTATATGGCTGATCATAATCCAGCGTCCTTTGGCAGTGTCAGTGTCTCAGTAGGTAGCACACTCACCTCTGATGCTGGGAGATCAGAGGGCTGTGGGTTCAGTTCCCACATCTGGCACTTGGGTTAATATCCCAGTACTGACATTGTAGGGCAGCATGAGAGGGGTGCTGCACTTCTGAGGTGCTGTCTTTCGGATGAGACATTAAACTGAGGTCCCATCTGCCTGGATTGGTGATAGTTCAGGTGGATGTTAAAGATCCCATGGCACTTATCGAAAAGAATTGGGGAATTTCCCCAGTGTCCTGGCCAAATTTCCCTCATTCACTAAAAAAATACCACCAACAGCTTAATCTGGTTCAAGGTCAGTTGGCATTCATCTGTATCCCCTTCCCCCTGGTCATGCCTGAAAATAGGCAGGATTTGTCTAGTGCACTTACCCGGTCAACAAAAACTAAATAAATAAAATCATTCCAATTCAAAAAAAATAAACAATCAAATTCATTATGGAAAATGAACAATACTTTATTACAAGATAAACAATTTTGTAAATAATAGTGAAAAAAATTATTGGCAAGATGACCCAGAAAAAGTAAGTACAGTATTCAACAGCTGGGTGGTATTTAAGTCCACAACAAGAGACAAAGTAATAGCAGAGGCTAGTCAGAGAAGTAAAAAAACAGACACAACCCCTAAGAAATTTGTAAAAGAAAAAAACTTGAATCAGTTAGAAATAAAGATAAGAGAAGGCTACAGATGTTTCAGAGAAGAATATGAAACCACCAAAGAGATGTTACAATAAACAGTAAGAATAAAAACGTATTTATAATGGTTCAAAATATGGAAGAACTGGCAGCTATGTAGTGAAGTGACCAGTAACTATTTAGCCTAAAGCTTAAAACAGGAACAACAAGAAGCAGAAATAATGGTTATCCAAGACAACCAAGGGAATCTTAGAACAAAAAAAAGATACAGACACATTCTTCCTTGATTTTTATAAAGATCTATACAAAACGGAGTCCAATATTTGTATAAAGGAAGTGCTGGACTATTGTAATAACTCTTTCTCCAAGGAAGTAATGGAAGACTACTTTGAATTATTGGATGAAGCAGTTAGCATAGAAGAGACAGAGGGTGCAGTGGCATCCATGTTAAAAGAAAAGGATCCAAGTGGTTGTAGTGGTTTTAGCGTCAAATTTTTCTTGAAGTTTAAAAAAGAACTGCTACCACATTTATATAAAGTATTTCTGGAAATACAACAAATAGGATAAATTACACACTCATTCAAAGATACATTCATTACAATAATATTAAAACCAAATGAAGATGAAAAAGCTGAAAATTGTAGATCAATTTCTATTTTGAGTTTGGATTATAAAATATTTAGAAAAATATTAAACCACAGCTTAATACAATATAGCGGGGAAAAAAATAATGCTCACTGAGTAGAATGGCTTCTTACCAGGTTGAACAATACATGAGATAATTCATGAAGTACAATTCATACTTGATTATGCCTTCTTGGTAGACATGGATTCCATCACACTTTCACTCAGTGCTAAATGGCATTTTATATGATTGAATTAAATCATAGGAATACTAACACATCTAGGTTTTCCAGGATATTTTATGCAGATGATTGTGTTTTGTATGCTTCACCAATGGTTAGATTAAAAATCAATGGAAAACGTACACAACATTTTCAAATAAGCAGAGGAGTAAGCCAAAGCTGCCCACTATCCCCATCATACTTCATACTGTGTATGGAAGTTTATTTGGTTAAGATTCAAGCAAACGATAAAATCAATAGAATCAATGTAGGAAAACACAAGTATGGCCTGAACGCATATGCAGATGACATAGTAATGATATGAGCAGACCTGCTTAACAGCTTAAAGGCAGTAATTACTGAAATTAATGCATATTTAAAAGTATCCGGTTATTGAATAAATCAGGAGAAATCAGAATTAATAGCAGTAAAAACTCCAACAGCTCAGGCTATACATAATTTCTTTCCTGACCAATTCTAAAAACAAAAGCTGGAAGGAATATTTAGGTATTAAGTTAGCAATTCCAATCAAAAATTTATTCCAACAGAATCATAATATTATAATTAAAAACATAAAGGACAAACTATCAAACTGGAGTAAAATGAAATTGTCATTATGGGGCAAGGTCCAACTGATTAAGATGAATACAGTTCCACTGATCTCATACACATTACAAATGATCATTACTGAAGCACCAATCAATTGGTTTAAAGTAATAAATAAAATTATGAAACATTTTATATGGTATTACGGAAAACCAAGAATAGCATGGTTGAAATTATGCCTTCCCAAAGAATATGGGGGGCTTGCTTGCCCAGATATTAAAGACTATATAATTCAGGGTTTTAAATAATTGATTAGCAGTTTTTTTCATGGGACAATACTAACTGTACAGAAAGTATTTATATAGGTTTTCTAGAAGTGTTATGTTAGTTAAACACAGTGAGGCAAGTGCTATGCATTTTCACAATGTTTTAGAACTTTTATGAGCAAAACGTTAATCAATTTTTGGAGTTAAATAAAACCCTATAATTTCTGATTTAAAAAGTATTGAAATGGGTGTATGATACAAAAGCAGACACTAGTTTTGTAGACATTTTATTAGAAAGAATTACAGGCAGAAACATAATTCAGCTGATATGGTTATGCCCAACATAGTACAAAAAAATCAAAATTGTGTTATACAAAACTTTGCTAAAAATAGATTATGAAAATAAAATAAAAACGAATGTAAGGCTGAGCACTTTTAACAACATATGGAATAATCCTTTATTTTTTATAATCAATAAACCATTCTGTTTCAAAGCTGGGCAAAGGGATCAACCAATGGAACAATCTGATAAGAAACAGTATAATCTTCAAGAAGTAGATCATTACAGGTACATACAGTTAAAAGAGTTATTAAAAACAAACAAAAGACTGATGCAATAGAGCCCCTCGAACATCAAATAATATGTTTGAAAATAACTTAATAAGATCATTAGAACACAATCAAAAAAGGGCTATTTGTGTGGATATTAAGAAATACAACATGAATAAATCAAAAATGTTATAAAAATTTTAAAAAGAAATGGGAACTGGATTTCATAACACAATCTGGTAATAGTCAATAGGAAAGTACTGTATGTTATATTCTGTTAATATATACAAAAGTTCCAGAAACAAATCAATACAAGTTATTGAACAGATCATATTTTACACTTTTATGAAATGGACCTGTGTAAGCTAATTGTTGGTATTGCAACTGCACTGAAGCAGATTTTTTACACTATTTCTAGCAATGTTTATTGATACAAAATTGGTGGAAAGCACATCGGATATGTAGAGGTCAATATTGGGATAGAAAGTACCTCTCTTACTCAAATTTGCATTGTTTCTAATTTTAGAATATGGGGATGGATTCTGTTTTTGGAAAAAAGAAATGACATTAACAATAGTGATAACATCAACCAAACAATCTTAAAATATTGGAAGGAAGTGAACGAACAGAAATCTTTTGCCCTAAAAGAATGGAGAAAACTACTTTAGATGCTTTATATTCTGAAAACGTTTTTGAAAGTAATGATTTAATGAATGGTCCTCACCCATTTAAGACCTCAGAATTGAAGGGAGACACCCTCTTTCCCTGGAAGGAATACAATTTTGCATCATGTATATAGTAATTCTCAAATGACTTACCTTATTAATGTCTAACTTAATGACATTGTGCATGCAATGTCATTTCACCTTTTGTACAAAATTGTAATAACAGTGAAGTCTTATTTTTTTTGACTTTCTATTTTTCCCTGCCCCTGCCCAGCACTGTCACCCAACTCTCCTACTCTGGCCACCTCTTCCTGCCAGAGACCCTCATGGAGTCATGGCTTACCCCCCAGATGAGGACACGGTGGGGGGAAGGCTCCCCCATAACCTCCACCCCAGAGGAGATCAAATCTGCATTGGGGGTCTCCAGCAGTATTGCAGCTGCAGGCAGGTGAGGGCCTTCTCAGGCCCTCATGTTGGTGTCATGCCAGAGAGGCATTTTCTGGTGTATGCCCTCTCTGAGCGTGATGTGCCACATGATGCCATGGCTTACATCGATGTCCATCATGCTCCCCCTACTGTTGTGGGTATTGGGGCTGCACTACCTCTGGTTGTCACCAGAGGGCAGACCGCCCCTGAGCTTGTGTGCCCCTTCCCCCCAGAGGAGCTGAGTGATCCATCAGATACTCAGACATCCTACCCCTGGCAGGCCCTGTGGTGCCCGGGTCTGCTCCCGAACCTGAGTTGCCAGTGTTGCTAGTGAAAATCCAACCACTGCTCCGATGGGTCGGCAATAATAGTGAAGTCTTTATAAAATTTCTGCTTATTCGAATGCCTGTATGTTCCTGTACAAGCCAGCTGTCTGAAATGACAGTGTCCTGACCTCCACCAACTAAAAATGAGGAGGTCCCAAGGTGTTCCTGGCTGCAAGCTCCAGAAATATCCTTTGATTGCCCAAAGAATCTCTATGAGATTTCAAAATCTCACCCAATAGTGCATCCCAAACACCACCCGAATAGTAGACTATTTGGGAGGTTTATGCAAATATTCAGAAAGTCTAATTTTTGTGGTATTTGGAGAATACTATTCAGATCTTGCACAGCCCTACTTGTAGGTGGACAACAGTTACAAAAAGGGATTTTCTCATGTCCCACTTTTAAAAACGTTTGAAAATTTGGTATGATGCCCTGCCATTTCATCTTGTTTTATCTTTGCAACGTGCCCAGAGCCCTTGGGATTGGTTGTAAATGATTCATGATGTCACCAGATACAATCATAAAGCTAATTTAGGCTCAATCCTTGATTGGATTCTGGTTACTAAGCCTGATAGGATTACTAGTGCAATGGTTCTGTCTGACAGTATTAGTGGCCATTGTCCAGTGGTGTGTGAATGGTCTGTTAAATATGCTAAACAAGCCCCTAGGTATATTGAATTTAGGAGAATTTCTTCCTTGACTCCAGAGAGTATATCTACAATTAGTGAAGACATAGATTGGTCACAGCTTAAGTTTATTCGTGACATTGATGTCATGTTAGACACTTTTATTACTCTGTATTCTACCTTGTTAGATAAATTGGCACCTTTAAAAAAAATGCGTATTCGTTCTACTAAGCATGAATGGATTATGAAAGAGTTGTTACAATTTATGAAATTAACACTATAAATGCAATAAAGATGCTGACTCTCTCTTGGCCTATAAAGTGCTAAGAAATAGGTGTAAATCAGAAATTAGAAAATCAAAAGTAAATTTCTTTTGGGGACAACAGAAAAAAGCATTTGGTAATCCAAGACATACTTGGCAGATATTAAATAACTTGATGGGTAGGGGGAAAAAAGATCAATCAACCTTCCTTCAAATCGATGATTTGCACATTTCTAGTCCTAATTTGGTGGCAGAAAGTTTCAATAATTACTTTGGAGACCTTGAGAAGCTAAGGGTTTCTGGTTCAAATGTACTTCCTGAAACTGCTACTAAATTTGAAGCTGATGTTGAATTGGTTTGTAAATTTGCTCTTAGTGAAGTGACACCTGAGACAGTTAGGGAATACATACTTAGTAATGATCTTAAACCCTCTTTGCTAACTGATTCTTTAGATATTCGCATTTTGAGACTGGGTATTGATACGTTTTCTTTTCAGTTAACTACTTTATTTAATTTTTCAATTACTCATTGTGTGTTTCCAAAGCAGCGGAAACATGCAATTATTAGACCAATACTTAAAGCTAGTAACTCTTCTTTGGTACTTAATTATCATCCAATAGCCCTCCTGCGTCCTTTGTCAAAGATCCTTGAGAAAATTATTTTGGACTAGACTTTGGATGATCTCATGAAAAGTGATTTATTATCTCCCTGCCAGCATGGCTTCAAAATAGGGCACAATACTGAAAACGGCCTTGGTGAGGTTCACCTGTGGCATTCAGAGAGCGCTAGATAAAGGGCACTCGATTGTTGCTCTTTTTGTGGACCTCACCAAGGCCTTTGATTTGGTGGAGCACAATGTGCTTCCACGTATTATGGAAGAAATGCATTTTTCTCAAGATGTAATTAAATGGTTTTCCCATTACCTTTTAGATAGGTCCGATGGAACAACAATTGAGGGTCATTTGTCTTCTTCTAAGGTCATTAAATGTGTTCTCCAGGGTTCCGTCCTGGGCCCACTTGTTTTTTCTCTTCTCATTAATGGTGCCCCATCCTTGTGTCCTTCTAGTTCTATTATAATGTATGCGGATGATGCAGTCATTTATGAGGAAAATCCCAATCCCAAGGAGGCTTTGGTTAAGCTTCAAGCTGGTTTTGATTAATTTCAAACTTGGTTGTCTGCTAATTCTCTTGTGCTTAACTCAGTTAAGACAAAAATTAATGTTTTTTTTCAAACAAAAAATTAATCTGTCCAAACTTCCATCTGTCTGTGACGTCACGGGAAATACTATTGAATTTGTTAACACATTTAAATATTTAGGGGTTATTTTTGATGTTAATTTTACTTTTGAACAGCATGTGTTCTCCATTATAAAAAAGTACATCAAATACTCGGATGTCTTTATAGAGTTAGGCACTATTTAACAACTGAATCTAGGAGGATGCTAGCACATAGTATCCTTTTTTCTGTTTTGGACTATGGTTTGGTGATATATGTTCCCTCAAATGCTGAACTTTTAGGAAAATTGACAGTCACATATAATTCCATATTGAGATTTATGCTCTCAGATTCTGCTTGAACTCACCACTGTTTGTTGTTAAAGTCTTCCAACTGTCTCTCTCTTATAAATAGAATTCAGTTTAAAATGTGTTTGTTTCTATTCAGAATCAAAGTTGGTCTGTTACCTAACTCTGTGAGCTCTCTTTTTTTCTAAATATGTCAACCCTAATTGCACTAGAACTCAGACTAAGTTTAAATTTAAAGGGTACCTAAACAAGCAGTTTTTTAAAATTGTAAACTCCAAAATCTGGCTTCATAGCAACGTAAAGTAAAGGTTGCTGTTTACATTTATGCTAAAACTGCATTTATGTAAACAACATAAATGCAGTTTCATAGCTTTTGAAAAATGCAAACATCAGCCTTTCATTTTCAAAAAACAGCCTTGGTTTCTCCCTAAGATGTCTGTCAAATGTGTTAAGTGATGAGTCATGATGACATCATCAGAGCCAGAGACAGAGATCCACATATATTTCTATAGTGCTGAATAGTTCTTCTTTCCCTTTTTATTTTGAATTGTTGTACTAGAATGATCAACACCATATTTTACCTCAAGGATTATTTTGATCAATACACATGTTAGGCTATGATTTTATTCATTTTGTTTACTTTAACTTTAACTGGGGGGGATGCTACAAGCCTCGATGGCTGAGAAGGACCTGGGGGTGGTGGTGGATGTCAAGATGAACAACTCAGAGACTTGTAGGAGGGCAGCGGCAAAGGCCAACAGGATGCTGGGATGCATCACTAGGGGGATCCCCTCTGGAAGGAGGGAAGTGATACTCCCACTGTATAACTGCTTGGTGAGGCCACACCTTGAGTACTGTATGCACTTTTGGAGGCCACATTTAAAGAGGGACATTGAACTCCTGGAGAGGGTCCAGAGGAGGGCAACCAAAATGATTTGGGGCTTGGGGGACAGGACCTATGAGGAGAGGCTCAAAGAGCTAAATTTGTACACAGTGGAAGAGAGAAGGGACCGGGGGGCATGACAGAGGTCTTCAGGTACATGAAGGGGGTAAATAGGGGAGGTGCAGTCAGGGTGCTCTGAAGGAAGGAGGAGGGCAACTAGAGGGCATGGGTGGAAGCTGGCGGGGGGAGATTCAGGGGAGAAAGGAGGAGGAGGTGCTACTTCACTGAGAGGGTGGTGGAGCCATGGAATGTGCAGCCCAGGGGGCTTGTGGAGGCAGACACTGTGGAGGGGTTCAAGAGGGGATGGAATAGGTACAGGGGAAGGGTTCTGGAAGTAAAATCCAATGCAGTGAGAATATCCGGGACTGGGAAGGGAGAAGCCAGAGAGGGACAGGGGGCAGCTAGGTCAACTCCCAGGGTGGGGGCTGACCAAATGAGCAGACACGAAAGACTGTTACGCCTATTCTGCTGGCATTTTAGTATGTTGGTAACTTGAGGAAAGCGTTTTGCAATCCAGCAGACGTTTTCCTTGGCAAACTGCATTACAGTACAACGCTTCAAATACCTGATGATCTAGTGGTCATATGATGCACTGAATTTGGTTTTTTGTTAACCAGGAGAGACGCACTAAGCTGAAAGCTTGTTTACAGGTGTGACCTGGGAGCACAAGGAAGTTTAGTGACTTGCTCAGAGTCACACAACAAAGTACCAGTCTTGTTCAGTTCCAAAGCTCATGCTCTCTTGTTAATCCACAAATAAGGCTTTCTTCTTTTTCCATGTGAACACCCTGCACCTAGTCTGCCTTCTGTTGAACACCCCACCATCCATACTCTGTCCTTAGTACTGCCTGTGGCTGCATATGAGCTTGCGGTCTCATGAAGAGAATTATCACACCTCAGGTTGTAATCTTGTAACTCCGAGAGTTGTGCACATCTATACTGATATGCATCATCAGCTGGTACTGTTAAAAAATGCCTCCCAAATCACTCTCCAGTCCACATGCTCAGTGTTTGGTGATCCACTCAATGTTTACTGTGGCAGCAGAAGTCACTCTTCTGCACAGTGAAGGTAATATGTACAGTTCTTTTTTTTTTTCCCACCTGATTAACCAACAACTAGGTTTTCGGCTGCACTTACAATGGATAACAATATTATTAGAAGAGAGGCATGCTAATACCTTGAGTGAATCCACCTGACTTCCAGTGTCAGTCTACTCCTTTACCTGTGCTTTGCAGAACCGCACAGGACAGTTCCCAGCAATTCTTCTCCAGTACTTTTCTGTGCTCTACTCCACAATGAGAGTTGGCTGACTACCATCCTTCCAAAGCTTGAATGAGCTATACACAACTCCCTCAATAATCAACCCCCCCCCCACCCAAGGGTAATCTCCCTACACTGAATTCAAGTAAGTTTAGATGCAGCCCTGCCACTCTTAAGTATTTGTCATCTCTGGCTACTCTCATCCACAGTCAAGTAGTGATCATGATGCTGGCAGCACCACATTTCAGATCTCACAGTGATCTGCTCAGCGTAGTCCTTCATGTTTTCAACTTACCTGAATATAGCTGTACCCTGCTGGAATGGCCTCTTCAGTCTCTCTCTGGCATTCATTCTTCTCACCTGCTCCCCACACCAAAAACTGGTGAGTTCACTACCCTTCCGTATCACGAATGTGGTTAGTACAGTCTCCTGTGTTATATTTGCATATTAATAATAAACATGATCTTCTGGTAAGCAAGGCTGATAGCAGCATGGCACAAGTGGGAAAAATAGGCTTTCCTACCCATATAAGATCTAAGCCACCTATGATTAGGCACTATTAAATGACATGCATAATGATGTGCACACCCATCATTTAATAGTGTCTAATCAAAGGTAGCCTAGATCTTTTAAGGCTAGGAAAGCACATAATTCCCCTTGCTCCCTGCTGGCATGAGCCTGTCTTACTGGAAATATATGTTTATATTTTTCCTTTTTTTCCCCAATTGTTTAACCAGGTGAGACACACTAAGCTGAAAGCTTGTTTACAGGTGCAACCTAGGAGCATAGGGAAGTTAAGTGTCTTGCTTAGGGTCACACATTAGGCAGTTGGGGGCTGTGGGATTCATACCCAGGTCTCCAGATTTGCAGCTCAGAGCCTTAAACCACTGCACTATACTGCCTCCCTAAAATGTCAAAATAAAACAGGGACTGTGCTACTTGCATTCATGATGCAGAAGGGTGATAAGCTCACCAATTTTCGGTGTGAGGAGGAATAGTGAAGAATGAATACCAGAGGGGGACTGAGAAGGCCACTCTTGCAAGGTACTGCTGTATTCAGGGAAGGGGGAAGACAGAAGGAGAGAAATATGAGCAGATTACTGTGAGAAATAATATGTGGGGCTGCCAGCACCTGGATCACTACCTGACCCCGTTGTCCTGGCCAACATTCCCCTTACCATAAAAGCAGTTCATGCAATTGTCCAAGGCTGTGTGTGGATATTAATGTATGAAATGGCTGCCACTACAAATTCAGTCACTTCACTACCAGTCTAGTATTGCCTGTAAAGCACTTTGGAATACAAAGTGTATGAAAACCACTATATAAATGCTGATTGATTCTTCTTATTTCCCATGGAAAAAGAATAAACATATTGGAGTTTTGAGAAAGTATGAACTCTAACATTGGACTGCACAAGAACTTTGCTACAATAAAGTGGTGGCTCTAGGGGGTGGTGAAGGGTGTGGCTGCAACTGCCCCCCCACATAGTAACATTCTTGCTTGCTGCTGCTGCATTTCACTTTGTTGAAGAAGTCTGATTTATTGACTGTACAAATGTTTACATTCAAACTATGGATTACATTTGTAGGTTCTGTCAAAAACATACTAGAAAAAAAATAATAGCAGAAAATATAAAGGTTTAATAAAAATGTTAAAAAGTGCATATTAAGCATACACACCACCCCAGCACCACCATTGTAGACTATAACCACTAGACCACCAGGTTATTCAAAATTTGTACTGCAATGTGGTTTGCCACAGAGAAAGTCAATTGGATTAAAACACATTTTCAGCATGTTAAAGTAAACAAAATGAACAGAACCATAGCCTAACATGTGCATTATACAAAATAATGCACATGGTTTTGACCATTTGGATGAAACTATTCTATACAAAAGGAGAAAAAAACTAGTTAGTACTATAGATAGCCATATAGCTCTCTGGCTTTGGCTCCAATGATGTCATCACATAACACATTTGGCAGCCATTTTAGGAAGCAGGTAAGACAGTTTTTTTGAAATTGGAAGGCTGATTTTACAATTTTCAAATGCTCTGGAACCACATTTAGGTAAATTATGTAAATTTAGTTTTAGCATTAATGAATACAACAGCCTTTCCTTTAGTCACCTACGGAGTCAGATGTTTGAATAGTTTGTTGTCAAAATGTTGTTTAGGTATCCTTTAATGTTCCATTTTTCAAAAGAACCATTGGACAACGTTCACTGTTATATAGGAGACCAAGTTATTTTAATTCACTCCCATGTGATATATCAATTTGTAATTCTGTCTTTTCTTTTAAATCAAAGTTGAAAAAGTACTTACAGTGTACTCAAGAATGTGCTTGTTAAATGTTTATATGTGAATTGTATTTTGCATTGTAGATGTTTTTGTTCTTGTTTAATGTAATGCTTGTCATCTGTGAAAATGGACAATTTGCTCATCAGACTTACAAGGATAAAAAAATAAAATGAAATGAAACCATATAAACAAAATTGCCTTGCCATGCCATGCTTAATGGTAAGGAAGGCTTTAGAGCCTGAACTCTGTGGTACTCACATTCAATGAATCTTGAGGAACTCAGCCAGTGGAAGTCTCCACTGTGCTACAGAGAATTAAAAAGGGGTCAGTTGGACATGATGCAGACTCGTCTGACTGAATCCACCTTCCTCATGAACTCTTGATATTTGTTGTGAAATGGGTCTGTCATGGTTTCACTTTCCTCAATCTTTGTCCTTCTCAACAAAACTGTGCTAGCACCCCAAAACCCCCTGACCTGGTGGCCCACTAAGGCTTCACTCTAAGCCACTTACTACCTAATGAGAAGGAGTAAGACTTGGTCTGCTGATGGATGTCATACCTCTCAACCTGCTAGCACCAAAATCAGGGACACTTCCCCCCAAAAATCAAGGAAAAATAACCAAAATCAGGGACACCATATTTTACTTAGCGAGGTGCAGCATCATCACATGACATACACATCACACGATGTAGTAATGTATATATGTAAACCTTTAGTTTATGCTTTTTAAATGTATAATTCAGTTGCATACTACCAAATGGCATAATAAAAACACAGTCAAATGTTCTGCATGTTTATGCTGTAATTTCTCTTCATTTACATACTTGAAACTAAAGTGGAACATAGGCACTGCTAAAGAAATATATTTTTTAGGATCCAGTGTTAACTTAATATCCAGGCTTTTAAGAATCCACTGTTATTGCTTTCCAACCTTAACTGAACAGAAATATACTGTATTGGAATGCAGTGTGTGTGTGTGTGTGTGTGTCTGTGTGTGTGACCACGCACGCTCTCTCTCTCTCTCTCTCTTTCTCTCTCTCTCTCTCTCTGTCAGTACTCTCATTAGAGAAACAGATGAGCATGTGGAATGATGAGGGAGGAGTGGCTCCTACAACCTTCTTTTTTTCTGCTTGGACAAGTTTAACCCTTGCTGTGTTGTTGACTGATATAGCAGCACATAGTTCCTATACTTTTGAATTCTGTTGTTAGTTTAAGGGTTAAACAAGTCTACTAGGCTTACACTGGTATTCTAAAAACCTGTAAAAGTAGCAATCAATTCGGGACTTTGGGACAGGGAGTCGAAATTTGGGAAATCTTGGAAAAAACGGGACAGTTGAGAGGTATGATGAACATAGTCAAGATGATGAGCACCTGGAGATGCAGCCTGCTGGGTCATTGGCAGAGGGTATGGTCTCAGATGAATTGGCCTAAAAGTTCTGTAAAGGTTCTCTCCAGGGAAATACAGAGTGGATGCTTTCTCCAGACATCTCTGAGTCTCTGTTACATAAACAACTGTAGCAATGGCTGTAGAAAACACAGTTTAAATCCAGGCTTTGTGAAGCATCAATGAAATACTTGTCCTACAGCATCAAAGTAGTCACAGCTGTCATGTCTCTCAGTTGGATTGAAACTCTTCCAGTGTCACTCTGACACTTAGATAAGTAGATTTACAGCCTTGAGCTAAATAGCAGCAGCCAATAGCAGTGAGCAATGTGAACAATTCCTTTTTATTGTCCAGTGAACTCATTGCCTTGTTGGTCTTCATGTTTCTTTGTCATGTCCTAAAACCTGGGCAAATCTGCAAGTATGGTGTTCTGCAAACCAGAGATCCTGATTGGTGCAGAATCACAAACTTTTCCTGGGAACATGCTGGGTGGCTACAGAATGGAGACTCGTGTCCAAAACATCACTATGAAGAATTTGGTTCCAAACCAATGCCAAACAGAAGTCTAGACTGGGAAATAGGTGGTATCAAAGAGTTAATAGGCCCCCAACTTTGGTGAGGGGATTACATAATGCCATGACTTTAGTAAGGCCTTCGAATCTATGCATGCAGGAAGCTTATCAAGAGAGTAGGACAAATAGGGCTTGGGTAGGAAATTACATCGATAGACAACTGGCTATTGTACAGTACACAGAGAGTGGTACTGAACAGCATACTATCAGACATAGGCTATTGGACAGGACACAGAGAGTGGTACTGAATGGTATACTCTCAGATGTAAAAATGGTGAAAAGGTGGGTCCCACAGGGTTAGGTGCGGGGACCAGTCTTGTTCAATATGTTCATTAGTAATACAGGGAAAAGACTGAAAAACAAGGTGAGTATGTTTGCAGATGACACAAAGCTATGTGGGAATGTGGAATCAGAAGATGGAATATGAAGTATGCAGAAGGAAGTGTTGAGCCTTGAACAATAGTCAGGTGCCTGGCAGCTAAAATGTAGTACCAAAAGTTGTAAAGTGATGCCTATTGGAAAGAGGAATCCACAAGTAAAGTATAACATACAGTGAATACATAAAGTAGAGGTGGAATCCTCACATGAGGAAAGAAATCTAAGCATAATGATAAACAATAGCCTGAAAAGTTCCAGTCATGGTGAAAAGGCCCATGAGAGAGCTGACTGGCTACTGGGACATATCAGAAGAGGATTTACAAGATGCAGTGAGCAAGTAATTCCTTAACCATCTATGTTATGTAGATACACTGATGTCAGCTCAATTGTGGGAACAAGGGCGCACAGTTCCTCATTTTCTGAGACTGCCCCAAAGTAGCAACAGTCTGGGTGTCAAGACATTAAAAGCTTTTTTATTTGTTTATTTCATTTTTTGTTTACCAGATAGATATGTTGGACAACTGAATGCTATTTTCAGGTATAACCCTGGAATTGCAAAAATTGTGCACTTTATGGGAATGCCAAATAATCTCAGATTAGAAAACCTCGTATTGGAAAGGAAACCATATGATTTAACAATCAAAGAAAAATTCTATTTATGCCATATCTTCATCACAAAAGCAGAAAGAGTGATAGCAAAATTTTGTCTTCTTGAAAAATGCCTCAGTCTATTAAAACATCAGTACTTATTAGTTGGCAAAATATTTATTTATTTCTAGCCAAAATCTATTTGTAATATCCTTAGACTCAGTCACTACATTTTAATTCCTTCTGATATTTAAAAAAAATGCTTTTTATTTTTGCAGTTCATAAAACGTCTTTAAAGATGGCCACTACTTGCAATATTTAAAAATCACTTCCACTAAGTTGACCATTTAACTGTATTTACTGTATTCATACTGTGGATATATCATAGTGACATGGTAGTGCCACTATAGTTAGGGTTATATGGTCACTTCTAATTTAAACAACAAAT
Source organism: Neoceratodus forsteri (assembly GCA_016271365.2). Lineage (NCBI taxonomy): Eukaryota > Metazoa > Chordata > Ceratodontiformes > Ceratodontidae > Neoceratodus > Neoceratodus forsteri. Next base: position 840,359,331 of record CM028134.1, read on the forward strand.
TTTGCACTTTTATAACTTTGCAGCCGTTCAAGCAATTTGACTGCAATTTTGCAAGCATGGTCTGGTACCATATATCTCTGGATCTGGCAAGTTTTGTTCCAGTCAGATATGCAGTTGCAGAGCTACAAAGTTCAAAAACATGTGAAAAATACCACTGTTTGGCAAATTCTTTGCTTGGGGCTACAGCCCAAACAGTTTGGGGATCTGGTCTGAAATTGTCAGGGTATGTGGGGTCTGTGTCATTGATGTGCCTTTTGAAGGTCAGGTGAAAAAATATTAATCCATTTAAAAGTTATTAAAGTTTGAAGTTTCCCATTATAGCCTATGGGAAAAAATATATGTAAGGCTTGAAAGGACTTTTTACTTTCACGAAAGTCCATTTTACTTTCGCAAACTTTTTTTTTACTTTCGCAAATCTGCCATATTGTTTTCAGTTATCGATGGCTAAAAAACATTTTAATTCAAAAAATACTGCCCCTTGGTAAACAGCAACAGTTGTGTTTACCTAATCAGGGCATGAGGAACATGATTCTGACATTAGTTTTAAAAAATAATGCCTAGAGATATGTTTTTTCAATGTTGCCATTGGAACGTTCACAAATTTGCGAAAGTACATTGTGAAACTTTCACAAACGTACTTTTGCAAATTTTGTGAAACTTTCGCAAATTTGTGAAAGCACACAAGTTTCGCAAAAGTACTTTTACAAACTTTGCAAAACTTTCACAAATTTGCAAAAGTACTTTTAGAAAAATTGCCGTTTCTTTGCCACTTCACAGCTAATGAATGGTTATGACTTTTGGGATGAAATTTGCAGCATAGTAAGGGCTTGCCCAACAGATGTGCCTTTTGCTGATTTGGTGAAAAAACAATTACATCAGTTCCATAGTTATAGCATTCCGAAGTTTCAAAATCTCCCATAGGATAACATTGTAGTGGCCTCGCTACCTTTTAGCACCTATATCTCGAAAACTGTTCGAGATACAGATTTTTCACTAAGCACAGCTTAGTATAGGTTTAAGTTACTAAGCATGCGTGCAGGTTGCCAGGTCATGATTATAACTGCAGTAGAATTTTTTCCGAAGTTCCTATGGTTACTGAGATATTGGCACATTTGCAGCACAAGGGGTACTTGGAATGACTGTAGGCCTGCACTATGTCTATAAACTTATGGGTAGATGGGAGTGCAGGGCCCAGAGGGCCCTGCGCTCCCACATATGGATACCATTATGCAATAATGGGACCACAGAACCCTCCATTATACAGTACTGGCAGGTTCTGCACTTCCAGAGGAAGATGATAGTTCATTACAGTATATCTACAGTTATGTATAGATGGCCTAGTGAAAATCAGAGACAATTATAATATGCACGCATGATGGGAGCTATACTGTACCCTCTCAGCTTCCTTACAAATGGAATGGGATGAGAGTTAGGGTCGATGACCCCAAGGCACACCCTGATGCCTGTTGGAGTGTGTACAGTGGGGGGTGAGGTGGTAGGGTTGGTAACCCTAACTTCAAATTTCCAGTTTCTTGTCACTGTAACAGAAACTCTAACTAATGCATTAACTGAGTTTTTTCACAATGAATTATTGTATGTTATAAACTTCAGGTTTCCTTCAAATTGAATTAAATTGTGAGCCTTCATACCTTCAAACTATTGATTGACACCTGCTGCACTGATAGTTGTACCTGCTTCTAGGCCCTCTGTTGCTACTGTAACCCCTAGGTGGTGTTATCCTATGGGCTACTACCCCTGCCTGCATGACTAGGCACAGGTTGAGGGGCCTGAGCTTGGTGAACGGGTGCCTCCACCTGAAGGAATGGTTCTGGGGTAGCATAACTGCTGTTGGTATAGCCCTCTGGGATGCTATAACCACCCACCAACCCTTCTAGTGCCCTACACAGATTAACAGAGTAACATTCACATATACCATATGACAATAATATTGAACCCACACTCCTTGCACTTACCACCAGGGCTGGACCAGCTGCAATTGCCCTGGAGACTCCCTGTAAAACAAGACCGGTGATGCAACAATTCAATGGCAGTACAATATTCCCACTAAGAAGGTACACACTAGCCAGGTTAACTGTAGAAAAACCACAATCTGATTTATTCAGGGGGATCTGAACAAAGGCAGGGCGGGAATCTAGCAGATAATTAGCAGATCTGATTAACTCAGGCTGACCAAGCATGCAAAGTGAGTCCCTTTGTTACAGTCACACAACCCTGGGTACCCAGTTGTTAAACAGGCTAGCCTGAAGCATTGCTCAGGGTAGGCAAGCATTGCAGCTGTAGTTGGGACCCTTAGGAAAGAAAACAATTAGCATGCACATCAACCCAGAATTTGTAATCCAGAGCTAGATGACTCAGTTTGTTGTAATAAAACCAAACAAACAAATCAGATGACACTCAATGATTGTAGCTTTGTTGCAGGGAGCTACCCTGTTTTGTACTCACGCTACCCAGACCAGGAAGCAGAATGGATGAGATGAAGACCTCTGGCTGTTGTATTGGATTGCTTGGGGAAGCAGGGCCTACATGACTCACCGTGGTGGTCGCTACCTGTTTGATGATGTTGAGTAGGGGGCCAAATCCCTGAGTGGGTTTTTCATTGGAAATGTCTCTGTGATGGGAGTGGCAGACTAGGCCAAGATGGCAGGGCCCAGACAGAGCAGGCAGTTTGGATACAGTCCGTAATGAGTGCTGGAGCTAGCATAACATTCACAATGGTGGGGAACCAGATCACGACCCACACTACACATTCTGCACACTTATAAGCAACACAGCTATTAGCCGCAGTTTGGATAAAGTCTGTTTGCAATTCAGCAGGGTTTCTGCGCAAACCTTTCGCTCTGAGGCTTACTTTGGAACCTGACAGGCTGATCACTTCTGGAGCAAGTCCTCAGTCCACTTGCAGGCAACGAACACACACATCTTCATTTCAGCTTTCAGATCTCCACAAGAACTATCAGAACTACATCCAACTGTTCTGTCACTGGATTCGTCACTCAGGAAGATGGTGACAGGCAAGCCAAACACAGCCTTCCCGCTGATTCTCCCGCGCTACTACGCAGGAACAGGTGCTTGATAACTCAAGCTGTTCACCCTCCAAATTCCAACTCTTGACTGACTCACTGCTGCAGTCAGCTCTGGGCTTTCCCAGTAATCCAAAAAAGGTTCGGTTGGCTGATGGAACTGTCTGTCACAGAAAGGGCTCCCCCTCTAGGTCCATTTAGGCACCAAACCTCAAAAACTACAATTCCTACAGAAATTCAATCACACAAGACCTCTGGGAACAGTCTCCATTTTAGGTCCCCAGAGGTTCTGATTGGTCCAACACTGGCTGTCCAGAACCAAAATGGTGGCTCTAATCTAAATGTTCAAAATGCAATGGAAGGCAGGTTAGACAAACTCCTATATTACAATTACTAAAGCAGATAAACAACAAATAATTACTTCTCCTAACAGAGCTCCCTCTGCACTATTAGCGACTTCAGAATGGAGCCGAAATATGAACAGTCGGGCTGGTTACATAGAAACATAGATTTTGATGGCAGATAAGGACCGCTTGGCCCACCCAGTCTGCCCATTTCCCTACCTAATGGATAAGCTGCAGATCCTAGTTAACCAGCAGCCTACTTCTTCCTACCCCTACCCCCTAGAATTGCCTTATGACTGTCCCATGCATGCTTGAATTCCACCACTGTTTTTGACTCACAACCTCCTCCGAAGGCCGCTCCATGCATCCACAACCCTCTCTGTGAAAAATACTTCCTTAAATTACCTCTGAGCATGCCCTCTTCTATCTTCAAATTGTGCCCCTTGTTCTTGCACACCTTTTTTGAAAGATGCTACCTCTTGGACTTTGTTGATTCCTTGAGGTACTTGAAAGTTTCTATCATGTCCCCCCTCTCCCTCCTTTCCTCGAGGCTATACATATTCAGCTCCTTAAGTCTCTCTTCATATGTCTTCCGGTGCAGACCCTGCACCATTTTAGTTGCCCTCCTCTGCACAGCCTCCATTCTGTCTATGTCTTTGCGGAGATTGGGTCTCCAGAACTGCATGCAGTACTCCAGATGGGGTCTCACCAACTGTCTGTACAGAGGGATAATAACTTCCTGTTTTCTACTGGTGATGCCTCTCCCTATGCATCCCAGTATCCCCCCAGCCCTCCTTGCTGCCCTCTCACATTGCTTACGCACCTTTAGGTCATCTGATATGACCACCCCCAGGTCCCTTTCCATTTTTGTTGTTGTTAGTATCTCACCCCCCATCGTGTACTCTTCCCTTGGGTTTTTGTTTCCCAGGTGCATTACCTTGCACTTCTTAGCATTGAATCTAAGCTGCCATACATTTGACCATTCCTCTAACCTTGCCAAGTCCCTTCTCATCCTTTCCACCCCACCTTGTGCATCAACTCTGTTGCAGATCTTTGTGTCATCTGCAAAGAGACATACTTTTCCTTCCAGTCCCTCTGCAATGTCGCTTATAAAGACATTGAAGAGGACCGGTCCTAATACTGAACCCTGCGGTACCCCACTAGTAACCCCCATTTCTTCAGAGTGGACTCCATTTACTATTACTCTCTGTGTCCTATTCGCCAGCCAATTTTTTACCCAGGCTGTCATCTTGGGACCCACTCCCAGGATAGCTAACTTGTATATTAATCTTTTGTGTGGGACTGTGTCAAATGCTTTGCTAAAGTGTAGGTAGGCCATGTCCACAGCCCCTCCCTGATCTACTACTTTGGTCACCCAGTCAAAGAAATCTATCAGATTCATCTGGCATGACCTTCCCACTGTGAATCCATGCTGCCTAGGGTCCTGTGCCCCTCTGGCCTCTAGATACTTGACAATTCTTTCCTTCAGAAGTGATTCCATCATTTTCCCTACCACTGAGGTTAAACTAACAGGTCTGTAGTTTCCTGCTTTTGCATTGCTCCCACTTTTGTGAAGGGGGAATCACATCTGCCCTTCTCCAGTCCTCCGGTACCACCCCATCCTCCCATGGTTGCAAGCCTTAATTCACTAGGATCCAGTCCAGACTAATTATCTCACACAGAATAGATAGATCTTAAAGAGACAGGCACGGAGAATAAATAGAGCACTCTCATGCAAACAATCAAAACTACTGCAGACACAGGACACCATCCTAACAGTGGGCATTAGGCAAGCCCAGGAAGACTTTATAGGAACCCCTATTTGTAGGAGGGGTTACACTACTCATTGCAAATTGGCTGCTGTTTAAAAAGTTTTCGCCACTGCAACAGCCTTGCTATTCTATTCTATTCTATTCTATTCTATTCTTGTTGCTGTATACCTTTATTTAATTTATCATACTAATACACTCTTGTAAATTTTGTTCTGTTCCATACCTTGCATCTTGTAATTGCCATGCTATTTTTTACTGTACTGTCCTAACCAGGACCTTCTTGCTCCATGGAGCTTTTCCTGATAAAATGAATAACATGAAATGAAATGATGGTGCTAGCAGGTTTCTGATGGCAAACAGCACTGCACCATACTGAGATGTTTCATTTTCTCATGGTGGGCAAACCGTAAAGATCAGAGGCCAGAGCTAGCAGTCCAGTTGTCAGCAGGGTTTTCTTGGAGCTCCCCGACACTGAGCTGTAATTTTGATTAAATAGCTAATATTTTACTACTTTTCTTTTCCTAAAAGTTAAAGATCCATGCATACTACTTTGTTTGAGGGGGCTACGCATTTTCAGTGAAAATGGTACCTCCTAAAATTATCAAATAGGACTTTTTCCTTTCTGAGAAGTGGCACAGCCACACAATACAACCCACTACAGCATAAACAGCCTATTTACAGCTATTCTAATGTATCCCTTGATTCACTACAGCAATATATTTAGGTTCTTACAAAATCTGTGGAGATAATAGATCAAAAAAATCAACTAATTCACAGAGAGGTTGATGGTCACTGAACAAAATCATAAAAGGGTAGAATGCATGCCAAGGATGATGGCAGGGAGGGTGAGACCTTTAGTAGCACAGTGCATGGGACAGGGAGGAGGAAAACCTCACATTATAGTGCAACTGAGTACAAATGACCTTGCAGAATGTGAAGTGGGGGTGGTGCAAGACAGGTTCAAGGAGGTGGGGAGAATCTGCAGGGTGGAAGGGAAATTGGTAGCCTTCTTGGAGGTGTTTCTGGTCTCAAGGGCTACTATGGCAAGGAAGGTAAGGATTTATGAATTTAATGAATGGCTTAGAGGGTGGTGTGAGACAGAAGCTATTGGTGCATTGATAGTTTGAGGAGGGCATGGGATAACAAGGACCTGTATGCACTGGACAGGTTGCACATAAATAGAAAAGGCACAAGTATCCTGAAGAGAAAGCTGGAGGACTTCATGATTAAAAATCTAAATTTAAACTGATGGGCAGGGCAGCAGGAGCACCCTTAGTCACCTTGTGGAGGAGGCCGATAGGCCTCCACCCAATTTGGATTACAGGAGGAGGGGTGGGCTGGGAGGGATGGTGGAAGAAGGTAAGGACCAAGGGAGAGGGGAGTGGAAGGGGCAGATCAGGAGTAAGGAGGGTCCAAAATCACTGTGAAGGGTGTTGTCTCTAAACACCAGAGGGATGGGGAACAAAATGGCAGAATTGCAGTTATTGTTGACTGAGGGAGAGGTGGACATAGCAGTCATCACAGAGTCTTGGGCCACACAACACATAAAATGTACAGACAGGATAGGGAAACAGAAAGGGGGAGAGTGCTGCTATATGTGAAGGTGGGGATAACTTGCATCAGAGAGGAAGAGGCAAAGGGCAAGCCTGAAACTTTGTGGGTGCAGGCCAATCTGCTAAAAGAGAGGAAACTAAGGATGGGGTGGTCTACAGACCACCTTCCCAGGATGAGGAACTGGACAGAGTACTGGGGTCCCAGATCATAGATTTGTCCAGCATGGGGAAGTAGTAATAATGGGGGATTTCAATCTACCTGGGTTGGACTGGAAGATCTCTGCTACCTCCTACACTAGGGAACATGTACTGCTGGATGCTTTCCAGAGTACTTTTCTGACTTAAGGTGTCATAGAGCTCACTAGGGAGAGAGCTCTCCTGGACCTGGTCCTGTCCAACTGTGCACATATTCAGGATGTGAAGGTGGATGTGCCACTTGCAGGAAGTGACCACCACATGGTGTGGTTCCACCTGGACATGAGCAGAGGTATGGCCTAGTCCAAGACAAGGGTTTTGGTCTTTCAGAGGGCTGACGTTGGTAGGATGGGAGATGTTCTGAAAGAACACCTTGCTAGAATTAAAGTGGGAATGGATGTGGAACAAAAATGGGTCATAATAAAGAATGGACTGATGGTGGCCACTATGGAGTGTGCCAAAATCAAAAGTAAGAAAGCTAAGACCAAAAAAGCCCAGCTCACTTAGCAAGGAGGTTACAAAAGCAGTGGGAGACTAGAAGACAGCCTTTAGAAAGTACAAGTTTACTCAGAAGGAGGAGAATAGGGTGGATTGTGCCACTAAGTCAAAAGAGGTAAGCAGGACAGTAAGGGAGGCAAAGGCTATGAAAGAGGTACGGCTAGGCTTGGGGGTAAAAGCAGGTGAGAAGACCTTTTTACGGTATATAAGGGAGAAAAGAAAGATAAATGAAGAGAATGTCAGACTGAAAAAAATGAGACAGCTTGGGCAGCGGGTAGTGAAGATAAGGCAGAAGTGCTTAATGGGTACTTCTGTTCAGTCTTCACTTGGAAGAAGGATGGACCAGTACCACAAGGGAGTAGGGGGCAGTGGACTAGGGGGGAGTCACAGATGGAACAATTCAAGCTGACAGGGTACTCAAGGGTCTAAGGGCCCTAAAGGAGGACAGAGCACCAGGGCCAGATGGCATGCACCTGAGGGTCCTTAGACAACTGGCAGAGGTTCTGGTGAGTACACTGGCAGACCTGTGTAACACCTCCCTAGAGTCTGGAAACATGCCTCAGGACTGGATAACGGCACATGTTGTGCCTCTCCATAAAACTGGACCAAGGAACAAACCAGGGAACTACAGATCAATCAGCCTGATGTCAAAGCAGATGGAGACCATTCTCAAAGAAAGACCGGTCAGCTTTCTGGAGGCAAATGGACTCCAGGATGAGAGGCAGCATGGGTTTGTTTTGGGAAGGTCCTGCCAAACGAACCCAATTGACTTTTTCGATTGGGTCACTAGGATAGTGGACAAGGGCCAGACAGTTAATGTCCTGTATCCGGACTTCAGCAAGGCCTTCGACTCAGTGCCTCATAGGAGACTGGTCACGAACCTGGAGGATCTAGGGGTGAGGGCTAAGCTCACAGGGTGGTTCAGAAGTTGGTTGCAGGATAGCAACCAAAGGGTGGCAGTTGGGGGAGAGTTCTGAGAAGCAAGGCCTGTGACCAGTAGGATCCCACAGGGCTTGGTGCTCAATCTAGTAGTGTTTAACATTTTCATACATGGCACCATGGAGCAGATCAAGGGTAAAATATACCTGTTCATGGATGACCAAGTTCTTTAGTTGGGTGGACATGGAAGAGGGAAGCCAGGAACCCGGGGAGGACCTGGCTAGGCTAGAAAAGTGATCTGGCATTTGGCAACTGGGATTTAATGTTAAAAAGTATAAAGTTATGCACTTGAGGGTGAAAAACACAGGGATCAAATACTGGTTGGGCTGTGTGTAGGTAACCAGGTCAGAGGAAGAATAGGACATGGGAGTAATAATCACATGTGACATGAAGCACTCTGCACACTGCAAGAGAGCAGCAGCCAAAGCAAATCAGACCAACCAGGGATCTGAATATTCTGGACTTAGTGATTACAGATATGGAGAACCTAATACTAAACCTTTCTGTTGAAAGTCCTCTAGAAGCAAATGATCATTGCATGGTCATTGCATGGTCAGATGTTCATTGACAGCTTGTAAATCTATATACAGTAGCTCTATCTGCTTCAGAGACTGTAATCATGCAGATTGGAGGAAAATCAAAGAAGCCTTTGTGGGGACCATTATTAAACAAACTAGAGGTGGAGGACTGTTGGGAAAAGATAAAATACACTATTCTGTGTCTTGCATCAAAGCATGGCCCAGTCAGGAAAAAATATAACAAGAAGTGCAAGATACCTGTCTGGTTGACTAAGCCATAAAAAGCAAGATAAAAAGAAAGGATAGGGCTTACAAAAAATGAAACAAAAAAGAAATCCATCTGATACAACTAGAACCAAGTATAACCTTGAACAAAGGAAATTAAAGACCATGATAAGGAAGGAAAAAACTCATTTTGAATTTAAATGGTCTCATTCTAGAGACAACATAAAGGTTTTTATGATTACATTAACGACAATAAAAATACTAAGAGAACAATAGGCACCCAAGGTTTGTTATGTAATGGTACCACATTATCAACTGACTTTGAAATAGCACAACAGTTTAACTCCTATTTCTGTTGTGTATCTAATAAAAAAAAACTTCTGAAGGAATGAAACTGCACATTACATCAAGTCCTAAGCAATACTTTACGGAGAATGATGTACTGTCTGTACTAAATAATATTAAAATCAATACATCACCTAGGCCAGATAATAAACACCCGTGGATCCTTAGAGAACTAGCAGACTTTCTAGCCTACCCACTTATGAAATTATTTAACAAATCTCTCAATTATGGGGTGGTTCCAAATGACTGAAGGGGTGCAACAGTGGTGCCAATTTATAAGAAGGGTAATAGAAGTGACATTGTAAACTACAGACCCATCAGCCTTACATTGCTGTGTGGTAAATTACTGGAGAAACTCCTAAAACAGATTCTGAAACTTGAAATTAAAGCTATGAGTCTAGAAGATGGCTTGCAACACAGGTTTAAAAGAGGTCTGTCATGCATGACTAACCTTATCACCTTCTTTAATACAGTGAGCTCAAATATTGATATGGGAAAGCAGTAGATGTCGTCCTCTTGGACCCTGGGAAAGCATCTGACACCGTGCTCCATGATATATTACTTACTAAAATAAAAAATATGGAATTTAACCTACAGTACATATAATAAGATGGGTACAAACTTGACTATCAGATCAGAAACAACATTCAGAATAAATGGATATTTGTTAAATGAGGGAATTGTCAGTAATGGGTTCCCCCAGGGGTTGGTGTTGGGACCGGTGCTATTTGGTCTTTATATAAGTGACAAACTCAAATGCTACAAATTCACTTACCAAGTTTGCCGATGACAAGAAGCTTGGTGGGGAGGTAGGCACCCCTGACAAATATAAATATATGGTTAATGACCTAAATCAGTTCTGAACTGGGCTACACAGAATAAAATGAAATTTAATCCTCACAAATGCATGGTGTTACACTTCCATAAAAACAAGCCAAAATTACTATACTGCCTGGACGGGTTCCACTATGTTCAATAGACAGAGAGATCTAGGAATCATGGTTAATAATGAACTAACTGGGCTGGTCCAGTGGTACTGAGGGTTGAGGTGCTGGACACCACACCTTGCACCACACCAGCAAATGGGGTTTGGGAACAAGTTCAGTTCATCAGGGGTTGGCAGGGGCAGGAGAGGATTGAGTGTCTGGAGGACTGCTTTCCTCTCCTGAGGGTGGGTGGGATGTGTTCCCTGCTGCACCATGTCTCCCAGTGGAGACTGTGGATATCGCTACTTGCAGGAGCCATGCAAAGGGGTATGGAGGTGGCAGCAGATGTCCTGCGAGTGAGTACAGGAGCGCGCCCATCGCGCGCTGCACTTCATTGCATATCTGTGCCTCCTGCAATCAGAAAAAGGAAAATCCCTGGCACACAGACAGGTGAAAGAGGGTCTAGTGGAAGACCCCATGCCGTCTGCCGGGTCCACCCTGACTTGTCGCTGTCTCTCTTCCACTCCCCGGTGGCCCCTCTAGATTATAGATAGAGCACTGGAGAAGTTAAAGGTGGTCCTACTTTGGGGGCCTCAGAGTCGGGGCCGGGGCGGTTGGCAGAGTTGGAGGAGAAATTTCTGGGGTGGAAGACAGGATCAGGAGGACCTTGGGCTGGGCGGGATATGGCCACTCCAATGGTCCCATTGGAGAGAGGTCTAAGGGACCAGTGATAGGAGGATAAAGAAAGTTAACAAAAAAAATTCACTAACTTCCATTTATCACTGCATTCTAGTGCTAAAAACAACAAACAGATTACTAAGTTGCATTCAGCAAACATTTGTATCAAGGAATACCTAGTGTATCATGCAGTCGTACAAAAGCTACATAATACCTCATCTAGAGTTTGTATCCCCATTTTGGAACCCTTCATTTAAAAAGGGATGCTGCCTTAGTCGAAAGGACTCAAAGGAGAATACCCAAACTTATACTTGGGATGTAAACCTTGAGTTACGAGGAAAGACTAGCCTCATGGAGACTATTTCATTTAGAAGAAAGAAGAATGCGTGGGGATCTTCTATTATTATTTAACTTTCTAAATAACCCTGAACTAATGAGCCAATGTTACCTGGAATATAACACGAGATCTGTCTTAAGATCACATAATAGACAACTAGTGATCCCAAGGGCAAACACTAATAAGAGAAACAATTATTTTACAATAAGATCAGCCCATCTGTGGAATAAACTTCAGAGTGAACTGGTTAACAAACCCTCATTTGGTAGTTTTAAATTGGGACAGGATTGATTCATTTTGACCTCAAGGACTGCCCAATACACCCACTAGGAAGGGGAGACATTCGTATGGGCCTATGGCCTTCTTTGTCTAATCAAACCAAGTAACCAAGTAAACAAGATGATGGGCTGCATAACCAGAGGAATTACCACCAGGGCAGCAGAGGTTATTCTGCCACTATGCAGGTCACCGATAAGACCACACCTGGAGTAGAGTGTGCAGTATTGGTGACCGTATCTTAAGAAGGACATCAACTTGCTGGAGACGGTCCAGGGAATGGCAACCAAGATGATTCACAGCAAGCAGGGCAACACCTATAAGAAGACATTCAGGCAGCTAAATATGTCCTCTCTTAAGGAAAGAAGGAAGAGTGGAGAGAGATTGAGACCTTCAGGTACCTTAAGGATATTCATAGGGTGAGCACTGAGGGCCTCTTCAGCCTTAGTGGAACCATGACCACTAGGGGGCACAGATTAAAGCTGGTGGGGCAGAAGACACCAGGAGAAAGGACTGCTGTGTGACTGGACTTCTCTGCTGGGACTAAAGAAGAATAACTTTTGCACTTGGACCTTTAATTTAGGGTAAAAAAAAAACTAACAAACAAAACAAAAAAAAAGTGTGTGTTTGTCTGAGTTAACTGAACCGAATGGTTATCTGAACAGTTATCTAGGCGTAAATCTCAGGTGATTGAAAGGACTCAATAGCTGTGAGGTTTAAATTACTTGTAGAAAGATCTAGTAAGTAGGGGGAGTGGCTTAGCTAGAAGGAAGCTACATTTAAAGACTGTCTTAGAAATATTCTACTAATAGCTTGGCAGAAGACACCAGGAGAAAGGACTGCTGTGTGACTGGACTTCTCTGCTGGGACTAAAGAAGAAGAACTTTTGTACTTGGACCTTCAATTTAGGGTAAAAAAAAACTAACAAACAAAACAAAAAAAGTGTGTGTTTGTCTGAGTTAACTGAACTGAATGGTTATCTGAACAGTTATCTAGGTGTAAATCTCAGGTGATTGAAAGGACTTAATAGCTATGAGGTTTAAATTACTTGTAGAAAGATCTAGTAAGTAGGGGGAGTGGCTTAGCTAGAAGGAAGCTACATTTAAAGACTGCCTTAGAAAGATTCTGCTAATAGCTTGGCAGAAGACACCAGGAGAAAGGACTGCTGTGTGACTGGACTTCTCTACTGGGACTATATTGCCCTCCTTCCCTCTCCTCCACCCCTCCACCCAAAGCTAGTTCTATTTTTATAGGCACAGGATTTGACTGACAACAGGAACTTCCTGTTTGGGAGCAGGAAGTGAGTGATCATAGAGCCATCAAAGACCTACCATCCTAGAAGGGCAATAGTAGCTCTCCGGCCACCTCTAACTGCTGGAGGTATGCCTCTGAGCAAGTAAGGGGTCTACTGAGAAATATAGGATATTCTTGTCTCAGAACAGGACAATCAGGAGCTTAAAGGGCACACAGGCAGAAAGTAAGGAGAGAGAGAGAGAGAAAAAAAACAGAGGAAAGAGTAAGGATTGCAAACAGTTAAGGGGCCAGAAATAAGACATGATTGGAGTGGTGCAGTGCAGTGGCTGTGGAGCAGCAGTCTTCCGAGAGATGTTCTGGAGGATGCGGTGTTGTCCCATCTGCAGGCACCTCTCTGGGCTGAGGGAGGAGGTTGCTCATCTCCAGGCTGAGTTGGCCAGGATTTGTGGGACCTCCTCTTCCATCCAGGGACCACCAGTGCCACTGCCATTGCCTCAGAGGTTGCCAAGAAAGAGGAGCGGTTGGGCCACAGTGGGCTCAGGGAGGGTGAGGGTGGTGGAACAGAGGTGCATCCCTCCAGTTGTACCTCTCCACAATTCCTATGCCATTCTGGCAAAGTGTGGTTCCTCTATGGAGGCACCCACAGTGGAGACCAAGGAGGATGCTGGGAACCTCCACAAAGGAGACCCACAGAAGGGTGGCAGGGGACCCAGCAGGGGAAGGAAACAACTCCTGGTGGGGGACTCCATTGTTTGGAAGGTAGAACTTGGGGAGGAAGGGGAGAGGGAGGTAAGGTGCCTGCCTGGCACCATGGCTTGGAGGGACAAGAAGCAAATCTTCAGGATTGCCAGAGCAGCTGCACAGGGGAGGGAGCTGGATGTCATTGTCCACCTAGGGACAAATGACCTGGCTAAGAAAGGGATTAAAGAAGTGCAGGAAGAGTTTGTGGAATTGGGAAGGGGCCTTAGTCAAGTAGCACGTACGGTAACCTTCTCGGAGGTGCTGCCCATCTATGGCATAGGAGAGGCTAGGGTGTTCTGCACCATGGGATTCAATCAGTGGTTGAAAAACTGGTGTGGAGCTCAGGGATTTGGTTTCATTGGGGACTGGGGGTCCACCTGGAGTGATGCAAGCCTATACTGGCATGATGGGCTGCATCTGTCCGGGAAGGGAACCAGGATCCTAGGTGATAGACTTAAATGCTTCATTGGCAAGCATTTAAACTAGCCAAGGGAGGAGGCACTGGAAAGGAGCAGGGAAATCCTAGCCCCCCCAAAAAAAATCACAGTAGTAAGTGCAGCAAACACCAACATAGAGGTGTTGATAGGGAGAAGGGCAGATGAAAATGGAGAAAGTGACAAAGGCAAGAAGGACAGGGATGGGGGAAAAAGGGAGTAAGGCCATCAGAAAATGGAGGGTAATGAGTACCAATGCCCATAGTCTGGGCAACAAGCTCCCCGAGCTGGTGGCCTTGATGGAAAAGGGATGCCTGGATATTGTAGCAGTCACAGAAACATGGTACACAGAGAACCATGACTGGGATGTTAACATACCAGGGTACATAACCTACAGGAGAGACAGGCAGGGGAGAAGAGGGGGAGGAGTAGCTCTCTATGTAAAGGAAGGGATAAAAGCAACTGAACAAAAGAGTAAACAGGGAGGAGAGGAGAGGAGGTACTGTGGGTCACCTTGGGAGACTGGAAAGGGCACCACAATCCAGCACAGGGTTGTGTACAGACCCCCATGTCAGGGGGAGGGAATGGACAAGGATATGATAGAAGGCATTCTTAGAATGGCAGAGAAAGGGAGATACTGTTGATGGGAGACCTGAATATGCCAGATGTTAACTGGAGCACATTTGCTGTAGCCACATCCAAGAGCAGGGCCATTCTTGATGCCCTACAGGTGGCAGGCCTCAGACAGCTAGTTTCGGAACCCACTCGTGAGGGAGCAATCTTAGACCTCATACTCTCAAACGGGGGCAGTGAGAGGATCTCAGATCTAGAAGTAGGTTGCCATCTGGGGACAAGTGACCACCAAGCAGTGTGGTTCACTTTAAACTCAGCTACAGAGTCAAGCCATACAAAAGTGAGGGTACTGGACTTTAGGAGGACTGACTTTGGCAAGATGGGAGAGTGCCTCAGAAAAGCACTAGCAAACAGGCTAGAAGGAGGTGTGGAGCAACAGTGGGGAATCATCAAAACTGCCATCACAGAGGCAACAAGCCTTTGTGTGAAGCAAATAAACAAATCAAAATGAAAGAAAAAGTCATTATGGTTCTCAAAAGAGGTGACTGTGAAAGTCAGGGAGAAAAAGATAGCATTCCATAAGTATAAGGAAACACAGAAGGAGCAGGACAGAGAGCTGTACCAGTTAAGGCAGAAGGAAGCAGGGAGGGAAGTCAGAATAGCAAAGGCCCAAACTGAGGAAAAGATAGCCAACTCAGTTAAGAAGGGGGATAAAACCTTTTATAGGTACATCAGCGAGCGTAGAAAGACAAAGGGAGGGATAGTGAGGCTGAATAGAATGAATGGTGGGTGGGCAGAGGGGGACAGTGAAAAAGCAGGGATACTGAATGAATATTTCTGCTCAGTATTCACAAAAGAGGAGGGGGAAGTGCCTAATCCAATTAACAGAAGCACTCTTGATAGGGGGGTCGATCCCAGTCCTTTCACAGAAGAGAGGGTTCTGCAAGAACTCCTAAAACTGAAGGTGGACAAAGCAATGGATTCTGATGGAATTCACCCCAGAATTCTAAAAGAATTAAGGGAGGAACTAGTGAAACCACTGGCTACTCTTTTTAATAAATCATGGGAGGATAGTATGGTACCCGAGGTCTGGAGGAAGGCGGATGTGATTCCTCTTCACAAAAGTGGGACCAAGACAGGAAGAGGCAGGAAACTACAGACCTGTCAGTCTGACCTCTGTGGTAGGGAAAGTGATGGAGTCACTTCTGAAGGAAAGAATAGTTGAGTACCTAGAGGCCAGTGGGGCACAGGACCCAAGGCAGCATGGGTTCACAGCGGGAAGGTCATGTCAGACGAATCTAATAGATTTCTTTGACTGAGTGACCAAAGTAGTAGACCAGGGAGGGGCTGTGGACATGGCCTACCTAGACTTTAGCAAGGCATTTGACACAGTCCCACACAAAAGATTAATAGTCAAACTAACCAGCCTGGGAGTGGGTCCCAGGGTGGTAGCCTGGGTAAAACATTGGCTGCACAACAGGACACAGAAGGTAATTGTAAATGGAGTCCACTCTGAAGAAAGAGGGGTTACTAGTGGGGTACCGCAGGGTTCCGTATTGGGTCCAGTCCTTTTTAATGTCTTCATCAGTGACATTGCAGAGGGACTGGAAGGAAAAGTATGCCTTTTTGCAGATGACACAAAGATCTGCAACAGGGTTGATACACAAGGAGGCGTGGAAAGGATGAAAAGGGACTTGGCAAGGTTGGAGGAATGGTCAGAAGTATGGCAGCTAGGATTCAGTGCAAAGAAGTGCAAAATAATGCACCTGGGAAACAAGAACCCAGGGGAAGAATACACAATGGGGGGGGAGTAGTAACAACAACAAAAAAGGAAAGGGACCTGGGGGTAATCATATCAGATGACCTTAAGGTTAGCAAGCAATGTGAGACGGCACTAGGGAGGGCTGGGGGTATACTGGGATGCATAGGGAGAGGCATCAGCAGCAGAAAACAGGAAGCTGTTATCCCTCTGTACAGACAGTTGGTGAGACCCCATCTGGAGTTCTGCGACCAGTTCTGGAGACCCCATCTCCGCAAGGACATAGACAGGATAGAGGCAGTCCAGAGGAGGGCAACTAAAATGGTGCAGGGTCTGCAAGAGAAGCCGTATGAGGAGAGACTAA
Organism: Neoceratodus forsteri; assembly: GCA_016271365.2. Classification (NCBI taxonomy): domain Eukaryota; kingdom Metazoa; phylum Chordata; order Ceratodontiformes; family Ceratodontidae; genus Neoceratodus; species Neoceratodus forsteri. The sequence goes on from CM028134.1 coordinate 840,376,103, forward strand.
AGGAGCTTAATATGTTTACCCTTGAAGAAAGAAGGGAGAGGGGGCCATGATAGAAACTTTTAAGTACCTCAGTGGAATCAACAAAGTCCAAGAGGGTAGCATCTTTCAGAAAAAGAGATGTGCAAGAACAAGGGGACACAATTTAAAGACAGAAGGGGGCAGTTCAGGGGCAATGTGAGGAAGTATTATTTCACAGAGAGGGTAGTGGATGCATGGAACAGCCTTCCTGAGGAGGTTGTGGGGTCTAAAACTGTGGGAGAATTCAAGAATGCATGGGACAGACATAAGGCAATTCTTGTGGGGGGTAGGAAGAAATAGGCTGTTGGTTAACTAGGATCTGCGGCCTATCCTGTAGGTAGGGAAATGGGCAGACTAGATGGGCCAAGTGGTCCTTATCTGCTGTCAAAGTCTATGTTTCTATGTTTCTATGGGGGGAAGGTTCAGGAGGGAAATGAGGAGGTACTTTTTCACTGAGATAGTGGTGTCCAAGTGGAATGAGCTACCAGAAGAGGTGATATCCCTAAAAATGGTGGACAGCTTCAAGAGTGGGTGGGGCAGGGTGAGGGGAGAATTGCGACTAGAAGGGGGTGAGTGAGAGGGGAGAGGGGGAAGTTGAGGGAGGTCAAAAGGGAAACAAGGAGGGGGCAGTTCCTTTTGTAAATACATAGAGAGCTGCACAAAGGAGCAGACTAGATAGACCACAAGGCCTGTATCTGCTGGCATGTTCAAATGTTTGTGTGTAAAAAAGTGGAGGCACTTTTGGGCTCCATGAAGGAATCTTCAGACAGAGAGCAAGACACTGGCTGTCGCTGCCATGTCCGTAAAAGAACAGTCAATTTTCAAAACCAGACTAGAACAGCTTAAAAATGATGTTCACTCATCAAACTTGAGAATACTGGGTATACCAGAGAAGACAGAGAGATCTGATCCATGGGAGCTATTGATAGATTGGATCAAAGAGGTGCTGAATCTCGTACGAATATGAACATATGAAATTTGCCAGCAGATAAAGGCCTAGAGGTCTATCAAGTCTGCTCGAATGTGCAGCTAGCACCCCTTATTCTGCAGCTGCCCTTCCCTTCCACCCTTCCCCTTCATTGACCCTCCCCCTTGTCCTGTCCCATCCCCTTTTGAAGCAGTCCACTGTTCTACTGGATACCACTTCTTCAGGTAACGCATTCCACCCAGCCACCACCCTCTCTGTAAAAAAGTGTCTCCTCATCTCCCTCCTGAACCTTCCTCCCTCCAGTCTCATATCATAGCCCCTGGTATCCCTTCCCTCCCTTACTTTGAACAGTCCCTCTGTACCTGTCTTGTTTATTCCTTTCATGTACTTAAAGGTTTCAATCATGTCCCCCTCCGTCTCCTCCAGTGAGTACATGTTCAACTCCCTCAGCCTCCTCTCATATGATAAGTCCTCCAGCTCCTTGATCATCTTTGTCACCCTGCGCTGCACCCCCTCCAGTAACTTAATGTCCCTCTTCAGATACGGGCGCCAGTACTGCACGCAGTACTCCAGGTGCAGTCTAACTAATGACCTGTACAGTGGCAGAATCACCTCCTCCCTCCTAGAGGATATACCCCTTGCAATACAACCCAGCATTTTGTTGGCCTTTGCAGTTGCCTTTCTACATTGTGCCGAGTTGTTCACTGATCCTGTAATGAGCACCCCCAGATCCTTCTCCTCCTCTGTCTGGGCTAGCTGTACTTCCCCCAGCTGGTAACTCCTCCTTGGGTTCTTCATCCCAAAATGCAGCACCTTGCACTTTTTGGCATTAAACCCCAGTTGCCAGGTGTCTGACCAGGTTTCAAACTTTGCCAGATCATCCTGTAACCCCTGCCATCCCCCTAGGTCATCCACCACCGCTCCTACCTTGGTATCGTCAGCAAACAGACTGATCTTGCTCTTGATGTCCAGTGACATGTCTGCAATGAATATCCCAAACAACACTGACCCCAACACCGAGCCCTGTGGAACACCGCTCATCACTACCGTTGGGTGTGAGAGCTCACCACCCACCACCACCACCCTCTGTTGCCTTCCCTGAAGCCAGTTCCCTACCCATCTCACCAGCTTTGCACCTGCCCCTGTGCCTACTAACTTACTTCCCAGCCTTCCATGCAGCACCAAGTTGAATGCCTTACTGAAGTCCAGATACAGGACATCCACTGCATAGCCCCTGTCCAGTTGCCTAGTTACCCAGTCATAGAACTCTACCAGGTTGTTTTGGCAGGATCTGCCCCATATGAAGCCATGCTGTCTGCTGTCCTGTAGTCCTTTGGATTCTAGGAGGGCCACCAGCCTCTCCTTCAGGATAGTCTCCATTAGCTTACCCACGATGGATGTGAGGCTCACTGGTCTGTAGTTTCCTTGTTCATCTTTGGGGCCACTCTTGTGGAGGGGCAGCACATGAGCTATCCTTCAGTCCTGAGGTACACACCCCTGGAGTTCAACATGGTGAAAGCCTGTTGTTTCACTCTCCAGTGGGCCTGTAATGTGCAGGAGGGTCCTCATTCATTGCTGCTCACAGTAGCCTCATTGAATGAATGGGACTTAATCCTAAGAACAGTGAGAACAAAGGGACCAATACAAATTGATGAGGCAACTGTCCTGTATTTTACCTGGATCTACCTTTTGCCAAAAGAACATGATGAAACGCATTTGATGGCGTTAATCTACCTAAATACCTGAAGCCTTGGGAACAAAATTAGTGAGCTCCAGGCAATGGTGGCACATGCAGGATTAGACTTCATAGCCATCACAGAAACATGGGACACCAGGAATGATGACTGGGACTTAGCAGTACCAGGACACACCATGTATAGATGAAACAGGGGTATGGGGAATGGGGGTAGGGTATTCCTTTATATCAATGAACACATAGAAGCAGATGAGAAGGGGTCCATCAGGGAAGGGAAGGAGGGGACAGAATCTCTGTTGGTGCAGCTCACAACACATTGGGTAAGATGATGTTCATGGGAGTGATTTACAGACCACCGGGACAAGATGATGAGGGAGATGGGGAACTAGGGGCAGAGATTAAGAAGGGGGAAGCAAAGGATGAGGTAGTGGAGGTGGTGGATCTAAATCTATCAGACTTAGATTGGGACAGCCCTGCAGCTAAGAGTGCCAGGAGTCAGGCCCTGCTAAATACTTTGCAGCACTGCCTGCTGGTGCAGCTGGTCAGAGAACCCACAAGGCAAACTGCCATTCTTCACGTGGTGCTCACCAACATGGAAATGGTAGATGGGGTGAGGACTGGGGAACCTCTGGGGTCCCGTGAACATAACACATTATGGTTTGAACTGGCCCTGGGTACTAGTATACCCCAGTCAAAAACTGTGGTTCTGAATCTCAGAAGAGCAGACTTTGACCAGATAAGGAAACTAGTCAAGGGTAAGCTGAGGGGAGTGGATGAAATTGGGGGTGGGGTGGGATGGAGGAGAGGTGGGGAGTAATTAAAGGGGCCATTTTAGAGGTAACTAAGCCATACTTGAGAACAGTTACCAAGAGTAACAGGCATAAGAGACCAGTCTTGTTCTTGAAGGTCAGGGAGGCATTGACAGCTAGAAAAAGGGCCTTCATTAGACACAAACAGGAGCAGGGAGACAAGGAATGAAGTGAATGCCAGGTAAGGATGAGGGAGGCCAAGAAGGAGGTAAGGGATGCAAAAACCAACCCAGAACTACATATTGTGGGTGGAGGGGGTGGAAACAGTTCTTTAGATACACTAGGGGAAAAGGAAGACAAGAGGAAGAATTAATAAACTGACGGGGGGAGGCAGGGTACTAGAGTAGGACGAGCAGAAGGCAGTCATTCTAAATAGCTATGTTTGCTCTGTGTTCACAGTAGAGGCTAGTGGGCCCTTGCCTGAAAGCAGCATAAAGGCTGCAAGAGGGATCCCAGAAATGGGGCAGGTGGTGTTTATGGGAGGAAGGGCCAGAAAAAGGCTAGCAACTTTGAAAATACACAAGGCTCCAAGGCCGGATGGGATACACCCGAGGATGCCCAGGAAACTGGCATTGGAACTGGCTGACCGCCTGGCAGGGCTGTTCAAAAGCTCCGTACTGTCAGGGGGGTTCTGAAAGATTGGAGGGTAGCAGGTGTAGTTCCCCTCCACAAGGGAGGAGACAATGAGCAACCAGGAAACTACAGACCCATTAGTCTTATCTTCATAGCAGGTAAATTAATGGAGACACTAGTCAAAGAGGATCTAATGGACTACTACAAGAGAAATGGGCTCTAGGATAGTAAGCAGCACAGGTTCATGGCTTGGAGGTCTTGTCAGACCAGGCTGACGGTATACTTTGACTGGATAACTATGGCAGTGGACAAGGGACAAGCAGTGGATTTGCTCTACCTTGATTTCAGCAAGGCGTTTGACTCTGTGCTGCACAAAAGGTTGCAAAATAATTTAGTGGATCTCAAAATAGTCAAGGATCTAGTTAAGTGGGTGGAAAACTGGTCAGAAGGAGTCAGCAGAGGATGTGGCAAACAGTGCTAAGTCAGGAGAGAGGGATGTCATGAGTGGGGTACCACAGGGCTCACTCCTGGGGTCAGTCTTTTTCAGTATGTTCATCAGTGACATAGGAGAAGGAATACAAGGCAAGCTGTGTCTTTTCACAGATGAAACTAAGCTCTGTGGCAGGGTAAACAGGGAGGAAGGGGTTAGGGAACTGCAAGCAGATATGCAAGGATTAGATAGGTGGGCCAAAGTTTGGCAGTTGAAATTCAACACTAGAAAGTGCAAGGTGATGCACATAAGGAACAAGAACCCAAGAAGGAATATTGGATGGGAGGGGTTAAGTTTGACACTGCCATTGAGGTAAGGGACCTGGAAGTCATCATGAGCAACTCCCTAAAACAATCTAGCCATTGTAATGAGGCCTACAGCAAGACAACCAGGATGTTGGGGTGTATCTGAAGGTGGTTTAAGAGCAGGAGTAAGGCAGGGATACTGCCTCTCTGTAGGTCACTGATAAGGCAGCATCTGGAATACTGTGCCCATTTCTGGAACCCCCACCTGAGAAAAGATCAAAATAGCCTAGAAATGGTACAGTGTATGGCAACCAGAATTATTTAGGGCCAGCAGGGCAGATCCTATGAGGATCGACTTAAGGCCCTGAACATGTACTCACTGGAGACCAGAAGGGAGAGAAGAGCTATGACAGACTTTCAGGTTCCTAAAAAGAATGAAAAAGGTAGATTGTGGGGAAATATTCAGTAGGACTGATGAATCAGGAACACAGGGACATGAGTGGAAGCTAACGGGTGGATCGGGATTCAGAAAGTATGTGAGAACATTTTATTTCACAGAGCTAGTGGCTGAACCAGGGAACAACCTATCAGCAGAGGTGGTGGGTGCAAGAACCGTTTATAGTTAAAAACATGTCTAGAACTCAGTAAAAAGTTTAATAGTTACACAGGGAAAGCAGTGAGGTGGGGGGAGGTGAGAGCAATAACCCTGACTAGGCATTAGGTCCTGGGGAAGGACAGAGTAAAACAGGGCAGACTGGGTGGACCAATGGTCTTTTTCTAACATTTTCTGTTTCTATGAGTAAAATATAGCTGCAGGAACTAGAAATATCCTGTACACATTTATTTCCAGCGTGACTACTTCTTGACAAGGGTGGATGAGTTACCTCTTTACTGAGCCACAAGAAGTAGGGAACTGTGTTACAAAATTAGAGAACCATAGACATGCTGCAAAAGGTGAAGAGGAGGATGCCTCAGAAGGAGAGGACTGATAGAATTATGAGGTACTATATGTATCGCTAATCATTTTCCCAGTTACCCAACCATGGGTGCAGCTATGGAGCAATTGACTTTGGTGCTGAAAACTAGTCATACTTCAATAAGACGAAGGTGAGGGGACAACCTGGAACTTTAATATGTTATTGAGAGCTGGTTATACTGAAATGTATCTCTTGAAATGTTACAGTACTGTTTTTTTCTGTTTTATACAGTTTAGAATTACACCTGTTTACATGAATGTATTAGTCACAAATGCACAGTTTTAAATGTTTATACTATGTCACTGGTACCACAAGATTTTAAGATGGCACGTCTTTAGAATATTTGCCTTTTTATGTTTGTGTGTGCAGGTGTGCATAGCAAACATTTTGTTACAAAGAACTGCATTTCAGAGGTGTGTCATTGTCAGGTCCAGTGCAGCTCAAGCTGCTGTGGGCTCAGCAGTGACAGCCCAATGATCAGCAAGGCTGGTCCTGATGCATTTTTCTGTTTGCAGGGCATAAACTGCTCATAGTAGAAAGTAGCCAACCGCTCCATTCCCAGAGTGGCTGACTTCTTTTGTCTGCATAAACCTGCCCAGCCCATACTATTTCCAGCAGCAGCCAGAGCCTGAGAATGAAAAAAACAGCAGTATGATCTACCTAAGTCACAAGTGCTCAGCCAAAGCACTAACTGTCAAATATGTTCTTGTATAAACCAATATTTCCAGGAGCAGGCAGAGTCTGATAATGAGGAAAAACAACCATATGATCAACCTCAGCCACAGCGCTCATCCAGAAGACACTAACTGTCAAATACCTTCTTGCATGAACCAAACAAGTAAAGCTCACTGTTCCCTCCAGGAAAAAAATGATTTTATCTTTGTCTGAATGCATTATTCCAACCACTGAAGTGTGACCAACTGTTTAAATTCCCTATTGCTTTGCCTACATTATAGAATGATTCTTCGCTATCAAAAACTGTCATGCAGTCAGCTGGCCCATCGACAGAGCAGTTGGATTTCCGCTTGTAATGCCAGTGACTCGGGTTCGGGAATGGATCTGGGTCATTGGAGGGCTGGCTGGGGGAGAAGGATTAAGCATCCTAAGACTGCTCTCCTTCTCCAGGGGGAGGGTGGACTGAGTGCTCGGTGCAGTGGCGACACCTGGTGGGGGCTGGGTTCACCACTACCACTGGTGCCTACTAGACTTCAGGGGCAGGGTGGACACCGGTCATCATTGCATGACCCCACCCCTGCTTACAGGGGAAAGAAAAATGTCTGTGGGGCCTCCGTCTCTATGAAGCCCTTCCCGGGCTTCAATTAGCCTCCATCGCTGGCTCTCCCAAAAAGATACTGGTTCTGCTGTGCTGGGAAAGGGAAACCAGTGCCAAGGCCCACCCTCTGGGGGGAAAGCTGGGGGTGCTTGGGAGAGTGCCGGCAGTGATGGTAGGTGGGAGTCCAGGGGCAGTGACTAGGACAGAGCTTGACGAGAGGCCCCACCAGAAAAAGCATACTATATAAAAAATAAATAAAAACTGTTATGCATTGCAGTGCAACACTGCCCATCTCAAGGATGTTACGCTTATGACCCCCCGAACTGCAAAAACTATTTCGTTTCCATACAGTCATATGCTTGTTTAACACAGCACAACTTTATCCTAGGCGGATCTTGCACTATACAGCAAGAATTTCTCCTGTATGTGACATTCTTTATTTTTGCTATAGGACCCTACATCTGCTAGCTGTCTGGCCTAAATAAATTAGTCACATCATTCAGAGGATGAGAAATATAAAGCATAAATGGAACCTCCTATTACATACCTCAGAAAAATGAAGACCATAACCTAATGCCTAACACAACAACAACAACATTTATATGGATTTTTTTGAAATAGATTTGTTTTATTTTGCCTGACATTTTAAAATTGCAATAAGTAAATAGTTTTTTGTAAATATTTGTCATTACAGTGACAGACATATATAATTAACATCACATTTCTCACATGAAATTTACAATAAAAACATGTAATTAAAATATCTGAAGTCACTTTAAAGTACAAATTCTGCTTCAATAAATTAGGACTTGTTCTTACTCATATCACAAATGTTTCTAGTCCAATCACATCGATTTCTTATTCATTAACGCTCTTTCATATATAATGACAAATCATTATTGAAACTCTATAGATATTATATCTCTAGATACAGCAGCATAAAACATGAATGTTTCTTCTTTCAACATTTCGTGGCATTCTTCAAGAAGAGAGATAACTTCTCCAATACATCGAAATCTTCAGAATTGAACTAAAGATCCAATATAAATCTGTTTGGTAAAATTAATGTACCCATAATTTTTTCCAAGAACTTATCACGATAAGCTTTATACCATCGACATCTTAATATTACGTGTTGTAGATCCGCAGGTTCGTTTAAAGAACAGTCACAATTCAGAGATACTACATCATGTAACTTATATCTAAGTGCCAATAGATTACTTATAGGGGAAAGGGAAAAGGAGCATTGTTTAACCAGGAGTAGCACACTAAGTCAAAGTTTGTTTCCAGATGCGACCTGGGAGGAAGTTTAGTGACTTGCTCAGGATCACACAATATGCACCTAGGCGGCTACTAGGAATAAACTCAAATCTAAATAGTGTAATTACATCTCTGTAATCTGGATTTTGTATTCTATTAAGAAAATATTTCAACGAGTGTTCTTTGGTATTATTTGATAACCATTTTGCAGCCTTGAGGTTATTTATGGCTTCAAGATCTTCAGTTTTAGCTTTTTTCAATTACAAGTTTTGTAATAATTTTTGTATAGCTATAATTTGTTTTTATATTTAGATCAGCCCAATATTTTAGGCATTTACAATTATAATATTCCATTGACTGATACATTTTTATTAACCATGGATCCTTATGTATTTTTACTTGCTCAAGTATTCTTTTTCTCTTAAGTATTTTAACATTATTGAGTCAGTAGAACATGACAGAATTTTTATTAAAAAATTTAACATCCATATCCGTGCCAGATGTTGAATACACACTTGTCCAATTTGAGTCCTAACTAAAGAGTTAGAAGTTCCTTATGGTAGCTTAAAGGTGGGATATTCAAAGGGGTTGCGCATGGCGCAACAGTGTTGCACCATGTGCAACCCACTGATACGCCCAGGCACGATTTTCAAAGGGGGTAGGTGCGCTGTGCAATTCCCGATGCGCTGGGGTGCACCAGTAATGTATGCAGCGCAAGTGCAGAGGGCGTGCCCATGCATATTCGGCACATCCCGATATTCAGCCCGGGATGTACGGTGCATATGCAGGCACAAACCCACCTCGCGCTGCACTGGGGTGTGCAAAGATGTTCCTGGAAAAAAAAAAGGAACATGTTGGGGGACACCCACAGGTGGTCCACCTTATTGCTGGGCGCAACACGGCACCCGCCTGCTGTGGGTGGCCACCCCCCTCCTGAGACACAGTACAGGTGTTGTGCCCCCCCACACCCGATCGTGGGCATATGTGATACATTATAACCCTGGTGGTCCAGTGGACCTGCTCCCCCACCCGATCATGGGCATAAACTGTAGTGATATTCCCTGGTGGTCCAGTGGACCTGCTCCCCTGCCCGATCGCGGGCATAAACTGTAGTGATATTCCCTGGTGGTCCAGTGGACCTGCTCCCCTGCCTGATTGCAGGCATATGTGATAAATTATAACCCTGGTGATCCAGTAGACCTGCACACCTGCCTGATCATGGGCATATAACATAATTAAAGTCCCTGGTGGTCCAGTGGACCTGATTCCCGGCCCAATCACGGGCAAATGATGAGATTGAATCCCTGGTGGTCAGGGCCTCCCCTCCCACCCGCCCACTGAGACCCACCACCCCTCCCCTCCCGGTCAGCAGCGGGTGGCAACTCCCCACCACAAGCCACCCGGCCACCCGCTGACTGACAGCGTGCAGTACAGCTGTACGCCTATTGGTCCACTGCATGGGCCAATGGGCATGCAGACTGTACTGTACTACACAGTCCCAAAATGTGAATGGTTCCTTCACATTTCAGGACTGTGTAGTACAGTACGGTCTGCACTCCCATTGACCCATACAGTGGACCAATAGGCGTACAGCCATACTGTACACTGTCAGTTGGCAGGTGGTTGGGTGGCTTGCAAGTGGGGAGCTGCCACTGACCAGAGGGGAGCGGGGTGGTGGGTCTCAGTGGGCAGGTGGGGAGGGGGGTACTGCTGGACCACCAGGGATTCAACTTCATCATTTGCCCACAAACAGGCCAGGGATTGGGTCCACTGGACCACCAGGGACTTTAATTACATTATATGCCCGTGATCTGGCAGGGGAGCAGGTCCACTGGACCACCAGGGTTATAATTTATCATATATGCCCATGATCAGGCAGGGAAGCAGGTCCACTGGACCACCAGGGTTATAATTTATCACATATGCCCGCGATCGGGCAGGGGTGCAGGTCCACTGGACCACCAGGGATATAGATTTATTACTCCTGCGATCAGACGATGGGACGCATTGCCCACCAAGTGGTAGGGGGTGTCTGTCCCTGACGGCTGCAGCCTGGCAGGGTGCCAGGCGCAAGTCGCCGGGGATCGGTGCACCTGCATGCAAATGGGGCCATAATGACATGCAAATGGAACCCTTTTGTGCCTTGCATGCATAATGGCCTCATTTGCATGCCCAGCTCTAAATATCGTGGTTGATGTGCCTAGCGCACCCGCACTTGTGCTGGTGCATCCCCCTGCTCCTCACATGCCACTTGCACTGGTGCAGTCCCACTGCACCATGCGCAGTGCGGGCAGCCCCAGTGCCATATTCAATGGTGCTGTGCCATGGCACAGCAGCATTGAATTTCGCCTGGGCCATGCCCTGGAGCATCCCAGTTGCACTGTGCCCAGGCTTGCGCCCCTGCCTGGCACAGTCTGAATATCTGGCCCTATTTATTTATTTATATGTTTTATTTAAAGTTATATCCAGTTTAGCAAGGTTAGTTGTACCCCAAACTTCCATTGCATATAGGCCTTGTGGTATAACCTTTGCATTTATGGCCTTTATCATTGGAGCAATTGACATACCACCATGCAGTCTATTTAATCTTTTAAGTGCAGTAGATGCATTGTTTATTTTACCCATATTTATATGTATATTTTTATTCCAATATGAATCTGATGTAAATGTTACCCCTAGATACGTAAATTCTCTAACATAATCAAGGCTTTTTAAACCTAATTTTAATTTTTTGTATACCGTATTTGTACCAAATACCATTATTTTGTTTTTTTGTGAGTTTGGAATAAGATTTAGTTTGCTACAGACCATTTCTAATTTATTCAGACTTCTTTGCAACCCCAATCTAGAAGTCGAAATGTGGCAAGATCATCAGCATATGCTAGTACAGATATATTTTGCTGAAAAATTTTTGGAGAATGAAATGTAGGTTCATTTAATTCTGTTATTACTTCATGTATGTATATATTGAATAGGGTGAGTGCAAGGACACATCCTTACCTAACCCCTGTATTTGTTTCTGTTTCATCAGTTAAGGTGCCTGTTTTAGAATACTGTACTTTAAGCCATGTATTTGTATATACATGTTTTATTAAAGTTGAGATTTTGATCTAATCCAATTTTTTAAAATTTTTTTCCGTAGGTATTCTCGTATGATAAAGTCAAAGGCAGAGGAGAAATCCATGAATGCTACAAATAATTTGTGTTTTTTGACTTTACAGTATTTTTCTAATAAATGTGTTAAAATAAAAATTTGTGTAGTTGTCCCAGTTCCTTTCACAAAACCAGCCTGCAGTGGAGATAGTATATCATTTTCATCAATCCATTCTTGTGATCTATAAAGAAGTATTTTAGCATAGATTTTCACCATTGAGTCAATTAGATTGATTGGCTGATAGTTAATGGATTTATTCTTTCACCTTTTTATATATTGGAATAACGTGACTTCCTCGCCAAAAGATGGGAGTATAGTCATACGTAATATTCTTGTTAAACAAATCTGCCAAAATTTCCACGCACCAGACTTCATCAAATTGAAAAAATTATGGGGAATGCCATCTGGTTCTGGCACTTTATTTTTTTTTTAAAGCTTACCAGAGATTGCTTCACCTCTTGTATAGCGATCAATTTGAAGTTACATTGCTTCACCTCTTGTATAGCGATCAATTTGAAGTTACACCTGCCGCATTTTCCATCCCTGGTATAGGTATGTTTTGCTTATAAAAACAGTTTTTGAAATGTTCTAGCCATATTTCTTGTGATATAAAAGAATCTGATTGTTTTTTATATTGGCATGTCCCTATAGCAACCAAAGTCCAAAAGCTTTTGTCATCTTTTTGTTCTATTACCCTAATCATTTTCTTCCATAATTCTTTTTGAAAAGTTATTTTCTGTAGTTTTACATGATCTCTGTATTGTGTTCTAGCTCTATGCAATACTGACATTTGTTTTATTAGAATTTTTCTTTGTTACAGTAGTCTAGTTAATTTTGTCAGTTCCTTTTTCCTTTGTCTTATAGAACCAGTTTTCATATCTCCCTGTATTTTTAAAATTCTGTAACTTACATGTTTCTTTTATTTTTTGATGTCCTTCAATTAAGTATTGCTATATTTGTGTTGGATCTGATAAGTTATGTATTTTTTCATTTATATTGTTCCTACATGTATTCATTAAAGAAGTTATCACGTCATTAGGGGTTTTATTCCATTTAATTCCTTTTATTATTTATTTAGTTAGCTTTTGTTAACCGGGTAAGTGCACTAGACAAATCCTGCCTATTTTCAGGCACGACCCAGGGGAGGGGAATACAGATGAATGCCAACTTACCTTGAACCAGATTAAGCTGTTGGTGGTATTTTTAGTGAATGAGGGAAATTTGGCCAGGACACCAGGGAAATTCCCCTACTCTGTGTCAGTAGGGGGAGCCACTGCTATGGAGGAAGGTGTGCTGCAGACTCATTCTGCAGGTGTACCTGTGGGCGAGATGGTCTCCCAGCCCACAGGTCCAGCCCAGGAGACTGCACTTGAGAGGATTGAATTGTCAAGCCAAGCTACTAGGCTAACAGGAGAAGCCCAGGCTAAGGATTGTGCTTCTAGTGGGTTATTTTCTTCTGATGAATCTTGGTTCAATGCTATTTTTCAACAAAATAAGGAGTTATGTTGTGCTGCACTATCAACTGTACAAATGGATACTGAGCTGACTGATTTATGTGGCTCCTTGGAGTTGGGAGAAGTTTCGGAAGATTTGTTGCAAGCAGCTGCAAGAACAATCCTTGAGCAGGGTGCAGTAGCACTCATTGTAGCTCAAAGCCGAATACCTCAGCCAAGTGATGTTGGCGTTCCTAGTACATTTCAGCTGCATGAGTCAGTTTTAGTCCCAGGGCTTTTAACAGCATGAAAAGACTCCCAGACAGCAGCTGGACTTAACTTGAAACCTATGCACTCTTCAAATCCTGTGAGTACTACAAATGTTACAGTCCCTAAAGTCTTGTCTGGTTTATCGTAGGGGCAGGGAGGCTGAACACGCTGTGTTGCCTGCTTGCAGGTCCTCCCCAATGTCCTTAGAATGATCCCTGTTAACTGCAGGGTGGAAATGGGGAAATGCTGGAATCTGGATCCCTGCCCTGGCCCACAGTCCTATTCCAGGGGGTTCTCCCCCTCCTCCAGACGATTTACCAGAAGATAATATTTCAGTGTCCACCAAACAGGCCTTAAGGCCTGAACCTGATCCTGCAACTACTAGTTCAGCAGCAGTCACTATGCCTCAGTCAGAACAACCTATGGGTACTTCTTCCTCTGATTCTGAGGCTGACATGGTGATACCACCTCAGTGGGCTGACATGAGGGAAGATAATCAAACCATTCCTGGGGAACCTCAGACTTTGCAAGAATGGTCTAGAACTGCATGGGAGTCATTTCAAAAGAAAGACCCTTTCACGGGTTCCCTCCCCCCGCAGAGGCGTAATGCAGTCCGTTTGGAATATCTTGGGGTTAGAGATAGCCCCTGATCATTTGTATGTTGGACACACTCTAGTAAAAGGATCTTTAGGTTTTTTTCCCATGGAGATTTATGCTCTAATTCATGTTTCTGGTTCTATTTTCTATGATGTCAGTATTACCTCTCCACAGGGCCTTGACCGGTTTTGGTCTAAATATGACTCTCTAAAGTATACTGCACTGTGGCTACCATTCAAGGCTCTACCCCTAATGAAGCCTTCTATTAAGAATGTGACAATTTTGTTTAGAAATGAATCTGTGTCCATTCATGATATAGTTTATTGGCTTCAAAAGAGATGTGATGTGTTAGGAAATCCTAAGCCAATATTTGATGAGAAATGTCTTTGGAATGGTGGGTTGGTGCTGCAGGTTTGTTTACACAATAATAATCTGTGTCCTGTTCACCTTCCTAATAGTTTATTTATTGGCAATGAGAGAGGTCACTGTTTTTACCCAGGTCAGCCTAGAACATGTTTTAGATGTGGGGCCGGTACTCACTTGGGCTCTGCATGTGACAGGATTAAGTGTAATCTTTGTTTAACATTTGGGCATTACAGTTCTGACTGTACGGAAGATTTGTGCTGCAATTTATGTGATGAAGCTGGTCACGCCTTTTGAGCCTGTCCTTGGGTCACCCACAATAGAAGAGTCCGTATGAGCCAAGAGCTGCTACTTCAGGAAGCCCCAAAAAAAGAAATGTTAAAAAGAAAGTATACAGCTGATAAGGCCCCTGCGGATTGTTCAAAGTCTCCTTCCCTGTCAGCACCTCCACAGGACTTTCCTGAGGCTGAGGTTAATCCACAGCAGGTTGAGGTAGTTTCTCCTTCCCATTTAGTAGCTTCTCAGACCACTGCCCCTGTAACCCCCCCCTCCTGTCATCCCAATGCCTGTGGAGGAAGAGGTCACTGAAATGCCTCCCTCAGGTTAAGAGTACTGCAAAAAAACAGGGCATGAAACAAAGTAGGCCCAAGTCCAAGGTAGCAAAGGCAAATATTTCAGGTGAAGAGGGTATAAAATTATCAAATAAATTTGAGATTCTCGGAACTGCTAAACTAGACTTGGAACAGGGGGGAGACTCTGAGGTATCCTCCCTAGCACCCTTCTCTTCAGAATCAGAGGGTGAGCGGCCTGAAGTAGGGACTGAAGAAGATCAAGTCCCCAGAGTTCGGACTCAGAAAAGAAGAAGTTCTAGGTCGGGAAAACCACCTTAAAATAAAAAAAAAATTCCCTATCCTACAACACAAGTCCTTCCCTGTTTAAGGGTAGCTACTATTAATGTAAATAGCATTCGAAATGCTAGGGGTAGATTGATTACAATGACTATGTTGAAATATTTCAATTGTGATATTTGTTTATTACAAGATACTAGATTAAACTCTACTACATTAGTACATTCTGCCCAACGATTGTGGTGTTGGGGCCCTTCCTTCTTTTCTTTTGGTTCTGCAGTGTGTGATGTGTAGGTATTTTATTTAAGGGTGATGGATTTAGAGTGTCACGGTTAGTTGATATTTCGGTAGGTAGAGCCCTATTATTGGATTTTACCTTTAAAGGTGTATGGTGGAGGTTAATTAATATATATGGCTCCCCTTACAAAAAAAGAATGGATTACCTTATACCGGGAGATTAGTCCTTATTTACTTACAACAAAGACTGTTATATGGGGAGGTGAATTTAATTGTGTCGTGGACAGGAAGGATAGAGGCACAGCTATGAAGAAATTATTTTGTGATACCAGTTGTCTTAATGACATTATGTCAATGTCAATGTCAATGTCAATTTTATTTAAAAAGACGCCCAATCCCAAAGGCTCTGGACGCCGCTCAAAACTATACAGTGTGTCATACCATATACATTCCTTAAAATAACATACATAAAATTCAATTTCCAAAAGCCTGCATAAATAAAAAGGTCTTCAGACGGCTCTTGAAAGCCTCTATAGTAGGGGCCTCTCTCACTTCCAACGGCAGCGAGTTCCAGAGAACTGCAGCAGCAACTCCAAACGATCGGTCTCCAGCTGATTTCAGTCTCGCTCTCGGGATTTTGAGGAGGCCGCTATTAGAGGAGCGGAGATCACAGATAGAGGTGGACAGTACCAGGAGATCAGAAAGGTAACCAGGGCCCTGTCCATGTAGGGTCTCATAGGTGAGAAAACCCACCTTGAACAATACTCTCCACCTGACCGGCAGCCAGTGCAATTCGCGCAATACCGGAGTAATATGACTGAACTTACTTTGTCCAGTCAAAAACCAGGCAGCAGAATTTTGCACTAGCTGCAGTCTGTGAAGAGAAGTTCCAGAGACCCCGAGATAGAGGGCATTACAGTAGTCAAGCCTAGAAGTGACTAAGGCATGTACCAAAGTAGGGAGGTCCAGAGCCGGAACCAGGGGCTTAATCCTGGCGATATTTCTCAGATGAAAAAAACAGGAATGAACCACAGAGGATACTTGAACCTCCATGGACAAATTCCTGTCAAAGATCACACCAAGATTACGCACCCATGGGGAGGCCATCAATGACACAGCTCCTAGCACAATGCCAGTCACAGAGTCAGAGGCCATCTCATCACGAACTCTGTTCGACTCCACTACTAATATCTCAGTCTTGTTAGGGTTCAGTCACAGCCAGCTGGAAGACATCCAGTCATTTATCTCAGCCAGACAGATATTTAACACATTCACTGCATTTGATGTTCCAGGGGCAAAGGAAAGGTATAGTTGAGTATCATCAGTATAGCAATGAAAACTCAAACCATACCTCCTAATGATCTCCCCTAGGGGCAGCATGTACACTGCGAACAGCATAGGAGCCAATACTGAACCCTGAGGGACTCCACATGGAAGGAGGTAGGGTGCAGATGAGAAATTACCCATCACAATCCGCTGCCTCCTGTTAGTAAGAAATGACTCAAACCATTTGATGACAACACCGGTGAGTCCGCATAACTCCCTCAGGCAGAAAAGCAATACACTATGGTCCACAGTATCAAATGCTGAAGAGAGATCGAGGAGAACAAGAATTGTCTTGTCCCCCCGATCTCTAGCCCTGAGGAGGTCATTTTGCACCCGAACTAATGCAGTTTCAGTGCTATGTCTGGCCCGATAAGCTGACTGGAAGGGATCATACAACTCGTGGGTCCTGAGATGTTCCCCAACTGAAGTGATACCACCTTCTCAACAATCTTTCCCAGAAATGGAAGATTGGAGATAGGACAGTAATTTGCCCTAATCTCTGGGTCCAGAGAAGCTTTCTTTAAAAGGGGTCTCACCAGAGCCTCCTTCAAGGCATCCAGAAAGACACCCTGACTCAAGGAGCACTGGACAATCAGGGCAAACACCGGGCCAACAGTGTCAATGCACCTCATCAAGAAGCGCGTTGGCACGGGATCCAGTTCACAAACGGTATGCCTCAGATTGGCCACTATCTCAGTGACCTCACGAACCTCCACTGGCCTAAACTCCTCCCACCCAGAGACAGTGCTCTTAGAACACAACTGGTGACCACTGACAGCAATGATATTACTGGCTGAGGAGACCTCCCGCCGGATCGCAGACACCCTGTCTGAGAAAAACCGAGCAAATTCCTCACAATCCTCATTCGAGGAAACTCTTCTGGGCTGAAGACAGAGTGGATGGAGAAGTCTATCGACAGTCTGGAAAAGTGAGGCTAGTCGGCTTCTCCCAGCAGCAATCTCCCGAGTCAAAAATATTGTCTTCTTTCAGTTGATTGCCTCCTGACATGCGCAATAATGCGCACACAGGACCAGTTTGTCAGCCCCCAGATGGGATTTCCTCCAGCGACGCTCTAATCTCCGACCCAGCCTCTTCATTTCCCTGAGATCGCTATCATACCAAGGTGACCTCAGGTAAGAAGTTCTGGGTCGTACACGGACAGGTGCGAGGGAGTCGATGGCACCAGATAGTACCTCATTATAGGCATCTACCCCTGCGTCAACTGCTCCAACGCATGCATCACACACCCTTGATAAATCAACTGCCGCCAAATAACCCTCAGGGGTAAGATCTTTTAAAGGCAGCAGCAAAATATCTCAGGAGGGGAAGAATTCACAACGGGAGCACTAAACATGAACTTCACCGTGCAATGATCAGACCAAGCCACTCGACCAACGTCGAGATTAGTGATCTCAAGTCCCAGTGAGAACACCAGGTCCAATGTGTGGCCATCCTGGTGAGTAGGCACGCCGACAGACTGCACCAGCCCCAAAAGGGACATACTCTGCAGTAACTCGTCGGCGCACCTTTGACCTCTATCCTTGGCCCAAACATTGAAGTCCCCAAGAAAAATACATCTTGGGGAATTCAATGTTTCACCGGCAACAAACTCGTGAATTCCTGCAGGAACCCCCATCGGTCCAGGAGGGCGATAGATGAGGAGGATCCTGCAGCCAACACCGAGTCCTCCTCGAACGGCCACACATTCAAATGAACCTGGGGTTCCCACTGGGTGCACGGTAAAGTCCAGGCTCGATTTAAAACAAATAGCTACACCGCCTCCCCTACGATTTTCTCTTGGGTAGTGCACCACAGTATAACCTGGGGGGACTGCAGCCTCAAAAACAGGGCCAGCATCATCCCCCACTCAGGTTTCTGTAATGCACGCCAGGTCAACCGATGAAACCAGAGCGGCAATAATAGCCGTCTTGTTTCTGATTGACCTGGCATTGCATAACACTGCCATCAGAGATATAAGGGTGATGCAGCCTAAAGGTCACCTGGCCACATGGCCTGGTGGCCCCCCACAAATAGGCACCAACCACGTCTGGCTTCTTCTAGGGTGCTCTATTTATTCCAGGCGTCCTGGACTTAACCACCTCGATCATCTGAACAACCTGCTCCTGGTCATCACACAGTGCATGCGAAAAGCAATCCCCACTAATCCCCACTTCCCTACAATGTCTGATAATAATATCAGATACAGGGAGGGGGATAAAAGGACGCAACGCATGCAACTGTGAGTTCCTATAAACAATTCTAGGCTCCAAGAGCCGTCTTTCAAATAACCTACACATGTCTAACTAAATAAACCAGATGACACATTCAAAACATGCAGGCAAAACATAAAAACTCTATTTTATAATAAAACTGGTAGACATACAGAGCTATTAAAACAAAATTCCCACCTCACATCATAAATCAATGTGGTTTACAAGATTCATTTAGGCATCTCCACAAAAGGGGGGGGGTCACACCTATTTCAGAGGTGCTCTATCCACCAGAATTTATTTTATTTTTATAAAAAAAACTGTGACTATACTGCAAGCAGAGACCATTCCCCTTGAAACTTCAGATCATGCAGTCTTACATATTGCTATAGGAGGGGAGTGTGGGCCTTAATATGGTAAGGGGTATTGGAAACTAAATACATTACTTTTAGAGGAACATGGTGTACGAACTAAAATTCTTGATTTTCTCAAAGCAAGAATGCCAGTGGCATGCTTAGGGACTAATCTTAGCACCTGGTGGGAAGAAACCAAGAGGGGTGTAAAATAAATTTTTTCAGATTAATTCCACTAAATCCCGATTGACTAAGTATAGGGAATATCTTAAACTTAGATTACAACTTAGTAAACTTTACTCCATTATAAATACTCAACATATTGGATTGACATCACAAGTTATTAACCTGAAAAAAGCTACGATGAAATTACAATATTCTAGGGCTACTGCTATGCTAAACGAACATAGGATTTGTTCTCCGGGGAAAATGGGGTTCGGTGATGCTTTTAAAGATTGCTCGCATAGAGCTTCTGAGAGAAATATATGGGTTCTATCAAGACACAGGATGGTACTATAGTTTCTGATGGACCTACAATTCTGAAACTAGTTACACATTATTTATCAGAGATGTATAAGACATCTCCCATTGATGCGCATAAGGTAAAGACATTTCTAGCCTCTCTTACTGTTCCTAGTTTACCTAATGATTTGTTAGGAAACCTTGTCAGACCTATCACACAAACAGAAGTTGGAGAGGTTATCAACCATCTGAAAAAATAAATGGCTCCGGGTATAGAGGGTCTTCCTGCTGAATTCTATGCAACTTTCAAGGATTTATTACAACCCATATTAATGACGGTTTTTAATGAAGTCCTTGATAGGCTACAGGTAGACATGCATTTTTGCAGTGCAGTTCAGATTATGATATTTAAAAAGGGGGATAGAGCACTTCTGGATAATTGGAGATCCTTAAATCTGTTAAATACAGATTACAAATTATTATTGAAAATGTTGCATATTCATCTCCTTAGCATTGTTTCTTTGCTTATTATTCCTCCCCAAACATGTACAGTTAAAGGTCGATCCATTAAGCACAACATATTGTTACTTCGGGAAATTGTAGAAAGGGCAAAGTGGGTGATTCAACTGGATTTATTTTGTCACTTGACCAGGAAAAGGCCTTTGATCGTGTACCTCATCACTTTATATCATTAATGTTGAAACACTATGGCATACCTGATTGTTTTGTTAATTGGATATCCTTGTTGTATAGGACTGCCCAGGCACTACCTCTTGTTAATGGGCATTTTAGTACTTATATTGATATTTCAAGAGGTGTTCGACAAGGGTGCCTGCTTAGCCCCTTACTTTACATATTGTGCTTAGATCCACTACTTCGTTTTATACAACAGGATTCTTGTATAACTGGGATCTCGACACCAGGGGGAACTATGGAGATAAAGGTGACTGCTTATGCTGATGGTATGTGTGTTCTAGTAGCTGATTACACTTCTGGTATGCGAGCTCTTGAGTGCATTGAGGAATTTTCTGGTTTGACTGGAGGCCGTCTTAATGTGCAGAAAAGTTTTGTTTATCCCCTGAATGATCTAAGCCCGTCACCCCCCTTTCGGAAAGGGATTCAAGTATCATCAGACTCTTTCCAGTACTTAGGGATATGGTTTGGAAGGGGGGATAATAATATGCTTAATTTGTAAATAAAATGAGACCTTGTAAAATCAAAGGTAGCAGTATGGAAAACATGGCAACAGTCAAAGAAGAAGAAAGTTGCAGTAATTAAAACATGTTTACTCCCCCTATTCCTTCTTCTCAGTATAGTTTACCCTTTACCTAGATCCTTAGAAGCTTCTCTTCTGGGGTTAGTATTCCAAATATTGTGGGGAAGTCATTTGAACCCAATCAAGCGGGAAGTAATTTATTTGCCAATAGAGAAAAGCAGTTTAAATTTAACTAATGCAGTACTCTTTTTCTTTTGTAATTTTTTTCATGCTAATTTGGTTGATTTATCCAAACCTAGTGTAGAGGTATGGACTATATTTGTTAGTGAGTGGTAAGACCTTTGTATCACAGTTGGAAAGCTCAGGATGTATTGATGGCTCAGGCTAAAACCAAATGTGTTTTCTTTAGACCAGCGCTAGGTAAGTTAAAACAGTGGAAAGTTTTTAATGATTTGTCACTATCTTCCACTAAAGCCTTCTATACATCCATTCATGGAACTATTAGTCCATCTACAGTATCCTTTAAGGAGGTAGATCCATGTTATAATAAACACTTATTGGATTCTCTCAAAGACCCTTGTATTCCACCACAAATTTGGGATATTAGCTGGTTATGTGCGCATGGGCACTTATTTGTGAAGGGAAATGTAAAACATAAAAAAATAGAGGAGCGAATGTGCCCTAGGATGTCTTGTACAGAACAGCTGGAATCCATGTCACATTTTCTTATTTAATGTCCATTTGTAATTGAGATGTGGGAAATAATAGCCAATCATTGGAATAATATATATTGGAAAGGTATGACATATGTGGAGATTGTGGGAGGGTTTAGTATACATGATTTAGGGCTACAAAAGGGTACAGTCCGTTTGATTTTTGCAT
Organism: Neoceratodus forsteri; assembly: GCA_016271365.2. NCBI lineage: Eukaryota > Metazoa > Chordata > Ceratodontiformes > Ceratodontidae > Neoceratodus > Neoceratodus forsteri. Next base: position 840,397,723 of record CM028134.1, read on the forward strand.
TTATCAAGTTTGTGTTATGGCAAACAAGATGTAAATTTGTTCTTCAACAAATCTATCAGGATCCTGAGCAGTTATAATTACGGAACATGAACTTGTAAAACACTGTCTATTTAAGAAAGAGTACATGCCTTTAGAGGTTTGGAACCTCCGTTGGACTGAGGTACCTTTTCTTAAAGTTAAAATTGGATAAATTTGCTGTCGACTTCTTGTATTGTAAATGTATAAATTTGATATCTATGTAAATAATGAATTGTATAGTTTCCTCTTAATAAAAATTTCCCCTAATCTTTTTGATAAGTGCCATGGGATATTTAACATCCACCTGAACTACCACCAAGCCAGGCAGATGGGTTCTCGGTTTAACGTCTCATCTGAAAGGCGGCACCTCAAAAGTGCAGCACCCTTCTCATGCTGCACTACAGTGTCAGTACTGGGATATTAACCCAAGTGCCAGATGTGGGAACTGAACCCACAGCCCTCTGATCTCCCGGCCTCAGAGGCCATTATAGTTTTAGGTTCCTTAATACTATTCTTTTCTGATTTCCTATATGTAAAAATTGGATCATGGTCACATTCTGGCCTAGTGACAACTTTTAAGTCCTGATATTTATAAAAATCATGTGGGGAAATAAGGACATAGTCCAAGAGTGAAGATCCTTTCTAGGAGATGAAGGTCGTCTTTCCCTGTTTATCAGATAAGGTTCTACCATTATATATCAACAATTCAAGGGTATTCGTAAAAGTCCTTAAATTATCAACCCATCTGTGTGTTTCTTATCAATCAAATTTCTATCTGTTATTTTTTATATTTCAAATGTATTTTTTTCTTTTGTATCATGTTTCTTAATATCACCTAACCTTGTATTTAAATCACCCACAATTAATATTTCCACATTTTTATAGCTGTTTTGTAAAGTTTCTGCCTCTTGTATAATTTTTCTAAATAACTTTTCCTCATAGGAGATTTTTAGGTGGGTTATATACATTTAACGTTATTATGAACTGGACATCGGTAAATACGGGAAGCTGATTGGCCAAGAGATTTTTGACGCCGTGATGATATCGGGCTACATCATCACGGCTTCAGAAAACCTCCAGCCACCAACTTCCTCACTGACCATGCAGTCTTCTTCATCTCCAGCAGTCCGCAGTGAGTCAGACTTCCAGTCATACGCTATTTAAAAAAAAAAAAGAACTCCCACTAGCTGCGCACACAACAGAATTTAGCACAACAGAAGCCGCTGGGAGCAATACTTTCAAAAGCAACATATACAGCAGCATGCGAGTGGCAGCAATGGATGAATAATTTTTTTTCTCTCTGAAAAGGACAAACGACAGACCCACGAATTGTAGTCATTCTTACACAAACCGCGGCTCCCCCACAAAAGGAAAGCGATGTTCCAGTCACATAGAAAAAAACTGCCAGTCTTGTCGCAGACATTCCTAACCATTCTAATAGTAGCTCTTACAATAACAGTCCCGAATGAATCACACCAAGACTCTACCTTTTTCTCATTCGTTCATCATTGGCGCACCTCTCCAACTTCTCTCTCAGCTTACCAGTCCTCAGCATCCAATTCACAGAACAAAAATAATAACAATAAAGTGCACTGTGAATGGAGAACACTTTAAAAAAAGAAAACTGCAAAGGTAAGGAGCGGGTCACCCAGTCACAAGAGCTCCACTTCCTCTACCATGGCCAACAGTGCCATCTGCTGTCCAGAGCCCTCCAGGAACTATTTTATTTAAAGGTATTCCTCCAACACCCCCAAAACATTTTTTTTAAATGTTTCTATTTTTTTTTTACTTTAAAAAATATTTAAACCATTTCATAATAGCAATAATGCACTCCAGGGTGTGGTATATCATGGGATATCGTCACTTCTCGGGTCATTGGATGCACTCGGCCTGCGGCCTTGTGCCCAACCACCAGAGGCACGACGATATGACATGATATACCACACCCTGTCATGCATTATTGCTTAATTATAGTATCTTCATAAATCTTTAATACTGTAATTATATAACATTGAGTTGTCTTTGAATGTATAATAGTTAGTCTGTTTGTACATATGTAATTGGACCTCCACTGTATCTTCCTGTTTTTTTATCTTATAAGCTTAATTTTGTATAATGTGATATCCATTTAAATAGATAGTATTCACTTGCTCAAATGAATGCCATGTCTCTTGTCAATTAATTAATTCAGCCATCCTGATGAAGTCCACATAATCCGTATTAGCTAACTTTAAAATATGTCCTGCGACATTCCATGTCAGTATACCAAAAACATTTTGATTTTCCTGTATCAAAAACCTAAAAGAACAATCCATTAATTTTCTACAATCCATTTTTGTTGAATTGTTCAGAATAATTTCCACATGACTATTATTCTGAAGTCAATCTTCCTGAGTTTCCAGTGTTTTGAATCTATTGCTCACTGATACATTATAAACAGTTTCTCCGTCATTAGAATTACTTTCAGATTGTTTGTCTTTTTAATATTAATTTTGTTTTACTTTATTGAAATTGACCATAAGAATACCCTGTGTATCCAGTTTATTACTTGTAGCTAATATATTAATCGGCTAGTGCCTGATTAGTTAGAGTCAAATTTATCTGGCTACCCAATGACCAATTGTTATACAACCTTTCTACGTCAACTACCGGTATGTCCCCCTCACAGAACTCCATTCCCAAGATGTTCCCCAAAAGATGAGTAATCTTGAGTTTAAGTTTACTTTTATTTTCCCATCCAGTCTGGATTATCCCAAATATTGTTAGGATAGCATTCTTTGTAATTTCTAAAGTATCATTCTGATATATCAGATCCTGTAAATGTATTTAATTTTTAAGCTAATTTGCCAGCTCATTTTCTTTTTGTTGTTTTAGCCCGTTTTTGTCCTTTGTTATTGTATTTATCAACACTGGGTAGCCCATGGTTAGGTAGTAATCATCCAGAAACTCAGCATTCCTCCATACATAACGAACAACCCTTGCATACTTGAAAAATATCAAAACTATATTTTCAGACATAATATAAGTGCCACTAACCTGCATAGCACCTGTGGTGCAATCAAGCATCCATACCTTGTCCCCTTTTGCCGCACATCCCATGCTTAGCTCTCTTTCTCCCACAGAGCCCCTTCTTGGCTTAATGCCCTCCCACCTGTGGTTGCATCAGAACCTAAACTAGGTCCTTTCAAATTCAAACTGCACCAATTTGTTATCTCTTAGAACCATCGTGACTGTGTTTGCTAAGCACATAGTCCTCCCCCTCCTCCCACCCCATCTCCCTCTTCTCTGCCCTCCTAGCCTGTTCACCCCATACCACTCATCCCTCTTCCTTACCTCCATTTGTTGTGACTTACTTTCCTTCCTTCCTTCCTTCCCTCCTCCCATGTGCCCTCCTAGCTCCACTGCCCCCTCCCATATCCCACCTCCTCCTCTCCTCCCTTTCCTTAAAGTACCCTCTTTTCCCTCTCCACATCCTTTCTTGACAATGTCACCTTTTGGCTGCTAAAGTATTGTGTTCTGATCTGCTCTATTAGTCTTATTAACTTTGGTCCAATGTTTGCTCACTGCCATGCTTCCTCTCTGTTTTATTCCTCTGTTCTTTAAGTTTAATAAGGTCATATAACCTTGCTTCAAATGTGGCTCGATTTTTATATTTTCTCTTCTTTATTTTTGCCTGTTATACTTTTGTAAATAAGCTTGCACAATCCTGTCTTATATGTTATCACTTGATGTGGAACCTTTGTAAATGAGCCCTCAGCTCAGAGGTAATTGTAATCCCAGAATTAAATAAAATAAATAAATAAATATAATTTATTCTGAAAACATTTATGATACCATCTCTGTTCATTTCTAAACCCAGTAATTCCTCACAGATCATAATACCCAATATTCTGTGGGACTCATTATTTTCATATGATTTTTTTCTCAGCACCTCTAAGGGAAATAACTGCTTGTGAGTCAGTCAGATAACTGGGATGATCAGTTACCTATCTGTTTCTCTATATCCTTATTCTATATTTCAGTCTGAGGTGCTGTTGAGTCTTTTTCAGTCATTTTATTGCCAATACCTCTTTGTGTGTCACAATCTGAAAATTGTTTTTTTAGCATGATTTTTAACTACTCTGCCAAGTTTTTTTATGTTCTTTCTTATTTATGTTTTTTTCCTGTTTTTTTTTTCTGGTTTCATTCACCAATTGTTCTCTTTTACCAACTGAAATTATTAATATATTCTCAGTATTAAAATTTTTTCCAACTTGAGCCAATCTATCTCATGAGTTATGGACTTCAGTTATTTTATCTGTATCTATATTTTGTGCATCAGATTCCAAGGTCAAGAGATTCTCCTTAATATTTGCTTCTACTAGATAGGATTGATGTTCTAAGGAGTCATTTATGATAATGGAGGGTGATACAGTATTTATAGCATTTCTCTTTTAATATATTAGAAGATGATCAAGCATGGCAGCATTAATTGCCGCCTCACCTCTCAGGCTCTCTATTTCATTTTCAGAATAACCAACTGTTTCATGATAGCAATACTTGCCACTTGTGGAATTTTAATCACTTCCACAAGGTTCTCCTCAAGGAAGGGAGCTTATGTAGGTTGTTTATCCAATTTGGTATTTGTACAATTGCCTTGTTCAGCTATTTCTCTAAGACCTGATATAGTATGCTGTTGGTATGACATTATCTCAGCAATTTTTTTTTATTATCACTGTTTCTTTCCTCTCTAGCCAACATATCATGCAAATTATTTGTTAATGTGATAATTGGGATATCCTGGGAATTGTCTTCCATATAGTCCATATTATAACTAGGAGATGTATCCAAATCCAGTAGGACATCACTAAAAACGGATTTATCCTCACACTCAGTTTCTGTGTTTGCTGTTTCATTTATTTTTAAATTAGGAGACCTTTCCAGAGAAATGCTGTCAAATATGTTAAGTACTGAAGATGACTTCTCCTTATTGAGTTTGTTTTTTTGGTTAAAGCTCACTTATTATTCTTGAGTTAATGTAGGGGTAGAGGTAGCCCTACTTAAATATACATTAGGGCTAGTTATTTTTAGATGAGTAGTTATAAATGTTTGCCCTATTATACTTTTTCCTGTCCCTTTTTTACTTTCCTTTTTGTTTTTATTTTGTATTTTTCCAGAATGCATACTGTTTTTATGCTTCTGAATTGTAGTTTTTAAGGTTCATTTGTCTTTTTCTTCAATTTCTTCCCCTTAACCCATTGAAATGATCCATAGAGACATAGAAACATAGAAGTTGATGGCTGAAGGAGACCGCTAGGTCCATCTAGTCTGCCCATTTGTTTTAGACCTAGTCTGACACTCTAGCTGCCCTTTGTAGTCAGGGCTCCCTTGTGTCTATCCCATGCATTCTTGAATCCCCCCTCCCCACAGTGTTGACCCTCGCAACCTCTTGGGGCAGGCTGTTCCAGGCATCCACCACTCTTTCTGTGAAGAAAAACTTCCTTGTGTTGGTAGAGAACCTCTCTCCCTGCAGCCTGAGGTCATGTCACCCTACTCCTGGAGCCCTTCTTGATGTGAAAAACTTCCTATGCCTGTACCTTGTTAATACCTTTTATGTACTTGAATGTTTCAATCATGTCCCCTCTCTCTCTCTCTTCTCTGCTCCAGGGAGTACATATTCAGCTCCCTAAGCCTTTCCTCATAGAACATGTACTGCAGACCCTTTTTGTTGCCTTTTTCTGTACTGTTCCCACCCAGTCAATGTCCTTCCTGAGGTGAGGCCTCTAGAATTGGACTCCATATTCCAGGTGAGGCCTGACCAGTGATCAGTGTGTTTGCTGGTGAGTAGAGGGATCAGGACATTGGCTCCTGCCAGTGAATTCAGCTCTTGGGGAGGGACTAACTGTGCTTGAAAGCCCCACGCCGCTCGCTAGCCCGAGCGATAGCCTCAGAGGAAAAGGACATACAGACTTTAGCTTTGATTACTTACACATAAGGTATTTAATCGTATTAACTGAATTTTATGTGAGTATTTCAAGGGGCTTAGAGACCTTAGGGTTCTATTACTTATAGTGCCCAGAAATGTTATATATTTAAGTAAGGGATATCTAAATTGTTGTGGTTTATATTTAACAGCTTTTGCTGGTGTTTCTTTTTTCCCCTGTTTGGCTGAGTGCTGTATGTTTAAGACTGCTTTATTAAAAGTTTGTGTTCTGACATTTAATAGATTGAAGAGCCATATGTTTAGAGATAGGAGTATATGTAGTCCATGTAACAGCACTTGGTAGGTACAAAAAGTTTTAGTTGTTTGTGATGTGTAGGCATTGCTTGGGGGTGCCGGGAGGGGCCCCAAATTGTGTATGGATCATCCCTTTTATGTGATCTATAGCCCTTTACCTGCCTCCCAGTTTCAGACACTATGGTGAGACATTGCCAGGAGGTGGGGATTTGGAGAGGCTGGAGGGATGTCCCGTGCACAGTGGAGGGTGGTAGGATTGAGGTTGTTAGGTCCAGGAGGCACCTTGGATGATGGGCTCAAGAGAGAGGCCAGACATGTTTGGTGTCTGTCTCCAGGGATACCATCAGACCGAGTGGTCGGGCAACCCAAGGGGCTACCTTTCCCACAGATCCCCTGAGGGCAGTGCTATGCAATGCCAGATCGATGAGGAACAAAACTTCAACTATTGCTGATCTTGTTTCCTCAGTTGATCTGGCTTGCATTATGGAGACCTGGGTTGGGGATGATGCAGACCCAGTTTTTGAGGCAGCCATCCCCCCTGGGTATACTGTAGTGTACTGCCCCAGAGAGGAACGTAGGGGGTGGTGGTGTAGCCATTTGTTTTAGATTTGACCTAGACTTCACTGTGCACCCAGTGGGAACCCTGAATTCTTTTGAATGTGTGCCATTCATGGGGGTCCAGGTGTGGGTTGCAGGATTTTCCTTGTCTAGCACCCTTCTGGGACAGTGGGGAATTTCCTGTAGGAGGTTGCTGAATTCATCACTGGCAAAACATTGAAAGCCCCCAGATGTATTATTCTGGGGGATTTCAATGTTTAGGCCGACGATGAATCATCTTGGCTTGGTTATAACCTCCTCCAAACTATGTCATCTTTGGGCCTGTCACAAGTTGTTTCTGCAGTGACTCATCGGGGTGGCCACACATTGAATCTGGTGTTCTCACTGGGGCTTGAGATAAGTAATCTCAGGATTGATTGGGTGGTTTGGTCCAATCATTGCACGGTGCAGTACATGTTTGGGGCTCCCACCGGATGCCCTCCCCCTACAGAGATGATGAGCTGTCGCCCTTTATGGGGATTGACCCTGGAAGGATTTTTGGTGGCAGCTCATCTGTCTGATGTGGGAAATGTATGCATTGGAGGCGTTGGTCTCATGGTGGACTCATATAATAGAGTTTAATCAGATGCCATTGACTTCCTTGCACCTGTCCATGAACAACCCAAATCTTCATACCTCAGGTACCCTTGGTTTGATGGGGACTCAGGGAGATGAAGAGAAATGGTCAGAGGTTAGAGCGCTGCTGGATGAAGTCCGGCCTGGATGTGGACTCCATAAGAAGGCAGCGTTCCTGTCCAGGGAGATTGCCACCGGGAAGAACCGACCAACTGTTGGACTGTGGACAGAGTACTCCATTCTGCCTGTCTGCAGCTGAGGAAGTTTTTTTCAAATTCTGAATGTGAAGTGTTTGCTCGGTTCTTCTCGGACAGTGTCTCCATTATTCGGCAGGGAGTCCCTCCAGTGAGTGATGTTATAACTGGCAGTGGACGCCAGAGGGGTGCTACGTGCACTCTGCCTGGTTGGGGGAGTTTAAAGCAGTGGATGCAAGTGATGTTATTGGGGTGGTGACCAATCTGAAGCACACTTTTTGTGAACTGGATCCAGTGCCGACGTGTTTCTTGATGAGATGCATCGACACTGTTGGCCCGGTGTTTGCTCTGATTGTCTGGTGTTCCTTGTCTGAGGGGGTCTTTCCCAATGTCCTGAAGGAGAAAAGGAGGCACTGGTGAGACCACTCTTAAAGAAACCATCTTTGGACCCGGAGGTCAGGGCAAATTACTGACCTATCTCCAATCTTCCCTTTTTAGCGAAGGTTGTGGAGAAGGTAGTGGCGCTTCAGTTGGAGGAGCACCTCATGACTCATGAGTTGTAATAACAGTTTCAGTCAGGGTTTCAAGCAAGGCATAGCATGGAAACTGCACTTGTTCAGGTGCAGAATGACCTCCTCAGGGCTAGAGATCGAGGAGAGAGGACAGTTCTTGTTCTCCTTAATCTCTCGTCAGCTTTTGACACTGTAGACCTTTGTGTGTTGCTTGACTGCCTCAGGGAACTCTGTGGACTCACCGGCACTGTCATCTGCTGGTTTGAGTCCTTTTTAACCAATAGGAGGCAATGGGTTGTGATGGGGAATTTCTTCTCCTCTCCTAGCCTCCATTCTTGCCGAGTTCCTCAGGGTTCGGTTTTGGCCGCAATGTTGTTTGCAGTGTATATGCTGCCCCTGGAGGGGGTCATTAGGAAGTATGGCTTGGGTTTTCATTGCTGTGCCAATGATACCCAGCTATACTTATCCTTTTCCCCAGGAACATCCAACGTGGTGGATGTGTTAAACAGCTTCCTTGCTGAGATCAATGATTGGATGGCATCTAGCTGGTTGCGACTGAACCCCAATAAGATGGAAGTATTGGTGGTGGAGTCAAACAGAGTGTGTGATAGGTTGGCCTCTGATTCAGAGACTGGACTTCTTCTGGGCTCTGTCTCATTGAAGGCCTCCTCAAAGGTGCAAAATCTTGTTGTTATTCTTAATAGGAGTTTGGAGGCTCAGATTTCCTCTGTCGTCCGCTCCTGTTTTTTCCATCTTAGAAATATCGCCAGGATAAAGCCCCTTGTTCCACCTCTGGACCTCTCCACTTTGATGCATGCCTTGGTTACATCGAAGCTTGACTACTGTAATGCGCTCTATCTTGGGGTCACAGGAGGATCTCTCCGCAGACTGCAGCTAGTGCAGAACTCAGCTGCCCGGTTACTTACTGGGCAGCTGAAGTTTTGCCATATTACACCGGTGTTGCATGAGCTGCATTGGCTGCCGGTCAGGTGGAGGATACTCTTTAAGGTGGGGTTTCTCACCTATAAGACCCTACACAGTCAGGGCCCTGGTTACCCGTTAGACCTTCTGGTTCCTGCTGTCTCAGTTCGCTCCCTCCATTCTTCCTGTGGAAGCCTCCTAGCAGTTCCTAGGTCGAGGTTGAGATCGGCTGGTGATAGGGCATTTAGTATCACTGCTCCCGTTCCATGGAACTCGCTTCCCTCTGGGTTTAAGGAGGCCCCTACCTTAGAGGTTTTCAAGGCCCACCTTAAAGCCCTTCTATTCACCCAGGCATTTTTAGATTAAGTTATTGACCTATGATTTCTGATTTGAGTTGCATGGTCGATGTTTTGTTTTTATAAATATATGTATGTTTATAACTTTTTCTTATGCTTTATTGATGTACTATGAATATGTGTTTATTTATCTGTACGGTGAGCAGATCCTCTGGGAATGGGCGTCTTTAAATACATTTTTACCTTACCTATACAGTGTTAGTATCACCTCTCTCCTCCTGCTCGATTCCCTTCCCAATGCAGCCCACAATTCTGTTGGCTTTCAATGTTGTCTTCTCACACTGCTTACTAACCTTCACGTCATCTGAGATTATGATTCCCAGATCTCATTCCTGGTTTGAGGCTGCCAGTCCTTCACATCCTAGGTAATACTCCTTTCTTGGATTTTTCTTTCCTATGTGCATGACCTTGCACTTTTTGGTGTTAAATCTCAGCTGACACACTCCAGACTATTCTTCTAGTTTCTTGAGGTCAGCTTCCATTTTGCTCACTCCTTCTGAGGTGTCCACCCAGTTACATATCTTGGTGTCATCTGCGAACAGACACACCTTCCCTTCCAATCCATCAGCCATGTCTGCTATAAAGACGTTGAAGAGCAGAGGCCCCAGCACTGAGCCCTGGGGCACCCCACTGGTCACACTGCCTTCTGTCGATTGCGTTCCATTAACCTGTACCCTCTGGGTTCTGCCTTGTAACCAGTTTTGTATCCATCTGACTACTTCTGGACCAACCCCTGTGTGGTCAAGCTTCTTTAACAGCCTTCTATGTGGAATTGAGTCAAAGGCCTAAGATCTTTATGGTTGTTGTTTTCTAACTGGTCACAGGACCCCTCATTAACAGTTTTATTGCATCTTGTTTTCATTTGTATGTTCTTAAGTGAGTTTCTACAAGAGCAAATTGTTAAATAAAACCTAATTTTTAATTATCTTACCAATCTCTATTGGCAAAATCAATCAATTTTACCAACAAAGGTAAATTATCATAAATATTTACAAACACATTTTGTTAATATATAGGTTTCAAAACAATAACCAATTTTCAGACAAAGAGCATAAGAGAATAAAACTGATATGACGCTACTAAAAGTGTTTCTGGAGTTGTCACTCAACAAATCCAAGCACCTTAAAAAGCAAAACCATTAATCATAAAATATAAAGCTGAGCGGACTAAAATACAATACTTAGTACAAAAGCCAGCACTAAAAATATTTCATAAACCGATCCCTTTAAGACCCAAATGATGAACTTTGAATATAGTTAATTAGATGGGTCTTGCAGTCCCTATTTATGTTTCCAGTGAATTCCATTTTCAGAAAGCACTGTTCTATTCATCTTTACAAGCTCGGCGTTCACTAATACAGGTGTTTCCTATCCCCCATTCGTTTCAGTACTACCAATAAAATTTATAGCTAAGTAAGTGAAGTACGTGATTCACTCAGACGCTGCCTTTCTTAAAGACAATAAAAGAAATAACTAAAGTAACAAGCATTTGTCAATGCCGAGCGTTGATTGCGTTGGTCCGTTGAGCTCGCTCAGTGCCCCTCTGTCACTCGCTCATTCTGTTTCTCCCGGTGCTGCAGGCTGCTATTTTGTACTGGGCTCCTACCTGCGTTGACATCTTTTTCTGCCCACAAAGAAATCCGCAGCTGTCCCACCAGAGCTCCGTTGAGGTGGCTCACTCCCCCCCCCTCACACTCATGCTTTCTCCTGGTGCTGCAGGCTGCCCTTTTATACTGGGCTCCTACCTCTGTTGGCGGCTTTTTCTGCCCACAAAGAAATCTGCAGCAGTCCCGCCACTGGTCCATTGAGCTTGCTCACTCCCACTCTCTCACTCGCTCGTTCCATTTCTGCCAGTGCTGCAGGCTGGCCTTTTGTACTGGGCTCCTGCTTGTGTTGCCACCTTTTTCTGCCCACAAAGAAATCTGCAGCAGTCCCAACAGAGCTCCGTTGAGCTCACTCACTCCCCCTCTCTCACTCGCTCATTCTGTGTCTCCCGGTGCTGCAGGCTGCCCTTTGTACTGGGCTCCTGCCTGCATTGGTGGCTTTTCTGCCCACAGAGAAATCTGCAGCAGTCCTGACAGCTCTCTTTTGAGATCGCCACCCTCTCTCTCACTCGCTTATTGTGTTTCTCCCGGCACTGCAGGCTGCCCTTTTGTACTGGGCTCCTGCCAGCATTGGCACCTTTTTCTGCCCACAAAGAAATCCACAGCTGCTCCGACAGAGCTCCGCTGAGGTTGCTCACTCCCCTGTCTCACTCACTCATTCTGTTTTTCCTGGCACTGCAGGCTGCCCTTTTGCACTGGGCTTCTGCCTCTGTTGGGACCTTTTTCTGCCCACAAAGAAATCTGCAACAGTCCCGACAGAGCTTCGTTGACCTCACTCACTCCCCCTCTCTTACTCACTCATTCCATTTCTGCCGGTGCTGTGGACTGCCCTTTTGTAGTGAGCTTCTGCCTGCATTACCACACTTTTCTGCCCTCAAAGAAATCCACAGCAGTCACGATAGAACTCCATTGAGCTCGCTCACTCCCCCTCTCTCACTCGCTCATTTTGTTTCTCCTGCCGCTGCAGGCTGCTATTTTGTACTGGGCCCCTGCATGCTTTGCTGCCTTTTTCTGCCCACAAAGAAATCCACAGCAGTCCCAACAGAGCTCTGTTGAGCTCACTCACTTCCCCTCCCTCACTTGCTCATTCTGTGTCTCCCGGCGCTGCAGGTTTACCTTTTGTACGAGGCTCCAGTCTGTGTTGGTGCCTTTTCCTGCCCGCAAAGAAATCTGCAGCAGTCCCGACAGAGCTCAGTTGAGCTTGGTCACTCCCCCTCTCTCACTCGCTCGATCCTAATCTGTCCCAAACACTGATTTCCGACAGCGACTGCGGTATTCTGTGCCAGAAGCGTGAAAACACATTTCGGCCAGGATGTGAAAAATGGCAGCTGTACTGTTCATAAGAAGGTGTGAAAAAATGCCAGTGTTGAAAATCTGGCATGAAAATGTTACTAATTTGTGAAGTTACAAAGGTGCGTGAAAACTGCACAATGCACTCTCATAACAAGTCATTTTATAGAGTTTCATCACAAAATTTTCAACATCAGTATTTTAGAACCTCTGCTAATGAACAGTTCACTGTCATTTTCATAATGTGTCCCAAACATGGACTTCCCACAGCGACCACGCTATTCTGAGCTGGAACTGTGAAAACACATTTCGGCCAGGATGTGAAAAATGACAGCTGTACTGTTCATAAGGAGGTATAGAACAATGGCAATGTTGAAAATCTGGAGTGAAAATATTCCAAATTCGCGAGATTCTGACGTCATTAACAACACTAATGCCGCTCGTAAAACAAGTAATTTCTTGGATTTTCCACAAATTTTGCAACATAGACTTTTTGAGAGCCCACCTCATGAACACTGGCACTGTCATTTTGGTAATTGGACCTGAAAGGTGGTTCCACGCAGTGAATGCAAAATCACCTTTTGGGACCGATTAACGCCATGACAGTGCCTGAAATCATGATGATGGGTCCCAAAAACCCCATGTTGAAAATTTGGTGCCAAAATTCCAAAAAATGCCTGAGATATGCATCAAAGTTGAAAGAACCTTATTTATGCCATTATACAGCTTACCGGCATTTCCTCAGTTCGTGGTCAGTTTTGAAGAGTGCAGACGTGTTCCTGGTCCACTGAGGATCTTCGCGCTGGACTCCGCAGGTAAGTATGTGGGGTGAGGGGGGTGGAGGTAGGTGCGCACTGGTTGGGCTGGGGTTGTGGGAGGGCAGGGAGACCAAGTAGGGCCATTTTCTTTTGTACAGGTAAAAAAAAAAGACATCGAGGACTTTTTTTTTTTTTTTTTTTACAGGGCCATTTGACACTCTGGAGTGGGCTCCAGCATGCCAGCTGACTTTTGGGGGGCCAGCTGTAGCCAACAGGGGATTGGGCACCCCTGTCGGCACAAAAGTGAGGGGCACAAGAGCCAAGGGGGATTGGGCACCCCCCTCGGCACAACTCTCCCGCTACTGTTTAGGTGGAACTTATGCTGATGGGGAGTGGACTCCCCAGTCGGCACATCAAACTGGGAGGGGGGGACATAATGCTGACAGGGAGTAGACTCCCCTGTTGGCAAGTCAAATAGCACTGTGGATGGAAGCCGACGGGGATTGGGGGCCCCCGTCGGCAAAAACACGCTGCTGTGGGAAGGGGCACATGCTGCTGAGGGGATTGGGCACCCCCTCAGCACTGGGGGATCACTAATATTGTTTGTGAACATGGCAGCAAGCCGCCGCCATGTTCACAAACAATATTACAGCACCAACATTCCACCCAGCAATGACTGGTCGCTCCCTCATTGCAGTGGTTCTGCTGATGCCGCAATGACAAGTGGCCCCTGATTGCAGCGGCTGAAATGTTTCAAGGTGGTGGCACACTGGCTGAACTAGTGTCAGTAGCAGCATGCCACCCCATTGGGGAAAGCCGGCCAAGCCTTTAAAGGCTGTGGGGGCATTGGCCACAACAATGCCGCACCTCCACAAACCTGCTTCTGGCAAGCTGCCTCAATATGTTTCTTGATCAAGCGCGCAATCAACATAAAAATGGCTCAATAGCTGTCCATCATAGTATCTTATTAATTATTTTAGAACCACTTATATTAAACTTTCTCTTTTTAAGAATCTTATATAAATCTTACAGATCAAATATTAAAATGTGCCCTATTGTACACTTTACTAAAAATAAAAAAAGGCTATCTTTTTATTTTTACACTTGCCAACAGAAGACTATCAGGTACCTTCCCGTTCTAAAGAGAGATATATATTCTCTCTTTAGGCTCCTGTATTTTCAGCCTGAAGATGCTGAGCAAGTTTGTTTGGTTGTTCGCTGGGTAGGGCTGTTTTAACCATCTATTCCAAGTATTTTCCCTATCCAAGGTAAAGATTCAAAAAGTTTTAACATTAGTTAAACTATAAAATAAATGTTTACCTTAGTGGCTATTATTGTTTGTTCTCAAGAAAATTTTTTTAGACAGAGTGTGTTTAGTGCAGAGCAGTTCCGTGTGATGATAGGGCTCAAAATGGGGCTCTCCAGCTCAAGATACCCACACATGCACATTTAGGCAGCGAGGAATTGATCACATAGTTGATGATGCAGCACACATGTATTTACTAGATATATCACCTGTATGCATTAAAACAATTAGTTGTTAACTTAACACACACTGTACCAGTATACAAAAAATTAAGCACTCAGTTATCTTGACAAAGCACCTGTGGTGGGCCTCCCTGGGCTACACCGTTCACTTCGTGTGTTCATATCACAATAAAGGAGAAGCATTACTGAATGGACTGGTGAGTCTGCAGTTTTTTCCTTGGCAGTGAGTGCTGAGTCCAAATTAACAAGTTTGTTTGGATACGTTTAGGTCCATTTGTTACCAAGCTTATTCCTTCAGCAGCGTACAAATAAAACATCCAGCAAAGTCCAGTGAAATATCAAAATTCCAAAGTTCAAAAAGCACAAAAAATATCCTCAGTCCTCAATCAATCACTGCACAAATCTTCGGCCAAACCCTCTGCAGGGCTCTCTGTCACCTCGTCTGTGGTTTGCGAGCTGTCCACCACTGATACACTCAGGCAGACCTACAGTTGGGAACAGAAGCACAAGGGTGTACAGCAAACCCAAGAATGCCCATACAAGATGGTCTGGAGGCAGAAACTTGCAAAGCTATTTAGGCAACGGTAGGTGCCATACCTGTTTTAGAAGCTCAGAAGGCATTAAGTTTCCTCTGCTCTTGTGGTTACTCCTCAACACACACAGTGTTCTGCAGCCATCTTGGAAAAAGCTCAACACCCTCCAAAGGGACGCAATTGGATGTAGACTGCCAAGACTAGCAGAAATGGGTTAGGGATACACAGAGTGTTTTGTCTGTGGGTTTCAGCCAATCCTCCTGAACTCAGGATTGCTAGAGGATACATTCAGCAAAAAATTGCAGTAGTTTATTGAGTTCTTTAGAAAAAAAACATTAGAATGTTGCCTTTGTTTTATGGCCTACTCCAAATCAAGTTTTTAACGTCATTTTAAAAATATATGATAACTTTTTACTTAATGTATGTTATACATTATAAGATGTTTATATTCATTTATTTATTTATTTTTTTATTTATTTTAGAATATCGGATTTACAGACCTTTGAGCCAAGGATTCGTTTAC
Source organism: Neoceratodus forsteri (assembly GCA_016271365.2). Lineage (NCBI taxonomy): Eukaryota > Metazoa > Chordata > Ceratodontiformes > Ceratodontidae > Neoceratodus > Neoceratodus forsteri. The sequence goes on from CM028134.1 coordinate 840,413,309, forward strand.
AAAGGCACCTCGTCATGAAGTACAAAGATAGACAGTGTTACATAGTTCAAAACACAGTAATAGTTACAGGTTACAAGTTTCAAGCAATAGTTACACGGTTTCAACAGGTGTTACAGGAGGAGAATGCCTCAGTGATATATGAACAGAATACAGTTACATGACTGAAGGAGGCTATACAGGAGGACAATGCCTCAGTGGTAGATGAATAGCAAAACAGTTAAGCAGTGTACAGTGAAATATGGTCCCTGGTCAGTACAGCTGTGAGAATAATGGTGCAACACAATGTATTGCCAGGTGACATCAGGAAGGGATGCAGGCATTAGGCCCTGAGGGGGGCAGTAGTATTCATGCAAGGAGGGGAGGACTTATGAAGTGGCATAAGTGCAGAAAAAGCAGTCCGATGGACCTTGTCATGATCCTAAGTAGAATGGTCACTTAGGGTTGGTAGATTAGTCCCCACAGGGGCAGTCCAGAGGTGCGCTGGAGACTGGATTTAGGTACACTTACAGCAGTGGGTGCTGAGGAGGTGGCTCTTGAGGGCTGTCTTGAAGGGACCAATTTTAGTGAGGTTGGTGACGTTGGTTGGGAGGGTGTTGAACCAGGAGGGCACTCTGTAGCCAAAGGATCTCTGGGCAAGGGACGTCCTGGCTCTTGGTACTAGAAGGGTTGCCTTACAGGCGCTACGGGTGGAGACTGTAGGGGTGGATCGGTGAAGGGAGGCAGTTACCCCAGGAGGGGAGAATCCGAGTAGCATTTTTTTGGTTAGCAGACAAGTCTGATAGTGGATTCTCTCCTCTAGGTTGAGCAGGTTGGCTGAGGAGTACAGTAGGCAGGTGTGCATGTGCCTCAAAGCTCTGGTCAGGAGCCTGCAGGCCTTGTTAATGGAAAGCTGGATTTTGGCAAGTGCAGTGATGTTAGCGGCTGCATAGATAGGCAGGCCGTAATCCACTAGAGACAGGATGGATGAAGTGATGGCCAGCTTGACAGCCTCAGGGGAAGGCAGTCCTTGTGATGGTATAGAAGCCTGATCCTGAAGTTAGTGGTGGCAGAGAGGGTGCTGATGTGGACATGGAAGGTGAGGGCAGAGTCAAAAGTGATACCCAAGTATTTATAGGAGGACACTTGCTCTAGGGGGTGCAGAGTGCTGGGTAGTATCAGGAGGGGGGCATTTCTGGCTTTGCTTTGGTGGTGCATGAAGAGCATTGCCTTAGTCTTTTTTAAGTTCATGACCAACCTATGATCGGTGAACCACTGTTCAGCTTGGTGGAAGGTATGCGGGAGGGAGGCCTGTAGTGAAGCAGGATTTGGGTGTGAGGAGAATAGCACTGCATCATCCGCATAGAGGAGTATTCTGCTGGAATAGATGGTGGGTAGCATGTTCAGATAGAGACTGAAGATTAGAGGTCCCAGGATGGAGCCCTGTGGTACTCCGGAGTGGACAGGTCGGGTGTTGGACAGGGAGTTGCTGATTTTTACACACTGGGCTCTGGATGAGAGATAGCTGGTGAACCTGTGAGAGGACCAGCTGAGAAACCAAGGTGGAGGAGAGAGAGTCAAGCATGAGGGGATGGCAGACCGTGTCAAAGGCCTTGGAGAGGTCGATGAACACGGCTCTGGCGAGGTTGCCAGAGTGCAGGGCACTGTGCAGGAAGTTAGAAAATTCCAGGAGAGCCGTAGTGGTGCTGTGGCCTGAGCGAAAGCCATGCTGTTCAGGGCACATGATGTCATACTTGGTCAAGTACTCCATGAGTTCGTCTGCTACCACTTTTTCAAGAGCTTTTGAGAGTGGGGGGAGGATAGAGATCAGCTGGTAGTTGCTAGGGGAGGACCGATCCCCATTCTTGTGTATTGGAGTGATGGCGGCTGTCTTCCAGGCACTAGAGAACTGACCCAGACATAGTGAGTGGTTTAGAAGGTCAGTAAGGGGGACCAGAATAACATCCAAGACGTGACATAGGATCCTGGTGTCCAGGGGGTCATTACTGGCACTGTTACTATTGACAGCTTTTTGTAGATATGGCCTGGCTTCAAGTGGGGATATCATGTGAAGGTAGAATGGTGGGCACAGGAGGGTGGGGGGGCTGAGAGGCTGGGACAGAGTCAAAGAAACTACTGGGGAGGATGGAGCTAAGGTCGGAGAATGTGGCATTTAAGCAGTCTGCAATGCCAAGAGGATCTGTGATGATAGTACCGTTAATGGAGAGTTGGGATGGGGGCCCTAGACTTTCTGTTCAGTTCTTTCATATTATTCCAGAAGGTCCTGGAGGACCCCCAGGAGGAAGCAAGAGTGGTGTGGTAGTGCTCAACCTTAACCTGTCAGATGGCCCAGGTACACTTATTCTGTTCAGCGCTATAAGCTTGCCTGTCTGCTGGCTTGCCAGACTCTGTAGAGATGTGCCAAAGGTTATCCCTTGCTTTAAGTTTTTGGATGAGGGATGCGGTGACCCATGGCGCATTTTGTTTCTTGGAGCAGGTCCTGGCAAAGAAAGTGAAGAGGTTGCAGGCCTTGTTAAAGGCGTGGGTGAAGAGGTCGAGAGCTACATCAATGTTCGGGGTGTGGCTGATGTGGGACCAGTCCATCTGGACAAGATAAAGTTTAAGTTTTCCGAGACCACCAGGGGCGGAAACGCCGGTGCAGTATTTTGCTTGGTACTGGTTTATTAGCAGTGGAGGACCATGTGAATAAGATGGGGAGTGATTGCTTAACAAATTGGAGAGGATGTTGATATCCTGGATTTTTTGAGGGCTGTTGGTTATAATGACGTCAAGGAGAGTGCTGGTTTCTGAAGAGGGTTTGTATCTGGTGGGCTGGAAGACTAACTGGATCATATCGAGGGTGGTGAAGGTGCTTCTTGTTTGGGACGCAGAACTAGCAAGTCAATTGATGTTGCGGTCCCCACTAACAACTTGCTCTCCTTTGTGTGGCAGGTTTTTAAGGTAGTCAGTGAGAGTCAGAATAGCGGGGTACTGGTTCTTTGGGGGAACGTAGGTGACTGTGAGGTAGAGCGGACCCCTAGCAGGGTCTGGGGTGATTTTTAGTGTGACAGCTTGAGCTCCATTATCAAGCTTGGGGGCAGGCAGTGCATGGCCAAGGAGGGTGTCATGCAAGTAGGCAGCACATCCACCCGCGTGCTTACCCGTCCAGTCTTCCCTGAACAGGGTGTACCCCAGGAGGGCAATAAAGGAATCAGGTGGATTTAGAGAGCCATGTCTCAGGTAGGACAATAATGTCTGGCTGGTGTTGTATGACCCAGCACTGGAGCGCAGCCGACTTTTTCAGGAGGCTGCCAATGTTAAGTGAGGCAATGTGGAAGCCTGATGTAGGAAGAGGGTTGTTTTGGCTAGTAGACATAGCGCCTGGGTTTGAGTGAACATTCCCAGAGAGTAACAGAAGGAGAGTGATTACTCTGATCAGTGAGCGGTAGAAATTGATGCAGCTTACTGGGCACCTGGAAGAGGGTTTAGTTACTGGTGTGCAGGGGATAGGTAAGGCACGGAGGCCGGGGATGGTGAGGAAGAGCAGGGGCCAGGGGGTGTGAGGGAAGGAAGAGGTGATGGGAGTGTAGGCAGGAGTGGTGGAGCAGAAGGTGTGTCCAGGGTGGGGGTGGGTCGGGATACCATGGCGTTGATACTCGGTATGGTACTGGGCATGAGTGGTGCGAGCCCTGGTTGTGGAGAGGCTGGTATCAGGAGGATCAGTTTGGTCAGGCTTAGCAAGGGCATGTAGGCACTCATCACTCTTATTGTTGTAAGGAACAATTTGCATAAGAACTATAACTGGCCTTTCGTAAGTGAGAAGTTATTCAGGAAAAGTTAAACATGCCATTTGGATTGTGTGTAGAATTTCTACATAAAGTGTACGCATGGACTGAGATATTTAAAAGGAATGCACCTGGCATAACTGAGTTGCACCAGTGCAACCCCAGAAATGCACTCTGGGGCAATATTCAAAAGGTGGAATTGCACAGCACAAGTCACGATGCACTGGGGCACAAAGATAATGCATGCATCACATCTCCAGGGGGCATGCCCATGCATATACGGCACATCCCGATATTCAGCCCCGGATGTGCGGTGCATCTGCCGGGACATCCCAGAGTTGTGTCACATACCTAGCCACAAAGTTGAGCCCATATAAAATGGCTCAACTGCTAGCCATCCACAGGTGGGCCGCTGAACTGCAGGGCGCAACACAGCAGCCACCAGCTGTGGGTGGCCTCCCCCCTGAACACTGTACACAAGCACCCACATAAATCCCTGATGGTCCAGTGGTAACCCCCTCCCTGCCCGTAACCCTGATCACCATAAAAATGGCCATATTCAATCCCTGGTTGTCCAGTGTTACCTCCCACCCCATCCCATAACCCCAATCACCATAAAAACAGCTGTATTCAATCCCTGGTGATCCAGTGGTGCCTCCAGGCACCATCTCATAACCCCAATAGCAGTATACAGGCATCCCCATCCATGGTAGTCTGGTGGACCCCTACCCTCCACCCACAGGACCCCACCCCCAGCTCCCCACCCGTTTCGGCGGGCAGCATACCTACCCGCATACCTCCACAGCTGCCCGTCGATGACCAGGGGGCAGCAGGGTGGGTCCTATGTGGGTGGAGGTAGGGGTACCACTAGACTACCATGGATGTGGGGATGCCTGTATACAGTGATCGGGGTTACAGGATGGCACAGGGAATACCCTTGGACCCCAGAAGGGTGCGAAGTGTAAGAATCTACTGGGCGCTGCACATAGCATTGGCTGGTGCTGCTGAATAATTTTTTTTTTTTTACTAAGAAAACAGCAGTGCTCGTGTTGTATATAAGGAGGTGTGTGTGCACTTGAATTTTGTTGTAAATTGAATACAGACATTTTTACGGCGATCAGGGTTATGGGGAGGGAGGAGGGGGGTATCACTAGACTACCAGGGATTGAAAATGGCCATTTTTATGGTGATCAGGGTTATAGACAGGAAGGGGGGTTCCACTAGACTTCCAGGGATTGTATTTTGACAATGTTTTGGTGATCGGGGTTACGGGTAGGGGGGTGCCACTGGACCACCAGGGAAGTTACAAACATTACAATCATAAGATTGGGATTACGAGATGGGAAGGGGGTACCACTGGACCACCAGGGCTATTTACACTAATGCTTTATGGTGATCAGTGGTAGGGATGGGAAGGGAGTACTACTGTGGTACGTGGTACTGGGACCACATGCTGTACAGGGCACCAGGTGCCTTTTGCTGGCCAGCCCTGCACAACTCATGCAAATGGGGCCATAATGACATGCAAATGGTCCCATTTGCTCCTTGCATGCATTATGGCCTATTTGCATATTGGTGTCTGAATACCAGGAATTCACGCATGGCATATTTCTGATGCGTTGGTGCATTTCCCATTCCTGGTATTCAGACCTGTCTGGGGGATGTGTCGGTGCACTGTATTTGCACGGCGTGCATTATTTGATGTATTCAGAACAGATGCACCACGGCATATCTCTTTTGACTATATCCCTTTGTTGCTCCTGAGTACCCACTTACGCCATTGCCAGGCACAATTCTGAATATCGGGCCCACCATTCATAGTTCACATCTGAAGAGAAACTGTGTTAGGAAAGATTCTGACCCATTTCTTAAAAGACTGTGTACTTTTGGTGCTATCACACAGTATTTCTATTAACTGAGTCATCTAAGAAACTAAGTTATTTTGCCAGCTGTGAGCACCTTGTTCGGTCAAACTTTGAAGGCACAGAACATTTTTCACATCTGAGTGCCTCCAAGCTGCTGGCCTGCCAAGCTAGCCATCTGAATCAAATTACTGCAAGCAGCATTTCATTTGGTTTGATTGAGCCACTCCCTTATACTACATAGAAATATAGAACATAGAATTTAATGGCAGATAAGGACCGCTTGGCCCACCTAGTCTGCCCATTTTCCTACCTAATGGATAAGCTGCAGATCCTAGTTAACCAACAGCTTACTTCCTCCTACCCCCCACTAGAACTGCCTTATGTCTGTCCCATGCATTCTTGAATTCCCCCACTGTTTTTGACTTCACAATCTCCTCAGGAAGGCTGTTCCTTGCATCCACAACCCTCTCCATGAAACAATACTTCCTCACATCCCTCTGAGCTGTCCCCTCTATCTTCAAATTGTGCCTTGTTCTTGCACATCTCTTTTTCTGAAAGGTGCTACCCTCTTGGACTCTGTTGATTCCCTTGAGGTACTTGAAAGTTTCTATCATGTCCCCCCCCTTCCTTTCCTCTAGGGTACACATATTAAGCTCCTTTAGTCTCTCTTCATATGTCTTCTGGTGCAGACCCTGCACCATTTTGGTTGCCCTCCTCTGGACAGCCTCCACTGTGTCTATGTCTTTGTGGAGATGGGGTCTCCAGAACTGCATGCAGAACTCCAGATGAAGTGTCACCAACTGTCTGTACAGAGGGATAACAACTTCATGTTTTCTACTGGTGATGCCTTTCCCTGTGCATCCCAGTATACCCCCAGTCCTCCTTACTGCCTTCTTGCATTGCTTGCCCACCTTTAGGTCATCTGATATAACTACCCCCAGGTCCCTTTCCATGTTTGTTGTTGTCAGTATCTCACCCCCATTGTGTACTCTTCCCCTGGGTTTTTGTTTCCCAGGTGCATTACTTTGCACTTCTTTGCATTGAATCTAAGCTGCCATATATTTGACCATTCCTCCAACCTTGCCAAGTTCCTTCTCATCCTTTCCACCCCACCTTGTGTATCAACCCTGTTGCAGATCTTTGTGTTGTCTGCAAAGAGACATACTTTTCCTTCCAGTCCCTCTGCAATGTCACTTATAAATACATTAAACAGGACCAGACCCAGTACCGAACCCTGTGGTACCCCACTAGTAACCCCCCTTTCTTCAGAGTGGACTCCATTTATTATTACCCTCTGTGTCCTGTTGTCCAGCCAATGTTTTACCCATGCTACCACCCTGGAACCCACTCCCAGGCTGGCTAATTTGTTTATTAATCTTTTGTGTGGGACTGTGTCAAATGCCTTGTTAAAGTCCAGGTAGGCCATGTCCAAGGCCCCTCTCTGGTCTACTACTACTGTAACTTCATCAAAAATTTGAACAATACATTTTTAGAGAACTTGCTTGAATATTGTTTCCTAAGAATGCTTTGGGTATGTTTCTCTACAGCACTTGACTGGATAGGCTCAACTTTCCTTTAACTGGCATAACATTAGATTTTTTTTTATTTAAACATTTGGTTACCAGAAAAGGCACACTGAGCCAAGGCTCATCTACATGTGTGACCCAGATATATTGCTTAATCTATATTGTTCCATTTTTTATGGCTGTAGTGGATGGAGCCTGCAGACGTTTTGCATGTACAAAAGGGTTGATGTCATGTTTTCCGTCCATGGAACTGGCTGAAGGTGTAAATAGTCTTCTCTGCCTTACCCTCTTCCAAGAAATGCTTTCTGCCCTCAAATAAATATGCTTTCATGTTAGTCAATGGTTGCAAGGCACTATTTTCTTTCTTTTTTTATCATTTAACAAATTTTCCTACCTGCAGCCACAGCCCTGCTCCACATCCAGTCACCGCTTCTCCACTTCACCTCCGACCCCAAAGCTCGCATGCCCAGCTGGCAGATGCAACTACACCTGTGAAAAGGGCCCCCCCTCATAGCCCCCATGCCAGGAGAGGAACCAATACCAGCATATGCCATCCAGGCATCGTTGGTCAGTTGGCAAAACTGTGGCCATCAAGCTGCCATGGGCTTGTGCTGCCTTTTTCCCTTATCCCCCAGTGGAAGCATGGGTGTGTCATGATGTCAGCACACAAACGTGTAGATGTCTGCTGTGCTTCCCCCATTAGGTGCCCACGCCTCTGTAGTACCTCTGGGCGTCCCGAGGGACCAACAGAGCGTGGTGTACATCCACCCCTTATCCCCAGTACTAGGAGAGCTGTTGTCAGATGCTCAATCTTAGTCCTCCCCCTGCCAACCTCCGACAACCCAGGCTCATTCCTAACCCAGGTCACTGTCGTGGAGCGAGGTGTGGCATCCAGTGCCTCAACCCTCAGCGCCACCGGGCCGGGTTATTTTCTTTCTTAAATTGGAGGTACAAGAACTGGAACCTGAGTAGTGGGAGGCAGCATTAGTTTTTTTTGGGGGATAAGATCCACCCCACCTCCACCTGAGAAGCTCCTAAAGAGCCACCCCCACCTTTTTGGGGGGTTCATGTGGGGGGCATGAGGTTGATCTATCATGTTGGAACAATTGACTATCAGAGCTGTCTGGGGCATCAGAGCTTAAGGTTCAGAAGGAAAGAAAAAGTAATTAAGGAGTGCCTGAAATTGCATCCTTATACAGCACTTATGAAACTGCATCCTGAAATTACAGCACTTGAGGAAAGCAAGCATTTGTAACACAAGAATGACAATTAAGGTATAAGCCCACAATGGAGTAAAATACGTCACCCAAAGAAGACTATCCCATATTGGACACTAGAGTGTCTGTTTCTTAAAATATTTTTATACCCCTCCCCCCCACATAGACACACACAGCTGAAGCTAGCAAATAGCTAGGGGAAGCTCTACATTTTTATCTCTCTGGCACCTGAAGTTTAGCAGTAATGTGTAAAGAGAATAAAGTCTTGTGTGTTGTGCATTTGAATAGGTTTAGTGCTTTGAAGTTAAAATATATAAATATATATACATAGTGTCATGGACACCTGAAAATGAAGGAGATACTACAGAAATACATGTTATTCTGATGACTTATTTATTTATGTGTATGATTTTAAGTGTAGTTCTGCCTAGGTCACAGACACACAAGCTATAAAAAGTACATTTAAGGATGGATGTATTAGTCAAAGCTTGTAGCTGCAAAATAAAGCAAGAAAAATAATATATTGTGTTTTTTTTTCTTTCAATTGTTTAACCAGGAGTGGCACATTAAGCTGAAAACTATCCCATATTGGATACTAGAGTGTCTGTTTCTTAAAAGCTTTTTATACCCCCCCCATGCACACAGCTGAAGCACCCACCCAAATAGATATGTTTTCTTTCTTAAATGGGAGGTACAAGAACTGGAACCTGAGTAGTGGGAGGCAGCATTTGTTTTTTTGGGGGGGTTAGATCCACCCCCATCTCCACCTGAGAAGCTCCTAAAGATCCATCCCCACCTTTTATTTGGTTCATGTGGGAGGGGCATGAGGTGGATCTATTATGTTGGAACAACTGACTATCAGAACTGCCTAAGGCATCAGAGCTTAACGTTCAGAAGGAAAGAAAAGGTAATTAAGGAGTGCCTGAAACTGCATTTGTATACAGCACTTGTGAAACTGTATCCTTAAATTACAGCACTTGAGAAAGGCATGCACTTGCAACACAAGAATGACAATTAAGGTATAAGCCCTCAAAGGAGTAAAATATGTCACTCAAAGAAGACTATCCCATATTGGATACTAGAGTGTCTGTTTCTTAAAAGCTTTTTATACCCCCCCCCACACACACAGCTGAAGCACCCACCCAAAAAGCTAGGGGAAGCTCTACATTTTTATCTCTCTTGGACCTGAAGTTTAGCAGTAATGTGTGAAGAGAATAAAGTCTCGTGTTTTGTGCATTTGAATAGGTTTAGTGCTTTGAAGTTAAAATAAATATATATATATACACACATATATATATATATATATATATATATATATATATATATTATATATATATATATATATATATATATATATATATATATATATAGATAGATAGTGTCATGGGCACCTGAAAAGGAAGGAGATACTACTGAAATAAATGTTATTCTGATGATTTATTTATGTGTAAGATTTTAAGTGTAGTTCTGCCTAGGTCACAGACACATAAGCTATAACAAGTACATTTAAAGATGAATGGATTAGTCAAAGCTTGTAGTAGCAAAATAAAGCAAGAAAAATAATACATTGTGTTTTTGTTCTTTCAATTGTTTAACCAGTAGTCGCACACTAAGCTGAAAGCTTGTTTACAGGGGCAACCTGGGAGCACATGGAAGTTAAGTGACTTGCTCAAGGTCACCCAGTATGCAAGTGGGGGCTGTGAGATTCAAACCCAGATCTCCAGATTTGCAGCTCAGAGCCTTAAATCACTGTGCTATACTGCCTCCCTAGTTATGGCAGTCATCTGTTTTATGGTTCATGATTTTGGTGTAGTAAACAGCAGTACATTGCATAGCAGGTGTAAAATGTCAATAAGTAGGTCATGTAGTAGATGTGCTGAGCAGTTACTGATGCAAGAAATGTATTTAGGATAGTAAAATATTCCTGTTAGAAAACTGATAAATATGTGACATTTGCATCTCAATTTCAAGGAGGTCCTTATGGGGTGTCAATGCACAATATTAAGTAGTTATAGTTTTCAAGTTGTCTGGGTAATTGCTTTGTACTACCACTGTTACTAAATTTAAATTATTCTATGAAGAAAATTAAGTTTATGTAACTGTCTGTAAATGTATTAAAAACATTTACTGTCCTTATAATGTAATGCATTAAATGCTGTTGCTAGGTTAAGAATTCACATAACAATGCCCAAGACATTAGGGCTTCTGACCATAACACCCTGCCCTATAGGGACTGACAGGCATCAGGGGTGTGACTTGGGATTGTCAACAGTAATGCTCATGTCATTCCACCCCACATCCCCACCCTGCAGCCAGTGACAGTATCAAGGTGTGCCTTTGACTCTGCAGCCCCAAAGTTCACTCCATTTTCTTATGCAGTAATGTACCCATTTCAGCATATTTCCTTATGGAATGGGGTGAGTGTAAAGCTTGAACACCCCAAGGCACACCTCAACACTTGTCTGTGTCTGCAGGGTAGGGTGAGGTGAATGGTGTGAGCTTATGGGCAACAACCCAAAGGCACACCCCAGTGCCTGTCCATGTATTAAAAACATGTACTTGTCCTTATAATGTAATGCATGAAATGCTGTTGCTAGGTTAAGAAGTCACATAACACCCAGGGCATGAGGGTTTCTGACCGTAACACTCTGCCCTGTAGGGACTGACAGGCATCAGGGGTGTGACTTGAGATTGTCAACAGTAATGCTCATGCCATTCCACCCCCATCCCCACCCTGCAGCCAGTGACAGGTATCAAGGTGTGCCTTTGACTCTTCAGCCCCAAAGTTCACAACATTTTCTTATACAGTACTGTACCCATTTCAGCATATTTCCTTATGGAATGGGGTGAGTGTAAAGCCTGAACACCCCAAGACACCCCTCAATACTTGTCTATGTCTGCAGGGTAGGGTGAGGTGAAATGGCATGAACGTTATGGGCAGTGACCCAAAGACACACCCCAATGCCTGTCCCTCTCTGAATGGTGGGGGTGGGGTTGGTGTCACTTCAATACTTCACTGCTATTCCTATTCTGCCTGTCTGTCTCTCTCTCTCTCTCTCTCTCTCTCTCTCTCTCTCTATATATATATATATATATACACACACACGTCTATGTAATTCTCTATCTTTCTATCAATTGCATGTATCACTATTTTTACCTATGTCTAAAACAAACCTGCATATCACATTTTCCTGCACTCTGAGCACATACTTATGAAACTGTGCATATTTGTATTCCACTCCTGCATAGACCTCTTACTTTCCTAATATTCTCATTATCACAAGCATAACTACCTTATCCTTATCAAAAGTGACCCCCTCTGAAAGTTACTATCACATTTTCTCTGCTAACAGTCCATCATTACACCTGACTTCCTGACATCAACACATTGCTTTAATATAACTTACGTCACCTCATGGACAAAAACCCTGTTTCTCTAAAAAAAAAAAAAATTGTAAATAATCCCAAGGCTGAACATATGCCAGCCATTTACTTTTTCATGTACTGTCACCTTCTGTACCATCATTGGGGATTTGCATATGTTTCCCACAATGCTTTGCATTATTGGGGTGTGTGTAATTGTGTTTTCTTTAAAATTTGGCTGTCCAGCCAATATTGTCTGGGATAACACATACATCAGTGGCATTTGCTCTGGGGTTCTTTTGTAAACCTATATTGCTTCCTATTCCTTCCATTAAAATGTACACTTCCATGTATTTTCCTAATAACATGTATGCCTTCCTTAGAACAGAAACTAAAACAAATCTTACTACTTACAAATCATTGTGTTGTTTCTCCATACCTCCTTAATAATTCCACATAACTTCATCAACTTCATTGTGCAGCCATGGTGTATCTGACCAGATTTTGTTTTAAATGTTGCAGTAACTTTGAGCCATCAAATGCAGCTGTTGGAAAGGCAAGTTAAATTGGTAGCCATAATTGCATTAATCAGTAGCTGAGTGAATGGTCCTGCACATTTAGTATTTTTATAAAATGCAGTGGGTAGATTGCAGTATAAATTGTGAAGTGCTTAAATTAATCCCTGTATATTCCCCATACAATATGAGGTTTTACTCCTAATATCCCTATACTGGCAGTGAGTGCTCAGAACTGAAAAAAAAAGCTAAAATATAAGACTTCATTATATTGCATCATTGTAGATCTTTTATACACTGAAATATTGCAAGACATAAAATAAGTGGGTTTGCATTGCATTTCGTGACCGAAAAAAAACCAGACACAAATTACAAACCAACTACATGCTTGATTAGCAGCATTTGCTAATTAACATTATAGGCTGGTACTTTGTTTTTAAAACATTAGCCATGCTTTTTTTCCACTGTTCTTGGCTTGTCAGTCCCTCCTCCCCCTCTCTAATTTCAAAAGTTAGCCTTTCTGTGCATCGGGAGCAACAAATCCCAAGATGTCTGCCTCTGCCTAACTTCAGAATCCCTCCCCCATTCTGCAAAACATTACAGCAGCACAAAACAAAGACTAATAATACTTTTAAAGGTCATTAAGTATTTGTTTATTGCAGTGTTAATGGTACCATAGCATGATTTAGTAGGGGCCGACTCCTGACGGCTGGTACAGCTTGATATGGAGCGTTGGAACAACAGGTTGAAATGGAGGTACACTGCAGCTTTAACACAGAGACAATCAATGAGTTTTTGAAAGGCGCCAAAAATAAACAAACCTGGGGAGAAAGATTGTGTGTGTGTGTGTGTGTGTGCGCGCGCGTGCATATGTGTGTGTGTGTTAGTAGTTAGATGAGAGGTTACCAGAGAGACAAAAGGAGGATCACATATTTGGAGATGAGAAAAAATAAGGGAAAGGTAAGCAACAGGGAAAATGGCAATATTTTAGCACAAATGGATACAAGTTTAAAAATTGCTAACCAAAATTGGCAGATAGCTAATCAAAAATATTATGATTACCGATCACTAATTACTTTTTGAAACTTAATTTATGTCTTGTGTTGCTATAGATGTGCAAAACAGTGTGCTATTCTCAATTATCCTAATAAAGAGGCCACAGACCAATATAATACATTATTTTATGAGTTTGACATAATGGTGCCATGTTTTCCAGCAAGTGTCCACATTTAGTGCTCCAGACTTGTACTGTGTTTTCAAGAGAGTCCTTGTATGTGCAACACATTTTAGTTATATTTAAGTGAAGAAATCTATGTGATTACTCTGTATTTTATAAACAATTATGATGCTAACTGGATTACTACATTTATTTAACCAATTGCAGCAATAACCAATACAAAAGATTCACATTTATAAAGTAGTAAATTCTAGGATAAAAAATGAAAATATAACATTTGGCCATGGTTTAAAGGTACCAAACTGACATTTACACATAAATAGTCCTTTTTTATGTTTGTGTGGGCTGCAAAGAGTTTGTTACAAAGAACTGCATTTTAGAGGTGTGTCACTGTCGGGTCCAATGCAGTTGAGGCTGCAAGGGGCTTGGCAGTGGCAGCCCAGTGATCAGCTAGGCTGATTGTGAGACATTTTTCTTTTTGTGGGGCAGAAACTTCTCGTAGTTGAAAGGAGCCAACCACTCCACTGACAGAGCAGCTGGCACCTTTCATCTGCATAACCCTCCTCTCAGTGGCAGTGTTACTTATGCACTCCCCCACCACCAAGAAATGAACTCCAATCAGCAGCAGTGTTACTTATTAGCTCCCTCTCCCTCCCAGAAAAAAGCAGCACTCAGTGGCAGTGTTACTGATCCACTTCCCCTCCCCTCCAAAATGAGAAGCACTCAGCAGCAGTGTTACTGATCCACTTCCCTTTCCCTCCGAAACAAGATGCATTCAGCAGCAGTGTTACTGATCCACTTCCCCTCCCCTCAGAAATGAGCTGTACTCAGTGGCAGTGTTACTGATCCACTTCTCTTCCCCTCTGAAATGAGATGCACTCTGCGGCATTGTTACCGTACATATGGTTGCAGGCACCTCAGCCCTGACACCAACTGCTTGCTCTGGCGGGGTTGGACTACTAAGCCTGCTGCTCCAGGCTGCTGGCCACCTCCTCTTCCTGGACATCAAATGCAAAAGTAATAGTAACCGAGCAGCCCAGAATTGGAGTCAGAAATGCAGTCACACCCTTACCTGCTAAAGACTTTCTTTATCATCTACAGCAGCGTGGGCAGCGTCAAGATAATTTCCACTGGAATGTTTTCAGTGGTAGCAATGACATTATTGATTATGTTGCTCATGATCATTCCTATAAGGAGGACAAATTCAGGGTACTGGGCGCATTCTGTGCTGTTCAATATATCGGGAAATGGTTATGGATCAGGATGCGGTCCGATCGCACGAGAAGTGGCAAGCAGTTCTGATACCAGTGGCTTGTTCTCTCTAGAAACACATCCATTAGACAGGCACAGCCTGACATGCTGCTGTCAATATGATATAGCATGCAGTCATATCAGGGGAAAAAAATGACACCCTGATGCCAAACCATATAATCGTAACAAATCTATAACACAGCTTCTGTGAGTCCTATACTTATCAGTTCAAAACTGCATCCCCTTCCAGCATCAAACACTGTAAAATGGCAATTCTGAAGTGCTAGTGGAAAACTGTTTTCAAAAAGTGTCATGAAGTTGTGTCCTGTACTTTAAATAGCCTGTATGTGATGCCTTTGCTAAAGAAAAATGTCTAGTATCTGACAAGCCTTCAGAGTGACCTCTGTGAAGCAGGATCAGAAAACAGGATTTCACAATGACACTTTGCCAGCTGCTGTGTGTAATCTTGTATCAATGTATAGCCAACTGTGGCATTTAAAAAAACAGAAAAAGCTGCTTTCACCACTTTTCACCAATATCTGTAAGAAACTGGTTTCTGAGTTTTGTGATCTGCCTACTGGGCTAAACTCATAACAGTAATGTAGTGCAGTAGCAATAAATCCCAGGAGAAATTCAATTTCCCCTGGGATTAAGAACTAATGCACTACTTTGTTCCTGCTCTTTCCACTAGTTTTCTTGGGGGAATGATAGACTAGGTCCAGTTATCTGACCCATTGATACTGGGTTCTGCCTCACAAACTGATATCCTCACTATTAAACAGTATTCCTTAAACTGAGAGCTCACAGCTTGAGAGTAATTGACTTCTTTTCAACTTGCCATTTCCATTTAACTGTTTGATACTTCTGATGTTTACACTGTTGCATGGCTTATTAAACATCTCAATCTGATACATCTAGATAGATGGAAGATTCATCCTGTTGAGTTACCCCACCCCCCCACTCCCTATTCCCTACTATCTCACCCCTTATCCTCCTTCGCTTGCCAGCAGAAGAGGCAGTCTCAAACTAGAAAACAAATGATTACAGCACCCACCAGTGCGGGCGGGGTGCTGACTGAGGGCTTGGATAGCCCAAATCAAAATGCTGAACAACACAGAATAGTCACACTCCAGAGGCAGTGTAGTGGATCAAAACAGCACTCTCAACCGTAGATAAGTACTTGCACAATTTAGGCCCTGTTCGTACTATGGTATTTAAAATGGTTTAAGGAGCTTAAACCATTTAAATCCCCATCGCATGATTTGCATCCGCACCTATCATAGATTGTAACACGTTTTTTAAAACCGTGCTTAAACCCTGATAAGACCTACAGTAGGCTTAAAAAATGGTTTTAAAAATGTTACAACAGCCAAATCGGACTCACTTGCAGTGCAGATGCTAAAGCACGGTTCTCCTTCATGTTGGTACATGGGGGTTTACCTATAGTGCTTTGACAGTGCTAGCGCCGACATCCCCTACAGTGACAGCTACAATGCCGACTGTAGGCATTGTAGCCATGGGGATGTCAGCGCTCACAATAGGGGGGCTTCACCCCTCACACCCCCAGTCTCTAGGATTGTAACTCTGAGTCGGAGTTGGACCAGGGGGGAATCACCCAGCAAAGCAGTCCCAATCAGCACATCAGATCACCACAGCGCTGGGTGGATTTTGCCCAATTCCTGTCACTGTGGTGGCCTTCGCCATCGGGGAGTCACTGCGGTGACGGTACACCGTACTTGGGAACTGGTTCCAAATTAAATTGATCTGGAGGCAGTAGTGTGGATGCTGTAAACTATCTTTAAGAACAGTTTACAACACACTGGCACTAGTATAGCATGGACACTACAGAACCGTAATTAATCTTTTTTTTTTTTTTTTTTTTTTTTTAGTTACCATGCTGTAGTGTGAACAGGGCCTTATTGTTTTCAAAAGATACTCCGCAGTATTGAAGATCCACAGCCACACCAGTAGAAAACAGCTGGGGAACCATTACCCAGATGCCTCGGTGCTTCACTTGTTAGAGTTTCATCAGGAGGCAACCATCTGGGGGACAAGAAACCCTTAAATCACATAGTAATCATGACATAATCAAATTGTATCATCTGACATAAAATTGATTATACAGGGATTCAATGCCAGAAGCATAGTAAACAAAATGGATTCAATTACATCATGTCTTTTTAATTATAGCCCAGATTTAGTTATAATAACAAACTTGGTTACACCACAGAACTGAAAATGGGTAGTTCACTATCTCTGGATATCAACTATGGAGAAAGGATAGAAATAAAAAAGGGGGTGAAATACTGATATACAGGAAGGAAGAATTAATAATGTTAGAAATTAATATAAATCTGGATTTGGCTGGCCTGGAAGCTTTAAAGATGGAACTGACATTGCCACATAAAAACGAATGTTGATTGCAGGGATTTACCATCCACCAAATATTAAGTCATAAGTTTTTAATATCCTACAGAATTTTTTACGGGGATATAAAGATACCCGTGAAATTTTAATGTTGGGGGATGTCAACACAAACTGGCCTACTGTAAGAGAGGTACATCCTCTAGCTGACCTGCAGCTGAGTCTGAGATTAAGCCAATTGATTAGAGAACCAACAAGGATTAGCTCAATGGACCCTTTAATCTCTGCTATGCTAGATTTAATATTTACAAATTCTCCTACAAACTATTATCTGAATGGAGTATTTCCAGACTCAGTATCAGATCATCAATTAATTTATTGTATTAGAAGGAAGTTATCCAGATGGGAAAGAAACTCATTTATTAATTGGCGTTGTTATAAAAAAATCTGATTACACAAAATTCGTACTAGATTTAGAGAATATTCCGTATGATAGACTGGGATTGATTCCCACGGTCGATGATACCTGGACATTTTTCATTGCAGAATTCACTGGAATTTGTGACAAACATGCTCCGATGAAACTAAAACTATAAAGAAGAGCAACACCCCCTGGTATACAGTACGTGGGAACTCAGGGAACTGAAGAAGAAAAGAGGCAAGGCACGGTTTAGAGCAAAACAAAATTATGTTAAAGAAGAACTGTGCTAATTCTAGAAGTAATTTTTCCCTAGTAGAATCTGTTTTAATATACTGGTTCAAATGCTGTTATTTCTTTAGTGTTACAGGCTTTTCAGCTATCTTAGTGGATGTTTCTGATTTACATGCTACTGTTAAGAACCATTTTAGAACTGCGTGATGTAGTTTATGTCCCTGTTCTTTTCTTCTGTTGTTGGCACAATGCATCCTTGTTCTATTACAGAACTCTGTGGATGAGTGGGACATAAGCTACATCATACAGTACTTAAATGGCACTTAACACCAGCATGTAAATCAGAACTGGCCACTGAGGTTACTTATAGTTCCATATAGATGAACCAGTAACAAAAATTTGAACCAGTTCTTAAGAAACAGCTTCTGCTGGGAAAAATGACTTACAGTTTCAGTGCAGGTCTCCTTTAAAATAAACTTGGATAGGTATAGATATATGCCCAATCAGTATGTAAAAGATATTAAATGGGCAAAAAATAGTCACTATGGGCCCTATTCACAAATGGGCCAGGGTGGCTATGCGCCACATTACTCAGGTGTGTAGCCACCCTGCACCCGTTCACACCCACTGCACCCCCTTGGTGGCATGCACAAAGTTGTTACAGCCCCCTGCTCACTGGATCCCTGGCTGAGCATGGAGCTCTGCATATGGGCAGGCCGGGGTCTCCGCGGGGGCGGTATGTGCCAGCACTCCGCACCATTCACGAACATGTGGAGTGCCAAATGTGGGGGCCAGTGGCTATGCATCTGGAGGGCAGCTGTAATGGATCTGTGCCCCCTCCAGATGCCACCGCCAGACCAGCTGGTGCAGGGGGGGGTCATTGGACTCACTCAGGATGGTGCTGCTGGTGTTGGGGGACAGTGGTCAGGCTTGGGCTGGGTAACCAGCAAATGCCTCCCTGACAGTATGACTGGTGCTCTGCATGCCCCCTGCAACATGGCACCATACCGATGCAAGTGATCCACTGTGGACCCGGGTAGGGCAGTTGATTGGCTGCCGACTTGGGTCCGCAACCCCACTCCCATGAACCTCCGCACCAGGGGATGAGGACACAGAAGGGAGCTGGGCAGGGACCACTGCTTCATGAATGCAGTTCCCACGTGGATCTCCCGGGTGTGTGGAGCTGCGCACGCCTTTTACGCACCAGCTCCGCACATCTTTGTGAATAGGGCCCAGTATGCAGAAACTAGACAATAATTATACTCAGAACTCTAGGAATGTTTGGAAAGTAATGTCAAATTTGGTTAAGGGTAATGAACAACATAATTCAAATGTGTTTAACATAGATGGACAAATGGTACCACTATTGCAAACAGTGGTTGAAACATTTTATGACTTTTTTATTAAAATGGGGACTGAGGGTTTAGGTAAATCTGATAATTGCAAAACTTACAATAACAAAAATGATATGACACCTACAAATCAGTTTTCATTTGCACATATTGAAGCTGAAGCAGTTAGGGCAGAATTGTTGAAATTAGACATTACTAAGTCCACTGGATTAGATAATATCCCTTCAAGACTTTTAAAATATGCCTCTCTGGTGATTGCCTTTCCTCTAACATACATATTTAATCTTTCTTTAAGTACATGTGAATACCCAGAGGCCTGGAAATGTTCCAAGGTGGTTCCTATTTATAAAGCAGGCAAAAAAGTGGAACTAGGAAATTATCGTCCAATAACACTGTTATCGCAAGTGTCTAAAATCTTTGAGAAATTAATATCGGTTCAATTAAAATATTACCATGACTCTCAAAATAAAATTAATATTTTTCAATCTGGATTCAGACAACAACATAGCACTGTAACTGCATTAGTAAAGGTTGTTAGTGACATCCAGGCGGCGCTGGACAGGAAGACATCTATGTGGGCCATATTTGTGGACCTTTCTAGGGCTTTTGATGTCCTCCTGTTTAAGCTTATCTTGATGGGTATGGCAAAGGATTGTATTGGTTGGTTTCAGTCTTATCTTAATGGGAGGCAACCATTAGTTAGTATGGGTTCTTACACATCTAAATTAGCACCTATCATTTCTGGAGTTCCACAGGGATCAATCATGGGCTCTTTATTGTTTAACATTTATGTAAATGATTTGAATTTTTCAGATTCATCATTATTTTACCATCTTTAGGCAGATGACACAATCATTTACAGTGCAGATTCTTCAATAGGAAATATTCAGTCTAAATTTCAAAGTGCCTTTAATGAACTGCAAACATTCTTAAATAGATGTAAGCTAGTTCTTAATCCCACCCCCCCAAAAAATACAAACCATGTTATTCTCAAGAAACAGCAAAAGTAGTGAGGGGGCAACCTTAGACATAATTACAACAGAGGGGGTTGCTATAAATAATGTCCATGCATATAGATACCTGGGATAGTCATCTGAGGAGGTACGTGCACATAGATTACTTACTTAAAAATACAGGGAAATGATTGGGTACCTTATATTGCATAAAGCTATGCATGTCCCAAGAAATTCGGCAGAGGGTCATAAATGTGATGATCTTTTTGGATTTTGATTATGGAGCTATCTTGTACACTGCCAGAACAAAGAAGGATCTGTCAAGATTAGACGTCTGCTATAAAAGGTTGCTTGAGGGTGCCCGCAGACAAGAAATTGAAGGATGCCAGACTTTGTGATAAATTTATTCCGTTTTATTTTTTCTCTCTTTAGCCCTGACGTTTTGCACGTATAGTGCTTTTTCAAAAGGCTTCCTAAAAAGATTTTTTAGAAAATATATATGTTATAATAATCCAGTAATATATTTGTTTACATTTATAGAAAAATCTTTGTAGAATCTTATTCACCAAAGTGTTCACAAACCACAGTTCAAAGACACTGGAGTTCATGCCATTCATTTAAGTACTATTTTGCTCATTATACTACTTAATTACTCTACATGAGACTTGCCTAGCATTGTGATTCTTATATCATAGCCCCACTAAAGGCTTTTCACCACTTTCGTCACTACAGGGGCACCTGATTACCACACTTATCCGTTGTCTATCAGCTAGCCATTAGATGGTCACTGATTTGCTAAACTATGTTAAGAATAAACCTGATTTAATATTTGTATCTGCTACTTTACTAGTGCACATCGAAAAAAAACAACAACTTACTTTCCGTTTTAAAACTCTGTTGTTGGTTGTTGCCCATCTTAGAGCCAGATATTCAAAACTTTGCACCGGCCAAAAACCGTTTGTGCAGGTTTAGTGTGGGATTAGCGCGGGTCTGCTATATTCAAAAGGCCAAATAACGCGGGCAAACTGCATTAGCACCGGGCAAAATTATAATGTATGCAAGGGGCAAACTGACATGAATACAGGTGCAATGCTATATTCAGCTACTAGTGCCGCGCTAAGTGGTTTTGCACGACTTAGCTCGACACTTAGCATGGTGCACATTACCACCCAGGAAAAGCTCGTCTTAACCCTGGGCAATCAGCTTTGTGTGACACTATGGCTTTGCATGGCATTTGCGCAGGTTTAGTGCGGGTTTTGCGTGACCCTAACAAATAAATATGACACATAGATAAAGCCAAACATAGAGGAAGTATGCCGCTAACTGATGGCATCACAATGATGCCATCATCTGCCACCAGTCCCAGCCATGCCAGGCAGTAAGTGATGACCCTTCCACCAGTGGACAGCATGGCAGTGTGGCCATACAGCACACACCTGCGGACCATACTTCTGTGGACACCAACAGATGCCAGCACACACATGCAGCACTGTGGGCATGGAGGATGTTGAGGGGAGCATGCATGGCTGGCGAGGCTGTGCCACAGACCAGGTGTGGCCACACAGCTGGGACACATCATGCAGTGCACATGGGCCAGTATTGGGAATACCCCAACACCAGTGTGCCTTTTAGATAATATATGCCCCCCCGGCCACATACCGCACAGCTGTACAACTGCCACAGCACATAAAGCCAGAAATGTATATATCACTGTGAGCATCCCATGCCACAGGTGCAGCATCTGTGGGTCACACAACAGCGTAACAGTAATGTGCACTGTCAGTAAATACCTGCAGGTTGGGCCTCTCACTGTGTACAGTGCAGTCATCATCATTGCCCTACACACCATAGGCATTGCTGTGTCCACACACCACTGGCCCCCTTGCTACTGTAGTGTCTGCTGTGCACTGTAGCATGACCTACAGTGTGACAGTTGCATGTAGCACCACCACCATCTGTGCCTACGCTGTGTTGTCCCAGTACAGCTGCAGGCAGCAGCGTATGGAAGTAGTGTTCAAAACTGTATAATATTCCCCAAGCTGTTTGGCGCAGTTTTTTATGATGTTTAGCAGGGCTAAACAGTTAGCCCGCTGCAAACTGCATGCAAATCAGGGCATAATGAAATGCTAATCTGGATGTTTGCCCACAGACTACCTAAGTAGGCTCATTTGCATGTCACTTTTGAATATGGCAAAGTTTAGCACCGGGCAAACGTGTTTGCACCAGTCTAACAGTTTAGTCCTGCGCTAAACCCGCGCAAACGTGTTAGCGCTGCGCTAACAGTTTGGGGAATATTTTACAGTTTTGCACACTGTACTTTCACATATGCTGCTGCCTGCAGCTGTACTGGGTCCATTCATTTGCTGGCACACACATTGGCCACATAGTTCATCTCTACCTACCTTCACATCGCTGTGCACTGTGTTGCTGTTGTGGTTTGCACTTCCTGGTTGCCATATTCAGAGCTGTCTTATTCCAGGGCTAAGTTTGCCCTGCACTCCCAGCCCAGTTTGCCTGGCTTCATTCCCATGCTATATTCAGAAACTGTTTGCCCCGGGCTATTCCGTTTGAATATGGCTTGTTTTGTGCTCCGGGCTAAGTTTGCCTGCTGGGCAGTGCTAATTTAGCCCCAGGGCAAAGTTTTGAATATCTGGCCCTTAATGTTCAAACAACCAGTTTCACCAGCTACCAAAAAAGAGAGAAAACATTTTTTTCAATACTCAATACTGCTACCAGCATTTCACCTTGATGCTAATTTGTTTGGGGCAATGTGTGTACCTTTTAAGTTTTGTTATATAACAGTCATTTACAAGGAGCTGCAGTGCCCTTCTAAATTCAAGAAACTGTCTGAACCCCTGCAGAGTGAAGACATATTGATTTTATACTTCAAATGTTCAGTACTCAAAACTGTTAAGAAATATTTCAGGCAGCTGCTTAAACTTTACAGAATGTTTGTTGCACCTTATAGCCACGTGCTTGTGCCTTTCTTGATAGCGTGACTACTCATTTGTGCTGCCCTGTTAAATCACAAAATGGCTCGTTTTAATTTACTTGTACAGTTTTTTTAAAACTTTTCTGTGTGTGTTCCAAAGTCTGTACTCACTTTTAGGTCTGCTGGGGAAACGCTGCACAGTCTTGTGTCTCCATTTTGAAAAAGTGCTGCTAGGTGTGTATTCAGGCAAGCCCTGCCCATCCTCTTGGGTCTGACCACAGAGTCACATGATCTAAACATGACATCACCCTGCTGGGCATGGAACAATGTTGCTAAGTAACATGAAGCTGTGTTAAACACACTGGCCTATGTGGTCAGACCCATTATATTACAACAGATGGGCTAGTTTTCCCTGCGATGTTTAAACTTATCTTTTTACTGTTATTATAAAAGTTATTGCTGCACTTTCATGCTTTAAAGGAAGTATTTGCTAATCTTGCTCAAATATGACCTAATTTCAAGCTCCAAAAGATTGAATTCTTTCTTTTCTCTAGACAACTTATAAACTAATGACATTTATATCTGTATGACTTAGCCTGTTTTTAACACTTGAAGAACGCTGCATACATCAATTGTATTCTCGCAGTTTAGCAGCTAGCTGTTTGGTGTAATTTGGCTTGATATAAAACCAGATTACTAAAAGTAAAATATCAAAATAAAAAAATAAAGAAAACACAACAGTTGGGGGATAATTGGGGGGGGGCCTTAACCTGACAGGTAAATACTAGAGCGACAATACAAAGTATAAACAGTATTTAGCTGAAACTCCTCAGACATTTTCAAGTTTAACTCCCCTCATCCTGCTTCTATAGACCATTGGAATTCCATATATATTATTTATGCAGGGCATGTATAGAGGCTATAATCTCTAAAAAGAGTACATGATGGAGATGCTGGACAGGAAAAGGGACAAAGAAGACTATAGGGAAAATAAGAAAGGATAGTACTAATAGAAAGAAGCCAGGACACATAGGGCCAGATATTCAAAACTTTGCCCCGGGACTAAATTAGCACTGCCCGGCAGGCAAACTTAGCCCAGAGCGCAAAGCAAGTTATATTCAAAAGGAAATAGCCCAGCCCTAATCCTGCTGAATATAGCAGTCTAAGGAAGCTGGGCAAACTGGTTTGGGAGTGCAGGACAAAAATAGCCCGAGAATAAGACAGCACTGAATATAGCAACGGGGAAGTGCAAACTGCAGCTGCAGCTCATTAGACTCTGTAGCAAGCCAATGTTGCAGGTGGAGAACATTGTGTGTGATTGCACAGAAATGTCTCACAGCTACTGCAAACATACCTATCAACCTCCTGTCTCATAAATCAGGGACAAGGCTTAAAATAATCAGGGACAAAGGTATAAAATCAGGGACACACCTTAAAAATTGATGATATCCATTCAGGAAGCTGGTAGAATAAGTGGTGTAGTGTAAAATGCATTGTTTAAGGAACAACACATCTGTAACATTAATGTCTGACATTATGTTATGCCTGCAACCCCCACTGTTTGGTCATGGAAACAATTTATAGGAGGGACAGAGTAAAAGTCTGAGGTAAATCCAGGAACATCCCTGAAAATCAGGAACAGCTGAGAGGTATGACTGCAAACAACAATGTAAGCCACACACTGCAGAACTGTGCTTAGTGTGCTATGCTGAAGTGAGGTTTGCCTGAGGCTAACTTGATTGCACAGTGCTAACACATTAGCCCAGTGCAAACTGGTTAGCCCGGGGCAAACGGGAGCTATATTCAAAGCTCCCATGCAAATGAGCCTACTTAGGTAATCCGTGGGCAAACAAGTACATTTGCATCTCATTAAGTGCTGTTTAGCATACATTACCATGCAGTTTGCCCGGTGCTACTGCATGGAGCAAAAAGCTCCCCCTTTTGGTCAGAATGGAAGTACAGGCTGGATGCTGCAGGCCAAGGCTGCCCACAGCATCCCCTGTTGGTTGGAATGGAAGTACAAGCTGGAGGCAGCAGGAACTGTGTGCTGGCAGGCACAGTCAGTGCATACAACACACCCATTCAGCTGTGCAAGTAGGACCTGTATGCATGTGATTATATATAGATTGATAGCTAAACAGACACACTGCCCATGGCCATACATGCCCTGGAGGATGCCTCCCCCAACAACACAGGTACCCCACTGCAGTAGTGGGTGAAACACAGTGGGAGGACGCAATGTATGGGGCAGGCATAAGGCAAACCTGCTGGTGGTGGGAGGATGTCAGCTGTAGGGTCACTGGGCTGTGCAGTGCAGCCATTAAGTATATAGGGACCTGGGCAGACAGGCTGGGCCAGGCAGCCCTTCTCAGCTGTCATGGTCCCTGTTCCCATGTGTGTGGGTTCCATTCCCTGGTAGTCTAGTGGTCCCCCCACCCCCCCAGCATGTATCCCAATCCCTGTTTCAAATAAAAATAAATAATTTCCTGGTAGTCTAGTGGCCCCACCCCCAGCATGTATCCTGACCCCTTTCAACAAAGATTAATCCATTTCCCTGGTACTCTACTGGTCTCACACCCCCAGCATGTATCCCAACCCCTGTTTAACAAAAATTGATCATTTCTGTAGTCTAGTGGTCCCCCACCCCAGCATGTATCCCACCCCTTTAGATAAAAATAGATCCATTTCCTGGTAGTCTCAGTCGCCCCACCCCTCAGCATGCATCCCCACTCCATTTAAAATAAAAATAGATCCATTTCTCTTGAAACAGACCGCCACCCCCCAGCAGTATCCTCGACCCCATTCAAAATCAAAATAGATCCATTTCCGGTAGTCTAGTGGTCTCCTCAGCATGGATCCCGACCCCCCATTTAAAATAAAATAGATTAATTTCTTAGGTCTATGGCTCCCCACTCAGCAGTGACACTGACCATCCAATACTTTCAGAATGGTGCTCCACCCAGCCGCCCTCTACCACCGCCGGGCCGCCGCCACTGACCGAGGAACTAACCAGCCAGCCGGCCGCGGGTGGTGAGAGGAGGGCTGAGCCGCCGCCAGCTCCATTCTGGGAAGTGATTTGATGGTCGGGGTATCACTGCCAGGTTGGGGGCCACTAGACTAGCAGGAAATTGATCTATTTTATGTTAAACCGGTCGGATACATGCTGGGGGTGGGGGACCACTAGACTACCAAGGAAATGGATCTATTTTTATGTTAAACGGGGTTGATATGTGCTGGGGGTGGGGGACCACTAGACTACCAGGGAAATTGATCTATTGTTATTGTAAACAGGGTCGGATGTGCTGGGGTGGGGGACCACTAGACTACCAGGGAAATGGATCTATTTTTATGTTAATGGGGTCGGATATATGCTGGGGTGGGGGCCACTAGACTACCAGGGAAATTGATGTATTTTATGTTAAATGGGGTCGGATATGTTGGGGGTGGGGACCACTAGACTACAAGGAAATTGATCTATTGTTATTTTAAACGGGGTCGGATGTGTACTGGGGTGGGGTGGGGACCACTAGACTACCAGGAAATGGATCTATTTTTATTTTAAACGGGGTCGGGGATCGTGATGGGGGGGTTGACACTGCAGCATTACTGCCAGTTTTTTGCCAGTGGGATTTGGCGCTGCACTACAGGTCACACTAATGCCTGTAGCGCAGCGCTATATTTTGAAATATGCCGGTGCGCCGGCATTCAGGGTCCCTCCTCAAAGTCCCTCCCTTGCATACTGTACATTATAATTTAGCTTCGGCACTAACACCTAGCGCCGGCACTAAATGTCATTTTCAATATAGCAGTTGGGGCCAAATTCGGCACTAGTCCAACGCAACGGATTTGCACCCCACGCTAACTTTTGAATATCTGGCCCATAGTTGCCAACTTTATGGTAATCTAGGTTGACACTGTTTGAAAGAATGACAACACAAACATATTCTAGCATTCATTTATAAGGGGGTTAGAGGTAAAATACCTAATTACATATCCACAAACATAGCTTATGGAATTAAACAAAAATGTTAAGGTCAGCTACCGGATTAGATGTGGCAATCCCCAAATGTAATTTGGAAATTGGAAGGAATTCAGTATTTTATATGGGAGCTATGACTTGGAATAGTATTCCTTTCACGTTAAGATCCATAACAGGAAAGGATAGGTGGACTGATATAAAAGCATGGTTACATAGTACAATAGGAGTATAAAGAGTGTGCTGTAGGAATATATAATGCTTATATCTGGGTAAACAGGTGGAATTTACTTTCTTTAACTCAGAAAATATTTTGTTCATTTGTTATTGCTTATCTTTATTGTACTTGATGTATTTATGTGCCATTGTGGGATTTTGTTGTAAATTATTTTTATGTACAACTGTATTGTCTACTGCTGTAGGACCTCATTGTAAATCAAGCAAATCCCTGTTCATGAAATTTTATGAATAAAACATTTAAAGAAAGAAGAAAGAAAGAATTCTCCATTCAACATAAACTCTGGTGATAACAAATCCATTATCAAAAATTATTTAGCACCCAAAACTTAAATGTCAGCTTTTGCATTTAAAATAAATTTCTTAATGATGTACTATTCAGTCAAGAGAAATAAAGCAAAGTTGGAGTCAAGAGCTTTTGTGTGAGAATCACTAAAGTAGGAATGTCCTGCGCTCGCCACACCTCCAAGCTGGAAAGGAAGAGAGACAATCAATTAACAATTGTAATTATGATAAAAAAAATAAATTGGTTCATAACATATATAAATTGTATTTAACTTAAGAAAATAATTTTATGGTCTGGCATTGGGGTTGGGGGGAGTTGAGCTGTTCTGCTATTTTTAAAGGGATCCCAGTTCATACACGTGCCATTTTGTACTATATAGCTTTAAACCAATTTAGGCATACTTTGTGAACTGGTTTAGGAAAAGGTTACCTCCTGATGAAGCTCTAATGAGCGAAGCGCTAAGGCATCTGGGTAATGGTTCCCCAGCTGTTTTCTACTGGTGTGGTTGTGGATCTTCAATATTGCTGAGTGTCTTTTGAACACAATAAATTGTTCAAATACTTATCTATGGTTGAGAGTGCTGTTTTTGATTCACCACACCGCCTCTGGAGTGTAACTGTTCTGTGTTGTTCAGCATGAAGAGGCAGTGTCGCCTTCTGGGAACCCATGTCTTCTCCCTGGTCTTCACACAATGGCTACTTTTTAGGTCACTCAACAATAATTCTTTGGCTCCACTACTACTACTTTTACTAGGTGGTGATGTTGAAACCAACCCTGGTCCTACTTATGCCCCACTACATCACACAAATCCCCTCTGGACCAATAGCCATGGGCTAAGGATTGCCCACTTGATTGTTTGTAGCCTCCTCTCCAGAAAGCATGAATTAGAAGCCTGGATAACCCTCTATAACTCTAATGTTCTAAGCATAACCAAAACTTGGCTAAAGCACTCCATCCCTGACTCACACTGCCAAATTAGGGGCTATACCCTTTTAAGGCACGACAGACCAGGGACGAAAAAAGGGGGTGGGATGCTACTGTTTTTCATAGATTACTTCATCATCTCTGTTATTTCAACCGGTGACTCTGTTGACTGTTCCCCAGAATGGATTATAGCCGAGCTGACCCTTGGGGCCACCAAGAAGCTCTATACAGGGTGTCTTTATAATCCTCCCAGGGGCAGTTTGAGAGGACTTGCTCAAATTACAAATGGCATTGGCAGTCTTTTCCCCTTCGAGGGACCTTATAATGGTTGATGACTTTAACCTCAACTGGCTCAGTGACCAGCAAGTGGAATATGCTGAGCTACTCAAACCACTGAACCGCATCCAGATTATATCTTTCCCCACAGGGCTCAACCATAAGTCATCAAATCACTCACTGCTCGACTGGATCCTAAAAAAAATGAGAGGACTGGGTTGTATAGTCTGAGGTGCTGTCAGACTCATTCAGTGACCACTCCCCCACATTCTGTATGTGGCCTTGTTGTAGTCCTTGTCCCCCTCCTAAACTTATATCCTTCAGAGACTTCTCCAAATCTAACACTGACAAACTTCACGCTGATATTATGGCAGTTAACTGGTCCACTTTCCACTTGCTAACAGATGTAGATCCAGCCCTCAGGTTCCTCACTACTGCCTTGTCTCCTGTTGAAGACAATCACTTTCCAATTACTACCTATTTAGTCAAGGGAGGAACACAAGATGGCTCACCAAAGAGTTTCTTGTCAGAATGAAACAGAGGGACACCATGTGGGTTACTTTCAAATCCTCTCTGTCCCCAGCAGACTGGAACAATTACTGTAGACTCTGGAACCTGTATAAGTAGGAGTCTAAACTCCTCAAAGCCTCCTTCCTTAAAAGCCAGCAGACCAGCAGCCTCACTGACCCTCGTAGGTTCTGGTTCTCAGTTAACTCCCCTACCAAACCTGGCCACAATCAGGACAGCATCAACCTGCTTACAGATGTTGGACTCATAACTGAGCCATCAAAAGTTGCGAAAGTCCTGAACCTCAAATTTTACAATCTAGTAGTAGTAGTAGTAGTAAAAGTTTATTTTTATACAGGTAAGAGTGGTTTGTTTCATCATTGGGTCACCGACCCTTTTTCAAGATGTACCTGTTTTCCCTAATAGTTTTTTTAAAAATACTTAAAAATACACTCCATTCATTTTAACAACATTCATGTTACATAATTTCACTAGACAACATGGTTTTATATAAACCTTCATTCAAAAACATCACATTTCCACATAGCATTAATTTCACGGTTTAGGAAGTCAACGTGTTTCAAACCCTCGTCATTTATAATTTATATTCCCCTCCGAAAGTCTTCTTTCACCCATTACACATACATCTTATTTCCAATCCTTTATCAATTGAACTCATAAAAAGTTTAGATTTTTGAATCTGCTTTATTTCCAAATCAATGGGTGCCCACAAATTTATAACTTTTATGCCAAAGGTCATCTCACCATATTTATTCTTTATTTTGGGCATTACATATTTACTTCCCCCCTTACCTCTTAAGTTATGTTGATGAATATGCATTAAACATGGAATTTTATCCACAAGATACTTGGGACTTTGTTTGTGAACTACCCCATGTATTTGTTTTAACCATTTTGGTCCCTTTTTTGTTCTATCTGTTCCCATTTTAAGATCTTAAACATTTCACAATGATGAGTTTGATATTCACAATTTAATACAAATCTAGCCAAATTATTATAAAGGACATGTATTGCCCTCAAATTTGACTTATTTGACATACCATATATGTGAATTCCATACTCTATACAAGGAATAATCAATTGATTTATTATATCTTTTCTCATTTGGTAATCCAAACAATATTTAGAGGTACGAAAAGCCCCTAATTTATTATTTGTTTTATGAACAAGATTTTTCATATGAATATTGAAACTCAGACTACTATCTACAGTAATCTCCAGATACTTGCATGAATCAACCTGGTTTAAGGATTTGTTTTTAACTGTTTTAATTGAAATTTTGGGGAAATTATTTTTGTTTCTTCCTTTACTATACAATACCATTGAATTAGTTTTTTTTACTATTCAATACCAACTCCGATCTATATAACCATGTTTCCATTCTACTGAAATCATTCTGAAGAGTTTTCTCCATTTCCTGAGTTGTAGCACCTCTAGCCAGCAGTACTGTGTCATCTGCATACATACTCAAAACTGAGTTCTGTACCACGTTGGGAGTTCATTTACATACATTAAGAACAACAAAGGGCCCAAAATCGAGCCCTGGGGGACTCCTCTACTTACAAATGCTGGTTTAGATGAAATATCACCAATATAAACTTGTTGGACTCTACCTGACAGATAAGAATCAAACCAGGGAAGGGTTTCACTATCTATTCCCAAATCCATCATTCTCCCAATCAATTTACCATGGTCTATAGTGTCAAAGGCCTTGGAGAGATCCATGAACACCACACCCACTGATCCTCCCCCATTTAACTGGGAAGCGATGTTATCAATTAAATCGGTGAGTGCGGTGTCCGTGGAATGCCCTTTATGAAATCCTGACTGGCAAGGAGACAGGAGAGAACTTGTTTCCAAGTATCTACTCAATTGTCCCCTTACCAGTCCCTCCAAGACCTTTGACAAACATGACAATAATGAGATTGGCTTATAATTTGTTGGTTCCACTGGGGAGGTACCTTTATAAATTGGTACAATCTTTGCCTGTTTCCACGGGGTTGGAAATTTATTTTCCATCAGACTCCAGTTAAAAAGTCTTACTAGAATTGGAGCAATTACCTCAAGAGAATCTTTTAAAAACCTATTCTCTATTTTATCCAAACCTGAGGTTTTATTTCATTTAAGTCTCCTTAGTTCACTCTTTACAGGTTATTGCTTTAAACCTAAACCTCATTTTATTTAGTGGCCATTTATCCCCTTGGCCTGCATCTATATGAAGCTGCTTTGGGGTTTCTATATCAGGTAACAAAACAAAATATTGATTTAACCTTTCTGCAGATTCAAGTGTTGATAATAAAGCGTCCCCCTCCCTGATCTGGATAGGCCATCTGTTTTCCACAACAGTTTCAAATGATCTTATCAGTTTCCAATATTGTCTTGGATCAGTACTATGTTCTACCTTGTTTTTATAATATTGTTTTTTCAAAATTTTAATTTTATCTTTGAGCTTATTCCATTCATTCTTATATTTAATCCAATCATCAGGGTCCAATGTTTTATTAGCCTTTTTCCATAATTTATTTTTATAACGTATGTTATGTTTTATCTTATCTGTAATCCAAGGAGCATTTACTTTTTTTACAAACACCAGTTTCAAAAGAAACAAACTTATCACAGGCCTGGACAAACATTTTGGAAAAATCCTTGATGGCCCAGTCCAGATCAGGGATTAAAAACAGCCTATCCCACCTACATTTTCTTAATTCATGCAGAAACGCATCCTTATTATATCTTTTAAAGTTTCAATGCCTAATTTTTTTGGGGACTAAATTTATGGGTGTTTCCCTCTTATTAATCACTTCCCCCACACAAATAATAGAGGAATGATCTCCAAATATAGGTTGCTTCACTTCCATGGAAATAACTTTAATTCCATCTGAAGAAAAAACTAAATCCAAAATATTCCCCTCATTTATGATATATGTTTTTCTAGTAGAAACTGCAATGTTTTGATGCAAATTTAATGAATTAAAACTTGTCCTTAGGGTATTACCCCTTGGTTTATTCCATGCTGCATTGAAATCACCTACCATTAATAAATCCAACCCCATTGTATGTTGTTGTATTAAATAAGCCAATTTGTCAAAATCCACTGTTTTAACTTTCGAGGGAGAATATACTAAACTCAAAACCATGTTTAAATTCTTTATTAACACCAACAAGCATTCTATCATCCCTACTTCTCCTGAGTGTATCATCACAGTTTCACCCAATTTCTATCTTAAATACATCAACAAACCCCCCCTTCTTTTCTCTATCTCTCCTATACATAGTATATCCCTGTAACTCAATTTCCCTTTCACTTATACTGTGGGTAAACCAGGTCTCTGTCAGGGCTATAATATCAGGACTTTCCAGAGTCTCCAAAGCTCTCAGCATATCTAGTTTATTTTTTTAAACTCCTTGCATTATCATAAATTACTTTAAACAGTTGAGGAGGGGGTCCAGGATTTATTTCAATGTCCCCTTCCATCAATAAAATAAGACAAACATTAGTTTGTAAATCTCATTTCTTAAAATGCATAAATATTCTACATTTATTTATCCCCGCTATAGAGTCTCTAATAAAGGAAAAAGAGTTCCTTCTCCTAGAGCCCATATACTGTGTTTTGTTGTGCTGAAACCCCCTTCCACTGATGTCTTAAATAAACTGCAGGAATCAAATCCTCCTCATCCTGCACTATTATGTTATTTCCAAGCACTGGGCATATGACTAAACATGCTAGAAGGAAACAAAACCACACTTTTAAAACCCCATTTTCCAAATACTGTCTAAAAAAAGACTCCACCAAGAAAGAAAGCTCTGGTTCGTTCTGCAACCCGGCTGGAAATTTCTCGGTGAGACAAAACCCAATTACGGTACCCAAATAGTTTAAAAACGTATTCACCAGAGAAACCCAGTCGGAAAACGATCAGATCAGAAGCCTCCTATCTAGACACTTTCTTAGCTAAACTCCTGCCCAAGGTTGCTTCCCCCCTTTTCCTGCAAATAAGAAAGATGAGACAAATGGCTATCTCCCTTTCCACTTTAAAGTCACGTCCCTTGTAGAAGTCCAATGTCTCCTCAGGGTCCTCCCAACTCTGGCAGTGCTGGGAGCAACGGGCTCTGTCCCCGGTTCTTAAAATTGTCCACTGGCATTGCCAGACCCCTTGCTTTATTATTTAACCTATCCCTTTCTACCTCATCCATCCTCCTGCTGTAGAAACAGGCCAGAGTAGTTCTGCTGTTTAAATCAGGTGAACCCAAACTCATGGATAATAACAGACCTACATATATCCATTCTATTGCATCTGAGCAAGATCCTTGAAAAAACTGTCTTCTTGCAAATTTCTGCCAACATTTCTAATCACGGTTTGCTATCTCCCAACCAACACGGTTTTCATAAGAGTTTCAGCACTACCACTGTGCTGGCTTGCTTCATGGACCACGTATTTAGGATAGCAGATGAAGCTAAACTCAAAGGGGTAATTTTTATCGATCTTTCTAAGGCTTTCAACTTAATAGATCATGATACGCTCCTTCACAAACTCATGCCCTTTGGTTTTTCAATGGGTACTACAGATTGGTTTTGAAATTACCTCTGCAAAAGATCCCAGGTGTCTGCACTGGGGGGGAGGAGGTATCCAGCCCTCTTGAGGTGCATAGTGGAGTCCCACAAGGGTCCATACTAGGACCCATCCTTTTCTCCCTGTTTAACCATCTACTTAGCAACAGTTTAGGGTGCCATGAAATCATGTACGCAGATGATCTTATTATATACAGGAGTGACAATAGCCCACTTAACTTCTCCCTCTCCCTCTCCCTCTCCAAGGATTTTAATTCCATTTGCGACTGGTTCACATCAAACAGACTGCTTGTCAATTAGAAAACAAACAAGACCATGCTATTTAGGTGCAAGCCCAAGTCCACTAAATGCTTTGCTGGCCAAACCAACTCACTCTGCATCCTGGCCCCAGACAGATCCCCTCTTTAACATGTCTCCTTTAAATACTTGGGAGTTACCCATGACCCCTCCTTTACATTTCAAGATCAGATTTGGCTTGTGGTGAAATGGGTTAACCAACAACTGGGTGCCTGCTATCACCTGCGGCATATCATGACCCCTGATGTGCATCTGGCTATTGGGCGGGACATGCTCCTACCCCTCCTAGATTACTGCTCTCCCAGCATCTCTCAAACATCGTCTTGCCAACTTTTACATCTAAACACTACCTTCAATAACATTTGTCAATTTGTTTTGTTAGTCCTGTACAATACCCACCACTGTTCACTATATGCAACACTCGGGTGGCACTCCCCACAGGCCTGTTGAGATCTCCTTATGGGGACTCCTATCTATAAATCCCTCAATGAGGGTGTCTATTCTCCTTAACTAGATTTCTCAACATCAAACATGGCACACAGGAACTGAGGTCCTCCTCACAATGCCTGCTTGACTATCCCCAAACTACTATGAACATGGGACAGAGAGCCTTCTCCATAGCTGCCCCCCAAGCTCTGGAACTGCCTGCCAAACTTGCTGGGCACCCCTCATGTTTTCAAAACCAACTTGAAAAATGCACTTCTATCTGCCTCAGCCTGTAAGTGTACTTTCTGATCTTATCCTGGGTGGATGTTTTGGCTGGCCTCTCACCCCATTAGACTGATGAGAGTGCCTTTCCTCTTGCCACTTGTCAATTTTAACCCCATTGTTGACTGTGTTGTATCCCTGTTTTGCTAACATGTTGTTGTTGCACTGACTTAGATGTGTTACTATCTGCTTTTACTGCCACGGTCCACCATTTAAATTTTTCTTACCTGTGTATTGTATTGTTGAACCTTGTATATTCCACTCTCATGCACCTGTGTACTGTATTGCTGAACCTTGTGTATTGTGCTCTCAAGGGCTGTATGTTTGTATTGTTCAGGTAATTTGCTCTTTCCTTATACTGTAACTTTATGGTCTGTGTCATACCTAAAAATGGTCACTGGGACCAGTGTACCTGTTGGTTACCAACTAAATTAAAAACAAATCCCCCCTTTTAATCTGTGGGATTGGGCAGTTGCCATGTTTACTTGCTAATCATTTATTTTAACATAGAGAAATTAAACAAAAAATGTTTCTGTGAATGTTAACATTTCTTATAACTTTTGACTGATGGGCAGATTGCAAAAATCAGAAACCAGTTTCTAACAGATATTTATGAAGCAGCTTTTTTTTTTAAACACCACAGTTGACTATGATGCAAGGTTACAAATGGCAGTTAGCAAGGTACTATTTTGAAATTCAGTTTAAAGCCTAGTTTTCTTTTTTGTAGTTAATATTTTATTTTTATTATTATTATTATTGGAATATACATACAAGTAAACATCATCCTCCAGTATACAACTGCATGTAATCATAATGGAAGAAAAGGAACATCATATTGTCTGAAGTATTGTACAATGTTGATACAGAAGGAAAACGTGCTTGAGATCAATGCAGGACAATACAACCTATGTAATTAAGGAAACTTAAGATGGTTTGTAGTTCAAGGGGTAAAAGGAGTAAATTGAAACAGGCAGTATGAACAGTCGTGCTTGTACAATATTGTATTGTAAACTTATAGTGGTACAGTAAGAGTGTATAAAGGAGGAGCATGGAGAATAGAAGAGGTTATCTAGGAAAGTAATCAAGAGAGAGAAGAGAGACGATGAGAGGAAAAGGAGAACAGGAAGAACCAGAAGCGGAAAGCCTAGTTTTCTGACCCTCGGTTGTGGAAGTCACTCTGAAGGCTTGTCAGGTACCAGATATTTTTCTTAAGCAAAGGCATCACATACAGGCTATTTAAAATACAGGACACAATTTCACAACACTTTGAAAACAGTTTTCTACTAGCACTTCAGAATTTCTGTTTTACTGCTGTAACCCCCATTTTGGGGGCTTACTTTAATCACTTATTGTTTCTCCCATTTGCTGCCCGATTGCTGGTGGTGTTCCACTGTTCCCTAGTTGTCCCCTGATATGCACTGCCACATCTCGAGTCCTTAATTGTGCCCCAAGACCCTGAGTAGTCCCTGTATTTGTTTTAGCCCATTTTGGGGCTTAGAGGGCTGGATCGTGAGCTGCCAGCATTTTCCTGGGCTGACCGGTGATCGTGCATGCAAGAGGAAGCTCTAGATTGTCCGACCACCATAGTGGTCAAGCGAAAGGTGTTTCAGCAGTCCCGGTGCCCCTCTTCACCAATTTGGGGACCGGTGACTTAAACAAGGTCAGTGAGAGGCCTCGCTAAAGTGTAAAAAATTAAGTTTGAAACAGGGCATCTGCAAGGGCTCATGCATGTTAATGAGACCTCATGAATATTAATGAAGGAGCTACCTGCCACCTAGGGGGACTGTATTTTGGGGGCAGCAACAGGGAAAGTGTTATAAATAAATGTTTTATAATGACAGTGTTTGAAAGGGCACAGTTGGGACTATGGAACTGTGGTGTGTTAATTTAATAAAAGTATTTCTGTTGGCCGCACCAAAACTTTATTTGTGGGACAACGTGAGGACTGCTATGAGACTGTATGGGGAAGTCATGTCTCTGATATTTTGACCCCCTAAAACAGCCAGTGAGATAAGTGGGTGCCCAAAGACTTTTGAGAGGACTCCTGGGAGAAGTTGTTGACTACTTTCAGGTGCCAAAAGACATAGCCAATCAATAATCCAAGAGGGCTTATGAAAGTGATTGATAACATTGGGCAGCCAGTCAGAGGGCAGGGATCCCTGGAAAAATCCCAAAGACTTTGGGCGGTTTGGTCAGTCTGTTCTGGTCTCTGATTGAGTCAAGAAGGCACAGTGCTGTGAGAGTTGAATACTTTTAAGGCCTTTCACAGGACTTAAACCAGAGGTGGTTTTGAAGCAAAGTAGAGGAAATCTTGCTGGTGAGAGGAACTGTGCTTTTGTGACTAGCGATCCAGGCATCTAAGTGAAGTTGCTAGTTGGAGGAGATTTTTTGCTGCAGCTATCCTGCACCAGTTTTGGGACTGGAGAGAGACTATTTTGCTAAGGAAAAGCCTTGCTGGGTACTGGGTGCAAGTCAGAGCAAAAGTGGATGCTGTTTTTGGAACAGAGAGTCTGTCTGAGAGCTGTGTGCCAGCTAGAGAAAAGCTGAAGGTTGGTCTGAACCGTGTGAGGCTGAAAGAGAAAAGGGTGAGCAAGTGTTCTGTGCTTCAGGAAATGGTGGTTTCATTTCATTTAATTTTTATTTTATATACTCGTAAATCTGATGACCAAATTACCCATTTTCACAGATGACAAGTTACAATAATACAAAAAAGACATTAACAGAACAAATTGAAACTGATACAGTTACAACAAACAACATAACATTAAGATATGGCAGGAGTTATGATTTATGGTCAACAGGTACATTCAAAGTTATTGAATAACTATTGTTTGAGATGAGTTCTAAAACAATGAACAGTCTTACAATCAACAGAATCAAGAGGAACACTTTTATAAAAAGTGGTGCTCGATGAAGAAGTGACCTATTGCCAACTGTTTTTTTTAAAAAAACAGAATTTTAAAAGAAAATCTACTCTGGGACCTAGTTCTACAAGGATGGGAGAATCTTGGGAAAAGATTAATAATTAATTAAGGTAGGGACCCATTTATAATTTTAAATCAAAAAACTCCCATTTTATGAGAAATGTTTGCTGTTGTATACCAGTCGTGGAAAAGAACTGTTGAATTGGACTGTGCAACTTGTTGCCAAACGGCACTGGCAAGTAGAGAATCTGTGAGATTGTCTGGCTGTACATCGGAGCTGAGTTTTCCTGCTGAGAGAAATACTGGACCTAAGGAGTTTCCAGCTGTACATCAGAGCCAGGTGGGGAATTCACTAACCCCCACCATGTTGGGCCTGCTAACCACAGGGATCAAGGGTTTACTCCTGAGTGATAGGGCACTCTTACCTGTGAGGGAGCTGGGCTGTGGAGCCACTCCTAGGTCTGAGTCCTTGGTGGTTTGGTGGGTCTTGCACAGTAGCTCTGCAATGATTCTTAATAGGCTGAAGGTGACAAGCGGCCAGATCTTCAATCAAGGGGACAAGTGGCCAGATCTTCAAGCTCAAGTCTTCAGGGCATTTTCTGCTGCCCAATCGATCTGCCCTCTTTTTATTTATTTATTTAGCTTTTGTTGACCGGGTAAGTGCACTAGACAAATCCTGCCTATTTTCAGGCATGACCCGGGGGAGGGGGATACAGATGAATGCCAACTGACCTTGAACCAGATTAAGCTGTTGGTGGTATTTTTAGTGAATGAAGGAAATTCGGCCAGAGCACCAGGGAAATTCTCCTACTCTGCTGGCATTGGGACGCCAGTAGGGGCGTGCAAGGGTCAGTAATGGCCACTGCATGGCAGATGGAGGAGGAGAAGGAGGTGTTTGAGGAGGTCTCCGTAGAGAGACGGTCAGAATCTAACATAGAGCAGATGGAGGTCCCGTTGGTAGCGGGCTCGAGCGCCTCCTTTTATGATCATGTGGCATCGAGTGATACTGGAAATCATGATACTCACACCTGTGAATCTCCCGTTGTGGCAGTGAAGAGCGATTCGGCAATGGTTGCGGTGAATCCTGTGGAGGCGCTTTTGTTTTCAGCATCGGAACGATTTTCAGCGGCACATCGGACGACGGACTGTGGTACCAGGAAATGCGTCTTGCGTCTTTCCCTTTTGGCGTTAGCAGCGGTGGAAGCGGTAGGAATGGCCCGGAGGAGCTCGCAGCTCTCATCGTGGAAGCAGAGGACTTTGCAAGGCGAACATACAGAGAAGGAAGCGGAGGACAGTGCAGCTTTTGGCGTTCCCTCTCCAAGCCAGGGGGTAAGCCAAAACCCCCTTTTAACTTTGAATTCTGATACACGGTCTTCTTCGGCTATTTCCAATCAGGCTTTTGCGACGATTACCTTACATAAAGAAGCAGGATTTGTATTTAACCCCCAGGTGAACACTTTTGAGTCTCGGGACAATACTGGTATTATTTATCAGTCAACAGGTTCACAAGAGGGAGTCACAGACTTTTCCTTTACTGACAAAAAAGACCCTGAAAGGAGTCTATTACCCTTAATACAGTGTCCTCCAGTGTACCTTACTTTCTAGGTGAACATGATATAAACTGGACACCTCAAGCAGCCTTAACAGCTG
The DNA here is from genome assembly GCA_016271365.2 of Neoceratodus forsteri. NCBI lineage: Eukaryota > Metazoa > Chordata > Ceratodontiformes > Ceratodontidae > Neoceratodus > Neoceratodus forsteri. Next base: position 840,452,611 of record CM028134.1, read on the forward strand.
CAGGGTGGAAACCTCTGGGGAAAGGGGTCTGGTCTCCTGATACTGAGTGGGACAGTTCTCTTGATATTAACAAACATATTTCTACCTGGCATCCTGGCAGTTCTGAGGTTAAACCTGTATCTAATTCTGAGTTACTTATAAGTCAGGGGGAGGGGGGTACTGAAAGAGAGGGTTCAGTTTCTACTGTATGTTCAGATACTAAGGGGCAGAAAGACACAATGACAACTGTTGCAGATAAACCTCTCATGTCAAGTTTATTTTCTCAATGTAAAAGGAAGCAGCACCTAGGAGGAATGCAGTGCGATCAGGTATCGGGGTATTTAAAAGATAAACCAGACAGATACCATGTGGGAAATTGTTATTAAAGGATTCTCTAAAGTTTTTACCTAGAGACGTTTCTATGCTTATCCACATTTCAGGGAAGATAATTTGATGTTAGCTTCCGATCCCCAGCTTTATTGGATCTTTTGGGATAGATACAATCAGGTTAAGTTTTTTCCCCTTGGTCCCCTTTTTGGTAATTCCTCTCCAAACCCTTACTAAGTTCATTACTGTTATGTTTAGAAATGAAAGTGTACACGTTGAGGATATCACCTTTTGCTGGCACAAAATGTGAAATTCAAAGTGGTCCGGAACCTATTCTGGATGCTGAACAGTTTTGGACAGGGGGGTGGAAATTTCAAGTTAAATTACGTCAGACAGCTTCAGGTATTGCACACATTCCTAATTCCTTCTTGTTAGGTAGGGATAGGGGGGTGGTGTTTTATAGCGGTCAACCGAGGGCATGTTATAGGTGTGGGGCTAAAACCCATCTATCCAGTACGTGTGACCAGCCCAAATGTGATAACTGTGGGGAAATAGGGCATGTTACTATGTTTTGTAATAACCCAATTAAATGTGATCTTTGTGAAGAACTAAACCATGCCTTTAGAGAATGTCCTTGGGCGGCACAAAATAAAACCAATTTGGCAGGGAAATCAGACTTTCTTATACAAAAAGCCCAAGATGATATGAGTCATCAAATTCTAGGACAACCTGTTACACCCCACCCCCCAAAGCATCAGAGTCCTGAGGCCTCTTTACCCAAGAAGGTCCAACCAGTAAGTATTGCACGTCAGGAAGGGCAAGAAGAGACTATTAGGGAAAAAAATATTCCGAATTCCTTGCAGCCGGTCTGTTATACAGACTCGACAGAAGGTCTTGGGGACAGACAGTGGTTTCCAAGCCTCCACCAGCTCTTAGAAGATCGAGCAGAACTCAAAAATCCTTAGTGATTTCTGCTTCTGAAGGCATTGAAACCAAAAACTCATACGAGGCCTTGAGTTGGGGGGATTCTGAGATAGATATGGGTGACACAGATTCACTAATTTCATTACAAGATAATTTGGGGCAATGAGGGATGATTATAAAGGGAAAAAGAGGAGGAGAAAAATGATTCCAGTGGTTCGTTTTTTTTCTTTGGACCTAAATTTTAAAGTATGGCATGCAATTTTTCTTGGGCTTCCCTCAATACTCATAGTTTATTAAAATTAAAAAAAAGATACACTCTTTTTCATATGTTACATGATCTTAACTGTTCCATTATATTTCTCCAAGAAACATGGATGTGTAATAAAATGCAGTGTTCTGCTTTTGCCAGGGATTGGCCCTGGGGCCCATCTTATTGGTCCTTTGGAGAAGATAAGGCAGATGGGGTTGGCATTCTTTTTAATTCCTTCAACTTCATTCTACATAAACTAATTGATTTATGTCCCGGAAGAATATTAATAATAGAAGGGACTTGGTTTTCCTATACTCTTCGACTAATTAATATTTATAATCCGAGACAAAATCTGGGAGGGTTGCCTGCATGAAACAAGTTCAGCCCTTCTTGGTGACTACGGTCCCTATCTTTTGGGGTGAGACTTTCATTGTGGCATAACCTTTAAAAAAAACTGATAGTTCTAAAAGATATATTGTGACACTATATGTTTGTTGGACATTATCAAAAGTGCAGATCTAATTTCTTGTATGACTAAACAGACCTCAGGCCCAATTGGTACTTTTTAAAAGTGGAGTTGGTTATACCATTGATTACCTCTTTGTAACCAAACAAACTTCATTTCTTCATTCTCAAATCATCCCAGTGGAATTTTCAGACCATGCTCTTTAATAACCCACATAGGCCTATCGAGTTCAAGGCAGAAGCAAAACCAAGATGGAAGCTTAATACCTCCATGCTACAAGAACCTTTGATTCTAAATTCCATCACATTAATCTTACAAGCCAGATTGTCTGTCTGCTTTTATATCAGGATTTAGGATTTGGTGGTTGGAGACGAAAAATGACTGTATTAATTGGTTCAAAACAAGGTAAAATACGTCAACAGGAGAATTTTTTCGTTATTCCAACTTAGGTCCCAATTACAAACATTATTATCTAACACTACCTCCTCTAGAGAGGATTATTCTCCACAAATTGCAGAAATTAAATCACAGATGAAAATCTTCCAGTATAATCGAGCTAAGACCCTGCAAGCAGTTACTTCTAATCATTTGAGGAAATCAGTTTTGGAGACCCATTTGAATTATGTAAAGAAGTTAAGGAGCATGGTTTTTATCCTTCTTAACTGATGGTGATAGGACTGTTACTTCAATTACAGAACTAGAAGACCTGATTCATAAACATTTTAAAAGTCTTGAGCCCTTCAAATCTCTCCCACACCCAAATTAATAATGTATTAGGATTTCCCATAACAAATACCTTAACACCAGAACTAGTTTCCTCCCTTACACAACCCTTTCAGATAGAGGAAATTCAGTTGGCTATAAACTCTTTAAAGCCCAATGTGGCTCCAGGTATGGACGGTCTCTCTAATTCCTTTTATAAAACCTTTTCTAAAGAACTTTGTCCTATCTTGGTAATGGTTTATAATTTTTTTTTGGATCAGGGAGTTAGTGTAGCATCCTTTGCTGATAGCATTCAAACTTACATTCATAAATCAGGGAATAAGGGGTTGTTTCAGAATTGGAGACCGATCACGTTATTAAATTCTGACTATAAAATTTTGATGTCAGTAATTAATAACAGACTAAGGGATTTGGCTACATATAATTTTTCTCCATCTCAACATTGTGGCATCCCTAATCGTAGTATTCAGGCCATGTTAGGTTCAATTAGAGACTTTATTGAAAGATCTAATGAGTTGGGAGATAATGGTTTCCTTGTTTCTTTAGATTTAGAGAAGGCATTTGATAGAGTAAGCCATTCCTTTTTGTTTGCAACATTAGAATTTTTTAAAGTTCCTTTTCATTTACGGAATTTGATCAAAACCCTTTATAGCTCAGGTAAAGTATTTCCCTTTATTAATGGACATTTAGGGAATGGATTCTCGGTCAATTGTGGAGTAAGACAGGGATGCCCCTTAAGCCCCTTATTATATAATTTTTCCTTAGAACCTCTTTTACGGTCGATTAATGTATCCCCCTTATGGCAAGGAAACAAAATTCCAGATTTTGAAACATCTCTAATCATCCAGGCTTATGCAGATGATATCTGTTTATTTTTTACTCACATTAACCAGCTTGCATCCTTTTTTACTATTTTTCAGGAATATGCTGCTGTAGCTAACACTAAACTTAATTTACTTAAATCAAAGGCTTATTTATAGGTGGGGTCTCTCAAGTGCCATTTGTTTCACATTCAATTTCATTTACAACAGAACCTATAACTATTTTAGGGATTCAGTTTGGCCCACAAAATAGCCCAGCAAATAATTGGAAGCTTGCCTTAGATAAAATTGAAAAAAAAGTCCTCAGATGGAAACGATTTAGGTTTAATAAGGAAAAAAGAATACAGGTTTTAAAACAATTTATTTTACCTTGTTTACAACATACGGCTGCAATATTTCCTATTCCTGGTAACTTGGAAACTAGGTTATATAGTATCTGTTTCCAGTTACTCTGGGGGAATAGACTGAACCCAGTTAAAAGATGCTATACATACCTTGAGAAAAAAAGGGAGGCCTGGGAATGGTGACCGGTTTTATTTTGTTTCACTATATTTTTTCTAATTCTTTAAAAGAAGTTTAGAAGGAACTACTAGACAGGATTTATTTTCTTTCCATAGCTTATTAAGAAGATATTTTACAGCATGGTTACATTGTGCTCCTAAACCTTCTATTTATTTAGCCCTACCTCTTTATTTCAAACCTGCAGCACAGAAATTGTTCAAATGGCAGGTTACAAAACAACAAATATTACAATGCTCATCGAAAACCTTGTATAAAGACTTATTGGCTTCAATATACCCAAGCACTCCAGAATTTAGGAATTGTCCAACAAATCGTAATGAGGATGTTCTTAGTCAATTGAATAATACAAGATTGCCAACTTTCATGTGGGAATCCCAATGGCTTACCTTACATGGTAAACTAAATGTCAGGGGCACGCTAAATATAAGGCCAGAACAGAAAGGATGTGTCCACATTTAGGTTGTATAGACCAAGAAGAAACCATGGAACATGTTTTCTCCATTGTTCAATATCACATGAAATATGGGATCATTTAGCTATAGTCTGGAATTTTCCTTGGCTAGCTCATCTCACTTATGACATTTTAGTAATTGGCTCGTTCCCAGGATTTCTTCAGTCTTTTCATAAAGGAACTTTGCAGATTTTTTTTACCTGTTTAAGATATTGTTTATGGCAAACAAGATGCCAATGGGTCCTATATCAAAGGAAACCATCCGTTCAGGTCTTTAGGGCCTATGTTACCAATGTGTTGAATAATATTGTTATGTCAGATGTTCAACAGTTTAATGCCACAAAAGTTCGAATGTGGTGGAAAGGCTTTTCTCATATTATTCAATTTAAATGAGGATATTAGATGTCTATAGCAATAGTTTATTTTTATTCATTCTGCAATTTTTTTTGGTTTTTCCTCTTAGAATCATTAAGAGTGTAGGACTATGGTTTATTGTTATGTTTTGTTTTCCTTTCTTTTGTTTAAAACCTGAGCTTCTTTGTCATCCTTAGTATATATTGTTAACCTAGTGTTGGAATAGTTTTCCTTTGTTTTTCTTCTTTTTCTTTGTTTGAAGAATATTCTTGTTCATTTACCATGTGTTCTGTTTGATATGTGTTTATTTTCAATAAAAATTACCCCTACTCTTTTCGATAAGTGCCATGGGCTCTTTAACATCCACCTGAACTACCACCAATCCAGGCAGATGGGACCTCGGTTTAACGTCTCATCCGAAAGACGGCACCTCAGAAAAATGCAGCACCCCTCTCATGCTGCATTACAGTGTCAGTACTGGGATATTAATCCAAGTGCCAGATGTGGGAGCTGAACCCACAGCCCTCTGATCTCCCGGCCTCAGAGGCGAGTGTGCTACCTACTGAGCCACTGACACTGACAAACCAAGGTCCCCACCAAATCCGGACTGGTAGAAGCCCTCTGCACTAGGAACTCTTCAGACCTTCTAGACTGTGAATAGCAAGGGCTTGCCCTGGTAACAAGGGGGAGTGTTTGCTCAGTTGTCACATCCAGCTAATTTGTTTCTAGGGCTCCAACAGCTGGGCAAACTATGGCACCGAGCAGGCCTGCAGTTCCTGGGTACCCAGAAAGGACAGAGGGTAACACTGGCACTGGTGTGGGGTGGGCAACTGGAATGTGTTGGCCTATGGGCCCATATGTTGATAACTATTCATAGTAAATTCTCTAACTGTTCCTGTTTTCCACAGTTATCCTGGTCCCAGGTACCCCAATCTTAGCCATTTCTACCAATAAAGCTGTTTTGTTGTTTAGAATTGCTGTGTGAAGGGTGTTTTGTGGGAATCAGCTATAAAGTATACATGGTATATGGTATTGGGAAACTGTTTGGCATCCAGTGTGTGGGGTGGTTGGAAAAGGAGGTGGGTAGCTACAGCACCCAAGGGGGTTGTACCAGCTACATATCTGGCCCACTACAATCTACTCTGGGTGGAGGCACTATGCTATTTTTACTCTTCTTCTGGGATAGAACCCCCAGGTACCATCACAGCAGGACCCAAGCCCCTTAACCTGTGTGCAGGTCAACAGGCAGGGATAATAGCCCATTGGCATACAGTGCCTTGGCTACACTGCGCTACACCACATGCAATCTCTATGCTGGCTAGTACCCTCCACCCTGCCTATTTGCACTGTGTGACACTGGGAACCCACCCCCAGTGCAGCCAAACATGACACCAGCACTGGGGTGCCCAATCCCCAGTATTAGTACCTGAAATAAAGAAAACAGACCTTCATAGTCATTTTTTTTTTAAATGTTAATCCTTGTAAAAAAGGAAATGGTCTCTCAATGTCTTTTGTCACTACCCCTCTGCCACTGTTACCCTCCCTCACTTGACCCCCCAACTTAGCACCCCCCACCCATAACTTACCTACTGGTTGTCCAATGCTTTAATCCTCTCCAGACCGGAGACATGTTGTCACTCTTCAACACTGGATTGGGAAATGATGAAATCAGGTATGTGGTCAATGTATTTCAATGCATTTTGAACTTAATAACTTGATCATTTGTTTATATTTTTCCCCAAAATTTTCAATATGGACTTTTTGGGATCCATCTCATGAACAAGGTAGATGACATTTTTCAAATCCTGCCATAAAGTGATCTCTCTTTTGCTCTGTGAAGTCATCTTTCAGGCAGGATTTGAAAATGTTCACCACCTACTGGGTTCATGAGGTGGGGTCATAAGGCTATGTTGAAAATTTGGGGTTAAATATTAACAAACAACAAAGTTATGAAAGAACATTGAAAATGTTCAATGCTCACACATAACTTTGGCAATTTTCAATACTTAGACCCAAATGTTCAACATAATTTTTCCACACTACCTCATGAACATGGTAGCTGTCGTTTTTTTAAATCCTGGCTCCTAGCCAAAATGTGTTTTCGTGCCTGTGATGGGAAATGATATTTCAGCCAAGATTTGAATATTTTCACCTACTGGGTTCATGAGGTGGGGTCATAAGAAGATTGTATTAAAAATTTGAGTATCAAAATGTTAAAAAACAACAGAGTTATGAAGGTGTGTTGACATTTTCAGCGTTCGCTCATGACCTTGGTAATTTTCAATATTTTGACCCCAAAGTTTCAACATAGCCATTTTTTCACACCACTGCATGAACCCGACAGCTGTGATTTTTTTATAATCCTGGCCAAAATGTATTTTGCACTTGTGAAATGATGTTTCATCCATTATTTTACAAATGACACGTGTCATGTTCAGAAGTGGGGAGGGAGTCATAAAAAGGCTGTTGAAATATTGGGGTCAACACTGTTACAAAAGAAAAATGATAAAGTAATACTGTCTGCAGGGATGGCTGTTGGCCCAGTAGGGACCACGTTGGCTTCCCGTGCCAATGACCTGAGTTCGGGTGTGAGTTCAGTGAGCTGGTTTAGTGGGCTGAGGCTGGGGGAAGGCACTGAAACATGTGACACTGGTTCCAGCCTGGGGAGGGACAGAGTAGTGTTTTGACACATCCCTAACACTTTGGGGTGGACTGGGGAACCTTCCCTCACAAGGGGTTGACATGCGTGTTGAGGCCCGATGGGTCCATGTGCTATGTCTGGAGAAATAGGGTAGAGTGACAGTTTTAAATTAAAGTGCAGCCACAGACCTACAGTTAGTAGGAAGTCAGGATCCACCATGAATGACTTATTTCACTATGCATGCCTGCCACACACACACCATACATGCAGACATTCGGCACTGACAAATGCTTGTTTACTACCAAGTACAAATTTTACTGTAAGAGATGTAATGGTAAGGGCGAGTATTCTGTGAGGAGGGGCCAGAATAAAATTAAGTTTGAGTGGTTGAGCTATGCTGACACCATTCTTTCATGTTGGTATATCTGGCATCAATGGGGTTCTGGCACTAAAGATGATCAAAGTTTGAGACAAAGCTCTGGGGGTGGGGAGTGAAGCCAGGGGAGCCTAGGTAGCCCTGTTAGAGATTTATGAGAACTAATGTCATGCCCAAATTTCTTGTTAAGTAGGCATATCCTACAGTGAACTAATAAACAACACTCATTTTACCAGTGATGGGTCTTTCATTATCAGCTAATGGCCACACCATTTTTACATATTATAGGCATTGAGGGCAACTGTATATGAACCGCTTAGAAGTGCTCAGAGAAAGCTATTGCTTTTCTTTAAATAAAACTGAAGTATTAACTGTTAGATCAAGACTGATAGTCAAAAAAGTTTCAAAATTTGTTAGGAATAGCATAGACAATGGCACTGATTGCAATTGCTGCTTTATTTTTTGTAAAAGTGAACATACTGTTGTTTTGGTATCTCCCAAAACAAAACATAACAACTGGGGAATTTCTCTTCTGACCTTAGTAGTGTATGCATGCTTTATATTTTACAATCTGCAATGCAGTTCACCAGAAATATCTTTTTGGCATGTATATGATAAAATCTGATAAATAAAATGTTGAAAACAACCTTCAGAATCACATCTTATTTCAAGCAGAAAGAAAATGGTAAGAAACACTGGCATATTGATGTTTTTGTTATAAATACGTTATTGCTAACAATCAATATAATGATTAATGTCTGACTTCTGGTGACGACACAATGGGAATGGTGGCTTAGGATCCAAATTTAATCTTCCCTTTACACCCTCTTCCCCATTAAACTAGCTTGATTTTCACTAAAAATGATTAGCAGTGCAAGGAAGTGGGGAAACAATGTGTCTGGTAAACCAATTAAAACTAAACCAGCGGCCTGCTCCAAGGATGGCGACAGATCACACCCTGACCTTTCTGACTCCGAATTATCCCAGGCCTCTGAGACAGCTCAAGTGGTACTTGAAAACCTTGCTAATTCAAAGAGATCACCTAGAAAACAAACTAAACTTAATTTACAAAGAGGTACTTAAGGGCAGATGTAAAGGAAGCAATGAAAGAGATGAGGAAGGATGTGGCTTCCCTGGAACAAAGAACAGACAACCTAGAGAGGCAAGTCACAGTAACTAATAATCAGTTGGATGAAATGGAGGCCTCTTTCAAATAAATTATGGACACACAGGCTTATATCCTCGCCTGGCAGGGAGATTCTAAAAATAGGGCCCATAGAAAAAATTTACACTTGTAGTGCCTCCCTGAGAATTCTGATGGCTCTGATGTCCGAGTGTTTTTAGATTCTTTTTTCAGGATGGTGCTGGAACTGGAATACCTTAACAAAACTGAGTGCATTCACCAAGCGCTCAGTCCTAAACCCTCCTCCCAGGACGCATGGCTAAGATCAGTAACTGTCTGCTTCTTGTTCTGTGCTACTAAGGACAAAATACTGCAAGTTGCCTGAAAGACGTAGTTCTATTTTTTATGGGCAAACCCGAATCTTCTTTGACAACTACGTTCTGGATATCATGCAGCTGAGATGTAAATACACACCAGTTCTTCAGACTCCTTGTCACCAGCAGTTGAGATTTCACACCCTGTACCCAGTTCATTTCATAGTATATTATGAGGATGGATAGCAAGAATATCAGATGGCAGAAGAAACCCAGGAGGATCTAACAGCCTGTAACATCTCAGTTCCAGACTGGGGACCCAGATGTATGGCTTCCACTACTCAGCTACCCAGATGGCAGTTCATCCAGTCCACAAAACAACATCGTCGACAGTCTGCAGTTACAATGGCGTTTATTAAGACACAGTTACAATCCTTTCAATAGGACAGTGTGACTTCCTGAGCAGTAGTCTCTACCTGCTACACATTCATCTAGGACTTATGGGGGTAAGTGGATGGCTGTTTGGGGGGAGAGAGAGAGGCACCCTAATCAGATTTGGCTGGTGGTGGTTGCATGGAACCAGCCTGCTCCTCCTCCTCTCAGCATTCAGACAGGAATATCCACTTTATTTGTGTATGAACTATGCCTATAATGTCCGGTTTTGGAAGGGTGCATTTGTGAACCTTTGAAACAGCTCTCTGGTGTCCCGAAGAGGCTGCATGTTTCCTGAGGCAGGTTGCTCTCTCTGACTGCCACTAGACCCTTAGGTTTCCATGTGATATGAGCGACTGCAAAATAGCAATGTACAAATGGGCAAGTGCACATCGCCACATTCAATAACAGCAACATGTGCTACATTGAATTCATTACCAGTGATGGTCTGAAGCAGCTTCAATGAGGGTGATATACAATAAGATTTTACATGGGGGGGCTATGCCCCCTGCATCCCCATTATTTTTATTATTAACTCTGGGGGGGCCTGACACTGGGGTAGTGGAGAAAGTTTGAGATGGGACTATTCGGGGAGGATCACATTCAGGAGGTCGAGGGAGCATAGGGCACACATTCGGGAGGTCAGTGAACACACATAAAAAAAAAACCCACAACTACCCCAAACTTCAAAACAAAATAGCATTCCAACCCACCTAGCTATGAACCCAGGTCCTCTGGCACCAGCAGCAGTCACTCCTTTCACTAGACCAAATGGCCAGTTAGGAACTGCCTGGCCAAACAACCCATCATATTCCCATTTACAATACCTCTGCAACACATTTGCTGTACTTCTCCTGTTGCCGTTTTTGTACCGTAACCGTTGCTATACTTTTGCACTCATTCTTCTGACAGGTGATCAAACTGAGTCACTCAAATTGAGTTGCTCAATTTGACTCACCCATATCATGGAATACCAATCCTTAGGCACACAGCTCCATTTATCCCACTGTAAATGGGTAAGGTATATCCTCCTACTGGGGGGTGGCCTCTTCCTAACGGCCACACTAAACAAAATATTTTGGGTGCCTATTCTACAATTATATCCTAGCCTTTCTCCCCTCCATGAGGGCTTTCATGGTCTCCCATATTTCTTTTGGATATGCTATCTGCTAGTAAAATAGTGGCATGGAAATTCATTTCTGTGCAGACTGTCTCTTAGTTGTTAGAGCTGACGATAGACCGAGCACCTGACCAGTGGTTATGGATTTTTTTATTTGTTATTGGTAGACATGGGTGGGTAGTGAAATACCTGACCCTAAATGCTTCCGCTAGTACCTCTAAAATATCCCAAATTACCATAAAAATGCCATAATGGAAAACAGGTAGTTGGTTAAGGTCAGGTAGTTACTACCCTAATCATTCTACTACCCTATTACCCTACGCTTCCTGACCATAAGAAAATGTGAAAGACTGTTTTTGAGTCTTTTGACTATACTATACAGAGAAAACTACTTACAAGGGTCTGTCTTGAGTCAGGTATCATAGGCTCAGATACTCTGAGCAAATCTGCCACTGTTTACAAAATAAAGCCTTTAGTATGATGACTATTAAGCATTCTTCCATAGGGCCACTGTGATATGCCCCAACTTTTTTCTTTATTAATGCAACATTGCTAGAGAGTGTCTGTAGTAGTTAGTGAAACAGAGAGCCTGTTATGGTTAAATAAGTCATTCATCTATTGGGTCATTGTGTCAGGCAGGCAGATATGAGAGGCACAGCTGCTCTGAGTGAACCTGCTGCTGTTTCAAAAATTATACCCAATGGCAGGCACTGCTGAGATAGGTATGAAAGATGCAGCTGCTCTGAGTGAACCTGCTGCTGTTTCCAAAAGTTATACCCATGGCAGTCACTGTTGAGTTAGGCACAAGAGGCATAGATGCTGTGAGTGAGCCTGCTGCTGTTTCCAGAAATTACATCCGTGGTGGGTATTGCTGAGGCAAGTGGGAATGGCACATCCACTGTGAGTGAGTCTGCTGCTATTTCTTTTTTTAATACCAGCTGGCCCTTCCTGCAGAGGGTCTGATCCCCCACTCTTCTCGCCACTCCTCAGCACCCCAGACTTATCCCCCTGGGTGGAGCCGCCATTTGGGCACCCCCTCCCCAGGAACTCAGGGCTCTAAGCACTGGCTTACCCCCCCAGGGTGGGGTCATGGGAACAGGACCCCCCTGGTGGAGCAGGAGTGGAGGCAGGGGGCTGTAATGTGGCCAGCATGAATTTTTTGCAGGTTTTTTCCGGGCTCAGGGACATGCAATGATGCCAGCATCCACCCCACCCCCACCAGCATGCGGTGCCAGCTGTGACGGTATCCTCAGCCTCAACCAGAGGTCTGCATAGCGCCAGCAAAAATTATACCCATAGCGGGCATTGATTTGGCAGATGCAAGAGGTGCAGCTGCTGTGAGTGAGCCTGCTGCTGTTTCCAAAAATTATACCCATGGTGGGCATTGTTGAGATAGGTACCTGAGGCACAGCTGTTCTGATTGAGCCTCCTGTTGTTTCCAAAAATTATACCCATGACAGGCATTGCTGTGGCAGGTAGAACTGGCACAGCCTCTGTGAGTGAGCCTGCTGCTGTTTCCAACAATTAATCCCATGGCGACATTACTGAGGCAGGTAGGATAGGTGCAACTGGCCTGAGAGAGCCTGCTGCTGTTTCAAAAAATTATACCCATGGCAGGCATTGCTGAAGCAGGTAGGACAGGCACAGCTGCTGTGAGTGAGCCTGCTGCTGTTTCCACAAAAATTATACCCATGACAAGCATTGCTGAGGCAGATAGAACTGGCACAGCCTCTGTGAGTGAGCTTGCTGCTATTTCCAAACATTATATCCATGGCAGGCATTGCTGAGCTAGGTACAAGAAGCACAGCTGCTGTGAATGAGCCTGCTGCAATTTCCAAAGATTATACCCATGGTGGGCATTGCTGAAGCAGGCAGGACTGGTGTGGCCACTGTTAGTGAGCCTGCTGCTGTTTCTAAAAATTAATCCTATGGCAAAACTGCTGAAGTAGGTTGGGCAGGTGTTGCTGCTCTGAATGAGCCTGCTGCTGTTTCCAAAAATTATAGCCATGGTGGACATTGCTGAAGAAGGTAGAACTGGTGCAGCCACCATGAGTGAGCCTGCTACTATTTCCCAAAAATTAATCCCATGGTGAAATTGCTGAGGTAGGTAGGACAGGTGTAGATGGCCTGATAGAGCCTGCTGCTGTTTCAAAAAATGATACCCATGGCATGCACTGCTGAGGCTGGTATGAGAGGCACAGCTGCTGTGAGTGAACCTGCTGCTGTTTCCAGAAGTTATACCACAGCTGGCATTGCTGAGGCAGGTAGGACTGGCATAGCTGCTGTGAGTGACCCTGCTGTGTTTTCCAAAAAGTATACCCATGCTGGGCATCAAAACATAAATTGATGATTGACAAGACTAAGAGCAGTGTGGCATGTGCAGCTGGCAAGGTGGTGGTGATGACGAATGTTGTCAGTAGTAGGTGTCTAAGCAGAATGACAGCAAAATTGATGGAAAGTGAAGCCAATGGAAGAAGCTGCAGCAACAACTATGATATAAGGCTTATAAGTTATAAGCAACATTCCTTCCACAATTTGTGTAGTGCTCATCTAGAGCAGGACTGGAACAGTATGTCAAAGAACATTTTTTTTTTATTATCATTTTATTCAGCTTCGTTGTAAGAATCCAGCTCACAAAAGCATATCAACATAGGTGAATCTGTACAGAAAACTGTTGCATATATCTTATAATACAGGATATAATAATGATTGCAAAAACAATAAAAAAACAAAACTAAGAAAAAAAAAAGAGGATATCAAAACCTGGTTTGAATAATCAAAAAAATCCACCAAGTCAGGAAGATACTGCACAAAGTGAAATTGATAATAACAAAGTTAAAGTTAAGGGAATATGAATTCTACTAACTAATGCTTGTAGCTTAACAAATAAGTTAGATGAACTAAGATATATTCTTGCTAATAAGGAAATTGACATCTGTTGTATTACAGAAACATGGTTGACTGAAAATGATTGGAATTCTGATATAAGTGGTTTTACAAAATTCTTAAAAAACAGACAAAATGTTAAAGGAGGGGGGTTAGCTTTATACATATCAAATAAATACAATTGTCATGAGATAATATATGAGGACTCTCCAACTGAGATACTTTGGGCCAGAATCGAATTAGGCAATGAAACCTTAACTATAGGCCTTTGTTACAGATCACCTAATTTAAACCAGGAAGATAACCTAGTCTTCTTGAAGCAGTTAGACAATATCGAAGTGAAAGAAGACTTAATAATTTTGGGTGATTTCAATTTCCCAAATATAAACTTGGAAACACTTGATACTCACAGTACTATTGAACGACAGTTTTTAGAAATTACATTTAAACATGGACTGGATCAGTTAGTAACTAGACCCACTAGGAATAATAATATACTTGACCTTTTTTTTTTTTTTTTTTTACAAACAATGCTGACCTTCTCGCCACCCCTGTTATCATATCCCCTCTGGGTAACAGTGATCACAGCACGATTGTATGTGACATCTTAAAACAAACAAATTATAACAAAGGAATAAGTAAGTTTAAAAATTATCATAAAGCCGATTACAAAAACATAAAAAAGTACCTGACTTCATGGGAATGGCTAAAAGACCTAGGTAATCTTGGCTTCGAACATGTGTGGGAGACAATACAGACCAAAACAGATTGCTGTATAAATACCTGGGTACCTGAGAGAACAAAATATGATAATAATAGCAAACGAAGAGTTCCCATGTGGTGGTCTAAAGATATAAAGCATATAATAAGAAAGAAATATCGTGCCTATAAAAAATACTGTAAGACTAAAAAGACTTCTGATTGGGGCAAGTTTAAGATACTTGCCAAAAAAACTAAACAAATAATTAAAAAATCAAAACAAAAAATGGAAATAAATTTAGCCAAAGACATCAAAAACAGTAAAACACAGTTTTATAACTCTATAGGTTCATTAAAACAAACATCTACAGGAATTGGACCACTAAAGGTAAATGATGAATTAATAACTAATGAAAAAGAAATGGCTACTAAATTTAATCATTATTTTACAAGCATATTTAATCCAATGGATTTTACTCATCAAGATACATTACAATAATCAAATATTAAATTATTCTTTCTTGAACAAGGCACATTAAAGGCCATTAACAAAATAAAATGCAATACATTTCCAGGCCCTGACAGTATTCACCCCAGGTTCTTAAAAGAGGTATCAAAGGAACTTGGACCATTTACCTATTTGTTCAATATGTCTGTAAATAATGGGAAAGTTCTTCAGTCTTGGAGAGAAGCAAATATAATCCCTATACATAAGGGAGGTAATAAACAGTTAATATCTAATTATAGGCCTATCAGCCTTACATCACTTGTCAGTAAAATTATTGAACGGTTAACACATGTTAAAATTTCCAATCTTAAAATTTCCAATTGTACTGACATTTCCCAGCATGGCTTTACTACTGGTAGGTCATGTCAAACAAACCTTATTAGTTTTTTCGAACCTGTTAGTGATGCCCTAGATAAGGGCCTTCCAGTGGACATCATATTCTTGGATTTTGAAAAAGCATTTGACACTGTTTCCCATAAAATTTTGATCTAACAATTTCATAATATAAATTTGGACATGTACTTAATTAAGTGGATATCAGCATGGTTATACAACAGACATCAAAGGGTGGTTGTACGAGGGCATAAATCCAACTGGAGCCCTGTCACCAGTGGAGTACCGCATGGATCTGTTCTTGGGCCTTTACTTTTTAATATATTGATAGCAAGTATGCAAACAACAAAAGAAGTTTGGATAAATAAATATGCAGATGATTGCAAATTGGGCTGTATTGTGAACACTACTGCATCTGCAAACACTCTCCAAGATAATTTAAATAAATTAACATCATGTGCAGTAAACAATAAAATGAAATTTAACCCAGCAAAGTGTCAGGTAATGCATATGGGGAACAATAATAAGAGACACCCATATTTTATTCAAAATGTGAAATTAACAATCACAACAGAAGAAAGAGATTTAGGTATAACTATAACTGATAACTTAAAATTTAACACCCATACCAATAAAACTGTTAAAAAATGTCACAAGATTATAGGTTGTATATTGAAACATATCAAAAGTAGGGAAACATCTGTCATCTTGCCTCTATACATGAGCCTGGTTCGTCCACATTTGGACTATTGTGTTTCATTTTGTGCTCCAACTTCCATTGGCTATTTAAACATGACAGAAAGAGTTCATCGAACAATAACTAAAAGGATTGTTAATATGTCCAAACTTGATTATGGTTCTAGATTAAAATCTTTAGAGCTTTACTCTTTGAAGTACAGAATACTAAGAGGCGACTTAATTTATTCATACAATGCATACAATAACGATTACTTGTTAAACACAATAGGATTGGAAATGCTTTCAGTAAGTAATCCCACCAGATCGCACAATTCAAAACTAAAATCATCCTTATGTAAAACCAATAAACGATCTAGATTTTTTACACAGAGAATTCCTCCAATCCGGAATACATTGTCTAGTAATATTATAAACAGCGAAAACATAGAACAATTTAAGAGAAACCTTGATAAATATATGGGTGACAAGAAATTTTCCTTCCACTGCTAATTTAGCTGGTGGTGAGTTCATAAATGGGCATGTGCCTTCTGAACTTGTATCAATCTATGAATCTATGAAAACACCCCTACATTCATCCTCCACATTGGGGGAAACACAAAGCAGGTAATAGAAATACAAAGATTACTTTTGACGTAAGCATGCAACTCAAGAAGTATGACAGAGGAAATTCCTAGCCGGCTAGCAATCCAAGCCAGCTGGTGGGCAGGTTAAATGACCCACCTTCCTCTGTGGATCAATATCCACTCCAGTATTAATAGCCCCAAGCAATAACATTGTTGGCCTTAATGGCCTTAAAACTCCTATTAAAACAAGAGTTACCCTGTAATAATTTTCTTAGAACCATCATCTTGCCCTCAAACCTTATGAAAAAAGAATACATGCATATACAGTTAATGTACTGAATCCTGTAGCACTGCCTTATAGTCCAGGTAATCTAAAGATAACTGATAAGTCATTGGGGCTCGTGCATCCTTAGCTTAAGGGACAAAGTGACACCGCAGGCTGAAGTGCCATCAAAGGCACCACAGAAAAAACAAACATCCCAGCCATTAATGAACAGTAACAGTCCCTCAGCCCAAAAATCAAAACTGGGCCATCCAAAAAGTAGCCCCACAACATGTCAAAGAACATGTTTGACGAGAAAATGTAAAAAATAAAAAAGTGAATGCAAAATAATGGTGCCAGCATAGTCAGAAAATGACAAACATGCTTGTTTGTCCATGAACTGTGACCATGGTGGGATTCATCTCAGAGGGACAGTTGCAAATGCTAAGAGAGAGATGTTTGCAATGCTGAGTAACCAAATTTGGCAGTATGCCACTCCACACATGATTTTCTTTTCGTACCCAAGCTAGTCATCACATTTAGTAGCACTGTATGCTGGCTGCTGTTCATGTTCAGGGTCAGAATAGCATAATTCAGTGTTTGGGACAATCTAGAAACTGTCGGAGTTCATTTTGAGAATTGTAGGCTGTTCCACATTTGCAGGGCTTAGCAGTGTTCTTTGGTCAGTGACTGTTCTTCCAGTTGCACTGAATATGAGTTCTTAATATACGCTTGAAAGTGGATAACTGAGGTGCATTTTTGCAAGATTTGCTAGATCTGGCCATCTTGTTCTCTGTTGTTTCCAGCAGAGTAATGGATCTTCCTTGAGACCAATCACAGTGTGATCTTCACAATATTTCTGGATCATTGTTTTGCACAGGATGTTTTAACAGTCTGGCAGCTGAACCAGCTGCACTTTCTTTACAGGATACTAGTCCACATTGTTGCAGGTAACTCAGAATTGATTTGTCTTTCTGACCCTGAACATAGGATGCCCAAGATGTAGCTGTAGATGTCTTTTCCCTCACTGATAACACTGGTGATTGTGAAGAATTTATAGATGTGTTATTGTCTGCGCCAGAGACACGCTCTGATGGCTCGTTATATTTTGACTCCTGTATATCAGTAAATGGTGCTGGTGGGGCAATGACAAATTTGGTTAGCAGAAGATTACTCCAATACTCAATGTCTTCCCCTGCTGGAAGGATGACTTCAATGTTACCCTTAAAGTGGGGAACTAGTAATGTAGTCAACACATAGGTTTCATTCTGTTTTGCTTTAGAATGTTATTGATTTATTAGAAGCAGAACAACAGTAATAATGAGAACATTTGGAAAGAAGAGGTTACGTAATGCAGATACATCAACAGATCTTTAGGCCTTAAAACAGACATAACATTATATTAGGTGAGAAATATAGTACCAAACTGTCCACAAAGATAAGGTGAACATATTTGAAAACGTCTCTTTTTTGGGTAGGTTCAATAAATCTTAAACTAGAACAGTATATAAAGTAGAGCATAGGAAAACAGAAACCTCTATTCATTTGACAAGTACCGTTATCAAAATGAGGTTTTACATAATAATTGAGACAACAAAGGAGATGTAAGGTTCATACACTGTCTAAGAAAGCTAGAAATGGGACCCATGTTTTTTCAAATAGATCCCTTTTTCCAATAATTTGAAGGGCTGACCTTTCATTACATCACTTTGCTCATTTTTCCACTCTTTAAGTACAGGGGGGAAGGAGACTTCCAGTAGGAAAGAAAAAGTCTTTTAAGTGTCAGTGCAGCTGTCCATACACCGTATTTTTAGTGTTTGTTCAGTTGTTCTGGCCCTTCCTTTATCCCCATTATGAGGAACTTAGGAGTAAAGGGAATTTTTGTCTTAAGCATAGATTCACAGATTTTATGGACTTCAACCCAAATCTCTTTAATGAATGAGCAGGACCAAACGTGGAGCAGATCTGCATCTTCCCTCTGACATCTCCAGCACATACCATCAGACTGGAAACCCATGGAAGCTAATCTCTTTGGAGAACAGTAGTAATAGTGCAAGATTTTAAATTGGATTGTCCTTCCTTGAACTTCTTTACTACTGTTATAGGCGGTTGTTCATGTTGAGGCCCATTTTGAATCAGATATTTTTTCTTTGATTTCTTCTTCCCATTTTATTTTGGCTGAGGTGATCAGGAGGGAGTAGCCTTGAGTATTCATCAAGCGCTTATTTATTTATTTTTATTTATTTAATAGACTTTAGGATTACAACCTTTGAGTCAAGGACTCATTTACAAAGGCTCCGCATCAGAAAAAACAAATACAAACATTTAATACATATAGACATTGAATGGCAGCTAAAGGTTACAGTTTTTTCAATTATACAATATTGCAGAATCAAGATCAGCTATACATTGCATTGAACGTGTTACCGAGAGCTGTACTTTACAGTTTTCAAGAGAACAATAAGTTTGCTGATAGAGGGAGGGAGTAACAGGTTTGATATTTACAGCGAAGTAGAGAATTAGACAGATATCTTGTGAGTGCAGCCAAAGGAGGCATTGTTAATAGGTAATGTTTGGTAGCCCTATCAGTAGGAGCTCAGTGGCGGGGTAGTCCTGTAAGATGATAGATAGATGACCCAGCACTAGCTGGTACATTGGCAGCACCGTGAAGTGAGAATGTGCTCTTTGAGGGTTGACTTGAAAGGTCCTAATTTGGAGATGGAGGAGACATCAGAGGGGAGTTTGTTGTACCAGACTGGGGCCCTGTGTGGGAATGACCTTTGGGCTAAGGAGGTTCTAACCCTTGGGATGGACCACACCTGGTGGTTGGCAGTGCGGGTGTTCACCGAGGTGTGGGAGTGTAGGAGAGAGGCAGAAACCCCAAAGGGGTAATAAGTAATAAGGGGTTTATAAGTTGGACTTCCCCTCTTGTTAAGATTTGCTACTCTTATGACTGGTTTCCACTCATTATCACCCTTCCAATGTAGATTTGGGCCTAGCACAGAATCTTGGAGTGCCTTCCTTATTTGCAGATAGTCCACAAAATAGAATTTGTACAGTTTAAATTTAGATCTGGGTTCAAAAGAAAACAATTTTCCATGGGTCCCTTACAAATCTTGCAAATTTGTTATGCCAAACTTGCTCCAGCCAAAGTCAGTTATGAGGTTATTATTACAGAGCAAGTTAGCATTACTCCAAATTGCCATCAATTGAGTAAGTACGTTTCCAAGCTGTAGCAGGCACTGGACTGTTTTAATTATCCAAATAGATGTGGAACTACACTGACTGTCATGTTGAGCAGAGGGTAGAGGAACAAATAGATAATCCAAAGGTTTAAAGAGAGACATTAACTGCCTTTCCACCCTAAATCATAAGGGATATTTATCTTCAGCTTTAGAATCTAAGTAGTAAATACCTTGTTTGAGTCTAAAGGCCACATAATAGTTCTCCCAGTTTGGCAGACCAAAACCCCCTTCAGTTCTATGGGCTCTTAATCTCCCTAATGATAGCCTGGGGGCTGAAGTACCGCAGAGGAAATTTCTAGTTGTTTTGTTAAGCATATTAAAAACAGGGTTCCCTATTCTGATTCGCAAGTTCTGATAAAGATAAAATAACTTAGAAGCTACTAACATTTCAAACACATTAATCTTGCCCCATAGAGATAAATTAAGACTCTGCCATGTTTGCAGGTCGGCCTCAATTCCTTTAACTATAGGCATAAAATTTAGATTCCCTATTTTGTGAATATCTCTAGTAACTTTAATACCTAGATAGGACAAACACTCGGCGCACCTGAGTTCAGTCTGGATTACACCTTGACAGTCTTGTGGTCTTAGGCAGGAGTTCATAGACATAGTTTGGATCTAATTCCAGTTAAGTTTAAGTCTCAAAAAAGAAGCAAAGTTATTGAAGATTTTGCCCACCTGTATTATTGATTGTCTTGGGTCTGAGAGTGTGACAAGTAAATCATTGGCATAAGCAAAAACTTTTGTTAATAATCTTGCCTGTCCTGATTCTCTTAACTTCTGGACATTCTGTGATTTTTCTGATTAAAGGTACAATAGTCAGGATAAAGAGATAGGAGGAAAGGGGCATCCCTGTCTTGAGCCTTTAGCTAGAGAAAAATGGTTTGAGATATACCCATTTGCAATGACCCTGGTGGTAGGTTTTTTTTGTACAGAATTTTAATCCAAGAAATAAAGGTCTCCCCCAGCTGGAATTTAGTCAAGGAAAGGAATAGATAGTCACAATCTAAGTAGTCACAAGCTTTGCTAAAGTCAAAGGCTAACACTGCTGCTGGATTGTGTAATTTGTTTGCTCTCCATATAGTGTTCAGTAGTCTACCTATATTGTCAAAACCATTTCTACCTGGTACAAAACCTACCTGTGCTTCCCCTAATAACTTGGCCATATGTGACTGAAGTCTGGAGGCTAGGATTTGGGCAGAAACTTGTAGTCCATGTTAAGTAGTGAAATAGGCCTGTAATTGTCACATTGTAAAGGATCTTTTCCCGTCCTTCAAGATCAATGTGATATATGCCTGGTACATAGTATCAGGTAAGGATCCTGAGGAGAGGGAGCAGGAGAGGGCATTAAATAGATAGGTTTGAACCTTGGGGCTTATAACCTTATAAAATTTTCCAGGAAGCCCATCCAGGCCTGGTGTTTTATTGAGATGAAGGTTTTTGATGGTTCTAGCAAGTTCTTCCTGAGAAATGGAAGAGTTCAAAGTGTTCTTGTCCACCCTGTCTAATTCTGTCATACTGTAATTACCAAGTTTAAAAAAGACTGTGGGCCAGATTTTGGAAACAGATGCGGCAGCACAGCGGACTTGCATCAAAGGTGTTTGAAGCAAGTTGTGATTTGCGGCACAACTTGAGTCAAACAAGATTTTTGAACACAGCTTTCGTCCATGACAGACACAGTTGTGTTCAAGTCCACTTGTAACAGGGCTGCATCTAACAACCCTGGGCGCCAGGTTGCAAGTAGGCTTGCACCATGGTGGGGCTGCCACATTCCCTTATATGGGATTTTGGAAGCCCCACCACGGACGTGGGAGGGGGTTCCAGTTAGACCAGCCAGGAGGTGGTCTAACTGGCTTGTTCCAATGGGCAGAGGTGGGACTTGGGTTTATCAGGGCACACCAGGGCAGAACATGGTGTTGGAGCCATGGATGACAGCCGGGAACCCACCCCCAGCATGTTGCACCCAGCGTGATGGCACTGGCATCAGGTGGTATCCCACCCAGTGGGCACCCCTGTGC
The DNA here is from genome assembly GCA_016271365.2 of Neoceratodus forsteri. Lineage (NCBI taxonomy): Eukaryota > Metazoa > Chordata > Ceratodontiformes > Ceratodontidae > Neoceratodus > Neoceratodus forsteri. The sequence goes on from CM028134.1 coordinate 840,474,647, forward strand.
CCAGACAGTTGATGGTTGCCCAAACCTGGCCCCAGTCCATGTCCCCCTCCATTCCCACTGTGCATTGACAAATGTGGATACACTCTATTTGGTGAGCCCAGGTTCTCACCATCCCCACTAACATCAGTGGTCACTCCACTCCTGCTTCCCCCACCTGTCCCCATCCAGCTTCACGGTTGGTATTCTCCACACACCACCATGGCCAGCCACAGAATGAGATAACATAGGCTGTGTAACTGTACTGTACAGTTACATGGTCTGTGTGACTGCACTCAGTGACTGGCCATGGTGGTGTGTGGAGAGCATTGCCAGTTGCAGAAGCCGGTCAGAGACGGGGGGAGTGGGGTGGGTGACCACTGAACATCAGGTGGGGAGGGTGGGGGCCACTAGATCACTGGGGAATATGAAGGGGGTTACATGTATGTTATTCCTGTGATCGGGAATTATGTGGGGTGTTCGGGGGTGACAGCAACCTGGCAATGCCCTGTTCTGGGCTGTCTGCTCCTAGGAGCACCTGAGCTGCCCCCTGCCCACTTGTCCCGGGATGGCTTCCAGCCCTGCATCCAAGTCTCCCACTGAGCACCACTTCCTAGCGCAAAGCTGTGTGTTGCAGATATTTCAGAAGGTTTGCCTCAAATGGCATATTGCGGCACAGCTTCTAAAATAGCAGTTTGTGCCTTTGCTGCAGCTGCGTTGGATGCAGCCCCCTACTTTGTTGCAGTTTGCATCCGACGCAGGCGGCTTTGAAAATTTGGCCCTGCGAGTCTGAAAATGCTTGCTTATTTGAGTTTGAGTATAATGTCTTAAAGAAAGACTCAAATTCTATACTTATCCTTTTGTTAGATACTTTGATTGCATCTAATCTATTTGAAATACCAGCTATCAAATACTGCCCTGCTTTTTTTTTCTTAAGTCTGTGAGTCAGAAGTTTCCCTGCTTTCTCCCCAGATTCCTAAAAGGTCTGTCTAGTCCTGTATAATGAGTATTCTGCCTTAGCGGAGTAAATCCTGTTTATTTCATATTTAAGTTCAGTGATGCTGTTAAGTAGAATTCCCCTTTTGTCTGGTCTCTTTTTTTTTTTTTGCATGCTGTTTTTCCCCCAGCCAACCCGGCTGCCCACTCCTTCAGGTGGCCAGCCCATACCCTGCCACTTTCCTGTTTCGCCATCTGCTGCCTCCTGCTGTCCCAACTGTCCTGACGTATCACTTCACTGGGGAGGGGGCCCATGGGGGCAATCAGGAGGGGAGATTGAAGTGCCTGCAAGTTCCTTCTTGCATCTTAGTCAGGTGGCAGAGGAACAGCTTGGGGGCTTCCCAGCTTTGTGGCAAGGAGAAGGCAGAGCCACCATCGTCTGGCTGGCAAGGGTGGTGAGTTTTCCTTTGTTTTTGCCCTCCCATCACCCCTAATTGGACAACACACTGTGGCAACCTGAGGCTGCAACGTGCAGGGACATGTTGAGGATGCACACCACCAAGCACGTCCGCCAATCAGCATCCAGGTGCCAGAGGCCCTACCCATCCCTATGGGATCGAAGCATCCAATGGACACTCTGGAATCCCTCCCTGCTGGTCTCTGCTCCCTGACACCTGGGCTCAGTGCGTGAACTTGGGTTACCAGCGTGCCGAGTGAACCCCTTCACTTGGCACCACAGAGCCAGTTGTCAGGTCTCTTTTTGTAGTCAATTTCTAGTTTAAAAAGAAACTCCTATTGAGTCCCTAAGTGCAGCAGGAGCTGCAGAAACACCCTATTAGGGCTTTTAACATAAAAGTAAATGTTTTCATTACCTGGTGCCCTGGAATTTTAATTAAAAAGGTCCACTCACTCCATAATAGCGGACATCTCGTGCACCCCACGTGACTTCCATCCTGAAGTTATGCTAATGAGGGCTACCAACAAATGGCAGATGTTGGTAGCCCTCATTAGCATTACCTTCATGGTGGAAGTCACCCGGGGTGCGTGAGATGTCTGCCTGGGGCTCTGTCACCATTATGGAGCGAGTGAATCTTTTTAATTACAATTCTGGGGTACCAGGTAATGAAAACATTTACTTTTATGTTAAAAGCCCTGATCGGGAGTTTCTGCAGCCGCTGCTGCACTTAAGGACTCCATAGGAGTTTTCCTTTAAGAAGGCCTGCCTCCTTTTGCACCAGATCCTTATCTACTTCCCTTTTTTCTGGATGCTGAGAAGCTGATGATTCTTCCTCTCATGAATGCTTTAAAGGCATCCCATAGACAGTTTGATGATACTTCTCCATTATCATTTGTAGTGAAGAATTCATCAGCTTCCTGATTAATCCAAGTTATGAATTTGGGATCATGTAACAGGGACACATTCAGTCTGCACTGGAAAAAGTTACTTTTAAACCTTTATTTATTTATTCATTTATTCAAGTCTCAGATTAAAGTACCTTTGAGTCAAAGACACTAGACCAGCAGGTACTGTTTAACATTTGGATCAGTGATAATGGTTACAAGACATGGGGTTGGGTCACACTTAAAAAAAAAACACTGTTGTACACAAATGTGTACAGTGAGTATGTTTACCTACACTGCACCGAGAAACCTCTCACTTCTGATTTTAAGGGTCTCACACTTCTAAATGCTCTCCTAGGCAGGCCTGTATCTATACCAGGGTTTCTCCAGCAGGTCGGGGAAGTAGAGGGGGATGGGGTGGTGAACAACCCCTTTATTTACACGACTTATGAACTGCTTCTTAGCAGAGGCTGGTGGGAGCAAAATCTGGTTTGGGAGCCAAGCCCCCCCCCCCACCTACGGGCCTGTTTCCAACATGTAAAATGGGTTGGAACTTCATGCTTTAATTTATGCAGTAATAAGCTGTTTAACCACTGCAGCCCCTTCAAGATTTTGTGTGCCTTCATGGTGTGGCTGAAATGATCACATCTTTTCCTAGCAAGATCTAACAAGTGATCAGTATTTCTGCTTCCATTTAAGATATGATGGATGAGAGGATTTAAACAATGCACAAGACAAGATATGTTCTGGTAGTTGCCATCTCTAATGGCTTTGTCTGTGTTGACACCATTATCTGTCACTATGAACCCTGGAGATAGGGAATACAGAGTAAGCAATTTCTGGAATTGCCTTTGCAGCTCCTGCAAAATGTTGATAACAGTGTGGTTTTCCTAAGAAGTGGTGACACATGATATAGCATGCTTCTTACTGATTACGGTAGAGTGGGGATTATTATTTTCTGACTGAAAACTCGCCCAATGAGCTGTAATAGTCATGTAGTCAATTGCTTGGTTGCTGGTCCATATATATCTGTTGCTAGGTGAACCTGCTTCACCTCAGAGAGTTTCAACTGCTTAATCACATCAGTACACACCAAGTCATACAACTGCGGAACAGTCTTTTTTTCCATATACATTTTATCTCCTGGTCTCTCCAGCAGCCCCCTTCTGACCGATTTCCCCCAGCTCTGTCACTGACTCCTCCGGGACTTACCTTCACTAGCATCCTCTGCCGTAGGACTGCAGTTATGCCTGGTCACTGGTGCGGGGCTTGCGGAAGGTCAGTCGTCATCCTGCTGCTTGGGGTGTTTTTTTCCTCAGATTTTCTCTGTGGGCCCACAGATGAGCAATGGACGTGATGTCTGAACTGTGCTTCTGCAGAGACAGCCCCAGCATCCCGAACATGGGATCCCTTCTCTATGTGCACCACACTAACACCCCTCCCCAAAGAAGGAGAGCTGTCTAGGGACACTCAAGCCTTCCTCTCACCGCTGGCCCCCAAGCAACCCCAGTCTGTTCCCGACCCCGGGTCGCTGGTAGGTAAGATACCCAGTGCCTCAGCACTCCATGTCTCCGTGCCGGCTCATGGAATAGCCTTTTCCAAAAAGTATGCTTGACAGGGAACAGTGTACCATGGTTTAAGCCAGTGCATGAACTTAAGGAAACCTTTTTGGGCAACAAAAGCAAAAGGGAGTTAACAATCGGCCAGCAACTCTGCAATGTCTTGATTTAAGTGCTGGCATGTTGGATGCTTTCAGGTAAACTTTGATGTCCTTGCAACACTTTCTTTTAATGTTAGTTGATGAGATATTTTTGATATTTTGGGGAATGCATTTTTCACGCCTTTCTCACAGGGAGTACCACTTTGGGATTTTCCATTACTTGATGCTGTCAGAATATAATGTATGTTTGCCTCAGGAGATGGCAGGGACACATCAAGAGATTCAATGTCACTTACTGCTTCCACTTCATTATCATTATGGTCATCACTGTGACAGGGAGGTCCTGCCACTATTGAGGACTGACCTTTCCTTAAATCTGCTGCAACAGTTCTTCTATTACTTAGCCTAATCTATCCTTTACAATTTATAGTCTATAAGGTTGGCCACCTATGGGTACCCCTCTCCCCTTTCTTGACTATGCTGTAGTGTCCTCTTTAGTTTTCCTTTTCCCTCTCAGGTCCTTGTACAGGGAGGTTATTGTTGTGCCCTCCGAACTGATGTAAAACAACAGGCTGTGTTGCTAGTTGTTGGCTTTAGTATGCAATGGCACTATGTCATAAAATACCTTGATGTATATACCTTATGTGCATGAAACCTGTAAATGTTGAAAATACCATGGCACTAGGTGTTTTTGATAAAGGTAAAAAGTACTAGGTGACTGTATTATAGAAATTAAGTTACTGGGGTAGAGATATCAGAAACCCCCCAGTTGTGTTATTTAAATGCTTGTAAATTACAGATTGTTTGAGAGGCTCTTTGGTACCATGCATTCCTGCTGTAAACTGAGCCAGTCTGAAATTTCATGGTGATTTGCATATGCATCACATGATGCTTTGCATTATTGGGGCCTGTGTGATGTTGTGTTTCTTTGAAACTTGACTTTATTGCCAATGCCCTTTTGGGTAACCCTTGCTTCAGTGCTTCTGCACTGAGGTTCTTTGTCTTTAGCTTGTTTTTTTTTTTTTTTTTTATTTGAGCTCCCACCATCCAAGCAAGCAAGGTTTGCATGGGGAAGACAAATCCCAACTGAAAAGTTTGGTCAGTGGGTGCTGACTAAGTGCAGAGGAAGGACATGCATAAACAGTTGCTGAAAACTGATGTATTGATAGCCTGTGATAACGGTGACCGCAGTTAAGTGCTTTCAAAAAGGGCGACTCAATCACGGTGCCTGTGCACAGGGCTATCTGGCAGTGGGGGTGACTGGATGGGGGTAGGCAAATATAGTGACAGGATATCGCTATGTATACACATGCATGGGGGGTGAGGATTTGTGGGGAGTAGTGCAGTGGTGGGCAGCTGGGCTGGCCGTGTGGCATGGTGGGTTGGTGGCAGGCTGGGGTTGGGAGGGTGCGGGTTTGGTTCTGGGCGCTCGTGCTTTTTGCCGGGTCAGATTTCATTTTTTTTTTTTTAGTTTGCACACACCACCGACATGCACCCCACCCCACCCCACCCCGGAGTTGAGAATCTTTTAGTAGGGGTGCAGTCCCCGCATAAAATAGAAAAACCTAATTTTCAGGAGCCCTTTGCTGTTCACCGTGAGTGTACGTCGCTGAAATTTATTTTTGGCGATGTACACTCGCCCAAACGATGATCACTATTCCGCGATCACTGTTATGACATGGAACCAATGTATTGAAGAAGGAATATACCAATGCTGAAGGTTATCTCTTGTATTTTAAATAAGCATCACACAGAGATTGTGTGTTGAACTTGTAGTTCTGCGTCTGGTCCGTCTGTCATCCCACGACCCCTCCACAGTGACCACCACCACCTCCATGACTACCCATACTAACCACACTGCCCCTTTCTACCCTGCCCCACTCAGTTAGGTGTTTTACTTTAGGATGTAGTATCATTACTGATGTTCCAAATTGTGTCTCTTTGCCATGACGAGTGCTGTTTTTGCACAGACTGTATACAACTTGATACTTGTCTGCAGGGTCAATATAGAATACATTCTGCACCAAAGATTTACCTTTTTGGCTTCGTGCCAGAGTGCCTGGCACTATTCTTTGTCCAGTTACGGGAACTAGAAGAAACCCTACACTGTCATCCCCTTGTTGAGATAAATTTGTTATTTGTACACATCTTCTTATTTTTAGTATATGAATTTTTCTGCACTTGCCTCTCATGCCTTAAAGCAGCCTCCTCTCCTGCCTCCTCATCCAAGCTAACAACCTCATTATCTCTACCATCTGATTCAGAATAATTAGAAGTGTCATCATCATTATGTGGGGCATCCCTTGGGCTACCCCATTCCCAGTACCCACTTTCACCACCATCTCTATCAGTATTTGCTGCCTCAGCATCTGAGGTTAAATTTAAGGAGGATGCCTCCTTGCATGCTATTTTAATAGCTGAAGTATCCTGGCATATATGGCAAAATGTTCAGTACCTCTATGAGTAACTCCAGTCAGTTCTTTCTGAAACGCTACTATCCTTTCATTGCTAATCTGCTTTTTCTTTGCAGGACATTTAGTGCTGGTCCATGGTGATATTATTGTTGCCATGTTCTGATTCATTAGTGCTGTGTTTCATGTTGTACATATCAGTAACAGCTGCACGTGCAGCAACACTGTGCTTCCATTTACAGTAGTAGACGTATAAGACTTGGAAGTAGCAGACATAGTAGATACAGTAATTGTGATCACAAACAGTAGAGGGAATAGAAGTCAGTAGTCTCGAGTCTGAATGTCTATGTCACAGTAATAAATGACACAGCTTGTGGCACCTAACACACAGTGGCCCTAAGATGATTACCTAATACAGCCATAAAAGGCTATTTGTTTCGCTAACTGCTGCGGAGTGTAGCTGGCTAAGATGCAGTAATAAATGAAGGGCTCAGGACACATAACAGTGGCCCTCAGATGATTGCCTAATACAAACCTAAAAGGCTATTTGTTTTGCTAAGTGCTGCAGAGAGTCTAGCTGGTTAAGTCACAGTAATAAATGAAGGGCTTGGGGTACCAAACACTGGCCCTAAGATGATTGCCTAATACAGTCGTAAAAGGCTATTTGTTTCATTAAGTGCTGTGGAGAGTCTAGCTGGCTAAGTTACAGTAATAAATGAAGGGCTCGGGGCACCTGACACTGGCCCTAAGATGACTGCCTAATACAGCCATAAAAGGCTATTTGATAAGTGCTGTGGAGAGTCTAGCTGTCTAAGTCAAAATAATAAATAACAAGGCTCTTGGTACCTAACAGTGGCCCTAAAGTAAATGCCTAATACAGCCATAAAAGGCTGTCTAATGCAGCCTAAAAACCTTAAAAGGCTATTTCTTCACTAACTGATGTGGTGAGTCTAGCTGACTATGTCACAAACCCAAACTACCCTATGTGGCTGAGATAAGCAGATACCCTCAATACCCAGTCTAGTTATCCATCGAGTATCAGCTAATTATCAGCTATGTACCTTCATTTTAATTCATTATGCACTGCCTGCATTTTGTTCACACTGCTGAGACCTCTGACTTTGATCAGGCACCCTGCTGAATGCTGTTCTGGATGTAAGCCCAGACACATAGACTGAAAGGTGCAGTGATTTAATTGCTGAACTGCTCATGTCCTGCCCTAGGTGGGCGCTCTTGAGCCGGAAGTGGCTCCTCGGCCCCCTCAGGATGTGTCCCCACCGCCAACCAGCCCACAAGATTCCTGCCCCAGACGGGCGCTCTTGAGCCAGAAACAGCTCCTTGGCCCCCTCGGGACGTGACGCTTTTACAGCCGCCATCCCCATTGCCAAGCAGCCTACAAGATTCCTGCCCTAGGTGGGCATTCTTGAGCCAGAAGTGGCTCCTCGGTCCCCTCGGGAGTCTGTGCTTTTCCAGCCACCATCCCCACTGCCAAGCTGCTCACAAGGTAGGCTTCCTAATCGGATCAAGTGCCGGGCTGAGCCCTGGTTACGGTTTTTGATTTGATTGGCCCTGCGAGCAGACACAGACCTTCCTATTGATCCGCCCTCAAAACCCAGGCTACGCCATTGGATGAGCGCTAAAAGCCATCTGAAGCTGAGCTAGGTCCAGTCTACGGCTTTTCTCTTGCTGACTTCTTTCTCTATATTCTTCTCTGTCTAGAGCTGTGTTCATGTAATTGTGGCTATATAGCTATTTTAAAATTTAACTAGAACTCCTTTTAGTATAGTACTGTATGTAATCTGCATAACTGCTGCTAATAATGCATAACTGCTGCTAATAATACTGAGCTTCAAAATTATATTTCTTCTTACATGTATTACTGCTGCATGAATTTCCATTTAGCTGTAGTGTGATACAGCTTTTTTAGAAACTCTCTGAGTCATAGATTTGTGTGCTGGACTACTGTAACCATTTATTTATTTTTAAACTGTGCATTCTCTACACCCTTTTGTTCTATCTCTATTCCTCTTTCTGTCTAGTTCTGTATCTATTACTGCCTTCCCCCTGGCTATTCACTCTCTCCCTGCCTCCTGTCTCACTTCCTGAGGTAACCCCCACCCTCTCCTGCTTCTAGTCTGTCCGTGTATTGTCTCATTGCAAACCTCCTGCTGTGTAACTGTCTCCTTCCTTCTGACCCCCCCCCACCATTTTGCGCCTTTTTTCCCAGACTCCTGCCCATGCATTTATTTATTTATTTTTTGAATTTTGATGACCGGATAGGCCCACTGAGCCCCGAAGTTCCCTTTTTCAGGGGTGACCCGGGAGACAGAAACAGTACAATACAGTCAGGTATTATAGGGCTCAGAGAAAGTAGACATGAAAGTCAAGATTACAATAAAGGCAATATTTAAATTTACTGAACATAAGTGCAACAATTAAGGGAGTTGAGGCATGCTTTTTATTTATTTATTTAGTTGTTTAACTAGGTATAGCACACTAAGCTGAAAGCTTTTTTACAGGAGCAACCTGGGAGCACAAGGAGGTTAAGTGACTTGCTCAGGGTCCCACAGTATGCAAGTGGAAGTTGTGGGATTCAAACCCAGGTCTGGTCTGCTGGATGCCACCAGATTTGCAGCACAGAGCCTTAGACCAATGCGCTATACTGCCTCCTTTTGGAGTCATTTTGGTTGAGAAAAGGAGAGGGATTGATGTAAGATGTGGGACTGGGGGTAACTATCCAATACCCTGACAATGGCATGAGCTTGCCCCAAGCAGGTGGGACTTGAGCCTTGTGCGAAAGTTTAACAGCGATGGGGCTTCCTGTACTAAAGGTGAGTGAGTGTTCCACAGCTTAGGGGCAGTGTGAGTGAAGGATTTGCCTCCCATGTTAGTCTTGACTCTGGGGATTGCTAGTAGGGACCGACTGGTGCTCCTGAGTATACGAGGGTTAGACTTAGGAATGATTATTCTTGTAAGGCTAGGTGGGGCAGCCGGGTGCTGCAGTTTGTAAGCAAGGCAGAGCAGGGGGTACTGAAGATGAGCCTCGAAGAAAAGCCATTGAAGCTGGGCCAGTGAGACGCAGGGGTAGCTTCTTGGGTGCTTGCCTGCTTCTAAATTTAACTGTCCTCTTTACTTTCCTTCACCCCACCGATTCCTGCCCTAGGCGGGCACTCTTGAGCCAGAAGTGGCTCCTCGATCTCCTTGGGACGCAAAGCTTTTCCAGCTGCTGTCCCCACCGCCAAGCAGCCCACAAGGCAGGCTTACTAATTGGATCCAGTGCTGGGCTGATCCCTGGTTACGGCTTTTGCGAGCAGACGCGGACCTTCCCATTGATCAAAAACCAGGCTATGCCATTGGACGAGCGCTAAAAGCCGTCTGAAGCTGAGCTAGGTCCATTCTACGGCTTTTCTCTTGCTTACTTCTTTCTCTATATTTCTCTGTATTTTTCTCTGTCTAGAGCTGTGTTCATGTAACTGTGGCCATTTAGCTATTTTAAAAATTTAACTAGAACTGCTTTTAATATAGTACTGTATACAATTACTGGCTATCTGCATAACTGCTGCTAATAATACTGAGCTTCAAAATTATATTTCTTCTTACATGCATTACTTCTGCATGACTTTCCATTTAGCTGTAGTGTGGATACAGCTTCTTTTTTAGAAACTCTGAGTCCTAGATTTGTGCCATTTATTTATTTATTTTAAACCCTGCATTCTCTACACCCTTTTGTTCTATTTTTATCCTCTTTCTCTCTAGTTCTCTAAACCTCCTGCTGTGTAACTGTCTCCTTCTGTCTGACTCCTGCCCACCATTTTGCGCCTTTTTTCCCAGTCCCTGCCCATCGATTAGTGCTTGCCTGCTTCTAAATTTAACTGGCCTCTTTACTTTTCTTCACCCCACAGATTCCTGCCCTAAGCAGGTGCTGTTGAGCCAGAAGCAGCTCCTCGACCCTCTTGGGGTGCAGTGTTTTTTCAGCCGCTGTCCCCACTGCCAAGCAGCCCATAAGGCAGGCTTTCTAATCAGATCTGGCACTTGACTGAGTCCTGGTTATGGCTTTTGATTTGATTGACCCTGTGAGTGGACACGGGCCTTCCCGTTGATCTGCCCCAAAACCCAGCTATGCCATTGGATGAGCACTAAAAGATGCCTGAAGTTGAGCTAGGTCCCATCTATGGCTTTTCTCTTGCTTGCTTACTTCTTTCTCTCTATTTTTTCCACCCACCCTCCCGGCCCTGACCTCTATTAAATCCCCCAAGCCACTCCTTCAGTTCATCCCACTTTCCCTTGCTGGTCTGATACACTGCTGCCTTCTCTTGGGGTTCTTATTTTCTGTTAATGGTAAGCTACTATCTCTAAAGCCCCACAAGTCTGCAGGTTGAATCCTGGGTTACTGTTAGCTGTGCTTCCCTTTTACTGTGTTCTTCACCGGATAGCTCTCAATTCTGCAGAGACTTCATATCCTTCTTTTTAACTCTCAAGCTCTTACCATCTCCTTAATTGTTCCTCTTCCTGAGGTCTTGCACTCAAATCACAATGAGCCATACTGTATGATTACATCTCTACATAATTATTCTGTGCTTCTGTTGACTGCGCTTTTCTTTGTCTGTGTTCCTGTTTGGACCCTGCTAACATTCTGAAGACGCTGTTCATCTCTCCTTCTAGCCTCCTGTGCTCCTGCTGGATTAGCTAGCTGATACGAACAAAAATATCTTGCAAAATCTCGTTTCCTCGATTCCTAGTAGCTATGCTTTTTTACGCCCTGATTCCCTGTCCTGCACCTCCGAAAGCAGAAACTTCTATTAATTCTGCTGTGTACGCACCCTGTCCTGATGATATTGAACCAGCTGCATTACTTGCCCTTGATAAAAACTACTATCATTATGTGCCACATAGCACTCGACCTACATACCATTGGATCTTCACTGAACAAGTAATTCCTACTTGTCTCAATATGCACCGCTGCAGCATCCCTGTCAAGGTGTTGCTAGCTGCTTCTGTGGGCCTTTTTTGGGCCTTGCACTGCCTAGCCACAACATGGTGCCAGTACCCACAATAGGGAAGAATGCATCTACTAAAATTACTCCTAACCACCATCAAAAAGCTTCTTCTTCTTATATTGCTTATTTGCACAGGTAACGTCAAATTAAACCCTGGCCCTTTCCTTCCTATCTCTGCTCCTACTGAATTGGCTAACCTAAAGGGTATGGGTCTCTTACATTGTAATGCTTGTAGCTTACGAAAGCATTTTGATGCTATGCAATCCTGGATCTGTCATACACAACCAGATATCCTGGTGGTTACTGAATTGTGGCTGAAACCCGCAATCAAGGATCATGAGATCAATATACCTTTATATACCATATTTAGAGTGAATAGACAAATTTGGGGGGGGGGGATAGTCATTTATGTTGCCGACAAATTTACAGCTTCCTAGTCAAGTCCACCTCATTGTCAAAGGAATACAAATGTGTTACTGTAAAAGTTCAACTTCATCAGTCAACTCCCCTTCATATTACTGGATGTTACAGGGCTCCTTCAGCGAGGCATAAAATCCTGAACTACTTGTGTGAGATGCTACCTACAATATCCTCAGAATTAGTCATCATTGGCGACTTCAACATGGACTGGCTATCAGCTACCTCTAAGCTGCTGAAGAAAGTCTGTGATATGTTTGGGCTTACCCAGCTTATTCAGGAACCTACTTGGCCAAACCGAAAAAATCCAATGAACACTACACTATTGGATCAAATCCTAGTGAACAAACCTCACTTTATTTCTCACTCTGGCATACTCTTTAATGACCTTAACGATCATTGTGCCATTGCCTGTGTGAGGTCTGCCCCTAAAGTGATATCTACGTCTAGGTTCATCTTCAGGAGAAGTTGCCGGAACTTTGACCCGAACGCCTTCCTATCTGAGCTTCAATTCTCTAACTGGTAAAACTTCTATTTGGCCAGCACAGTAGCCGAAGTGTATGAGATTTCTAGTCCATAGTTCTCGATGCTCTAAACAGACATGCTCCACTGCTTAAAATACGCACCAGAAAGAAGTCTTGTCCATGGTTCATGGCTAACCTAAAAACTGCAGTGCTAAACAGCGACACTTTATGGAAAAGGGTGAGAAAATCCAAGCAACCAGCGGACTGGGCAGCATTTAGATCTGCAAGAAATCTGTGTACTAAGCTAACCAGTACTGAGAAAGCTAATTACTTTTGTACTGAACTTGAATCCGCATCTAACTGTTCAGCCAAATTTTAGAAAACGCTTAGGGATATAGAAGGATTTCACTCACCCAGCTCTCTACCTCAGAAAATCACATCTAGTGGTGTCTCCACTATGGATAAAAATGAGATTCTTGAGCTTATCAATAACCACTTTGCAATGGCTGGTCTGGCATTTGACACCTCACCAGCATCCAGTCTTCGTTCACAGCTAAGCAGCAATGACCTGGCATGCCATATTTCAGCTAACCCCTCCCCTGAAGAAGTATTCTCATTCACTCCAGTCACCCTGAAACAAATAGAGGAACTATTGCTGAGTTTAGACACTAGAAAGTCATCAGGTGCTGACAACATTGAACCATACTACCTAAAGCTGGGATACTACATTCTGTCACCCCCTCCCATCACACACCTCTTTAATATGTCCCTTGCTCAGGGAGCACTCCCCCCGGTCTGGAAGACAGCCCATGTAATTCCCCTGTTTAAATCCAGGGACCCCAGTGATCTAAACGACTACTGACCAGTATCACTGTTAACCATCCTATCCAAACGTCTTGAAAAGGTGGTAAATGTGCAACTTAGGTGTTACCTAGAGACTCTTGACCTGCTAAACCCAGTTCAGTCAGGCTTTAGACCTCACCACAGTACTGTATCTGCATTGGCTGAGGTTACTAATGATTGGCAGATTGCTTTGGATAAAAAAAAAATTTATGTGCTTTGTTTCTTGATCTGAGAAAGCATTTGTTACAGTGGACCATGACTTACTCCTGTGTACACTAAGAAATATTGGAGTGGATCAGCTGGCCTTGAATTGGTTTACTAACTACCTCACTGAACATCAAGAGCTGGTTAAGGCTGAGGGCCTGTCCCCCCAAAAAACCCTGTTAAAGGATATTCCCCAAGGGTCCATTTTAGGCCCGCTACTATTTGCTATTTATATTAACTGCATTAATACTGGTATCACCGCAGCTAACATCCACTTGTTTGCCAATGATGCTGTCTTGTATATTGCCAGGCCTACTCTGGAACTTGCCTGCAGTGACCTCCAGTGAGACTTTGACCATTTACAGCAAAATCTTCTACAATTACAGCTCCTCTTAAATGCAAAAAAGACTAAGGCTATGATAATCGCTCCCTCTATCCTTACAACTAAATACAGTCTCCCTGGATCTGCCCCCCACATATCCACACTTCTGGGTGAGCCACTGAAGTTCGTTGAGAAATGTAAATACCTTGGGTTTTGGTTAGACCACAATTTGTCCTTTGTTCACCATATAGATGAACTTTCAAAAAAGTTGAAAAAGAGACTTAGGGCCTGATATTCAAAGCTTTGCGCTGGGCAAAAAACATTTGCACGGGGTTAGTGTGGGATTAGCACGGGTCTGCTATATGCAAAAGGCTGAATAGTGCAGGCAAACTGCATTAGCACAAGGCAAACAATAATTATATGCAAGGGGCAAAGGGAACATGAATACATGTGCAATGAGATATTCAGCGACTAGCACTGCGCTAAGTTGTTTAGTGCGACTTAGCGCGATCCATAGCACGGTACAAATTACCGCCCAGGAAAAGCTGGTCTTAACCCTGGGCAAACAGCTTTGCGCGGTGCTATCTCATCATTAGCGCAGCTTGCGCGGCCGTAACATATCAGTATGATACTTAGATACTGCCAGACATGGAGGACACATGCTGCTCACTGATGGCACCACCATGATGCCATCAGCTGCCACCAGTCCGAGCCAAGCACAGACAGTGATGGGTGATCTGACCCACAAGGGACAGCATGGTAGTGTGGCCATATAGCACACACCTGCAGACCATACGTCTGTGGTGTGTAACAGATGCCAGCACACACGCAGCACATGCAGCACTGTGGGCATGGTGGCCAGTGAGGGGAGGGTGTATGGGTGGCCAGACCTCACCACAGCCCACGTGTGGCCACAAGGCTGGGACACATCGCTCAGTGCACATGGGTCAGTAGTGGGATTACGCCACCACCTGTGTGCCTGTCAGATCCCACATGCCCCCCTGAGCCACCTACCACACAGCTGTACAGATGTCACAGCACACACTGCCAGCCATGTACATGACACTGTGTGCATCCCATGTCACAGGTGCAGCATCTATGGATCACACAATAGCGTGATAGTACTGTCCACTGTCAGTAACTACCTGCAAGCTGTGTCTGGCACTGTGTACAGTGCAGTGGTCATCACTGCCCTACATACCATAGGCAGTGTCGTGTCCCTCACACTACCAGCCCTCTTGCTACTATAGTGTCTGCTGTGCACTGTAGCATGACTTACAGTGTGAAGATTGCATGCAGCACTAACACCACCTGTGCCTATGCTGTGTTGTCCCCTGGGGTACGATATGCTATGCTGTGCTGTACTGTTTACATGAAGCCTGCAGCTATCATCATGCACTGCCTGATTGACCTACAGGTGGAGCTGCGGTCAGACCTGGTCAGCCCCTGTACCTCCAGACTGACCTACAGGTGGAGCTGTGGGACCCTGCAGTAACACTGTGCAAACTGCATGCAAATCAGGGCATAATGAGATGCTAATGTGGCTTTTTGCCCACAGACTATCTAAGTAGGCTCATTTGCATGTCACTTTTGAATATGGCAAAGTTTAGCGCGGGGCTAACGTGTTTGCAATTGGCAAACCGCTTTAGTACAGTTGCTGCTTAACGGTTAGCTTAGCTTAACGGGTTCAGGGAATATTATACAGTTTTGATCAATGTTTTTTCATGTGTGCTGCTGCCTGCAGCTGTACTGGGTCCCTGAGATTTGCCAGAACACACATTGGCCACATAGTTCCTCTCACCTACCCTCACGCCTCTGTGCACTGTGTTGTTGTTGTGGTTTGCACTTCCTGGTTGCAGTATTCAGTGCTGTCTTATTCCAGGGCTACGCTTTGCCCTGCACTCCCAGCCCAGTTTGCACGGCCTCATTCCCATGCTATATTCAGAAGCTGTTTGCCCTGGGCTATTCCTTTTGAATATAGCTTGCTTTGTGCTCCAGGCTAAGTTTGCCCGCCGGGCAGTGCTAATTTAGCCCAGGGGCAAACCTTTGAATATCTGGCCCTTAGTCTTTTCTTCCGAATAAAAAATCTACTTACCCTGGATGCTAAAACTAGGTTGGTGCAGACTACTTTCATCCCTCTTCTAGATTGTGTTGACATTCTGTATGGCCGAGGACTAAAATTCTTCCTCTCTAAACTGGTTATTCTCTACCATCATGCTATTCTTTTCATAACTGGCCTCCGCTATGCTACCCACCACTGTGAGCTTTATTCCAAGGTAGGGTGAAGTTCATTAAATTTCAGATGACAAAAGAATGCAGTGCTCTGGACATACAGAGCCATCCCATATATACTAGCATGATATATTGTGAGTTGCCTGCCCACCTGTAGTACTGGAACTTACATGTTAAGAAGCCTCTCTTATATCTCACTGTTTATACCTAAGGTGAGAACCAGGTATGGCAAATCTGCAATTAGCCATGCTCTCCCTGTCATTTGGAACGCCATACAGAAAACTCTAAAGCTGGCAATCTCTGTGAAACTGAGGTTCTTCAAATCCCTATACCAATGTTCCTTTAAAGAAACATGCAGTTGCTTTCACTAATGGCACTTCTGTACCTATCCTGGGATTAGGTATTCACTACTTAAGCTTCCCTCCCTTATGTCCTTGTTGTGCCCTGCTTCACTATTGTCATAGCATTACCTTGTTTTCCCCCTTAGCTATGAAACTTCCTTCCCAATTGCACCCCTTTACCTTTCTTCCCTATCCCCTGGCTGCTCCCTGCCCTCTCTCTTTGCCTCATGGCCCCTTATATTCCACTCCTGACCCCTTCCTGCTGCCTTAGGTTACCAGTTGCAGCTATTGTACTTAGGTTTGTTGCTGCTTATTATGCACCTTATTACTCTTAACAAATGTGCACTGTCCATTTTTGATTACTCATGCTTGCTATACTGTATGTATTTCTGTTTGTTTTAACGCTGTATTAATCTCTGCCCTGTACTCGTACATGTGAACGTCCAGGCCCATCTTGAAAATGAGTTCTTCTCAATGATGTTTCACCTGGTTAAATAAAGATTGATTACTTGATTGAAATAGTTGCTGTTATTAATTACGAAATGGGTCTAAGGAATGATGGCTCCTGATTAGTGGAGATCCCAGCACAACGGCCCGGATTAAAGTAACGCTTGACACTCCGTCCTTCTTACCAGAAATCAGCTGTGTCATATAAATCCCCACTATCGCTGACTGGCCACTCGCATGTCTACCGTACCCCCTGCCCCCCCAGCAGTGTTCCCAGTCCTACATTGACATTTTCCTTGCCCTGCTCCCACTTTAAAACACTTTCCTTCAGTTTTCTTGTTTTCAACAGTTTTGTACTCACCACCACCACTACCGCAATGCCACTCTGTCGCTTGACCACTTGAAAAAGATGGACCACGACAAAATGGAAAACTTCCCCTACTCTAAAAATTAAAAACAGTCGTGCTTACTACAAGTAAGTACCCACTGCTGCCTTCAATCTGAGCAGCTGCCCAGATACTGAACAGTGGTTCTGCAGCCATGTGCGCCCCAATGCCCCCCACTAAATTAAAGGTCTCACTCAGACTCTCCCAATGGCCCACTATGCAATCCATAAGGCCATCTATAATGAACTCAGCTCACCAGTCACGGCAGCTCAAGTCCTCAATTCTCTCAGTGTCTTTGTCCCTGAACTTGCCATGGACTACAGCCTAAAACACTCAGCACGACTCACAGAAACGGTCAATCCAGTCATTCCACAAATGGACATTACTGACACCAAAGCAGGGCCAGGACCCAGAAGTAGTGGAGCAGGAGGTCAGGGACAGCAAGCAGCCAGGCACTACTTTTTCTTGTTTAACCTAACTGCCTATATTTCTTATGCTGCAGTGATTAAAAACACAGAAAAATATGTTTGAATTTTTTTCATTAACTAAATACTGTTGGTACCCAGTTCATAATCACAATAAGGTACTTCGGGGGGGGGGCATTAGGTGGGATAACAACTCTTCTCGGGTGGTGGAAGCACTCAGCTTTGCCTTGTGCTTCAACCCACCTGAAGCAGGCCATTATCTCACCATAATGCCCCCTGCCATGCCTTATTGTTTAATTATAGATTTATGGGATTCCACATAAAAGGAAACCGGCCTAGGCACAGAGGGTGGGATATTCAAAGGGGTTGCGCCCCAGCATGATATTCAAAGGGGATGTTGTGCTGCGCCAATTCCGATGTGCTGGGGCACACCAGTAATGTATGTAGTGCAGTGCGGTGGGAGCGTTTGATGATACAGCGTACATCCCGATATTCAGCCCGGATGTGCGGGCGATGCAGGCAACATCTCACCTGGTGCAGCACAGGGGGGTGCAAAGATCCTCCCCTGAAAAGCAGGAGCAAGTCCTGGCCACCCACAGGTGAGCTGCCATGTTGCAGGGTGCAACATGGCAGCCACGAGCTGTGGGTGGCCACCCGACCACCCCAGACACAGGCCAGGCATCATGCCCCCCCCGCCCGAACATGGGCATAATGAATCTACATCCCTGGTGGTCCAGTGGACCCAATCCTGAGCCTGATCGTGGGCAAATAAATAATTTAATTTCCCTGATGGTCCAGTGGACCCGATCCCCAGCCTGATTGTGGGCTTCAGTTGTAAATAAATGCCCAGTTGGGCCATCAGTACCCCCCCAGCAGCCCCACTCTGGACCACCACCCTGCTCCTGCCCATGACTGGTGGGCAGCAGCTACCACCCATAAGCTGCCCTGCCGCCCACCAACTGACTAGTGTAAGTACAGCCTTGCCTCATTGGTCTGACTGCGGGCCAATGGGCGTTCAGATTGTACTGTAATTACACAGTCCTGAAATGTGAATGGTTCATTCACATTTTGGGACTGTGTAGTACAGTATGGTTCTGCACACCCATTGGCCCATGCAATGGACCAATGGGCATACAGCTGTACTATATGCTGTCAGTCGGGCGGTGACTGGGAGGCTTGTGGGTGGGGAGCTGCCGCCGCCGCTGACTGGGGGAGCAGGTGGCGGTCTGGAGTGGGTGGGTGGGGAGGGTACCGATGGCCCACCTGGGCATTTATTTACAACTGAAACCCGCGATCGGGTTGGGGTTGGGTCCGCTGGACCACCAGGGAAATTAAATTATTCATTTTCCCGTGATTGGGCTCAGGATTGGGTCCACTGGACCACCAGGGAAATTAAATTATTAATTTGCCCTTGATCCGGCTGGGGATTGGGTCCACTGGACCACCAGGGATTACATTTCTTTATTTGCCCACGATCGGGCAGGGGAGCAGGTCCTCTGGACCACCAGGGTTTCTGTAGTAAACGCCCACAATCAGGCGATGGGGTAGGGTCCACTGGACCACCAGGGACTTTATATTTAACCATAGCCTGTGATCCTGCGTTGGGGCTCGTTGCCCACCGAGGGGCAGGGGGTGGCGAGGATCAGTGCACCTGCATGCAAATGGGGCCATAATTACATGCAAATAGCCCCATTTGCACCTCGCATGCATAATGGCCTCATTTGCATACCCAGCGTTGAATATCGTGGTTTGTTGTGCCTAGCACACCCGCACTTGCGCTGGCGCATCCCCCTGCTCCTTACTTGGTACTTGTGCTGGCGCAGTGCGGGCAACCCCAGTGCCATATTCAATGGTGCTGAGTCATGGCACAGCACCATTGAATATCGCCCAGGCGCATCCCAGTTGTGCTGCGCCCAGGCTTGTGCCCATGCCTGGCGCATTTCTGAATATCCCACCCAGGCTATTTTTTCTAAAAAAAAAGCCTTGATTATCTTAACAGCAGTTTCGCTGTCCTATGGAGGGGATTTGTTGCATAGCACCTTATCTGGAATATTTAATTACAGTGCTTTATTTACATTTACACTGTATCATCATTATAATGTTGTGTGCCTTAAAAAGCTACTGATGCCTCAAAGAAAACCTTGAAAACCTTAATAATTAGGTACAAATCTGCTTGCATTGCATATATATTCTATATATCTTTACTCCCCTTTATTTATTAAGGAAATTTGCATGAATACATGATCTTTATCCCTCAGAGATCCCTTAGAGTTCATCTGCCTCTATAGCTGACTCCCTACTTCAAGTCATAACCCTCTATTGTGACATTACAGTCTGTTGCCATGGGAGTAACTGTGATGTCACAAGCAATGCATTATGACCTCAGGTAGGGAGAAAGTAGCAGGACCAGATGAACTGTTCAGGAGCAGGGATCCTGTTTTCATGCAGATGACCTCAGTAGTAAATAATGGAGAGGTGGAATATAGAGCTAATGTGAAATACAAGCTGAACTTTGTCTAAATATTATGTTGTGTTAAAGTTCTCCTGAAGGTGTCAGTTGCTCTTTAATGCATTCTTAGCCATTGAATTTTTCACCCAGGGACTCTGAATGATCTGTTGGGGGTTACTTTCTATTTCTAACCTGGTCAGTTCTCCCATTGTTAATTTTTTTTCATAGCACTTTATTTAGGTAACTTCATTATAGAGCATCATTTGACTTACCAGTCCCCCTTTTTGTGTTTGCTTGTGTGCATGCACAAGAAACACATTGTGTCAGCTTCCTTCACTAGCGGGTTGTGGAGGTGTGGCAGTGTTGTTGCCAATGCAGGCAGCCCATTTTGGGGCTGGTCTGTGTGGCACCAATAGAGGATCATGCTGTCCATGACAGCACTAATGTAGCTTGCCACTGTGCACAAACAAATTCACCGCTGCAATCAGGGAGCACCCCATCATGAAACAATCAGCTGTGTTTGCTTGCAGGGCGATCCCTGACTGCAGCAGTGAATTAAAGCTGCATTGTCTGGTGTCCCATTTCAAACAAACATGGTGGCGGCTTCTCTGTCAGCCTCTCACAGTCCCCACGGAAGCTAATGGACAGCTGCTGCCTCTCACAGTCCCCATTACAGCCAACGGGGTGCCCAATCCTCCTGTCAGCATGCCCCCTCCCCAGTTCATTTGCCAATGGGGTAGCCCAATCCCCGTCAGCACGATACCCCCCATCTGTTGTGTGCCGAGGTGGTGCCCAATCCCCTTTGGCTCATGCACCCATCCCCCCAATATTCTGCTGACAGGAGTGCCCAATCCCCGTCGGCTACAGACCCCGCCCCAAGAAACACTCAGGTGGTATGCTGGGAGCTCACCTCAGCATGCCAGAGTACCTGCAAAAGCAGAAAACCTTCCCACACTGTTTTTTTTTTTTGTTGTTTCCTGTAAAAGAAAAATGGTCCCTCACTGAGTCCGGTGCCTTTCCTCCAACCTGCAGCCACCCTCTGTGCACCCCACCTCCCCACACCCCTCTCACCCCATACTTACCTCTGGAACTTGGCACGATATTCTTCGGTGGACCGGGAACATGTCTGCACTTTTTAAAGCTGACAGTGAACTGAAGAAATGCTGGTAAGCTGCGCAATGGCATAAATGTTTTTTTTTTCAACTTATGTGGATATCTCAGTCATTTTTCTGAATTTTTGTACCACATTTTCAACATGGTGTTCTTGGGACCCCATCTTTTGAATTCAGTGACTGTCATCTAATTATTCAGTCCCAAAAGGTGATTTTGCAGTCACTGCATGAATCTACCTTTGGGACAGATTAATGAAATTACAGTGCCACTGTTCATGAGGTGGGCTCTCACAATGCCTATGTTGCAAATTTGGTTACAAATTCCAAGAAATGACTGTGATATGAGCATGCGTTGCACAGTTTCCACACACACTCATAAATTCATGGATTTGTAATATTTTCACTCCAGATTTTCAACATTGACTGTATTATGAGCATGCATTGCACAGTTTCTATGCACCCTTGTAACTTTTCACTCCAGATTTTTAACATTGCCATTTTTTCACACCTCCTTATGAACAGTACAGCTGTCATTTCTCACATTCTGGCCAAAATGTGGTTTCGCGCTTCCAGTGCAGAATAGCATGGTTGCTTTGGGAAATCAGCGTTTGGGACAGATTAAGAAAATCATAGTGACGCTGTTCATGAGCAGAGGTCCTAAAATGCCTGTGTTGAAAATTTGGTGACAAAAGTCCATAAAATTACTGTGTTACGAGCATGCATTGCACAGTTTCCACCCACCCTCGTAAGTTCACGAATTTGTAATATTTTCACTCCAGATTTTCAGCACTGGCTTTTTTCCACATCTCCTTATGAACAGTACAGATGTCATTTTTCACATCCTGGTCAAAATGTGCTTTCGCACTTCTGGTGCAGAATAGCACCGTTGCTGTGGGAAATCAATGTTCGGGACAGATTAAGAAAATTACAGTACCACTGTTCATGAGCGGAGGTCCCAAAATGCCTACATTGAAAAGCTGGTGTAAATAATCCCCCAAATAATTTCATTACAGGTGTGCATTGTGCAGTTTCTACTCACACTCGTGATTTCACTAATTTTTTTGTTGTATATTCACTCCAGATTTTCAACATTGCCATTTTTTACACCTCATGAACAGTACAGCTGTCATTTTTCACATCCTGTTCAAAATGTGTTTTAGCACCTGTGGCCCCAAATGGCATAGTCGCTGTGGAAAATCACTTTTCGGCTCTTGAACTGACAGTGTCACTGTTCATGCAGTGCTGTCACAAAAAGTCTGTGTTGAAAACTTGGAGTGAAAATACCAAGAAATGCCCAGGGCGTTAGGGTTTCTCACCATAATGCCCCACACTGTAGGGACTGACAAGCGTCAGGAGTGTGACTTGGGATTGTCGACGGTAATGCCCACGCCATTCCACCCCCACCCCCACCCTGCAGCCAGTGACAGGCATCGAGGTGTGCTTTGGACTCTTCGGCCCCAAAGTTCACCACATTCTCCTATACTACACACACTTCAGTGTATTTCCTCATGGAATGGGGTAAGTATAAAGCCCAAACACCTCAAGGCACACCTTGGCAATTATCGGTGTCTGCAGGGTAGGGTGAGGTAAAATGGTGTTAGTGTTATGGGCAATGACCCAAAGGCATGCCCCAAAGCCTGTCCATCTCTGCAGGGTGGGGTTGGCGTCAGTTCAATACTTCATGCCATTCCTATTCTGCATCTGTCTAACTCCTGCACTTTCAATGCTAATGCCAGCAAGCAAACATTCAGCATTGACAAATGCTTATTTTATTTATTATGTATTTAGCTACATAGAGTGCCATAGTGCATTTTTGAGATAGGCTTATCCAGCCAGGGGGAATAAAAGAATCTAGTATGCGCTACTTGATGCCACCTCCCTCTGATTAGGGGTGTACCCAGCAAGGGGTTCGGAATGCTCCTTCTTAACTTGGACACCAATAGTTGCCTCATTTGGGGAGGGGGCGCTTATGTGCTCTCCTCTGCTTCCATTGGTAGTGCTCTGGTACATCCCCTGGTTTCTATTCTGTATTGTCAGGTTGAATTAGTGGGGGGAGTCTCCTCAGCTGGGAGCAGTTACCTACCTAAATGACAACAGTTTTAATTGTTTACTCTCCCTGTTTTCTTTTTCCCTCCCTATGGATGTTTATTGTTTTGGGGACACAACTGTCCCATCGGAGGCCCTGGATCTTTTTGTTCTTGACTCTTCCTCCAGCTCCAGGCCAGATTTTTCTGACGTCTGTTCCATTGTGGAGCTTACAGGGCAGACACACACTGTTGCCCCTCCTTTGGAAGCCTTAGTGTACATAGTTCCAAAATACCCTAGGGATCCTCTGAGTGATCCTTTTTCCCTTGGTTTTTAGGTATTCCCTGTTATATCCTGTGATCACCTTACATGGTATAGTTGGTTCCCCAGGTTAAGGGGTACAGTTGGGGTTTTGCTCATTTATAGGGCACTAGCATTACTCTACCTTATAACTCAAAAATGAAGCAGATACACTCAGTCACTAACTGCCTTTTATTCCAGGATACAGTACAATATTATAGACTGTATCGCCCATTGGTAGTCTATCTAGGTGGCCGATTTGGAAGGGGGGTCTAGATATCCCACTGTTTTATGTCCTACAGGATGGGTATCTGACTTGCTGGGTTGTCTCTCAGGGGTCCACATAGGGCATAGATAGATGTTTGCAGAGCACCCTCTCACTCCCCTACCTCCTAGTTGAACATTTATGGTACATGCATGGTGGTGACCCCAGCACATATTTCCTCTCTGAATATCAAATTTGCTTAATAATCCTGTCAAGAGAACAAAATGTTTTCAATAATTTCTACGACAACCAGCAGATGTCTGTTATATTCAGGAAACTCACCCTACTCCCACAGAAGTTTTGAAATTATCCTGGAGAGGCAGATATACTGTCTATGCTTCCTTGTATCTTAAGAGAAAGAGATGGGGGACAGTTATCTTGACCCCACCTCTATTCCTTTTGAACTAAAACAACAATATAGTGACCCTCAGGCTGATATTTAATCCGGTAGGGTCACCTGTTTCAGACAGACATTACCCAAGCTAATGCTTATTCCCCCCCACTGCAAATACCCCAGTGTTTAAAACATTTTTAGGTAAATTAATGGACCTCCTCCAGGGGCAGCTTATACTAGATGGATATCTAAACCTGGTAATGTCCTTCAATTTAGATACGGCTCACCCACTAAAATTTTGTTCTTCCCCAGCATAGAAATATCTTTGTGCCAATTTGGCTCAGATTGGAATCATTGATCTTTGGCATCGACTTTTCCCATCTGGTAAAGTCATGTATTTTTGCTCCTAGATATCAGAGTTATTCTCTCATCTCAACTGTTTCTCTATGACCTGTGAAAATGTTTCTAATATTCAGGACATTTCCTATGTCCCACAGCTTCAGGGTTTTATTTAACTCTAAAAATTGATTAGCGTTTTGCTCATAAAAGTTCTAAAACATTGTGAAAATGCATAGCACTTGCCTCACTGTGTTTAACATACATAACACTTGTAGAAAACCTATATAAATGCTTTCTCTACAGTTAGTATTGTCCCAAGAAAAAAACTGCTAATCAATTATTTAAAACCCTGAGCTTCTTTCTGACCATCACTCTCTTTCTCTCAAATTAGCTCTGGGGAAGGAACACACATAAATCATCATTCTGGCACTTGAATGATTCCCTTTTAAGGGTTGAACAGTTCTAAATCCTGATTCATGACAAAAGCCCTCAGCTTATTCGCGACAATGACACACCTGCCATCTCTGCTTCAACCCTCTGGGATACCTTAAAAATGGTTCTTAGTGGCAAATAATTTCATATGCTTTGCATAAAAAAAGGCAACAAAATGGAAATACAACTCCCTATTGGACCAATTGTAAACCTATCAACTTCTTTATTCCCAGGGGGATCAGGTGATTGCTGACAAGATAAAGACCCTGATAAAGGAAATCCAGGATGTACTGAACCACCGACTCCAACAGGCCTTTGCTTATCTTAAACAAAGCCATTACTCTAAGACACGGTCCTGGACTTCAGAAGGATGGATTTTGATCAGATGAGAATATGCTTTAGAGATATCCTCAAGAGTAAACCAAAAGAGGGGGTGGAAGTATGCTGGACCAACATAAGACAGGCAATAGCAGAAGTCACTAGCAAATTTTCCAGATTGGTCAGTAAAACAAGGAAAGGAAAAATCCTGTCTGGTTCACAACAGAGGTGGTAGCTGCGGCAAAAGCAAAGAGGCTAGCATTCAAAATATACAAGGGCTCAAATAGTGAGATGGAGAGGGGTGCTTACAAAAGCAGCTTGAGGGAGGCTTCTAGGGTGATTAGAGTGGCAAAGGCACAAACTGAGGTGAAAATTGCACAGGGGTAAAAGGAGGTAAAAAAACTTCTTTAGGTACATAAGTGACAAAAGGAAAAAATGGGGGGCATTGTTAGGCTAATAAGCAATGATGGGAAGAAGACAGAGAGAATGCAGAGGTCTTAAATGAGTACTTTTGCTCTGTCTTTACAAAGGAGGAAGCTGGAAATGGGTGCACCACTAAAGGAGTTAATGATTGCAC
Organism: Neoceratodus forsteri; assembly: GCA_016271365.2. NCBI lineage: Eukaryota > Metazoa > Chordata > Ceratodontiformes > Ceratodontidae > Neoceratodus > Neoceratodus forsteri. Next base: position 840,500,200 of record CM028134.1, read on the forward strand.
AAGGGGGTTAGACACAAGCCCTTTCACAGTAGAGAGACAGTAAGGACTGAACTGAATAAACTAAAGATAGATAAAGCCATGGGGCTGGACGGCATCCACCCACGCATACTGAGAGAACTTAGGGATGAATTAGCAGCACCTCTAGCAGATCATATTAGCAGATCCCTGAGACAGGGAACTGTTTTACAAGACTGGAAAAGGGTAATAGTGGTTTCGAAACATAAAGGAGGGAGCAGGGAGGTGGTGGGTAACTACCACCCTGTCAGTCTCACCTTGGTGCTAGGCAAGATGATGGAAACCCTGCTAAAGGAAAGAATTTTAACTTTCCTGGAAGAAACTGGACAGCTGGACAGCAGGCAACATTTTCTTTATGGTGGGAAGGTCCTGCCAGACTTATCTGACAGAGTTTTTTGACACAGTTACTAAGATAGTGGACTGGAGCGTGGGGGCCGTGGATGTTATTTACTTTGACTTTAGCAAAGCCTTTGACTCAGTCCCACACAGAAGGCTACTAAATAAGCTTGAGCATATAGGAGTGGGACAGGAAGTGGTATCATGGGATGGTAGCTGGCTTAGTCAGAGGAACCAGTCAATGATGGTCAATGAGGCAGCATCAGGGGATGGGGTGACCAGCAGGTGCCACAAGGGTCCATCTTGGGTCCTTTACTCTTCAATATTTTCATAAGTGACATCACTAAGGGGCTGGGTGGGAACATGAGTCTGTTTGCAGACAGCACAAAGATCTGTGAAACAAATGAAAAGTACCTGCTCAAGCTAGAAAAAATGGTCCAACATGTGGCAGTTAAAACTGAATGCATAAAAATGCAAAGTGATGCTTCTGGGCAGGAGCAACCCATGGACAGTCTACTATTTGTGAAGGGAGCAGCTAACAGCCACCAAACAGGAGCGGGATCTTGGGATCATCATCTCTGATGACTCAATAGTGGTCAGACAACGTGAAAAAGTGGTGCAAAAAGCCAGCAAAATGCTGGGATCTATCGGAAGGGGCATCACAAGTAGAAAAAGGGAAGTGATCATGCCACTATACAAGTCCTTGGTAAGGCCCCACCTTGAGTACTGTGTACAGTTCTGGAGGCCTTATCTCAGGAAGGACATGGCTAGACTAGAGACAGTACACTGAAGGGCAACAAAAATGGTACAAGTGCTCCTTGAATTGCCATACAAATGAAGATTATGGCAACTAAACATGTACTCACTGGAGCAGTGCAGAGATGGGGTGACATGATAGAGACATTCAGGTTCCTGAAGGACATAAACAGAGTCCCTACCCAGGAACTCTTTCTGATCACTAGCTCCACAAGCACAAGGGATCATGAAATTAAAGTAAGGGGAGGGATGTTCCGGGGTAACATGCATAAGTTCTTCTTTACAGACTGGGTGGTGGCTCCAAGGAATAGCCTATCTGCAGAAGTCATTGACTCCAAAACAGTAGGGCAATTCAAATCTGCTTGGGATAGGCATAAGGGGATTGAACTCTAAGAAATTCTAAGGGGGGTAGCACTCAGGGTAGACTAAAAGGATCTTTGGTCCCCATCTGCCGTCACTTTCTATATTTCTGTGTTTAAGAAGGAGCTAGAGGTTTGTGCCTTCTTTCCCAGAAACTTTGGACTAGGCGATGTACAGCCTGTGTCTTACAATTGAAGGATCCAGGTTCTGGGACTGTGGTTCATGTTTGTCATGTATATATTATATTTTCTGAGAATATTATCAAATCCTCTATGCAGACTCCATACTGTCTGACTCAGCCACTATTAAGGAATACCTCTCAAAATTTAATATCCCTCAACACTAGGACCATCAAAGGGATCTCCTTGTCAACCCCTATTCAACAGGAAGAGATTATTTTAGCCATAGGGATTACTAAAACACAAAAATATCCAGGACCAGATGGGTATTCAATTGAGTGGTATAAAATCTTCACTGACCAGCTAATCCCCCTTTTACACCAGAACTTTTTGGATGTTTCTGATGGTAACTCTCCTCCCCATTCATGGAGATATATGACTCTCACTGAAATATTAAAAACCTGGCAAGGATGCTTCTTCATCCACATGATATTGTCCAATTTCCATTCTTAATGTTGATTACAAACTTTTTATGGTGATATGGGCTCAAAGGGTTGACAATATTCTTTCCTCTCATTCATCTGAATTAAGTGGGTTACATTCAGGAACATCAAAAGATGGACAACATATGTCACATCCTCCTGTTTCTAAAACATATCGAGTCTGGACAGATTCCCATGGCTCTTCTCAGTTTGGATACAGAGAAGGCTTTTGACAGGGTGTCCTGGAACATTCTCTGGGGCACCTTGTTGGCCTTAGACTTCCCTGAGTCTTTCAACTCCTGTCTTCAACAAATGTATTACAACCCACAGGCATATGCCAGGGTTAACGGCTCCTATTCCACTCCAATTCAATTGCAAACATGTACTTAAAAGGGTTGCCCTCTGTTATCTCTTCTTTTTGCACTAAATATTGATCCATTGGTTATTGCCATTTGTAGTAGTTCAGAGATAGTGGGTATACCACGTGGGGATGTACAATATAAAGCCGCATTATACACAGATGATATGCTTCTTCCTCTTCTTAATCCAGGTGGTTCAAGCCCAGCAGTCTGGTCAGTTTTGCAAGAACATTGTCAGTTAGCTGGATTTTCTTTGAACCTCCAGAAAATGGAAGTTCTTCTCCTAAATTATTCTCCCGCTCCTTCTCTTATCTGGGACCTACCCTTAAAGTAGCATAGTATACAATTAAAATACCTCAGGTTATATATCCTGAAGACTTGGGAAATAAATTGTTAAACTGTGAACCACTCACAGTGGTGCTAACAAAACACTTTTAGAGATGGGGACTGTAAAACGTGGATAGTAAGGAAGTCCAACACAGTGTCAGGATGCCAAATAAAATAAGTATTTATTCATACAATGGAAATAAACAAAAGCGGCCTGATTTCATCAAAAGAAAATCATAAACAAGAAGATATCAAATAATGGCATAACGGTTCAGTATAGCTTCAAATGGAAACAAAATCCCACCTAGAAAAGAGCTAGGGATCTGATAGGGTCAGCACCCTATCACCAAATAAAAAAAAAATGCTCCCAGACCTGGTCCTTTTATACAGGAGTAGGATCAGGTGATCAATTAGGCTCCGCCCCTTTTTATAACTAAAGACTAAAATCTTCCAGAACATTTACTTTTTAGTTTAGAGTTAAAGAAAACCTACAATAGGTTGTTAGAAACACAATGACATAAGCTAGAAGTAATAATAAGGCAGATCCTTTCTATGTGTGCACTTCCAATTCCAAACAGTCAGGCTCCTCCCTTCACTTCTGACTATAAACAAACTGAGAAAATGGCTGCCTGACCCTATAACAGAGTCAGAGGGATGGAGGAGAGCCCAGGCTGTAAGAAACACTAAATAGGTAAGACTATATTTTCTAGCACAGCAGTACAAGTTTTCTTTTACCTAAAACATAGCATACAAAGCATAAGTCTGTTAACATACAAGAGTCTCTTTTCAGAAAGAAACGTGTTTTAAAAAGAAACAAAACAAAATGGGCTGCAAAAGCCTGAGGAGACAAACATGCTCATTTTCAGTCTATCACACAGAAAATAGCAAGCACCAAGCAGCCTCATTTTAGCACTGAACTTTAAACTGCAGGTAACATTAACTGAAGAACCAAACTACAGGTTACTTTGAGCACACATTCTATTTTGTTTAAACAAATCATCTCTGCAGTTTATTTTGCTAGGAGGGTGACAGAAGCAGCCAGAAAGACACTCAGTTTGTCTTTCATTTCACCCTGTAGTTTCAACCCCTAAGCTACACAAGAAGGCAAATACGGGCTACTTTTATTGGGTTTGTCCTAGCTAAATGATTTAAACGTGTAATCAGGGGCACAGTGCAAACGTGGAAGAGCAAGAAGAAATGAGAGGAGGAAAGAAAATAGGGATACACAGAACAACTACAGGAGGCCTCCTGATAGTTGGGGAACATAGGGAGAAGAATTAGAATAGTACAAGACAAAGAATTACTGTTGCAACAGATTTGATTTAAAGAGAAAGCGTGCTCATTCCAGGATACACACAGCCCCTATTACAAACTCCTCCCCACTTAAGAGGAAGCCAACAGACAGGGCTTTCTCTGAAGGAACTTTCCTTTTTCTTTACTGCTTTTACTTACAGACAGAAGAAATAGATCTCTCACAAGAAGAGATGGAGCTTCAGCCCTCCCACTCCCAAAGTGCAGTGTCAGTGGCTCAGTAGGTAGCACACTCGCCTCTGAGACCAGGAGATCAGAGGGCTGTGGGTTCAGTTCTCACATCTGGCACTTGGGTTAATATCCCAGTACTGACACTGTAGTGCAGCATGAGAGGGATGCTGCACTTCTGAGGTGCCGTCTTTCGGATGAGATGTTAAACCGAGGTCCCATCTGCCTGGATTGGTGGTAGTTCAGGTGGATGTTAAAGATCCCATGGCACTTATCGAAAAGAGTAGGGGAATTTTATTGGTAATAAAGTGGGCTTCATTACAAAAAACAAAACAACTCAATAAACAGAAACAATCCAAACAAGGCAAAAATCAGTTAACAGAAGAAAGTATCACAGTGTTTCCAAAACAATACAGCTTATGAAGTAGAAAAAGTAAGAAGTCAGACTTTTTACAGAACACAAAGCAACCGAATATTACAAAATACTTCATGAATGGAAATAGTTTTTGGTGTAGCACTAGCAAACATCTGGCTTGCCATAAATAATAACGAATAATAGCAAAAATTATATATAAACTGTCAACATGATACTTTCTATTAAGCAGGTCATTCGTAAAACATAACATGTTCATAAGAAAGAGAGAGCCACAAGGGTTCTATTTTATGCCCAGTTAGCAGATAGGGTAGACCAGACTTCCAAAGAGAAGGGCATTCACAAAATAAATGTTGCTGAGTTTCACAAACATTGAGGCAAGAGGATCTAGGACAATATCTCAAAGACAAGGCTTTATGCTTATGATTGTTATTAACTCCTAGTCTATCATAGTTGCATAACCATACCATATCCCATAAATACGATGGCAGCGTTGATTTAGCAGTTGGTGGAGTACCCAGGGAGACGCCAGAGGGCAGAATGGAAAAACAATCTCCTCCTGAGCCTCCAACCTCCAAAGCCGCTCCTATAGTTGGGGTCTAGATAAGATACAAAAGTCCTGAGGATGAAGACACCAGGTCAAGGCCATCTTAAAACTCTCTTTCCCATAAGAGGATCAGTTGGGATTTGAAATAACCCCTTTATAACGGGCTTGCCAGTTATCAAAGCAGAGGAGAACCATGCTAAAAATAGGGCTTCCAAAAACAGTCCCTGGTTTCAGCACTTTCCCATAATTATAATGAAGAAAAAGGCTGTAAAAAACAACAACGGGGTGGATCATACCAAGTCCACCTTCCTTGAGCGGTCTGTAAATAATATGTCTTTTAATGGGGTTTAGCCTGGATCCCCACAATCCCTTGAAAAAAATCCCCGTTAATCTGGAAAATAGGGAAATGGGCGGGGGGAACACATAACAAAGATGCAGGAAGATCGGTATAACCAGAGTTTTAAGGAGCACAACCCGTTTCTTCTTCCCAATTAAATGCTTTTTCCACCCATTAATCACATTATCTGCCTTTTGTAGGGCAAGATTCCAGTATAGATATCTGGATCATCACAACCAAAAAAATACCTAAATATGAAAAAACATTAGTGGATACAGAAACACCAGCATAAAGGCCCTGCATTAGGGAGGAAGTATGCCCTAGTGGTACACAAATACTTTTGTAAAATTTATCTTAGAACCTGAAACAGAAGAGAATGCCTGTAAAACCTGAACAATATCCTCTTGTTTTGGAAGAATCCACAGCCAAAATTAAATCAGTCCGTATAAGCTAATATTTTAAGTGGTAAGAGGAGGGAGTACAGAGCAACCCAATAATCTGTGGGCAAAGAAAAAAGGCTCAAAAGAGTATCAATAAAAAGGTATAATAAGGGACTTAACGGGCACCCTGACGCATTCTTCATCGGGCCAGAATAGTAGGACGGCCTATCCAGCCGTTCACATTAGGACATATTACAACATTCCTATATAATAAACGAAGCCAGGAAAGGAAGCATACCGGGAACCCAAAAGCCTTCAGGGCTAGAAATAAGAACTCATGAGAGACTGTATCAAATGCTTTTTCCTGGTCTAAACTTATAATCCATCCTGTTACAGCATTTTGTTGTCCCAGAGTAAACAATTCTCTCAATAAAATCAAATTGTCAGAAAGATGCCTACCTGGGATACCACAGGTTTGAGTTAGGGCTAATCATGTGTGATGCCAAGTAATCATTCTAGATAAAGAATTTTGGCAAGGATCTTATAATCCACATTAAGCAGACTGATTGGTCTCCAATTTGTAATGTCAAAAGGATCCCTTTTTCTTAAACAGTAAAATCAGTAAAGCGTCTTTCATAGAAGTAGCCAAGGCATCAGAATGTAACATCTCATTATAGAGAATAGTTAGAACGGAACAAGATCAGCAGAGAAAGTCTTGAAAAAATGTGGGTTAGCCATCAGACCCCGAGAACAGAATGCGATTTTAAACTAGTAATGGCCAATACCTCTGGTTCAGTAATGACCAAGAAAGCTTGTGTCTATCAGAGTCCGAAAGCTGAGGTAAGGACAGTGAGCGAAGAAAATGATCCGCATTGTCAAGGTCAGCTTTAGTGCCAAACATGTTGAAAACATAATTTTTAACACAGTGAAGCAAATCCTCAGGTTTCTTAAGTAACTCCCGATGGAGACAATAGAGAGGTAATAATTTAGCTTCAACTCTATCTTTACAGGCCTTAAACGGGTCTCAACAACCTTAGTAGATGAGTGCTGAAACGCTCTCTCTGACCCAAAGAGTCAGCACGATTATACTGGGATAACTCTCATTTTAGCACTGACCCTACTAATCTGAGAGCTAAAATCATGAGTAGTAGAGCTAGCTAAAGAGAATAGTGCTGTAGCTGATGCCGTAGTGACAGATAAGACAAATATTTAGTATTCTGTTTTTTGCCGCTACCTTCTGAAAAACTGTTTCCAGCTTAGCTTAGATTCCTCCCACCAATCCATCCAGTATCATAAAAATCAACTACTGACAACCAAGCTGTAAACTCTTTGTGCCAAAGTTTAAGAAAAAGAGGTCATTAAGTAGAGAATCATTAAGACGCCTAACTGGCTTTCTTACATCTAGGAGCAGAGTCCCAGGAAAAAGTGGCACATAGGGCAACGTGATCCGAAAATTGCAGCTACAGTTGTACAGGAAAGTAAAATCAAAATCTTAGATAAAAAAGAAAATCTATCCTAGTATGTAAGGACCCTTAAAAAGTGGACCCACCTGTTTTATGGAAATGTCTATAAACATCCACAAGCTTGGCTTACAGAGACTACACTATTTAAAGCCACAGAGTCACAAAATAACTTGGAAAGTCTTTAGGCCTCGATCTGTTTGATGTGAGCCATGATTGAAATCTCCGACCCATAGGAGTAATCTGGAGGAAAAAGTGAGGCTTAATTTGGTGAAAAGGAAGCCCTCTGAGCCTTGGTTTGGTAGCGTGGGTCCCAATCATACTAAAATCTTCAGATTTATAGTGAGAATCTATAACAAAAGCTCTACCAGGGAAATATCTACAAGTCTAGAGACTGTAAAATTAGAGCTGGAGAACAATATCCCGACCCCATCACAAGTATCAGGTCCAACAGACCAAAAAAAGAGGCCTGCAGTCCATGCCTTAGAGGCCTGGAATAATTCCCATGGGTCTTTAATCTAGTGTCAACAAGGCAGATAATGTCACTCTGTAAATCAGAAAGGGTTAAAAATCCCCCTAATTTTCTCTTCCCTTTAATGCTGTTCACATTTAAAGAGCAGATCTTTAAGGAAGACAGGATTTAAGTAATAGGTGGTGACTTACCCTTAATCGCTGCCTAGTACGTTTTGCAATGGGATCCGTATCAGCCCCATCACCCCATCCGGGAAAGAAAGAAGAGAGGAGGAATCAGTATCCTCACCCCGAGTCTTTGTCTGAAAATCTGTGGCTAAAACGCAAATTTGTTAGAGGTTTGCCAGTTCCGTGTAGGGGTTCCTTACTACGAGTAGCAACAGCTAAACCCTTCCTAGTCCGTTTATGGGTAACAGTGGTAAACTAAAATTATCTCCCTTGACCCGAGGGGGAGGCATATCCATATCTGGAATAACGGTGTAGTATCAGGGAAACCACAATGGCAGTAGGAGTAGGTATAACAGGAAAAGAGGGTTGGAAAACTGGAACAGAAGAGACATCTCCAACTACCGGAGGAGGGTAACCTCTGAATTAGAGGAAGCTAGACTATGGGCAAGTGACTGTTGAGCAATAGTAATAATGCCATCATGGGAGGACAATCTTCTCTGTTATGAGGGCCCAGGGCACCTGCCATCGCATGTCGTGATCCCATCATAAGTTACATTAAATGAATTAGTACATTTAGCTGCAAATATGACCGTATTCAAAGCAGTGGCTACATTTAAGGGTATCACAAGTCGAACTTAAATGGGTACGTGACCCACATTTAAAACAGGACTTGGGTTGTCCGGTAAAAATGAAGCCCTTGTCTTTACCTAGAAAAGAAAAAATTAGGCAAATGTCGTGGGCCAGTGTTAGTGGAAAAAGCTTAACACGGACCTTCCAACTGCCATCCCAAATCTGTTCAGAGTCTAGATTAGGTAGGCCTATTCAAGACTTCTCAGCGTTTGTTTAACCAAAATAAATGTCTTCAATGTGAACTCCCTCATTTTTAAAACAACAGTAATGTTACGAATGGCAGGTTTGGTGAGAGGGATGGCCTGGAAGGGGACCAAATGGTGTAGTCTGAAGTTTGTCATATTGGGCCTAGAATCTATCAAGCCCAGACATTTGTTTAAAACTAACATCAAAATTGGAATTACCTATATTAATCAGGGCAAAAATCTCAGAAGAAAAAAACTTCATGGAACCCTTAAGGAGAGTTTTAGCTATATACAAACGATCTGGTGGGAGTTCTAATCCACCCTTATAAAGCAAACGTACTGCATTCCTCCTAGGTGCAGGTTCGCCTTTGGAAGAAAATAAATCAGTAAGTTTAAATGTTGAACTTTTAGGTGCAGCAACAGTAGGTAACAAAGTAGGTCCTGAGAAAACAGTAGTGGGTTCAGGTACAGTAGAAATAGACTTAGAAACAACAATAGTGTCACTAGTAACAGTAGAAGAAGAAAGAGTCACACCCGGGTTCGTTGGAGCGTCATTATTCTTAGCAGAGTTTTGAAGCATATTAATGTAGACAGGGTCCTGAGAATCAGGAGTCCAAGTCCCTTCAATATCTCTTTCCCAGCATGTAATAAAGCTGACTCTGGTGACCAGTCTAAATCGTATTTTGGCCAGATTAATTTTTTGGGGAATAAGGAACCCCTCGTTTGGACCAGCCAGGTTCCTGTAGCTGAGAAAAAAAATACTGTGGGTTTCTCCGAAAGCGAAGCGGAAGCAGTTAGTAGTGCTAAGTCACTTACAGAGCAGGGAATAGCTGCAGGGATTTCAGAATCTGGCTTTTCCGATGTCGGTAGTCAAGTGGGTCATTTGAAGTAGTCCGAGAAACAGCAGTAGCAGGGGTTGAAGAGAATCTCTATAGCAGGAACAGAAGCCGAATCCATCGGTAGGGCGTCGACTGGGGCTTCCAATGCCGACGTCGCGAGGAGGAGAACAAGGAAGTGGCGCCGAGGCGATGCTCTGCAGAAACTCGCAATGCCAATCTAAAAGCTGCAATTGCAGGACTAACGCTGCGCTGCTCCTGAAGACTGGAACTGAAGCGGAGCCACTTTGCACATCAGGTAGACTGGAAACAACTTCTTTAGGGTCGTTTGAAGAACGGAGTCAAATTCAAAAATAGTCGATACTAACATCAGCTACAGCAAGACATGCATCTGGGGCTCTTGAGAAGGTAGCACAGAGGAGGAGGTCACTCCTGAGCTAACAGCGTCCATCTCCTCCAGGGGATCATGCGAACTGGCCATCTTGCAGCCAGCAGCAAAGGCTCCACCTACTCAGAGTAGGGGAATTTCCCCGGGTGTCCTGGCCAAATTTCCCTCATTCACTAAAAATACCACCAACAGCTTAATCTGGTTCAAGGTCAGTTGTCATTCATCTGTATCCCCTCCCCCAGGTCGTGCCTGAAAATAGGCAGGATTGTCTAGTGCACTTACCCAGTCAACAAAAACTAAATAAAAAAAAGCTCCACCTCGGGATTCCTTAAACTCAAATAAAACTAATTCAGAGGTTGCCCTCTGATTTTTTATCAATCATTACCCCGCGGTCTAATTCTGTCTGTGCAGTTATATCTGCCCCAAACCGAGACATAAAATCTGCATTGCTATCTGCGATTCCAGATCTATGTTTTACTAACAATTTATATGGCTGTAAAGCCAGGTACCACCTCATAATCCTCGGATTCTTCTCCTTCATCATATGAATCCAACAAAGAGGATTATGATCGGTCCACACTTCAAATTCTGTACCCCACAAATAGTATCTCAGAGTCTCTACTGCCCACTTCAGGGCTAAACATTCTTTTTTCTATAGCAGAATATTTGGTCTCTCTCAGATGCAGCTTTCTACTTATATAGATTACAGGATGTTCATCTCCATCCTGTATCTGGGATAAGACAGCACCAATACCAGTATTGGAAGCGTCGGTCTGCACAATAAAAGGTTTGGCAAAATCTGGGCTCTTTAATATGGGGGATGAACATTAGGCAGCTTTGATAGCACAAAATGCCTCTTTACAGGCTGGTGACCAAGCTACCATTGTAGGTCTGTTTTTCTTAGTCAGTTCTATCAATGGACTAGCAATGCTAGCGAAATTAGGGACAAAACACCGGTAATAACCCGGCCAAGCCTAGGAAGGACCGAACATGTTTTTTAGTTACTGGTCGTGGACTTTTGGCTACAGCATCCACTTTCCCTATTTCGGGTTTTACCTGTCCTTGGCCAATTACAAAGCCTAAGTATCTTGTCTCTGTCATTGTTATAGAGCACTTTGTAGGATTAATGGTGAGGCCTACCTGGGTAATAGTGCTCAATACTGCATTTAGATGTTTCAGATGTTCTTCCCATGTGGGGCTAAATATTATCACATCATCCAGGTAGGCTGCACTGTATAACATGTGTGGTCTAAGAATCTTGTCCATGAGCCATTGAAAGTAAGCGGGGCACCACGTTGAAGAACCAAATGGCATTGTTACAAATTGAAATAATCCAATGGGGGTACTGAAGGCAGTCTTTTCCTTGGCCTCCACATCCAATGGGATCTGCCAGTACCCTTTTGTGAGATCTAATGTGGTGATATACTGGGCTTAACTGAGGCGATCGATGATGTCATCGACATGGGGCATAGGATAACCATCAAATTTAGATGTTGCATTTAACTTGCGAAAATCCAGACATATCCTAACCCCTCCCTCCCTCTTTTTTCAGTACAATTACCATGGGGAAGCCCCAATCACTGTTGGTCTCTTCTGTCACCCCCACTTCTTTCATTTTACATATCTCTTTTACAACATCATCTTTTACTTTTTCAGGTAATCTGTAGGGCTTAACCCTAATAGGTGACTCCTGGGTTACATGAATGTGGTGCTTTATTTCACCTGTTTTCCCTGGTATACAGGTGAAAGTACTGTCAAACTGCTATAACAGGGTATCTAGCTCTGCTTTCTGGACTTTTGTAAGTGCGGGGTTAACTACCATTGGAGCTTGAATACTTTCAGTATCCAACCTCTTGTAAGCAAGATCCAACTCAGTTTCCTCGGACTGAACAGGGCAAACATACATATTTGAGGATACATTAGATTCAGCTTGCTCACACCATTTTTTAAGTAAGTTAGCATGGTACACCTTCACTTTCTATCTTCTATCTGGTACCTCAATTTCAAAATTAACAGGCCCAGTTTGTCTCCATACAACATATAGACCCTGCCATTTCATAGTGAGCTTGTTGTCAGAGGAAGGTAGTAACAGTAAGACACGATCTCCTGGCTGGAACTGTTTACTCCTTACTCCCTGGTCATATCTCTCTTTCTGGTACTGCTGCTTTTCCTGATTCTGTTCTTGTGCTAGTTGAGCATATTTGGCTACCCTCTGATGCATCTGGGTGACATATTCCAAGGTGGTAGGTGTCTCTACATGATTACCATTCTCCCACTGTTCCTTAATGACATCTAGAAGGCCCCTAGGATTCTTGCCGTATAATAGCTCGAATGGTGAAAAACCAGTAGACTCCTGGGGCACTTCTCTATATGTGAACATAAGGAGTGGCAAGTAGAGATCCCAGTGCTTTCCCTCATCTGATACATACTTCTGAATCATCTTTTTCAGTGTCTTATTGAAACACTCTACCAATCCATCTGTTTGGGGGTGGTATGGGGAGGTGTACACAGCTTCCACCCCTAGGGCTTGGTAGAGTCGTTTCAGCAAGATGGAACAAAAGTTTGTACCCTTATCTGTTAGTATTACCTTGGGTATTCCAACCTTACTGAAAAACTTCAGCAATTCTTCCGCTATATTTTCTGCTGTAACAGTACGCAGGGGAATAGCCTCTGGGTATTTCATACCATAATCATAAATCACCAGCACAAATGTATTACCTTTTTTACTTTTAGGTAGAGGGCCTACAATATCCATGGCAATCCATTCAAACGGAACGGACACCAGTGGCAGGGGTTGCAGAGGGACTTTGTCCTTTTTGTTTATAAGAGCCACTTTCTGGCAAGCACTACAGCTCTTACAGTAGTCTGCTATGTGTTCATGGATACCCGGCCAAAAGAAATGCTGTAGCAGCCTACTGAGAGTCCTGTCCCTCCCTGCATGCCCTGCACAAGGAATATCATGGGCCAAGTACATTAGGTTAGCCCGGTACTGTGTAGGAACTACCAGCTGATCCACACATTCCCCAGTCTTAGGATTAGTACATTGTCTATACAGTCTTTTGTTTTAGATTTTAAAGCTGGGAGTTATAGAATTCTTCCCCTCAGGATCCACCTGTAAAAATAAGGGTGTTAATGTACTATCTTGTTTCTGATCATTAATAAAAGACTCATGTTCAGTACATTTCAATAATATCTCATCATCTATCAAGTCCTTCTTTAAAGTCCATTGATATTTATCTTTTCTCTTCTCTGGACTTTCTGGTTTTCCCAGGCATGTCATACAGTTCCTTCTCAAAAGGAAACTCCCTTGAAATACACTGTTCCCTGTTTGGCCTGAGCCGTGTTGTGACAGCACACACTGAAGTAACAGATGTTAGGAGATTCTGAAAATGAGGAAAATCATGTCCCAATATTACAGGTACCAGCAAACGTGGCACCAGACCTACCCGTATCTGTTGCGTTTGGTCCTGCATGGTCACATTTACCTCTTTAAGGGGGTAGAAGTGCACGTCACCATGAATGCAAGCGACTCCTGTCTTGTGGTTCAGAGTATTTTCTGCTTGGACAAGATCAGTTGGACTAAAGTTTGCCTACTCCCCGAGTCAACCAGTCCAAGCACTTCCTTCTCTTCTATGGTAATGGTGTCATGTAGTGTCCCCAGTTGGCCAATGCTAGATGTGTAGGGTCACTCTTTCTCTTTGGGCAGAATCTAGCTATGTGACCCTTCATTTGACACTCATGACAGACAATGTCAGGATTGTAACGTCTTATAGGCTTATCCAATCTAACAGTATTAGTGTCACTAGAAACCTTATTAGAAGAAGTAGAATGCATAGGCCTTACCGTGGGTGAGGAGGCACTGGTCCAGGTATGTCCTTTCTGATGTGATGGGCAGGCAGTCAAGAAGTCCTCAGCTAGGTTGATTGCTTTCTCTGCTGTTTCTGGACGGTGCTTTCTCACCCACATCTGCACGTCATGTGGCAGGATCTTGATGAATTGTTCCAAGACAACCGATTCAATAACCTGGTCCATGGTTTTCACAGAAGGCTGCAACCACTTCTTGCATAGATCTTGCAGTCTCACATATGCCTCTGCGGGGAATCCGCTGACTGGCATCAGAAAGTCTGAAACCTCTGTCTATAAGTCTCTATGCTTATATCGTAGTGCTTTAAGATTGCTTGACGCACATGACCATAGTCAGTGGCATGTCTAGTCTCAACATGGCTGTAAGCTAATTGGGCCTTTCCAGTGAGATAGGGGGCTAGTCGGACTACCCACTGGTCCTGAGGCCACCAACAGGCAGTAGCCACCCTCTCAAATGTTGTTATGTAGGCCTCAATGTCATCATTCTCTGCTAATTTAGAAAGTTTAATGTCTTTTGGGCCATCATTAGGTGGATTCTGATGAATGGCCCGCCATGTATCCACACACCTTGCTTCACTTTGCAGACGGTCCCTTTCTCTTTGTTTCTCCATGTCGATTTGCTTTACAAAAAAACATCTTAACAAGTCCTCCATCTTACTGCGGGAGTCTCTTCTTCTTCAGAACCACTAGAGACATATTCCCCTCCTGTAGCTCCTTCTTCTTGTTTCTCAGTCTTGGCCTCTCATCTTCTTACATCCCCTAGGCCAGGGTTCAGTGGAATCTGTAACTGCTCTGCCATTGTCCTTGTCAGAGCACCACTGGCCATGGAATCTTCTGCCTTGTCCCACTGCATCTGACACCTCCTGGATATTTTTGGACAATATCCACTGCTATCCCACTTCTGACACCAAGTGTAAACGTGGATAGTAAGGAAGTCCAACACAGTGTCAGGATGCCAAATAAAATATGTATTTATTCATACAATGGAAATAAACAAAAGCGGACTAATTTCGTCAAAAGAAAATACTCACCTAGAAAAGAGCTAAGGGTCTAATAGGGTCAGCACCCTATCACCAACTAAAAAAATGCTCTCAGACCTGCTCCTTTTATACAGAAGTAGGATCAGGTGATCAATTAGGCTCCGCCCCTTTTATAACTAAAGACTAAAATCTTCCAGAACATTTACTTTTTAGTTTAGAGTTAAAGAAAACCTACAATAGGTTGTTAGAAACACAATGACATAAGCTAGAAGCAATAATAATAAGGCAGATCCTTTTTATGTGTGCACTTCCAATTCCAAACAGTCAGGCTCCTCCCTTCACTTCTGACTATAAACAAACTGAGAAAATGGCTGCCTGACCCTATAACAGAGTCAGAGGGATGGAGGAGAGCCCAGGCTGTAAGAAACACTAAATAGGTAAGACTATATTTTCTAGCACAGCAGTACAAGTTTTCTTTTACCTAAAACATAGCATACAAAGCATAAGTCTGTTAACATACAAGAGTCTCTTTTCAGAAAGAAATGTGTTTTAAAAAGAAACAAAACAAAATGGGCTGCAAAAGCCTGAGGAGACAAACATGCTCATTTTCAGTCTATCACACAGAAAATAGCAAGCACCAAGCAGCCTCATTTTAGCACTGAACTTTAAACTGCAGGTAACATTAACTGAAGAACCAAACTACAGGTTACTTTGAGCACACATTCTATTTTGTTTAAACAAATCATCTTTGCAGTTTATTTTGCTAGGAGGGTGACAGAAGCAGCCAGAAAGACACTCAGTTTGTCTTTCATTTCACCCTGTAGTTTCAACCCCTAAGCTACACAAGAAGGCAAATAAGGGCTACTTTCACTGGGTTTGTCCTAGCTAAATGATTTAAATGTGTAATCAGGGGCACAGTGCAAATGTGGAAGAGCAAGAAGAAATGAAAGGAAGAAAGAAAATAGGGATACACAGAACAACTACAGGTGGCCTTCCTGATAGTTGGGGAACATAGGGAGAAGAATTAGAATAGTACAAGACAAAGAATTACTGTTGCAACAGATTTGATTTAAAGAGAAAGCGTGCTCATTCCAGGATACACACAGCCCCTATTACAGTGACAATTTCCTTTATCCTTTTTTCTACAATTGAGACAATGCATATGACTGCCCTGCCACGTTTACTATATCTTTATCAAACGCTTCTCATATTCCCAGCCTCATATTACTTCACTTCCTGGAACAAACTAATATCCAGGCTTATATAGCGGGTTTCTTCTATGCCTTTTTCCTGTTACAATTACCATTTGCTACAGGATGGGTTAACCTTCCTAATCTGTTGAATTATGCTAAGACTTCCCATCTACATATTATATTGACTTGGCTTCTACTTCAAGCTGTCCCACTGTGGAAAAATATTGAATTTGCGCTTACTGTTTGTATGATAAAGGCCCATTCCTCTTAACAGAGCACCTTACCCTCCTATAGTAGACTTCATGAAATTTACTGTCCCACTTGGTGGGTATGGCAGTGGTTTATGTAACATCTTAACTAGCTCTAGTTTCGTATTTCAGCAGGATACTATCTCTTGATGGCGACTTTCTTCTGACTCATACAACTCCAGCCTTTTGAAGGTGGAGAAGGTTAGGCCTCTGGTATATATTTCAGTTTCTGGACTCCGGGGGTCCTTTAGTTTTAAACATTCTAAAATTTATATGATCAAACTGGAAGGAACATTTCTGGTATCTCCAAGTGCAAATTTGCATAAACAAGCATATCACACTAATCTGCTTGACCCCTCCTCTCTCTTCTTAACAGTGATTTTGGATGCCTTAAGAGATACCCCGTTGACCAACTTGATAGGTAATCCCTATCGTAGGACACAGGAGCTCTTGGAAGATTTGACTGAATTGGTTTTGGATCATTGGAATAGAGTTGGGTACTAAGATTATTTATTTATTTTAGTTGTTGTTGGCCATGAAAGGAGGACTAGGCAGTTCTGCTTATTTTCAACCTCATTACAGGGGAAGGGGGAAGATACAAATGCAAACTGAGATACAGAACCAGATTAAGCTGTTGATGGTATTTTAGTGAATGGGGGAAATTTGGCCAGGACACCAGTCAAACATGACAACAAAGCTGAAATTTGCCTTTCCAGCACTGAAAGTAACCTCTTGTATTACAGTGTGGATAGAGTTTGCCAGGAAATGCCACTGAAGGTATTTCAGGAACTCAGCAGTGTTAGTTATGTTTTTACTGGTGCACTATGGGGATGCTGGAGGGGATGTGGTCAGTCCCCAGCAAACCACTCTCACATTTTTTAATGCTGTCTGTTTCTTATGGTTTATTGGCAGGATATAATGGTACAACTGTTAGAGCTCTCCTTCCCTCGGGAGCTAGTTTCCTCAACAATAGTGTTACTCTCTATCCCTCCCCCTGGTGTATATGCATGTCTCCTCATTCCCTGGCATATGTTTACTTACTGGCAGCGAATAAAGCAATTACTCTCCTTTGGATTTAGACAGGCCCTCCCTCAGTCCAAATGTAGCTGGTGATCAAGAGTGACATCTACTCTATGGAAAGATTAATGGCAGCTCTTCATAACAGATCTCCCCAGTTTCTGACAAGTGGTGGGATATTAAGACTGTGCCAGGCATGGGCGCAAGCCTGGGTGCAGCACAACTGGGATGCGACAGGTCATGGCCCGGGTGACATTCAATGGTGCTGCACCATGGCTCAGCACCATTGAATATGGCACTGGGGCCACCCACACTGCGCACGGTGCAGTGGCACTGCGCCAGCGCAAGTGGCAAGTGAGGAGCAGGGGGATGTGCCAGGGCAAGTGTGGGTGCACTAGGTGCACTAACCACGATATTCAGCGCTGGGCATGCAAATGAGGCCATTATGCATGCAAGGCACAAATGGGGCCATTTGCATGTCATTATGGCCCCATTTGAATGCAGGTGCGCCGATCCCCAGCGACTTGAGCCCTGCCAGGCTGCAGTCATTGGGGACCGACAACCCCTGCCCCTCAGTGGGCAATGCGCCCCAATGCCCGATCATGGGCTTTAATAAAGTTTAAATTCCCTGGTGGTCCAGTGGACCCTACCCCATCACCCATTCATGGGTGTATAATTAGTAAAACCCTGGTGGTCCACTGGACCTGCCCCCTGCCTGATTGTGGGCTGTAGTTAAAATCACATTCCCTGGTGGTCCAGTGGACCCAATCCCCAACCCGATCTTGGGCAAATGACACTAAATTTCCCTGGTGGTCCAGTGGACCTGATCCCCAGCCCGATCATGGGCAAATGAAACAAAATATACCTGGTGGTCCAGTGGACCTGATCCCCAGCCCAATCATGGGCTTTAGTTGTAAATATAATCTCTGGTGGGCCAGCGGTACCCCCCTCCCCACCCACTCAGACCTACCACCCCGCTCCCCACCAGGTCAGCGGCTGGCAGCAGCTCCCAACCCACCAAGCCACCTGGCTGCCCGCTGACTGACAGCATATATAGTATGGCTGTACGCCCATTGGTCCCTGTGTGGGCGATGGGTGTACAGACCATATTCGAGCTTCACAGTCCCGAAATGTGAATGAACCATTCACATTTCAGGACTTTAATAGTACATATGGTCTGCACACCCATTATACGAGACACAATGGCTGCTCTGGCAGTAATGTACCTGTCAGTTGGTGGGTGGCTGGGTGGCATTTGAGTGGGGGTTGCTGCTCACCGCTGACTGGGGGAGGGTGGGTGGGGCTTGAGTGGGCGGGTGGAGGAGGGAATATTGCTGGCCCACCAGGGATTATATTTACAACTAAAGCCTGCGATTGGGTCCACTGACCACCAGGGAAATATATTTCCATTTGCCCTTGATCGGGATGGGGATCGGGTCCACTGGACCACCAGGGAATGTGATTTTAACTACAGCCCACGGTCGGGCAGGGGGGCAGGTCCACTGGACCACCAGGCTATGTATTTTACACTAATGACTGCGATCGGGTAGGGGGGCAGGTCCACTGGACCACCAGAGTATGTAGTTTACACTGAAGCACACAATCGGGCAGGGGAGCAGGTCCACTGGACCACCAGGGTTTTCTATATTACACGCCCATGATCGGGTGATGAGGTAGGGTCCACTGGACCACCAGGGATATGTATGGACACTTATGCCCATGATCAGGCAAGTGGGGGGTACACGACACCTGGACTGTGTCCCAGGAGGTCGGGTGGCCACCCACAGCAGGCGACTGCCGTGTTGTGCAAGGCAATACAGCAGCCTGTCTGTGGGTGTCCCCCGGCTTGCTCCTGCTTTTTACGGGTGGATCTTTGCACCCCATGCAGTACAAAGAGCGGGGGTTGTGCCTGCATATGCACTGCACATCCGGGCTGAATATGGGGATGTACCCACATATGCATGGGCATGCCCCTCCGCCACTTATTGCCACATATATTACTAGTATGCCCCGGCACATCAGGAATTGCACAGCACACCATCCCCTTTTGAATATCATGCCGGGGGGCATCAGTGGGTTGCGCATGGTACAACACTTTTGCCCCATGCGCAACCCCATTGAATATCCCACCCAAGGTTGCAATGCTGAGTGACATATTTTATGCAGATAAATTCAGAGTGGTATCTTAAGTAAGCCAGTTATGCCTGTGATAACTTTACATTATATGGATTTTGGCCCATAGTTTTGAAACTGAGAAGTCAATTCTTTTATGATATTGTGAAAGTAAGTCCAGGTACTTGGTAGATAGTAAAGGCTGCTCCTTTGCTTAAAATGCACCATGAGGTACACTTGGCTAAGATAAGGATATGTAGGGTTTCAGCATTATTATCTACCTGCTAAACCACATAGCCAACAAAAGTATATCAAATGATGCTTTGAATGTCAACTGTATTGCTCTTTGCTTCAATAAACTTTAAATTGCAATGAAAAACAGCTATCTAATGATTAACAAACACTACTGCTTTAAAGTGGCTGGACAACTGCCAAGGTGTACAGCTGATAGAAGCAATTACAGTGATAGTACACCTTAGTAGAAACAGACAGCAATGTGGCTGTCTTCTATGCATTTGATAGCAGAAGTAGGTATAGAGTGTTACTGTCCCAAATGGCTTAAAAAAACAAAAAGAGTAGAACAAAAGACCTTTATAAAAAAAACACAGTGCACCTTTGCTTAAGACCAGATTGTGGGTAGTCAAAAAAGAATGAAGTAATGCAAATAATGCCTAAACACTGGAGAGTGTACAACATAGAAGAATGCACATGTCAAGGTTTAAAAGATTAACAGGTTTGTTGAGCTGAGTTGAATAATATACAATAATTTTATTGTTCATTGTACATGATAAGGTACTAGACATGTGACAAGGAAGAAGTCGGCATCTGCAGCAAGAAGACTTGACCTATGGACAAATAAAGACACAAAAAGGATATAATAAAACAGTGGTTAGCAGATGAGAAAAAATACTCACCTTAGTAATTATGTTTCTTCTAATGGAGTCTTGCTGTATTCTGACTATTGCAGTTAGCCCCAGCCTTTAAACTGCCCCAGAGAACAAAGGTTAACTTTCTATGCAGAGCATAGAATGCTGAGCTTGAGCTTGGTTGAGGTCTCTGTCTGGAGCCCTTTGAAATCCAACTGTCAGATTCTTACGAGCAAAAACTCACTAACTATCCTATGTGGAAATTGTAAAATTTTACTAGCCAATGTAAACAAAAGTTTTGGATTCCCAAAGAAGACTCAAGTCAGAAACCCCAAACCAAAACCAATCCAAATAATAATAATAATAAAACAAACACCCCCAAAAAAGAAGAGTGTAAAAGGCACCCCTGAGGTGCAGCACTGCACCTGCCACCCACTTCCCAAAAAACAGGATCTGAGAGGGAGACAGGAGGGGTCAGAATACAGCAGGACTCCATTAGAAGAAACATAATTACTAAGGTGAGTAATTTTTTCTTCAAACAACATGAAGTCTTGCTGTATTCTGACTATTGCAGACTATCAAGCAGTACCTCCATGGAGGAGGGACAGAACCTACTTTGGGAATAGGCTCTGAAGTACTGCTGTGCCAAACCGAGCATCACTCCTAGCCTGGATATCCAGAGAGTAATGCTTGGTAAAGGTATGGACTGTTTTCCAGGTGGCTGCTTGACACATTTCTAAGAGAGGAATAACCCTGGCAGCAGCCAGGGAGGCAGCTGATGGAGTGAGCCCTCAGGCCTGAGGGTGGAATTTTTCCTAGTTTCTCATAGCAGAATTGTATACAAGACACAATCCACCTGGCAATAGTTCTCTTGGTAGCAGGGTTGCCCTTTCCCACTTCTCCATAAGTGAGGAACAACTGGAGGGAATCAAACCTGTGACCCTTGGTACGCTCTTTATAGTAGCTAAGGGCCCTTTTAACATCTAAACTGTGTAGCCTCCTCTCTCCTGAAGAAGAATGATCAGTGAAGAAAACAGGGAGAGACATAGGCTGATTCAAGTGGAAATCTGAAACCACTTTGGGCAAGAACCTTCTATTGGTTCTAAGGACCACTTTATCATCCCTATGAAAAGAGATAAAATCAGGTTCCACTGACAGGGCTTGCAATTCATTGATACGTCTGGCAGAGGTATTACTAAAAACACAGTTTTCCAAGTCAAGTACTTAAGCTCTGCTGAAGACAAAGGTTCAAAGGGAGGTTGCATAAGTTGAGCAATGCAAACATTCAAATCCCAGGTGGGGCAGGGTCCCTAAAAGAAGGATTGGTGTGAAGCAATCCTTTAAAAAATTTACAGAACACAGGATGAGAAGATAGTGAGGAAGACTTCCCCACAGACAAAAATGCAGAAACAGCTGACAAGTGTACCTTGAGAGTAGCTGGTCTGAGGCCTAGGCCATTAAGATTATGAGAAAGTAAAAGAAGAAATCTTACACAGATATGATATCAACACCGAAACATATCTACAACGTTTCAGACAATTAAAAATGGCATACACAGATGCTCCTAGAGAGATATATGCAAGGCTAAAAGATTTTTGTTGTAAGTGGTTACAACCTTCCACAAAGACAGTCTCCCAGTTAATTGAATTAGTAATCATTGAACAATTCATACAGGTTCTTCCCCAAGAGGTTCAGGTGTGGGTAAAAGAACATAAACCAGATACTACAGAACAGACTATTAAACTTGTGGAAGAATTCTTGGCAGCACGGCCTTCCTGACCAAGGGGACAAACAGGAACATTCCAACATACAGAGGTGGTAAGACCTTTTCATACTAACAACCAGAGACAATATAATTATGGACGGCGGGATAGAGGTGGAAGATTTGCCATGGCAGACATTGTGTGTCATGGATGTTTGGGGAAGGGGCACATGGTACATAACTGTCCAAATAAATGGGTGGAACACTCCCATTTGGCACTAGCAAATATTGATTATGTGACATCTGTGCGGGTAGGACAGCATCAAACTATGAGACTATTGGACTCTGGGAGTCAACAGACTTTGATGAGGGGCAGATCTTTTACCCACTGAGAATAGTAATTTCAAGGACACTACTGTCATTTGTGCTCATGGGGATCTTCAGAAATATCAAACTGCTGATGGAGAAGTTACTGTGGGGAATCAAACACATTGTTTACAGGTGGGTTTGGTTCCAAAATTGCCAGTCCCCATTATTATTGGACAAGACTACCCTGATTTCAATAGATTATTAAAAGGTCATACAGCTGTAGGTGACCTTGTACGTGTGGTTACACATTCTCAGGCTAAAATGACACAGCTATCTGATATTTTTCCCTTTGAAAATGAATTAATTGAACCAGCCAGAAAAGTTCACAAGTCTTAGAAACAGAAGAAAAAAAGATGAGGGAATGGACTGAAAGCCACCAGACTGAGATAGCTGGAATTGCTAAAACTGACTTTAAAAAAGAACAAATGTCTGATGAGTCCCTCAAACTTTTTTTTTTTTTTTGCAGGTACAAGATGTTACTACAATGAGGCAACCTCATTATGTATTGAAGGGAGGGGCTGTTATATAGGGAATGTTTCAACCCAATAACTCATGTTAATGTTGAACAGTTAATGGTACCATCTGTTTGTAGAAGTAAACTAATGGCCTTAGCTCATGATCTTCCCATGGCAGGTCATAAGGGGAGAGACTGAACTTTGGGGAGACTTACTTTAAGATTTTTCTGGCCAGGCATCCATGAGGATGTAGCCTAACATTGTCAGGCCTGCCCAATGTGCAGCTAATTGCCCCAGGAGGAAAAAAGGACAAGGTACCCCTCCATCCCATTCCCTATGCTACTGTT
Organism: Neoceratodus forsteri; assembly: GCA_016271365.2. Lineage (NCBI taxonomy): Eukaryota > Metazoa > Chordata > Ceratodontiformes > Ceratodontidae > Neoceratodus > Neoceratodus forsteri. The sequence goes on from CM028134.1 coordinate 840,523,361, forward strand.
CCCTTTGAACAAATGGAGTACTCCCTGGACCAGGATTGGAGTTTGGAGCAACAAGTTTGGAGCAACAAGCTCCCTGAACTGGTGGCCTTGATGGAAGAGGGTTGCCTGGATATTGTAGCAGTCACAGAAACAAGGTACACAGAGAACCATGACTAGGATGTTAACATACCAGGGTACAGAACCTACAGGAGAGACAGGGAGGGCAGAAGAGGGGGGAGTAGCTCTCTATGTAAGGGAAGGGATAAAAGCAACTGAACAAAAGAGTAAACAGGGAGGAGAGGAGGCACTGTGGGTCACCTTAGAAACTGGAAATGGCACCACAATCCGCACAGGGGTTGTATATAGACCCCCATGTTAGGTGGAGGAATGGACAATGATATGTGATAGAAGGCATACTTAGGATGGCAGAGAAAGGGAAATACTGTTGAAGGGGGACCATAACATGCCAGATGTTAACTGGAGCACCTTTTCGGCAGCCACATACAAAAGCAGGGCCTTTCTTGATGCCCTTCAGGTGGCATGCCTCAAACAGCTAGTTTTGGAACCTACTCATGAGGGAGCAATCTTAGACCTCGTACTCTCAAATGGTTACAGTGAGAGGATCTCAGATCTAGAAGTGGGTAGCCATTTGGGAACAAGTGACCACCAAACAGTGTGGTTCATGATAAACTCGGGTACAGAGTCAAGCCATACAAAAGTGAGGGTTCTGGACTTCAGGAGGGCTGACTTTGGCAAGATGGGAGAGTGCCTTAGAAAAGCACTAGCAAACAGGCTAGAAGGAGGGTGGAGCAACAATGGGAAATATCAAACTGCCATCACAGAGGCAACAAGCCTTTGTGTGGAAGCAAATAAACAAATCAAAATGAAAGAAAAAGCCACTGTGGTTCTCAAAAGAGGTGGCGGTAAAGGTTAGGGAGAAAAAGATAGCATTTAGGAAGTATAAGGAAACACAGAAGGAGCAGGACAGAGAACTGTACCAGTTAAGGCAGAAGGAAGCAGGGAGGGTAGTCAGAATAGCAAAGGCACAAACTGAGGAAAAGATAGCTAACTCAGTTAAGAAGGGGGATAAAACCTTTTATAGGTATATCAGGGAGTGTAGAAAGACAAAGGGAGGGATAGTGAGGCTGAATAGAATGGATGGTGGGTGGGCAGAGAGTGACAGTGAAAAAGCAGGGATACTGAATGAATACTTCTGTTCAGTATTCACAAAAGAGGAAGTGGGGGAGGTACCTAATCCAATTAACAGAAGCACTCTGGAGGGGGTTGATCCCAGTCCTTTCACAGAAGAAAGGGTTCTGAAAGAACTCCTAAACCTGAAGGTGGACAAAGCAATGGGGCCAGATGGAATTCACCCCAGAATTCTAAAAGAATTAAGCAGAGAACTAGTGACACCACTGACTACCCTTTTAACAAATCATGGGAGGATGGTGTGGTACCTGAGGACTGGAAGAAGGCTGATGTGATTCCACTTCACAAAAGTGGGACCAAGACAGAGGCAGGAAACTATAGACCTGTCAGTTTGACCTCTGTGGTAGGGAAAGTTATGGAATCACTTCTGAAGGAAAGAATTGTTGAGTACCTAGAGGCCAGTGGGGCACGGGACCGAAGGCAGCATGGGTTCACAGTGGGAAGGTCATGTCAGATGAATCTGATTGATTTCTTTGACTGAGTGACCAAAGTAGTAGACCAGGGAGGGGCTGTGGACATGGTCTACCTAGACTTTAGCAAGGCAGTTGACTCTGTCCCACACAAAGAATTAGTAGTCAAATTAACCAGCCTGGGAGTGGGCCCCAGGGTGGTAGCCTGGGTAAAACATTGGCTGAACAACAGGACACAGAAGGTAATTGTAAATGGAGTCCACTCTGAAGAAAGAGGGGTTACTAGTGGGGTACCACAGGGATCAGTACTGGGTCTAGTCCTTTTTAATGTCTTTATAAGTGACATTGCAGAGGGACTGGGAGGAAAAGTACGCCTCTTTGCAGATGACACAAAGATCTGCAACATGGTTGATACACAAGAAGGTGTGGAAAGGATGAGAAGGAACTTGGCAAGGTTGGAGGAATGGTCAGATGTATGGCAGCTTGGATTCAATGCAAAGAAGTGCAAAGTAATGCACCTGGGAAACAAAAACCCAGGGGAAGATTCCACAATGGGGGGGGAGGTAGTAACAGCAACAAAAATGGAAAGAGACCTGGGGGTAGTCATATCAGATGACCTTAAGGTTGGCAAGCAATGCGAGAAGGCGGTAATGAGGGCTTGGGGGGATACTGGGATGTATAGGGAGAGGTATCACCAGCAGAAAACAGGAAGTTGTTATCCCCCTGTACAGACAGTTGGTGAGACCCCATCTGGAGTACTGTGTCCAATTCTGGAGACCCCATCTCCGCAAGGACATAGACAGGATGAAGGCAGTTCAGAGGAGGGCAACTAAAATGGTGCAGGGTCTGCAAGAGAAGCCATATGAGGAGAGATGAAAGGAGCTTAATATGTACACCCTTGAGGAAAGGAGGGAGAGGGGGACATGATAGAAACATTTAAGTACCTCAGTGGAATCAACAAAGTCCAAGAGGGTAGCATCTTTCAGAAAAAGAGATGTGCAAGAACAATGGGGCACAATTTGAAGATAGAGGTAGGGCGGCTCAGGGGCAATGTGAGGAAGTATTTTTTCACAGAGAGGGTGGTGGACACATGGAACAGCCTTCCTTAGGAAGTTGTGGGGTCTAAAACTGTGGGAGAATTCAAGAATGCATGGGACAGACATAAGGCAATTTTTTGGGGAGTAGGAAGAAATAGGCTGTTGGTTAAATAGGATCTGCAGCTTATCCTCTAGGTAGGGAAATGGGCAGACTAGGTGGGCCAAGCGGTCCTTATCTGCCATCAAAATCTATGTTTCTGTGTTAAATAGGTTCATCCTTGTAGTCTGTGATTATGCCACAAGGTACCCGGAGGCTATACCATTAGGGTCTGCAAAGGCACCTCGGATTGACAAGGAGTTGGCCAAAATTTTTAGTCATGTTGGTATACCACAGGAGTATCTAACAGACAGGGGAAGAAACTTTACTTCCCACCTGCTTAAAGAATTATACAGATAACTTGGAGTATCTGCCATCTACACTTCTCCCTACCATCCCCCAAACTGATGACCTTGTTAAAACATTCAACAAAACCTTGAAGGGGATGTTGAGAAAGTATGTGGAGGAGGAAGAAGGGCAAACCTAGGATAGATTTCTTCCTTATCTAATGTTTGCCTACCGGGAGGTACCCCAGGCCACTACAGGTTTTTCCCCTTTTATGTTACCGTATGGCAGAAATCCCAGAGGTCCCTTGGATGTTGTGAAGGAACACTGGGAAGAGGGTAAAACTGTAGGTTTCACAAATGTTTTAGACTATTTGATTTCCCTTAGATAGAAGTTGGTTAAGTTTGTTAAAATAGCTCATGAAAATGTGGTTGATGTACAAAAAGAACAAAAATGGTTGTATGATGAAGGGTTGAGAGAAAAATGTTTTAATCCTGGGGAAAAGGTTTTGCTATTGCTACCTGCTGTGGAAAACAAACTCTTAATGAAGTGGCAGGGTCCTTTTATGGTTCTACGAAAGACAGGGGTAGTCAACTATGAGACTGAGCTACCAGGTAGGAAATACTCCACAACTGAAAAGGAAAGTCTGGCTATGAAATGGGCTATAGAAGCCCTGAAGTACTATATGTGGGGGACTGAATTCATGGCATTAACTGATCATAATCCGTTAGTATGGACGAATCAAATGAAAGACAAAAATACCAGAATAATGCGATGGTATTTGCCTTACAGCCCTATCATTTTACAGTAAAACATCTGTCTGGTACCTTGCACAGAAATGCAGATTTTTTGTCCAGATCTGGGGCTTAGTGGAGCGGACATTCAAGCTGATTTTAAACCTCAGGGAAAGAATGAAAATCATGACATTAAAGGATGATAGTCCTTTTTCATTCCTTGTTGATTTATTTAGGGTCCCTGAGAGGAACTTCTGGTGAGGGTGGGCGGCAGTTCCAACCCTTCAAAGGGTGAAGGGTTTTTGACAACAAGATCGGTTTCCATTTTGGGTAGGGAGGAGTGTAACAGGTGCCCTGGTAAAAAGGTTCTCCCCTACCTGTAGTTGACAAAATCATGTGTATTTTTTTATATCTCTTTCACTCTATCCTATCATCCATCTCTTATTCTGTAACTGTTGTTTTTCTTTTCTTTGTCGGGGTTGCCAACCTGACAAAACATTCTACCTTAGCTATCCCTTATATCTAGTCTGCTTCTTAGTACACATGTTACTGTACTCTTTCCCAGCTGAAATGTATGTTCTTTGTTTAAAACAGTACATATAGTCATGTAAAATCAGTAGATAATACAAAAAGCAGTTTGCTAAAATCTCCTGCTCTTTAGAAAATAATTTGGTTCTGGTGCCTTTGTGAAAACTTAAAATTAAAACTAGAAGAAAGTGTATGTTTGAGTAAAACAGCATTTAGTGCCTAAGTGTATTGGACGTAGCGAGTGGTAGCAGCGCTGATGTGTGCGCATTATCACACAATTGCACGCTCGCACCATTGCACAGGACCCTGCATACAATTGCGCTGGTAGGATTCCCGAAATAAGAGCTGCCGAGATTAGAATCACAACTGCTGGCTGTGAGTTTCAGTAGAAATGAACATGTGGCTAAATTAGGAAGGAAAAGCAGCTGTTTTTGTTGCCTGATGCAACTCCTCCGATGCCCTGAGGTACACTCATTGTATTCACCTCACGGATAAAACATCGAGGAAACTGCTGGCTTAAATTAACTATAGGACACTACAGGCAAGTGATAAATAAAGCCTGTAGTGCCTTCAGACGTTAACAAAATGTTTAATTCCTTGTTGCATCAGCCCCAGAGTCTTAGATAAAGGTTGTAGGTTGGCACTAGGCCAAAATGATAGAAATTAGCCGACGGCTGAAATTGCAGTTGACAGAGAGGGGCTGCTTATGAAAACATAATTCCCAAGTGATAAGGAACTGGTTTAGCAAGACATATACAGGTTATGGCAGACATAATGGGATATGAGGTTTTTTTAATTTATTTTTGTTATGAAATAAAAGGTCTGCTGTGTCATAGCATTAAGTAGAATCCTAACCTTGAAAGAATACAGATAGGGAGTGCATCCCTCATCTGTTTATCCTTATTAAGGGTAACGATTCAAATAATATTAATATCCAGGTGTTTTTGTTCTATAAATAGATATTATTGAAATTATTACCTGTTTTTCTGTTACCCTGGAAGTTCCTATTATAGGGCTGGCAGCCCACGAAATGGTTCACTTTATAGGGACTAAGGGTATAATGTCACATAAGAGGAAGGGGCTTAGACTTCAAACCCTGCCCCTTCTGTAAATTAAGGTCTAGATGACATATAGAGCCTGTTATGTGAGATGTACCTGGTTATATGCAAGTGCTAAAAGCTATCCACCCACAAATCAGTGTCTGAGTTTTAGAAAGAATAGAAATTAGATTCTTTCCTTAATAGAAGTCACATGTCTATGATGTCATGCTGAGGGAGGGAATAAAAAGCTCAAGGATTCAGCAGTAGTCAGATAGGCCAGTAGTTTGCCGGTAGGAGAGGAGAGAAGAAAAAATTACTCACCTTAGCAATGTTGTTTCTTCTATTGGAGTCTTGCTATATTATGACATATGCAGTGAGTCCCAACCTTCGAACTGCTCCGGAGGTGAAAGAGTTAACTTTCCATGCCAGGCATGGAACGCTGAGCTCGAGCTCGGTTGAAACTCTGTCTGCTGTTCTTCAAACTCAAGCCATCAGATCTTTATGAGCTTAACTCACTGAGGTCCTGTGTGGAAGCTGTAAACCTACACTAGCCAACTGGCTACTAAACATAAGAACACATTTTTTGGTCCCAAAACAAAGACTCAAGTCAGGAGACCCAAAAAATGAAAAACACAACACCAAGTCACCCCAAAAAAGGAGGGGTGAAAAACAACAAGGTGGGCACCTACTAAGTGCCCACCCACATCCCAAAAACAGAGGTTCTGAGAGGGGCAGACAGGGGGGGAGGTCATAATATAGCAAGACTCCAATAGAAGAAACAACATTACTAAGGTGAGTAATTTTTTCTTCAAACAACATGAAGTCTTGCTATATTATGACATATGCAGACTACAAAGCAGTACCTCCATGGAGGAAGGACAGAACCTACTTAGGAAATAGGCTCTGAAGCACAGCTGTGCCAAACCAAGCATCATTCCTAGCCTGGATATCCAGGGAGTAATGCTTGGTAAAAGTATGAACTGTTTTCCAGATAGCTGCTTGACATATCTCTAGAATAGGGATGTCCCTGGCAGCAGCCAGGGAAGTAGCTGTGCCTCTGGTAGAGTGAGCCCTCAGGCCTGAGGGAGGAACCTTACCCAGTTTTTCATAGCAAAATTGGATACAAGAGACAATCCACCTGGCAATGGATCTTTTAGTGGCAGGTTTCCCTTTACCAACCTCACCATAAGTGAGGAACAGTTGGAGGGAGTCATACCTGTGACCCTTGGTATGCTCTATGTAGTAACTAAGGGCTCTCTTCACATCTAAGCTGTGCAGCCTCCTCTCGCCAAAGGAGGAATGGTCAGTGAAGTCACTGGAAGAGATATAAATTGATTAAGGTGGAAATCTGAAACCACCTTAGGCAAGAACTTCCTGTTAGTCCTGAGGACCACCTTATCTCTATGAAAGGAGATAAAATCAGGCTCCACTGATAAAGCTTGTAATTCACTTATGCGTCTGGCAGAAGTGATGGCTACCAGAAACACAGTTTTCCAAGTCAAGTACTTAAGCTCTGCTGAAGACAAAGGCTTAAAGGGAGGTTGCATCAGCTGAGCAATGCAAACATTAAGATCCCAGGCAGGAGCAGGGTCCCTGAATGGAGGGTTGGTGTAAAGCAATCCCTTGAAAAACTTGGAGAATACAGGATGAGCTGAAAGAGAAGCGGGCTTACCTGCCGAAATAAAAGCAGACACAGCTGCCAGATGCACTTTTAGGGTAGCTGGTCTCAGCCCCAAGATATTTAAGTGGACCATGTAATCCAGGACTGTGGGTAAATCAGCAGATTCTGGGGAAATATGCTTTCCAGAGCACCATATGGAAAACCTCTTCCATTTGGAATTATAAGTAGCCCTGGTAGAAGGTTTTCTAGAAGCCTTCAGGATATCCATTACACCTTGGGAGAGGTGTAAACCAGCATACTCTAACTCTTCAAGAGCCAGGCCTTGAGATTGAGAGATTTGAGGTTCGGGTACCAAACCCTCCACTGAGCACAGGTTAACAGGTTGTGATTCCTGGGAAGGTACAGGGGAAGATGGACTGCTAAGGACAGAAGAAGTGGATACCAGGGTTGTCTGGGCCAATCTGGAGCAATCAGGATCATCTTGCAGGGTTGAGATCTGATTTTTTTTTATTATTCTTTATACTCCCTCTGCCTGCAGCACTCCCACTCTTCAGGAGACACCTATGGCCTTCTAGTCCCCGCCCTCTTACCTGAAGCCCGGTGCAGTCCGTCCCCCATGTAGCCGTGGTTATATCCCCCAGGCAGGCATGGGGCCGGGCCACCCCTGAAGTCCTTCTTGTTGTTGTCGGGATGCTGGTACCAGGACAGGCGGGGCACTGGGGATCGGGGTCTGGTGCTCCGTCTACCGGGAGCGCTGCGGGGTGATTTTTCCTTTTTCTTGTGAGAGTGGTGCGTGCCCCAACGTTAAGGCATCACTGCCGACGTCTACCACTCCCAACCCCCTCTGTGCACTCATGCACTTGCTGTGCCTCCGGCTTCCAGCAGAGGCCAGTCAGGTGCCGAGTGTGTGTCCCCCTCCCTCCCGGAAAAGGAGAGCTGTCCTCCGGACGCTCAATCCTTTCCTCCTGCCGACCCCAGCGCCTCGGGCCTGGTTCTCGAACCCAGGTCGCCAGCGTGGGAGCGAGGTGTGTGCGCCCAGCCCAACCCTCAGTGCCACCGGGCCGGTGAGATCTGATTTTGACTAGCACTTTGAACAGAAGAGGGAAGGGGGGGGAAGCATAGAGAAACTTCCCTTCCCAATTGAGAACTAAGGCATCCAGAGGGACTGAGCCCAACACTGGGGGCCTGCAGCAAAAAAGGGGAAGTTGGTGATTGTCTGGGGCTGCAAAAAGATCTGTCTGCGGTGTGCCCTGTCTGGCAAATACCACCTCCAGGACCAAGGGGTCCAGTGACCATTCGTGATGGCCCTGGGAAATCCTGCTGAGAGCATCTGCCAGGACATTGTCCTTGCCTGGGAGGTGAACTGCCGTAAGGGAGGTGTTCAGGGAATAAGCCAGAGACCACAACTTCATTGCTTCGGTGCACAAGGCCGTAGACTGAGTGCCCCCTTGCTTGTTGATGTACCACATTGTGGTGGTGTTGTCTGTTCTGACCTGTACAACTTTGTTCTGAATAGATTTGGAAAAAGCTTGAAGTGCTACAAAAACTTCTCTGAGTTCCAACAGATTGATGCAGAGTAGAGATTCCTGAGGGGACCACAACCCCTGGGTGGTGAGGTCGCCCATGTGAGCTCCCTACCCCAAGAGGGATGCATCTGTAGTAAGGATTAAGGAGTGAGACTGAGTGACAAAAGGAACCCCTTGTCTGAGATTGCTCTGATCCTGCCACCACTGTAGGGCCTGGATCAGGTTTCGAGTCACTGGGATCAATTTGGTTAGAGGTCTTTCCTTTGAGACCAAAAGGCTCTCAAATGGAACTGAATGTCCCTCATCTGAAATCTGGCTCCCTGCACTACTGCTGTAGAAGCAGCCATGTGCCCCAGGAGCTGTAGAAAATGCTTTGCAGGTCGAGACACGTGCAGGGTGAATGAGGAGGCCAGAGACACCAGGGCCCTTGCCCTGTCCAAAGGAAGGAAGGCTCTGGCTTTCTCTGTGTTCAGTTCTGCGCCTATGAAGGTGAGGAGCTGAACAGGCTCTAGAACTGACTTTGAGAGATTCAGAAGGAAACCTAGAGAGGTGAGCAGTTGCTGAGTTATCTGTAGGTGTAACTTGACTTGGTCTGGGGACTGGCCCATTATGAGCCAGTCATCCAGGTAAGGGAAGATGGCAATTCTTTGCCTTCTTAGAGAAGCAGCTGCTACTGCCAGGCATTTTGTGAATACCCTTGGAGCAGAGGTGAGGCCAAAGGGCATTGCTCTGAACTGGTAATGCCCTGAGGGCAGCTCAAACCTGAGGTACTTTCGATGGGAGCTTCTGATGAGAATATGGAAGTAGGCATCCTTGAGGTCCAGGGATGCTAGCCAGTCCCCTGGCCTTAGAGAGGGTAGAATAATTCCCAGAGTCACCATTTTGAATTTTGGTTTTAAAAGGTGCTTGTTTAAGTATCTGAGATCCAGGATGGGCCGCCATTCTCCTGTATTTTTTGGGGTAAGGAAGTACCTGGAGTACAACCCTTTGCCCTGGTGTAGGGGTGGAACCCTTTCCACAGCTCTGAGAGCCAGGAGGGAAGAGACCTCTGCCTCTAGGGCAAGTCCCTCTGGTGGATTTGCAGGTGGAAAGGATCTGGTTCTCATCTTTGGAAACTTTTTGAAGCTGAGAACCAGTCCCTGGCTTACTACTTCCAGGACCCACTTGTCTGATGTCAGAGACTCCCAGTCCTGGACAAAGTAAGCCAGCCTGCCCCCTACAGGAAGTTGAGAATCAGCCCTGGCAACCCCATCAGGGTGCCTGCTTGGCAGGGGATTTGGGCTGAGGGGTGGAAACAGGCCTGCTGGTACCCCTTCTGCCTCTCCCTCTAAAGAACCCCCTCTGGGCATAAGCAGAAGAGGAGGCCTAGGCTTGGTAAAAAGGCCTATGAAAAGGCCTGCCCCTGCCCTGGGATGCTGCCTTTGAGGAGTGGCCTGCCTTTACTTGGCCTGTGCACTCCTATAGGTGGTCCTATACTCATCCATTTTCTTCATGTAATTCTCTGTCTGCTCCCCGAACAGGGAATTACCCACAACAGGAAAATCCATGGCCTTAGTCTGGGTATCCTGTGACAGGCTAGTACATCTGAGCCAAGTCATTCTGCGAAGTGCCACAGATGTAGCCATGACTCTTGATGACACATCATTTGAGTCCACTGCAGCATGAAATTTCATCTTGGATGCCTCAATACTATCGGCAGACACCTGCTCCAGCTCCTTGGCAAGCTGGTCAGGTCCTGTTTTGCTAGAGCCATAACAGTATCCCATCTGGATCTCTGATATCTAGCAACATAAGCCATATAATTTGCCTGTCTGAGTCCCAAGGATGCTGCCATGTACTGTTTCTTTGCCATGGCATCAATCCTCCCAGAGTCCTTGTCTGGGGGTGTGAGGCCAAGGGAATATTTGCCTTGTTACAGGCTGCAGCCTGCACTACCCCAACATGGCTGCATTGTTGTGTAAGGAACTCCATATCAGAGCCTGACAATGTGTACCTTTTGTCCATTCTCTTATCCACAGGAGGTATAGTGTGAGGAGTTTTTAGAATTTTAAAAGTCTGTTTCCCAAAAGATTTATGCAAGGGAATAGACAGTCTCCTAGACTCTGGGATATCCATCATTTCCACATAGTCAGGCTCCTCTTGATCATCCACAGCTTCCTCCATAGGGAGCTGGAGGGTTTCAGCCACTTTTTTATAAAACATAAAATGAGAAGGGGACTCAGAAAGCCTAGGAGGAGACACTCCTGAAGGTCTGTGTGGGGAGATGTCCGGGTCAATGGGCACATCCAGATTTTCAAATCCACATTCACTCTCCTCATACTCCTCTTCCCCCTCCTCCAGTTCATAATATTCCTCTAAATCATAGTCTTGAACCGGTGGAACCAGCCGAACCGGGTGCTTACCTGATGGTACCGGTATGGTCGGAACCGGGGAAAGCGACTGGACAATTTGAATCGTTTTGGCTATCTCTTCAGCGGTTGGAGAGGAAAGTTTTGGCTCCACACCAACTGATTTCCTAGTCCTTTTTGCTGGAACCGAACCCTCAGAGTCGGCTCTCCTTTTGCCCGAGGAAGTCTCGCCCTGGTCAGAGGGCACTCCCTCTGGTTCAGTTGGAACTGAACCGGGCTGGCCATCCGGGTCAGCGAACTTTTTGGCCTCCCTTTCCCTGAGCCTACCAACTCTCTTTTCCAGGGTAGCTGCAGGAAAATTTTTACAAATCTGGCAGTCTACATTGAGGTGGTCAAACCCCAGACAATAAACACAGGTGGTGTGGGGGTCAGCCTTGGCAAAGGCTTCCCCACACACACTGCAGTGTTGAAACCCAGTGGGCCCGGTTTTTCTTTTGGGTTTCTCAGACATAGTGCCAGTCCTAAGCAAACTTACCCATTTATGGCAATCCGCCAGGCAAGACCCTCTTATCGGTTCCCAACCGTGTCACGGGTCGTGGAAAAAACCCTAAGAAAATCCGTTTTTTTTAGAACTGATAAGAACCAGTAACCACACTCTAAATGACAGAATAAAATATTTTAAACAACCTAATCGGTTCAAAGTGAACCGATAAACAGTTTACAAGTTCCACACAGAAGAGAATTAATGTAAACCTATCTAGTACTCACAAATACCACAGACAGAGCCAGAACCAACCGGTTGCGTTTTAAATTCGGTCGAAAAACGAGAAAAACAATACTTTAACCGACAAAATGAACCGAGCAGAAGGAGAAATCTCTGGAGCGACTGTTCAGTGAGCGGAGTAAAGAATCTGATGGTTTGAGTTTGAAGAACAACAGACAGAGTTTCAACCGAGCTCGAGCTCAGCGTTCCATGCCTGGCATGGAAAGTTAACTCTTTCACCTCCAGAGCAGTTCAAAGGTTGGGACTCACTGCATATGTCATAATATAGCAAGACTTCATGTTGTTTGAAGAGGTGTGCAGGTATTCATATCAGCAGTAATATATTTTCACTAGAGAGAGTAAAGCTGCAAAGAGAAGAATTCATTTGTTTTTAGGTGTGGTGATTAACACCAGTTTTCTTTTGATTTCTGTACATTTTGACTTGTTGAAATCAAATTTATAAATGCAAGTTGCGTTTGTTTTATGTACTATTCCTCTTGTCTATGTGTCTGTTTATCCCACTCTATTACAGTGGTGTAAGAAGTGGGATTCTGATGGTGTATCAGTTGCCTGGTAAACATTGTCAGGAGTACTGGATCTAGTACCCAGCAGATGCAGAAGAGACAAGAGGAGATTTTGGGTAATTTACCAGATCCATGGCGGATAAAACTGGAGTACTCCCTGGACCAGGATTGGAGTTTGGAGCAAAACCCAAGAAGAGACCAGAGAAGGAACTCAACGAAGACTGGAAAGAGGATCTCCAGGAGCCCAATAAGATGGAGGTGCCGGAAGATACTAGTGAATTGTTGTGTTGGCTATGTATTTGTCAGCAGGAAATGGAACAACAACAGCAGGAGGATCGATGACAGAGAGAAAAGGACTGGAGACGACAGGAAGAAAATCGGAGACTTCAGGAGGACAAATGAGCTGATACCATGCGGCTGCTTCAGGCCATGATTCCAGGGCAACCTGACTGGTCAGTACCCCGTGATATTAAATTGACTAAACTAAGAGAGGGGGGATGATATAGAGGCATATTTAACAACATTTGAAAGAATTGCAGAGACTTGTACATGGCCAAGAGACTAGTGGGTCATAAGACTAGTCCCATATTTATCAGGTCGAGCCCAACTAGTATATAATCAAATGAGTGGAGTGGATGCTACAGATTATGAGAAAGTAAAAGAAGAAATCTTACGCAGATATGATATCAAAACCGAAACATATCGGCAACGTTTCAGACAATTAAAAATGGCATACACAGATGCTCCTAGAGAGATATATGCAAGGCTAAAGGATTTTTGTTGTAAGTGGTTACAACCTTCCACAAAGACAGTCTCCCAGTTAATTGAATTAGTAATCATTGAACAATTCATACAGGTTCTTCCCCAAGAGGTTCAGGTGTGGGTAAAAGAACATAAACCAGATACTGCAGAGCAGACTATTAAACTTGTGGAGGATTTCTTGGCAGCACGGCCTTCCTGACCAAGGGGACAAACAGGAACATTCCAACATACAGAGGTGGTAAGACTTTTTCATACTAACAACCAGAGACAATATAATTATGGACGGCGGGATAGAGGTGGAAGATTTGCCATGGCAGATATTGTGTGTCATGGATGTTTGGGGAAGGGGCACATGGTACATAACTGTCCAAATAAATGGGTGGAACACTCCCATTTGGCACTAGCAAATATTGACTATGTGACATCCGTGGGGGTAGGACAGCATCAAACTGTGAGACTATTGGACTCTGGGAGTCAACAGACTTTGATGAGGGCAGATCTTTACCCCACTGGGAATAGTAATTTCAAGGACACTACTGTCATTTGTGCTCATGGGGATCTTCAGAAATATCAAACTGCTGATGGAGAAGTTACTGTGGGGAATCAAACACATTGTTTACAGGTGGGTTTGGTTCCAAAATTGCCAGTCCCCATTATTATTGGACAAGACTACCCTGATTTCAATAGATTATTAAAAGGTCATACAGCTGTAGGTGACCTTGTACGTGTGGTTACACATTCTCAGGCTAAAATGACACAACTATCTAATATTTTTCCCTTTGAAAATGAATTAATTGAGCCATCCAGAAAAGTTCGCAAGTCTCAGAAACTGAAGAAAAAAAAGATGAGGGAATGGACTGAAAGCCACCAGATTGAGATAGCTGGAATTGCTAAAACTGACTTTAAAAAAAGAACAAATGTCTGATGAGTCCCTCAAACCTTTTTTTTTTTTTTGCAGGTACAAGATGTTACTGCAATGAGGCAATCTCATTATGTATTGAAGTGGGGGCTGTTATATAGGGAATGTTTCAACCCAATAACTCATGTTAATGTTGAACAGTTAATGGTACCATCTGTTTGTAGAAGTAAACTAATGGCCTTAGCGCATGATCTTCCCATGGCAGGTCATGAGGGGAGAGACCAAACTTTGGGGAGGCTTACTTTAAGATTTTTCTGGCCAGGCATCCATGAGGATATAGCCTAATATTGTCGGGCCTGCCCAAAATGCCAGCTAATTGCTCCAGGAGGAAAAAAGGACAAGGTACCCCTCCATCCCATTCCCTATGCTACTGTTCCCTTTGAATGAATGTAGTACTCCCTGGACCAGGATTGGAGTTTGGAGCAACAAGCTCCCTGAACTGGTGGCCTTGATGGAAGAGGGATGCCTGGATATTGTAGCAGTCACAGAAACATGGTACACAGAGAACCATGACTAGGATGTTAACATACCAGGGTACACAACCTACAGGGGAGACAGGGAGGGCAGGAGAGGTGGGGGAGTAGCTCTCTATGTAAGGGAAGGGATAAAAGCAACTGAACAAAAGAGTAAACAGGGAGGAGAAGAGGCACTGTGGGTCACCTTAGAGACTGGAAATGGCACCACAGTCTGCACAGGGGTTGTATATAGACCCCCATGTCAGGGGGAGGGAATGGACAAGGATATGATAGAAGGCATACTTAGGATGGCAGAGAAAGGGGAGATACTGTTGAAGGTGGACCATAACATGCCAGATGTTAACTGGAGCACCTTTGTGGCAGCCACATCCAAAAGCAGGGCCATTCTTGATGCCCTTCAGGTGGCATGCCTCAAACAGCTAGTTTTGGAACCTACTCATGAGGGAGCAATCTTGGACCCCGTACTCTCAAATGGGTACAGTGAGAGTATCTCAGATCTAGAAGTGGATAGCCATTTGGGAACAAGTGACCACCAAACAGTATGGTTCATGATAAACTCAGGTACAGAGTCAAGCCATACAAAAGTGAGGGTTCTGGACTTCAGGAGGGCTGACTTTGGCAAGATGGGAGAGTGCCTTAGAAAAGCACTAGCAAACAGGCTAGAAGGAGGGGTGGAGCAACAATGGGGAAATATCAAAACTGCCATCACAGAGGCAATAAGCCTTTGTGTGAAGCAAATAAACAAATCAAAATGAAAGAAAAAGCCACTGTGGTTCTCAAAAGAGGTGGCGGTAAAGGTTAGAGAGAAAAAGATAGCATTTAGGAAGTATAAGGAAACACAGAAGGAGCAGGACAGAGAACTGTACCAGTTAAGGCATAAGGATGCAGGGAGGGTAGTCAGAATAGCAAAGGCATAAACTGAGGAAAAGATAGCTAACTCGGTTAAGAAGGGGGATAAAACCTTTTATAGGTATATCAGGGAGCGTATAAAGACAAAGGGAGGGATAGTGAGGCTGAATAGAATGGATGGTGGATGGGCAGAGAGTGACAGTGAAAAAGCAGGGATACTGAATGAATACTTCTGTTCAGTATTCACAAAAGAGGAAGTGGGGGAGGTGCCTAATCCAATTAACAGAAGCACTCTGGAGAGGGGTTGATCCCAGTCCTTTCACAGAAGAAAGGGTTCTGAAAGAACTCCTAAACCTGAAGGTGGACAAAGCAATGGGGCCAGATGGAATTCACCCCAGAATTCTAAAAGAATTAAGCAGAGAACTAGTGACACCACTGACTACCCTTTTTAACAAATCATGGGAGGATGGTGTGGTACCTGAGGACTGGAAGAAGGCTGATGTGATTCCCCTTCACAAAAGTGGGACCAAGACAGAGGCAGGAAACTATAGACCTGTCAGTTTGACCTCTGTGGTAGGAAAAGTTATGGAATCACTTCTGAAGGAAAGAATTGTTGAGTACCTAGAGGCCAGTGGGGCACAGGACCCAAGACAGCATGGGTTCACAGCGGGAAGGTCATGTCAGATGAATCTAATTGATTTCTTTGACTGGGTGACCAAAGTAGTAGACCAGGGAGGGGCTGTGGACATGGCCTACCTAGACTTTAGCAAGGCATTTGACACTGTCCCACACAAAGGATTAATAGTCAAATTAACCAGCCTGGGAGTGGGCCCCAGGGTGGTAGCCTGGGTAAAACATTGGCTGAACAACAGGACACAGAAGGTAATTATAAATGGAGTCCACTCTGAAGAAAGAGGGGTTACTAGTGGGGTACCGAAGGGATCAGTACTGGGTCTAGTCCTTTTTAATGTCTTTATAAGTGACATTGCAGAGTGACTGGAAGGAAAAGTATGCCTCTTTGCAGATGACACAAAGATCTGCAACAGGGTTGATACACAAGGAGGCATAGAAAGGATGAGAAGGGACTTGGCAAGATTGGAAGAATGGTCAGATGTATGGCAGCTTGGATTCAATGCAAAGAAGTGCAAAGTAATGCACCTGGGAAACAAAAACCCAGGGGAAAATTACACAATGGGGGAGAGGTAGTAACAACAACAAAAATGGAAAGGGACCTGGGGGTAATCATATCAGATGACCTTAAGGTTGGCAAGCAATGTGAGAAGGCGGTAATGAGGGCTGGGGGGGATACTGGGATGTATAGGGAGAGGTATCACCAGCAGAAAACAGGAAGTTGTTATCCCCCTGTACAGACAGTTGGTGAGACCCCATCTGGAGTACTGTGTCCAGTTCTGGAGACCCCATCTCTACAAGGACAAAGACAGGATGGGGGCAGTTCAGAGAAGGGCAACTAAAATGGTGCAGGGTCTGCAAGAGAAGCCATACAAGGAGAGACTAAAGGAGCTTAATATGTATACCCTTGAGGAAAGGGGGGGGGACATGATAGAAATGTTTAAGTACCTCAGTGGAATCTACAAAGTCCAAGAGGGTAGAATCTTTCAGAAAAAGAGATGTGCAAGAACAATGGGGCACAATTTGAAGATAGAGGTAGGGCGGCTCAGGGGCAATGTGAGGAAGTATTTTTTCACAGAGAGGGTGGTGGACACATGGAACAGCCTTCCTTAGGAAGTTGTGGGGTCTAAAACTGTGGGAGAATTCAAGAATGCATGGGACTGACATAAGGCAATTTTTTTGGGGGGTAGGAAGAAATAGGCTGTTGGTTAAATAGGATCTGCAGCTTATCCTCTAGGTAGGGAAATGGGCAGACTAGGTGGGCCAAGCGGTCCTTATCTGCCATCAAAATCTATGTTTCTGTGTTAAATAGGTTCATCCTTGTAGTCTGTGATTATGCCACAAGGTACCCGGAGGCTATACCATTAGGGTCTGCAAAGGCACCTCGGATTGACAAGGAGTTGGCCAAAATTTTTAGTCGTGTTGGTATACCACAGGAGTATCTAACAGACAGGGGAAGAAACTTTACTTCCCACCTGCTTAAAGAATTATACAGACTACTTGGAGTATCTGCCAGCTATGCTTCTCCCTACCATCCCCCAAACTGATGGCCTTGTTAAAAGATTCAACAAAACCTTGAAGGGGATGTTGAGAAAGTATGTGAAGGAGGAAGAAGGGTGAACCTAGAATAGATTTCTTCCTCATCTAATGTTTGCCTACCGGGAGGTACCCCAGGCCACTACAGGTTTTTCCCCTTTTATGTTACCGTATGGCAGAAATCCCAGAGGTCCCTTGGATGTTGTGAAGGAACACTGGGAAGAGGGTAAAACTGTAGGTTTCACAAATGTTTTAGACTATTTGATTTCCCTTAGACAGAAGTTGGTTAAGTTTGTTAAAATAGCTCATGAAAATGTGGTTGATGTACAAAAAGAACAAAAACAGTTGTATGATGAAGGGTTGAGAGAAAAATGTTTTAATCCTGGGGAAAGGTTTTGCTATTGTTACCTACTGTGGGAAACAAACTCTTAATGAAGTGGCAGTGTCCTTTTATGGTTCTACGAAAGACAGGGGTAGTCGAGATAGTCAACTATGAGATTGAGCTACCAGGTAGGAAATACTCCACAACTGAAAAGGAAAGTCTGGCTATGAAATGGGCTATAGAAGCCCTGAACTACTATCTGTGGGGGACTGAATTCACGGTATTAACGGATCATAATCCATTAGTATGGATGACTCAAATGAAAGACCAAAATACCAGAATAATACGGTGGTATTTGCCTTACAGCCCTATCATTTTACGGTTAAAACATAGGTCTGGTACCTTGCACAGAAATGCAGATTTTTTGTCCAGATCTGGGGCTAGTGGAATGGACATTCAAGTTGATTTTAAACCTCAGGGAAAGAATGACAATCATGATGTTAAAGGATGATAGTCCTTTTCCATTCTTTGTTGATTTATTTAGGGTCCCTGAGGGGAACTTCTGGTGAGGGTGGGCGGAAGTTCCAACCCTTCAAAGGGTGAAGGGTTTTTGACAACAAGATCTGTTTCCATTTTGGGTAGGGAGGAGTGTAACAGGTGCCCTGGTAAAAAGGTTCTCCCCTGCCTGTAGTTGACAAAATCATGTGTATTTTTTTTTATATCTCTTTCACTCTATCCTATCATCTATCTCTTATTCTGTAACTGTTCTTTTTCTTTTCTTTGTCAGGGTTGCCAGCCTGACAAAACATTCTCCTACCTTATCTATCCCTTATATCTAGTCTGCTCCTTAGTACACATGTTACTGTACTCTTTCCCAGCTGAAATGTATGTTCTTTGTTTAAAACAGTACATATAGTCATGTAAAATCAGTACATAATACAGAAAGTAGTTTGTCAAAATCTCCTGCTCTTTAAAAAATACTTTGGTTCTGGTGCCTCTGTGAAAACTTTAAATTAAAACTAGAAGAAAGAGTATGTTTGAGTAGAACAGCATTTAGTGCCTAAGTGTATTGGACGTAGCGAGTGGTAGCAGCGCTGATGTGTGCGCATTATCACACAATTGCACGCTCGCACCATTGCACAGGACCCTGCATACAATTGCGCTGGTAGGATTCCCGAAATAAGAGCTGCCGAGATTAGAATCACAACTGCTGGCTGTGAGTTTCAGTAGAAATGAACATGTGGCTAAATTAGGAAGGAAAAGCAGCTGTTTTTGTTGCCTGATGCAACTCCTCCGATGCCCTGAGGTACACTCATTGTATTCACCTCACAGATAAAACATTGAGGAAACTGCTGGCTTAAATTAACTATAGGACACTACAGGCAAGTGATAAATAAAGCCTGTAGTGCCCTCAGACGTTAACAAAATGTTTAATTCCTTGTTGCATCAGCCCCAGAGTCTTGGATAAAGGCTGTAGGTTGGCACTAGGCCAAAATGATAGGAATTAGCCGATGGATGAAATTGCAGCCGACAGAGAGGGACTGCTTATGAAAGCAGCATGCTTCCCAGGTGATAAGGAAATGGATTAGCAAGACATATGCAGCTTATAGCAAACATAATGGGATATGAGTTTTTTAAATGTATTTTTGTTTTGAAATATGTCTGCTGTGTCATAGCATTAAGTAGAATCCTAACCTCGAAAGAATACAGATAGGGAGTGCACCCCTCATCTGTTTATCTTTATTAAGGTTAAAGATGCAAATAATATTATTATCCAAGTGTTTTTGTTCTATAAATAGATATTATTGAAATTATTACCTGTTTTTCTGTTACCCTGGAAGTTCCTATTATAGGGCTGGCAGCCCACAAAATGGCTGACTTTATAGGGACTAAGGGTATAATGTCACATAAGAGGGAGGGGCTCAGACTTCAAACCCAGCCCCCCTTCTGTAAATTAAGGTCTAGATGACATACAGAGCCTGTTATGTGAGATGTACCTGGTTATATACTAGTGCTAAAAGGTAAATATCCTGCTAGCCACCCACAAATCAGTGTGAGAGTTTTAGAAAGAATAGAAATTAGATTATTTCCTTAATAGAGGTCACATCTCTATGATGTCATGCTGGGGGGGGGGAATAAAAAGCTCAAGGATTCAGCAGTAGTCAGATAGGCCAGTAGTTTGCTGGTAGGAGAGGAGAGAGGAGGTGTGCAGGTATTCATACCAGCAGTAATTTATTTTTACTAGAGAGAGAGAGAGAGAGTGAAGCTGCAAAAGTGAAGAATTAATTTGTTTTTAGGTGTGATGATTAACACCCATTTTCTTTTGATTTCTGTACATTTTGACTTGTTGAAATAAAATGTATAAATGCAAGTTGCGTTTATTTTATGCACTATTCCTCTTGTCTGTGTGTCTGTTTATCCTACCCTATTACACACACAATGTATGTTATAATTTTAAATATAGTAACCTCATAAATAACATATCAATCTATCAAAGTTGAGTAAAAGAAAAAGAAAGAAAAGAAAAAGAAAAAAACTCCCCTCCCTCCCACCTAAAATTAGCACAGTAGTTTTGGTGGGAATTAATTGACTAAAACAGATTCTGTAAAGAACATCTTTATATGAAAATAATGTGGTGTCTATAGGAGCCAATGCTTAATTAGTACATTTTAATAATATCTAAACTAGGTTCATTAATGGTGTCATATTATCCATCATAACTTGCCATTTGGTACCATAAACATCATCTAATTTATCTTCTATACCGAACATTAATTCTTCTAACAAAAGTGTTTCTCTAAATGTATGCCACCAGCTGAACAAATGAAAATCAGGAATTTGTGGGTTTTTCCAGTTAGCTAGTATATGTTTCTTGGTGGCCATTGTTGCCAAGGCAAAAATTATATTGTTTATATTATTTAATGCTAATGAACTAGTATTATTAAATAGAAAGATATCTTGTGAGAACAGAATATGTATTTTTAATAAATCCTCCATAAGTGCTTTTTATCTTAAGCTAACAGTTGTTAATTAGTGGACAAGACCATAAACAGTGGTATAGATTTCCTTTCTGATTACAATTGTGCCAACATAATTCTGAGTAGCTATTATTCATTTTTGAAATCTGGGATGGCATTATGTATGCTCTGTCAATTTTTTCCTTTGTATTGTTTAATTTTTTGCTGAGGCATATATCTTGTTCCCACTGATTTGTAAAAATTCCCGAAATGTATGAGGTACATTCAAAACTGCTTCCTTATTCCATTTGTTATTTGATTTGTTCATACTGGGACTACTCTTTACACATAATGAGGCATAGCATCTAGCTAGTAATTCGTCAGTTCCTTTCTCCAGTAAAGCTTTATGTTTCTTTATTTTACTAAAATTTAGATTCTTATCTTTAAAGATATCACAAAGTTTAGTAAATTTACTCCTAATAGAATAATATGTTAGGATATTAAGAGTGTTGTGTATGCTTTTGTTATTTAATTGTTAATATGAAGGAAATGTATCCTCTACCGTAAGATCATACCAAGTAATCCATTTATTCTTTTGTAGTGTTTTTTGTACCTGTGGATTACTTGATCCCCATAAATAATTGCAGGGATAAATTTGTAAGAATAACCATGGTATATCTAAGTTTCTTAAGATCGTAATTTGTTTATGTATAAAGAGTAACCATGTGGAAAAAGGAAAAACATTAGTCTTAAGTATATCTTATCTAGGCAAACATTTTGTAAATTTTAAGAGTTATTCTCTCATACATTAAGAAGTGCTTGGTATAGTAGATAGACCATCTATTTTAAAGCGCCATTGGTATAATAAAGAGAAAACATAAGCTTCCCAATACTTGTGGGTCCAGGCAGTCTAAGCCACCATGATCCCGTGGTATTATTAGGATTTTCCATGCAATTCTTGGTTTCCCACCATGCCAGAGGAGCTTAGAAAAAATCTGCTTCAGATATTCGAACCATTGACTTGTTGGGGAACCCAAAATATTTAGTAAAATATATATATAATGTCGCATAGCCATCATTTTTAGGGTATCAATCCTTCCCCATAGTGAAAGGGATAGGTTCTTCCAATTATTTAATAAATTTAAAATGTTTGTCTTAACATTATTGTAATTGATTTTAATGTTACTATGAGCATCAGGGGATAAATGAATACCCAGATACTTTATTGAATTTTGAATAGAGAACTCCTTAGTAAGCTTATTGGATTCTTGAGTTTTGTGCTTGGACAATTTCAATATAACAGATTTGTTCTTGTTTAATTTGTAACATGAAATGACAGAATAATAAATTACCTGAAGGAATGCTTCCAAGGATGCATTTATGTTTTTAATAATTAATAAAATAACATACTAAAATTCCAGCAGAATAGGCCTAACGGTCTCTCGAGTCTGCTCGATTTTCAGCACCTGCACTGAGGGCTGATTTTGGTGTCCCCCCTTCCCCCTTGGGTTATACTGTCCCCAGTCCCAGATGTTCCACCTGTATTGTGCCTGGTCAGATTTACCCTCCCCCTGTACCTGTCCCATTCCCTCTTAAACCCATCCACAGTCTCCATCTCTACCAGCTCCCTGGGCACTGCATTCCATGGCTCTACCACCCTTTCAATGAAATAACATCTCCTCCTCTCCCCTCTGAGCCTGTCCCCTTCCAGCTTACACCCGTGACCTCTTGTTGCCCCACCCTCCTTCCTTTGGAGCACCCTGACTGGGCCTCCTTTATTGATCCCTTTCATGTACTTAAAGACCTCTATCATGTCCCCCCCGTCCCTCCTCTCCTCCAGGGTGTACATATTGAGCTACTTGAGCCTCTCCACATAGGTCCTCTCCCCAGGCCCCAGATCATTTTGGTTGCCCTCCTTTGGACCCTCTCTAGGACTGTAATGTCCCTCTTTAAATGTGGTCTCCAAAATTGTACACAATACTCGAGGTGTGGCCTAACCAAGCAGCTGTACAGTGGAAGGATTACTTCCATCTTTCTGGAGGTAATCCCTCGGCGATGCATCCCAGCATCCTATTTGCCCTTGCCGCTGCCATCCTACAGGTCTCCGAGTTGTTCATTTTGACATCTACCACTATCCCCAGGTCCCTCTCACCCTCCGTAACTTGAATCATGTCTCCTCCCAGGGTATACCCTTGGCCTGGATTTCTGACTCCCAGGTGCAGAACCTTGCACTTCCCCACATTGAATTTTAGTTTCTATTTTCCTGACCACCTTTCCAGAGCCTTCAGGTCCTCCTACAAGGCCACCCTCCCTTCCCCTCCTCCCCATCCACCACTGCACCTAGCTTTGAGACATCTGCAAAGAGACTCATCTCACTCCTGATCCCCTTTCTGATGTCTGAGATATAGGCATTGAACAGAAGTGGCCCCAGCATTGACCCCTGGGGAACCCCACTAGTAACCCACCTTGGGGATGAGGCTAACCCTCCAATCACCACCTTCTGAGTATGCTCAGAGAGCCAATTTCCTATCCTTCTTAGCAACTATCTCCCTACTCCCATTTCCTTCAGCTTAGCCAGTAGGCCACTGTGAGGTAATGAATCAAACACCTTGCTAAAATCCAGAAAGAGGATGTCCACTGACCTACCCTGGTCCAGGGCCCTCGTCACCCAGTCATAGAACTCAACAAGATTTGTCTGTCACGATCTTCCCGTGACAAAGCCATGCTGCCCATTATCCAAGCCCCCAGTTTGCTCCAGTAATCTATCTAGCCTTTCCTTGACAATGCCCTCCATCACCTTGCCGACTCCCAATGTCAGGCTAATGGGTCTGTAATTTCCCACCTCCTCTCTTGATCCCCTTTTGTGGATCGGCACAACATGGGCCACCCTCCAGTTTTGGGGCACCCACCCAGTCCTCAGAGAGATGTTGAAAAGCTCTGCTAGAGGGACTGCCAGGACATCTGCCAGTTCCCTTAGCACCCTGGGATGTATCTCATCTGGCCCAGGTGCTTTCTCCATCCAAAGGGACCTGTGGGCTTCCCTTACTCTCTCTACTGGGATTTCAGCCTTGTTCTCCCCCATTTCACCATGCATTGCTGGGCCACCACCTGTCTGTGCTGGCCACTCCTTTTCTCCAGACGTATCAGAACCCTTGGTCTCTACCGGTCTCACCCCTTTCTCTGGTTTGCCCCGCTCCCCTCGCAAGACCTAGCCCCTCCATCCCCCCGGTATAAACTGAGGCAAAGTACTCATTTAGGACTTCTGCCTGTTCCCCCACCTCCTGTGCCCAACCATCACCTACCCTTACCTTGCTGATCTACCCCTTTACTTTCCTTTTTCCCCCCAATGTATCTAAAGAACCCTTTTTTCCCCCTCCAGATCTCACTGGCCAAGGACTGCTCCTTTTTTGCCTTAGCTGCTCTCACCACCCTGGTGACTCTCTTGGCTGTCAGCTCATATTCCTCCTGATCCCTTTCACTCCTTGACCACTTGGAGCGCCTATAGGCCGCCTTCTTTTCCCTCACCACCTCCTGTACCTCCTGGGTCCACCAGCAGGATTTTCTGGCCTTACCGAACTTACACCTTTCCCTTGTGCAGGATCTGGTAACCTCCTGTATTCCCCTCCTAATGATCCCCCACCTGCTGTCAGCATCCATATCCGGCCTTATCCTGTCTAGATGATCTTTAAGGATCCTTCCCATCTCCCTGAAGTCTGCACCCCTAAAGTCTGTTACTATCATCCTTGTTCGACTTTCCTCCCCCCCAGGTCCAGGAAGAACCAGACTGTGGCATGATCACTCCCAGCCAGCGGGTCCCTCGCCTCTAGGCCACTAATCTGATCACTGTCTGCCAGGACCACGTCCAATGTCCAGGCCTCCCTAGTTGGCTCACCCACCTGTTGTGTCAGGAACGCATCCTGGAAGACATTGAGTAGTCTCTGCTCTCTGGCCACTGGTGATGTCATAGTCCCCAGTCTGTTCCTGGCATGTTGAGGTCCCCCATTACTATTACCCCTTCCCTTTCCTAATCTACAGTGTCCCTCAAGATTTGCCACCAAACATTCTTCCAGGACCTCTGCCAGTGCTGGTGGTCTGTATACCACTCCGACCTTTACTCTCTTACCCTCCTGCATCAGCAAGGTGACCCAAATAGCTTCCACATTCCCCTCTGCCTCCTCTACCCCTCCAATACCCACTCCATTTCTGACTAACAGTGCTACACCACCACCTCTTCCCTCCCCCCTATCTTTTCTGAACATAGTGTAGCCCTCCAGACTTAGGTCCCACTCATGCCCTTGAGTGGCCCAGGTCTCAGTGACTGCTGCCACATCTACCTCCCACTCAACTAGCATTGCCTGGAGCTCAGGCATTTTATTTCCTAAGCTCCTGGCATTTATCAGGACCACTCTCCACCCCTTTTCCCTCCTCTCCTTTCTCCCCCTTGAGCTCCCATTTCTCAGCTCCTGCACCCTACCTGGTGACCCAGTTCCATATCTCCCTAGCCCCCTAAAGAAGTGGAGACCATGTCCCTCATTTATCGTATCTGCTGGCACTGCTCCTTTTTTTATCCCTCCCCCCTTCACAAGTTTAAACCCCACCTTTCACTGATGAACCCAGCTAGTTTGAGCTTTAGGATTTCCTTCTCCTCCATATTAAGGTGGAGGCTGTCCCTAGCATACAGCACCTTATTCTCCCAGGTCTCCCCTAGTCCCCCACCAGGCCATACCCCAATTCCCCACACCACTCCCTAAGCCACTGATTTATCTCCCTAATCTTCATCTTGTTTTCCCCACTAGCCCTTGCACCAGCAGGATTTCTGAAAAGGAGATCTTACAGCCTATGGAGAGGCATACTCTGGCCAACTCCCGGAACCTTGCCTGAATTTCTAGTTCACTATTATCACTTATGTCATTTGTCTCCAAGTGCACTAGAATGTCCAGGGTCCCCGCGCATTCCCTTGCCAGTGAATACAACTCATGTTTGGCCTTGTGCACTGTCAGGCCTGAGTGGCATTTGGTTCTGATCAGACAGCTTTTACCCTCCTCCTGCCCCTCCCACTGTATGCCTCTGATCATGGAGTCCCCAATAGCAGTACTCTAACTTCCCCTTGCCTTCTTGTTTACCCTCAGGTCTTCCATGCCCCTCCTCATCCCTTTGTCTGGATTCTCCCCTCAACTGGCTCCTCGCACCTCCCACAATCTGGGTGTTGAAGGTAGCCCCTTCACTATTGTCCCTGGTCACCTCCTCTACCCGTGTCCTGGCCTTCTTTATCCCCCCCACCTGATTATCTTTCTCTGTATCTCTTTCCCCACTCCTTACTAATCCATCCATCCTATCTGTTTGCCTATTTGGCTTTCTGCTCGTTATCATCCCATTTACGTCCTGCGCCTTCCTGCTTGTAATGCTCCCCTGTTCCATACCATCAGCCTCCTCCTTGTTCCCCTGATCCTCCTTTTCCTTTTTTCCTCCTACCCCTCTTCCACCATCCTGTCCAGGACCCCCTCTATTGTGCCCTTGACACTTGCCCTCTACACCTGTTCTATCCGTCCCTGCCCCAGCTACACCAGTAGCAGCAGCATCCTCCTCTTCCTCCCCCTACACACCCCTCTTCTACCAATGGACATAGAGGGTTAAAATGAATTGTGAGCCTTAGCCCATCCTCCAGTGCCCCCTTTGTCCCTACCGCCTCTCTCGGTTTCCTTTGGACACCCCAAGACTCTTGCCTACTGCTATGAAAATGTCCACCTTTTGGGGCCCATCTGCCAGGGTCCCTGAGAGCCCTCTGTGTACCCCCCTTCCCTCCTCTGCTAGTGTGAACACCACTCTTCACTTCTCCCCCAGCTTGGGAGGTCCCAGCACCTCATGCTTCCATGTGGGTGACGCTTGCCTCCTACCTCTCAATCCTCCCCCAGCCCCCCAGCTGCCTTTGGATCCCCTTACCTCCTCCTTAAGCTGTGCCAGCTGGTAGCACACTGGGCAGCCCCCAAACTTCCAAGCCCAGTCCAGTATCATGGCTGCACCACACCCTGTGCACCCAACCACCCGCCCAAAGATATCTGCTCTAGTGATATGCGGTCCCTTCCCCATCATACCAGCAGTCATTTCTAGGCCAAATTATCAACTGAGTGGCTCTATAGTTTCTCAAGCTACCAGTACCTATACCTAGGCAATTCCCCCTCCTCCATACAGCATGCAGACCTTTAAACTTGCAAAGCTTGGGTGGCTGAACCTTTCCCCACCTATTTTCCTTAAGAGGTAGTTTACAGGGGAAGATTTCAACTCCCTACTCTCCTCTCTCCCAGCCTTAAAACCCAACCCCCAGTGGCTAGAACTACATGAGCTGCACCTGAAGCCTTTTCCTCCAGTTGCAGTGCAGGTGTTCCCCTATAAATTAGCTGTGCTCTGGGGAGGGAGGAGGGGGAGGGTGGGATTTAGGCCCACACACAACATTCACAAGAGTGTATCAGCCCTGTGTCTGCCCCACACTGCACCTCCAAGCACTGCAACCTCCTCCGGAGGAAAGTCCCACACAAAACAACACTTATTAAACAAGTCAGCAGTCCTGCTTAAAAGTCTACAGACTGATAAGAATTTAAAGCTTATCCAGCTACTAAAATCCCCAGCTGCTCAGCAAAAGCAGGTTCCCACAACCTCTACCAGCCCCAACTGTTTCTGCAGTACTGCTAGGTGAGAAGACCTGGTATTTAAGCCTCTATGAGCTGCAAATTGATCCTGGCTGAGAAAGATAGACCCTACTAGAAGCTGTTCACAATACCTGTAGAAAAGATAAATGAATATCCAGCTTTCTCTATGGATCCCACACACAAAACAACACTTATTAAACAAGTCAGCAGTCCTGCTTAAAAAGTTTACAGACTGATAAGAATTTAAAGCGTATCCAGCTACTAAAATCCCCAGCTACTCAGCAAAAGCAGGTTCTGACAACCTGTACCAGCCCCAACTGTTTCTGCATCATCAGTAAAAACACTGAGTTTCAGATATTCCTGAACCAGTTGAATCCCTTCTATAATAGGATTATTTCTAATTGATTGTAGACATGGTTCCAAGCCTAAAATAAAAATAGTGGTAGACAAGGGACATCCTTGTCTAACTCCATTAAGCATATAGAAATTTTTTAAGTATCTGTTTATTTGGAATTTAACAAATGTGGTTCTGTACCGTTGTTTTATTAACGTTATAATTTCTTAACAAAACTTCAAGGCTTCTAATGTATAGAAAATATACTTTCAGTTTATTAAGTCAAAGTCTTTACTGGCATCGACAGCTATAGCATAATATGTATCTTTTTTAATATTTAGAAACTGTATTTATTAGTTGAATGATGGCTTGCATTTTTTAATTTGCTTGAGAAATTGTTCTCCCTTTGACAAAACCATATTGTTTTTTATGGATAATTGTGGGTACATGAGGTTGAATTAAATTATTTATTAATTTTGCTATACAGTAAGCTTATAGTCTGAATTTAAGGTAGCTATAGACATATAACTATCCAATAAATCAGAAGGTTTGTTTTCTTTTAGTACTAATATCACTTTAGCTAAGTTCATGGACTCAGGTAATGTATTTTTAAAGTCTGGTAATTCCTCTACCAACCTACTGATCCAAGATGTTAATTCATCTACAAAGGCCTGATAGAATTCATTAGATAGGCCGTCTAAACTGGGGGACTTATTTTTTGGTAATGATTTTATGGTTTGAATAACATCAGTTAATGAGATCGGAGAAAATAAAACATGAATAGAGGGAAGTATAGCTTCAGAAAAGAATTCGGAAATCAAGATTGGGTCAGGTATAAAATTGTTTTGATATATTGATTTATAGTAATTACACATAGTTTCTGCCATATCCTCATCTGAGTATTTTATATTTCCTAAGATATCCTTCATAGATGTTATAATATTTTTTTGTTTTTCTTTTCTTAACAGATTTGAGAGCAATTTACCTGATTTGTCAGTATTACAATATCTGGTCTTCTTTACAGCAAAATATAACTTTTTCTTTTCTTGATATATTAGATCAAGAAAGGGGGGTTACTAGTGGGGTACCGCAGGGTTCAGTATTGGGTCCAGTCCTTTTTAATGTCTTCATCAGTGACATTGCAGAGGGACTAGAAGGAAAAGTATGCCTTTTTGCAGATGACACAGATCTGCAACAGGGTTGATACACAAGGAGGTGTGGAAAGGATGAAAAGGGACTTGGCAAGGTTGGCGGAATGGTCAAATATGGCAGCTAGGATTCAATGCAAAGAACTGCAAAATAATGCACTTGGAAACAAGAACCCAGGGAAGAATACACAGTGGGTGGGGAGGTAGTAACAACAACAAAAAAGGAAAGGGACCTGGGGGTAATCATATCAGATGACCTTAAGGTTAGCAAGCAATGTGAGAAGGAAGTAGGGAGGGCTGGGGGTATACTGGGATGTATAGGGAGAGGCATCATCAGCAGAAAACAGGAAGTTGTTATCCCTCTGTACAGACAGTTGGTGAGACCCCAACTGGAGTACTGTGTCCAGTTCTGGAGACCCCATCTCTGCAAGGACATAGACAGGATAGAGGCAGTCCAGAGGAGGGCAACTAAAATGGTGCAGGGTCTGCAAGAGAAGCCATATGAGGAGAGACTAAAGGAGCTTAATATGTATACCCTTGAGGAAAGAAGGGAGAGGGGGGACATGATAGAAACTTTTAAGTACCTCAGTGGAATCAACAAAGTCCAAGAGGGTAGCATCTTTCAGAAAAAGAGACTTGCAAGAACAAGGGGACACAATTTAAAGATAGAAGGAGGGCGGTTCAGGGGCAATGTGAGGAAGTATTATTTCACAGAGAGGGTAGTGGATGCATGGAACAGCCTTCCTGAGGAGGTTTTGGGGTCTAAAACTGTGGCAGAATTCAAGAATGCATGGGACAGGCATAAGGCAATTCTTGTGGGGGGTAGGAAGAAATAGGCTATTGGTTAACTAGGATCTGCGGCCTATCCTGTAGGTAGGGAAATGGGCTGACTAGATGGGCCTAGCGGTCCTTATCTGCCGTCAAAGTCTACGTTTCTATAAGTTCTTTTGCTTTATATAAATACCAGTCTTCTTTATATCTATCAAAATCTAAAATAATGAGTTCATCCAACTGTTGAAGTTTCTTATCCACTTCTATTTGAGTTTTTTCTAATTTGACTTATTTTAATTTGATAGGATATAATTATTGCTCTTAAATAGGCTTTAAAGGCATCCCATAACTTAAGTATGGTAGTTTGACCTGTATAATTATAAAACCAATATTCCTTAATGGACTTCCTAATTAATTCCCTAAATTCTGTATTTTTTAGGAAATCATTATTAAATGACCAATTTGTTGTTGATATTTGATTTTTATTTTCTATTAAGATTTCCAAAGAGATTAGTCTGTAGTCTGATATAAAGATAGAATTGATTCCGGCTGTTATGACATTAGCAACTAAACTTTTTGATATTAAGAAAAAATCAATTCTAGAAAAAAATGTATTCTTTTTGTCAAAATGAGTAAATTTAAAGCTGTGTGGGTGAAGCAATCTCCAGATATCTGCTAATTGTTCTGTGTTATAAAACAACAGCAATTATTTTGAGACAGCCTCATTACCCTAGAAGATGGTAAGGATTTATCTAGATTAGCGTCATTCAGGGCATTCAAGTCTCCCGCCAAAATAATGTTCGAAGCCTGTCGATATTGAAGACCTTCTGATATTTTTGTTAAAAAAATCTGAACAATGGTCAAATGGAGCATACAGTATAATGATCCCAATACAATTGGTTTATTGTTAATTTGCTTTTTTATTATTATTATCCAACCTTCATTATCTTTAAATTGATCAATCAATTCAAAAGACAATGATTTCCTAATTAATATAGCCAACCCTCTACTCTTCTTGGTACCTGAACTAAAGAAGATATGATGGATCCATTTCCTTTTAAATGTTATGATTTCTTGTTCTAACAAATGAGTCTCTTGAATTAGCATAATTTGTGCTTCAGTTTTTTTAGAGTAGGTTGGTAATCTGGCCCTTTTAATTGGAGAATTAACTCCGTTGACATTCAGAGAAACCATTTTTATAATATCTTTAGAGTGCAACATTTGTAAAATTTCTCTTATTCCCTGAAATCAAAAGGGAGCTTGTGTAACTGGTACCAAACAATAATAGAAATATAACGGTGACTGAACGTTTACCACAATCACAGAATTTGTTTGTCCCTTTTAACATAAACTTCACATATTTCCCATAAAGCACTTTCCCCCCAAAACTGAAATATTCACTAATAATATCCATAACCAATTTTCCCTCAACATGAACATCTACATTCTTACACCAAGAAAACGTGAAACATATTGTTAACATTGGTAATAAGATCCCAAGTATATACTGTATGTTCTCCTAAATACAGTATATCAAAAGCAATAAAATCCATTTTTATTTTAACCAAAACTTGAGTCATTATGTTCCTGGTTAACTGAGATGGTAGTAAACATTGCATTTTTTGAGAACATCCCTAGCTCTTGTGAGCTGCTACTTCACCCCACCCCCACCCCACCGATTATCTTTAACACAACATACTACTTGGATTAATCAAAAGCTTTGGGTAGCTTAATTTTAAAGTCCTTTACAGCTTCATCCACTGAGTCATAAATGTGTTGAACATCATTGAGCACTACTTTCACTTTCATCCTTGCTGGAAATATCATCATAGCCCTAATCCTTTGTGACCACAGTTTATTTCTAACCCAGCTAAATTGTTTTCAGGCTTGAACAAGTTCAGGTGGGAGATCATTGAATATTGAGACTGATGCCCCCCAGAACATTCATTCTTTTTTTTTTTATATACACCATTGCCATTAATAATTCTTTATCTTTTGATTTCATAAACTTTATTATGATTGGTCTAGGAGAAGCAGAATCATCTGGTTTCTGGTGCAGACATCAATGTATTCGATCTATTTCAAAAGATATATTACTCAGGTCAGTCTCAAGATCAGCAGCTGATATCTGGTTAAATGATTCAGTTTTAAGATTTATTATTGTCCCATGTTTCAGGCACCCCAATTAACCATATATTTTTTCTCCATGCACATGTTTCAAAGTCCAGTAGTTTCTCTTTAAAGACAATTTTTTTCCATTCTAAAATTCTCCCCACTGTTGGGGAACTGCCACTTTGTAAATATTCTAATGCTGTTTTCATTTGGGCCACCTCTTGTTTTAATTCGGCATTTTCTTTTATCAAATTTTGAGTCTCAGTAAAATACTTTTCCAGTTTGCTGTATTGTGAAAGTAACAGGGCAATCTGTTGTGTTGACTAACTCAACTGATGGAATAATTTATTGGCCCATTTCAGTGGCTCATCAGAGTTTTCCTCCCTGGAGTTTTCATTAGAAACTGAACTTTCTAAGTCATTTTCTTTTGAAAAGTTTTGTTCAGAGTCTTTCCCACGACCTTCTTCTAATAATGATTAGACAAATCTCTTTGCATAACGGTTATTTTATGAGTAACTGCGGCGTTGTTTAAAACATTTACTAGGCACTTTGGAACTTTCTCAGCAGTTTCAAGAAAACATTGGGTACTTAAGTTTCTTACCCCGTTTTTGTGTGAGAATCTCCGAGCTCTTGTTCAGCTTTCTTTCTTCCATCTCCTATTTTTAAAGCTTTGCCATGTGCTCCATCTGGATTAGCTTCTTCAGATGGAAATTTCACCATTTCTTGCAAAGCTTCCACAGACTGGCGAATTTCCGTCAGGGAGTTCGAAGCTTGATGTCTCCTGAGGTATTCCAGCACACTCAACCTGTGTTTTTAATTGGACCTCATCAGAAACACTCTAATCTGTATCACTCAATACCTCTGCATCTGTTTTCGAACCTGCCACCTTATTTTGTAAAAAACATGGAGACAGCCCTGTTCCTATAGGGTCTCTAGCTGAAGGTACTTAATTTTCTGAAGTCCATTTAGTACTTTTAAGTTTAGCCACAAATGTGTTCGATTTTCTGGTTGCCATGGTGGAACAGGTAGGTTTACCTGACTTAGATTTTGTATTTGCCGCTGAAGGTTTCCCATCTTTTTTGGGCGTCATAATGCCAAAATTCAAAAGCAATTTCATGTTCTTTTTATCAAGTTCTTCTTCTGAATTTCCCAGGGTAGAATTTAAGTTCATGCCTTGTCCTCTTCATTAGAGAATTTAGAAGAGCTCAGTGTGGGAGCATTCGGAAGGGGGTATACAGCATTATCACTCACAGCGTTTTCTCTCTGCTCACCATGATGCTCCTTCTCCATCGTGGGCATTTCTCTCTGAACAAAAGAACTCTACCATGATCAATATATATATATATATATATATATATATATATATATATATATATTACACACACACACACATATAGAAACACAGAATTTGACAGCAGATGAGGACCGCTTGGCCCACCTAGTCTGCACATTTCCTTACCTAATGGATAAGCTTCAGATCCTAGTTAACCAACAGCCTACTTCCTCCTACCCCCATTAGAATTGCTTTATGTCTGTCTCATGCATTCTTGAATTCCCCCACTGTTTTTGACTCCACAACCGCCTCAAGAAGGCTGTTCCATGCATCCACAACCCTCTCCCTGAAAAAATACTTCCTAACATTACCTGTGAACCATCCACCCTGTATCTTCAAATTGTGCCTTCTTGTTCGTATATATATATATATATATATATATATATATATATATATATATATTATGGTAGCATGGTGGTGCTACCATAGTTAGGGCTGAGGAGCCATTTACATGTTAAACCTAAAATTTTGCATCTTAATAACTTTGCAACCGTTCAACAGATTTGCCTGAAATTTGGAATACACAATCAAGAACCATAGAACTTGGGATCTGCCAACGTTTGTACTGTTAGGATATACGGCTGCGGAGTTATTAAGCATGAGCTGCATGCACATTTACGCTTTTTTGCAATTCTTTGGTCATCTCTAGAGGTCACACGGTTTGCGCAACCAGTCCAAAATCTTCAGGGAACATGCAGCCAGGGTTCCCAATGTGCCTTTTGAAGATTTTGTGAAAAAATATTAAACGGTTCAAAAGTTATTCAAAAAACAAGTTCTCATTATAAGTCAATGGGAAAAGTTAACAAAAAGTTTGACAGTGTCACAAATGCAGTTTTTACTTTCACAAATGGCCCTTTTACTGTCGCAAATCTACCATTTTGTTTTCAGTTGGTCATCGGAAAAATGCTTGCCATTTAAATTTGGGACTCTTTACCAACACAATTCTTTTTGTATTCACCTAATCTGAACCCTGAGGATGCTAGGCATGTCTTTATTTTGGGGTAAAACACCCAGAAATATGTTTTCACATTTCTGGAAAAAGTAGCTTTCGCAAAATGCTAGCACTTAAGTGTCAAGAATGAATTTCAGAAGCTTCGCCAAAGTTCGACAGTACTTTTCCAGGCTGTGTGAAAATGACAGCAATTCTTTGGCACCTTGCTGCAAAAGAACAGTTTGGTCTTTTGGGCTGAAATTTGAAGGGAACGCAGCCAACATCTCACAGATGTGCCTTTCATTGTTTTGGTGAAAACATATTACAGGGAGGCAAAGTTACAGCACTCCAAAGTTGACACTTTTTCCCCATAGGATAGCATTACGGCGTCTGCTGCATTACAGGAATTATTTGCTGCCCTGCTGCAAAATAACGGTTTGGTCTTTTAGGCTGAAATTTGGAGAGAAGAAAGCCAACATCCCACAGATGTGCCTTTTACTGGTTTGGTGAAATAATATTACAGGGGTGAAAGTTATGGCAATCTGAATTCTCTCCCCCATAAGATAACATTACGGCTATAGCTACTTTCAGGGCCCAGATCTCTCAGAAACGGTGCGAGATACAGACTTTTCATTGGAAAAATGCTAGACACAAAACTAGCCAGGAAAGTCATAAATCATATGACTTTTAATTTTTTTTTCTACGTCATATGGTTCCTGAGATATAAGCAATTTACTATTCCAACTCCTCATTTTCTGCTCCGAGACCCATTGTTATGCATGCATTCGTTGTGCTCACTGTCTTTCTCTATGCAGCTTTTGGGGAAAACTAGCCTGTGCGCTTACATTACTGTTACCCTTACCGCTTCTGCTTGCAGTTCCGTAACTGTTTCACTTACTGTTCCCGACTACGGCACCATGTGCATTACCCTTTGCGTTTCCATTTGTGCTTGTGTTTGTGTTATTTTAACCATTTCTGTCTACAGTACTGTTTATCTTTCTGTTTCGCTTTGCATCACCATGCGCATTACCATTTGCGTTGTCGGGCACCATGTTACTATGTGATAAGACATCACGTGGCTCCTGCCGCCGCATTACATTAATTATTTCTATTATTCTTCTCAAAGAAGGGATTAGAGGAAACTCTGCTATGCATTAGTTTGTTACCATTAGTGAAGAGTAGTGATGAAATTTTATTCATTACCTTCACCGCATCGGGTGCACGCTGTTGTGGGTCTGAATCCCTCACCCCATTCTCCTATACCTCTGCTTCTTCACACATCTGATGGGTGAGATAGTAATGACGATCTCAATGTGCACCCTGATGCCAGTTGGGGTGTGGGCGGGGGCCAAGGGGGCTTTCAACCATAACACCGACTTTCTCGCTTTTGTCACTGTGGAACAACCCTAACTAATGTATTAAATATAGTTTTTTGCCTTCTAATATATATATATATATATATATATATACACACATATATATATATAGAGAGAGAGGCTATAGATATATATATAATATAATAGTGGCACAGTAGTGCTACTATAATCAGGGTTGAGTAACCCATTTAAGATTAAATGTCAAATATTGCACCGTAATAACTTTGCAACCATACAACGGATTTGCCTGAAATTTAGAATGCATGGTCTGGTACCATAGATCTCTAGATCTGGCAAGTTGCGTTACAGTCGGATGTATGGTTGTGGAACTACAGTGCACAGACAAACCCCCCATAAATTATGGATTTTTGTGCATTTCTTTGCTCGCACCTACAGCCTGCACAGTTTGTGCAACTGGTCCAAAAACTTCAGGGAACATGCAGCCAGGTTTCTCAATGTGCCTTTCGAAGATTTCGTGAAAAAATATTAAATGGTTCAAAAGTTATTCAAAAAACATTGAATCCCATTATAGCCTATGGGGAAATGCAGTTTTTACTGTCGCAAATTACCCTTTTACTTTCGTGAGTCAGCCATTTTATTTTCAGTTACTGTTCAGAAAAATGTTTGGCATTTAAATTTGGGACCCTCTAGGGACACAGTTCTTGTTATGTTCACCTAGTCTAGTCCTGAGGATGCTAGCCATGTCTTTTCTTGGGGGTAAAGCACCCCAGAAATGTTTTAAACATTTTTGTAAAAAGTAGTGTCGCAAAGTACTTTCACAAATGCGACACTTTCTTGACTTTTTTTACGAAAGTGCAATGATTTGTGACAGTAATTTGCAAAGGTATGGCCAAAACAATAGGAAATCTTTGCCACCCTGCTGCAAAACAACAGTTTGGTCTTTTGGACTGAAATTTGTAGGGAATAAAGCCAACATCCCACAGATGTGTGTTTTGGTGGTTTGGTGCCAAAATATTATTGGGCTGCAAAGTTACAGCACTCCAAATTTGACAGTTTTCCCTTAGGGTAACATTACTGCATCTGCCATGCCTTTCAGGTCCTGTATCTTGAAAATGGTTCAAGATACAGACTTTTCACTGGGGTAGTTGGGGGGGTTGAGTACAAAACTAGCCTGGAAAGTCATAAATAATATGAGATTTTAAATTTTTTTCTACGGTGTACGGTTCCTGAGATATAAGCAATTTAATATTCCAAGTGCTCATTTTCCTGTCCGAGGGCCACTATTATGCCCACATTCTTTGTATTCACTGTGCTTCTGGATGCACCTCTTTTGGACACAAAGCGTGTGCATTAGCATTACTGTTACCATTAGCATTTGTGTTTACATTTCCACTTGTGTTTCCATTAACATTTGCGTCACCGTGTGTATTACTGTTTGCGTTACCATTTGTGTTTGTGCTTGCGTTTCCGTTACTGTTTCTGTTTGCATTTACATTTGTGTCACTGTTAGCATTACTGTTACTGCTTTGCGTTTCTGTTAATGTTAGTGTTACAGTTAGCGTTACCATTTCCATTTGCACCACCATTACCGTTACTGTTTGCAGTACCATTTGCATTTACATTTGCGCTTGCATTTCTGTTACCATTTGCATTTCTGTTTGCATCACTGTTAGCGTTAGTGTTACCACTTCGCTTTGTGTTTCCGTGAACGTTAGCGTTATGATTAGCATTACCATTTGCATTTATGTTTATGCTTACTATTCCGTTGCATTTCCATTGCTTCACTGTTATCTTACCATTTTGCTTATTGTTTGCATTTAGTTTGCTATGTTTGTGTTACGTTGCTTCCATTTCATTACGGTGACGTTTGTTTGGCACTTTGTATTTGTATTACTGTTTTGTTTGTGTTTATGTTTTATGTCACCGTTAACGTTCATGTTACTGCTTTGCTTTCGTTTCCATTAACATTAGCATTACAGTTACCGTTACCATTTGTGTTTACATTTCCATTCACATTAGTGTTTGTTTCGTCACTACCACTTCATGTTTCCTTCAACGCTTCTTGTACGGTTAGCGTTACCATTTCATTGTTTACACTTCATTTCCATTAATGTTTGCGTTAGCAGTTCTGGTTACGTCACTGTTAGCATTTGCATTTGCATTTGTGCTTGTGTTTGCGTTACTGCTTGCGTTTGCATTTCTGTTTGTGTTACCATTACCATTATTGCTTCGCTTTGCTTTTCTATCAACGTTACTGTTACCGTTTGCGTTTATGTTTGTGCTTGCATTTCTGTTACCGTTTGTGTAACCATTTGCGTTTATGTTTGAGTCACCGCTAGCATTACTGTTACCACTTTGCTTTGCGTTTCCATCAACGTTAGCATTATAGTTAGCGTTACCATTTGCATTTACATTTGTGCTTGTGTTTCCATTACTGTTTGTGTTAGCGTTTACATTTGCATCACCATTACCTTTACCATTTGCGTTTGCATTTTTGTTTGCATTTGCATTACTGTTTGCATTTGCGCTTATGTTTGCGTCAACGTTAGTGTCGTCATTTCTGCTTCGATTTGCGTTTCCATTACAGTTAGTGTTATCGTTACCATTTCTGTTTGCGTTTGCACTTGTGTTTGCATTACCATTTGCATTTATGTTTGCTTTTCTTTCACCGTTTGTGTTACAGTTTGCATTTGCACTTGCGATTCAGTTACCGTTTGCTTTTCCATTTAAATTTGCATCACCGTTACCATTACTGTTAGCGTTTGCGGTTTCATTGCCATTACTATTACCATTTCGTTTTGCATTTGCATTTGCGTCACCATTACCATTTGCGTTACCATTTGTGTTACCAGTTGCATTTGATTTCTGTTTGCATTACTGTAACAGTTAGGGTCTGTGTTTGCATTCACATTTCTGTTGGTGTTACAGTTACCATTAGCATTTGCATTTCACTCACCGTTACCGTTACTGTTAGTGTTAGTGTTACTGTTTTGGTTATTACACAGACATGGGCAGCATAGTGGGAGCTCCCACCACCACATGCCATTCACTATTAATATTGCACATTCTCAAAAAGAAGGGAAATTCATAGGAAAAAAACTCTGTTTAATGCATCAGTTAGGATTGTTCCACAGTGACAAAAATGAGGAAATTCTGTGTTAGGGCTGAAAACCCTAACTGTGCATTCCCCCTCATCCCCACCACAACTACCACACACACACACACACACACACACACACACACACACACACACACACACACACTGTACCTGCAAGTAGGGGAAGGACCGAGGCAGCAGAACCAATCACACACAACCAGTAGCAGGTAACAGAAATAACATACAACTATCTTAACCATGAAACCATGCACCTATGCTACCATCTTCCTCACACTAGCAGATGTTGTGCTGTGGCATGGGGTCATCACTGCTAACTCTGATCCCAGATGTTCCATGCAACACACAACACATATCATTACGAACAACTGGGCATCTTGGGCCACATGCTGCCACCAACACATAACACACACTACACATATGGTATTTTGGGATTTACAAGACCCAAAACAGGATTTTGCACATTCCCTGAAATACTTTCGAAAATCACTTTCGCAAATGCAACAGTGTCATGCTATGCATTAGCGACACTTTCATGTTTGCGACAGTATTTTGCAACACTATTTTACATGCTTTCACAAATGTGACACTGTCATGTCTTCCATTTGTGACACTTTCATGTTTGCGAAAGTATTTTGCGAAAGTATGCTCCTGATGACTGCACATCTTTGCCATCACCCTGCAAGCAAACGGTTGTTGAGCTGCAAATTTTGAGGGTGGCAAGCCCTGGTCCCACAGATGTGCCTTTGCCTGCTTTGGTGCTAAAATACTTAAGGATGACAAAGTTACACAGTTTTGAAATTGAGCAATTTCCCACAGACTAACATTGCAGCACCCATGCCGCATTTTGCCACCCATATGTCAAAAATGTAGCGAGGTACACAGTTTTCGCTACTGTCACCTTGGTTCACCTTTAGGTGAACTAACCTCGTGGAACAAGTTTGCAAATACTATATGATGCCTGAAGTTGGATTTCTTGCCTACTTGCTACGGTAACACAGGTATAGACCTCCTGCTGGTTGTGTGTGAGTGGTTATGTTGCCTTGGTCCTTTCCCTACTTGCATGTATGTGTTTAAGTGGTGGGGGGGGGTGGGGAATGCACAGTTATGGTTTTCAACCCTAACACCGAATTTCCTCACTTTTGTTGGTGTGGAACAAACCTAACTGATGCATTAAGCTGCATTTTTTGCCATGAACATATATATATATATATATATATATATAAGTTTGGAACAGGTTAACCAGTACTGCTACCTGGGAGTTATATTTGATACCCATACTGTATATCCTTCAGTGAGCATATAAGAGTACTGATAGAAAGAGTTAATAAAACAATAGGTGCCCTCCATAGAACCACTGGATGCTTGGGTAGGAAGGACAAAAAGAAAGTGGCTAAACAACTAATATTACCAGTTTTAGCATACGGATAATTAATATATCACACTGCTAATAAAAAAACAATTAATAGACAAATTAGATAAGGTACATTATCGATTAACTAGGTATGTACTACAATGTAATATGCAAACACATCACTGTACTTTGCTGTCCTCATTACTATGGCAGTCCTTAGAAATAAATCATATTAGATCTTGGCAAAAGCTAGTTTATTGATATGTATTCTTTCCAAACATCACATAAATAGAATATTGTTTAAGGGGGATGGCCGGGTTACAGAGTACAGTAAAAGAATGGTCCATATAAATAAAATATCTCTTCCTATTATTAGAAACAAATATGGTGAAAGAACCTTGCGATTTCAAGCAGCTAGACATTGGAACATTATACGTTTTTCTGCTAGAACATCTACATCACTAGACTTATTTGTGCAGGAGATAAATAACCTAGAGCAATTTGACTGTACGTGTAATTGCTATACAAATGTCAATATTGTATAGCCAGGTTTAAAAGAAATAAATTCAACTATACAATCATATTTAATTATAGAATACCACTCCCTGGTTGCCATACATTATAATGGATGTAATGACTTCAGCAGTATATTAATAGTTATTTGACCTTATTTAAGATCATGCAAGCTGTATTTTAGATGGATTCATAATTTGTCTACGTGGATTTTGTCTTGATTGTGTGTATGGTATACTGTGAGGTAGATGATTTGGTGTATTAAGTCCTGAATGTAGGTATTGTATTTAGATTCTGATAGGTTATGTATTCATAATGTATAATATGAGTATATGTTTAGGTAACAATGATGTTAACAGGGCTGTCTTGAAAACTGGGTTGCACAACTTAAATGACACATCTTCCCATATAAAAATAATGTTTTTTACTACTACTACTACTACAAATGATGAGGGACTCCTTCCTAGTTGTTGCATATGTAGCACCCTCTACACATCTAGGAGTATGCAGATGGTAACAAAGGGGATGGGACAGTACAAACAATGACTTTCACTTACTTGACCTCCTGGGACTTGGGATGACCTCTGGAGCACCTGGACACTTTTGGGTATAATCAGAGCTGCAGTGAAAAGAGGTTAGCAACAAAACAGCCTCCAAACAACAACAGAGGTCCACACAGCACATAAAGCCTAAAGCAGGATCCTTTTTATTTTATCTCACAGCTCAAGAGTATCTTCTTTTCTTTTTTTTTGCAGTTAGTCTTTTTATTGAGTTATTCAAAAGAGATAAACATGAGTCTTCCAAGTATGTAAATACATATGAATATAGAGGAAGAGAAAAAAGCAGCATATTAGTTAAAACAGTATTGAGTAACTGACATAAAATCGTGTACTATGAATTCTGAATTGAACAATACAGACCATTAAACTGAAGGAGGCCATGCAATTATACAGTCAAGGAAGAAAATAGGAAGGATAAGTTAAGAGAAATAATATATATGTCATAGTTGTACAATATTATGACATGAATATATACAATGCTGTTGATCTTATATAATGCAGAGAAAACATTATAGAAAGGTAACGAAGTGAGCAAAAGTTCACAAGAAGAGAAAGCATAAGAGGAAAGACAAGAGAATGAATGAGAAAGGGAGCTGTGAAAAAGGGAAATAGAGAACAAGAAGCGAGACCACAAAGGTGGAGACATGGGATGAATAACAACAGAAATATTGTCTTGTGTGCCAATCCATACACTAGCTGCCAATAGATTTTGACATTTCCAAGTGGTTAAAATAGTTCTGCCAACATTTATTTTATATAGTGAGGTGATCAGAAAAAATGTGTGTCATATGATCAAGAGAAGCATATTGAGATAGTTGTTTAAGAATGTCAGAGAATTTGGGGATTATGATAGATTTCCAGTGCATCAGAATAAGGCACTTAACTTGAAGGAATAGTATGGGCAGCCATCTATTCTTAGCCTGGGAAAGTTTATAAGGATGGAAGTTTAAGATGCCAAGTATACAACACTTAGGGTCTAATGCAACTAATGCAAAGGACTGACCAATAACTTTTATTGCAAAATGGTGAATATAGTGCCAGAGATTATGAATGGGGGGACAGTTCCACAAAATATGGAGTAAATCTCCATTGGGAGAATTACAGCACCAACAATTGTTATTGTTCATTAAACTCATTTTATGCAACACTGCCGGTGTTCTGTAACACAAGTGGGGAATTTTGGTCTGGATTAGAAAACTACATTTATCAATAAAAGTTTTATGGCATGAAAACCAACACCTGTACCATTGCACATAGGTTATGTTATAATTTAAAAGTCTGCTCCATTTGTTTTTTGCATTGATGGATTGGTCTGGAAGTGTGTTCCTGATGTCTTTGTAGATAATACTATTCAGATTGGATGTTATCTTTATCCATTTAGAAATATGCTGATCATATAAAGACTGATCTGATATGTGTGAGAAAAAAGAGTTACATGCGGTTCGGAGCTGTAAATATTTCCAGAAATCATGATGGGAAAGATTCCAGAGGGTACAGAGGTCAGAAAAGGATTTAAGTTTTAAGTCATGAGTTTGAAGTATATGCCCCAGGAAGAAAATAAACCTCTGTTTTTCCAGGTCCGGCAGAAAATTGGATGGTTATCAAGAGAGATGACTCGGTTACCCCAAACAGGGGCATAGGCAAGGGGAGTTGGGTTAGATTTGAGATATTTGTGAATTATTTTCCAATAAAATGAAGAGGATGCGATAGTGTGGTGAGATTTTAAGTTAGGAGGTAGAGAATTGTAGACAAAGGAAGTAGAAACATTACCGGGACATAAGGAAGCTTCCATGGTAACCCACAAAGGTGAATTAATATTGGGCTTACAAAACCATTTCACAGTTTGAGCTGTACAGAAGGCCCAAAGGTAGGCTTTAAACCAGGGAAGCCCAAAACCACCTCTTGACCAATGGGAACAAAGTTTGTTGTAGCTAAATCTAGGGGTTTTCCCTTACGATATGAAATTGCTGACAATTTTGTCAATTTTGACAAGGAAACTAGAAGGGAGAATTAAAGGGATATTAAGAAATAGATATAATATTTTGGGTGCTTTTGAAATTTTGATAGCAGAGATTTTCCAATTAAAAGAGAGGTTAAGGAGTTTCCACCTGTCAAGTATGGATTTAATATTAGTTAACAAAGGTGAAAGATTAGCATCACAAATTTTGTCTGATTT
The DNA here is from genome assembly GCA_016271365.2 of Neoceratodus forsteri. Classification (NCBI taxonomy): domain Eukaryota; kingdom Metazoa; phylum Chordata; order Ceratodontiformes; family Ceratodontidae; genus Neoceratodus; species Neoceratodus forsteri. Next base: position 840,566,241 of record CM028134.1, read on the forward strand.
AGGAGTAATGTGGATACTGTGATATGAGAGACCATGAGGAGCCCAGCGGAAGCCTAAAGGGGCATTCATAGAGGGCTTACAGAGGTCATTCAAAGGTAGTGTTTCAGATTTGTTACGAGAGCTAGGCTGGAGAGGGAAGTGAATTTGTTAAGTAACATAACTAGTGGCTGACCTGATTCCTTGAGATTTTCTAATATAATTAGGAGATCATCTGCATAGGAGAGTGAGGTATAGTGAGAATTGCCTATAGGGATGCCTTTGATGATACACGAATGATGAAGGGATGCAGATAGAGGTTCCATGGTGAGGATACACAATAAAGGTGGTAAGGGGCAGCCTTGTCTAGTACCTCTTGCCAGTTGCAGGGATGAAGACAGGATAGAATTAATAAGAACATGTGCAGATGGAAAAGTATACAGTAGTTTGAAACAGGCACAAAATTTGTTAGTGAAGCCGAAATGGGATAACACTTGGTATAAATAATTCCAATTTAAGGAGTCAAATGTGTTTTCAAAATCAATAGCAATAGCAGCGGCTGGTGATTTAAGAGTTTTGGCTTTATCAATTAAGTTAAATAAAGAATGGAGATGATTGGAACCAGTTCTGTTCTTAATAAAACTGGCTTGAGAGGGATGTACAAGTTTCAAGATTAATGATTCTAAATGTAGGGTTAGTAATTTTGCGAACATTTTGTCGTCTGTATTAAGTAATGAAATCGGCTTATAACTAGAGGGGAGAAAAGGGTCCTTATCTTTTTTTGGTAATACAATAATAATAGATTCAGTCATAGTGGGGGGAAGTTTACCCTTTGAAGTTGATTCCAGGAAAACATTAAAAGGTAAAGGGCAGAAAGTTTCTAAAAGTGATTTGTAGAAGTCTACCGGGAAACCATCACTCCCTGGGGACTTGCCTGATTTTAAAGAAGACAGCGCTGTTTGGATCTCTTGAAGGGTAAAAGGTTTGTCCAGCTTTGCCATGTCTTGTTGAGAAAGATGAGGTAACTGCAGTTTTTCCAGAAAGCACTGCGTTTGATTAGTTTGCATGAAATTTTGTTGAGAGTGTAACTGTTGGTAGAAGGATCGCATAATGCGGTTAATCGAGGGGTTGTCAGTATGGATTTGGCCAGAATGGTCTTTCAAGCTGGCAATATGTCTACCCATCTGTTGAGTTTTAAGTTGGCATGAAAGCAATTTCCCTCCTTCATCCTCTTGCTCCCAATAGTTATGCTTGAGCCTTGAAAGGGCTAGTTTGGCTTTCCTAGATATTAGCTCATTAATTTTGACTCTTAACTGTAGGATTTCATGATGTAGTTGTGAATTAGGGTTAGGTTTACTTGTGTTATAGTATAGATTCTCTTTATCTTTAAGTAATTTTTCTAGATTGGCCAGTTGCTGCTCTCTTAGTTTTTTTCTGTGAGCTGCAAAACTAATAATTTTGCTTCTGATTGTGGCTTTTAATGCTTCCCAGATAGTGCCTTTAGATACATCAGAGGTATTATTAAAAGACAGAAAATCCTGGATTTGGGTTTTAACCCAAGGCAGAAATTCTGGATCTCTCAGTAAGAGTGGGTCCAGATGCCAAGAGGGAGATTTAGCAAAGGTGGGCTCCAGAGTAAATATAATTTGATAGGAGAGTGGTCTGATATTGTAACCTAGAGGATGGAGATTGCAACAGTTTTATCAGTAATGAGAGGAGATGTGAGCCAGTAATCAATTCTACTATACGACTTGTGGAGAGAGGAATAAAAGGTATAGTCACGCTGTCTAGGATGATAAATCCTCCAGATGTTGGAAAGGCCCAAATCTTTCATTAACATAGATAGCGCAGTAATACTTCTGGGGTGAGCATCACAGGAGGAATTACTTCTGTCCAACTGTGCCTCCAATGCTAGATTAAAGTCCCCGCCCAGTAGGATAGGTGAATTATTATTGTTATTATCATAATTATCTTTCACCTTTATTAACCAATATTAATCATAATTTGTTGAGCTAAATTATAGAAAAATTCAGGAGAGTCAGAATTAGGGGTGTAGACGTTGACTAACATAAAAGGACCTGTGGCAGTGTTCAGGTGAACTATAACCCATCTACCATCCGAGTCAGTGGTAGTTTTAATGAGAGACCAGTTGAGGCATTTGTGTAACAAAATAGCATCTTCTTAAAGGGAAAATTGTTGCAACAGTCTCTGGTCTGATCCAACAAGTCCTTCCCAGGTGCACGTCTCAGTTCATTTGTCACCAAAAGGCACTTCACCTTACCCACAGGGGTGGCAGTTTGTAACACTTCCGACCCACTTCAAATCCTTGGTATGCAGTTCAAGCAATCCAAAAAATAATTTTTTGTCCATAAGCAACGCAATGGGGCACACACTATTTTTCTTACATCATTTCACCAGAGACATCAGCCTATCTTCTTGTGCATAATTCTGGGGTTCTCAGACTGTGCTAGTTACTGGTATTAATAAGCTCACACACACAGCTTAGCCAATTGGGACAGGTACTTCACATTTTGAACAGACAATTGTTACCTCAGCCCAGTCCCTCAAAGTGTGCCAGCAGCTCAGGCATGGCAGGGGGCATTTCACGCCACAATGCCGCCTGGGGAGATGCCAGCCTACTTCCCCTAAACCCAGCACATTACCATGCCAAAAGCCCTGCACCCAAACAGGGAACTGGACCTACATGAAAATATACAGTGGTATGGGGAAACAGGCAGACCCTGGGGGTCTGAGGCTGCCAAAAGTGCTGTCTCCCTCCCTCTCCCTCTTCCAAGAACTGACCCTCATGGGCAGAGGGTCCATTACCAAATTAACTACTTAAACTTAACCCTGTGGGCAGAGGGTCCATTACTAAGTTAACTTTTTTTCACATGCTAAGTCCCTGCATAACAGGATCCTGTTGGAGTTCCCGCCAATTTCATTTATTTACTCATGTATTTATTTATGGCATTTTGGTAACTGGGTAAGCTCACTGAGACCAAAGGTCCCTTTTTCAGGGGTGACCTGGAATTAGTTACATACAGTATTTTCAAGCCCATCAAGTCACTGGTAATAATAAAAATTGCATACATAACAGCACAACACTGCAAGCTGTCTGTCAATGGGCATGTACCAAATACAGTACAGTGCTCACTGAGAGCTCAGTCAGCAGCTGGCCATGGTAGTGGGTGGTGGGCTGTGCCAGTTGCTAGCTCAGTTTGGGGACTGGGGGATGGTGGAACACTGTCTGCTGGGAATGGGGGTCCACTACACCACCAATGCTGTCTTATTCTTTCATAACGGGGGATCGGGAGCGGGGTCGCTAGATCACTAGGGAAATATGTATTATACTATGTTCTGGTGACATCGGGGATCAGGGAGGGGGGGGCACTAGACCACCAGTGTATTTTGTATATTACTATGTACTGGTGACATCGGGAATTGAAGGGCCACTAGACCACCAGGAAGGGGGTTATTTTTATTAATAATTATTGGAGACATTTGGGATCTGGGATGGGGGCCACTACACCACCAGACAAGGGGATATAAATTATTAAAATTACAGGTGACATCGGGGGTCAGGGATGGGGCCACTAGACCCGCAGGAAGGGGTTGATTATTAAATATGATTATGGACGACATTGGGGTTTGGGAGGGGGGACTGCGGCACATTGCCACAAACAGGTCAACTCTCTCAGAGGAGAATTTTATAAGTACCATTAGACTAGCCCAGGCTGGTCTAAGGGTACTTAGAATTTCTCCCTCTGGGAGAGTTGTGAGAATCCCACTTTTGGAGATGTGGCAGCTTGTGTCTGCCACATGCCCCCTAGCACCATGTCGCAGCCCATTTTTGGGCACATGGGTGGTGCAAGCCCGGTTTGGATCAGGCAGCATGCGGTTGATGCAGGCTGCCATTGAGAATCGCTCGTGGTGCAGCGTTTGGCATAAGGGGCACTTTGCGCCATTCAAGCCCCTTGCACTGTGCCAGGAGCTTTGAGAATCGAGCCCATAATCTCCATTTATTTATTTGTTTCAAAAGTTTCATCAGGAAAGACATACTGAGCTGAGTAACAGCTCATTTCCAGATGTGTCCTGGGGGAGGGGTAATGGGAGGGATACACATAGTGTTTACAGTAATTAGATAGCTGTACAAAGACATGACATGGAGCAATAACAATGTGTATGAATCAGAGCAAGACAATAGCATTATTAACAGTATGCCTACCTAGGTAGAGTATATGCAAATTACCAATAGGGTCAACCATCTAGGCTGAAAGCGCCTCAAAATGAAGCAGTGGGGAGGGAAGGAAAGAGAGAGCAGGGGGGAGGGCAGTAGTTACTAGGAGGTAGCTAGGAGGCCATGGTTAAGATTAGGGAAGAAGAGGAGGAGGCAAGGGGGAGGCAGACGGGAATAGGTAGAGTAGAGAAGTAGAGGTGGAGAGCACAGGTACAGTTACAAGGGTCTATTAATTAAAATCAAAGGCCTTACTGGCATCTAAAACCAGTGCAAAGTAGGATTCATCTTCTTTTTGAATCTGTTCTATCAAGGGCTGAACCTTTTTAATCACTGATGCTATAATTCTCCCAGGAATAAAACCATTTGGTCAGGGTGGATAGAATGGGAAAGATCTTTATTTTATTTCTTTACGTAAGTGTTTATCTCTCCTGGCGGGTTGGTGGCTTGTGTCAGCTGTCTGTACCAGTCTCCGTGGTCTTTTGAGGCCTCCCCAACTTCCACCTCGGTGCAACCACCAGAGCCAGCCTAGGGGCATCATCCAGCTGCAACCCCCGCTTTTATGCTTGTTCTCCCCTTTTAGCCCCCAGAGCTCCAGACAAAGTCGGGCATGTGCGTGGAGGTGCACATGCACACCTTGGCCCAGGCAACACCACTCCACCCACCCCTGGCCTCGTGCCTAGCTCCCTCTACTGCCTGCACCACCATCGTGCCTCCACATGGTGGTGGTCTGAGGCCGAGAGAACCAACCTCCCTGATCCAGGAGAGGAGCGCTGCCTGGTGGCCGTTCTATACCCTCCCAACCTTCCCCCCCAGCCAACCAATAGCAACCCCTGGCAACCCATACTTGTTCCTGAACATGGGTCACCAGCGTGGTGAGAGGTAAGGTGCCCAGCGCCTCAGCCCTCCATGACACCAGGCCAGCTATGGGGAAGATATTTTAATAATCTGTTTGTAACCCCCCTAGAAATGGGGGTTCCTAAATTGTCTTCCTGGGCTTGCCTAAATGCCCACTGCCAGGCTGGTGTTCTGTGTCCTAGCAGGTTTAAAAGTGTTTGCATGTGAGTGCCCAGTTAGCCTCCACGCCTGTCTCATTAAGAGCTGCCTATCTTGTAGTTTATAATTAATCTGGGTGGGGGCAAATGTTTCTAGGCTAGAGTCCCACCCGGGCTGCAGGTTTATCACTGCCTTCTGCCATTGCTATTTGCACAGAGGAAGCTCTGATAGGAGATGTAACTGTTTGCTGATTATCTGCATTGAAAATAATGATATTGTAGTTTGTCTAACCTGCCTTTCTTTGCAGCATGGACATTTCTGTGATGTACCACTATCTTGGTTCTGGACTGTCAGTTTGCATCAATCAGTGCCTTTGAGGGCTCTAAAATGGAGCCTGCCCCCAGGGGTCTTATGGGAGTGAATTTCTGTAGGAATTGTATTTTTTGCATTTTGGTGCCTAAATGGACCTACAGGGGGAGCCCTTGCTGTGACAGACAAATGGATCAACTAACCAAATCTTTTGGATCACTAGGAAGTACCGGTGCTGCCTGCAGCAGAAGTCAGTCTGAAGTAGGAGTTGAGAGTGAGAAGAGCATGAGAGATTCGAGCAGCCGCTCCTGCATAGTGCGCAGGGGAAATCAGTGGGAAGGCTATGTCTGGCCTGCCTGTTACCATCTTCCTAAAGTGAAGAGACTTAATCCGAACATCGGAATTTATCTGAACTTGCGACCTTTTTTCTGAATTGTGACTAATTTTGCCTGAAGAGGACTGAAGACTTGCTTTTGTGCGATCGGTCTGTTAGGACTTTCACCATGACCGCAGAGCGTACGGTTTGCACAGAAGATCCTATGTATTGCAACCAGACTGTCATCCGAACTGTGACCATGGTTCCTCTCAGGACGTGACTGCCATGGGGGTGGGGGTGCACCCTCAGGCATCCTCTACTGAGGATGGCTCCCAGGCTGAGATCAAAGAATTGACTGCCACTATAAAGGAACTTTTGATACATATGGCACCACCCTCAACACTACCTGCAGAAGTCAGACCACGGTCTCTTGCTAATGTTCCAGCTCCTCCTGCAATGTTTTCATCAAGGATGACCCAAGAGCCTATCATTTCTCACAACTGCGGAAAGGATGGCCATATGAAAAGGGAATGCTGGTCTCAGAAGGATTTAGAGAAAGTGGTAAACAGGCTTCAAGGGGAGCTCTGGAAAGCAAACCAGTGGCTAAGGGGTGTGTGAAACAGCCACAGTGAAGGCTCAAGAAATCCTGTCTCAAACTTCTTTATGGCTAAATCGTCTGTCCGGGCCCCTGCTACTGTCCCTCCAGACTGGTCCAAAATGGTAGGCCCTTTGATGGAGACTATTGTGACTGTCAATGGTATCTATGCTCGGGTTGTGCCCGACAGGGGGTCGCAAGTGACCATTGTATTCCAGGACTGGTATGACAAACATTTATCTGATGTGCCATTACAATCCCTGGAAGGCCTACATGTGAGGGGCCTGAGTGACAAGTCTTAGCCCTACCTAGGATATGTCCGGCTCTGGCTGTCTTTTCCTGTGGCTGTAACTGGTGTAGATGAACAAGTAGCGACACTAGCTCTGGTGTGCCCTCCTATGGGATTGTATGATGGGGTTCCCTTACTCACTGGAACTAATGCCCACATGTTTGGGAGACTAGCACAGTTGTGTCAAGAGAAACAAGGACAATGGACTGGGTGGGTCCTGAGGATTCCCACTTTGATAAAGAGAACCTATGACCTGCAAAAACAGACTACAGAAGTGGACAGAGATGAGCTGGTGGGGATAGTGTGGAAGAAAGATCCTGATTCCCTGGTACTACCACCCAACACTCAGTATATCATCCATGGAGAAGTCCACCTTAGAAAGGACATAAAAAATAAAATATTGATGCTGGATGCACCTGGTGAAGGGAAACTGCTGGAGGGTCTGATGGTCAAACCAAGCATATTACCCACTCGAGCCCATGCTTATGCCAGAAGGGTCATGGTTCAAATACAGAATGTGTTGGAGCAAGAGATCTGAGTGAGCTGAGGGTGCACGCTAGCCACGGTCCACTGTGCAGACACCGCAGTGTTGCCCAGCAAGAAGCACGGTGATGGAAAAGAAGAGGTAACTCCTGATCTATTTAACTTCAGTGAGTCCCTACTGCCTGCCCAATGAAAGATACAAAGCAGCCAGAAGCTTGCCTGGTGGGATCAAGTGTTTTCGTTAAAAGAGTGGGATATGGGCTGTGTACAGGGTGCTGAACATACCATCAGACTTCACGATGACTGGCCTTTTCAGGAGCACTCTCGGCGCTTTGCACCAATGGACATAGATAACGTCTGAAGACACCTTCAGGAGATGCTAGCTGTGGGCATTATTCAAGAGTCCTGGAACCCTATGCTTCCCCCATTGTGGTGGTGTGTAAGAAGAATGGATCCATCCAGATGTGTGTCAATTATTGGACTTTGAACAGACGGACTATACCTAATCAATACACCATGCCCCATATACAGGATGCCCTGGACTGCCTGAATGGGAGTAAATGGTTCTCAGTACTTGACGTACGGAATGGATACTATCAGATTCTGATGCCGCTGGAGGACCATGAGAAGACTGCCTTCATCTGTTCTTTGGGTTTTTATGAATTTTTGAGGATGCCTCAGGGGATCTCAGGAGCACCCACCACTTTCCAACGGCTGATGGAGAAAGCAGTGGGGGACATGAATTTGTTGGAGTGTCTGGCATATTTGGATGATGTCATTGTGTTTGGACACACATTAGAAGAACATGAATCCAGGCTATTCAAAGTCCTTGATCAGCTGGAGGAATTCGGCTTGAAATTATCCATTGACAAGTGTCAATTCTTTCAAACCTCAGTCAAATATGTGGGGCACATAGTGTCAGCAGAAGGGATACAGACCAATCCCAGTAAAGTAGAGTCATTGACCACCTGGCCTCAGCCCAACAACCTCAAGGAACTTCAATGGTTTCTAGGTTTCTGTGGTTATTACAGGCAATTTATCAAAGACTATTCCACGGTAATCTGCCCTCTTCTTAATCTTACCCAGGGGTATCCTCCTACCAACCGCCGGTACCAAAAGGGATCCATCAAAGATGAAGAGAAAGTGTATTTCAGGATGGGAGAGCCGTTCGGGGCTTGGTGGACCAATGAATGTGAGGTAGCTTTCTATGAGATTATCCACTAACTCACTCACACCCCAGAGCTTGCTTATACTGACCCAGCCAAACCATATGTTCTCCACACTGATGCTAGTCTGAATGGGCTGGGAGCTGTGCTGTACCAGAACTATGATGAAGGGTTGAGGCCCATAGCCTTCGCTAGTAGAAGCTTGACTCCCGCCGAGAAAAACTATCCTGTCCACAAACTGGAGTTTCTTGCCCTTAAATGGGCCATGGATGATCAATTCCATGAATACCTTTATGGGGCCAAAACACTGGTAAGGACAGATAATAACCAATTAACTTATGTACAGACGTCAGTGAGGTTGGATGCCACGGGTCACCCGTGGCTTTCTGCCCTGTCCACGTATGACTATGTGGTTGAGTACCGGCCTGGACTCAGCCATACTGATACTGATGCCCTCTTGAGGCAGCCATCCCCTGCTGACAAATGGGTGAGGCTGTCCAAGCCTGCTATCAAAGCAATATGTCAAAAGTTCAACAAGGATGAGCAGCCATCCACAGAAACAGTGGACTGTTTAGTAGACTGTTTGGGGCCATCTGAAACTTGCCTACCCACAGCTTATTGTTATTTCTCTGCCTTGGATATCAGTGCTTTGCTGCAATTTGACAATGACAGCATCCAATGGGCTCAATCCCAAGACCCTATGATCCAGCCTGCACTTAACACCCTCCGTGCAGGGAAAGATGTGTCAAGACTGCTTTCCACTGATCTATGAACAGCTTTGCTACTTAAAGAAGGCCCCTGATTGAAGCTGCAAGACCAGTTGTTATATAGAGAAACAGTGGATCGTCGTGGCCAGATAGACAAACAGCAGCTGATATTACCCATGGCCTTTAAGAAATTGATACTGAGGTCTCTTCACAACCATATGGGGCATCTCGGTGTTGAATGGACTCTTGATTTGGTGAGAACATGATTTTGCTGGCCTAAGATGGGGCAGATGTGGAGAATCATGTCAAAACTTGCAGTCATTGCCTCTAGCGAATAGCTCTGCCTCAGAAGGCTGCCCCCTTAGTCAACATCTCTACCAGCACTCCCATGGAGCTAGTTTGTATTGACTTTCTATGTTTAGAACCAGACCAAAAGAACATCAGCAATGTGCTAGTGGTGACTGATCATTTTACTTGTTATGCACAAGCATTCTGAACAAAAGACCAGAAGGTGTCCACAGTAGCTAAGGTATTGGTGGAGAAGTTCTTTTTGCATTATGGTGCCCGACAATGTATACACTCTGACCAAGGAAGGGACTTTGAAAGTAGACTCATCAAGGAAATGCTTTCCCTGTGGGGGTACAGAAGTCCAGAACCATGCCCTACCACCCTCAGGGGGACCCACAGCCTGAATGTTTCAATTGAACCCTCTTAGACATGCTGGTCATACTTCTTCCCAAAGACAAACCCAAATGGAGTCAGCAGATCAGTGCCTTGGTCCATGCTTACAACTATACAAAGAGCAAGACCACTGGGTTCTCTCTTTAGCATCTTATGTTCAGGAGGGAAGCCCAGTTACCAGTGGATCTCTGTTTTGGCATCTCTCTGGATGGGATCCGGGCTGAGAATTATCTACAATACAGTATGTGCAGAAACTGAGAAATCAATTGAATCATGCATATCAACTGGCCCAGACCATGGCCTCCAAGAGAAACCATGCCAACAAAGAGAGGCACGACAGGAAAGTGAAGGCTCAAGAGATACTGCCCAGAGACTGTGTGTTGTTGCGCAGTCTGGGACTGCATGGAATGCACAAAATTGCTGATAGGTGGCATCATCTTCCACACATAGTGATCAGTAAACTGGATGAACTGCTTGTGTATAAAGTGCACCCTGAGAACAACTCTCGAGCTGTCAAGACCATGCACAGAAACCATTTACTACCTATTGGGCAAATAATGATCGTTGCTGAACCGTCAGATCCTACCCCTCCTGGGCCAGTGACTCGTGCAGCTGCTAAAAGGCGACAGAGTCATCTACCTCCAACAATGCAACAACCCAGGCCTTCTCCCCAGCAGGCCAAACCTGACAATGACAATCAATCTGAATTGGATGACACTGAGTGTGAGACTCCTTACTATCCTTCTTATGAACTGAGTCAACTGTTTCAAGGAAATCCTATGTGTAACCATGGGGATGAAGCTGGGACGTCAAGACTGCCTAACCCCACAGCTTCCTCACTAGAACTCATGCCCCCTGAAAGTGAGATGCAGAGTATAACATCTGAAGTAGCAGATTCTTTGTGTCTGGTAGAACTGTTTGAATTACTCGAGGAGGAATCTGAAGCTATGAGTATCCCCGGTGACATACCAGAGCTTGAGGAACTGTATGAGAGTGTTGAAAGTACCACTCCAGTGCCACAAAGCCCAATTGTCACAGAGTCTCCCCTGGATGACCAATCTGGACCTCTCACAGAGAATAAGGATGTGTCTAAGGTGGTGGATACAATGTTAACAGAATCAGGAGCTGACAATGTTCAATTACTGGAGTCTTCACCCAGTGCAGAGGTACCCCTGTCTACTGAAGAAGAGACTGATGTAAATGCTGGTACTCCAGAGACTGTACCCATTCCCCCAAGGAAATCTGGGAGAGCGGTTAAACCCGTAATACATCTAAGCTACGACTCCCTTGGAAGGCCCATAGATCTCCCTTTAAATGTTGTCCACAAGGGTGTCTGTTTCGAAGAGCTCACTGCCCAAACTGAGCCTTTCTGCTACTTCCAAGTTGATTGCCCATCCTTCAGAACATGGTGCTCCTGCCCCATCTAGCCCTAAGTTAGCTGATAGGGATGGATCCCCATCTGTACTATTCAAAATGCAAGAAGTGATAACCTGAATCAGTATAGTAATTATAATAAGGTGTTAATCATAGTAGAATCAGTATTGAATGTATGAGAAATGCATAACTGTTGCCATAACAGATATATAATCACATGTATTAGCTATTTTAGAATAAGTATAGTAATGGTAATGAAACATATATTTTGTATAAGTACAATGTCTTCAAATAACATTATTGTGAGCATAGACTTGATGCAGACGCCAAGTTCTTTCCAGGCAGGGAAGGATGTAACCACCCTACAAATGGGGGTTCCTAAATTGTCTTCCTGGGCTTGCCTAAATGCCCACTGCCAGGCTGGTGTCCTGTGTCCCAGCAGGTTTAAAAGTATTTGCATGAGAGCGCTGTTAGCCTCCATGCCTGTCTCGTTAAGATCTGCCTATCTTGTAGTTTATATTTAATCTGGGAGGGGGCTGAGTGTTTCTAGGCTCGAGTCCTGCCCGGCTGCAGCTTTATCGCTGCCTTCTGCCATTGCTATTTGCACAGAGGAAGCTCTGATAGGAGATGTAACTGTTTGCTGATTATCTGCATTGAAAATAATGATATTGTAGTTTGTCTAACCTGCCTTTCTTTGTAGCATGGATATTTCTGTGATGTACCACCATCTTGGTTCTGGACTGTCAGTTTGCATCAATCAATGCCTTTGAGGACTCTAAAATGGAGCCTGCCCCAAGGGGTCTTATGGGAGTGAATTTCTGTAGGAACTGTAGTTTTTGCATTTTGGCACCTAAATGGACCTGGAGAGGGAGCCCTTGCTGTGACAGACAAATGGATCAACTAACTGAATCTTTTGGATCACTAGGAAGTCCCGGTGCTGTCTGCAGCAGAAGTCAGTCTGATGTAGGAGTTGAGAGTGAGAGGAGCTCGAGAGATTCGAGCAGCTGTTCCTGCATAGTGCACAGGGGAAATCGGCGGGAAGACTGTGTCTGGCCTGTCTGCTACCATCTTCCTAAAGTGAAGCGACTTAATCCAAACATCGGACTTTATCCGAACTTGTGACCTTTTTTCTGAATTGTGACTAATTTCACCTGAAGAGGACCGAAGACTTGCTTTTGTGCAATCGGCCTGTCAGGACTTTCATATGACCGCAGAACGTACGGTTTGCGCAGAAGATCCTATGTATTGCAACCAGACTGTCATCCGAACTGTGGTATTGCCTTACTTTTACTATAAGTGTACTGAATGCTGATAGTGGGTCGCAACTTGGTTCCCCACTTTGCTGAATGTGTCACGCCTGCTGGAGGCTGCATCCAGCAACATTACCGGACTATATCTGAATTTTCCACCTGGTCTGTGCCTAAACACCTCGGCCCTGACTGCCGCTCATGCTGAGAGTTTCGATGGACGAGAGATCCGCCCGGGGATTTGGCTCTCTGCTCAACACCAATGAACAAGAACGACACCACGGTGAATCGTATGGGCCCTGCTTCTCCTGGCAAACCAGCACTTCATTCTGAGGTCTCCATTTTGTTCATCCTGCAACCTGGTGTGGGTATGGTGAGTAACAATCAGGGTAGCTCCCTGCAACATAGTTCAAAATCACAGTGTGTCATCTGATTAAATTGTTTTGATTGATTTTCATGAACTGAGCCCTCAGTTTCCGGAATACAAATACAGTATGCTCCAAATGTACCATCCACATTTGAAATGGACAGTCGGTTGTAACGGACAATTGCAATTTGCCAAATGCCATTTAGCGTCTGTGTCTATGTTAAAACTAACATTTTAAAAGGATGTTGTGCTCCGTATTTACCATTCGGTTTCTGCTTTGGATGAACTCTGCAACTTGGGAGCAGACACTCAGTCCGAAGCTGTGGATGACATCGCTGAAGCCATAGCTGGTGTTGAAGAAGTAGTGGAAGAAGAGACGGAGTCGGAAGCAGTGGAGTCAGAGGATGTGCCCGTTCAAGCAGCAGACGTTTGCTAAGCACTACTAACGTTGAGGAGAGTAGCAGAGCAGTGAGCCAATATCGCACCAAATTGGAGTTTATTGGCAAAAATGGAGAATGAGTGGAGAGGCTATACGACACAGAAGAAGAAGCAGATTGCCATTACTGACTACATCAGCCAGGTTTGAATACGATTGGGATGTACACTGAATTTTAAATGTACTGTTTAGCTGTTTAAACAGATTTAATAAAGATTTAAAAACGTCGCATGGGGTGACACAAGGAAATTCTCACAGAAAGAGCTGTATCACTACCCTACACCCTGAGCAAAGTTTCGTTAGTCCTGTCTGTCTGTTAATTTTGTTTGATCGTTATCATTAACATTAGTTTTTAATTTCAAGTGCTGTAACAGATGCAGCTTCTACTGGACACAACTGCACATGTCAAACTAGTCCAGTACAAGCGGTGCATACTGTATTGGCTTAAAGTGCATGTTGTGTTTCTTTTTCTTAAGGGCCCCAACAACAGCTGCAATGCCGGCCTACCCTGGGCAACGCTTCAGGCTAGCCTGTAACTCCAACTGGGTACCCACAGTGTGTGTGACTGTGATAGAGGGACTCTCAGAGGCATGCATGCTTAACCTGATTTTACCAATAATAGAATCAAGCACCAGATTATGCCACCTTCCTTGTTCATGCCCCCAAATAAATCAGACCTAAATCTTTTTGCACTGAAACTGGTTGTGATGTACCTCTGTACAGACAGCATTGAAATACTGTTGGTTGTTGTGGTAAATCTTATTTTGCAGGGGTTCTCCTGGGCCGAGCCAGCTGAACCAGCCCTGGTGGTAAGTGCAATAAGTGTGGGGTTAAATCTGTTGTCAGGTGTTAATTGCAATTGTGTATTCAGCTAACCATTTAGGCCACTAGAGGGAAAAGAGGGGGGTAACAGTGTCCCAGAGGGCTGTACCCACGGCAGCTACACTACCACTGCACCTGTCCTCTGGGTGGATGCGCCTGTTTTTAGTACCCAGGCCCCTTAACCTGTGCTTAGTCACACAAGCAGGGGTAGTGTCCCGTAGGATACTGCCACCTAGGGGTTACATGCTTGCTATGGCTTTTGCAATAATTTTTTTTTTATCTGAATTCAAAAAGGCTGTTGATCTATAGCTTTCTATACAATCTCTGGTTTAGCTTCCTCAAGAAATAGAACACATTTTGCGTTCATCATAGATATCAGAATTTCCCTGACCCCATCCATCCAGTCTGCTACCATCCTTTGATTCCATGGGGTGAGCTATTCTTTAAACACTTGGTAAAATTCATTCGAGAACTCATCAGGCCCCAGACTTTTATTTCTTGGTAAGGCATTGTGACAGGGCCTGCTCACCCTGTCTTACAGGGAATGGTAGAAAGCAGCCACAGCAAGGCTCCCTGTAATGGCACTGGATATTATATTACATTCGAAATAGTAATACAATCTAAACACAAAATAGTTAGTGAAAGGGGACTTTCTTTTCTCTTCAAAGTCTGTTGCAACAGCTTTTCTTTTCTACTCTGTCCTTTTCTGTCTCCTATTTGTTCTGCCAGGATGGCCACCAGCAGACACCCCCCCCCCCAACCTTTCTGTATTTTGCATCCTTTCTCTGTTGCCTCTCTGCCTAATTTTTTTCCTTCAGTTGTCTCCTATGGTGTACACAGGTGCAATAAAAAGACTGCTCTTCTATATGTCATTGTCCCATATGCTGAACTGAACTAGCACACAATTTATCCAAACCCAGCAACAGTGTTAAACAGAAACAGATAAAGTCATGTACAGTACATAACAATGTCCTTTATGTGTTTCTCAGCCAGAAATCCCTGACTTAGAGGTGAAACAGGGAGGGATTTAATGCAAGTGTAAGGCAAAATCACAGATACATACAGATAATAGTGTCAGTGGCTCAGCAGGTAGCACACTCACCTCTAAAGCCGGGAGATCAGAAGGCTGTGGGTTCTATTCCCACACCAGGCACTTGGGTTAATATCCCAATACTGACACTGTAGTGCAGCGTGAGGCGGTGCTGCACTCCTGAAGTGCCGTCTCTGAATGAGACGTTAAACCGAGGTCCCATCTGTCTGTTCTGGTGGTAGTTCAGGTGGATGTTAAAGATCCCACGGCACTTCTTGAAAAGAGTAGGGGTAAATTTTATTAAACAGAAAATCAGAACATAAACAAACAATAAAGGAAAATCAAAAACAGAGGCATGGAAAAGGTAAGAAGCAAACAATGTACCCCCAAAGAAATCATCATGTCACTGCCGGCAGTTCAGTAATCCAAGGCAACTTCTTCCATAACTCAGCTATCTTATTACCTGATAAGGCGAGACATTCAGCAGCATAGACAGTATCTTGTTACTAAGCTCCAAATGGGAACATTCCTTTTGCTGGAAGGTAAAGGCACACCTAGCTGACCAAATATTCCACTTGATAATGGTAAATAAGAAGTGAAGAGTACTCTTATTCCACTTACGCCAACTAGGCAGAGCAAAACCATACATAAGGTGGTCATAGGTCAGGCGTGCAACTAAAGGCATGGCCCATAAATCAGCCAAGTAAACCCAAAAAGATTTAATAAAGGAACAATGAAAAAATAAATGCTCCATAGTCTCAGGTAAATTGACACAAGGCAGTCTGCTACAAACCCTATCCTGCACCTGTTTATGCTTATGGTTAGCTTTAACATTAATCTTCCCATGACATGAAAGCCAATGGAAATCCCACATATGGATAGGTATCCTGGAATTATGATAGAAATGGCGCAAGGAGGAATGAAACTGGACAGGGCATCCCAAAAAAGCATCAGGAATGCCACAGAGAGAGGACAACAGGGATCTATAGAGTACCTTATGGGAGGCAGAAGACAAAATTGCTGGGGTGTAATCCTCCATTGCTTCAAATGAAGAAACGTCTGTCTAAGATATTGTAGGAAAACTGGGCCCTTCAGGGCCTTTAACACATTTTGCTCCCATTGGCAGAGCCAAGTCTCACAATTCCCAAATAACCAGGGCTCCCACCCCTTACCCGTATTAACAAACAAAGGTTTCAAATTAGTCATAAAAAAAAATACTATTAAAAAATAAAATGGGGTTAACCATATCCAGGCCTCCCTCCCTAATGGGCAAATATAACACATTTCATTTAATAGGGTTGAGACGGCTGCCCCAAATAGCCTGAAAGAAAACACTCAAAAGAGAGGCTTCCAATTTTTTCAGAATGGGAAATACATAACTAAGATATAAAAAGACCGGAATAAGAAAAGTCTTAACCAAAAAAACTATTTTTTTCTTCCCAATCTTACTTTTATTCCATTGCATGACTTTATGTTTCCCGAGAGCAAGTTTCTCCTCCCGGTTTAAGGTACCCATCTCAACGAAACCTAGTATAATCCCAAGGATATTCAGAGGGCCTGAGGTGAGAGAAATAGGCCCTATAGTGGACTGGGGACCGGGGTCAAGACTCAGAGCCTTTCCACAACATTTATCTAAATTCAAGGAAGCACCGGACACTTCACCGAAGGATGAACAGAGGTGAAGAGCCTGACACACAGACCGGTGGTCAGCAACTAATAAACAAAGATCATCAGCATAAGCAATGACTCTGGCCGAAGCTTGAGCAGATGGCCCCAGTATCAGAGCAATAGTAGAAAGGCCATTAATGGACCGCAGTAAGGGATCAATAAAAAAGTATACAGAACAGGGCTCATAGGACGTCCCTGATGGACTCCCCTTTTAATAGAAACCATGAGGCCAACAGGGCCATTCACAACCGGTGTCACAGTAGCAGTAGCATATAGGGACTGAATCCACCCTACCAGGAGAGGCGGAACATGATAATGACTGAGAGTTTCCCATAAGGTGTGGCAGATAGAACTGAATGGCTTCCTCTGATCAAGGGACACCACAAACCCACTACAAGAACCCTTTAGACCATGGGAAAAGACTTCCGGTAATAGGATCAAATGAATCTGGATACTACAGGTGAGGATGGCACAAGCCTGTTTTGGGGAAATAACCTGTTCAGCTATCAGGAGAAGTCTATTAGTCAGAATTTTAGTAAGCAATTTACAATCCGCATTCAACATGCAGATAGGTGTCCAATTATTCAGATCAGCCTTATCCCCTTTTTTATACAAAAAAATAAAAGTTCCTTTACTAAAACGCAAAGGAATAGTACGAGTGCTAAGCATGGCATTACAGTAAATACAACAGTAAGTTCAGGGCACAGATGGTCACCAATAATTTTATATAATTCAAAAGGTAAACCATCTGGCCAAGGGGAAACATTCCTTCTCAGGTGCTGAAAAACAGTATCAACCTCCTCTCGAGTAATCAAGCGGTCCACCTACTGCACAATTCAAGAGGGAACTGGTGGTACAGGGATAGTCCCTAAAAACTCTCGTATCCACCTGAGGTCTGAGGGAATGTCAGTGAAAAGGGCTCTGAAGAAGTCAGCAGCTATGTGGGAAAGTGAGATACTAGAGGTGTGTAAGAGGCCAGAGGAGTCCCAGAGACTGGACATGGTGTGAGTCCCAACTCTGTGGGCCTGCCGAGCAAAGGGATCAACTTCCTGTGAAGTGCCCTGAGTGCCAAATTTATGTTGGGCATACAAATGGATAGCTTGTTGAGAGGAAAACAGCAGCATGTCTTTGTGAATCAATTGAATTTGGGAAGTAAGGTCTTGACCAGTAGTGTGAGCAATAGTCAGTAAATTCTGAAGGTGTCGTCTGTGCTGTAGATAGGTCAAGTAGGCAGTGCTACATTTCTGCTTACTACAACATTTTAAAAGAAGAATTAAATCAGTCTTCGTATCCATCCACCAAGTAATATGGTCATCCTAAAAAAGTAACAGAGATTTCCGTGCAGTAAGAAATTGGTGTAATGCAGACAATAACTTTGGGTCTGTCAGCAAAGACGTTTTAAATTTTCAAAGTCCTGGACCCTGGCAATGGGAGGGGGTACCACCAATAGAGATGGATACCTTCCCATGGTCAGAGAATTCAACTGGGGAAACAGTAGCATTCGAAATAGGTAGTGTTGGGGACGAAAAGATAAAGTCAATTCTGGTGGCCAAAATGCCTTTGTGAAATGGGGTATGCTGATTAGTAAGGTCCAAGTAGTATCTTGTAGGCGAGCTGTACGGATAACAGGTGTAGAAAGTGGGAGTCGCTAAAGAGTTTCTTCGTGGCAGCAAAAGAGCTTTTGTCCTGCAGACTCAGGCTACAGTTGAAATCCCCAGCAAACAGACTCTGCTTGGAGATGAATAAATAAGGTTGGATATAAGAATGTCAACACGACTCAATTTAGTTTGTGGGGCATAAATATTAATTAAGCGAAGGGTATGTGCTGAATGACTGCATCAAGAATAAGGAATTGGCCAGGCATGAAATCATAAAGTTTAAGCAATTGAAAATCGAGAGAATGGACTAAAATACCAACACCAGAGCAGGTATCTTGGCCTATAGGCCAAAAGGAGGGGCCACATAACCAGTGTCTTTGAGTATGTTGTAGTTCATGCAAAGTATGGAAGTGGATATCCTGCAAAAAAAATCAAGCCTAGTTGTAAAGATGCAAGAAAAACAAAATCTGAATTCCTCGTCTATACGTTTAATGCTGTTCACATTCAACATGCAACAAGTAAAAGGCGTGAAAGTATCAGGCAGCATGAAAAAAAGGGCAGGAGCACAAAAAACCTACTGTAGAAAAAATTACTATTTCTTTCTGCCTGAACCAGCCATAGTTTTGCCCTTCATCCGGGCTTTCCTTTTCTGAGCACCTCTACCTTTAGTTCCCATCTCAGTGTCAGTGGTTCCATCAGGGTGGGAGGAAGGGATAGAGGAGGAATCAGACTCCTCTCTAGAGTCAGCAGAAGTATCCTGCAAAACATCATAAGGATTAGAAACAGGAACAGGAGAGGGTCTGCGAGCCTTAGAAGGCGGTGGGGCAGCTTTTTGTTTGGACCTCATAGAACGTCTACAGCTCACAGGAAAGGGATTGGGGGGGAATTCCAGTGTCAGCTGGGGCCAATTCCAAGGGTTCAGGGGCAACAACTGCAGGCACCAAAGAAGGTGCAGGCAGAGTACAAGACCCCGGGCACTGCACGACACAGGGCTGAGGTGCAGGTGCAGCCGACGTGGAGGGTCTGGGAGGGTCCAAATCCTGCTGTGGTGGAGTAATCCTACTCCGAAGTTTAGCTTTCTGGGCTTGAGAAATAATAAAATGCTGATCAGCACCATCCTCATGGTGCTCCTGATTGTGAGCTGCACAGGCGTAGTTCTGAAAAGTGTGCCCAGGTTCCTCACACAAATTATACTTATTCTTACTGAGGCAGGCAGAGCTAACATGACCCAACTCTCCACAGGAATTGCATTTAACCTTATCACAGGCACTACTCAGGTGAGAGGGATCGCCACACCTGTAGCAGGCTTTAGGCTGTCCGGAATAAAACAACACCCCCTGTCACAATCCAAAAAAAGGAAATTAGGCAAGTGGAGAAGTCCAGAGTCATCAGACTTGAGCAATACCTTGACCCTCCACCCCCCCCAGTCCATATATTTTCAGAGTCCAATATGGCTTCAGGTTCCCCAATAACAGTGCAACGCATCTTCAACCAATAAATCACATCAGACACATCCACCCCTTCATTACGAAATAAAATCGAGATAGTTTATAGGTAGGCTTAGTCAATGGAATGGCCAAAAAGAGTGTCCATAAGGCTATAGTTTTCAGCGAGTGATATTTCGCCCAAAATCTGTCCAAACCCCGCAGCGTTTTGAAACTGATATCAAAAGTAGTCTCCCTCGAGACATGAATAAGGGCATAAAGTTCATGGGCAAAGAACTTCATGGAGTCCTTCAATAAAGTTCTGGCCACATAGACACGATATGGGGGGGGCCAGCATACCACCAACATAAGAGAGACGGACAGCGTTATGGCATTTAGCAGGCAAGATAGGGAATTGAAACAATGAGGAAAAAGTTTTCTTCTATCTGTCAGGCATGAGATTCAAAGGTGTTGCAGGCAGAGCAGGGTCAGGGACAGCAGTAATAACCAGAACAGCTACAAGAAGGACATTCAGGGCAGGGTACTGGGTGAGATGTAGGCCATCAGGGATGGCTAGGGGATCAATCAAAACCCACTCAGTGATCGCTTCTTTAGTGACAGCAGAGCAAGAGGGTAAAGTAGAAGTCACAAAGTCCGTCTCCGTCGGCATACGGATAGGAGATTTACCAGGAGACCAGTACGCATCAGGAGAACACTTTTCGAAGCCAGCACCTTCCAATGCTGAGTCAATGGACCAAGGCCCAGTCCCCGGAACGTCAGTAGCCCTGATAGCCAGACAGAGAGGGCTTAAGGCAGACTCGATAGGCACAGCAATAGAGTCACAAACAGTGGTTGCAGGCAAAGTAGGATTTGAAACACAAACAGACTTACAATATCCATCGGCAGACAGCGGGTCCTGCAGGTGAGTAGAAGGATGACTCAGCGGGCGCTTGACAGAAACAACAGAGCTGTCAGCACAGGACTGCCGAATTCTCTGCATAAGAGCTGCTTTCCTGGCAAGGAACTTCCTTTCCTCGGATTCTAAAAGTAGCTGTAAGTCATGGGTCTCATCCAACTGCTCGCCAGAAGGAGCAGCCCAAGATTCACTTTCAACCTCTTCAGAACTGATGACCAACTCAGAGCCCATGTCAGGTTCAGGAGCCAGCAAATCCAAAATAACATTATCTGCAGCACCAGGTTCCAAATCCAAACGACTAATTTCCACCACGTTCTCCTGAACAAGTAAACCAGCAGTCTCAGGCAAAGACAAAGCAAGAGGGGAGACAATCTCTCCAACCTCCATGGCTTCCACCACCACTCTAGGGCTCTTGTCCGCCGTCTTGGCCAGACAGAATCTCCCCCGCAGGTGAGTAGGGGAATTTCCATGGTGATCTGGCCAAATTTCCCCCAATTCATTAAAAATAGCACCAACAGCTTAATCTGGTTCAAGGTCAGTTGACATTCACCTGCATCCCCCTCCCCCGGGTCGTACCTGAAAATAATCAGAATTTGTCTAGTGCACTTACCTGGTCAACCAAAACTAAATAAAGAAATAGTTGGAGAATACAGATTTAGTGACAAGATAAATGCTTGGTTAAAATGTGAATGAACTAAGGAGATAAATGAAAAGAGAAAAAGCTTTAAGGAGTGTACTGTGAAATGAAGGTGAAATAAAATATGAACTCAAATCGGGTTTCCTTACCTGAGGCCAGGTAGGCCTTGTGGCCTGATCAGGAACTCCTTATGCTGCTGTCAGCATTCAGAAGGGCAACATTCAACATTCATTGTGGTATGTTACAAAACAAGCCCTGGTGAAAATAAGTACCAATTATATAATAATGTTGTATAGTTATACAGCACTATCATTGCTTGTATGGCATAAATGTAAATGAAGACATGGCAATACAACACAAACACAGATATAAACTAAAGGTAATGTTACACTGTGTTCCCCACAGTTTGCCCAAATTCCCAAATTGATTTTATTATTTGTTTTTATTGTTCCAAACATACACTATATTGTAGCACTTACTTATTTTTTTTGTGACTACTTCCTGGTTTGCTTGCCTATGGTGGTGGTGGATGTTATTGCTCTAAAATAAAGTTGTGCTAATTAGTATTACTAGCACTTTTTCCATTATAGTGAATGTGGTGCAAGTGGCCTAGCACTAAATTTAATTTACGCAATTATGGTTGCATTTGTGATTGCGCTAAAAGTACTTTGCGTGAAGATAACTAGTTTTACAGTATTGTACTATAATAAAAAAGGTCAGATTACGTGACATGGGGGAGGGTATAGAATCCCTGGTGGTTGAGTGGGACATCAGATTGCTGTTTAGTGTATTCCTAGCCTAGGAAAAGGAAGGGCATGCTACTCTTCATGTCCTGTTTGAAAGAGATGATGTCATACCTTGGAGAACAGTGATAGATGCAAGATCTACATAGTCGTATCAAGTGATTCTCCCCTGAGTACTGACTGTTTCTGAATACACCATTTCTGTATGTTATTTTAGTTTGCTATTGTTTCATTACCTGTGGTGCAAATTAAATGATGCTACAGCATGCTGAACCTTACCTGATTATGTGCTATCTGTTATACCCACACCCTGTGACATTTTGGTTGTTGCAGTGGGATCTGGTTGATGTGCAGCTGTAAAGGGAATGTCACCAGTGGATACCAGAACTGGTATCTAGGTGGACATATAGCCACAAGGTTCATATACAAACAGCGCAGAAACAGTTTGAAAGGCGCAGACAGTGGCTGGGGGGTTGCTGACGTGGTCCGCAGGTGAGGATCTTGGGGGGGAACCACTCCCAGACCTGATGGAGGCAGGAGACAGATGAAGCCTGATCCAATATTTGATGTGAGCATGGATGAGACTGGAGAATAGGTGGTTGATGAACCCCCTGAAAACATAAACAAACTTTTCAGATAGCTTGCTGTTCAGTGTGTAGAAATGGAGAGACAAAGGGAGAGAGAAAATAAAGAGAAAGAGATTGAATGACAGAGACAAGACCAGAGATGGGCCAATACTCTGCAAGCTCTACAAATAGTAGGTACAGGTCAAGCAATTGGAGGCCCTAATGCTCCTAAGGACATTAAGCTAACCAAATTGTCCAACTTAGATGACATCAAGGCTTATCTCACAACGTTTGAGCACATTGCAAGGGCTTGTGCTTGGCCCCGAGCAGTGGGTGGTGTGGTTAGCCTCATATTTAACTGGCCATGCTCAACTGGCCCATTGCCATATGGATGGTAGGGATGCTGAAAATTATGACCTGGTTAAAAAAGAGATCCTGCAGCATTTCGACATCAGCACAGAAACCTAATGACAGCAATTCTGATCCCTCCGGTACCACTCAGTCATCACTATACAGGAACTCTACACCAGATTGAAGGAAATGTGCTTAAAGTGGCTCTAGACCACAGGCAAGACTGTGGCACAAATAGTGGAAATGCTGGTGACAGAAAAGTTCCTACAGATTCTGTCCCAGGAGGTCCAGATGTGGTGTTGGAGCATAGACCTGAAACAGCAGAAAGAACAATCTCCCTTGCAGAGGACTTCTTGGCAGCTAAACAGACGAGCACCAATAGGTATCGAGAAACAGGGTCGCTATCGCCTTCTTCAAATACGGTAAGACAATTTCCTCCTATGCTTAATCAACCCCCAGTGAAATTCACTGTAAAGCAGGAAGGGAATCAAGGGAAGGAAGGGAGAACCCTTCATCCTGACATCATTTGCCATAACTGTCAAGGGGCAGGTCATATTGCCCGGAACTGTTCTAAAAGAAAATGGAGTACACCCATTTAGCACTGGCCAACTGGGGACAGTATTTAACTAATATGGGGGTTGGTTTCAAACAAACCATGGGCCTTATTGACTCTAGAAAGAAACAGACTAATCCGGACAGACATCCTGGAGAATGTGCTACCTAGAGGGCCTTGTACAGGGGTTGTATGTATCTATGGTGACATGCACATCATTGTCCTACAACTAGTGAAAGTGACTGTTTAAGGATAAACATCTTATGTACCTGTAGGCCTTGTTCTCAGACATCCAGTGCCAGTGTCCATTGGGCATGATTTTTATGACTTTCAGATTTTATTTAAAAAGGATGACACCCTTTCTGCAGTGACCACAAGGGCAAAGGTTAAAAGGGAAGCCTTACATGACATTTCTTCTTTTGAAGGATGTTATGGAACCCCCAGGTAAAAATAGATGCCCCAAAAAAGAAAAGAGGTGGCTGAAGTGAATTTAGGCTAAAGAACATGGTGGATTCCAGTCAGAATTACAACTTGAACAGACATTTAAGGGCTGTAATATTGGACTGAACAGAAAAATGATAAAACATTAACCACTTTGTTCCAACAGGTGAGGAATGGTACAATATGCCCTGATGTATATGGTAAAAGTGTGTGTCTTGTTCAGGTTTGTGTTACCCCAATACAGGAGGAACCATAGCTCAACTAGCAGTCCCTGAACATTCTCTCTCAGTTCTTGTATCTAGGCCATGCTGGTAGAGACTATAATTTAACCCGTTTGTTACATAGATTTTTCTAGTCCCATATACACAAGCAAGTGGCTGACTACTGCTGGGCATGTGTTGAGTGCCAAATGGTAGCTCAGGTTGGGAAAAATGATATGGTACCCCTTATACTATGTGGTAACCACATCTTTTGAAAGGATAGCCATGGATATTGTGGGGCCCTTTAAGAAAAGCTTTTGGGGGCAATTGATTTATACTACTTGTTTGTGATTATGCCACTAAATATCCAGAGGCTACCCCTTTATGTACAGTAACTGCCCCTAAAGATGTAGAAGAACTTGTGAAGCTCTTTAGCAGGTTGGGAATCACAAAAGAGATCCTTACAGATCAAGGGAGCAATTTTTAATTCCCTGCTTCTTAAAAAAATTGTGTTTATTGCTGGGGTGGTGGCAGTTCAGACATCTCCGTATCATCCTCAAACAGATAGACTAGTTGAAAAATTTAATTAGAAATGCTTTGCCTGGAGTTCAGTGGCCAAGCAGCCAGCCACTTCCACTTCCTGAGCTATATAAGCAGTTCCTCTCAGCCTCATTGTGAAGCATTTTTTCTTTGCATCCGAAGGCTTTGTCGGTTTGTCCTCTGAGCCGCTTGGGCCTCCCTGTCTGGCTGAGGCCTGCCCCCCCCCTTTTGCTACTCCTGCTTGTCTCTGCTGGGCTTCTGTGTTTATTTTCCTGCTTCTGGTTTATATTTTGCCTTCGGCTGTGTGTGCTTCCTTCCTTTTTTGGGGAGGGGCTTTGTTTCTAAACTCCTAGCATACTGCTACTCAGCTCCTGCTACTGCTTTCAGTTACCTACAACTGTAGCCACTGCTGCTGTTTACTTTGATTACTATTGTACCCAGTGTTTGTGTTATTACACTGTGCTCACCATGCTCAAACTACTGCAATGCAACTGCAATCATTATCTGTGTGTTTCAGCTCAGCCATTGTTGCTCCATGATATATACTCAATTCTTTTCACCCGACACAGTTTACTCTGACCCTAGCTGTGCTGCTCATTCCTGCTCTCACTCTACTTGCAGCTCCATTGCACTGCCTGGCTACACCTGCTTTCAAGCATTGTCTCCCTGTTTTATTGCAGTTACAACTCTGAGGTCGGCCAACTAAGTTCCTGCTGAGGCTGTTAATATAGCTTTGATATTAAAATTGCCTCTCCGATGAAAAATCCTCAGAGTATTTGTCACCTTGATTTGCCTATTCATGTCTGGCTGGTTTGCCCCCAATTCAGTGCTGTTAATGCTATACAGTATGTTATGCAGACCTCCATGCAGGTCCGCCTATCACTACTACTGCTTACTGACCTAAGTGCAGGTCCACACTTGCCTACGCAACCATTGCTCCTTGCTTACACAAACCATTGCTTCATGCCTACTGCCATCCCTCGGCTTCAGCCTCTGGGATTCTGCTGCACTCAATCTGCATTCGACCTTGCAAGGTCTCAGCACTCAATGCTTATTTACGATCTCAGCATGCCATGCTCATTCAGCTCACCAGCTTTTCAGCTCTCAATCAATTTCTGGGGCATGCCAGCCATTCTATTCTGGCGCAGGGTTCCTGCAGCCATTGGTCTCGGTCTGCATTTAGTACGCATCTCGAGCGTGTCCAACTTGGGGTGGGATCCTTCTCACTCAGCCCATAGCTGGGAATGTTCTCACCCCAGGCTTGGCTTTAGCTGCCTGCTATGCTACAGCAGCTCCTGGTGTAGAATTTAAGACTAGTGGTGAAGGGTGGAAAAAGTTACCTCCTTTGGCTCTAGTGTTCCACTATAACAGTTAGCCATTGACTTTAGTGGTTTCCCTAGCGAGGCACTTTCACTGCATTCTCCCTATGATTGCCTCTGGTTCACCTGGTTTGAATTAGGGCGGGTAGGCCAGGTGAGTGCCTCAGCAGTTGTTGCTGTCCTCCTGCACCTTAGATGCACGTATTGTTGCAGAGTTTTCTCTCAACCTTCCACGGCGTTCACGCTAGAGGGTTTGAGTGAGAGCCTTCCTCCAAATTGGAATATTTTTCCACCTGCCTTTAATTGGGGTTTCCAAATTGCAGCTGCAGAGCCATCACTAACTAAACTATCCCAAGCCTGGAGGGAAGGCAACCTAGGCCTTGGATCCCCAGAGATTTCCTCCTCATAGGGGTTTTTTTCTCTCCTCTGTTGCCTCAGGTCATAACACTTACTCAGCATAGTTGTTTCTCCTAATTTCTTTAGGTAGGTTCCACTGTTGGATGGAGGTGGAGGATGTCCTGCAGTTCCCCTCTCTCCTTAGGGGATCCCCTAATCTCAATGCAAACCATCAGTATCATGCTACACAAGCCTGGGTGTTCATTATGTTATCCTACTGAGCATCTCATTGCATTATCAAACTGACTATGCTTCTCCACTACTACGTTACAGTTACTGCTACTATGTCACAGTTACTGCTTGCTCATATGCTTCATGTTGCCTCCTTTTTGGGGATGATACTACATTTCTTTTGGGGATTCCTAAGGTACCTTTAGCCACGGGAATCGTCCCGTGGCACCTGCAGGGGTGGAAACCTCTCCGAGGGTTCCTTGCCTTCATACCCCTACAGGGTGGTGATTCCTCTGGAATAGAGAGTGCGAATGGCCAAAACCAAACTAACACAGTTGCATAAGCATAACACTATACTGGCTGCATAGGTCAGTGAATTGGAAAGGCTTTGCCTGGAGTTCAGTGGCCAAGCAGCCAGCCACACCCACTTCCTGAGCTATATAAGCAGTTCCTCTCAGCCTCATTGTGAAGCATTTTTTTTTTCCCACCATCCTCCCCATCTCCTCCAATGGCAGCACTGTCTCCTTAGGGGAGTTCTCAATTACCCAACTTTAGCTCACGGAATCGGTCCCTGGCATCATGTAGATGGAACCTTCCCGAGGGTTCCTTGCCTTCCTACCCCTACAGGGTGGTAATTCCACTGGAATAGAGAGTGCGAATGGCCAAAACCAAACTAACACAGTTGCACAAACATAACACTATACTGGATGTGTAGGTCAGTGAATCAGACATTTAAGAAAATGCTGCAAACGTTTGTACATGAAGAGGGGAAAGATTGAGATAAGTATTTACTGTTACTGTTATTTGCATATCGAGAGGTGCCTCAAGTCTCAACAGGTTATTTCCCTTTTTTATTGTTGTATGGAAGAAACCCCCAGGGACCCTTAGATATGATAAAAGAATACTGGGAAGAAGGACAGGATGTGGGACCAACAAGTCTGACTGATACGGTGCAGCTTAGAAAATGACTAATTAAATATACTGAAGCTGCTCATAAGAATAGTGCCCAGGCCCAGAAGGTGCAAAACCAGAGATATGATCAAGGGATCTCACACAAAGGGGCAGGGGGGAGTCCTGTTGTTATTACCATCCACTGAAAATAAATTACTGATGAAATGGCAGTGGCCCTATCAGGTAATCTGGACCAGTGACATATGAGACAGAGATCCCAGAAAAGCAGCATTCTAGAAAAATCAATCAGATAAAGCTCTGAAAGAAACGACATGACAAACCTGACACTTCTCTATTAATCTGCCCTGAAAGACAGGACTCTGACATGGAGATAGCCTATAGGAGGTTAGAGATGCAGGGTGATTTAGAGGACTTGGAAATAAATTGTGCATTAGAGGCTACACAACACAAAAAGTTGCAACAGGTGTTGCAGACCTTTCATACCCCTTTTACAAGTTTCCCTGGGAAGGCAAAAGGGGTTGAGCACCAGATAGTAGTGACACAGACCAAGCCCATACAGCAAAAATCTTATGGACTTCTGGAAAGGGTAAGAGGTGAAGTCATAGCTGACACTAAGCTAGAAAAATTGGGATCATCGAACCATCAACCAGTGCCTGGGCTTCACCCATAGTGGTAGTAGCTAAGAAAGAAGGTGGGTACAATTGTGTCTAGACTTTCGTAACTTGAATACTGTGTCCTATTTGATGACTACCCTATGCTGCAGAATGATGATGTTATCACTAGGATAGGGAATGTTAAACACATCACCACTTTGGAACTTACAAAAGGTTACTGGTCAATACTGTTAGAAAAAGAATCCAGGGATAAAACAGCATTATACAATAGGGGTGAAGTGATATGGCAACAAATAAAAAAATGTATCACAAGCACAGTGTGAAAACTAGATTGTGACATGTACACTGTGAAGATATCAAGCCCAGTGTACATGTCATCGCCAGTTATCAACACAGTGTACATGTCATCACCAGTTATTAACACAGTGTACATGTCATCGCCAGTTATTAACACAGTGTACGTGTCATCGCCAGTTATCAACACAGTGTACATGTCACTTTCCCTTCCTCATGCCGCTAAAACAAACAGTAAAAGAAAATAAACAGAAACCAGAGCCCTATTGTATAAAACGGATACGTGATGTACTATTGTGTGATAACTATGTATCACAACTCATGGACAGTGACCTCGGAAACCTCGCTTGAGGCTCTGCTATGCTATGTCACTCGTGAGCCGCGGTCACTGTTCACTCATTGTGATACATATGGTATCACATGCCGGGCCATCACGTATCCCCTTATTCATTAACGCTTTGAGTTTGTGCCAGTTGGTAACACAGAAACATAGTCTGCCCATTTCCCTACCTAACGAATAAGCTGCAGATCCTAGTTAACCAACGGCCTACTTCCTCCTACCTTACTAGAATTGCTTATGTCTGTCCCATGCATTCTTGAATTCCCCACTGTTTTTTGACTCTACGACCTCCTCAGGAAGGCCATTCCATGCATCTACAACCCTCTCTGTAAAGAAATACTCTCACATTACGTCTGAGCCATCCCCCCTCTACCTTCAAATTGTGTCCCCTTGTTCTTGCACATCTCTTTTTCTGAAAGATGCTACCTTCTTGGACTTTGTTGATTCCCTTTTGAGGTATCTGAAAGTTTCTATCATGTCTCCCCCCCTTTCCTCGAGGCTATACATCTTAAGCTCCTTTAGTCTTTCTTCATATGTCTTCTGGTATAGACTCTGCACCATTTTGGTTGCCCTCCTCTGGACAGCCTCCAACCTGTCTATGTCTTTGCGGAGATGGGGTCTCCAGAACTGTACACAGCATTCCAGATGTTGTCTTACCAACTGTCTGTACAGAGGGCCAACAGCTTCCTGTTTTCTACTGATGATGCCTTTCCCTATGCATCCCAGTAACCCCCAGCCCTCCTTACTGCCTTCTCACATTGCTGGCCCACCTTTAGGTCATCTGATATGGCTACCCCCAGGTCCCTTTCCATTTTTGTTGTTGTCAGTATCTCACCCCCCATTGTGTACTCTTCCCCTGGGTTTTTATTTCCCAGGTGCATTACTTTACACCTCTTCCCCCACCCAGAGACCATCAGGGCCACTGCCGCTACCTCAGAGATTGCCAAGAAAGAGGAGAGGTTGGACTAAGGTGGGCTCAGGGAGGGAGAGGGTGGTGGAACAGAGGTGCATCCCTCCAGTTGTACCTCTCCACAATTCATATGCTGTTCTGGTGAACAGTGGTTCCTCTATGGAGGCACCTGCAGTGGAGACAAAGGAGGATGCTGGAACCTCCACAAAGAAGACCCACAGGAGGGTGGCACAAGACCCACAGGGAAGGAAACAACTCCTGGTGGGGGACTCAATCATTAGGAGTAGAAGTGGGAGGAAGGAAAAGGAGGTAAGGTGCCTGTCTGGCACCATGGCTCAGAAGGACAGGAAGCGAATCCTCAGGATCGCAGGGGCAGATGTACGAGGGAGGGAGCTGGATGTCATTGTCCACCAAGGACACAAATGACCTGGCTACGAATGGGATCAGAGGAGTGCAAGAGGAGTTTGTAGAGTTGGGGAGGGGCCTTAGACAAGCAGCACGTACGGTTACCTTTTCGGAGGTGCTGCCTGTCTGTGGCAAGGATGATTCTAAGGTACTCCACACCATGGGATTCAATGAATGGTTACAAAAATGGCGTGGAGCTCAGGGTTTTTGCTTCACTGGGGACTGGGGAGCTATCTGGAGGGATGCAGGCCTATACTGGTGAGATGGTCTGCATCTGTTCTGGGGGGGAATCAGGATCCTAGGTGATAGGTTTAAATGCTTCATTGATAAGCATTTAAACTAGCCAAAGGGGGAGGCACTGAAAAGGAGCAGGGAAATCCCAGCCTTCCCCCACAAAACACAGTAATTAGTGAGGTAAACACCAAAGTAGAGAAGTCATTCAGAAGCAGGACAGGGGTAAATGCAAAAAAAGCAAAGGCAGTAAGGACAGGGATGGGGCTAAAAGGGGTAAGGCCATCAAAAAATGGAGGGTGATGAGTACAAATGCCTGTAGTTTGTGTAACAAGCTCCCTGAACTAGTGGCCTTGATGGAAGAGGGATGCCTGGATATTATGGCAGTCACTGAAACATGGTACACAGAGAACCATGACTGGGATGTCAACATACCAGGATACACAATCTACAGGAGGGACAGGGTGGGCAAAAGAGAAGGAGGAATAGCTGTCTATGTAAGGGAAGGGATTAAAGCAACAGAACTAAAGAGTAAAAAGGAGGTTGATGAGTCACTATGGGTCACCCTGTAGACAGGAAATGGCACCTCAATCCACATGGGGGCTGTGTACAGACCCCCATCTCAGGGGGAGGGAATGGACAAGGAAATGATAGAAGACATCCTTAAAATGATAGAAAAAGGGGAGATATTGTTGATGGGGGACCTGAATATGTCAGATGTTAACTGGAGCACCTTTGCTGCAGGCACATCCAAGAGCAGGGTCATTTTTGATGCCTTACAAGGGGCATGCCTCAGACAGCTAGTGTTGGAACCCACTCGGGAGGGAGCAATCTTAGACCTGGTGCTCTCAAATGGGGACGGAGAAAGGATCTCAGATTTAGAAGTGGGTAGCCATCTGGGAACAAGTGACCAATAAACAGTGTGCTTCACAATAAACAGCCATAGAGTCAAGCCATTCAAAAACAAGAATATTGGACTTTAGGAGGGCTGACTTTGGGAAAATGAGAGAGTGCCTCAGAAAAGCACTAGCAAATGGGCAAGAAGGAGGGGTGGAGGAACAATGGGGAATAATCAAAACAGCCATCACAGAGGCAACAAACCTTTGTGTGAAGTGAATCAACAAAACAAAATGAAAGAAAAAAACACTATGGTTCTCAAAAGAGGTGGAAGGGAAGGTTAAGGAGAAAAGGATAGCATTCAGGAAATATAAGGAAACACAGAAGGAGTAGGACAGAGAACTTTATCAGTTAAAGCAGAAGGAGGCAGGGAAGGCAGTCAGAATAGCTAAGGCCCAAACTGAGGAAAAGATAGCCAACTTTGTTAAGAAGGGGGATAACACCTTTTATAGGTACATTAGGGAGTGAAGAAAGACCAAGGGAGGGATACAGAGACTTAATAAAGGGGAGGGAATGTGGGCAGAGGGTGACAGTGAAAAAGCAGGGATACTGAATGAATATTTCTGCTCAGCATTCACAACGGAAGAGGAGGGAGAGGTACCTAAACCAAACAAGAGAAACACTCTGGATAGAGGGGGTCGATACCAGTCCATTCACAGAAGAAAGGGTTTTGAAAAACTCTTGAAACTGAGGGTGGACAAAGCAATGGGGCCTGATGGGATTCACCCCAGAATTCTAAAAGAACTAAGGATAGAACTAGTGACACCACTGACTACTCTCTTTAACAAATCATGGGAGGATGGGGTGGTACCTGAAGATTGGAGGAGGGCGGATGTGATTCCACTGCACAAAAGTGGGAGCAGGGCAGAGGCAGGAAACTACAGACCAGTTAGTTTGACCTCAGTGGTAGAGAAATTGATGGAATCACTTCTGAAGGAAAGAATTGTTGAGTACCTAGAGGCCAGTGGGGCACAGGACCCAAGGCAGCATGGTTTCACAGCAGGAAGGTCATGTCAGATGAACCTAATAGATTTCTTTGACTGGGTGACCAAAGTAGTAGACCAGGGAGGGGCTATGGATGTGGCCTACCTAGATTTTAGCAAGGCATTTGACACAGTCTCACACAAAAGTTAGCCAGCCTGGGAGAGGGTCCCAAGGTGGTAGCCTGGATAAAAAATTGGCTGGACAACAGGACGCAAAGGGTAATAGTAAACGGAGTCCACAGTGAAGAAAGGAGGGTAACTAGCAGGGTACCGCAGGGTTCAGTACTGGGACCGGTCCTCTTTAATATCTTTATAAGTGACATTGGAGAGCACCTGGAAGGAAAAGTATATCTCTTTGCAGACGACACAAAGATCTGCAACAGGGTTGATACACAAGGTGGGGTGAAAAGGATGAAAAGGGACTTGGCAAGGTTGGAGGAATGGTCAAATATATGGCAGCTCAGATTCAATGCAAATAAGTGTAAGGTAATGCACCTGGGAAACAAAAACCCAGGGGAAGAGTACACAATGGGGGGTGAGATAATAACAACAACAAAAATTGAAAGTGACCTAGGAGTAATTACGACAGATGACCTAAAGGTGGGCAAGCAATGTGAGAAGGCAGGGGAGATACTGGGATGCATAGGGAGAGGCATCAACAGTAGAAAACAGGAAGTTGTTTTCCCTCTGTACAGACAGTTGGTGAGACCCCATCTGGAGTACTGCGTGCAATTCTGGAGGCCCCATCTCCGCAAAGACATAGACTGAGTGGAGGCTGTTCAGAGGAGGGCAACCAAAATGGTGCAGGGTCTGCACCAGAAGACATAAAAAGAGAGACTAAAGCAGCTTAATATGTATACCCTTGAGGAAAGGAGGGAGAGGGGGGACATAATAGAAACTTTCAAGTATCTCAAGGGAATTAGCAAAGTACAAAAGGGTAGCATCTTTCAGAAAAGAGATGTGCAAGAACAAGGGGTCACAATTTGAAGATAGAGGGGGAACGGCTCAGAGGTAATGTTAGAAAGTATTTTTTCATAGAGAGGGTTGTGGATGCATGGAACAGCCTTCCTGTGGAGGTTGTGGAGTCAAGAACAGTGGGAGAATTCAAGAATGCATGGGACAGACATAAGGCAATTCTAGTGGGGGGTAGGGGGTAGGAGGAAGTAACCTGTTGGTTAACTAGAATCTGCAGCTTATCCTTCAGGTAGGGAAATGAGCAGACTAGGTGGGCCAAGCAGTCCATATCTGCTGTCAAATTCTATGTTTCTGTGTTTAAAATGAAAAAGCTGGGAGCTATTGAAAAGGTAGAAAGGCCCAGTAACTGGGTTAATTCAATGGTTGTGACAGAGAAACCCAACAAAGTCAGAATCTGTATTGATCCATGGGATCTGAACAAAGCAGTTAAAAGAGAACATTACTCCATGAAGACAGTGGAAGAAGTGGCCACCAGGCTTACTGGTGTCAAAATCTGCTCTATGTTAGATGCTTGTCATGCCTTCTGGCAAATTAAGCTCAATGAGACCAGTTCTGAATTAATGACTTTTAATATACCCTTCGGGTGCTACAAGTTTAAGCGAATGTCGTTTGGAATCTGCTTTTCCCCCAAAGTTTTTTAAAGGAAGAGATCCCAAATCTTTGAAGGTCTAGAGGGAGTTGAGACTTACATGGATGATATGCTAATCTTAGGTTCTGACCTGCAAGAGCACAATGAGAGGCTGAAAGGTGTGTTACAGAAAGCACGTGAGTGCCATCTGACGTTGAACCTGAAAAAAATCCAAAATAGGACTGAGAGAAGTCCCCTATATAGAGCATAAACTAAGTACTGAGGGACTGGTAGGAAATCCTGAAAAAAATCAAGGCTATTGTAGACTTGCCTACACTGCAGTGTGTAACAGATTTACAGAGGTTCATGGGGATGATAAAATAACTAGACAAATACATTCTAAACATTCCCACCATTAATAAACCCTTGAGAGTACTGCTAGAGAAAGAAACGGCTTGGCATTGGGAAGACAGGCATGAGAAAGCATTTCTGGAACCGAAGAGAGTTATCACACAACCCCCAGTGTTAGCCTATTATGACCTGCACAAGCCAGTTGTTCTGTCCATTGGTGCCTCATCTGATGGGTTGGGGTCGTGCCTGCTACAAGCTGACAGACCTGTTGCATTTGCCTTTTGATCCCTTAATAAAGCTGAATGAAACTATGTCCAAATAAAGAAGGAGATGTTGGCTATAGTATCTGGCTGCACTAAGTTTCACCAATGAGAGACAAAGGGTGCTGGTGGAAACTGACCACAAGTCACTAGAAAGCCTGTTCAAGAAATCACTGTATAATGCTCCACCCCAAATTCAACATATGATGCTAAAACCACAAAAATATGACTTGCAAGTGACATTCAAAGATGGCAAGGAACTTCATATTGCTGACACTCTCACTAGGGCAGTACCAATTCCAGAAAATGACATAGACCAATACGATGTCCATACGATTGCTAAGATTCCACTAAGTGATGAAAAGTTAAGACTGTTTCAAGCAAAGACAAATGAAGACCCTGTATTGCAAAAATTAAAAGAGACTGTGTTGCAAGGGTGGCCTGCAGAGACATCCCAAGCAGATCTAGACATCAGACAACACTGGCTTTTCAGAGATGAGATCACCACTGAGGATACTGCTGCTAAAAGGTGAAAGACTTATTGTGCCTACCTCTCTGAGAAAAGAATGCTTACTAAAATACATAGTAGCCACTTAGAAATAGAAAAGTGCAAAAGGAGAGCCAGAGATATTCTTTTTGGGCCTGGTATGAATAGTCAGATCAGCGATCTGGTGGCCAAATGTGGCATTTGCGCTAGTTACAAAAATGCCCCGCCAAAAGAACAAATGAAACCTCACAAAATTCTTGAGAGGCCATAGCAGAAGGTCGGAGCTGACTTATTTGAATTTGACAGAGAAAACTATCTCACCATGGTCGACTATTATTCAAAATTTATTGAGATCTCCAGATTACAAAATACTACTAGTGTGACTGTTATCACCCATATTAAGGATCAGTACACAAGGCATGGCATACCTGAAATACTTATCACTGACAATGGCCCTCAATTTGCTAGCGCTGAATTTGAAGGTTTTGCAAAAACATATGGTGCAGACAGTTATTCAATTCAAAGAGTAAAGAATGTGTTGGAAAAAGCTAAGAGGGGCCGTAAAGATCCATGTCTGACATTGCTGGACATAAGAAACACCCCTATTGATGGGTTGGGGTCACCTGCACAACTTCTGATGGGATGCTGAACAAGAACTTTAATCCCTACAAGAGCTGAACTTTTAAAGCCAAAATTAATAGAGACTGACATTCAAGCTGAGAGGGTGGTGGACCCTTGGAATGCACTGCCTGGCGAGCTGGTTCAGAGATCCACAGTGGAGGGCTTCAAGAGAGGGTGGGACAGACACAGAAAGTGGATGTATCAGATGATGGCCTGGCCCGGGGGGGTGGGGATGGATGACAGGGGTTTCTGGAACACAAGGGAGGGAGGGCCTCAGCACCCAGGGATCTGAGGTTCGAGCAGACTCGATAGACCATAAGGCCTAATCTGCTGGCAATTAGTATGTTAGCATGTAAGCTTCATTAGAGAAAACCCAGCGAAAACAACAGTTTTACTACAATCAAAATGTGCACCCACTCCCTGATCTGACTACAGGGCAACTGGTGCATCTGTGCACCACTGAGAATGAATGGACCCCTGCAGTAGTCCTCATGCCTGCCCAGGTCCCTCACTCATATGTGGTTGAAGATAACGGGAAGAAGTACCATCGAGTCCAAAGAGACATTCTGGGAGCTCCAGAGCCACAGACCAGATTGTCACAGAGTTTGCAGGAGATTTCACCCAGTTATGGGAGGGAGAGAGAGAGAGAGAGAGAGAGAGAGAGAGAGAGAAGACGAGAGAGGAAACAAGCCAGAGGTACAGCAGAATAAGATGCCTTTGGAGAGAAACATAGCTATGACAGTGCAGAAGCTTAAGGACGCATCAGAGGACTTGCCACTGATGACTTCAGTGGAGACGTCGGACACTCTATGATGCACGTGCGGCCAGACTGTTAGCCTGGCCAGAGTGAGCTAAGTAAGTGATCACCGGATTCTGAAGCCTGCAAGATACAGGCAGGACTGGACCTCATTTGCATAGTAGGATTACAATTTAAATTTAAAACAACTATTTTGTTTATTATGGGACACTTAACTAAAGGGGGATGTGTAAATACATGAATATTAATGACTCATCGTGTGATGTCATTCCTTTTGAATGTTCTATATAAATAGAAACTGTTGGGTTATAAACCCGCCAGAATCATACTGAGAGCTAAGACTAGTGCTGCACTGTGCTATGCTGTGCTGGCAAGCCTAGTAAAATTTAAATTTAACTCTACTCACTCTGTCTCCACATTCTGTCTCCACATATCTTTACAGCATGGAACAATTTTGGTACTGCAATATAATTCTGGTAAAAACCTTGATAATTTCAGCAATCGCTGGAATTCACTGGGCCTATTAATGATTCATGATTAAAGGATGATCCCCACAAAGTTAGTAACAAAATAGACTTAGAATATGGATTCTAAAGTAAGATTCAACAACGTGGATTATATTGCTTTATTTGCTTGCTTATGAATTAGTTGAATGACTTACAGTTGAAAACAATACTGTATATGTAAAAAATGTACTACTTGGGGAAGAATAGATTCCAATTTGAACAGAGACTTTAATCAGAAATGTATAAGTTTGTATTTAACAAAAATATTGGCAGATAATTTCTACAATAAAATAAACCTTGACCTGGTTTAGGGCTAAGCAAAATGTTTGCAGCTTAAAAAGAGTCCAACAGGATGCCAGAATCCGGACCTAAGGGCCTACTTAAAACTCTGAACTAGGATTAGTGACAACTCTAGTTTAAAGAGCACACAAAAATCAATAGTAAATCCACAGACCTTTGGGATTTGGGGCTTGTTGTAAGCAAAGAGATTGCTTCTATTGCTTCACATTCCATAGTTTTAGAATTTAACAATCCCCTCTGCCTTTGAGTTGTCAGGGAAGGTTTATGTTCCCCAAAAGAAAAGAGTACAGAAAAGTATGGATGGATATAATTTGGAATTGATTCAATTTATGTATATTGTTCTGCTATGCTACCAGCTGTGCCACCAAGACAACTGGAACCCTGGGGCTCACATTTGCAGCTTACTCTTTCTCAAATGCACAACCTGGTGCTGCACAAATTGCATTTTTATTCACCATGTTTCTTCGTGCATATGTATGGAGCACAAACAGAACAGAGGAAGAAATAAGTGCCTTAGTTATGCTTCTGGGAGCCCCAGGTTTTCAGTTGCCTTTATGGCACAGCTGAGAGGGCTGCAGATTGCTATTCTGAGTAGCCTGGGATCAAATGACAGCTAAGGCACTTACTGCTTTCTCTCTTCTGGCTGTCTGCATTCCATATATGTGCGCACCACACCACTGTGAATAAAAATGTAATTCATATGTGCAGCTCCAGGTTGTGCATTTCAGAAAGAGGAAGGTGATTCTGGGAGGTAGAAGACTTGGTTTGCTGGCCAAGGCACCTAGCTTCACCTGAGCTCTTTCCTTCTAAGACTGCTTGAAAGGCAGAGTAGAGAAACTTACCAGAGCAAGGGAGAAGGATTAAGACTTAGTTTGGCTAAGCAGATTTACTGTATGGTGGTGTTTTTATTTTTTACTCACAGGGATTGCTACTGTTTGTTGCTAACATTTCATTGCTTTATTTTTTTCTCTGATTCAAATTGTTGTTGCTGGTATACCTTCTTCTGCATTATTACAAGGTGTGCCTACAGGTGTGCTAACAGATTACTGCTGTAATCTTCTGATTCAAATTGTCTTTTGCAAG
Organism: Neoceratodus forsteri; assembly: GCA_016271365.2. NCBI lineage: Eukaryota > Metazoa > Chordata > Ceratodontiformes > Ceratodontidae > Neoceratodus > Neoceratodus forsteri. The sequence goes on from CM028134.1 coordinate 840,604,286, forward strand.
GTATATCTTCTGTTACTGCTTTATTTTTCTCTGGAGCAAAGTGTTTTCAGGGTATATCTTCTCTGAAATTATTACAGGTGGTGCTTTACAGGTTTTACAGTTTTATCTAACATTAGATAAGCTTTCAGGGTTACTGCATTTGTTGTTGACTGATTGTTTCTGCTCTACCTCCTTGTTCTTTCGTCCTGTGGTTCTTCTTTTAGGCAGGGAAGGGCCCAGCCACCCACCCCCATCCCCAACCACCCCACGCTACACTCCTTTTATAGGGTACCACAGTTGTGACATTTCCTGTGGCAGAGCAGGAAGGGGCTGATCAGTGGAGCCTCCACAAGGTGATCTCATTTACAGGGGCACTAGTAATTTAACTTGTTATAACAAGTTAAACAAAGCAGAATTAAACCATTACTTGCATTTTTTTCTTTTTTTTTTTCTCCTTCTAATTACTCTGACTAGGTTACAAACCCAGCAACTTATTTGGAATGGATTTCATTAACTGCAGGTACTGTGGAACAATTTTCAGAAGGACAGTCTTACAGGATTTAGGACACTGTCCTACATGCTGAGCTTTGGAGATCTTAGGCTCAGCTCCGGGCAGCATGGGCAGAGATTGCACACCTCAAATTTCATATTCAAGAGGAAATACATTATAAGAACCACCCGCCATTTCCCCAGCATCCAACAGAAAACCTCGACCGCAGAGGGTAGTTGGTCCAGGAGGTTGGCAGGTGGTTAGGAGGAGCATATCAGGTGCCCATCACCTCTGCTCTCCAACACATTACCTCCAAAACCATATAAACACTACAAACAGGTATCTGCCTCTATCTCTGAAATCAAATAAAGAGGCAGAAGACACTGCAGAGCAGGAAACTATGCACAGGAGCTAGCACAACAAAACTCACCCAAATCAAGAACCAAAACTAAACAAGTACAAAGGAAATCCAAAAACTTCTGATCATAGGAGACTCATGATTCGGGAGTTGATACCCATCTCCAGCCAGGGTGATGGTCCATGTCTCAGGTACATCAGCATGGAGAGACACTGACCGCATTGCTAAAATTGTTCACAAAGCAGGAGAAACATTGATGTCCTAGTACACATAGGGACTCATGATCTCGCCAGCCGGGTCAGTTGTGGAGACCAAGGAACACCTGACTAGGCTGGGTGACAAACTATCATCTATTTCGCCTGGCATCTCCTTCTCTGAGATCCTGCCAGTCTGGGAGAGGGGAGCAGATGGACGGAAGGTCAGAGAAGGGAGATGGGGAGCTAAACACGTGGCTCAAGGACTGTGCCAGGAAAAGGACACAGATTTGTAGGAACTGGCAACAGTTCTGGGAGCGAAAGTTCTTTAAATTTGATGGACTGCATCTGACTAAAGAGGAGTCAGTGCATTGGGGCAGAAGTTTGACGCCTTTGCAGAATATTTAAACTAGCAATGGGGAGAGGGTGCAGCACCCCTTACACGTGAATGGGAAGAACACCCTCCCCTCAGCTAGTGGTCAAACAGGAATTCAGCATGTTTGCTGCTCATTTGCATCACCAGGTAAGAAAAAAGGTTTGTCTCCCCATACGATGCACAGAGGTAATGCCAAACTTCACCCAACAACTAACACACAAAATCTGGCCAATGGAAAATCATGTACACAATGCTCACAGCCTGGGAAATAAGATCCCAGACCTGCAGGCAATAATGTCAGAGGCTAAACTGGACATAGTAGCAATTAATGAGCGTGGTTTACCAGTAACCACACTTGGGAGACTTCAATACCTGGCTATGTATTGTTCAGAAGAGACCGAGGTGCAAAAGGGGGGAGGAGTGGCCTGTACGTTAATGAAAATATCAAAGCTACAGAAATTCAGAATACACATAAGGAGCCAGAAGAACTGTGGGTCACCCTGGAAACAGGAAATGGGACAGCCATAAGAACTGGGGTTGTCTACAGACCCCCAGACCAGAGGGAGGACATAGACACATTACTGTTAGAAGATATACAAAACATGACAGCTAAAGGAGGTTCTGATAATGGGAGACTTCAACATGCCAGATACAGATTGGTCAATACCAGCAGGAACATCTGCCAGAACTAGACTCATAGTGGATTCCCTGCAGGGGAGGGCCTCAAACAACTGGTACAGCAAACCCACAAGAGACAGGGCTATCCTAGATCTAGTACTGACTAACAAAGAAGGATCACAGATCTCCAGGTAGAAGGTCACCTGGGGCCAATGACCATCACATGGTATGGTTCAATTTGGCTACTACATCTAAAGCATCCCATTCCAAGGCAAAAATATGGGACTTCAGAGGAGCTGACTTTGATAAGATGGCCAATAGAGTTAAGCTAGCCCTGGCAAAAAGAAACACAGGTGAGGGGTACAGGCAAAGTGGGCAAGCATTAAGAATGCAATACTTGAAGCAACATCCCATTGTGTTAGACAGAAAAGGAAGTGCAAAGAAAGGAAACCACTTTGGTTCTCAAATACAGTGGCAGAAAAGGTCAGAGCCAAAAGGCTGGCCTTCAGGAAATATAAGGGAACACAGCGGGATGAAGATAGGAGGCATACCAAACTGCCCTAAGAAGCAGGTAAGGCAGGCAGGCAAAGTCCCAAACTGAGGAAACACTAGCACCTAACAGTAAAAGAAGGTGACAAGACTTCTATAGATACATTAGTGAAAGGAGAAAGTCCAGAGGGGTATTGCTAAGCTTAATGGAGAAAAGGGAGCATGTGAGGAGGAGGACCCTGTAAAGGCATCTATCCTAAATAGATACTTTTGCTCAGTATTTACTGAAGAGAAGGTAGGGCAGGGCCCACAGCTCAGCATCATGGACACAGGGGAGGGAGGTGAGCACTACTCCTTCTCACAAAGAAAGGGTCCTACAAGAGCTTGCTAAGCTCAGGGTGGATAAGGCAATGGGACCTGATGGCATACATCCCAGGGTACTTAAGGAGCTAAAGGAGGAAACTAGCAGAGCCATTAGCAGAATTGTTTACTGAGTCTCTGAGCACAGGAGAGGTCCCAGAAGACTGGAGAAGGGCTCATGTGATCCGCTCCACAAGAGTGGTAGCAGGAGGAGGCGGGAACTACAGACCGGTCAGTCTTACCTCAGTAGTGGGCAAGATTATGGAGGCACTCCTTAAGGAAAGGATAGTGCAACACCTGGAATCCATAGGCACAGGATCCAAGACAGCATGGGTTTACAAAGGAAGGTCCTGTCAAACTAATCTCATAGATTTCTTTGACTGGGTAACCAGAGTGGTGGACCAGGGGGCAGTTGATGTCAGCCTACCTTGACTTCAGCAAAGCTTTTGACACTGTTCCACACAGAAGATTGATAAATAAGCTGGGTAGGCTCGGTGGTCAGAAGTTGGTCAACTGGGTGGCAAACTGGTTGACAGGCAGAAAACAGAGAGTGGTGGTAAATGGTATACAGTCAGAAGAGATGCAAGTCATAAGTGGGTACCTCAGGATCAGTCCTGGGGCCAGTCCTTTTCAACATCTTCATTAGTGACCTTGCAGATGGACTAGAGGGTAAGGCTTGTCTGTTTGCAGATGACACCAAGATCTGCAACAGAGTAGATGATCCAGATGGGGTGGGCAGAATGAGAAGAGATCTGGATAAACTAGCAGAATGGTCAGAAGAGTGGCAACTGGGATTTAATGCAAAGAAGTGCAAAATCATGCTCATAGGGAAGCGAAACCCTGAAGCCACCTATAGGCTGGGAGGGGAGTTGCTAGAAGTCACAAAGGAAGAAAGAGACTTGGGCATCATCATCACTGATGACCTAAAATCATCCAAGCAGACCTCTAAAGCAGTAGGTAAGGCTAGGGGGGTGTTAGGGTGTATTAGTAGGGTATCACAAGTCGTAAGAGGGAGGTAGTAATCCCTCTGTACAAGACACTGGTTAGGCCCCATCTGGAGTACTGCATGCAGTATTGGAGGCCACACCTTCACAAGGACATTAACCAAATTGAGGCAGTCCAGAGAAGGGCAACCAAAATGGTGCAGGGACTGCATCAGAAGACATATGAGGACAGATTAACGGAGCTCAATATGTATACCCTTGAGCAAAGGAGGAGAGAGTGATATGATCGAGGCATTCAAACACCTTAAGGGCATAAACGAGGTGAAAGAGTCTAACATGTTTAAATATAAGAAAATAGCAGGACAAGAGGACACAGCATGAGATTAGAGGGAGGCCGATTAAGGCGGAATGTGAGGAAATTCTTTTCACAGAAAGGGTGGTGGATGCATGGAATGGCTTACCACAAGAAGTGGTGGCTATGAATACAGTGCAGGGCTTCAAACAGGCATGGGATAGGCATAAGGGAGCAATACAAATGACTATGAATAGATAGGCCACTGACAGAGCAAAGGCCGATGGCACATTTATAAGGTAGAAAAAGAAATGGGCAGACTGGATGGGCCTTGCGGTCCTTATCTGCCGTCAACTTCTATGTTTCTATGTTTCTATGTTTCTATGTCCCAGGTTTCCAGTTAAACTACCTTGGTGGTGCAGCTTGTAGAGCAGTAGAATATTTTGAGCAGCCTGGGTTTAAATCCCAGCTAACAAATTCATTTCTTTCTCTCTTCTGTCTGAGTTCCACATATGTGCACACTGCATCCCTGTGAATAAAAAGGTTTGTGTATATCCCTGTTTAACCCTGCAGTGCTTGCTTAATGTTTTTACTTTCTTTTCTTTCCTCTCTGGCCTCTAGTTGGTACCTCCCTTAGTCAGCTTAGCCCTCTGCCCAGTCCAAGAGCTATCCATGCGTCCTCCAGTGTGACTCTCACCTCATGCATTTCATGGCTTGCCCCCCCCCAAGACAGGGACCAGCCAACATCTACCTTCCTTAGCCAGCTGGGAGTGCAAATTCAATGAAATACTATGCAAGTGTCTTTCTTGGTCACCATGGGGAGATCAAGCAGTAAGATGGACAACTCACCCTCCTTGGAGGTTGAGAAAATCTCATAGGATGCTACTTCTACCTCCTGCTGGCCTTCCATGGCACTCCCAGGCCTCCAACATGTCAAGCAGCTCCCCAGCCAGAGCCTGAGCAGATCAGCCTACTGATCTAACGTTTCACTGATCATTTAAGGCTTTCATTTTGTCCATTCTTTCTCAGGAGCTACATGCATTTTAATGTCCCCTCCTAAATTATTCCTATTACTCTGAAGGCCAGAAAGATACTTAGAAAATTGTTTTGGATGTGGCTGTGCACGGGGCTGGTGTTTGATATTTTTTATTTATTTATTTTTATTTATTTGAGTCTAGGATTACAAAGTACCTTTGAGCCGAAGCTCTTTTACAAAGGTTCCACGTCAGTAAGTACAGGCATAGAGGTCATACAGATTTCAAAGTACAGAATAAAACAATCAGTAACACAATTGTCATAACTTGTAATTACACAGACAGTACATAACATTTGTTTTTGTGTCTCTGGTATTTGTATTTGTAATTGCATTTATATGTGTTTGCATATTAGTGCTTGAGATTTTTTTTGCATTTCAGACTTCAGGTTTAAGAAGTTTCAATAAAATATGTAGAGTTATAAATAAAATATGCATTCATGTTATCAGCAGTAGTCATGTATGTGTCGCATCAGCCTCAGCCAAGGCCTAATAATATTTTGTATGGTCTAATGCAAAGACAAATATGTAAGAGTGATATCTGTAGTTGGAAAAAAGTGCAGCATATAAGCAATAAGACACAACAAAATGTGGGTGGTAGTGTGATCGCATGCCCATGGGCATAATGTGGGACGAGGCCACAGACTAAGTGCCTTATTGCCCTGGGAAATGTAGTGATCACACTACTTGTGTAACCACCCAGTCCCCTGGGGTTACTAGAATCCTATCAGTGTTAGTGTTAGGCAGGTAGAAAAGGCAGATGGTGAGCAGCTCACTTAGGGTCTGCTTACATAATGACATCACTGTTTTCTCAGCTAGCCTTAGGGAAGGATTATTATGTCATTCAGAACTCTCGCAGCAGCATACCTCTTTTCCGGTATGGCTGCTCTGGGGATCCTTAGAATGTTGAGTTAGTGTCAGTGTGGGAGTGAGAGTGGCAGGAGGTCTGCCAGTGGGCTCTAAGTCTAGGGGCCTGGATTTTTCACCCTAGGGTCGGATTACAAACACCAGCTTTCAGTGAAGTAGTAGAGACCTTTCTTCAGCAGGATTTCCTGATTTTCACCCCTGCAGGGGTGAAAGGGATTGCTAGTTTAATGGATCCAAGGGGCAATCCCCTGAAGGTCCTTGTGTATTAAAGCTGCCTTTGAGAAGGACTATGTAAGAGACTGATCTGACAAGCTACCAAGGGAAAAGTTGCTTCTTTGGTTGTTCCCATGACTAGAGGAAGGGGCAACAGATTTGTGAGTATAGACTGAAAGTGTGTTTTGGGTTGTTCTTGATGCCTAAAGGAAGGAGCAACTATTTTGTGGAAAAAGGTACTTCATGGGTTGTTTGCCATGCCTAAAGGAAGGAGCAATTGTTCTGTGGGTACTATTTTGGGAGACAGATTCTCCATTAAGGAGTTTGCTCTGGGGTATGTGTGCCCATAGATAAAGCAAGATCACACCTATCAGTGCCCCTGGTTCGGCAAATATGGCAAGTACAGTAAAAGTTTTGAATCTTAGCATTTCAGTGGGGAATAATGACTTTTGTGGTGTAACCCTGAAGGAATGGCAGAGACTGTCGGTTGGGGCAAAGGGATGGAGGAACACCATCTGGGAGCTTACAAGACAGGGCTAACTGGTTCATGGAAGGGTGCCAGTTTTACCTGAGCAGAGGGCCAATGCTGTAGGTTCAGGTGTGTGGGATGGATCCCCCAGCTACACCTATTTCTGGGAGAAAAGATGTTCTGAGTGTGTGGCTTAATTTCACAGAAAATACACTCTGGGAAGATGGGAAATGTGTTCAGGTGTGTGGCACAGCTTAAGTGCATGCACCATGGGAAAGAGAAAGGAATTGTTTGTTTCTCTAGAGAACTGAACTGCCTAGCAAGGAGAGTTCTGGAATTTGTACCTGTTTGCCATGACTGACCCATGGAGATCCACTGATGCTTAGTAACATCTGTTGAATGAAGCCATACTGCAAAATCCCAGCTGCTGATCTGGACATTCAGGTCCTTGTTTCTGTGTGGAATTACTGGGACCCCCTCAGCAGTTAGGTCTAGCATACACCTTGCATCCTCTACCCTGGACCTGGTTGTAGTTACAGAAGTTCATTTTGAGGTTCTTGTACCCTCACCCCTCTTCCTCTAGATATGAGCCTGGTATACATCCTAACGCCAAGGGTGGTACCAACCTTGTAATTTCCATCAAAAGTTAATGGTATGCCATATGTGGGTACTAGTCCTGTTTTAATGGGGGTTGTCCCGCTTTCTAAAAGTGGCATGGGCCTTACACTACTAACACCCTCAAGTGCCTTATTGCACTTATCATATGGCATGTTGCAATAAAAATAAATATATGGAGATGAAAAATTGGCTTTAATAGCAAAATTTGTTTATTTAGTGTCATGTATGATTACACTGAAGAAAATAGTCCAGGCTGTGTCTTTTTCTTTTGTACAGCTAACTGGATTACATTCAATATAATATACATGTCTGTCAGGTTATTATGTGGTGAAAATAAATGTGGAGCATCAACTGTCAGAGATACACATTCCGGTGTTGATCCTTTCTGGCTGCATAAGGAGCTGGGTTGCAAATGTAAGTGAGTTTGGGCAGCAGGGCTGGGACTTCTAGTATCTTTTTTTTCACCACAGACAACAGCATTATTTTCATTGCACATATTGGGCAAGTTTTTATTTTGTGCAAAGGCATGTGGAGCATCAACTGTTACAATTATGGATTCTTTATTCTTTCCATATGCCACTACTTCAATATATGTGCTTATTAGAGCACTTTTGCTTATGTTAGTGTGTGCAGTCTCACTGATGAGATTGCAGCAGCTGAGGAGGTCTTCGTCTGAAACCTCAAGCAGCATCTAATTACAGAATGGTAGTTTACTCACCTGGTAAAGGTGATTGTGGGGGAATAGCTCTCTGAGGCACTCCACTTACCTGACATCATGGGTTGTGTACACCTGATAGGTTGTCTGATGCACATGTGACTAGTTTTGTGGACGTCCCCTTCTGAGTGTCCCTGGTCACTTCTAGTCAGTTAGATGTTTTCCAAAGCTGTGTCTGAAATACAAGAAAGAGTAATTTTTGCCCCCCCAAGTGTAGTGAAAACACCAGTTAAGTACTGCTCTATAGACAATGGATGGTTAATGGTAAAAAAAAAACAACTGTGTTTTAATGTAAGAAGGAATAGTACATGCTGTAGACTGTTTGAATGTTGTAGAATATCAAGTTGTTTGAAATATTAATTGTCACTGCAGTATGGGAGAGGGGTGAGTGCCTCAGAGAGCCATTCCCCCACAATCACCTTTACCAGGTGAGTAAACTACCATTGTGGGGGATGGTCTCTGAGGCACTCCACTTACCTGACATCATGGGTTACTAAAAAGCAGTGAATGAATGCTAGGGTGGGTTAGATGTGACAACAGGAGAATGTTTTGTATTTGCCGCTAAGAGTACAGAGGTAGCAAAGTTCATCTTGTGTTGTTGTGACACATCAAGTCTGTAATGTCTGATGAAAGTGTGTATTGATGACCATGTGGCTGCGGCGCAAATCTCCTCTGCAGTGGCCATGTTTCTTTCTGCCCATGAGGTGGCGATGGCCCTAGTGGAGTGAGCCTTGATTGTCTGAGGTATTCGTAGTCTGTTAGCCTTGTAAGCCTCTACTATTGCTCTTTTGAGGTAGCTGGCAATGGCAGCTTTTGGATGCTGCCATGCCTTGTCTGCGGCCTTGAGTGATGATGAAAAGTCTGTCCGATTTGCGTATGGGAGTAGTTCTTGATATGTATGTGGATAGCAATCGGGTCATGCCTAGCAGGCGAAGTTGAGGGTCTGCTTGTATGTCTTCTGGTGGCAGCTCTGCTGGAATCTCAATAGTCTGGTTAAGATGGTATTGTGACACGATTTTGGGTCTGAATGACGAAATTGGTCTCATAGAGATTCTGTCGGGTAAGAATTGGAGGAAGGGTTCCTTGTGGGATAGAGCTTGTAATTCCCCAACGCGGCATGCTGAGGCGATGGCAGTTAGGGAATACTGTCTTGAGTTGGAGCCAGTGAATGGGGATGGACTCAATTGGTTCAAATGGAGGGTTTGTCATGGCTGTAAGCACCGACGGAAGGTCCCATGGTGCAACCGTTGGTTTGTGAGGAGGACGAAGATTATTTGCTGCTTTTAAGAAGCGGATGACATCTTGGTGGGAGCCCGGGGTGGTGCCCAGAATTTGTCCCCGGGCAGCGCCAATGGCCGCGACCTGTACCCTGAGGGAGGAGGGGGAGAGCCCTAGCTGTAGACCCTCCTGTAAGAAGAGCAGTATGTGCGCAATGGTGCATTCAATGGGTTCGATCTTATGATGACGGCACCATGTGTTAAAAACACTCCAATGTCATGAGTAGGTGGAGAGTGTGGAAGGTTGGCGAGAGGAAGCCATGGTCTGAATGACTGAGGGGTGGTAACCTGCCTTCAGCAGTCTCGCCCTTTCAGGAGCCATGCCGTTAGTTGCAATTGATGCAGGTTCGGGTGAGTAATGGGACCTTGTGTGAGGAGGTCTGGAATTAGAGGTAGTTGCCAAGGATCTGTCAGTGCCATGGAGATGAGAGTCGCAAACCATGATCTTTGTGGCCAGTGTGGGGTCAGAAGAATGACACGGGCTCTCGATATTCGTATTTTGCGTAGCACTTGAGGGATGAGGGGATGGGTGGAAAGATGTATGCCACTTGGAAGTACCAGTTTGCCTTTGCTGATAGGGAGTCGACTCCTATCGCTTTGTGATCTTTGAAGCGTGACCAATATTTTGGGCATTGGTGATTCTTGTGAGATGCCATGAGGTCTATCTCGATTGGGCCCCATCTGTCGTCTAGTTGTTGGAATATTTTCGGGTGTAGTTTCCACTCGCCCGGGTGTATCATCTGGCGACTGAGCCAGTCTGCCGTGACGTTGAGTTTGCCAGCCAGGTGGATGGCGGATATTGATGTGAGGTTCATTTGAGACCAGTTGAGCAGTTTGGAGCATATGGACATCATGGTCTTGCTCTTTGTGCCGCCTTGTTTGTTTATGTAGGAGACTGTGGTCTGGTTGTCTGACCTGATTTGAACATGTTTGTGTTGGGCGATATCTAGAAGTGCAGTAGGAGCCTTGAATACTGCCTTCAGTTCTAGGGCATTGATTGAGAGCTTTGAGTCTTTTGCGGGCCACTGTCCCTGGGTATTGAGCGGTCCGAGTACTGCTCCCATCCAAGAGGCTTGCATCCGTTTCTATGATAATGTCGTGCGTAAATGTCCATTGGGACGCCTTTGGGATAGTTTGTTTGTCTGTCCACCATTTTAGGCTTGATTTTACCTGTGGTGGCAGCTGGGCATGTTTGAAAGGTTGACTTCGCCTGGCTGTCCTTGTTTTAGTAGGAATAGCATGAGTGGTCTCGATTCCATCATGCCCATGGAGCGATGTCTATGGTGGATGACATGAGACCTAGCATGTGAGAGATGTGCCATAGTGTGGTTTGTTTTGCGGATCGCAGTTTGTGAGCTGAGGATATAATCGTTTGTATTCTGGGGTGGGAAGGAAAGACTTTCCCGTTGTTGGTGTCTATCAATGTTCCTAGGTGTTCCAGAGTGTGTGTGGGGGTTAGTTGGCTTTTCCTGATGTTGATAATCCATCCATGAGATTCCAGGCATTGTATCACCTGTTGTGTTTCCCTTAGTGATTGTTGAAGGGTGCGGGCTCTTATGAGCCAGTCGTCTAGATAAGGAATGACATGTATCCCTTTTTGTCGGAGGTGTGCCGCGAGTACAACTGAAACTTTTGTGAACACTCGTGGTGTGGATGCTAGGCCGAAGGGGAGCACCTTGTACTGATAGTGTTGACCTAGAGTGCAGAATTGTAGAAATTTGTAGTGCGTGGGGCGCATTGGAATGTGGAGGTATGTGTCTTTTAAATCTATGGATGTGAGGAAGTCTCCCTGACGTAGGCTCATAGAGTGGATTTTGTAGTTTCCATCTTGAATGGTATGTAACGCACAGATTTTTGACATGTTTTAGATCGAGTACTGGTCTGAAACCTCCTGTCTTTGCAACTAAGAAGAAGCGGGAGTATATTCCGTACCTTCCTCGTGTTGTAGTACCGGGCTATGGCATTGTTGCGCAATTCTGCAATAGCTGTAAAATCTGTGGTGTTGTGTATGATTGTTTGGTAATGTTGGATTGAATCATTATGTGGCCTCTTGGAACAGTGGCGAACTGTATTGCGTAGCCTTGGCTTATGATTTCTAGAACCCATTTGTCTGTGGTGGTCTGAGTCCATTGCTGTAGGAATAGAGATAGTCTCGCTCCCACTGGTAGGGTTTGACGAAGTCTGGGTAGACAGTCATGTTTTTCTGTTGTTGCGGCGGAGGTAATTGGATCTGCCCCTTTGTGTGTTGCCTCTGCCTCTGTAACAGCTGAGGTGGTACGGAGTGGAGTAGTTTTGTCGGAAGGAGGCTCCTCGAAAAATGTAGTTGGCTCTTCGCCTGTCACGAAAGGCAGAATGTCTGCCTCTGGGGCGAGAGGGAGGTAGGTAGATCGTGGCTGTTCCCTGGCCATTAGTCTGCCATCCTCCTTACCCTTGAGGTATTTTTCTAGTGACTGGCCAAAATCATGTGTCCTGTAAAGGTAGCTTATGAAGTGTAGCCTTGGACTCCTTATCTCGTCCCAAAGTTTCATCCATAGAGACCTACGTGATCTATTGGAAATGGCCGCAGATCTCGCATTTATTTTTAGTGAATCAACTGCCATGTCCGCTAGGTACTTGGTTGACAGAATGGCATTTTCTAATAGGGTGGCTTGGTGAGATTTAGCGGGAATTGTTTTTAGTAACTCCTGGAGCCATGTGAGTTGGGCACGAGTAGTGTAAATAGTGGTGACCGCTGCTCTGCTACCCAGGCCAGCCAGCTCTGCCATTTTCTTAAGATTTTCTTCGATCTTTCTGTCAATGGGGTCCGTAAGGCCAGACGCGTTTTCAGTGGGAAGCACCGTTTTCTTGTTGAGAGCGGCTATTTGAGTGTCCACTGCCGGGGGAGTGCACCATAGTGCTAGCTTCTCTGCCTGTAGTGGATACATTTTGTCCCAGGACTTTCTTTCTGGGATTCTGGCTGGTTCTGAGGCTGACCATTCTTTTTGTACAATCTCGTCTATTGCCTTCACAAACTGGGAATGCATTCATAGTTTTCGCTGCAGGTTGCAGTGATGGAAGCAGTTTAGATGTAGGGCTGGTGTAACTGTATCGAATCCGACGGTTTCTATAATGTTGCGGACCAAGCTCGGAATTTGGTCTGGGAAACACCATTTTGCAGTAAGTGTTTGAGGGTCTTGCTCGGAGGAGGAGTCCTCATTATCGAGGAGTCACTGGAGTCTAACTGTGGTTCTGTGAGGGGGTTCTGTGCCCTGGGAATGTGTGTGTGGACTTAGTTGTAGGAATTTGGCTCTGTGAAATTTCCGTAGTTTGCGTAGAGCATGGCTGCAAGTACTTCTTGTTGTGCCTGCATGAGTTTGTTATTTTGCAAGAGTACTGTAGTGGAGTCCATCTGTTGAGTGTTATTGTGGCTAGTGGATGGATGCGATCCATCATCCTCGAATCTTGTGTCTCAGTATGAGTGTTGGTGTCCTCGATGCAAGATGTGCATAGCTTGCCTGAGTGTAGGGGTGACAGTGGCACATGACTTTGTTTGCAGCTCTTTGTTCTGGGCATGGTCACCTGAGAAGGACAGAAAGAAAATATCATAGTGTGCTGTCCCAGGTGATAATTAAATTTTTTTTTTTTTATGCATAAATGTATAGGCAGTTCTTATGTGTTGCCCTACTTGGTGTTACTGTGCCAGGGTGGAGCAAGGGAGAAGCGCTGTGCCTGCAGGAAGTCACTGTAGGAAATAAGTGCTGTGCCTTTAAGAAGCAGTGGCAGGGCTGCTGGGCATTGAATCTGTGAGGGTAGGAGTCAATTTTAACCAAATGAAGTACCACAGATAGTGTTGGGACTAGTTTGCAGTTTTCTATAAGCAGAGGTGTCTAGGCAACAAAGTTATCTATGCAGTGGCAAAACAACTCTTAAGAAATGTTCCACAGTCATTTTGGGCATGTGTAGCTTGAATTAGGCAGTGGGACTGTGGGAAGCGTCATGAGGCTTAGTTGAAGTCCCTTGAGTGTTTGGCAAGGTTTGTTTACTATTTAGAGGTATCATGATCTCGAAAGTAGATCTCGCGAGAGCGAAGGCATTATGACGCCAAGGGGCTTCTTGGCTGGTCCTACAGATTTCTGAGCCAATCAGAGCAAGATAGGGCAGAGGAGAAGCAGGAAGTGATGGTTCCTGAAAGAGGATGGCATGGGGTGGAGGGGTACAAAAAATATCCTGAAAACGCCATGATGGAGTGATATGCCTCAGAGAGCAAGCAGATGAGAGGTAAAATAAAAAAGTTTGCTAGAAACCTATTGAGCAGTGAATACATAGGGTGTCTTGAGCTGCAGAAGCAGGAGCTGAAGAGCACTGTATAACACTGTATGGGAGGCAGTTTGAATTGTGTTAAATGAGTCTGATACTGCTGTAAAGGAGAGTCAGAGCTCAACAGTGAAGTAGTAGCAGTTAGTGTCTGAGACCGCTATGCAGGGGAACACAGAGCACTAAATAAGTATAATTAAGAGGCAGTAGACTGTGTCTGTGACCGCTGAGCAGGGGAACACAGAGCACAAAGTAGAGTTAATAGTCATTGTAATGTGTCTGAGACCGCTAAGCAGGGAAACACAGAGCACTACAAAAAAATGACTAGCCACTGAGATGAGCTGGGCAACTAGGAGAGGAATTAGATCCAGTCATAATAATAATGAGATATAAGAGTAAACATGCATATTAATTTGTACTGTCTTGTCATGACTGAGTTTAAAACTGTGTAAAAAAAATAAACAACCCCGCCGAGTATCAAAGCGCACAAAGTCTATTCTGTCTACAGACTAGAAAGCAGTACATAAGAAGTAAAAGGCTGATTGCCTACCTTGTAGTGGTTTGGCTTGGTTTGTGAAGCTTTGGAGCTCTGGAAAGTGTGACAACCTATGTTAGATGCACAATGTTAACTGACTAGAAGTGACCAGGGACACTCAGAAGGGGACGTCCACAAAACTAGTCACATGTGCATCAGATAACCTATCAGGTGTACACAACCCATGATGTCAGGTAAGTGGAGTGCCTCAGAGACCATCCCCCACAAACAGACTTTGTCACTTAGTTTGTCAATTTTAGCAATCACTAAAACAGCAGTGGTACTCAGTAATACACTGTGGTTTGCAAGAGGAAATACACTAAAACAGCAGTGGTACTCAGTAATACACTGTGGTTTGCAAGAGGAAATACACTAAAACAGCAGTGGTAACATAGAAACATAGATTTTTGATGGCAAATAAGGACCGCCTGACCAATCTAGTCTGCTCATTTCCCTACCCACTTAACTCCTGATCCTAAATGATCAGCAGCTTACCCTTTCTTTCCTACTACTAGGGTTGCCTTCTGTCTGTTCCATGCATTCTTGAATTCACCAATCGTTTTAACCTGTATAATGTAGGCACAATAGCGTCCATAAGCCGCCAGATTCTGCCAAAGTGTGAAAAAGTTATACACCTTAATCTCAACAGCCGTAAAATGTGCATTAAAAGGCTTGTCATAAAAACATTGCTTTCAACCCCAGGAAATCTTACTGTATTCTGACTTATGCAGACTCAAAGCATGGCTCTTGAGGCCCTAGAGTATGCAGATTTGCACCTCTCAGAGGGAGTCAGGGATATACTGAGAGTTTCCAGAAAGCCTTCTACTAAGAAAACCTACACCTCTAAATGGAAAAGATTTTCCTTTTGGTGTCAGGGTAAAGTCTTGGACCATACCCAGGCTAGCATTTCTATAGTCCTGGACTATATGGCCCATTTGCACTCCACAGGTTTAACTATTTTCACCCTGAGGGTGCACTTGGCAGCTGTTTCAGCTTATTTATCAGCAGGTAAGGCTTCTACTTCCTTAACTTCATAACCAGTATTAAAAAAATTATTTAAGGGTTTACTACATTTGTATACACCACACAGAGTGCCCACTCCCATGTGGGATCTGAATATCTGCATTGCTCAGCTCATGCAGTCTCCATTTGAGCCCATGTCTTCAGCAGACCTCAAATATGTTACTTGGAAAACAGTGTTTCTGGTTGCCCTTACCTCTGCCAGTAGGTTTCTAGCAGGGGAGGAAGGGAGGGAGCTCAGAATACAGTAAGATTCCCTTAGAAGAAACAAGATCACTAAGGTGAGTATTTTTTTCTTCTGAACTCCTACAAACAGCAGTCCTGCAGTCTTTCACCCAGGTATATGGACCCATTGTAGTAAAAGAAGTCATGGAACAATCTACATTTAACAATATGTTTTAAGCTTTCTAACTTCAAGAACATTTAAAATGCTAACTGAACATATTCTCAAAACTCCGACATTGTGACAGTCCCAAAATTATTTTAAAATCAAAGCTCAGCATGTTATTATGCCATCAGATCAGGCTACCAGAAGCTTGCAACAGACCTAAGAAAACCCAGACAGCTAACTCAGGGACAAGTTGCTCAAAAGGAAGACCATCTGCTACCATCGACCGCAGTACCATAACCACAAGTGACATAACCTCCATCAGCTCATTTCTGAACATGTGCAGTGTAAGGTCTTTTGGCTATAAGTCTATTAATTGTTACTTCATGGACAAGTTCAAGAGGACAATAGATAAGGTTGCTGACAGGAGGTCTAGCAAGATGAAAATAATTTAGCACGTATGCTCTAGACTTCCGACCAAGTTAAGGCCTTTGCCCAAATATGGCTATATCATGTCACAACCTCAAATTCATCTGTAAGGAAGTATTTTCCTATATAATGTGACTCCAAAGACCAAAACATTGTAGTACCTACTCACTTTGTCTGACTGTGCTCCTTCATTGCTGGAAGAGATCTTGTATCTACTCTACTCTACTGACATTAAAAATTATTATTCTGCTGAACTCTAAAGACTTTTGGCTTTTGCCAGAAGTAAGAAACATTGAAATTATACTAACTTTGTCATTTATTTAAGCCTTGAAGAAAAAGAAAATAATTCACAGGAGCCAGGAAGAGACCTTCTTTATACTGCTATCCAAGATACTTTAAATCTCCAGACGGAAGGGAGACAAGAGACTATTTGAAATATTTGGCTGAGTATAACTTTACAGACTTTTAAGGTGCTTGCCTAATGTGTCTTTTAAGAATCCTGGTTCCATATTAAATGCAGAAAGATAAAATGCAATTAAATATTGTTTAATGCTAGCAAAGATTATAAGTACTAAGGAATTGTGTGCTTGCATTATTTAGGGTTATTCTTGAGTGAATATTACCTTAAAAGGCCCGTAAGGTAGGAGTTACAGGGCCCTATATATATGTAGTGAAGATTGTGTGAGGAGATAAAGTGCACAAATAGACAAAAGTCTAAATGAGATTTTCTAGGAATGTTTTGTACTGTTTAACTGTCAAAAATGTTTAAATATTAACTGTGTATTAAAATAAACAGCTTTTGATTGCACTGCATGTCCAAGTTTAAATCTGTCATCTCAGCAGTAACCATGATAAAACAAGTAAACACAATATACTGCACACCTTTCCTTAAGCAGCTAACAAAGATAAATTAATTACTAGTAATTGTGTTTACAACGACCTCCGCTGGGAGGCTGTTCCATGCATCCACCACCCTTTCTGTGAAAAAAAATACTTCCTCACATTTCCCCTGTGTTCCCCCAGTTCCATGTCAGCATGGTGACTGCAGTAAAGTGACTGGTCAAAACAGCACCAACTCCACATAGGCGACAATTGTACAAAACATCTTTTCTTGCAGGGGGCTTTGCCCCCCGCACCCCCCTTGTGGGGTGCTATGCCCTCCACATTCCCCCTATTACATATTCTAACCCATGGGCACACCTCGGGATGGTGGAACCACCAGTCACTAAAATGTTAGTGCTGTAATTCAAGTCACCGTTCTGACCAGTCGCTGTTGTTGTCGTCATCTTCACAGGCTACCCGTCCCCCAAGCCTCATATTGTGACTCCTTGTTCTTGCACATCTCTTTTTCTGAAAGATGTTGCCCTCCTGGACCTTGTTGAATCCCCTGAGGTACTTGAATGTCTCTATCATATCCCCCTCTCCATCCTTTCCTCCAGGGAATACATATTGAGGTCTTTCTATCTTTCCTCATATGTTTCTGGTGCAATCCGTTCACCATTTTTGTTGCCCTTCTCTGGACCACCTCTGTTCTATCAATGTCCTTCTGGTGATGCAGTCTTCAGAACTGAACAAAGTATTCCAGATGTGGCCTAACCAATTGTCTGTATAGTGGCATCACCACCTCCTCCTGTTTTCTATTGGTGATGCCACCCCCGCATGCACCCCTGTATCCCTCCAGCCCTCCCCACCACCCTTCCACATTGCTTGGCCACCTTCAGGTCATATATTATGTTTACCCCAGGTCCCTTTCCAGTTTTATTGTTGTTAGTATCTCCACCCACCCACCCCCACCCATTTTGTATTCCGCACCAGGATTGCTGTGGCCCAAGTGCATGACTTTGCACTTTTTTGCATTGAATTTAAGCTGCCACTATCTTGACCACTCCTCCAATTTTTCTAGGTCTCTTCTAATTTTCCACCCCGTCTGGAGTGTCTACCCTATTGTAGATCTTGGTGTCATCCACAAAGAGGCACACCTTCCCTTCCAGCCCCTCTGCAATGTCACTAATGAGGACATTGAAGAGGACCGGCCCCGGAACTGAACCCTGTGGCACCCTGGTCACCTCTCTCTCCTGAGATTGAACTCTGTTCACCACCACCCTTTGTGTTCTGTTGCTCAGCCAATTTCTGACCCACTGTACCACCTTGGGACCCACTCCAAGACGGTACAACTTGTTTACTAGCCTCCTGTGTGGGATGGTGTCAAATGCCTTGCTAAAATCTAGGTAGGCCATGTCCACCACCCCTCCCTGATCTACCACCTTTTGTTACCCAATCAAAGAAATCTATCAGATTTGTTTGCCAAGATCTCCCTGCTGTGTATCCATGCTGCCTCATGTCTTGTGCCCCACTAGCCTCCAGATATGCCACAATCCTTTCCTTTAACATGGATTCCATGTTTGCAACTGGTATGCAGTACTACACTGTGGTTTGCAAGAGGAAATACACTAAAACAACAGCGGTACTCAGTAATACATTGTGGTTTGCAAGAGGAACTACAGTCGCTTCTTTATTCTTGGGAAGGGTGTGATTGTTTATGGCAGACTTGGCAGTTTTGCTGTCAGAAGGCTGAGCGGGAACTTCAATCGGAGTTACGTAATTCATGAAACTGATACCATCTCTTGTGGCCGCTTTGACAGTTTCTCTGTGAGAGAATGGAAAACTGGTTTTAGGTGTATTGTAAGTATTTGTTTTAAAATGATCATTCAAAAGAGCTAACAAGAGGAAGGATTTCTACAGCCAATGCATAGTGAACCTCTGAAATAAATTACCTACCAAATTAATAATTAGCAAGGATAAAATGGAATTTAAAATGAAATTAGATAAGATATATACTGGAGGGACACAATCTCCATTACCTTTTAGCATGACCTTTAGTAAGAGCTGAATTTTGCGATCAGCCACTGAGTAGCAATAACCCATGGCAGAGTATGAGAGAGCAAGAGCAGATTAATCAACAATCAAATGAATGAGAGGCATGAGGTTGCAGACTGAGTGCCTCACAGCAGCCAGGGTGTTGATTATTCCCCAATAACCCCATACCCTGGAGTGGGTTATTGCACTTATACTGTAACATGAAGTGTAAAATAAGAAGAAAATAAGTGACAGAAATTCTTTCATTGCTGTTAAAAGTGAAGAAATGGTACTATAACCTGCCACCAGAAAACGTAGTCCTGCAGAAATAATGCCTACCACACTTATATTATAATGACACAAATGGTACAAATGTATTATTATGTTCATTTCTGACAATTGTTCTTCATAACATACTGTAACTGTCATATGATTTTTCCACTTTGTAGTAAAACTCTCCTGATTTGCAGCTGCTGTGTGTGGCTTTCTGCTCGCTCTCATAAGGAAGATCACTATCACAGTGTGGAGAAGAGCTCTCATAATAAACTATAAGCAAGCTGTCATAAACTATAAGCAAGACGATTTGTGAAGCACCAATCTTACATAGCACATTCCTTGGGAACCTACCGGTGACTCACTATTCAGTCTACCCCAGGTATAGTCAGCTGAATGGTTCCCACCACACGCACTTTCCCAATATTTTACATTATTGGACTGTTTATTGCTGCCACAGTCTGTCTCTCCCCTCAAAGTGCTATGCTGCTGAATATCTGCAAGCCGGGGTTGGGGGGTACTCTCTCTCTCTCGCCTGTGTCTGTGTCACCCTGTTTGGGAGGAACAGAGGACAGTCTCCAGGGGAGGGGGGATTTACTCTCTCTCTCTCTCTCTCGTGTCTCTGTGTTGCTTTTCGTAGCAGCTGCCTCTTGCTGTCTGTCTCTCTGCTCACTGTGTGCAGTGCTCACTCTGGGTCCCTCTGTGTCTCTCTTTCCTGCATGTCCTGAACTGCTCCTGCCATGAAGTGCTCATGGGGACAGTGGGGAGATGAAGTGTTGCCCAGGTGACATTTTCTTTTCCCTTCATTTGGATTGGGAACAGTTGGGGGGGGGGCTAACAGAGCACAGGCAGGTCTCAGACAGCCACAGAAGGAATGGCACTGGGAAGAGAAACACCCTGTCTCTTCCATTGATTCTGTTTCTTCCCTCCTCTGCTGTCTGTTTGTCACTCAGGCACTCTCTCTCTCCCTCCTGTGCTACCCACCCGCTCTGTCCTGCAGACCACACCTGCAGCCACATGGGACAGCACCACTGGTATTCTCACTATGGACCACTGTGAACACACTGACACCGGGCATTAGCTTTCTTCCACTGTCCCTGAGACGGTATCACTGATCTTCACCACATTCTCTACACTGCATAGCGCAACACTTGCAACTATCACTCGCTTCACTGACTTTACAAATGGCTGCCTTGCACTGATATTTCTTCAAGAAGATAATGAGTCCCATTCTGCCCACTGATCCTGTATCTTCCCCTCTCACACCAACTGTGCATATATTGAGCATTAGTCAATGGTCAGGTGATGGTGACTGACCAGTTGGCTTCTTGATTTCTCATATTCCATGTAATAAAGGAAGCTACTTCATTGGGGGTGTAATGTCTTTCAGGGCAGCTGGCAGCTTCAATAGCAGAACTCAGAAATGTACTCACAGTGCTGCTTGCCAACATCTGCACTTCATTCGCAGGAGAACTTACATAGAAACATAGAAACATCGAAACATAGACTTTGACAGCAGATAAGGACCACTTGGTCCACCCAGTCTGCCCATTTCCCTACCTATTCGATAAGCTGCAGAGTCTAGTTAACCAACAGCCTACTTCTTGCAACTCACCATTATAATTGCCTTATGTCTGTCCCATGCATGTTTGAATTCCCCAACTGTTTTAGACCCCAACCCTCTCCAGGAAGGATGGTCTCATGCGTCCACCACTCTCCTGAAAAGAATTTCACATTACCCCTGGAGCCATCCCCTCTAACTTTAAATTGTGTCCCCTTGTTCTTACACATCTCTTTTCTGAAAGATGCTACCTCCTGGACTTTGTTGATTCCCTTGAGGTACTAAAAGTTTCTATCACGTCCCCCTGTCCCTCCTTTCATCAAGGGTATACATATTTACACTCTCAGTCTCTCTCATATGGTTTCTGCTGCAGACCCTGCACCATTTTAGTTGCCCTCCTCTGGACTGCTTCCATCCTGTTTATGTCCTTGCATAGATGAGGTCTCCAAAACTGCATGCAGTACTCCAGATGGGGTCTCACCAACTGTCTGTACAGAGGGATAACTACTTCCCTTTTTCTACTTGTGATGCCCCTCCCTATGCATCCCGGTATCCCCCTCGCTCTCCTTACTGACTTCTCACATTGCTTACCCACCTTTAGGTCATCTGATATGACTACACCCAGATCCCTTTCCATTATTGTTGTCGATACTACCTCCCCTGCTATTGTGTACTCTTCTCCTGGATTTTTATTTCCCAGGTGCATTACTTTGCACTTCTTTGCATTGAATCTAAGTTGCCATATGTCTGACCATTCCTCCAACCTTGCCAAGTCCTTTCTCATCCTTTCTACCTCCCCCTTGTGTATCAACTCTGTTACAGATCTTTGTGTCATCTGCAAAGAGGCATACCTTTCCTTCCAGACCCTCTGCAATGTCACCTATAAAGACATTGACGAGGACTGGACCCAGTACTGAGCCCTGAGGTACTCCACTAGTAACTCCCCTTTCTTCAGAATGTGTTCCATTCACTATGACCTTCTGTGTCCTGTTGTGCAGCCAGTTTGTTACCCAGGCTACCACCCTGGGACCCACTCCCAGGCAGGCTAACTTGATTATTAATCTTTTGTGGGGGACTGTGTCAAATGCCTTGCTAAAGTCTAGGTAGGCCATATCTGCAGCCCCTCCCTGGTCTATTACTTTGGTCACCCAGTCAAAGAAATCGATTAGATTCATCTGACATGACCTTCCTGCTGTGAATCCATGCTGCTTTGGGTCCTATGCCCCGCTGGCCTCTAGGTACTGAACAATTCTTTCCTTCAGAAGTGATTCCATCATTTTCCCCACCACTGAGGTCAAACTAACAGGTCTGTAGTTCCCTTCTTCTGCCTTGCTCCCACTTTTGTGAAGGGGAATCACATCTGCCCTCCTCCAGTCCTCAGGTACCACCCCATCTTCCCATGATTTGTTAAAAAGTGTGGTTAGTGGTGTCACTAGGTCCTCCCTTAGCTCTTTTAGGATTCTAGGGTGAATCCCGTCAGGCCCAATTGCTTTGTCCACCTTGAGTTTTAGGAGTTCTTTCGGGACTCTTTCTTCAGTAAATGGACTAGCATCAACCCCACTACCCAGAGTGCTTCTACTGTTTGGTTTAGGTAACTCTTCCTCTTCTTCTTTTGTGAATACTGAACAAAAGTATTAATTCAGTATCTCTGCCTTTTCACTGTCTCCCTCTGCCCACCTCCCCTCTCCTTTATTAATCTTCACTATCCATCCCTTAACCTTTCTATGCTCCCTGATGTACCTATAAAAGGTTTTATCCCCCTTCTTAACTGAGTTGGCTATCTTTTCCTCGGTTTGGGCCTTTGCTTTTCTGACTGCCTTCCGCACTTCTTTCTGCTTTAATTGATACAGTTCCCTGTCATGCTCCTTCTGTGATTTCTTATACTTTCTGAATGCAGCCTTTTCCTCCTTAACCTTCCCTGACATCTCTTTTGAGAACCATAGTGTTTTTTTATTTCGCTTCATTTTCTTTATTTGTTTCACACAAAGGCTTGTTGCCTCCATGATGGCAGTTTTGATTGTTCTCCATTGTTCTTCCACCCCTCCTTTCTGGCCATTTGCTAATGCATTCCTCAGGTATTCACCCATTATGCCAAAGTCAGCCCTTCTAAAGTCCATTATCCTTGTCTTTGTATGGCTTGTCTCCATGGTTGTGTTTATAGTGAAGCACACTGTGCAGTGGTGCGCTTGTTCCCAGATGTCTACTGACTTCTAAATTTGTGATCTCTCCATTTGAGAGTACCAGGTCTAATATTGCTCCCTCCCGAGTGGGTTCCACCACTAGCTGTCTAAGGCATGCCCTGTAGAGGCATCGAGAATGACCCTGCTCTTGGATGTGGCTGCAGTCCATGTCGTCCAGTTAACATCTGGCATATTCAGATCCCCCATCAACAGTATCTCCCCTTTTTCAGCCATTTTGAGAATGCCCTCTATCATTTTCTTGTCCATTTCCTCCCCTTGAGACGGGGGTCTGTATACAACCCCTGTGCAGATTGTGATGCCACACATCTTCTCTTTTTGACAGATATATTTACTATAACATCATTGATTCCAGTGAAACAAAGCAATATGTGGGTATACAGTAGTTCATTGAAAAATTGATTTCTGGCACTTCAAACATTATGGTTGTGTTTTACGAACAGTCTAAGTGGAGAAGTCAATTGCAACTATTTGACATTATTTTGAATGTGTGGCATAGTGATTCTTCGACTATGTGATTGGGCACCATGGCTGGTAATAGTTCATGCCCATCGGTAGTAATGCCATCTACCAAGGGGCACTTCACAACTGAGATTTATTCCTTGCCATATAATTGTTTGTATTTGCTCTGAATAATTTGTTTAGCACAGCCCTAGTTTTGGATTGAGATACCCTGAAGAACTGTATTAGTTTGGGGCCCAGTTCTGAAAGATGTGTGCACAGGTGCTCCAACTTATGTTCCTGTAATATTGAAAATAAAATCACTTGAGGGACCCACAGCCTTTGATGTAGGATCAGACATATCTAACATGTCTAAGGACATGTGTTCTCACTGCATGTTGTATTTTAACCATTTAATCAGTTTTATGTATCTTTGGGGGTACATTTTATAAAGGGGCAGTATTTTCCTATCTTGCTTGTGGAACTGATTCAGGCTTTTCATTTTACTCATGGAACAAGTTTCCTTTGGGTCACCCCTTCCCCCCATTTCCACCACTTTGTACATGGTGGATTTTGTTACATTGTCCAGTACAAAAATGAGTTACTCCTGTGTCCAAAGAGGCTATCCTTGACCATGGTTGGGGCATAGCACTTTGTGTAGGCTTAATATATGTGTGTTGTAAATGAAGTCCTACCCCACTGAAATTAGTATGATCCCCTTGACCCCACTATATCTGGCAAGCTGTGCACCCCCCACTTCATGTGAGTGTATGAGAATAACCATACAAAAAAAGGACATTTACATGCCCTCACCCTATGGCGTAGGAACGTATCAGAGAAGCTAAGAAAAAGTTACTCACCTTAGTACTGTTGTTTCTTCTAATGGAGTCTTGCTATATTATGACAATTGCAGTCTGTCCCAGCCTTAGAACTGCTCCGGAGGTGAAAGAGTTAACTTCCATGCCAGGCATGGAATCCTGAGCACGAGCTCAGTTGAAAAAACTCTGTCTGATGATATTCAAACCGAAACTGTCAGATCTTTACGAGCAAAAACTCACTAAGGTTCTGTGTGGAAGCTGTAAACCTACACTAGCCAACTGGCTACTAAAATATTAACACATTTTTCTGGTCCCAAAACCAAGACTCAAGTCAGGGGACCCAGAAAATAAAATGAAATACAACACCCAAACACCCCAAAAAGGAGGGGTGAAAAACACAAGGTGGACATCATTAGGTGCCAACACTGCACTGCCCACCCACATCCCAAGAGCAGAGGTTCTGAGAGGGGCAGGCGGGGAGGTCATAATATAGCAAGACTCCATTAGAAGAAACAACATTACTAAGGTGAGTAATTTTTTCTTCAAACAACATGAAGTCTTGCTATATTATGACAATTGCAGACTACACAGCAGTACCTCCATGGAGTAGGGACAGAACCTACTTAGGAAATAGGCTCTGAAGCACAGCTGTGCCAAACCGAGCATCCCTCCTAGCTTGGATGTCCAGGGAGTAATGCTTGGTGAAAGTGTGTACTGTTTTCCAGGTAGCTGCTTGACATATCTCTAAGATAGGAATGCCCCTGGCTGCAGCTAGGGACGCAGCTGTACCTCTAGTAGAGTGAGCCCTCAGGCCTGAAGGAGGAACCTTACCCAGTTTTTGATAGCAAAATTGGATACAAGAGACAATCCACCTGGCAATGGATCTTTTAGTGGCAGGTTTCCCTTTACCAACCTCACCATAAGTGAGGAACAGATGGAGGGAGTCAAACCTGTGACCCTTGGTAAGCTCTATGTAGTAACTAAGGACTCTCTTTACATCTAAACTGTGCAGCCTCCTCTTGCCAGAGGAGGAATGGTCAGTGAAGTACACTGGAAGAGATACAGATTGATTAAGGTGGAAATCTGAAACCACCTTAGGCAAGAACTTCCTGTTAGTTCTGAGGACTACCTTGTCTCTGTGAAAGGAGATAAAATCAGGCTCCACTGACAAAGTTTGTAATTCACTTATGCGCCTGGCAGAAGTGATGGCTACTAGAAACACAGTTTTCCAAGTCAAGTACTTAAGCTCTGCTGAAGACAAAGGTTCAAAGGGGGGTTGCATCAGCTGAGCAATGCAAACATTAAGATCCCAGGCAGGAGCAGGGTCCCTGAATGGAGGGTTGGTATGAAGTAATCCCTTGAAAAACTTGGAGAATACAGGGTGAGCAGAAAGAGAAGAGGTCTTTCCTGCTGAAATAAAAGCAGAGACAGCTGCCAAATGCACTTTCAGGGTAGCTGGCCTCAGCCCCAAAGTATTTAGATGGACCATATAGTCCAAGACTGTGGGCAAATCAGCAAATTCTGGGGAAATATGCTTCCCAGAGCACCATATGGAAAACCTTTTCCATTTAGAATTAGAAGTAGCCCTGGTGGAAGGCTTCCTAGAAGCTTTCAAGATTTCGAGTACACCTTGAGAAAGGTGTAGGTCAGCAAACTCTAACTCCTCAAGAGCCAGGCCTTGAGGTTGAGGGATTTGAGATTCGGATGCCAAACTCTCCCCTGGGCACAGGTTAACAGATTGTGATTCCTGGGGAGACACAGGGGAAGATGGACTGCTAAGGACAGAAGGAGTGGATACCAGGGCTGTCTGGCCCAATCTGGAGCAATCAGAATCATCTTGCAAAGTTGAGATCTGATTTTGACTAGCACCTTGAACAAGAGAGGGAAGGGGGGAAAGGCATAGATGAACTTCCCTTCCCAATCGAGAAGAAAGGCATCCAGAGGGACTGAGCCCAACACTGGGGGTCTGCAACAAAAAAGTGGAAGTTGGTGGTTGTCTGGGACTGCAAAAAGATCTATCTGAGGGGTGCCCCACCTGGCAAATACTAACCCTAGTACTAGGGGATCCAGTGACCATTCGTGATGGCCCTGGAAATCCTGCTGAGAGCATCTACCAGGACATTGTCCTTGCCTGGAAGGTGAACTGCTATGAGGAGAGTGTTCAGGGAATAAGCCAGAGACCACAACTTCATTGCCTCGTGCACAAGGCCGAGGACCAGTGCCCCTTGTTTGTTGATGTACCACATTGTAGTGGTGTTGTCTGTTCTGATCTGTACCACTTTGTTCTGAACAGATGCAGAAAAAACCTGAAGTGCTAGAAAAACGACTCTGAGTTCCAACAGATTGATGTGGAGCAGAGATTCCTGAGGGGACCACAATCCCTGGGTGGTGAGGTCGCCCATGTGAGCTCCCCATCCCAAGAGGGACCCATCTGTAGTAAGGGTCAAGGAGTGAGATTGAGGGATGAAAGGAACCCGCTGTCTCAGATTGCTCTGATCCTGCCACCACTGCGGGGCCTGGACCAGGGTTCGAGTTACTGGGATCAATTTGGTTAGGGGATCTCTCCTTTGAGACCAGAAGGCTCTCAAATGGAACTGAATGTCCCTCATCTGAAATCTGGCTCCTTGCACTACAGCTGTGGAAGCAGCCATGTGCCCTAGGAGCTGTAGAAAGTGCCTTGCTGGCCGAGAGACCTGCAGAGTGAAGGAGGAGGCCAGAGCCACCAGGGTCTTTACCCTTTCTAGAGGAAGGAAAGCTCTGGCCTGCTTTGTGTCCAGTTCTGCGCCAATGAAGGTGAGTAGCTGAACAGGCTCTAGAACTGACTTTGGGAGATTGAGAAGAAAACCTAGAGATGTAAGCAGCTGCTGGTTCACCTGAAGGTGTGATTTGACTTGGTCTGGAGACTGACCCGCTATGAGCCAGTCGTCCAGGTAAGGAAAGATGGCAATCTTTTGCCTTCTTAAGTGAGCAACTGCTACTGCCAGGCATTTTGTGAATACCCTTGGGGCAGAGGTAAGGCCGAAGGGCATTGCTCTGAACTGGTAATGGCCTGAGGGCAGTTCGAATCTGAGGTACTTTCGGTGGGAGCTTCTGATGAGAACATGGAAGTAGGCATCCTTGAGATCCAGGGATGCTAGCCAGTCCCCCTGGCCTTAGGGAGGGTAATATAATTCCCAGAGTCACCGTTTTGAATTTTGGTTTTAAAAGGTGCTTGTTTAGGTATCTTAGATCCAGGATGGGCCGCCATTCTCCTGTCTTTTTTGGGGTAAGGAAGTACCTGGAGTATAGTCCTTTGCCCTGGTGTAGGGGAGGAACCCTTTCCACAGCTCTGAGAGCCAGGAGGGTTGAGATTTCTGTTTCCAAAGCAAGAGCCTCTAATGGATTTGCAGGTGGAAAACATCTGGTTCTCATCTTTGGAAATTTTTTGAAGCTGAGAACCAGTCCCTGGCTTACTACTTCCAGGACCCACTTGTCTGATGTTAAAGACTCCCATTCCTGGACAAAGTAAGCCAGCCTGCCCCCTACAGGTAATGGAGAATCGGCCCTGGGCATCCCATCAGGGTGCCTGTTTGGCAGGGACTTTAGGGTGAGGGGTGGGAGCAGGCCTGCTCGTACCCCGTCTGCCTCTCCCTCTGAAGAACCCCCTCTGGGTATAAGATGAAGAGGAGGCCTGGGCTTGGTAAAAAGACCTGTGAAAAGGCCTGCCCCTGCCCCTGGAAGGCTGCCTCTGAGGAGTGGCTTGCCTCTCCTTGGCCTGTGCACTCCTATAAGTGGTCCTATACTCATCCATTTTCTTCATGTAATTCTCTGTCTGCTCCCCAAACAGAGAATTACCCACAACAGGAAAATCCATGGCTTTAGCCTGGGTATCCTGTGTCAGGCTAGTACGCCTGAGCCAAGCCATTCTACGAAAAGCCACAGATGTAGCCATGACTCTTGAAGATACATCATTAGAGTCCACTGCAGCATGGAATTGCACCTTGGATGCCTCAAAACCATCAGGAGCCACCTGTTTTGCTAAAGCCATAACAGCATCCCATCTGGATTTCTGGTATCTTGCAACATAGGCCATATAATTTGCCTGTCTGAGTCCCAAGGATGCTGCCATGTATTGTTTCTTTGCCATGGCATCAATCCTCCTGGAGTTTTTATCAGGGGGGTGTGAAGCCAAGGGAATATTTTCCTTATCACAGGCTGCAGCCTGCACTACTCCAACATGGCTGCATTGTTGTGAAAGGAACTCCGTATCAGGGCCTGACAATGTGTACCTCCTGTCCATCTTTTTATCCACAGGAGGAAAAGAATTAGGAGCTTTTAAAATTTTTATTGTCTGTTTCCTAAAGGATTTATGTAAAGGAATAGACAATCTCCTGGACTCTGGGATATCCATCATTTCCACATAGTCAGGCTCCTCCTGTTCATCCACAGCTTCTTCCAAAGGGAGCTGGAGGGTTTCAGCAACTTTTTTATAAAACATAAAATGAGAAGGGGACTCAGAAAGCCTAGGGGGAGACACTCCTGAAGGTCTGTCTGGGGAGATGTCCGGTTCAATGGGCACATCCAGACTTTCAAAATCACATTCACACTCTTCATAATCCTCCTCCCCCTCCTCCGGTTCATAAAATTCCTCTATATCATATTCTTGAACTGGTGGAATCGACCGAACCGACCGTTTACCTGATAGTGGCGGTTCGGACGGAACCGGGGAAAGCGACTGGACAATTTGGATCGCTTTGGCTATCTCTGCAGCGGTTGGAGAAGGAAATTTTGGCTCCACACCTGCTGATTTTCTAGTCCTCTTTGCTGGAACTGGCTCATCCGAGTCAGCTCTTCGTTTGTCCGAGGAAGTCTCGCCCTGGTCAGAGGGCACTCCTCACTGAACCGGGCTGGCCATCCGGGTCAGCGGACTTTTTGGCCTCTCGTTCCCTGAGTCTACCAACTCTCTTATCCAGAGTAGCTGCAGGGAAATTCTTGCAAATCTGGCAGTCTGCATTGAGGTGGTCAAACCCCAGACAATAAACACATGTGGTGTGTGGGTCAGCCTTGGCAAAGGCTTCTCCTGAACACCAGTGCTGAAACAAGTAGACCCGGTTTTCTTTTTGGGTTTCTCAGACATAATGCCAGCCTAACCAAAAACTTGCCCTTTTCCGGCAAATCGCCAAGCAAGACACCGTTATCGGTTCCCAACCGTGTCACGGGTCGTAGAAAAAAACGTAATGAAATCCATTTTTTTTAGAACCGATAAGAACCGGGAACCGCACTCTAAATGTATTTTAACAAGTTTTAACAACAACCTGATCGGTTCAAACTGAACCGATAACAATGTTTGCAAGTTCCACACAGAGAATGAAAACCTATCTATTACTTACGATACCACAGACAGAGCTTGAACCGACCGGTTTGCGGTTAAAATAAATATAACTGCGGTTGAAAAAAAAAAAAACGAGAATAACACTTTTTTAACTGAGAAATGAACCGAGCAGAAGGAGGAATCTCCGGAGCGACTGTTCAGTGAGGCGGAGTAAAGAATCTGACAGTTTCGGTTTGAATATCATCAGACAGAGTTTTCTCAACCGAACTCTCGCTCAGGATTCCATGCCTGGCATGGAAGTTAACTCTTTCACCTCCGGAGCAGTTCTAAGGCTGGGACAAACTGCAATTGTCATAATATAGCAAGACTTCATGTTGTTTGAAAGATATATTTTCATGTATCACCAAAAAGGACAACCTGAAAAGAACCCTGAGGATGAGAACCAGCCAGATACTAGTGCTGCAGGTCAACCAGGGTGAAGGAGCATGGGTGCCAGAAAGACAAAGTCAGACTTGTCTAGGGATCAACCACCACTACCCTACATGCTTTAATGCTGTTGCTTTGAAAGGCCAGGCCAATGGCAAGGTAATACAGCAGTGAAAAAGAAGGTCAGCCAGAGGTCAGCATCCAAGAGACAGTCTGGCGAGGGGTTTGAGAGATGCCATATCTGACTCCAATGCAAAATATCATGGGATGTACCAATCACATGTGTCAACTGAGGGGGAGGAAGACAGATATTACACTCTTGATATTTGGCTACTAGCATGTCATCCGTAGTAACCTGCAAGCCATAAGGCAAACAACGAAGGTAGCAGCCATGACTGCCAGTGAGAGAATGTCCCTGCATCTTCCCAAACCACAGAACACCTGGGTTCTGAACACCTAGACATCAACAATGAGGATAGGGATGGTGACAGTGAAGACCACATAATTAAGTCACAACAACACAATCATGACAAAGGCTAAGCCTTGTATAAGTAGTACAGGTACACCACTCATTATAGAATATAACATGACCATATGTACAGACATTACTAACCCAAATAAATAATCCACTAGGAGGACCAACAATAACCAGATTACTTGCCATATCTCTAGCCAAAAGCACCTTTCCTGCATAGGGTGCAGGAAGAGAGTGTCTTAGAGAAAGATCACCCCTGGTGCAGACACAAAGAAGAGGACCCCGGACAAACAACCAGAAATGCTGTATTACCCTCAAAATCAAGGGGATGACATGCAGTGTCCACTTTGGAGCTAGTATCTGACACAGGCTGCTGAGTCAAGGTGAAGGCCACTAGCTCTTCTGTTGGTGTCAACTGTTCCTGCATCAGGGGCCCTGTACCAGTCTGGATCATCAGGTCCTGCATCAGGGTCCCTGTACCAGCCTGGATCATCATGACCTGCATCAGGAGCCCTGTACCAGCCTGGGTCATCAGGACCTGCATCAGGGGCCCTGTACCAGCCTGGATCATCAGGGGCCCTGTACCAGCCTGGATCATCAGGACCTGCCTCAGGGGCTCCGTATCCTCCTGGATCATCAGGACCTGCATCAGGGGCCCTGTACCAGTCTGGACCATCAGGACCTGGATCAGGGGCCCTGTACCAGCTTGGATCATCAGGACCTGCCTCAGGGGCCCTGTACCCGCCTGGATCATCAGGGGCCCTGTACCAGCCTGGATCATCAGGACCTGCCTCAGGGGCTCCGTATCCTCCTGGATCATCAGGACCTGCATCAGGGGCCCTGTACCAGCCTGGACCATCAGGACCTGGATCAGGGGCCCTGTACCAGCTTGGATCATCAGGACCTGCCTCAGGGGCCCTGTACCAGCCTGGATCATCAGGACCTGCCTCAGGGGCCCTGTACCAGCCTGGATCATCAGGACCTGCATCAGGGGCCCTGTACCAGCCAGGATCATCAGAATCTGCAGGCTCGTTGACAAAGCTCCTCATAAAGAAAGTGCAGGGGCACAGAGACAAGCCGGTAAAGATCCAGCAGCATCTGGCAATTTGAACTTTTTGATATGGACTTAATGCAACTAGTAAAGCACTAACCATCTCTTTTGCTCAATAAATTTGCTAGGTCATAACTTTGGTGTAATGTATTATTCCTTGTTGGGTTTTATACCCTGGACTATATACCTGTTTTAAGGCAGACTCTTGGGGCTGGGATGGGAGGCATCTTTATGTAGTACCTGCATATGGGACACCTGTCCTTGGAATTTTGATACAGGTCCTCATATCCCTTTTTGTATACAGCCTGTTTAGAGTTGAGGTGGCCTGAGTCTTTATGGCAGTTAGAACCTGCTTCCAGACCAGTTTTCACTCTACCACAATGGAGAGTCCATAACATCTACTGTGACAGGCAGAGCACATCCTCTTCTGAGATATTGGGACTCCTATATTGCCCATTCAATTATCTAGTTGCTGCAGATCCAGACATAGACATAATGTGTTGGACTGAAAGGGGGAACATGAGGACCCTTAATATTGCATAACTGCCTACATTATGTTCCATGGATTTGTAAGTGAACCCATTCACAGGTAGAAGCTGGCACACCTACACCTAGGGCTTGACCACCTATAGACATACGTGCCCTCAACAGCAGCCTCCTGACACATGATATCTCCACACACATCTCTCTCCAACACACAGACCCCCCCCCCACCACCACAGGCCACAAAACTCAAGCCATACCCCATGAGCACAAAGATATTTTGTATCCATCATAGTATAAATCTGGCTCTTGTGTTGAACATCAGCAGAGATTCTATGGTTGTAAAAGGGGTCTGCTCATACCTCTCAACCTTCTGTCACTGAAATGAGGGACATGGACATTTTTGGACACTCAAAATGAGGGACAATGAGGGACACAGACACTCAGAATGAGGGACACATCCTAAAACATGGAGATACAAGTTCAGAACACTGTGAAAACCATAGTGTTTACTTGTATAAGGTTTATTTTTGGATTTAGTATTTTAGAATATTTAGAGTTTCTGCTTTAAAATCTGAATTTACAGCACATTTTCTGTGTGGGCAGCACCTTTTCCATGAGGAATGAATGAGGGACAGAGCAATTTTAAGGGGCAAAATGAGGGCTGTCCCTCATAATGAGGGACACTTGAGAGGTATGGGTCTGCTGTTTATAGGAGGCATCTTAACAATGCTAATTTACCCCCTCTGCTCCTTGCATGAGGTGTCAATTAGCAATCTGGCTGAATGTGGTTCTCCCCTGCTAAGTTTGCTCACATAATATTTGGCAGTTGCTTGAGCAACGCATAATCACTGTATATTGTGCAAGCAGCAACTATCGTCTGCCAGTATGCTATGTAAATTGTACTATGTGCTACGTAGCCCCACCAAAAAAAACAAAAAACAGATGGTCATCTTAAAGAAGAAGCTTCCACTAAAATAAAAGGCATGATTCCATGAAGCTAATATATTTACAGCTATGATGTGTAACTTCAAGGTTTTCTAGTTTTTTTTGTTTTATTTCTCGTTATTGGTCTACAAAACACAGTATTTTAGGTCATTCAACACATCTTTTACCGAGTCTTGCAAAATGCATCTCACTGCCCCATGCTAACCTCACAATTACGGTAAGTTTGTAGGTGCTGCGCAAGATGTCTCTTAGGGTGTAACATACGAACATATGAAAGTGCCAGCAGAAACAGACCACCTGGTCTATCTAAGTCTGCTTGAGTGTGCAGCTAGCACCCTTAGTAAGAGTGAGTGTCATCTTGTGCAGTTTGGTCGAGAGCACTGTTAAGCAAAGCTGAGCCATTCTGTTTGCCCAAACTGTGTGAGATGATGCTCTTCTACTATAAGTGACATCTCATACAGCACAAACTTATTATACCGTAAATCACTTGAGTCAGCTAAAATAATGTATAATAAATGTTTTGTTCCTTATTTTATTCACTTGTAATGATAAAACTCCTCCCCATGCCTCTGAAGTGGATTGCTCCACTTCAACATTCCCTGCATAAGATGGCAACTGTTTGCAAGATAAGGAGGACTGTGTCTCTGATTGCTGATTGGCTAAAGTCACATACATGATTTATGATGTGTTTATGATATCACAGTCTGTTGCAGTAGAGAGCACTATGATGTCATTAAAATAACTCTGTGAGCTCAGTTAGGAATAGACAAATGCATTTTGTTTGCACTTCCCATGCCTACTAGTACCCCACTCCTTCTGACTTCCGAACTGCCCTCATTACCACCAGACTCGCCCCTTGCCCATCCATTTGCGTTCCAGTCCTGACCTTCAGCCGTCTTCTGAGGCTGGCGTATCCCTGCCAGGGGCTTCCTATGGACCAAGTCACAGACTGTTTCTTGGGATCCACTGTATCCTTCCATCTCCAATCTGACATCCTGTCCCCATCAGGGGCCGTGCCACAACCTGGAGGAGGAGCATGCTATGGAGGCTGAATGGACCTCGTACATAGGATGAGCTCAAAGGGTCCAAGGCATGGGGAAAAGCAGAGAAGCTGTCACTTGAGGTACCAGTGTGGTATTTTTGTATTTTCTGGACCCTGCCTACCCCAACTCATGCTCATACAACAACTGGCCTGGGGGGGGTGCATGACAGCATGTGGTCACTCATGCTGTTGTTGGCACCATCACAAGCCACCAGTAGGAGTCACTGCATGATGGAGTAGCTAGTATCCTCCCCCCCTCAGGAAAAGAGCACTCAAAGGACGCTCTGAACTCTTCCTGCCAGCATCTGCTCCTGACATCCTCGGTGCAGAGCACCAACCTGGGTTGTCAGCATGCCAGAGCAATCCTCTATTGCTCGGCACCATGGGGCTGGCAGACAAATGCAGTTTATCCATTCTTCCTAAATAGGCTTATCAACTCTTGAAAAATCAAAAAATAGTCCAGGCTACCGCCTCCTTTTCAGGAAGTTATTTAGTCTTGATATTGGGGATGCCCTTGTCAAGCTGTATCTGGTCAAATCTACTTGTGAATGTAAAAAAGGGCTCACTTCACATCTGAACTTGATTTGGAAAAATCTTCATTTTATTTGTTCATGCTGCATACTTCAAAAACCGGGTGGTGCATATAAATGCAGTAACCTGTCAATCATTTTATAATGTTAGGTCCATATGCATATATACTTTTTATAATAAACACCTATGTTCCACCTCTTCAAACCTTGTGGTGTACCATAATCTTTATATTGTAGCTCTGAAAGTGGCAGTGCTACGGGACCAGACAGGATACACCAGAGGGTACCAAAGGAACTCTGGGAGGTGCTGGCTGCTCCACTGATGGGCTTATTCACAGTTCACTGGAATAAAGAGGGGTTCCAGGGGACTGGACGAGAGCAGATGTGGTCTCTCAACATAAAAGCATAGCAGGGAAGAGGCTAGCAACTCTAGACTGGACAGTCTCAGCTCAGTGGTGGAGAAATTAATGGAAACACTGTTAAAGGAAAGGTTAGTAGAGTATCTCAGATCCAATGGGCTGCAAGACCAAAGGCAGCATGGATTCCTGGGCGAGGTCCTGCCAGATGACTCTGATTGATTTCTTTGTCTGGAGTGACCAGGGAAATGCATCAAGGGAGAGTAGTGGATGTGGCCTATCTGATTTTAGCAAGGTATTCCACACTGTGCTGCACAAGAGACTGATAAAGAAACTAAACAGACTAGGAGTGGAATACAAAGTGGTGAACTGGATTAGAAACTGATTAACGGATAGACAACAGAGGGTGGTGGTTTATGACACTCAATCTAATGATGGGAGAATGACTAGCAGGTAGAGATGGGTGAAGTGGCCTCAATTCGCTCTGCGGAGTGATTCGTGGAGCCAAGGCAGATTCGCGGAGTGCTCCGCAATGCGAAATGGAGTGCTTCATGTTATAATGGTAACGCGAAGTCCATTGATGACAATCACTTTGCGTTACTCCACTTTCCCAAACCACTACTTCACCAACATTTAAGGTGAAGTACATTGAGAACAATGTACTTCACCTCACTTCAACTTGTTTTTAAGCTCCAAAGGGGAATTTTGCAGTGATTCATGGGATTTCAGGTCACATGGGCTCTAGATTGTTCTGCACAGCCTCAGTTTAGGTTAGTGTGTGTAGGAAGCTATAGGAGACAGTCTGCTCTGAGAGCTGTCTGTGATTCAAACCTTCTAAAAGCTGTTAAAAAAAGTCTTTTTGAGTCATTTTGTTTGCTGAAACTTCAGTTCATCGATTGTAGGAAACCCTCCTGTGCTCATATCATCGAGCGTTTTAGTTTGTGTGTGGATTTTGAATGTTAATGTACAACATTCAGTCTGTGTACTGAGAGACAGTGGAAGTATGCTTTGGGGATGGGCATATCTGGTGTAGGTAGATTTAAGTTGGAGAAATAGGGAGTTCTTTGTTTTTTGGTTATATTTTTCTTGTTTAACTGACTGTGTTAATGTACACACAGTAATATTTTCAGTAATTGTTGAAATTTTTTTTGCTGATTGCGTGTGTTGTGGTCTGGTGGGACCTGGTGCAGCAGTGAAATTGTTTAAAATATGTTGTATATTACTGAAGTTTAAAATTTGCTACGCATTACTTGTAGACAAATTCTGTGTGTGTGCAGTGTGTGATGTGACATCAAATAATACACCTTTTATTGTGCCACAGTGTAATTGCAGGCGCAGCAGTGTGAACCTGCTATCCACTGCAGCTGCGTAATTTTGTACTGCCATTGTGGTATCTTTTCTTGGTTTTGCACTGCAGTAATCTGCAGTCACTGCCCCCACTGGCAAAAGGTATTCTTTTCCAGATTGGATTGTTTGTGACTTGAGAACACCACTGGTTAGTTAAGGTGTTGTTAAACTTGTTGTGACTTTCGTGTGTGTATCTGTTGTTGAAGCCACAGTTGTTTTTTTGGCTTCACATCCAGCATCACCCCCCCCGTCCCCAACCCAGGGAATGTTAGACTGTTCTTGTTGATCCCCCAAAATGCCCACAAAGAGACATGTGAGCAAAGCTGTTTCTCGCCATGGCACTGCTGCCAGTGGTAAGATTGTCTGGGGGCGTGGTAGTAGTAAGTACGCAGTCACAGAAATGCATTGCTGATGTGAGGAAAGGCATTTCTCCTTCAATATTTTTTACAGCGCAATCAGTAGCTTCACTCATAGTTGGAGGAGATGATGTTGTCTCAGCTGGTGGTGTTAGTGCAGTTGCTGGTGGTGGTGTGAGTATTGCTGTCTCAAGTTCCACTTCTGACCAGTTTACCGTGTCCAAAAATATAGTGGAGTGTGAAGCAGTGGCAGTGAGTGACAGTGTAGATGATGTCATACTCCCCAGTAACTGAACATGAAGATTCTGATCATCATGTCAACGAGAGCACACACAGTGACATTTCTTCCACCGCGGTTCAGGTCATGCATTTGCTATGCAGTGATTCATAGTGTGGTGAAAATACTTCGGGTGATGGTGCTGCTGCTGATGATGATGTTGCCGTGGTTGCAACATGCAGTCCATATGCCAGCATCCAAGCAGAAGATGTGGATGATGTTGATGAATATGATGATGATGTCAGTGACCCCTGTTGGGAACCAGAGAAAATGAAACTCAAGGTGGCTGTGTCTGGGTCTGTTTGCATTTCCCCCTCCCATAAAAAGTTTTGATTTACCAGTTTCAGTCGATGATGATGACCCAGTAATAATGATAGGTAGTCATGGTGGTCAGTTGCAGTCCAAGTGTGTCCTGCCTGAAAAATCATGTAGCACAACCCCCACTTCATGGCTTAAAAAAATGGAGTCCAATAAGAGCATCGGGGGGACATGTTAAAACTAGAGCATTGAGATCCCTTATTTGGGATTTTTTTGTGCATGTGAGTCGAGGTAAAAAGGGGACCCATCTGGGCACAGGAGGACAGAATACATATCTTAAGAATAGGCACATGGCACTGTGGACTCAGCACAAGATGGCAGCTAATACCTGTACCACAGTGGGGGTGCTCACCCTCGTCATCAACCATAATGAGCATGTTATCCCCTTCCATGACTGTAGCATCAAGTAGAAAATTAAATACTTGCAGTAGTGATGAAATAACAGCAGAGGATTACTACATGCATGATGAGGTGGAAGAGCAGAATGATTTTGAAGTCTTGTCCAGTGGTGGTGAGAGTAGCAGTTTTGGTGGTGGTGGTGATCAATGCAGTATGTCTAGTGCAAATGGTACATCAACCCTTGTTGGTAAATCTGGGAAAATAACTGCATTTCTGGGTTTGTCATCACCTTTGCAACTGTCTTCATCACATGTCCAGACTCCACCCTCTGCCACTCACAGAGCAGAACCATTTGTCATCGCACCCCATGTAAAATGTTTGTCAGCCCACGTTACAGAGTGTTTATGCGCATAAGCTGAAGTACCTACCCAATCGTACAGTGTCACGTGAACTTAATGCTGCTGTAGCTGAAATGCTAGCAATTGATCTTTTGCCCTTCTCCTTTGTGGAGAATTCTGGGTTCCTGCAGTTTGCTGCATGTGCCTGTCCAAAATGGAAAGTTCCATCCAGGACATACTTTTCGACCCGTGCTGTCCCCGTGTTGTACTGTACTGTGTCTGACTCAGTAAGACATGCCCTTCAACATTCCTCCTCTCCAGTCATCCATTTAAGTATGGATATGTGGACAAGTGGCAAAACAGTGGGGAGTTCATATTTGTGTATAACTGCACACTGGGCGCAGGTGCCGGAGGTTGTTTGTGCTGTTGGTAGTGTGAATAATCAGTGTAGTAAGGCAGGGGTGTAGCCAGAAATTTTCATTTCGTACACAGTCTCCAACAGTTACATCCCCCCTATTAAAAAATTTACACATTCTTTCCAAATGGCATCCCCTTCCAAACAAGTTAGATTGTTGTCAGATGATTCCTCTAATCTCTAAAGAGATTATACATGTATTTGTCTCCTAAACAACAGAAGTTTAAACAGAGACATTCCTCAGTGGCTACACTAACCTAAATACTACAGATTAGAATGAAAATGTTAACATAAAGTCATACGGTTTGTGACAAGCATACCTCTCAACTGTCACACATTACGAGGTACGTCACTCATTTTCCTCTCAGAAATTCTTTGTCCCACATGGGGAAGGTGATATTCCACATTTCCCACTGAGACTTTAAAGCAGAAACTCATAATGCTCTATTATGTTCAGTTATCAGCAAACATTAAGAACATTAGTGCACTGATAGCCATAGTGTTCTGAGCTTGCAGTGCCACGTTTGACAATATGTCACACATTTTGGTCATTTGTCACACATCTTGTCACACATTTTGGTGAAGAAGGGTTGAGAGGTATGGTGACAAGCACTCAACAAAACTATACACAAATGTGTACGGTGAGTATGCCTGTCTACACCCGTGTAGTAAGGTGGAGAGTCGTGGTAGCAATCTTCCAGGAATTCGACAGCATGCAATGATTGCTATGCGCAATGTGACCTGTTCACATACTGGTGAAAACATGTTGGACGTGGTACTGACTGAAACTGACAAGTGGCTGAATCCCCTGTCCCTGAGAGCTGGGTTCATAGCAAGTGACAATGGGTCAAATGTGGTGAAATGCATCACGAATGGTGGGTTGTTTCGGGTTCCATGCATGGTCCACTGTTTAAATCTTGTGGTGCAGGAGTTTCTGCAGCACCCTGATATAAAGGAAATGCTGACAGTTGCACTCCATATCTGTTCTCACATTTCACACTCTGCAGTGGCCCGTGACCAACTTTGGCAGTTGCAGATCCGAAACAGCCTCCCTCAGCACTGCTTGAAGCTGAAAGTTGTCACCCAGTGGAACTTCACTTTATACATGGCAGAGAGGTTGTATGAACAGTGCAAAGCCATCTCAGAATATCTTGTGATGCACACTAGCCGTGACAATTCTGGATCCTCCATGTCTATGACGACTGAACAGTGGCACCTCATGGACTCTATAATAAGAATCTTGAGGCCTTTTGAACATGCCACACAGGCAGTGAGTGGCGAGTCTGCCTCCATTAGCCAATCAATTCCACTGCTGCGGGTGCTGAGGCAGACATTGGTGAATGTACAGCATAGCCTTGATGTTGCTGGAGACAGTGCTAGCAGAGTGTTGCTGAAACACATGCTGACAGTATTTGACCAGAATCGTCACATCTTGAGCATTCAGCATAGTGACAACTTTGCAATAGCAACAATGCTGGACCCACGATACAAACATGGAATTGCCTCAGTACTGGATGGCGGGCCTGAAAAGGTAAAAAATATCAGTGAACAACTGGTGCGCTTGGTTCATGGGACACAGAAGTCACGTGCCAAGGTCAGGAAACCTGAGCAGCATAATCAGGCTGAAGGTGAACCTGGAGTAGTAGTATCAAGCATATCTTGTAAGAGGAAGGGGACTGCTGTTCCAGGTGGTCTGTAATCAAAAGCGACTGGCATTAACCCACTTTAGGAGGCTTCATCCCAAGTGGGGATTCGTGACATAAATGATTCCAGAGAAGTGGATGATGCATCAACCACTGAACTTAGAGCAGCACAGCGAATGGTTGAGTGATATGTGTCTGAAAACAGGCATCTGTCAAGCACTGATGATCCCCTTTTATACTGAAGTGGAAAAGTCAGTGAATGGCCAGAGCTGACTGCTGTGGCACTGAAGTGCCTGACTTGCCAACCCTCCAGTATGAGTGTCGAGAGGGTATTCAGCTCAGCAGGTGCAACAGCTCGGGATCATCATACAATCCTCTCTCCTGCAAATGTCAGTTTGCTGACATTCATAAAAATGAATGAGAGGCACATACCAGTTCAGACTGCAGCCTTAGTATTCGTACCCCAGCATACTCATGGTTTTGCTGATGTCAAAGAAAGGGACCATCCTGGCAGCAGTGACAGCATGAAGTGGCCTACCACTGACGTAGATGATAACACAATGGAGAAAGAATTTCCCTGTGGTCAGAATTCAAACATAGAAGACTACGAGGGCAGCTTTCTTTCTAAGGATGATGATGAATGATGATGAGGTTAATGTTGGCAGGTTTTAACTTAAGTGGTTAAAAGGCTGTCACATGTCTAGTATGATACATGTTCTCTTTTTCATAACGTTAAATCACTGTCCCACTCATAGTGATTCAAATTCCATATGTCACGTCATCACATTTATAACACAGAGCACAGTATATCCTGGCCATACCAGCCCCCCTTCCCGGTATACATACCATGCTGTGATGGGCTTCCTCCTGTCTGGAAGCCACCACCTGGCACACCCCCAACAGTGTTGCATCGCATGGTGGCCGCCACCAGCTTCTCTTGCGCTGTGAGCTGTGGCACAGCAGCATGGCCGCCACCAGTGGCTGTCCTGGCATCCCATATGGCCGCCACCTTCACTTTAATCTGCATTTGTCAGTGCCCACCTTCTTTCTACACTCCTGCACAGACTGCTGGTGGCTGCCCTGCTGGTTCACAGCCACTGCCACCTCCACCCAGACCACGGCCCTGGCCTATGGTGTGCCAGTGGAGCCACTCAGCAATTGCTCCCTGTCGAGGTAGGCCTCGAACAGGGTATCAGCTTCCACCTTCATAAAGTTGGGCCTGCGCTTGTGGGCAGGCTCACGTGCCTCGGTCTCCTCATGCTCAGACATGTTGCTACCTGTGGACATGGACATGTGGTTACTGGTTGCAGTGGCCCACCCCATCCAACCTGCTGTGCTGGCTGTTCCCATGGCAGGCACAACTTACCTCAGATGGTTGCAATACCAGTCCATGGTCTGCACTGTTGTGCGGCGCCTTTATAGCGCATCGCATGCAAATTAGCTGTTGCGCAATGGTAATGACATGCTAATATCCCCAGTGCACCGTGCATTGGATGATGAGCTCATTAGCATGTGATGGCTGAATATTGCGCACTTGCTTCTTGCGCAATGGAATTGCTCCGGCGTATGTCGTGGCACAATGCCGTCACTGCCCACAATACGCATGCGTCGTGGCTTGTGCTCCCACCTATTGCGCACTGTGTGAAGGAGCGCTATAGGAGCTACAGTGCCTAATGTGCCATGGACCTCATGGTGCTCAGGCACTATAGGGTCTATGGCGCATGGTGCGCTATAGGGCCCATGGCGTTCAGGCACTATAGGGCCTATGGTGCATGGTGTGCTATAGAGCTCGTGGCACTCAGGCATTATGGGACCCATGGCACGTGGTGCGCTATAGAGCCTATGGCGCTCAGTGCAATATGACCCCTATAGCGGGCCTGCGCACTTTACAAA
The DNA here is from genome assembly GCA_016271365.2 of Neoceratodus forsteri. Classification (NCBI taxonomy): domain Eukaryota; kingdom Metazoa; phylum Chordata; order Ceratodontiformes; family Ceratodontidae; genus Neoceratodus; species Neoceratodus forsteri. The sequence goes on from CM028134.1 coordinate 840,645,878, forward strand.
GGGTGACCCCTGACCCCTGACCTGACCCTTTGCCCACTTGGGACTCCAGTTCCATGTGCCTGGTCGGCCATGCCCATGCCGTGCATCCATGGTGATGCACGATTGGCGGATGCCATGCAACTTTCCACGAGTTGCGCATCCCGAGCACGTTGTGCACGTGTGCTACTTGGTACCATTTTGAATCACCAATTGTATAGATAGCATGGCACAGTGAGGGGTGCGACGTGCTCGCAACTGGAGTGAGATCAGGTTGGTGAACCTTGTGGCCCAGGTTGAGCCACATGCACAAGGCCTGTTTGGACAGGATCCCCTGCAGCAGGCCAGAACAGATGTATGGCAGGCCATTGCTGCTGGCCTGGTCCAGGACATTGGGGTGCAGTGCACAGGTGAGTGGTGCCACCACCGGTACTGTGACCTCATGTGGAGGGGCCCTGAGAGGCTGAGGATGCTGCAGGCACGTGTCCGCAGGGGGGCCGTGCCATGGCCAGGTAAGTCGGCACATGCTGCTTCAGTGCTCAACCACCATACCATGGTGTTGGCTGGGCTGCCTGCCATGCCCTTGGGGGGCACTGTCAGCATATGCCATGTGGTGTGGCATTGCCAGACACTGGGTGCACTGTGCCACTGCCCAGCGAGTCATGCCTGGCTGGGGCACACACTGTGCACAGGGATGGGGGCAGTGGGCTCATGCTGTGGCTGTGTTCTGATGTGTTCCTGTCCGTATTCCTTTTCTAGGGCCTGAGAATTGTCACCATGCCAGGGCAGCAGGGGTGCCTGGCGGGCCGCAGCAGGCCGCTGCAGGACAACTGGCTGGGGGTGCTGGCCCAAGTGGCAGAGGTGGAGCAGCTGCAGGACCAGTGCGTGCAGCACTGCAGCAGACAGGTAGGCATTATTCCCTTCCTCTACTCCTTACTGGGTGGTCAGCATGGGTGGGGGTGCGGCTATGGCTACCTGTGCCATGTCAGCTGTGTGCAGCACACTGTGCGGTGAACATGCCACTATGGGGTGCCCATTGCACACGTGTGGCAACTGTTGGTGGGATGGGTGTACATCTGGCTGCCACCAGTGCTGCTGTGGTGCTGCTGCAGCACTGTGCCACCTGCCTGCCACTGAGCGGTTAGGTGGTCCTTGGGTGGCGGTGTCCACCGCTGTGCACTGTTGTGGCATGCTGGGTTGTCAGCAGGTATTGGCCCACCCACCCACTGTGGGTGGCCGGTTTGCCACTCAAGGGGTGTGTGTGTTCCCTCTGTACGCTGCACACAGTGGGATGGCTTGGTTCCTATGGACTTGCACTGATCACCTGTCCATTCCTTTGTCATAGGCTTCTGGAGGAGATCGTGGCTGCTGTTGTACTGCCGGCTCCTGTGGCAGATAATTCTTATTACATCCACCACGTTGGAAGTGGCCCAGCAGATGAGTAGGATGGTGCTGCATGACAGGCAGCACTGGAGGTGCCAGGCGGCAGTCCGTGGCTGCCCGCAGCAGATCCCGTGCATCCTTCTTGCCCCTGACTTCCCTTCCCTTCCCCTGCCTTCCCCCATTCCACTGTAGAGTCCCTGTCCCCATCCCTCACTCTCCTACCCTATCCCTCTGATTTACTTGTACATAGTTCTTTAATACAGTTTACATGCTTATCCGCCTGTGTCCATGTCTGCTTTGCAGCTGGCGAGTGGAGCCATGCTGCAGTGGTGTGGTGGGTGTCTGTGTGGTGAGCCTGTGTCATTGTACAGGCCGTGCATGGTGGTGTCCTGCCCCTCAGTTGGTGGCTGTGCCTTGGGGTGGCCATGGGCTGGCTGTACAGATTGTGTGGCATGTGTGTTGGGCGCCATGTACCTGGGTGTGGATTGCCATGGTCTGGGTGGGGGGGGTATGCCATCCAGCGGGGGGTCCAGTGGCAGCTCACCTCTGGCCATTGGTGCCACCTGTTCCCTGTGCCCACTGCCCTGGTGCTGGGGGGGCCAGCTACTTGTCTGTGCCCTGTGGGCAGTAGTCACCTGTGACCCACCACTGTGCCTCCCTGCCTCTGTTCCCAGCCGGGTTCCACTGTCTCCCCGCACTGTCCCCCCCCGCCTTGCTTCCACCAGTGCCTGGTCCTTCTGTTCCTTGGTGCATCTCCCTTTGCTCCCATGTGCGTCTCTGGTTGCGCTATGGTGCAGGTCAGGATGCTCCCTGGCACACCTGTGGCTGTGCCATGGCGCATCCCTGCAATATTCAGCTGTGTTGCACTGGCGCATGTCGCCGTGCGCAGCCATTGAATATCGCAGTCATTGCACCATGGCGCATTTGTGTTACACTGCGCTGGGGTTGCACCGGCCTTTGGTGTATTTCTGAATATCTGGCCCAGAGAAAACAGGCTCACAGTATATTATGGGCCCCACATTCAGAGCCGGCTGGATGTGCATGCAAACAGATGCGCCATGTGCAAAAATAGGGCCATCCAGCCCTAGCACCATAGTCAGATATCTAGCACAATCCAGACTGACTGTGTTGTTTGAATATCAGACTCTGGTAGCACGGACCACAGCAAGCAGTCACCATGTTTGGTGCAGCACTACCAGAGGGCAGGGTAGAACACCACCCATAGGGGTAAAGTGTGGCACAAACTGGATAGTGCCACTACCCCCTATGGGTGATATTCAGCCCAAACATGCAGATGAGCCCATTGGGCATGCATGGTGCTAGCGGGCCATTTGCATGCCCATTATGGGCTCATCTGCATGCCAGCACTGCTGTGGAGTGTGCCGGGCCAGGCCCCCCCCCCAGCCCCAATCCATGCCGCTTTTCAAATAAAATGACAGTCTATTCCCTGGGAGTCTAGTGTTTCCCCCTCCCTGAGCCCTGATCCATGTCACCTTTAAAATAAAATCCTTTTCACTGGTAGTCTAGTGGACCCCTCTCCCTGATCCCCAATCCGTGTCACCTTTATATAAAATAACATCCTTTTCACTGGTAGGCTGGGGGAGCATAAAGGTGATACCAATCGGGGATCGGGGAGGGGGGACCACTAAATTACCAGGGACCCTGCCCTTAACAGTGTGTGGACGGGGTGTGTGGGACTCACCCACTCTGTGGACCATTAAGGGCAGGATTTCAGGAATGTTAAACTGTACCACCATGGGTGGCCATTTAACATTTCTGAAACCTTTGTATATTGCACTACACCACATATGCATTAGGGATTCCTCATTTGCATATGTGCAGGGCGCTATTGTGCACTATGTCTCTGTCAGGAGTGGGCCACACATATCTGGCCTTTGAATATGGCCACACCCCAGACAGCTGGCACTCTTCCTGGTTTGTGTGGCACAAACCCGGTTTGTGCCGCATGCAAATCTTTTGAAAATGTGGTCCTATAAATAGATTTGGCCATAAACTCTTGAAAATAAAATAAAAAAAAAGTATTTTCCTGGAATAATAACACCTGACACATTATGTTTATGAAAGTACCTACTGAAGCGCATACCTTCTTCTTGATAGAGGACACCACACACACACACACATACGTGCTGGCGCATATGTGAATTTACACTTTCTGCATTCAACACACCCATCAGTAGGATACTAGGGTTCAAGAAAGGAAGGCATGAGACTAATATGTTTGAAAAAAATAAGCTTTACCTGCATAGATAATATAGATATCCAAATATATTGTATCGTTAGCATATAGTCCCTTAAATGTCTGGGGCCCCATTCATCAGTGGGTCCAGAGAGGTGGCTGTGCAATGGATTAATCTGGGTGCTCATTCAGCAGAGTGCTACACAAACAAGGAAACAAACAAGGGAATGTCAAATCTGCTTTCAGTGATGCTGTATTTTTATTTCCTTGGCAACAGCGACCAAGGTTAACAGGACCAGAACTCTGGAGAAAGACTTCCCAGCCCTTTGAGACCACAAATGCCTCTTCGTCAGAGGGTTGACTCTTCATTCTTCAATGTCTGTGAAGCTGGAGACATGTGGCTAGGTTCATGTGCATATCCCAAGGGGAAGGGGGTACTATGGTATGGCAAAACTGCAGGTGCCACCTGTGGTTGTTGTTCACACACACACACACACACACACACACACACTCACACCAAGACTACTGCCTCCATGCCACAGCACCAGCAATCCCAACTAAAGAAAAGTGTTGATTGGAGGGTTGGCTCCTACTTCCAGTCTACAGAATTCCCTGGACTAGCTGAGTCATGCCACAGCAGTGGGAGTGTGCTTGCCACATTGTCACCATAGGGAGCACTTGGTGCATGACAATACTAGCAGTAGTGATGGACAGTGGCCTAGGGAGGGACACCCTGTACTCCAAAGAACAGCACCAAACCACTGGGCATCTGCATGTATGGGCTCCAGGTGTAACCCCCCTTTCCCTCTGGGGTCCCCTTCATAGGGACACTGTACAACACAACACACACCACATTAACTAATGAGTCACTAGGTTCTGAGATGGGTACAAATGGGATGGTATGGTAGGCTTGCCCATCTCCCCAATCAGACAATTGTGGAAACCTTTGTAGGAGGGAAGGCATGGTACTGGACTTACACTGGAGACAACACAAATTGTGAGACTCAAGCAACCTTGAAGCAAGACTCGAACACAGTTTTCAATTTAAACAAAAAGTAAAATGTTACTAAGCTGTTCTGCCAGTTGACAGACACAGCAGCAGTAAATAAATAGCAGTAACGTTAGCAAAAACACATCAAATGTGTTATTTATCTAATACACTATACATTAAATTCTTAACTCTCCATATGCTTTTCTTCTACCCACATGGCTGAACCTGCTAACTCCTTGGAGACTGTGGACTGTATTTTATTCTTATCAGCCCTCCAAATAAATAATAGCACCACCCCTTGGACGTCAGACATTTCATATTCACTATATTTAACTTAAAGGGAAAGTCCTCTCAACCTATTTTCTGTATACCTGTGTACTTTGTAGGCATGAACAATGATTCCCTATCTTGCAGTCCTCTAATTTCATCCTAATTTAACTATAAATGAGGTTGTTTCACTCTGTTTTGCTCTGTTGTGAAAACCTGTTTGTCTCCATTGCAAAGGTCATGAACCCATTCATGCAAGGCATCATGGGAGTTGATGATGCATACCTGCATAAGCCAATACAAGTTTTACTCTCATTCAGTTCTGCTACATGTTTTGTCAAGTCCCTGCATTCTCTAAAAGCATTTCTTTTCTAATTGAGATATACTTTAAACTACAGAAAATAGCAGGGCACTTACTATGCCTTGGAAAGTTTTATGGCCAGCATAAGACAAGAACATAGGGGCTGCAGAGGACAGTAACAGTGCTGACTAATACAACATAACCACTGCAGGCTTTAGCACTAAAATGTCATAAAATTCCAGGATACTTTACATGAGTCAGGTCATGACCTTTGCAATGGAGTCAAGCACATTTTCACACCAGGGCAGAGCAGAGTGAAGCAACCTCATTTATATTTCAATTAGGATGAAATTAGGTGGATGCAAGAGGGAATCATTGTTCATGCCAACAAACTACACAGGCATACAGAAAATAGGTTGAGGGGACTTTCCCTTTAAGGGCATGCAGTGGCTACTTGGCCAATCCCATCTCAGTCAGCCCACTCACCCTTTTTAGCCAGATACCCTTACCTGGTGCTTATAACCTACATGCAATTACTTATACTATAAGCATTTATTTGAACTTCTGTAACATTCTTATCACTTTATAAATGCATTGTTTTAAATCAATGCATCATTCAATGACACTGGCTAACAGACAGATCTAAATAATTCCCATAGGTGACTTCACCCTCAGTCTTTGTGCAAGAGCCCCTTTTAAATTTCTGGATGGATGTCCTTTCCAGTTAATGGACCATAAATCCTTCTTACAGTAAATGAGTGTCCCTCTTGAATTAGCCCTAAATAAAATAAATTACTGTACCACTTTCCTTAAATTGAGCACTGTGGAAATCACTGGACATCTGGATCTCCTGGAGAATGACAGTGGATACTTGTATTCTGAATGGTGATGATCCTCGGAGATGACCTCTGGCAGCTAGACTTGCTGGATGGGGGATGAACACAACTTGGCTGGATACAAGTACAACTCAACAGGCATATGCTACACTTTCCCTATGTTCACTTACTGTCCTACTGTCCATGACACTGGCATATAGGTGATCCTCTATATACTGGTATACTGGTTGAAAGTTTCTCCCCCCAGTTCAAACCTGCTGCATGTCTATATAGGCTAGACTACCTGTGGTCTGATCTGGTCCTTTCATGTCTGCCTCCTAGCTCTATCTGCTCAAAAATGAGCTGTCCAGATCCTTTTATACTCTCTGAGTATTCCACAAAACTGAAGTCCTTGTCTCTGAGAGGATAGCTTCCCTCTTCCAATATCCAGCACCAAGCAGCTGATTTTCTCTGTGTGAATTCTACAACACATTGGAAAGCTCCCGTTTGAAATCCCAACTGTCACCGAGATTTGTTGAATAAGACTAGGCAGAAACTAAATGTAATTCAAAGGAAAGAGCCGACCCAATCATAGGGTGGCTCTTTCCTTTGATCTACATAATGCCGCCCAGCAAGTACAACTGATCTGTCATGATCAGTCTGCTGAAAGCCGCCTTTCATAGTTTTTGTTTGTTTGTTTGTTTGTTTTTGAAAGACACCCTGTAAAAAAGAAAACCATCCATTGACGTCTGTTGCTGCCACCGCTGTTACTGTCACCCCCTCTCAAGAAAACTCACGCGTGTTAAAGAGCAGATTTCTACTTGTTTAAAGTTCTGCTCCTGAAAACAATGAAGAAGCTTCCATGGCTCCATGTGTACTCCAACAGAAATTTTGGGAGCAGAATTTTAAACAAGTAGAAGTCTGCTCTTTTATATTCTGGCACAAGGTACCCAATCCCCATGCCAGCTGCTACCCCCAACCCCTTACCAGTCATCATGGTGCCAGCATTACAACACTCGGTCATTATGGCACTGATTATCAGGTTCACTGCCCCCTCCCCAAGGTCCACACCCCGAGTTAGTATATTTAGAAAGGGGGGGCATGGGGGGGCACAGCCCCTTGCAAAAAGAGAGGACAGCGACTTTACGATGTGGTGCCCTAATGACTGGGTGCACTACCGCCAGTGCTCTGAGGCAGTGAACCCCCCCACCCTATCCATTTTGATTCTAAGACACCAGGGAGCCCACCCATGGTGCTGCCAAACATAACACCAACACTGGGGGTGCCCAGTCCCCAGTGTCAGAACTTGAAATAAAGAAAACCGGCTCTCGTAGTTTTTTTTTAAAAATACATCCTGTAAAAAAGAAAACCGTCCATCGATGTCTGTTGTTGCCGCTGCCATTACTGTTCCCCCACCTGATACTTCCACTCAGCACCCCCCCAAGCCTTTTCTTACCTACTGGGGGTCCAACGCTGTCATTCTCTCAGGACCGCAGACAAGTCTTTACTCTTCAATGTTGGACCATGAACTGAGGAAATCAGGTATGCAGTTCAATGTATTTCAATTGGTTTTGAACTTGTCATCATAACATGGTCATTTTTGAATATTGTTGCCCCAGATTTTCAACATGCCTTTTTTGGGACCACACCTCAGGAACTATGGAAATGAAATCAGGCAAATCTGTCCCAAAAGGTGATTTTGCAGTTGCTGCATGAAATCACCTTTTGGTCAGGAGTTGAACATTTTCTCTGCCCTTGTTCATGAGGTGGAATCATAAGAAAACATATGTTAAAACTTTGAGGTAAAAATATTAAAAAACAAAAAGATTATGAGCCTTCATTGAAATTTATGAACGCAGGCGCTTAACTTTGGTAATTTTCAATATTTTGACCCCAAATTTTCAGCATAGTCATTTCTTCACAGGTACCTCATGAATGTGACAGCTGTCATTTTCAAATACTGACCAAAATGTGTTTTCGCACTTGCGGTGCAAAATCACCTTTTGGGCAGGATTTGAAAATGTTCTTGGCCCTTGTGCATGAGGTGGGTTATAAGAAGGCTATGTGGGTCATGAGAATGCCATGCTAAAAACTGGGGGTAAAAAGATAAAACAACAAAGTTATGAGCCTACATTGCAGTTTTTCAATGCACGCTCATACAGTAACTGTGGTAATTCTCAATATTTTGACCCCAACTTTTCAACATAGCCATTTTTCACACTGCCTCCTGAATGTGACAGCTGTCATTTCTAATCCTACCCACTATTTGTGATGCATTTGTCAGTAATGTTTTATGAAAATGTTATAAACAGATTTATCATACGTTTACTCATAAATTAATTTTTTGCAGATTTTAGCCCCTAATGTTCAGCATATCCCTTGTGTTAACCCACCTCCTGAACATGGCAGGTGTCATTTTTCAAATCTCCTCTGAAACCTGTTTCCACAGTCACACAGTGAAATCACCTTTCAGATGAGATTTTAAAAATTCCACCAGTCTTGATCATAATGTCAGGTCATATAAAGACTGTCGGACATTTGGGGTCAAAATGTGGGAGCCCACTTAAAAGTAGATGTTGCCTCTCAGCTGCCCTGTCCTGGGTAATTACAGTCTAACAATGTGTAAAAGCAGTACACTGCTGAAAATGAGACATTGCATCTCAACTGCTCTATCCTGGGTAAATGTGTAGTAAAAATGTGTACAAGCAAGACCCGGTACAACACCAATACCATCGGCGAACATTCTGCATTGACAAATGCTTGTTGTTATTTGGATTAATTCTATTTCACATATCCATTTTTGTAATAGGTTTTAATTTCCTTTCCCATATTTATTGTTTGTCTAAACTGGTGCCGTAATATAATGATTAGAAGTGGTAGGGCACCTAGACTCCCTTTCCAGAGTCAGTCCGCTTCTACATAACAAAAGTATTGACCTCCAGTGACCTTGAGCATAGTTGTAGCCAACCTCCCCTTCCCCCCATTTTGGCAGTCCAACTATACTATCAAATGCTTTATATGTTTAAATTTTAGAGAACATGCCTCTTACACCAAGATCTTATTTTAGTATCCTTTAACTGATTGGACACATTTTTACAAAAGGAGACTAGCTAAAAAAATGGGAGGTGTTGACTGTGATTATGCACAGTCATCTGCAGTGGACACTCCTCAGAGTGCTAGTGGTGATGACATCTCCCGTGCTGGTGATGTCATCACTCTAGCTGTGCCAGTCATAGTCCAAGGGATAACACACACCAGAAGATCTGCACCAGCTACTTTGGCACTGGAGGGTGTACATAGAGGTGGATGTGACTGACCTTTTATCCAAAGAAGATTGTTAAACAAGATATTTTCACTTGGATGGCCCAGTACAGTCTTCCAGTGAGTTTGGCCTGGTCCTGCGGCCCTCCTCTGGGGGGTAAGCCAGGTAGGAACACTTGTAGTTCGTGGTTATCAGGAATTGAGTTTAGTCATCCGTGGGTTATGCCTGCTCAGTGGCCCCACCTAGGGGGGCAAGCCTGAGAGGACCATTCATGAAGTAAGTCTCGGGGGGGGGAGCTGAGCTACCAGGCCACGCAACAAAATGCATACTACAAAAAAACCTGAGTTGGTGAGTTTAAAGTTTTAATGAAATGGAATTGAAGTTTTTGAAGTAATGAAAATCTAATAATTATATCGTATAGCTGATTTTGTTTTATTTATTTGGTGCAACATAAACCCTGTATACATAGAAAATGGTTTCTAATAACTGCTTGAATATATTTTGAACTGCAGGATCACTTCCTTGATAAAGCTGTCAGAGGTGGTCAGCAAAAACATTTGGAGCAAGTGGATGGTGGCCAATCTGGAATTTCAGGAAGGTGATGGCAAGGGGTCCACCGATAGGAAAAGGGTCCAGAAAGGTGAGCCTAGTGAGCTCACCCTCCTAGTCATGGGTAAAGGCACTTGGGAAACAGTACGGGGAGAGATAAAGGGGAAGAAGAAGAATAGGGGTAGGGAAGAGGAGGAGATAGGCTAGAGGGTGGTCTCACTGAATGCAAGAAGCCTAAGGAATAGAATAGTGGAGTTACAGGCTCTCTTGGCAGTGGAGGGGGTGGATATTGCAGACATCAAGGAAATGTGGGCCACCCAGTACCAGAACTGGGACATGATGATCCTGGAGTTCAGATTATACAGAAAAAGAGATAGGGCTAAAGGGAATGGGGGGAGTGGCGATCTATGTAAGGAAGGGGATAAAGTGCATAAGGGAGGAAGGGGAGGAAGGGAGGGGAGGACAGAAGCACTATGAATGCAGTTCCAAGATGCAAAGAATAGGACACTGATGATGGGTGTGGTGTACAGGCCACCGGCTCAGGGGATTGACCTGGACAGAGAATTAGCTGAACAAATTAGGATGGTCTGCATGAAGTGGAGTACAGTAGTAGTGGGGGACTTCAATCTACCAGAGGTGGAGTGGGGTACCCCATCCACCAAGAGTGCAAGGGAGTTAGTGGGTCCTGCTAGAGGTATTTCAAGACAGCTTTCTGACACAGCTGGTCCATGGGCCAGCTCAGTTAGAAAGGACTCTGGACCTTGTACTGGATAAAGGGGAAGCTGTAAGGAACCTGGAAGTGGAGGAACCACTGGCTGGGAGTGATCACTGTTCAGTGTGGTCAATGCTCAACATGGGGAGGGAAACAGGGGGCAGGGGTACAAGGGTGATTGAGTTTAGGGGGATGGACTTTAAGATGGGGGAAATTTTGGGCAGGCACCTGGCAGGAATGCAACCACACATGGATGCAGACCAGAAATGGGACATCATAAAGGAAGGGCTAGTGGAGGCAACATAGTCTTGCACTAGGAAGAAAAGCAAGAAGGGAAGGGCAAAGAAACCCAGTTGGCTGACACAAGAGGTTATGGAAGGGGTGAGGGCAAAGAGGGCAGCATTTCAAAAGTGCAGGAAATCGGGGATGGATGAAGATAAGGAAACATACATGGGGAAGTCCAGGGAGGTTACCAGGCTGGTCAGGGTGGCCAAGGCATTCAGGGAGCTGAGACTGGTGCAGGGAATCAAAAGTGAAGGAAAAGACTTCTTCCACTACATTAGAGAGAGAAGAAAGAGCAAGGATCAGCTGGTGAGGATTAAGAAGAGCGGGGTGGGTGGGTGGAGAAAGGGTGGATCAGGTAGTGGCATTGAACAAGTACTTCTGCTCTGTATTCATGCAGGAGAAGAGGGAGAAGATACCCAGGCGATGGAGGTGGGTGGGTGGGGAGGGCGACAGATGTAGGGATTACAGAAAGCAGGGTACTAGATGGGTTGAGGGCATTAAGAGTGGACAAAGCATCTGGACCTGATGGCATTCACCCTTGGTACTAAGGGAGTTGGCAGAGGTCGTGGCGGGGCCACTGGCTGACCAGTTCAATATCTCCCTGGACATGGGATGTGTATCACAGGACTGGAGAATGGCCCATGTGGTGCCAATCCACAAAAGTGGCCCAAAGGATGAACCAGGAAACTATAGGCCAGTGAACCTCACATCAATCATGGAAAAGCACATGGAGACCATACTAAAAGAGAGGCTAGTGAGCTTCTTGAAGGAAAATGGTCTTCAGGATGGTTAACAGCATGGATTTATAGTGGTCAGATCCTGCCAGAAAAACCTTGTTGAGTACTAAAACTGGGTGACGCAGGAACTGGATAAAGGCCATGCAATGGATGTCCTGTATTTGGACTTCAGTAAGCCTTTGATTCAGTGCTGCATAGGAGGTTGGGGGGAACTGGAATATGTGGGGGCGGGAGCAAAAATGTTGAAATGGATCACAAACTGGCTAAAGAGAAGGCAGCAAAGGGTGGTGGTGGGGGGGAGACCTCTTGTCACCAAGAGTGGTGATGAGCAGAGTACCACAGAGATTAGTACTGGGACTGGTGCTGTTTGGGATTTTTATTGCAGATATCTCACATGGGATCCAGAGCAAGATCAGTCTGTTCACAGATGATACCAAGATGGAAGCTGTGGTTGATGACACAAAGGGGTGTAAGGGGTTGCAGCAGGACCTGACTAAGCTGCAGGAATGGGTGAAAACATGGCAGTTAGGGTTCAAAGCCAAGAAGTGTAAGTTTCTGCACTTAAAGCCAGGAACCAGGAGAGAAATTATCACTTGAATGGGGTACAGTTGGGGAATTCCACAGAGGAGAAGGACCTAGGAGCGATCATTATGGGGAGCATGAACAACTCTGCTCAGTGCAGGAAGGTGGTAGCAAAAATCAACAAAATGCTGGGGTGTATTGTGAGAGGGATCTCCTCCAGAAGGAGGGAGGTTATCCAGCCCCTGCATAGGTCATTGGTCATGCCCCACCTGGAGTACTGCACTCAGTACTGGTGCCCATTCCTGAAGAAGGACATTAGATCTACAGCTAACTGCTACCTGGAGGTGGGGCTGAATCAGAGTGGGGTAGCTGCTTACCTGTTGGATTCTCATAAGAGGCTAGAAGAGGAAGGAAGCAGTTCATTTCAGGGAAGTAACTGTTGATTTTTGCCGATTTTATTGCTGTTATTATTGTTTCTTTTGCAGCTTATTGTTGCTTTCAGTTGGTACCAGGCTGCTTTCTGAATTCATTTGGAAAGTTACTTGTTTGGGGGATTTTGTAGGTGCAGCTGAGTATTTCTGTGGGGATTTGCTGGTGTGGCTGATTGTTTCTGGTGGTCAGGAGGGCACATCCCCCCAACCCCCCACCCACCCCTAGCGCATCACTTCCATTATACCATTAACCTGTGACATCATACAGTATCAGCTGACTGCATACACACACTGTTAGCCATCTTATTTCAGTAGACAACATAGACACACTCCACACCCTGACATAAATCTACATTCCTTGATACATTATACCACTAAAGAGTATTGACAGTACAAATATATTTTGCTGGGCACTGGACATGGTATAGAAGAAAAGAGCAGCAGAAGGTACAGGGCAATACAGTAAGGGGCAGTTAAGGCAAGGATAGTAGAAGGAAGATGATGGTTGTGGTGCTTTGCAGTGGATGTGGGGCAGCAGTGTTCAGAAAGACCTTCTGGACTCTGCGGTGCTGCCCTATCTGCAGGCACCTCTCTGTGTTGAGGAAGGAGGTAGTTGAACTCTGAGCAGAGTTGGCGAGAATACAGGTGACTTCCCCCCATACAGAGACCATCATGTCCACCACCGCTCCCTCAGAGGTTGCCAAGAAGGAGGGAAGGATGGACTATGGTGGTCTCAGGGAGGGTGCGGGAGGCAGCATGGAGGCACATCCCCTAGCCAGTGGCACTTCACAACTCGTATGCCATCCTGGCAGAGCTTAGAGATTGCACAGCATCTCCAGAAGTGAACACCATGGTGGTTGAGGGGGTCATCCAGGATGGAACCCCAAGGGCAGATGCAAGGAGAACATACAGGAGAAGGAAGCAAATCCTGGTTGGGGACTCCATTGTCCAGAGGATTGAGCTGGGGTCAAATAGCAATGGTGAGAGGGAGGTAATGTGCCTACTTGGAGGCACAGTTCGGAAGGAGGGCAAGGGAATCTTTAGGATTGCAAGGGCGGTAGCAAGGAGGGGGGAGCTGGATGTCATTATTCACTTGGGAACTAATGACCTGGCTAGAGAGGGGATAGATGTAGGAAGAGTTCAGGTTGCTGGGGAGGAGTCTTGGGCAAGTAGCACACTCTGTCGCCTTCTTGGAGGTGCTACCTGTCCATGGCAAGGGGGAAAGGAGGGACATCCACATAATTGAATTCAACAAATGGCTGAAAGAATGGTGCAGAGAGGTGGGGTATGGCTTCATTGAGGACTGGAGCCTCATCTAGAGGGATGAAGGACTATATTCTCCAGATGGCCTGCATCTATCCAGGGGAGGCCAAGGTATCCTCTCTGAGAAGTTTAAGTGCATTTGTAGCGTTGTGAAAAAATTACAGTTAGTAAATTATCTATTACAAATACTTAGAAAGGAGACGAACGGAGACGAGACTGAAGGCGTAAGAATTTAATGATTATAACAATAATCACAGCGAGAGATTACAAGTGGTACATTCTTCATTCTTCAAAATAACAGTGTGTGCTGGCTTGCTTATATAGTGGAAGACAGCATCATCATTTCCTATGGTTTTCTATGATTGGTTTAAAACAAGCACAAACATCAACTTACAAGGCAATACTCCTTTGGTATATGTATGAGCTCATCCTTGGTCAGCACAAGTATAGATAGTGTACATTTTATTATTATATATGGCTAGTAACAGTTGTCGCTACCAGTTACCAAGGTCTAGGAGGCAAAAATAGGTTTAGACTTAGGAATGTGCATGCAAGCATTTTGGCCCGTCCTGATAATGACAAACACTAGAGATAGTCAGAAGGGTAATTTGGACTCTATCCTGTGTTTCTGTCTTGCAGACACATAAGACAACTGTTTGCTATTACTTACATGGTCAGCACAAATGTCAAAAGACACTTTAATATTGCAACTTGTGGCTTAGTTTGTCTTGTGACTTTACAAGTTTTATATGATCCAATCAAATAGGCCAACATTAGTTACACAAACACATTATGTTTTAGACCAAAATGAGGTTAGGCTGAAATACAGGGACACACTTCTTTATCCCTTGTTACAAGCCCCCCTTGGCCCTATATTTCCTAATTATTATTTGTGCAACAATGCAGCTCCTCGGATCATGTACATCTCACTACGTACTTTACGAATAGTAAGTCTTAAGCGACACAGGCCTATAATTACCAAGAACACTAAGACCACTTGCAACACAAGTAAAGCTTTAAAAGGCAGGACTCCTAAGGGTCCCCCTGCATAGCTATAAATCAAGTACTCATTATCACTCTCACTGAACAATTCATTTACAACTGCTTGTGCCTTATGGGCAGTATTTTGGATTTGTATCAAATGAGTATCTTTTTGATTTAAAAGTGACTGCACAACTACTGTTAACATTTATATTCCAGCCAGAGAAATCTAGATTTATATGCAGTCTACTGTACTTTACATTATCTACAAGCATTTGATCAATAGGTGTTGATGTAAGTCCACTCTCTGGCCCTTTTGTCACATTTGGGCATTTGGTTGGTGTTACAGTTAAGTATATGACATCTGAGACTGCAAAACGTAATGAGTTGTTTACACCAGCATAGTTACAAACACTATTATCACCCGAAAGACAGTAGGACAGAGTTAACACATAAACACCATTGTCCTTTGGTGTGGCTTTGTTTATAACAAGAGACCCATTTTTCTGTTCCCAGTCCATGTAGCTTTGCTGTGATCCAGTCTTGAGCTCTGAGGCACAGCTGGACCAGCTATTAAAAATGTCCACACACCAATTTGTAGATGTGAAAGTACAGTTGTTTTTAGTCCAGGTGGCTTTCCATGCTCGTGTCGTGTAGGTGTTTGTATCAACAGGGTCCCAGTTCCAACTGATTAACAGTGTAATGGACTGTTCATACTCACACGTGACATTAGTCTGTTCCACATTAATGTGCAGAAAGTCGTATGGCTGCCACCAAGCTGATGATAATGATGTCTTGTGTCTTCATGGCTATAAACATCAAGTGTAGTATTTTAATTTTTAACCAGCTTTGTTTGACACTTTTTTACACTGATCAACATGTGCCCAGAATTCTTGTTTCCTATACCTCTCAGCTTCTTCCATATGTCCAGTTTTTTCGGCATATTCCCTTTTTAATCTATGTTTTAGCCATTTGGAGTCTAACATTAGTAGATACTGCTCTTGTTGATGTCGGGTTGCAGCTGACATAGCTCCCCCAGCTGCGGTCATTCCCCGTGTGCTTACAGGTGCCATTTGAATGGTTACTGTCCCACCCCTTTTTCCAGTAAGGAGCTCATCTACCTCATCTTGTTTTCCCTGTAACTCCTGGATCTTGCTTGCAGCATCCTGGAGCTGAGTGTACAGGCGCCTAGTCTCACTAGCATCCCCTGGATCTTGCTTGCAGCATCCTGGAGCTCAGTGTACAGGCACCTAGTCTCACTAGCATGCTCTTGTGACTGTTGGTCTAACTTAATCTGTAGGGAGGGCATTATTTCTGTCTAACAGACACAAATCCCCTTGTGCTTTTATTAACTGTTCCCTAAAATTAATACACTGCTGTTCTAACTCTTGGTGTTGATCTATTGGGACGCTATCTTTATACTTTGATGTTAATTCTTCTAGTTGTTGTTGCAATTTAGCATTTTCATCCCTTTCATCCCTCAACTGAGCCACTTCTTTATTTTGGCGACACACAATAGTCTGATTATACTGCCACAGCCCTTGCAATGCATTTGCAAAGATTTCATTTTCATTTTTTACTCCCTCATTATGAAGGGACACTTGCTGAGTAAAATGCAATTGTGTCTGTTGATCATCAGACACTGGTTCGTATGCTTCCCCCTTTAGGTGTTTTCCTAGAAAATGGCCTATTATTGTTTCCATACTCATTCTTCTTATCTTTTTATCTTCTTGCCTGCTTAGCCTCCACAGCCGGGCTCACCCGTGCACTGGTGCCCTGGTCCGTTTGGCTACATCTTACAGCTCCCTTGTGAGGTCCGGCTTGCAAGTCCCAGCACCTTCACTTACCTACTCTGCCCCATGAGTTCCTACAGAGTTAAGCATTACTTTATATTTAAACAATTTGAGAAGCATTCAAAGCATACATCACCTGATTGTCAAGTGATTGTGGCTGTCTGTGTGTACCTTCATCTCTCACTTTAAGCCAGCAGCACCACATCTCCGAGCATCGTCACCTTCCTATTGGGGCTCGCAGACTAACCAACCAGTAGTTAGGCGAACTCCTCACATGCAGCACCAGTGATCTGAGTCTTTAAGGCACCAATAGTAGCATTGTGAAAAAATTACAGTTAGTAAATTATCTATTACAAATACTTAGAAAGAAGACGAACAGAGACGAGACTGAAGGCGGAAGAATTTAATGATTATAACAATAATCACAGCGAGAGAGTACAAGTGGTACAGTCTTCATTCTTCAAAATAACAGTGTGTGCTGGCTTGCTTATATAGTGGAAGACAGCATCATCATTTCCTATGGTTTTCTATGATTGGTTTAAAACAAGCAGAAACATCAACTTACAAGGCAATACTCCTTTGGTATATGTATGAGCGCATC
The DNA here is from genome assembly GCA_016271365.2 of Neoceratodus forsteri. Classification (NCBI taxonomy): domain Eukaryota; kingdom Metazoa; phylum Chordata; order Ceratodontiformes; family Ceratodontidae; genus Neoceratodus; species Neoceratodus forsteri. Next base: position 840,662,944 of record CM028134.1, read on the forward strand.
CTTGATCAGCACAAGTATAGATAGTGTACATTTTATTATTATATATGGCTAGTAACAGTTGTCACTACCAGTTACCAAGGTCTAGGAGGCAAAAATAGGTTTGGACTTAGGAATGTGCATACAAGCATTTTGGCCCATCCTGATAATGACAAACACTAGAGATAGTCAGAAGGGTAATGTGGACTCTATCCTGTGTTTCTGTCTTGCAGACACATAAGACAACTGTTTGCTATTACTTACATGGTCAGCACAAATGTCAAAAGGCACTTTAATATTGCAACTTGTGGCTTAGTTTGTCTTGTGGCTTTACAAGTTTTATATGATCCAATCATATAGTCCAACATTAGTTACACAAACACATTATGTTTTAGACCAAAATGAGGTTAGGCTGAAATATAGGGACACACTTCTTTATCCCTTGTTACAGCATTCTTAGTGATCATTTAAACTTGTCAAGGGGGGGAGGAATAGACAATCAAAGGGATTATCATAGCCTCTCCTTACAGGACATAACTGAAAGCAGTGAAGACCCAATAACTAGCATAATATCTAACCGTAAAACTACCATGGTTACAATGGGGGAGAGAACAGAAAGTACATCACTAATGCAGTGCAGGGCAAAGACCAATAAACAAGGAACATTAAGGGGCTACACAGAGTGGAATGTCATGTGCACAAATGCCTGCAGTCTGGGAAACAAAATCCCAGACCTAATGGCACTGATGGCCGACACAAACCTGGACATTGTGGCTATTATGTAGACATGGTATGCAGGGAATGATGACTGAGATGCAGCCATACCAGTGTATACACTTTTTATAAAGGAAATGGGGGGGAAGAGGGGAGATGGGGTTGCAATGTATGTAAAGGAAGGGATTAAAGCTACAGAGGCTCAGGGATCGATGGAAGAAGCAGCGGCATTATGGGTCACTCTGGTGTCGGGGAACAAAACAACCAGCCGTGCTGGAGTAGTTTACAGGCCTCCTGCACAGGGAGATGATATAAATTTAGTATTAGGGAAGCCATCCATAATATGGTAGCCAAAGGGGAAGTACTACTGATGGGTGACTTCAACATGCCGTATGCAGATTGGAATACCCAGACTGCAAGTACATCAAGGAGCAGGGACCTCATGTCTGCCATGTATGGGGCAAACCTAAGGCAACTGGTGGTTGAGCCCACCAGGAAGAGGACTGTACTGGACTTAGTGCTGACAAATGGGGACAGAATCATAGATGTTGAGGTGGGTAGTCCCCTTGGTACTAGTGACCACAAAACTGTATGGTTTAGAGTTAACACATTGGCAGAAGAAAGCCATTCAACAGATTAAGATTCTAGATTTCAGGAAGGCCAACTTCATGGAAATGGGGGAACAGCTCAGAATTGCCCTGGCAGCAGAAGATATGGGGAAGGGGTAGGAGAACAGTGGGTTGGGCTCAAGAGATCTATAGCAGGAGTGACAAGTCAATGTGTCAGATTGCTTAGAAAAACCAAAAGAAAGAAGCAGCCACTGTGGTTCTCAAAGTCAGTAGCCAAGAAAGTGTGAGAAAAAAGTAAGGCATTCAGGAAATACAAAGAGGCACAGAAAGACGAAGACAGACTAAAATATTTGGAGAAACAGTGAGAAGCTGGGAAAGCTGTCAGAGGGGCTAAGGCAAGAATGGAGGAAGGAATAGCACAGGCTATTAAGAAGGGGGACAAGACCTTCTTCCATTATATTAGCAAGAGGAAGAAGACCAGAAATTTCATTGTTAGGCTAAAGAAGGGAGAGAGTGGGTGAGTGGAGGATGACCTTGAAAAAGCTGAGATACTGAACAAATATGTTTGCTCAGTATTTACCAAGGAAGAGAAAGTCACATTTACCACTGCACTCAGACCATGAAAGAAATAATGCACTGCCAGGAAGAATTCAAAAATAAACTAGAGTAATTACTGCTGAAAGAGATTGATTTAACCTACAATGTTTCTACCCTGGAAGTTTATTTTGAGCAAGGTTTGGCACCTAGAGGTCTGAGTATCATTGTACCTCCCTCGAGTGGTATTGAAGATTTTATTTTCAAAGAGGATTGGGTGAAAGCAGCGAACGAATGCTCCAAGGCATTTATCCAGTTACTGTATTAATTAAATTTGACAATTTGAAACTAGAAGAACTGTTAAAAGATTTGAAAGAAGCAAAGATTAAGGCTTTGAATTTCAAAGCACATACTCAGTTCTTGGAATTTGTTGCTAAATTAAAGGAGAAGTTGGATAAATATGAGAGATAGATTATTGATAAGAAGAACAGAAAGCTAATTAGAGACCAGAATGACTATGATCAAGGGCACATTATTAGATGGCCAAAAAATCACTCAATAAGCAGGGCAGGTCTAGAGTACGATTCCAAACATCAGACCAATCCTAAAACAGACAGAATAACAGAAAAAGAAATAACATTCAGAAAAGGGGTCAAACCCCTTTTTTAGGCAGAGATCAGAGACTGACAACCAACAGAAAAGAAAATGAAGGACCTGCCACAGCATGAGGGGTGGAAGAGCAAACAGGAGGAGCCAAGTGAGCACTGAGGGCCAGAAAGAGGGAAGTAAGCTACAAATAATTAATCTCTCGGGATACAATCTTGATAAGACAGAAGTGGCAGTATTAGTGAGAAGTCTGAGCTTTATCCCCACACTGGCTGTTAATAACTTCCAGATTTTTGTGGACTTGCAGAAGTTCCATCATAAACTTAAGTTAACGTTATTCTTTTTGAGAGAACCAGATGTAACGAGAAATGGGGAGAGATACAGAGAATAGTATTTTCCATCCGGGTGAAGGCTTGGATTATGCACTTCCAGCAGCAATTGATTTGAATTTTCAGAGTGGAGAATTGAATGGCTCAGAACATGAAATAACTGCTGAGACATTTAAGAACTTTGACACTGATTTGCACAACTTACAAGCACTGGGGGGACTTTTGAATGAAAACATGGATGAGCACGACCTCCTGACCTAGGTAACGTCATCAGGTAACAGCTTATTACAAGCAAAAAGACATTTGAACAAACTTAGAAAGTCCAAATTTACTGTTGGTTCTACTTTTCGACCATATGTTAACAACCCAGCCATACTGAGTTTCGAAAAGACTGTTAACAAACAAGTTAAGATGATTTTGAGTAGCTACCCTTCCCCCAGGTACTTTAATTTGACCAGGAAGGAAAGGCATACCTTGGAAGGTCTAGTAGCACACAAGTCTATCATAATTAAGTCAGCAGATAAGGGGGGGGGTAACATTGTTATAATGGATAAGGTAAATTACGAAAATATGGTGATGTACTTGCTTAATAATTTAGATAATTATGAAAACCTGACAAATGACCCCACACTGACTTATAAAAAAAGATTTATTTCTGATTTTGAAAAATACTCTAGATAGGGAGATATCTCTGATAAAGAGTGTGAATACCTGTGGCCAGCAAACCCTGTGATATCATGTTTCTATGCCTTACCAAAGATCCATAAGGATCAAAGTAAACCCTCAGGGAGACAGATTGTTTCAGGGTGCAGTTACATATCACAGAATGCAGGGAAATTTGTGAACTTTTTTCTTCAGATCCTAGTTCAGGATTTAAAGTCTTACATCAAAGACAGTAAAGATCTTTTGAGAACTTTAAAGGATTTAAAATGGGAGGATGGCTTTACCTTGCTAGTGGAAGACGCAGAAGAAAAAAATACTCACCATAGTAGTGTTGTTTCTTCTAATGGAGTCTTGCTGTATTCAGACATAATGCAGTTAGCCCCAGCACTTGAACTGCCCCAGAGAGGAAAGAGTTAACTCTATGCAAAAGCATAGAACGTTGAGCTCGAGCTCGGTTTTCAAACCTCTGTCTGTGGTACTTCCCAGTGTAACCGTCAGATTCTTACGAGCTAACTAACTAGTAACTAAAGTATGGAAATTGTTCAAATATAGCCAAAGGGCAAAATACATCTTCTTGGGCCCCCAAAAGACTCAAGTCGAGAACCCAAGAAGGAAAGGTAGTGACAATATTTAGTAAAACATCAGAAAAATAATAATAACATCTACCCCACCCAAGAGGGAGGGTACAAGGTACACCCCTGAGGTGCAACACTGTATCTGCCAGCCCACTTCCCAAAACCAGGTTCTGAGAGGGGAGTCAGGGGGGTCTGAATACTGCAAGACTCCATTAGAAGAAACAACATTACTATGGCGAGTAATTTTTTCTTCAACCAACATGAAGCCTTGCTGTATTCAGACATAATGCAGACTACCAAGCAGTTCCCTATGGAGGAGGGAATGCAGAACCTACTTGGGAAGAGGCTCTGCAGTACTGCTGTACCAAACCTAGCATCACTCCTAGCCTGGATGTCCAGGGAGTAATGCTTGGTGAAAGTATGTACTGTTTTCCAGGTGGCTGCTTTACAGATCTCTAACAAAGGTATATTTCTGGCTGCAGCTAGAGAAGCAGCTGTACCCCTGGTCGAATGAGCCCTCATGCCTGAAGGGGGTGTCCTACCCAATTTGTCATAACAAAATTGTATACAAGAAACAATCCACCTGGCAATAGTTCTCTTAGTGGCAGGCTTACCCTTTCCCACTTCACCATAAGTGAGAAACAATTGAAGACAGTCATTTCTATGTGCCTTAGTATGCTCAATGTAGTAGCTAAGGGCCCTCTTAATGTCCAGACTGTGTAACCTTCTTTCACCTGAAGAAGAATGGTCAGTGAAAAACACAGGGAGAGATATAGACTGGTTCAGATGAAAATCTGAAACCACTTTGGGCAAGAACCTCCTACTGGTTCTGAGGACTACTTTGTCCCTATGGAAGGAGATGAAGTCAGGTTCCACTGACAGGGCCTGTAGCTCACTAATCCACCTGGCAGAAGTAATAGCTACCAGGAACACAGTTTTCCAGGTCAAGTACTTCAATTTGGCCCGAAGCCAGAGGTTCAAAAGGCGGCTGCATTAGCTGAACTATGCAGACATTAAGATCCCAAGGCGGAGTGGGCTCCCTAAAGGGAGAGTTAATGTGAACCAGACCTTTGAAAAACTTTTGGAAAACAGGATGAGATGCCAGGGAAGAGCCCTTCCCTGCTGAGAGGAATGCAGAGACAGTTGCCAGATGAACCTTCAGAGTGGCAGGCCTAAGGCCTAAATCATTGAGATGAACTAGATAGTCTAAGGTTGTGGAAATGTCTGCTGAATCGGCAGGATGCCTTTCTGAGAGCACCAAATACTGAACCTTTTCCATTTGGAATTGTAAGTTTTTCGAGTGGAAGGTTTCCTAGAGACCTTCAGAATATCCAGAACTCCCTGAGAAAGATTTAGAGCTGCATATTGTAGCTCTTCAAGAGCCAGGCCTTGAGAAGGAGAGACTGGAGATTGGGGTACCCAGATCCGCCCCTGGGAGGAGGATAGGAGACGTGACACTGACAAGGACAGCAGTAGAGGATACCAAGGCTGTCTGGCCCAGTCTGGAGCCACCAGTATCACTGTGAAGGGTTTAGTCCTGATTTTGATCAGAACTCTGAACAGCAGAGGGAAGGGAGGGAAGGCATAGAGAAACCTACCCTTCCAGTCCAAAAGGAGAGCATCCTGGGGGACCGTCCCCAGCTGGAGGTCTGCAACAAAACAGTGGAAGTTGATAATTGTCCGGTGCTGCAAAGAGATCTATCTCTGGAGTGCCCCACCTGGAGAAGATGACCTCCAGTATGTGAGGATCCAGGGACCATTCATGGTGACCCTGAGAAATTCTGCTCAGAACATCTGCTAGTAAGTTGTCCTTCCCTGGAAGGTGAACTGCTACCAGAGAAGTCTGAAGGGAATAGGCCAGAGACCACCACTTCAAGGCCTCTGTGCACAAGGCCGAGGACCAAGTGCCTCCCTGCTTGTTGATGAACCACATTGTGGTGGTGTTGTCCGTTCTGACTTGGACCACCTTGCCCTTGACTGAATCCAAGAAGCTCTGCAGGGCTAAGAAAACTACCCTGAGTTCCAGGAGATTGATATGAAGGACAGACTCCTGTGGACACCAGAGCCATTGACCTATCAGGGCTCCCAGGTGGGCTCCCCACCCTAGGAGAGAAGCATCCGTAGTTAAAACTGATGGGACTTGAGGGAGAAATGGAACCCCTTGTCTGAGGTTGCCCTGGTCCAGCCACCACTGGAGAGCTTGGACCAGTGTCTGAGTCACTGGAATCAGTTTGGTAAGTGAATCCCTCTGAGACCAAAAAGACCTCAGATGAAACTGAATGTCCCTCATCTGGAACCTTGCTCCCTGCACCACGGCCGTGGAAACTGCCATGTGGCTCAAGAGCAGGAGGAACTGTCTTGCTGGGTGGGAGACTTAAGGTCAAAAGGAGGAAGCGAGATCCACTAGGGCCTTTACCCTTGCCAGGGGAAGGAAGGCTTTTGCTTGTACAGTGTCCAACTCGATGCCTATAAAGGTGAGAATTTGAACTGGTTCGAGCACAGACTAGGGTTGTCAGAACCCTCTGAAGTTCTGGGTTCTAGTTCTAGTCTAGAACTTTTGAAAATGTTCTAGGGTTCTAATCTTTTTTAGAACTTTTTTGAACTTGAACCCTATTTTTTTAATTGTGCTGCCAATAATGAAGATAATAATGAAATACATGTGAAAAAGGAAATAAAATCTGTTTAGTATAAGAGGAGAGAAAAATGATCATGTGTGACTTTGATGTATTAGTTATGGTGCAGCAGTCAAAGGGCACACAGCAGGATAAGCTGGCCAGCACACAACGTAGGAGATGAGGTCACACAACACAGTGAAAGGGATTTTTTCTGTCTCTCCTCCCAACAAGGAAATATACTTCTGGCATGTATTTAAGGAGAAAACAAAGCAAAAGGGCAAAAGGGCAAAATTTCCCAAACAAACAAAACTGCAGCACTTGACTCAATCTAAAGCTTAAATGGAGCTTCAAACGTATAAAAACAAGAGGCAATCTTACCAGTTCATCATCTTTATTAAAGTGCTCTGAAAGCTAATCCCATATGTAGCATTTAAGCTTTCAGTTGAGTGCTCAGTTTTGTTTGGGCAATTTTACTTTATGTTTTCTTGCTTCAGGCCCTTTATCTGCAGGCACTGGATTGTAGTTTTTACCAGGAGTGAATTGAGCCCCTCACTTGCTTTGAATATATTTAAGGATACCACCACACAACTGGCTGCTGAGCTGCACACAGTCACACACACACTGGGTAGGGTGCAGTGCAGTCAAAGGGCACACAGCAGGGCTGTAAAGGAGGCACAGCCAACTCCAGCCTGGGCACATGCAAAGAACTCACCACCACCTATTCGGAACGACATGCAACGTACATGCGTGCACACAAACCAAACCAGGAAACAGTGCAATGTCAATGTGCACTGCCCACAGCTGGGAGTCATGCAAAGTGTGTATGCACACATGCGCACACAAATCCTTACCTTCACCCAGCCAGGATTCAATGTAATGCAACACACACACACACACACACACACACACACACACACACACACACCAGGATACTGCACCTTCTATACCCTAACAAGGGCAAGTGCAACCTGAACACACCCAATGGCCCATGCAATCCCCACACACCCTAGAGGCAGCACACATGTCAACACACTGGATCTCTATACAGGGTACCCCCCAAATAACCAGGATCTGTGAAAAACACAACACCTTCCCTAAAACTGGACCAGAAGCAATTAAGCATAGCAAGGCACCCTTTGAATTATGTGCAATCCACAGCTCCGACCCCACCTCCAAAAAATCCAGGAAAAACAAACCACAACTGCACCCCAAATCAAGACTCCATGCAAAGCATAGCAAGACAATTCACCCGCATATAGCGTGCAAGCCTCATCCCCCCCCTTAAAAATCATACACCTGGACCCTGTGTGAAGTACCCCCCTCCCCCATTCCTGGAGTGCATCTCCACAAGAATCACCACATGGACGTGGAGGTGGTGATTGTGACTGAGCGCCAGCAATAAGTGTGATTCTTTCCATCCCGAGCTGAGCAGTGAGTGGGCAGTGCTCTGCTGCAGCATGCATCCCTGGCACCAGGATCAGGGTCGATGGTTTGAGTCCCAAAAATATCAAAGTGCTGCAATTCGTGTTACAAGAGGCTTTTGCTGACTACATGGTTCCAGGTCTTTGAGCAGTTGAGTACTGTTCCATACATCATACTTAGCACTTTCAGGTAGAAATACTTCTAGAGGTTAAATAAATAAATAAACTCAGTTCTGCAACCTCTGGGAAACTGTATGACAGCTCCACCACCTCTGTCATCTTTCCTTACTGACTTCTATAGGAAACCTCAACCACTTAGAAATGACAGTTTCACCACCGAGATGTGAGAGCTCCCCCACCTAAACATTCCCAGTTTAACCACTGAATACTTCCAAACAGGAGGATAAAAAAGTACTTCATATATAAAAAGTGACAGTTGATTACTTTTAAAAGTTGTTAATTTCTGTCAGTGTGCCATCTCTTTAAAGTATTACTTTGGCTGTACTGTATGCTATGACAGGCAATTTCTGAGCCTTTTTCTGCCTATGATCAAGGCATGATGCAAAACTGCAAGCTTCAAAGCTCAACCAATTCAGCAATAGAATAGCCAAAAACAATCAGCCCCATCATACCAGCCATACTGTTAATGTATGTACAAGAATGTATTTTGTTTTCTATTTTTTGAAGGTACTGAAATTTACAGCAAGAAATGTCTGCACTCCCAGTCCAAGAAGTTATCACAGAACACAAGAAAATTGCACGCTTTTACTGTCACATAAACCAGCATGACTGCAATGGATCTGCTCAGCACTGAACTGCATCTGTGATTCATACCTAAAGGGGAAATTTTTAGTGCTTACTGCTCTCTGAGGTTTGCTGCTGGCATCCTCCGAGTGACTATGAGAGGACTACAATCCCGAGCAAGGAGTAGCTAAAAAAAAAATCACTGCTTTGTGTGTGTGCAGGTTGGCATCCATAACTGGGGGAGAGAGTGCAAACCAGAAGCTATGTAGTGGACATCACAGCAAAAGCTTTTGTTCTTTGGTGCCTTCATTTTGTTTTGTTATTCTTTGGTGACAAGGTAAGGCCCACTAGGCATAGGTACTTGTTTTCAGGAGTGACCCAGGAGCACTGGGGTGGTTAAGTGACTTGCTCAGAGTCGCACCACATGCAAGTGAAGATTGTGAGAATCAAACCCAGGTATGCTGGATGTACCAAGCTCATTCAAAAACTCTTTTTTGTTTTAAACCAGGAGTGTAAGCTTGTTTACAGGTGCGACCTGGGAGCACAAGGAAGTTAAGTGACTTGCTCAGGGTCACACAGTATGCAAGTGGGGCTGTGGGATTCAAACCCAGGTCTCCAGGTTTGCAGCTCAGAGCCTTAAACCACTGCGCTATACTGCCACCTCCTCCTTGTTACTCTAACTTCTAGGATTAACATTTCAAGAAAGCTATCATTTTAGTGTTGTGGCTGGTTCCAAAAAAAAAAAATTGAATGCATAGCCAGGCCAGTGCTTCCTGAAGGAGGCAGTACTGTGAAAATAAACTGTTTCTATCATGGTGGGTGTGGGGTTAATTCTAGCCAATACAGGAAGGAGATAAATAGAAAAGTACAAGTTTGGCAGTTCTGTTGGTTTTCCAGGCAGGACAAATAAATATTAAGAAAGCAGCTCCTGTGACATGTGGTGGTAGAGTATTATTAAAGAGAAGAAACAATCATGTTTGCAGATGGTTGAGAGTTTGAGTCCATGCATGGTGAGGAGGAACAGGAAGCAACTGAGTTGAGTGAGGGATCGGCTGGGCAAGCAGTTGAATGGGGGTTACTATGCAGGTGGACAGGAGGTACCAGCAACAAACCCTGGCTACAACAGAAGAGAAAAAAATAGTAAAGATAATTGCACTGCATTACACAGATAGAAAGATAACCAGATTCATAGATAGATCATAGATGGATGAAAGATGGACACGGCCCCTCCCCCGGTGTTGCCACCACCAGGATGACCACAATGCAGCTGTGCCACTGCCACAGTGCCCCCACTGCCAATCCAACACCAAATTTGGAACAGGCCCTGTCCCACCTCAGTGCAGCGGAGCATGGGGTGGGCCACCAGTATAAATCCTCTGGGCCACAGCTTCCTTAAATAATTGAAAAGGGGGTCACTTTCCTTGCCAACCACCCTAACAGGAACCCAAGCGCAGAGCAGCACCGAAAAGTGAAGGCCACAACTCCCCGGGCCGATGTTCGAACCCTGTCCCCACACTTGTGCACAGATGTCACCGTTGGCCTCTCGAACTCTCTACCAACACCCCTTTTATTACAGATGAGCCAGAAGGACACACCCATGAGGGCAGACACCAGCTGCCAGTTACCCTAACAGGTCGAACCACAGGAGGAGAACAAGGTAGCTTGTAGTAAGCCCCCCAAGGTGGGGTGGCTTAGACTTAGGTGGCATTACTAAGGGAATGGAGGATATTGGGGTGTACTCAGCCCTGTTAGGCACAGAAAGAGCAATCAGTGCCTCTGGCAGAGGATAGCAAAGGGGTATACCCTAGCAAAACACATACAAACTATGAGGTAACACTGCCTCCTGTGGTCTGCCCTTGCCCTGAGTTAGCAACATTTATGGGCAGAGCAACAGTGGCTTACCAGATACTAAGTCCATCCCTTACCCCTGGGGTTCATATCCTTGGCCACCACTGCCCTGGTCTTCCACAGAATACACAGGACCTTTTCTCAAGGTCACAGGACCCTGCCAGAACAGGAATTTCATCCACTATTTTTCCACTGTTACCAGGAACACGGAGCAGATGATGCAGAAGCCATCAGGAACCCCTCTTTAAAGTGGGAACCCACCCCAGTAGTAGGCCCCCAATGTCTTCAATTTCAGACCCAGTTGGGGCCTGATCCTCCAGAGATAGGCTTGAAGGGAGCCAGTGCCACTCAGAATACATACTATATTTAAAAAATCCTTTTCTTAAAACCAGGGAGGGGAAAATGACACGAGCCTATGCAAGTGTGAGACACTCCAGGCCCCCCAAAAGACACAAAATAAACTTTAGGGAGCTTCACGCAGTGATCTCACATCTGTTATGGCATTTGCACTGAAAACGGTTGTACCTACTGAATTCTCGCCCTCTCGCCAACCATCACTCTGGGTCTCCGGCTACAACTAGCACTGCTAACTGACCTGTCCGATGGATGTCCTCCTCAGACCTTGGCACCTTCTGATTAGCCCACATTTTGCTTTGCTCTTGCTCAGACGCATATTCTCTTGGCAAGTCCACTCCGATCGACCGCTCACTATGTCGCCGACCCCTCATCTTGTCGCCCGCCTTGATTCCTCGAGCCTGCTGCCCAATCACATTCCCCGCTTTCACTGCACGCATGCGCATTGACTTAACTTTAAAAAAAGGTGCACATTTCAAAAAAGGACACCAATAGGTGTGGCACGGTCCGGGAGTGGGGATTTCTCACTTCACGGGGGCACCAAGGCAGGTCACAGAGGGCAAGAAAACAGAAAAAAAAAAAAGTTAAACCCTTTTGCGAACCCTCTAGTGTTCGAGTTCTAATTTAGAACTCGAACACCAGAGTTCGAGCAGGGTTTGAATCTTCTTAGAACTAGTTCTGACAACCCTAGCACAGACTTTGGAAGACTGAGAAGAAAGCCCAAGGAGCTGAGTAGGTCCTGGGTAGTTTGAAGAGCTGACTTGACCTGTAAAGGAGACTGACCCACTAACAGCCAGTCATCTAGATATGGAAAAATGGTGATATCCTGTCTTCTGAGGTAAACCACCACTACTGCAAGGCACTTTGTGAACACCCTTGGAGCTGATGATAGACCGAATGGCATGGCTCTGAATTGGTAATGGCCTGAAGGCAACTCGAACCTGAGGTATTTTCTGTGGGAGCACCTGATAGGAATATGGAAGTAGGCATCCTTGAGGTCCAGAGATGCTAGCCAATCCCCTGGCCTTAGAGAGGGAAGGATTATTCCCAGAGTTAACATTCTGAATTTTGGCTTTACAATGTGTTTGTTCAAATATCTTAGGTCTAGGATGGGTCGCCACTCCCCTGTTTTCTTTGGGGTAAGGAAGTACTTGGAGTACAGTCCTTTTCCCTTGTGCTGAGTAGGAACCTTCTCTATAGCTCAGAGAGCTAGAAGAGAGGAAACCTCTGCCTCTAGGGCAAGGGTTTCTGAGATTGATGCAGGTGGAAAAGACGTGGCCCTCTTTTTTGGAAATTTTTTGAAGCTGAGGGCCAGTCTCTGGCTTACTATTTCTAGAACCCACTTGTCTGAGGTCACAGACTTCCAGGCCTGGAAATAGTAAGCCAGCCTGTCTCCTACTGGAAATGGGGAGTCGACCCGGGCTGACACATCAGGGTGTCTGCTTGGCAGGAGCCTTGGACTGAAAGGTGGAGGGAGCAGCCCTGCTCATCCCCCCTCCTACCCCTCCCTCTGAAAAAACCCTCTGTGGGAAGGGAGAGGAGGCCTGGGCTTGGTAAAATGGCCTTTGAAAGGGTCTGCCTCTGCCCCTAGACTGCTGCTTGTGTGGAGTGGCTTGCCTTTCCTTGGCCTGTGCACTCCTGTACGTGGTCCTGTATTCATCCATTTTCTTCATGTAAGCCTCTGTCTGCTCCCCAAACAGAGAGTTACCTACTACAGGAAAATCCATAGCCTTAATCGGGGTATCCTGTGAAAGGCTAGTACATCTGAGCCAAGCATGTCTCCTGAGAGACACAGATGTAGCCATGACTCTAGATGCCACATCATTGGAGTCCACAGCAGCATGAAATTGCATTTTGGATGACTCAATTCCAACAGCAGCCACCTCCTCCAGCTCCTTGGCTAGCTGGGGAGAGGCCTATTTAGCCAGTTCCAGAACTTTGTTCCATCTGGATTTCTGGTACCTGGCTGTGTAGGCCATATAAGTAGCCTGCCTGAGTCCCAAAGAGGATGCCAAATGCAGTTTTTTGGCCATGGCATCCACTTTCCTGGAGTCCTTATCCCGGGGGGGGGTGAAGCTAAAGGAATGTTAGCCCTGTCACAGGCTGCAGTCTGCACTACCCCAACATGGCTGCAATGACTATTAAGGAACTCCACAGCTGAGCCTGATATTGAATACCTCCTGTCCATTCTCTTGTCCACAGGAGGTATTGAATTAGGGGTTTGTAAAATTTTGTGTGTCTGTTTCCCCAAAGATTTATGAAGAGGGATAGACAGCTTTTTGGACTCTGGGATGTCCATCATCTTCACAAAATCAGGCTCTTCCTCCTCCTCTGCTGCTTCAAACAAGGGAAGCTTCAGGGTTTGTGCCACCTTTTTGTAGAACAAAAAGTGTGAAGGGGACTAAGAGAGCCCGGGAGGAGAGACACCTGAGGGTCTGTCTGGGGAGATGTCCGGTTCAATGGAAACATCCAGACCCCCTTCAACTTCATCATCATCGTCATCACCGGGATAGTCTTCGTCTCCTTCCCACTCCTCATAATAAACATCTGGGTCATAATCTGGAGGAGACAGATCCGACCGAACCGACCGCCAAACCGGCGGTGTCGGTTCAGACTGAACCGGTCTAAGCGATCAGATAATACTAATTGCTTTGGCTATTTCGTCCGTGGTTGGAGAGAGGGATACAGGATCCGAACTGGCAGACTTGTGCTTTTTCTTTGATGGAACCGACCCCTCAGGTCAGCCCTCCTTTTGCCCGAGGAGGTATCGCCTAGGTTAGTAGGCACCTCCTCAGGTTCGGTCCCAACCGAACCGGGCTGGCCATCCGGATCTAAGGACTTCTCGGCCTCCCTTTCCTTCAACCTACTTAGTCTTTTATCTAGAGTGGTTTTAGGAAAGTTCTTACAGATTTGGCAGTCTGACTTGAGGTGGTCAAACCCCAGACAATAAACACAGATGAGGTGGGGGTCGGCCTTAGCAAAGGCCTCCCCACACTCAGTATAGTGTTGAAACCCAGTGGGACCAGTTTTCTTCTTGGGTTTCTCAGACATGGCCAACCTAACAATTACCCTATAGCAGCTTTCAAGCCAGGTAATGAGCAACCGACCAGTTACAAACCATGTCACTGGCTTTTTAAAAGAAACAGCAAAAGTCCGGTTCTTTTGAAACCGATCGGTACCGGAACACCACACTAATCCCAGAAAAAGAGAAAAAATTCAACAAAGTCGGTTCCGAACCAGACCAACCAGAAAGAAACAGAAGAAAGACAATTTCCACTCTTTAGCAAAATAAAACACAGTCACTACTTATCTACATACTACGTGTACCGTAGACAGAGGCTGGAAATCTGAAAATAATAAACAAATGTGGTTAAAACCGAACGCTTTTATTTTTCTTTTACCGAACCGAACGGAGGAAATCTCCGCAGTGACTTCACTGTTAGGCGGAGTAAAGAATCTGACGGTTACACTGGGAAGTACCACAGACAGAGGTTTGAAAACCGAGCTCAACCTCAACGTTCTATGCTTTTGCATAGGTTAACTCTTTCTTCTCCGGGGCAGTTCAAGTGCTGGGGCTAACTGCATTATGTCTGACTACAGCAAGACTTCATGTTGTTTGAATCACTTTATACATCAATACAACGTGAAAAAGGTATTGAGTCCATAAGATACTGGTTAGACAAACTATCAGATCTTACACACATACCAAAAGAGTTGATTTTACAGTTGATAGTGTGTACACTCACACACAACTTTTGTGAATTTAAAGGGGAATTTTTTAAACAAAAGTGTGGTATGCCCATGGGTACGTCCATGGCCCCTAGCTATGCTAACTTATTTTTGGGTCACCGGGAGGAAGACACATCATATATAACAAGGATAAAAACCCTTTTCACATGCATATTAGAGATTGCCATCGCTTTCTAGATGACGTACTATGCATCTGGGGAGGAGACAGGGATCAGATACCAGTGTTCATACAGTGGCTTAACAATAATGAACAGAATTTGAAATGTGCACACACAATGGGCACTGAGACACTGGATGTTTTAGACATTACTGTTTCTGGGAACACTTCTAACCATAGTGTGACATCAAAAAGTTACAGGAAACCTACAGTCACCAACTCCCTGTTACAAGCCACCAGTGCCCATCCCCCAAGGTTAAAAAATTCAATACCCTATGGCCAGCTAATGCGCATCTGTAGAAACTGCAGCACTGAGGAAGATTATAGAGACCAAGCTGATGAATTATTGCAAAGATTTGAAGCAAGGGGTCATGGCAAGAAGCTGTTAGAAGAGACTAGAAAAAGTTAACAGAATTAGCAGAGAAACTCTTCTCAATGAGAAAGATAGGGAGACATCAGAACAGTTACCGTGCACATCTATCACTGAATACAACCATATAGCTGGACGCATTGGCAATGTGATATACCAAAATTGGCCCATTCTACAGGGAGACCCTGAAGTAGGTGTAGCAGTGGGGAACAAACCACAGGTCACCTTCACTAGGACAAAAAATTTAAAAGATAAACTTGTGCATAGCAGAACTGTTAAAGAACAGCTATTAGACAGATCCACATGGTTACCAAGGCGCCCGGCAGGACGTTATAGATGCATGAGGTGTAGCATATGTAAGTACAGCAATAACATAACCCCACGTTTCAAACACCCACGTTTAGAGAATGTACAGATTGACATACGTGAACTTGTTACATGTGATACCATTTATGTAGTTTATGTCCTATGATGTGATTGCAATCTTATATATGTAGGTAAGACTGTTAGGCCCCTTAAACAAAGAATACAGGAGCATGTGCGCTCTGTTTTACATGGCAGGAAAGACACACCAGTGGGAGCACATTTTTCTAATGTGCATAACTCTGATCCCAGATGTCTAAGATTTGTAGGAATTGAAATGATACCACCTTCAAAAAATGGAGGTAACAGATTAAACTTGTTGCTCCAATGAGAGAGCCAGTTATCTACAGACTTGATAGTGTGAAGCCTGCAGGACTAAATGAAAAATGGGACTTAAAACCCTTTTTGGTTAAGAAATTACTTGGATTATAAATAATAATGTTTAGTAATAAATCTTGTCTCTCCTTCTATTTTCTCTTTTTAGGTTTTCATCACTGATTTTGATGCCCAAACACTCTGGATTTTTTTCTCCTTGTTTTGGACTCGATTTCTAGGAAGTCCCAGAACGTGAAAATTATCCCTCACTACAATGAGAGATGCCTTGTAAATGTGTCACTGATGCCATGGCTAACAGAGTGGTTTGGACATCCTTCTTATTTTCTCTATCTTTACATAGTAGGAATTTAGCACTGTGCATGAATTAAATGCAATATACCAGAAATGGTTTTATGAAAGTATGCTTACTGTAGAAATGTACTTTTTATAGTCAATTTGTGACCTATTTGCATTTTGTTTATAGTAAAGCATTATGCTAAATTCTCTAATAAGTTGAGAAACATAGTAAGACTTTTGATATTTATGAATGTTTGTAATTTATCTGGGTTAAACATAAGCACCATCTAGTAGTAAGAGAAAATATAGCATTTACATTTATTTTAAACTCATCACTGATTTAATATTGTTTGCACCTGTCTTACATCTAGACACTCATATCCAGGCACACACCACCACCACAAAATAGCTGCCACATGAGAGGAAAAACGTTTAAAACATTATATGTTAATGTTTTAAATGTTTTTCCTCATGTGAAGCTATTTTGTGGTGGTGTGTGCCTGGATAGGCGTGTCTAGATTCTGATTTTTCCATGGCACCACATCCTAGTGCAAGCTCCTTTAGGTTTTCTTTTCCACCTGTCTTACATGTATTTAAGTCTTGTCCTCACAAAGAGCTCCACCCCCTGAGGAAGACTAATTTGGAGTTGAAGCACTGGGGAACTAGGTTGTAGTGGATTTTGCTGTGACCGTTTGTGCCAGGTTATGGAATAAATTCATTTATTTTTGAATTCTTCCTGGCAGTGCATTAATTCTTTCATGGTCCGAGTGCAGTGGTAAATGTGACTTTTTTGTGTTTGTGTTTGGGGCTAGCTGCCCCTATACCACTGCACCAGTCAATTTACTAATGGATTTATCCAATCTCAGCACCATCATTTTGGACTGAATTTACCAAGGAAGAGGCAAGGGAGGGGCCAAGACTCATGAGGAAAGATGTACAGGGGGGCAAGGTGGACGCCAGCCCATTTACGGTGGATAGAGTCTTGGAGGAATTAGGAAACATAAAGACAGACAAGGCAATGGGGCCAGACAAGATTCGCCCTAGAGTGTTGAAGGAACTCAGGGAAGTCCTAGCAAGTCCTCTTCAATCAATCACTAGAGATGGGCAGGTATCTGGGGACTGGAGGTGGGCAGAGGCAGTCCCCTTGCACAAGACTGGAAGTAGGGGGAAGACAGGCAATTACAGACCTGTAAGCCTGACCTCAGAGGTGGGGAAGCTGATGGAGTCCCTGCTTAAGGAGAGGGTATTGAAGTTTCCGGAGTCAAGAAGTGCAAAAGACCGAAGGCAGCATGGATTCACTGAGGGTAGGTCCTGTTAGACTAATCTTATTGATTTCTTTAACTGGGTGACCAGGGTGGTGGATCGGGAAGGGGGGTGGTGGATGTGGCCTACCTGGATTTCAGTAAGGCCTTCAACACTGTTTCTCATAGAAGGTTGCTTAACAAATTGGGGAATCTGGGTGTGGGTTCTAAAGTAGTAAAATGAATTGGAAACTGGCTAAAAGGCAGGACCTGTGGGTGGCAGTAAATGGCATAAAATCAGAAGAGGGGAAGTGACCAGTGGAGTTCCACAGGGATCGGTCCTAGGTACAGTTATATTCAATGTCTTCATAAGCGACATTGCAGAGGGACTGGAGGGGAAAGTATGCCTATTCGCAGATGACACCAAGATCTGTAACAGAGTCGACACACAGGAGGGGTTAGATAAAATGAGAAACAACCTAAGACTACTTGAGGAATGGTCACGGGTATGGCAGTTGGGTTTCAACACTAAGAAGTGCATGATAATGCACCTGGAACACAGAAACCCAAGAGAGGAATACAGGATGGGGTGGGGGGGGGCGCAGGTTCTAGCCACCACAAGTCAGGAGAGAGAGAGAGAGACTGGGGGTTATTATATCAGATGATCTGAAATCAACCAACAATGCAAAAAAGCAGTGGGGAAGGCAAACAGAGTGCTGGGGTGCATAGGAAGGGGCATAACCAGTAGGAGGAGTGAAGTGGTGATGCCACTGTATAGATCAATGTTGAGGCCTCATCTGGAATGCTGAGTCCAGTTCTGGAGACCGCATCTCTGGAAGGACATAGACAGAATGGAAGCAGTCCAGAGAAGAGCAACAAAAATTATACATGGACTGCACCACAAGCCTTATGAGGAAAGACTCAAGGAGCTAAACATCTATTCACTGGAAGAGAGAAGGGAGAGAGAGAAGATATGATAGGGACACAAACTGAGTTACCGCTCAGGCATCTGCCACCTGCCTCACCCAATGCTGAAACTTTCCTGCACTTTACGGTTAGGGTGTTACTTCTTGTGGCACTAGGCAGAATGAATACTAGAATTGGAGATTCCCCAACCTGAGTGGACAAGCCAAGAAGTCATGAAAGGGCTAGAAGCTATAAGCTATCCATTGCTGTCCTTAGAAAAGAGTCTGATACTATTGCTACTATGCTGTGGTAATGTAGAGCTTAATCCTAGGCCTCAAGCCACTATTAAATCACCATCGGAACTAACTAGGATCAAAAGTATGAGCTTTCTTCATGTCAACATATGCAGCCTGTTAAAAAAGAACACCACCATCCTTACCAGACATCTTGGTAGTCTTGGAAACCTGGCTTAGACCAGCTGCCAAGGATAGGGAGGTCAACATCCCCAATTATTCAATATTTAGAGCTGGTAGGCAATCTAGAGGCAGAGGAGTGGCCATATATGTCAAGGACAAATACACGGTCTCCTGTCTCAATTCGGCAACCATTGCAAATGAATATGAATGTCTATTCCTTAAGGTAGTGATCTCCCAGAACACATCACTGTGTGTTATAGGTGCTACAGACCACCATCTGCTGGGCTACAACTGTTAACACACTTGAGTGCGACCATAGGGAAAGGGTCTCTAGAAACTATCATATTAGGGGACCTAAACCTCGACTGGCTATCTAAGGCCTCTACACCCCTCTCTTCCTTTTGTGATACCCATGGGCTTATGCAACTCATCAAGGAACCAATGCGACCTAATAAAAAGAACCCCAGTAGTAGTACATTGTTGGACGTTATTCTTGTGAGCAAACCGCATCTATTTTCCCAAGCTGGTACCTATTTCAGTGATGACAGTGATCACTGCTTCATTGCAGGTGTAAAATCAGTCAATAAACCTCTACCCTTCTGAAAGTTCTCTGAAAAAAGATCAAGGCAGAACTTCGACCCGTTTGCCTATCTGGATGAACTAAAATATTCCATATGTTGGCAAGATTTCTATCTAGCAAATAAAGTTCAATTGGCTTATGACATCCTCAATGATATAATCTCAGGGGCTTTAAATAAATATGTCCCCTTAGTAAAAGTACGGGTAAAGAATAAAATGTGCTGATGGTTCTCCACTGAACTTAAATCCGCACTGCTGGAAAGAGACAAGCTTTGGAAAAAGGCACGGAGATCTAAGACCCCGTTGGACTGGTATGAATTTAGAAGGGCTAGAAACCTCTGTACCAGGAAGATTAGAGATGGAAAAGCTGTTTACTATCACTCCGAACTCTACTCCACCTCCAAGATCCCGGCCAGATTCTGGAACACCATCAAGGACCTCTCTGGCTATACACTTGGAAACTCTCTCCCACCCAAGATCACTTCTGGCAATAATACCATTAGTGACAGATTGGAGATCTTGGACTTCTTCAATAACCATTTTACAACTGCAGGCTTAGCATTCAATAACTCTTCAGTGAACTTGCTACACTCCCAACTAGGCACTCAATATACTGAAGCCCGTCTTACAAACTCAGTATTCTCCCTACAACTGACTACTTTAAAACAGGTAGAAGACCTCCTATGCCAACTGGATGTAAAGAAAAGTGCGGGTGCTGACTCCCTAGACCCATACTTCCTAAAGATTGCTTACCACGTGCTAGCTGTTCCTATAACACATCTATTTAACCTTTCTCTATCCCAAGGAATCATTCCATCCATCTGGAAAACAGCTTATGCTATACACCTCTTTAAATCAAAGAACCCCTGTGACCTCAACAATTACAGGCCGATCTCCCTTCTCCCTGTCCTTTCAAAACTACTGGAAAGAATTGTAAGTACTCAACTGAGATCGTACTTAGAATCAACAAATCTTTTAAATCCTGCCCAATCCAGATTCAGAGCTCACCACAGCACTATCACAGTCCTTGCAAAAGTGACCAGTGATCGGCAGAGAGAACTGGACAATAAAAATGTTATCTGTGCTGTGTTCTTGGACTTAAGTAAGGCATTCAACACTGTCAACCATAGCCTGCTCCTATCATCACTACAATCCATAGGATTGGATCCACCTTCCCTTCAGTGGTTCACCAAGTACCTTACTGACCGTCTCCAGCAAGTCAAGGCAGAAGGTGAACTCTCACCTCTCAAAGCTCTGCTAAGAAGTGTTCCGCAGGGATCTATCTTAGGACCCATACTGTTTGTGATCTACATCAATAACATTGGCGACGGTATAACTAGGGCCAATGTCCACCTATCCGTGGATGATACAGTACTTTACTTGAGCCAGCCATCACCAGAAGCCACATGTAGTGACCTACAAATTGAATTTAATCTGCTTCAAAACCAGCTCCTAAACAAAAAACTCTTACTCAATGCAAAGAAAACTAAAATGATGCTCCTCTCTCCCTTTGTACATGCAGCTAACCCGACCACGATAGGTTCAACCCCGCAAATCACTACAATTCTAGGGGGAAACCTGGAATTCATCACAAAGTTCAAGTACCTAGGAGTCTGGCTTGATTATAAACTCTACTTTATTGAACATGTCAAGGATTTGTTAAAAAGACTTCGACAGAGACTTGGTCTCTACGTTAGGATTAGCCACTATCTTACAAGTGATGCTAAGACAAGGCTGGTTTAAGCAACATTCCTCTCAATTGTAGACTACGCAGACTTCTTGTATAGCCACTGCCCTCCCTATGCTACGCATCACTGTGCCTGTATGCAGCCATGGGATGGACTTCCCTCCCATTCAGGAGAGATAAAGACGCTGCTTTATGGACCTACAGAGCTATTTCAAAAAACTTCCACCATATATCTGGGACTGCCTTCCACTATGCGTAATAGGCAGGTACATGCTGAGAAGTTACTCCTCCATCTTATTGAAAATTCCCAAAGTTTTTTCTTGATTTGGTGGAACAGCTATTAGCTTTGTACTGCTGACTCTGTGGAACAACCTGCAGAAAATCCTGAAACTAAGTATGCCTGTCAGTATTACTTCATTCAAGACACTATACTCTCATCTCCTTAAGGAACCATGCAAGTGCTTTCCCCATCCATTAGCTTGAACCAATATCCACTGCACAATCTGTGCTGTCTGTCCTTTAACATGAGGACTAAGTCCTATGCCTTATATCACCCTCCTACTACTGTCTATCATTCCTTATGTGATTTATCTATCTGATACCCACCTTGCTCACCTAGCACCACAGTAAGGACGTTCTTTGATTCCATTAGTTAGTGCCCTATTCCATCTGCCCTTGTCCCCATCCGAGAAGGATAACCCCAGTCACCACTTCCACCACTCTTCAACCCTAATTCTGACAGTCTGTCACTTATCCAGTGCGCATTACGTGTTACCACAACATGGTTATATATATATGTTGCTGCAATGTAAACGTTTTATGCCTTACGCCCATGTATATTATTGTCTGCTATATAGAATTGTCATCTATTTGCATTATCCAATCTGTTGTATTTAAACATATGTATCATTTCCTTTTTTCTTTTGTATGTACCCTAACCTTATCCTAACCAGGTCCATCTTGCAAATGAGCCCTGCTCAATGATGTTCGCCTGGATAAATAAAGATTTTGATTGATTGATTGACTTTCAAATACCTTGGAAGAATAAACAGGGTACAGGAAGGGAGCATATTTCAGAGATGAAAGTGCACAAGGACAAGGGGACATAACATGAGGATGGAGGGAGGAAGGCTTAGGGAGAATGCGAAGAAGTATCTTTACACAGAGAGGGTGGTGGATCCATAGAACAGCCTACCAGCAGAGGTGGGGGAAGCAAAAACAGTACGGGGATTCAAAAGTGAAAGGGATAAGCATAAAGGCACCCTGCTGTACAGCAGAGTGGGGGAAAGGCAGAGCAGATAACAGTGGGGCTTGCCAAGCCAAGTAGGGAAAAGGGCAGACTAGGTGGGCTGTATGGTCCTTATCTGCCGACAGATTCTATGTTTCTATGTTTCTAGATTGCTGGAGGGGGTGCAGCGAAGAGCCACAAAGATGATCCAGGGCTTGGAGAGCAGTCCCTTTGAGGACAGGGTGAGAGAGCTGAATATGTATTCACTGGAGGAGAGGAGGGACGGGGGGATATGATTGAAACCTTTAAGTATCTGAAGGGGATAAACAAGACCATTACAGAAGGGATTTTTCAGATGAGAAGGGGGAGGGACATGAGGGGGCATGGACTGAGATTGGAAGATGGAAGATTTAAGAGGGAGATGAGGAAACATTTTTTCATGGAAAGAGTAGTGGACAAATGGAACACCTCACCAGATGAGAGTGTGTCCTGTAAGACAGTGGGCAGTTTCAAGAGAGGTTGGGACAGGGTAAAGGGAAGGGATACTGGGAAGGGGGGGCAGGAGTAGCAGCTGCAAGAGGAGGGGCTAGCTGCACACCTGAGCAGACTCGATAGACCATGAGGCCTGTTTCTGCTGGCAATTTCATATGTTCGCATGTTCAGCTGCCAAACCTTGGACCAGTTTTCTAACTTTTGCAGGTCCCTCTGCAATTCCCTTACCCCCACCTCATTGTCTACCCTGCCACAGAGCTTAGCGTCACCTGCGATGAGACAGTTCTTGCCCTGGATTTCTTCTCCTATGTGACTGATGAACATGATGAAAAGGACTGATCCCAGGACTGACCCAAGTGGTACCCCACTCGTGACCACCCTTCCACCCGGTTTTACCCCATTTATTACCACTCTGTGCTGTCTCCCCCTAACCAACTTCCTACTCATCTAACTAGGTTCTTCACTGCTCCCAGATACTCTAATTTCTTCAGCAACCTTATGTGTGGCACTGAGTTGCATGTATTGCTAAAGCTGAAGTAGAATAAATCTACTGCGTGTCCCTTATCCAACACCTTGGTTAGTCAGTTAAAGAATAGTATCAGGTTGGTCTGACAAGACCTGCCTGCTACAAACTGATACTGCTTACTATCCTGGAGCCCATTTCTCTCCAGGTAATGATTCTGCTATCACAAGCAGTGAATTATGACTTAAAGGCAGGCAAAGTAACAGGATCTGACAAAATTTAAGGGGCAGGTGCCTGTTTTCATGTAAATGTTTTCAGTAATAAAGAACACAATTTCCAGACATTCACCTTTTTTGACATTATGAGATCTGAGTCCTGCGATTATTTTGCAAGAAATTGGAAAATCACTTTAAATGTCACCAAATACTTCTTCTGTTTACTGTGACACTGAAACCCTGGCATTTCTTCTCAAGCTTTGTCTTCTCGAATACCTTTCAAAAATGTGGTGGCCTTCAAGAGGGACTAATCCGTAGTCAGCTCAGTCTCTCACTGCATAGTCAGTATTTATATGGTGTTCTACAATTTTTCAAAGATATTGTTTCTACAGTACTGTAATACTTATTAATTGGCATTTCCAATTTATGTTCAGGGTGACAGGATATTCCCACTTAACTGGTAGGCGGGACGCAGGAGAAAAAGAATGGACCCACGGTCTTATTTCCGCCATAAATATGTAGACATGCATGTATGCATGTTTGCTCCCATCCATCCATCTAGCTATCTGTCTGTCCGTCTGTCTATCTCTATCTATCTATCTGTCTGCAGTATCTATCTGTGATCCTCGAGTTGCTGTGTCCGGGTTCACCACCCTGCCTGGTGACTGTACAGGGCCCACCTGGTTGAGGGAGTTGTGTTTGTTCTTTCTCTTTGCATTGGGGAGGGGAGGGGTTGTCCCAGAACAAATAATAAGTAGTGTAGTGCCTCCACCCAGAGAGAGTAAGTGGGCCAGATGTCATGTGCAGTACCACCCCCTGGGATGCAGGATCTGCCCACCTTCCTACACTGCACTGGAGTATAACCTACAGGACCAATAAGACAGTCGTTACCTTCACCAATAAACACTTCAGTCAGGTTATGTGAACTGCGTACACACACAGAAGTGAAATTCAACAAAGTAACAGTGCTTTTATTTAAGAACACAGGTTTAGAAGCTGGAGGAAAAGAGGGGTTTAGACAATTGCAAGTCACCTTGAGCACTTCCACCCTATAGCAGTGCCCTCTGAGAACCACTGTACTGTGGATCACTAGTCACTACCACCTTCTCAGATACCACACAGACTATGAAGCACTTGCCCAATCAAGGGGCTCACAGCGATGCATTATACTACACAGGGTGTGGTAAACTCTTCAGCTGGTACCAGTACTAAAACTTCATTTTCAAGTATGACACAAAAAACAGTGACTCTGGGTGCCCAGGAATTACAGTAATGTCCCAGTGCAGGCCTGTTAGCTTCATTTCCTGGGTTATTCCAATGGTGCATTTGATGAAATTTAGAAAGCTTGCAAATTAACCACCCCATCAGGCCATAGTGTGCAATCACAATGTAAAGAACTCAAAATGCAAATTGAAAATGCTTGAAAACCAACTTGTAATCCAAATGAAATAACTGTAATCCAAATTGGAAAAGTTCAAAAGACCCCAGCCAGCAATGCCATCACTCACATGACCCAGACATACAGCAGCTCAGTAGAGGAGGGGAACAGCACAAAGCAGCAGGGTGGGCAGCAGTCAGGAACAGGCCCCCATGGTCTATGGATGAAGCACTTTGAACTCTCTCAGACATTTTGCAGCAGCACAGCCCTTCTGGCTCACACCTCTCAGGAAACAGCACTTTTTTATGTTTTATATTAAATATTCTTTATTTGATTTTCAACCACAAACTACAATATGGAACAAGAACAATAACAATACAATGAAAAAATACATCCCCCAGAGATACCACCCCCTCCGGTGACAAGCAGATTATATTTTATGTCTTGTATTTGCAGCATTTAACAATAGAGACGTTAGATTGCCAGGGCCATACACTTAGAGAACAGTATTATAATACAAGAGCTCACATTCTACAACTACAAAGGGAAATGTGTAATACAGTGAGGAGAGCATACTGGTTTAACCAAAAAGTCATAAATGTTTGGAATGGCCTCCCTCCTGGGGCAGTGGGCAGTACATGTATGAGTGATTTAAAAATAACTTGATGACTATTGTGCAGGGCAAAAATGGAAATTTTCCACCTGATGTCAGGGGCGAGCATAACATAGGCTACAGACTTTTTGCTCATACTTATCTATGAGATCTATATGATTACAAAGCAGCAATGCAACCCATTGCTCACACAGTTATCTATAAGTCTTATTTGAATGACTCAGGGTTTGTGTAAAATAATTGTTTTACAGTGTCCTCAGACCAGACACTGTGCCCAATTGTTAAAAATACAAGACTCGGTGATTCTAACAGTACCTCCGTGTTACATAATTACCAAAAGAGCATGCAGGTTTTCCCACCGCTACTGATATGACTTAAAGTGGCGGTGAATGTTGCCAATTGTTTTTTTCTCTATTCAAAGTAAAAAGAATTTCCATATGCCACTCTGCCCTGGCTGGCACCTCATCATCTAGCCAGTGGTGTTGGATGACAAATTTGGTGACTGCTGTAATCAATCAATCAGTCTTTATTTTACCAGGAGTAAATACACCATTGCAAGCACTCATTTACAAGGTGGTCCTGGGTACATATATACAAAAGACATAGTAACATTATACAGTAATCCCATTACAAGGATGTAGCATAACATTACAATTCTTAATAACAGTGTAACTCATCAGGTAAATACAAGGAGATATGAGTCTTCCCAGGGCCAAACACCCAATCTTTATACAATCCCAAAATGCAATTTTCAGAGGTAAAAGCATCCTGTAAATATGAACATACGAACATACGAACAAGCCAGCAGAAGAAGGCCATTTGGTCTATCAAGTCTGCTCATATTGCAGGGTCCACAGCTTGAGCTAATGTCCCTGCCCTCCCTCTATCTATCTATCTATCTATCTATCTATCTATCTATCTATCTAGCTATCTATCTGTCTATCTATCTATCCATCCATCTGTCTATAGTGCATGTTAGAACGTTGTATTTGTTGGAAATCTAGCTTTCCCTAGAGTTGTTGTACCATTGATGTGACGTCATGATGTTGTTGTACCAGCAGCACAGATCACATTTGCGCATGCACAACTCGCGGTTTTGTCAGTGGTCACAGAATGGACGGCAGTTAACAGAAGGCACAGGAGGAGACAGTAAGTGCCGTTTTCTTTGAAATCTTTGCTGGCACATAGTAGTACACCAGCTGTGGACTGGGAACCAGTGGAGTCTTTGTACACGGCTTGCGAGGAGGGGCGGTTGGGAGGAGGCGGGCCTCAGACATCACATCACAACCGAGGAGGAAGGCACAAGCTGTTTAGATTTACTGTTGCCCATGCACTATAAAAGACAGTGTATGGGCAACAGTAGAACAACAACATATATATATATATATATATATATATATATAGGATACATGATGGGCAGGAGTGGGATATGGAAAATATTCTCACTCCTGCAGAGTGAGCTGTGTATTCTCATGAGTGCCGAAGGCACGAGTGAAAATACACAGCTCGTGAGGCAGGAGTGAGAATATTTTCCATATGCCATGATCTGCCCATCATGTGTGCGATTTATACCACAGGGGTGAGAGCTGCAGGAACATTTTTTCTGAGTCTGTATGTTTCCTGCTCATTCTGTGTGTGCTGTCAGAGTGTCTGTGTGTGTGTGTGTGTGTGTGTTCTGAATGGATTGGGAGTCAGATATACAGGTTAGTGTGTTTTGCAAAGCTAATTGAGTGAGTCAGAGACTCAGTGAGAAAGACAAACTGCTGCAGGTAGCACTGAGAAACAGAACCTGCTTTGTAAAAGACTTTCATTTAGAATTCAGGTTGTTTTGAAGCTGAGATCAGCACAGTAATGGGCTAGCAATGTTAGAAACACAATGGGACATAGGTGAGAGTCTTTTGCAAAGCTAATTGAGTAAGTTGCAGCTTCAGTGAGAAAGAGAAACTTTGTCTGAAGCAGTTTCCTTTAGAATGCAAGGTGCAGTACATTTATCCTCACTCTGGTGACATCAGCATAGCATAGCCATAGCTAGGGAGGCAGTATAGTACAGTGGTTTGGAGATCTGGGTTTGAATCCCACTGCCCCCACTTGCATACTGTGTGACCGTGAGCAAGTCACTTAACTTCCATATGCTCCCAGGTTGCCCCTGTAAACAAGCTTTCAGCTTAGTGTGCCACTCCTGGTTAAACAATTGAAAGAAAAAAACACAATATATTATTTTTCTTGCTTTATTTTACTACTACAAGCTTTGACTAATACATCCATCCTTATTTATAGCTTGGGAAACAAAAACCCAGGAGAAGAGTACACAATAGCAGGGGAGGTACTAACAACAACAAAAATGGAACGGGACTTGGGGGTAGTCATATTGGATGATCTAATGGTTGGTAAGCAACGTGAGAAGTCAGTAAGGAGAGCCAGGGGGATACTGGGATGCATAGGAAGGGGCATCACAAGTAGAAAAAGGGAAGTGGTTATCCCTCGGTACAGACAGTTGGTGAGACCCCATCTGGAGTACTGTGAGCAGTTTTGGAGACCTCATCTACGCAAGGACATAGACAGGATGGAAGCAGTCCAGAGGAGGGCAACTAAAATGGTGCAGGGTCTGCAGCAGAAACCATATGAAGAGAGACTGAGAGAGCTTAATATGTATACTCTAGATGAAAGGAGGGACAGGGGGGACATGATAGAAACGTTCAAGTACCTCAAGGGAATCGATAAAGTCCAGGAGGGTGGCATCTTTCAGAAAAAGAGATGTGTAAGAACAAGGGGACACAATTTAAAGATAGAGGGGGGATGGCTCAGGGGTAATGTGAGGAAATCTTTTTTCACGGAGAGAGTGGTGGATGCGTGGAACTGCCTTCTTGGGGAGGTTGTTGGGGCTAAAACAGTGGGAGAATTCAAACATGCATGGGACAGACACAAGGCAATTGTAGTGGGGGGTGGCAGGAAGTAGGCTGTTGGTTAATTAGAATCTGCAGCTTATCCAGTAGGTAGGGAAATGGGCAGACTGAGTGAGCCAAGTGGTCCTTATCTGCCGTCAAAGTCTATGTTTCTATGTTTCTATCTATTTTATGGTTCATGATGTTGGTGTAGTAAGCATATCAACATACTAACATACAAAAATGCCAGCAGAATAGGCCTAGTGGGTTTTCGTATCTGCTCGCTTGGTCAGTCCCCACCCTGGGAGCTGACCTTGCTGCCCCCCACCCTCTCGGGCTTCTCCCTTCCCAGTACAGGGTATTCCCGCTTCATTGGACTTTGCTTCCACAACCCTTCCCCTGTGCCTGTCCCACCCTCTCTTGAACCCCTCCACAGTCTCTGTCTCCACCAGCCCTCCGGCAGCGCATTCCATGGTTCTACCAGCCTCTCAGTGAAGTAGCACCTCCTCCTCCTCCTCCTCCTCCTCCTCCTCCTCCTTTCTCCCCTGAGTCTCCCCCCCCTCCAGCTTCCACCCATGCCCTCTAGTTGCCCCCCTCCTTCCTTCGGAGCACCATGACTGCACCTCCCCTGTTTACCCCTTTCACATACTTGAAGACCTCTATCATGTCCACCCTGTCCCTTCTCGCTTCCAACATGTATATATTTAGCTCTTCAAGCCTCTCCCCATAGGTCCTTTCCCCCAAGCCCCAGATCATTTTGGTTGCCTTCTCTGGACCCTCTCCAGGAGTTCAATGTCCCTCTTTAAGTGTGGCCTCCGAAACTGCATGAAGTACTCGAGGTGCAGCTTCACCAAGCAGTTATACAGAGGGAGTATCACTTCCCTCCTTCTGGAGTGATCCCCCTAGCGATGCATCCCAGCGTCATGTTGGCCTTGGCCGCTGCCCTCCTACAAGTCTCCAAGTTGTTCATCTTGACATCCACCACCATCCCCTGGTCCCTCTCAGTCATACAGCCATAGCAGCAGTACATTGCATAGTAGATATAAAATGTCAGTAAGCAGGTCATGCAACAGATGTGTTGAGCGATTACTGAAGCAAGAAATGTACAGCTGTCAATTTTTACATCCTGTTCAAAACGTGTTTTTGCACCTGTGGTGCTAAATAGCACAGTTGCCGTGCAAAATCTCTTTTCGGCTAATGAACTGATAGTGTCACTGTTCTTGCAGTGGGGTCACAAAAAGCCCATGCTGAAAACGTGGAGTGAAAATACCAAGAAACGCCCAGGGCATTAGGGTTTCTGACCATAACACCCTGCACTGTAGGGACTGACAGGCATCAAGGGTGTGACTTGGGATTGTCAACAGTAATGCTCACACCATTCCATCCCCATCCCCATCTCCATCCTGCAGCCAGTGACAGGTGTCGAGGTGTGCCTTTGACTCTTCAGACTCAAAGTTCACTCCATTCTCTTACACTGTACCCATTTCAGCGTATTTCCTTATGGAATGGGGTGAGTGTAAAGTCTGAAAACCCCAAGTCACACCTCGACTCTTAACTGTGTCTGCAGGGTAGGGTGAGGTGAAATGGCTTGAGTGTTATGGACAATGACCCAAAGGCACACCCCAATGCCTGTCCATGTCTGCGGGTGGGGTGGTGGCATCACTTTAATACTTCACTGCCATTCCTATTCTGCCTGTCTGTCTGTGTCTCTATCTATATGTCTATGTAATTACCTGTCTTTCTACTAATTGCATGTACTGCTATTTTTACCTATTTTGAAAACAAACCTGCATATCACATTTGCCTGCACTCTGAGCACATACTTATGAAACTGTGCATATTTGTACTCCACTTTTGCATAGACCTCATCATTTCCTAATATTCCCGTTATCACAAGCACAACTGCCTTGCCCTTATCAAAAGAGATCCCCTCTGAAAGTTAATATCACATTTTCTCTAACAGTCCATCATCGTTACACCTGACTTCCTGACAGCAACACATTGCTTAAATATAACTTACATCACCTCAAGGACTAAAAACCCTGTTTCTCTTTAAAAAAAAACAAAGAAAAAAAAACTGTGTGAATAATCCTAAGGCTGAACATATTCCAGCCATTACTTTTTCATGTACTGCCACCTTCTGTACCATCTTGGGGATTTGCACATGTTTCTCTTGATGCTTTGCATTATTGGAATACGTGCAATTGTTTTCTTTAAAATGCGGCTGTCTGACCAGTATCGTCCGGGATAACACATACATCAGTGGCATTTGCTCTGGGGTTCTTTTGTAAGCTTCCTATTCCTTCCACTAAAATGTACACGCCATGTATTTTCCTAATAATGTGTATGCCTTCCTTAGAACAGAAACTAAAACAAATCTTACTACTTACAAATCATTGTGTTGTTTCTCCATACCTCCTTAAGAATTCCACACACTTCACTAACTTCATTATGCAGCTGTGGTGGATCTCACCAGGTCTGGGTTTTTTTTTCTTTCTACTTGTTGAAAGCCTAACAATTTCTCCCTTGATAAACCACTTAGATGCACCCCATAGGAGATCTGCTGCCTCTATCGTCACTTGGTTTTCTCCAACAAAAATTGTTAATGCAATCCTTAAGCTCCTCCATAGCCTTTTTGTCCTGGAGAAACTGAGCATTAGAAACATAGACTTTGATGGCAGATAAGGACTGCTTGACCCATCCAGTCTGCCCATTTCCTTACCAATTGTCCAGGTTAAGCTCCAGGTTTGGTCCACACCAGACCCTCTTGCAACAGACACTGGGTCTAAACAGAGTCAACAACAATAGCATTGGCATAGTGCGCGCAGCAATAATGTCACCGATTTTTCTTTTGCGGGAGGGGGGGCTACACCGCCAAACCCCTCGGACTTAAGATTCCCACTCCGGAAGTCAGCAGGCAAGTTAAATTTCTTGGGCGTAATACTAGTTCCATGGCCCTTTGTAAAAAGAAACAAAGTCCCAATCTGTGTAAAATGGCTGGAGACCAGGATTAGAACCTTGATCTCCAATGCCCCAGCCCTCCATACCACCAGAGCAGCTCAGCCAGCCTCCTGGATTCTGGTGCCCTTTTGGTGTACCACAGCAACTAGGGGAGCACTTCCTGAAAGTGCTGTATATCCCCTCTCACTGTCCATGCCAGTGCTACACAAACTAGAGCCCTGTAGACTGGTGCTATTTGTGTAGCACTCTTCTAACTGGGTACCATTGCAACATCCAACTGCAGACTAACAGGCATGCGATCCAAGACCACCATGGCCTCCAGCTCACAAGAATGAATCCCAGAAATTGCTTCCTGTGTTAACAAAAAATAATCAGTCCTGGAAAAGGAGTCATGAGGTCTGGATTAAAAGGAGTAGGCTCTCTCTACAGGATGTAATATGTGTCATGGATCTATGAGCCCACACACACACACACACACACACACACACACATTCCCTAAGGGCTCTCTAGGCCAGAGACAAGCCCCATCTTCCAAGTCCTAGGTTAGTCCACATCAGGTTGGCAGACAACATTCCAGTCCCCAGTATGATTGGGATTTTCGTGTAAGGTGCTGGATTTGTTGCTACTGGGTGAAAAAGGCCAGGGAGTCATTGTTAGGCCCATAAATGAAGCCCAGAACCACTTCCATGTGGCCCAGCCTACTATGCACAATTATATATCTTCCCTCTGGATCCCAGTTCTCAGTTATGCATTGAAATAGAATTGACCTGGTTAAAAAAAATGATAACCCCTTTTTTCTTGGCATTATCATCCACCCCAAATAGTTGTCCTAGCCGCTCACTCTGAAAGACCAGAATCTGCTCTCTCTCTCTCTTTTCAGCTGTGTCTCTTGCAGACACACAATAGATGTCCTCAGCTTCTTAAGATGTTTAAATATACAATATCTTTTCTCTTCTGATTGGTTGATTCCCCCTTTGATGTTCCATTGAACAAAACAGAACACACTACC
The DNA here is from genome assembly GCA_016271365.2 of Neoceratodus forsteri. Taxonomy (NCBI): domain Eukaryota; kingdom Metazoa; phylum Chordata; order Ceratodontiformes; family Ceratodontidae; genus Neoceratodus; species Neoceratodus forsteri. Next base: position 840,695,214 of record CM028134.1, read on the forward strand.
CATTAGGGCTCAGCTATAGGCTCACAAACCTTATGAACCCTTTGCTGCTTATGTACAGTATGCATCTCCCAAATGCTCCTACCATCACCCTCCCCTCCCTCATATAAAACATTCATCCCACAACACATAAACATTGTATACACAGAAAACATTGAACAAAGATCTCACCAGCTACCTCTGGTCCTTGGGACCACCTCATGCTTCCAGTCCATAAATGGCCAACAACAACCTGGAAGCAGCTCCAGGGAGAGGACAACTCTGCATGTCAACATGGCTGGAAACTTTCAATCTGCTGTAGGTTGGGGGAAGCAGCTCCCAACCAGGTGGGGAAACCAGTCCTCTCTGCGTCACTGACTGACATCGCTATGGTTATCAACAGATGTACAGTGTTTGACCAATTGAGGAGACCACCCCCCCCCCCGGTCTGCCCTCCAGCTGCAGCCTACTACTTCAGTCCTCATTTAAAAAAATAATTTCTAGCTTTTTTAAACAATTTTACTGCCAAACATGTCACTCAGCATGAGGCAAGGCCCAACAGGCATGCCTGTTACCCATTAACCAGAACTTGGAAGGCATCAAGAGTAATTAATGACAATCTTAACATCATGGATATGATAACAAAAGCAATCATCATCTGGAGTGATTTACAGGGAAGTCCAAGAAACTTGTACCACACAGTCATTTAAAGTTATATAAGAAGAACTTATGCAGGAAGCTGGATTTCGTGATGATCCAGTTCCCAATGTTACAGTAACACTGCTCTGTGTCGATTAGTACAGTGGTTGTTACAAACTTTGGTGGCAACGAAACACTTTGTAAAAGTGCTTGAACATGGTAACCTCCCCTATACACACACACTGAAGGGGTTGTCGATCCTCTCGTTGGCACTACAACTGTACCTCATTAGCAGTCTTTCTATTACCTGTTAGCCCCTTCAGCTGGGATACATATCAGAAGTGCTGCTTTGGGCTATAAGCCCAGTCCCTTTCCTGAAGCCCCATATCCACAGGATTTCATATGGCTGGCATCTGCAGAGTGGAATAATCAGATGCACATTAGGAGCACTTGCTCTCTAGCCCCACTCCCTCCACGTGGGGTGTATGAGCAAGGTGGAGCAACTTGCCAGAGGACTCTTGGGGGGGGGAACATAGTTGAGGTACTCACCACTTTCCTCTGGGTCAACATCTTACAATCAGACCCCTCTGAAGGTACGGTTCCCAGCTGACCCCCCGATCTTGTTCGCTGACCAAAATCATACAGAAATACATAGCACAATTCTTTAGCAGCAGCCACTGCCATTAGACCATTGTCAGCAATATCCCACCCAAAAAAATCTTCCTCACAGACCTGGAGCCCCAGCTGTCCTCTGCGTAGGGAACAAATCTGGAAAAATCCCCGGGAGTTCCCATTGGGCTTGCTCCACCGACAGAAACTGCTTCTGGCCCTGTGTGGTCTGTACCACCAGCTTGGCTGGATAGAGCACTCTGAAGCTAATTTGAGCTGCATATAGATTAGACTTTATGTCTTTGTAGGCAGCCTGGTTCATCCAAACTTGAGGCGTGAAGTTTTGAAAGATAAAGATGCACTCCCTTCCTATTGCAGTTCCTTGAGTTCTCGCACCTTTCCAGAATATGCATCTTCTCCAAATAATTCGGCAACCTAAAAATAATTGGACGTGGCTGCTCCCCCTCTTGTGGAAGTGGACACAAAGCCCTGTGTGCCCACTTGATAGTGTAAGTGGGGCCAAATAGTGAAGGACCCCCTATTTTCTGTAGTAGCTTCTGCATAAAAAGTAGAGTGTCGGGACCCTCTGATTTTTCCAGCCAGCCCACTGGCATGACCCTCTTGGTCTTTCAGTCTCTCTCTCTTCCAGCTTATTCATCTTCTATCTGAGGGCTATGAGCTCCGGTTCCCACCTGGCTTGCCGGTCTTCCACTGAGCTCACCCAGGCCTTGGTATCCCCTACTCTCCTTATTAAAGCTTCCAGGGCTGGCTTTGAGGAACTTACATCGCTGGCCATTTCCATGATGACTTCTTTTACCCCTCCTAGCACGCTGAGGAAGTGCTCCAGGGTAAGGGCTTCAGGCTGAGGGGCATCCAGGGAAGGTGGACTATTGTTCAACTTGTGGCACTTAGACTCATTCTGACATTCCAGCTGTGACTGCAGGGTAGCAAAGGCTTCACTTTTGTCCCCTAAAATCTCAGCAGCATACTCCATTTCTGCAGCCATTGGTCCCATGTCTGGCAGGTTCTGGTACAAAGAATATACACGGAATTGAAAAAAAATTAAAAAAGGCTCTAGATTGGAAGGATTTAATTATAATTTGGTCTAATGCTCTATGGAACTGCTCCTTTCTGGTGTCACACAGTTGTGACTCAGAGGAAGCAGTCCTTATGGCTCAGCTCTCAGTCCCTGGAGCACTATGCAGTGATTTCCTGGTTTACTAAAAGCCCACACCACTGGAGCAACACCCACAGTTAGACTCCACTCCAGATCAAGGGTACCCATGTACTAAGCTAGCCCTGGCAAAACGAAATACAGGTGAGGGGGTACAGGCAAAGTGGGCAAGCATCAAGGATGCAATACTTGAAGCAACATCCCATTGTATTAGACTAGAGAGTAAAGGAAGTGCAAAAGAAGAAAGAAACCACTTTGGTTCTCAAAAACAGTAGCAGAAAAGGTCAGAGCCAAAAGGCTGGCTTTCAGGAAATATAAGGGAACGCAGTGGGATGAAGATAGGGAGGCATACCAAACTTCCCTAAGGGAAGCAGGTAAGACAGGCAAAGTCCCAAACCAAGGAAACACTAGCACAGACAGTAAAAGAAGGTAACAAGACTTTCATAGATACATTAGTGAAAGGAGAAAGTCCAGAAGGGGTATTGCTAAGATCAAAGGAGATAAGGGGGCATGTGAGGAGGAGGAGGACCATGTAAAAACATTTATCCTAAATAGATACTTCGGCTCAGTATTTACTGAAGAGAAGGTATAGCAGGGTCCACAGCTCAGTACCATGGACACAGGGAGGAGGGAGGTGAGCACTAGTCCCTTCACAAAAGAAAGGGTCCTACAGGAGCTCAATGAGCTCAGGGTGGACAAGGCAATGGGACCTGATGGCATACATCCCAGGGTACTAAAGGAGTTAAGGGTGGAACTAGCAAGAGCCATTACCAGAACTGTTTAGTGAGTCTCTGAGCACAGGAGAGGTCCCAGAAGACTGGAGAAGGGCTCATGTGATCCCACTCCACAAGAGTGGTAGCAGGGAGGAGGCAGAGAACTACAAACCAGTCAGTCTTACCTCAGTAGTGGGCAAGATTATGAAGGCACACCTTAAGGAAAAGATAGTGCAACACCGGGAATCCATAGGAGCACAGGATCCAAGACAGCATGGGTTTACAAAAGGAAGGTCCTGTCAAACTAATCTCATAGATTTCTTTGACTGGGTAACCAGAGTGGTGGACCAAGGGGAAGCAGTTGATGTCACCTACCTTGACTTCAGCAAAGCTTTCTATACTGTTCCACGTAGAAGATTGATTAATAAGCTGGGTAGGCTTGGGGTGGGTCAGAAGTTGGTCAACTGGGTGGCAAACTGGTTGACGGGCAGAAAACAGAGTGGTGGTAAACAGTATATAGTCAGAAGAGATGCAAATCACAAGTGGGGTACCTCAGGGATCAGTCCTGGGGCCAGTCCTCATCAATATCTTCATCAGTGACATTGCAGATGGACTGGAGGGTAAGGTTTGTCTGTTTGCAGATGACTCTAAGATCTGCAACAGAGCAGATGATCCAGATGGGGTGGGCAGAATGAGAAGAGATCTGGATAAACTAGCAAAATGGTCGGAAGCGTGGCAACTGGGGTTTAATGCGAAGAAGTGCAAGATCATGCACATAGGGAAGAGAAACCCTGAAGCCACCTATAGGCTGGGTGGGGAGTTGCTGGCAGTCACAAGGGAAGAAAGAGACTTGGGCATCATCATTACCGATGACCTGAAATCATCCAAGCAGACCACTAAAGCGGTAAGATAAGGCTAGAGGGATGTTAGGGTGTATTAGTAGGGGTATCACAAGTCAGAAGAGAGAGGTAATAATCCCTCTTTACAAGACACTGGTTAGGCCCCATCTGGAGTACTGCATGCAGTGCTGGAGGCCAAACCTTCACAAGGACATTAACCAAATTGAGGCAGTCCAGAGAAGGGCAACGGAAATGGTGCAGGGACTGCATCAGAAGACATATGAGGACAGATTAACTGAGCTCAATATGTATACCCTAGAGCAAAGGAGGGAGAGAGATGATACGATCGAAACATTCAAACACCTTAAGGGCATTAACAAGGTGAAAGAGTCTAACATGTTTCAATATAAGAAAAATAGCAGGACAAGAGGACACAGCATGAGATTAGACGGAGGCCGATTAAGGGGTAATGTGAGGAAGTTATTTTTCACAGAAAGGGTAGTGGATGCATGGAACGGCCTACCTCAGGAAGTGGTGGATATGAATACAGTGCAGGGCTTCAAACAGGCATGGGATAGGCATAAGGGAACAATACAGATGAGTATGAATAGATAGGCCATTGACAGAGCAAAGGCCGATGGCACATTTATAAGGTAGAAAAAGAAATGGGCAGACTAGATGGGCCTTGCGGTCCTTATCTGCCGTCAACTTCTATGTTTCTATGCACTCAGGGCATGTGCCCCATGGCTCCCTCTTCCCTGATTCACCTCACTAGATAAGGGCTGGCAAGTGCTGTACCTGGCCCCGAAGCAACCTGAGTTGGACGCAGGTCTCTGTTTCCGCTTTGAACAGCACAGCAGCTTTGGTCTGCAGGAATGTCCCAGAGGCACGGACTCTTGGTGGGTTTCTTTCAACAGGTACTCATCTGGCACAATTTCACAACTTTCACTAAACAGGTGCCTTTCCCTAGTACAGTCTCTGAACAGTATAAGCCAAGGATAAGGCTTCCAGTCCCAGTGATTTTACAGGATGAACTCTGAAATTTCTTTGGGATAACAGGAGATATTTCCCCTAGTGAGGTTCCCCACCAGGATCTGCACCAGTTGGTAGTTTGCTATGTATGGTTCCATTTACAGTTCGTTTGCCTTAGAAATAGTAGTGTTCAATGATGGCATCCAAAGTACGGTCAGGCTGACTAGTTATTTGTTACTACCTAAACCAATGATTATCTGTATTGTTTTTGATAGACTGATGTATGTATGGATTGATGTCTTAATAAACTTTTTTTATACTTTATTTTTATTAGTTTACATTTAGATAAACACATGCCAGATAAAATAAAAAAGAAACAAAAGCATTCTTCTTTTCTGTGCACTCTAATGTATAAGGCATGTCCAGACCACATCATGGCGGGGGGGGGGAGTCAAGTTAATCTTAACATCTTTACATTCCAGGTTACTCCTGCTATTTTAAGAATATTGCTATTCTATATTCAGATGTGTGGTATCAACTTAAACAAAATTAACCCACTAAACACCCCCCAAAAATAGAATATTGCTTAATTCCTAGTTAATTAGCTTCAGTGCAGTCATCAAGTTTATACTACTTGACCTATATAACCCCACAAAATACCATATTTGACAATATTAATTTTAAAACCAATTTAAACTTTAATTCATTTTATTGAAACTTTTATCCACCCCAAAGTTAGTGTTCAGAGATTTATAATTTCTTCTTCAGACAAAGTAGGTGAACTAGCTTCTGTGTCCCTCTCAGTGTGTAGTTCAATAAATAAAATTTTGCTTGCTTGCTTGCTCATTATCTTGGTCACACTGTTTTCTTATACATTCAGAAACCTGATCCACATCAAAGAAGATCCTCTGTATACCCTTATGTTTGATTTTCAACCTCGAAGGGGCCAGCAATTGGAATTCCGCTCCCATTTTCAGTATTTGTTTCCAAAAAGCCTAGAATCGTTTGTGTCTTTGTTGTGTCGTAAAAGAATAATCCGGGTATACTGACAATTTGTAACAATGGTAAGCCGATAAATCAGAGATTCTTATAGTTTTGCTGATTTTCCAGCAATTTGATTTTTCTTGATAGTACAATATTGCCTCTCAACAGGTAATTCGTGGTAACTTCATCTGCTGTGAGTCAATTTATTTGTTGTTCAACTTCTTTATTTGTATTTTCCAACTGCTTTGAGACTGTTTCCACCTTCACCCTATTTTGCTTAGCATCATGTTGTAGTAACTCTACCTTTTGGGAGAGTGCTTGGAACTTTAAATCAAAAGACTGGGTCCACGATAATAATTTTTCCAAGGTCCTCTCCCAAGGAATCAATTGAGTGGTGACCTTTGGCCAGTTTAGTATGCTCTGCTGATGGTTTATCAATATCAGGTATTAAGTTTGCACCAGATGGTTCAGGATTTTCTGTCAGTTCTGTGAGTTCAGTTACAAGTTGTGGCTCTTTTACCTCAAACTCTTTAACCATGCTCTGTTTGATTGAAAGCTGTATGGTAGGTGATGGGAGCTTTTTTGTTAATACCAATTCTGTTGTTTGTATAGGTAAGTCAAAAAACATTCACCTTGTCAAATATAGAAATTGGGGTGTCCTGGGCCATTAAACGCTCTGGTTCCTTATGTTGCTCTTGTAAACTTCTATCTGTAGCCTTTTGTTGTTTCGCTGAGTGTTGCTTTTCATGTTTCAGTGTCTCGGCTTTCAGAGTTCTGGTACTAGAGCTGGGGTAATCTAGCTCTCCACACGCCATCCAAGCTGGTTTCCAATCTGTAGAGTCTTTCTAGAGGTCTAATTCTCGGAGATTCATTCTCCTCAAAGGAAACAGATGAATATTTAAGTTTTCCTCTATCTCCCATGTATAAAAGCTGCTAGTAGTTTTCAGTTTTTTTAAGTCCTCGGTACAAAGCGCACTCATGGAGCAGCTACCCGTGACCATGTCTTAGCTCCTAAATCATAATAAACTTTTAATTAAAAAAAAACAAAAAACAGGATGAACCCTGGACAGGCCTTGCAGGATTTTTGGCCTGGCTAAGCCTCTTGCTTGCTCCCACCAACAGCAAATCTGAACACCTTAGTGTCTTTTTCAGAGTGCCACAAGCTCCTCAGGGGCCCACAAACTTCTCTCATAGATCCAGTGTTCCATTAGTCAATCAGGCAGTCTTGTCAGTCCCTTTTTCTTTTGATTGGCCCCATAAGCCTGTCAGTCCATAAGGGAGGGCTTCTGACATCACTAACCCTCATAGTTGTTTGCTGCTGCAGGCCGAGCTTTCTAGTTCATTGACTGGTTGGTCAGTGGGGTCAAGAGGCACAAAGATGGCTGTGGCCAAGTTCCTGTAGGAGCCTTGTGCTCCAAAGTCTCTTCTTTTGATTATTTATTTGCCCTCCATAGTTTGCTGTCCCCTTAGAATTACAGCAGCCCTTTTGGGCTGCTATCCAGTCTTTCCACTGTGGCTGGGGGTGTGGTGGGTTCAGTGAAGCTGGGAGCACCAGGGAGGAGCCCCTGTGTCATGTACTCCAGCTTGGGTTAGTGGCACCATCATGGTGCAGGAGGCACCAAAAAAAAGGAGTGTCCTGCAATTTGTGATTCCCAGTCCCATCTGGCGGGATTGGGGGTGCTCCCTCTCTCTCTCTCTCTCCCACCACTACACTTGCAGTTGAGTGGGAGGGAGCTGGCAGCAAGAAAAGCAATAGTTCCAGGGACCTCAGCTTAAAGGGTGGCAGCAGCAGTACAGGTAAGCTCCCTCCCGAGGACACCATTACATATCTATCACCCACCTACCTTCCTTCCTTCCTTCCTTCCTTCCTTCCTTCCCTATCTATATATCTCTCTCTATCTGTCTAATCTACAGTATTTGTCTGTCTGTCTGTCTGTCTATCTATCTATCTATCTATCTATCTATCTATCTATCTATCTATCTATCTATCTATCTACCTATCTATCTATCTATCCATCAATCCATCTATAATGATTTGAAGAAAATCTCACACTGGAATTTGTAGAATCTGATCACAGGGCTGTAATTTACCCACATTTCAGAATTCTTTTCTATTTTCTTGCCTATTTTCACATTTTCTCAACATAAACTCATTTTATAAGAATGCTGTAAACTGAGCCATGGAAATCCTGCAACCTCACTGTGTAAACAGCCCACACAGGCAACCAAGACACTGGCCAACATTGGAATGCCAATTATAACCACTCCAAGGCATGCAGGATTGCAACAGCCTCACACCACTTTGGTTCTTTCACTTCTCTTTCCACCAACAGTCACTGAGTTGGGTAGTCTGGAATGGTATGCTCAGCTAACTCCACAACCAGATAGTTGTGGAAACCTGTGTAGTAGGGAAGGCACTTTACTGGACTAACACTGGAGATGACAGGAATTGTGAGACTTGGACAAACTTCAGGTATGGCCTGGACACAGTTTTCCAGTGAAATACAAGTAAAAACTTTTCTTAGCTGTTCTGCCAGTGTAACAGACACAGCATCAATAAATAAATAAACAACGGTAATATCTTTAGCAATAAACCTCTTAAATGATTTTATATTTATACTCTGTGCATTCAAATTATACTGTACTCCCTTTCTTTCCCACAGGCCTGTACATTGGGGCTCTAGTGGGTCTTCCTGAGGGAATCACATTCACTCATTGCACTTGTTTGTACACTTTAAATTTGCAGTAAAGTATTGCTAATTGTGCACAGCAAAATGTACTTCACTGGCAGGGCCGGATTTACTTGGTCAGGGACACAACAGCAACTATGCTCCCCCCCCCCCAGCAGTGTTGCAACCTCCCCCACAGTGTCACAGAACAATCAATACTTAAATCTAAGTCCCCCATTTTAGTTAAGCAGGTTAATTGAGAGCAGTGGGGTAAGAGGCCATCGACAGAAAGTGTCACCACAGCAGCTGACAGTTAAAAGGCGTATGGAGAGAAAGGTTGATGAACAGACAGACACACATAACCTGTCAGTCCCACCCCACTCCCACAACCAGGCAACAATACCTTTTAACCTTTTGTGTTGTAACTGAAAAGTGGAATGCTGAAGTAACTGAAATGTGGAATGCTGAAACTCAAAATGTGCGAAAATGTGAAGCATGGCAGGGCCCTCATAGAGGGAAATATCTTGAGACATGGAGATAAAAGTTCAGAAAACTGTGGAGACTAATGTCATGTCCATTGCAACTATAAGAGACCATTAGCGGTATGGCCATTGGCCACAGCCCTCTCTCAGTCATGACAGGATAAGCCAATCTCTGTACTTTTTACTAAAAATAAATACATACCCTATCACAAGCTATTACTATAAGTTATTGGCCCTTCTATGAACGGGGAGTGTTAAACTCCTTTCCACAGGCTGGTTCACAAATAAATTTCTTTTTAAGGTACACATTTCATTGTTTAATTTTTTCTGGGGTGGATCACTCAAATACTTTCCATGTGCCAGAAGTTGTTTCTACTAGACTGTTTCTTCACAACATCACATGAACACTACACGTCTGATGAAAAATGTAATCTTTCTTCATCATAATAAAATACCTAGAACAACTACGTGCTTGCCTGAAGTGTGCTGCTGATGGTATAGATCTCCTGACCTGTCTTGTTCCTAATCTGGCTGAGCCGAGACCAGCCCAGGAGGCTTTACCATAATAGCCTGGTCACCCACCTTAATGTCCCCTGGCTTACCAACCTTCCCACCACTAGTGCTTCGCTCAGCTCGACAGAATCAGCTCTTTCCAGCCACCACAGCTACTGGCAGTGCTGGCACCATGATGATTCACAGGCAAGACTCTCTTTCACACACACAAAAAAAAATAACTTTTCCCTGCTTCCAGTCTCCACCTCCCTCAATAATTAAATCCACTTCCTCTGGCTCACACACACAATGCATCGATTGATCACCAGTCACCGCGGAGCAGCTCACTGCTGCACTGCTGTCTAATGACCTGTTGCTGGCTGAAATGACAATTGGCAGTTGCCCTGTCAGCACAGTAGTTGTGCAACTGCTTGCAATGCTAGCGACCCGGGTTTGGACGCCAACTCGGGAAGCTGGAGTGCCAGCTGGGGTAAGAGGGGTGAGGATCCAAGGGACTGCTCTCCTCTTCTTGGCGGGGGCATTGCAGAACTCAGTGCATGCCTGGCTCCTAGTGTTGTGCTGGGAGAAGGGCTACCTAAGCCTGCCAAGTTGTGGGTAGAGGGGCAGGCAGATGCCGATATCTGCTTGTGGGTGCATGGGTCGATGTCTTGGCAGTATTGCATGCTGCATCCCTCCTGGGAGAACCTACTACTAAGCAAAAATACCCCCTGCCTAAGGATCTCCTGACTTGGCTACCAGCCCCGTACATTGCTGCTGCAGGGCTACCCTGGGCATTACTGTCCTCTGGGATGGCTCTGCCATGAGGGGGTAAACTCATGAGGCTAGAAGTCCCATGTTGGTGCAGTGTCCAGGGAGTGGGGCCTAGCTGAGGGTGAAGCATCTGCCGGGGAGCTAGAAAATACAAATTGTAAAAAACAAATAGCAATTGGCGCCAATGCAGCAGCAACTGCTACGCAGATGGAGGGTCCTGGGAAATTTTAGTGAGCAGCTGTATTCCGCTCCCCAGCCTCAGCCGGTGAAAATGTCAAAGCAGATAAACAAGGGAAGGCATGCAGCACCCCTTCCCCCATAAGCCTGACATGACATGCACAGAAAGGCAGCTGAGACACTGTCTGTGACAAACAGCTAGGCTGGAGCTGTCTAGAGCACAAAGGGTTTGTGTGAAAACAAGCTAGTTCACACATTAGTGATATGTCTTTGCTCAGAGGTCCCCGAGAAAAACACAGGCCCTACGCCCTAGTGCAGTTCGTGTAACAGAAAATCTAACCCTGTGCCTGATAGCATTAATGCTGACTTTTACAAAACATTTAAAGAAGAGCTTACATCCAAGGCTCATTCATACTGCACATTGCCCCAGCGGCTCCTTTTGTAATCATTCAAAATAATTTTAATAAACATTCCAGAGTCGCGTTAACATAGCATAGATTTTGCTGCTGCCCTTTTACTTTCCGGCAATTTGTCTGTTGACTGTAGGTTTGGTGAGGAATGTTTAGTGGTGCAGGTGGTTTGGCTGTTCAGACAGCACAGGAAGCCACTTACACCACTCTGCAAACTCATGGAAAGAAGGAACGTGGAAGCAACACCACACAATGGAAAAGTGCCCAAACGGTAGCGTTCACACATAGGCAGGAGCACCGATCTGGCCGCTGTGAGCCACTGACAATGGCTCACAGTTGGCTGTGTGAACAAGCCTCTATTTTGACACAGGTCTTCAATGCCTGCCTGCCTTAAAACAAAAGCTATCCCAGAAACCCACAGGAAGGCCTTAATAACAGTGCTCCACAACCTGGAAAAAGTCCTGACCTATGTGCAGCGTAGCGACCCATTTCACTCCTAAGTCAGGACATGAACAACAAGACACTAGCAAATACACTGAAGGGAGAGACTAAGTTCCTTATACACCCAAATCAAACAGACTTTATTTCAAAATGCCACCTACAGAATAACATCCAACACCTCCTCGACATTCTGTCTCATCACTCGAACAGCCAACATCCTCAACTAGCAATAATTCTAGATGCAGAAAAGGCGTTCAACCACTTGAATTGGACTTATTTATGGCTAGTGATGAAACAGATGGATTTTGAGGAAGACTTAATTTCCTGGGTGCAGATGCTTTATCACCTACCATTTTCTAGGGTCAGGGTGAATGGTAGAATATCAGACTTGTTTAACATTGTACGTGATGTGGCCGGCCTGGTGACACTGAGGGTTGAGGCGCTGGGCGCCTCACCTCATGCCACACCAGTGACCGGGGTTGGGAGTGACCTTGGTTGCTGGGGGTCAGCTGGGAGCGAGGAGGATTGAGTGTTCCAGGAACTGCTCTCCTCCTCCGGGGAGAGTGGGAAGGTAGAACCGTGAATGTGCTGGCTCCTGGCGGTGGCTGTGGGTTGGTGCATATCGCGGTCAGCTTTGGGGTCAATGCAGGCTGATGCCGGATGTGCCAGGCACAGACACATGCATGGAACATCTTTGGTGTCATTGCATGCCCATGCCATGGGGGGGGGGGGAATAACCAAGCACAAGGAAAATCCTCCCCGTGCATGTGAAGGTGATCTGCTGGTGTCACAGCAGATGCATCCAAGTCAGCTCCCTTGGTGTTCACCTGGCCTTCCGCAGTGAGCAGGGTAAATCCCCACTGTGATGTGGCTGGGAGGGGAAGAGCATAGGGGTTGAGCTTTGACTGCGGCTGGGGCGGGGCCAAAGTGACAGCCGGATTTGGGGGGGGACCATAGGTACAATCCGCCCAGCCGTGGAGAAGTAAAGAATATAAGAAAGAAAAAGAAACATTGCATGTGATACTAGACAGAGCTGCCCTCTGTCCCCACTCCTTTTTGCCCTGAGCATGGAACCTTTGGAAGCTGCAGTCCAGCAGGCGGTAGCATATTGGGGCATACAGATGGATGAACAAGATGACTGTATTTTCCTTTACGTGGATGACACCTTAATATACCCAGGGGATCCCCAGAGGTCAGTCCCTACTTACTTCATCTATTGCATACTTTTGGAGAGGCCTCAGGCTTTAAAGTAAATACTGATAAATCGGAGGTACTTCTCATAAGTGGGTCGACCTCCCCCCAATTCCAAGCAAGCTTTCCATTCAAGCGGGTGTCTAATAGAGTAAGATACTTGAGAATTTAGATTCCAGTAAAAATGTCCAAACTATACCATACCAATTATACTCCCTTGAAACAGATGGTCTATGCTGACCTTAAGGCAGCAGTGCAATGAAAAAAGTTATTCCAAAAAGCTAATTTTCTGCTATGGTTATAAAAAACATTGGCAGAACTGTTGATTTGGGTGTTCTGGATGCTTCGTATGCTGTGTACTATACATTTGCATCTTTGTCTGGACTCTTATCCTCCTCGGGTCCTCGGTATTATTTATATGCAAAAATGAGGCAGCCATCTTTTTTCTTAAGAAATAAATGCTTTAAAACGTTCATAAAATTCTTAAATGATAATGAAAACCAAAACTTTCACTACCAAAATAAACTGGAGGACATCTGGTATCTGTTAGGAAGAAAAAAAGGTGGGGTCAAATTTTAACCCACTTTCGTTGCACTGCTGCTTTAATAGGTGGGTCCACCTACCATTAACTTTATCAGACAGTCTAAAGACAATTAAAATGAATATTCTCCCTGGTTTGTGTTTCTTTACTCCACCCTGCCAATCCCTATCCCAAATTCTGACTGGAAGGAGCTGAAACAAATGCTCACTAAATTCATATGGGGAGGGGTCTTAGACCTCGTATTATGTGGAATATTCAAACAAGACATAAAAACAAAGGAGGGATGGGGCTACTGAGTTTCCCACATTATGCTAACAGAACATAAGAACAAAGGAGGGATGGGACTACCCGATTTTCCACATTGTTATGAGGCGACACAACTAAATTATGTGATGGAAATTCTGAGGGACTCAGATGATAATAGATGGACTACCTTAGAAAGGAGGACATACACCAGAATACCCCTAAAATATTTACCTTGGTGCATTGATAGACAAGAGTTATCTAATATGTTGAATGCATGGTCTCACCATATTATGCATTTGTGGCTCCAGTTTAAGAAAAGATGGCAAGTGACAGAACCAGTGTGGCAACAGATTCCCATTCATTGGCTCCCTGCTTTTCCTCCTGCACAGCTAGGTTATGGATACATGAGATGGTCTAGACAGGGTTTAAAACACCTAGGACAATTCATCACAGAAACAGGCACAAGCAAAACTTTTCAGCAAACGGCACAAGAATTTGGTCTTAAACAAACTGATTTTCACTGATACCTCCAATGCAGAGACTGCATTGTGAGAACAACCTCCATAGAGAGCTTAAGGGCCTACGTTCCTGTCAGAATTGTCCTAATCAGAGACAGAACATGGCTACCAGATCAAGCAGGCATGATTTCCATGGTATAAGCCCTTGGAAAATGGGGAACTGGGGACTCTTGCAATTACACACCTACAGAATAAATGGGAGGAGGAATCAACAAGCCACCTGGACCCCTCCAGATGGTTGGAAATTTGGTAAGGTGTCCACAGCACTACAGCAGCACATTCATGGAGGGAGTTCAGATGAAAACTGGTGTTTAGATGCTTCCTCACACCAGTAGTCTCTAAACACTTGGAAACCAGAATATCTGACCTGTGTTGGTGAGGCTGCGGACGTACGGGGACACAATATTTATTTATTTATTTAATTTTGGCAACCGGGTAGACCCACTGAGTCCAGTAATGGTTCCTTCTTCAGGGGTGACCTGGAATTAATTACATATATAACAAAATATATCATTTACAGAAAGAAAATACAGCATACATTTGTTCTCATTCCACATGTGGTGGAGAACAATTTTGAAGATACGACACAATTCAATAGTTGTTAATTTGCTTATATACACTAGTTTACTTCCTCATTCACATACAGAAATCTTAGAGACACCAGGATAATAATTGATGTATCAACGGTTACAAGTGCATTGATTTAACTCCAACAAGTGTGTCTTTAGTCCCTTTCTGAAGCCCCCTGGTGATTCACATTCATTGAGATTTGATGGCAGCATGTTCCAGATGGGAGGAATGAAGGCTGAGAAAGCCCTAGACCCTTGGGAAGGCATCATCTGGGGAACCACGAGGAGCTGTCTGCTAGAGGACCTTAGTGTCCTGCTATTCTTTTTAGTTCGTAGCAACTCAACCAGACTAGGGGGAGCAGTAGCCAGCCTGAGTTGATAGGCTAGGCATAATGATGGATATTGTAATCTACCTTTCGAGGTGTGCCAGTTTAGGGCCTGCAGGACTTGACAGTGGTGTTTTCTATGGGATAACCCTGTGGCAAATCTGCTAACTCTATGGTATAGGGTTCTAAGTACGATATCACATCTTTTGGGAACTGCCCAATGTTAAGGTAATTTTCGACAGAGATCCAACAGACAATACAAAACATGTTGGAACTGCCCTTGTCACTGACAATTGAAAACTTAGTCCTAGGTCTAACCCTCCTCCCCCAAAAGGAGCATATGTACGGCACAAGAGATACTTACTTCTAATATTAGGGGCAGCAGCAGGGAAGATCACTACCCAAAGATGGGGAAGTTACATTAGTCCCCAGATACAGCAATGGCATCAGAATATAAGTACTGTACTATTCAAAATATGGAAGCCATTACAGCACTGCTAAGACTGCAAACTGAGCAAGATGGCTACCATACTTTCATTATAGAGAATACTGGGAAGGTATCTCAGTATTGGAAGAATTATTGGTATAAAGGTGATCCTGAGAATGTAGTCTCCTCTTTTTTGCTCTAATAAATATAAATGCTTGGCCTGAATACCTCCTTCCTTGGATGGAGATAACCACATGAGACAGTAAGGGAGGAGACCAGATAAAGGAGAAATGAACTATAACATGGAGTAACAAGGAGGCAATGGACCACACCATGACAATATAGCCTCTTGCTGAGGGTTGGTAAAATGCCTTTATTTTATTTTTCTAAAGTTGGGTGACATGGAGTAAGTTTGCTGTTCTTTATATTGTACCATGCAACATAACATTGATACATTGGGTGCCAAGGGTAATGTTAATGAGGAATGTATCTTCTGTGGAGCATTGAAAGGTAGGATTCTACTCTGTAGTAAAAGAATAACAGTTAGAGATTGAGGTAGTTATGTGTGATATGTTGTTTACTGTATCATGACCACATGACTGTTAACATATATGTATTTACTGTGGACAGATTGGTGTGATCAGAAAGTATCTAATAGGCTTTGATAGCTTAAAAAAAAAAGAAAAAAGAATGCCTCTCTTTGGCTTTGGAAGTGTATCTGCAGCACCACCATTGAGCCAGTGGTCTTTTTTACCTTTGTATACCTCAACCCACTGGCCTTCCAATTACTCAAAACACTAGTCCACCCCTTGGGCCTCAGCTGCTTCATTCATTTTTAGTTGCTTTAAGGGCATACAGTGCCTACTAGGCCTATACCCACTTCAGTCAGCCCACTGACCTCTTTTACCCAGATACCCTTTCCTGGTATCTACACTGAATGGATTTACTTACTCTCTACAGTACATCACTTCACTCGTACTTGATAACAATTCAGTTATACTGTATAGCATTCACTCAAATTCACTGTATTGTTAATTCACATTGGCTGACAATTACGTCTAAAACATTCATATAGATATCTCTCCTTCAATCTCTGAGCAAAGTTTCTTTAAATGCTGGATGGTAGACCTTGTAGCAAATGGATCAAAAAACCCACCAGTATAGCAGATGAGTGTCCCCCTTGAACAGTAGCATTTTCCTTGAATGGGCTCTGAAAATTACCGGTAAAAGCTTGACCTCTTGGAGAATGGCTGTGAAACTGTGATGATGGTAATGCCGATCCTTGTAGATGACCTCTGGCTCCTTAAAACTATGGCTGTACTTGCTGGATGGAGGCTGAAAACTGCTTAACTGGAACAGGCACCAAATGCAGCAGGCAATAATTATGCTTTCCCTGTACTCACTAACTGTCCTACTGACCCTAGCACTGGGATATAGGTGAACCCTATAGACTAGTATACTGAATGAGAGCTAGTTCCCCAGGCCTTATCCTGTAGTAGGCCTCTATAGGCTGGTCTCCCTCTGGTCTGATCCCTTAAGGTTTGCCTCCCTGCTCGATCTTCCTGAAAATGAGCTGTGTAGCTCTTTTTATGCCTACTGAACATTCTTTTAAACTATAGTCCCTGTCTCTGAGTGGACAGCTACCCTATGTACGAACATATACAAACATACGAAACAGCCAGCAGAAGAAGGCCTTTGGTCTATCAAGTCTGCTTGATTGAAGATCCTCCTCTTCTTCCTGTCCCACACATTCTTGAATCCCCCGATCATCTTCTGATTGACTACTTCAGATGGGAGCTCATTCCACCGTAACACCACCCATTCTGGAAAGAAGTTCCTTCTGATCATCTTCTTGAGTTTAACCCCAACCAGTTTGTAACAGGGCGCCAGTTCAGTCTTGTTTTCTCTAAGATGGAAAATGTTTAGTGCTCTACACAGATACTCAGGACAAATATAGACTCGTAGAGGGCAATATTCAACATAAGTGTAACCTCTAGGCAGCGCTATCCCTAGGGTTACTACCCCTGCCTGTACTGACAACAGGTTGAGGGGCCTGGGTTCAAACTTAACAATTACCGGTGTTCCCCTACCCTCAGTAACTACAATGAAATGGTGCCTCCACCCAGAGTAAAGTATGTGAGGGTATCTACCTAACCTGGTATAGCCCTCTGGGAAGCTATAATTACCCACAAGCCTGCCTAGTGATCATGTACCTTGTAATGGGGAACAGCCCTTCACAGCAGTTAACACACAGTTAGCAATGAACATTAATAATATGCACACACCGCTTGCACTTACCTCCAGGGTCTGGTCTTTGGCAAACACCCTGAAGCTCCCTGTAAAACAGTATTCACAACAGGCATGCACTTTTTAAATGCTTTTCCCCCAGACACATTAACCTTAAACCAGGCAATGAGATATTCATGAGTCAGTTCAACAGTAAAACAATAAATTAATTTATTAAGGGGGGATTGGAACAAGGAAGGGGGCAGATCTGAACGAATGATTGTTGTACTGGATTTTAACCAGGCTACTTTGCATGCATGCATTCAGTCCCACTATAACAGTCTTGCCATTG
This sequence comes from Neoceratodus forsteri, assembly GCA_016271365.2. Classification (NCBI taxonomy): domain Eukaryota; kingdom Metazoa; phylum Chordata; order Ceratodontiformes; family Ceratodontidae; genus Neoceratodus; species Neoceratodus forsteri. The sequence goes on from CM028134.1 coordinate 840,712,958, forward strand.
CTAGGTACCCAGAATGTTGGTGGCTAGCGAGAACGTTGCCCGGGGTTGCAGCTATTGTTGGGGCCCTTGATGGAAAGAAAAGGCAGTTAAACATGTATACATAAAGACCTTGGCTAATTGTATCCTCCACCAAATGGACTACTCCACTGTAACCCTGTAAACACACTGAAGGAAAATCAGATGGTGCCACAGAATGATTTAAAAACTGGTTGCAGGAAGCTACCCTGAGGTTACTCACAACATCAGCAGATAGAAGACTGCCTGGCAAAATGAAGACCTGTTGCAGAGCACTGAAAAACATGGGGAAACTGGGCTGACATGACTCATCTCCGCTTCACGGCCTTTCCCTCCAGGTGGTTACCTTCACAGCCTTTCCCCCCAGAAGGTTACCTTGTGGCGATCTGCAGCGAGAGGAAACAGATCCTCTTGAGGCTGCTTTACACTGGCCATTGCACTTTTCGATGTGTTTGATGATCTTATCCATCTGGTTTGTCTGTGTGTCCCAGAACGGGCCTCCCAGGAGAAATGCGAGTGGTTAAGTCACTTCTTCAAGGACAAGATTGTCAGCATCCAGGACACTATTTCCTCCGTGGCCTATGTGTAGTGATGGGGGCACAGTCTTAGTGAAATGATCAGCTGTGGTACCATGGGTGAAGTTTTGTCAAGTGAATGCAAAGAACATTGTCCAGGTGGACAGTGGACTGAGGACTGCTACCTATTGTTTGTATCTGACCCCTGTCTAGATGCTTAAGGTAAGGGGTGGTGTTCTGGCTTTCAGTATTGCAGGTCTAGCAAAAGTATCTCTGAAAGAGGTCTAGCTGTCTTGTTCTTTAAAGGGGGTGGTGGCAAGGCCCTCAGTTAAGAAAGCAGGTTTAGATCTTGCTGAGCCTGCAACATTTAGACCTATCTCCAAACACAGAAACATAGAATTTGATGGCAGATAAAGACTGCTTCGCCCACCTAGTCTGTCCATTTTTCCTACTTACTGTAATACTGCAGACCGTACTTGATCTTTGGCTTTTACCCTTCCTTTCCTACCCATTAAGGTTCCCTTGTGCCTATCCCATACATTCTTGAATTCAGTCACAGTTTTTGCCCCCACCACCACCTCTGGGAGGCTGTACCATGCATCTGTGACAGGGCTGCATGAGGCCCTGTTCCATTTGTTATGCATGGAAAGTTAAACACAAGGATCTGTTCTGTCCTCTCCTCTCCTCTTGTCTCGTCTCCTCTCCTCTCCTTTTCTGTCTCTGTTGCACAACCAAATGTTCTTGTGAGACCTAGGAACTGATCACTTTGATGGTCTCAGAATTCTCCACCTCTCGCTATCTCTCTACCTTCACTTTCTGTTTCAGTCTTATCTTCCCCCTTGCATATCTGGGGTTATAAAAATATATGTGAATCTTGATGTGAAACTGGGATCCCTTAGTTTGAAAATGTATATAGTTATACTGTTGAAATTATTGCAAAAAGCTATTTGGAATTGATGGGATTAACCTGAGATGCAGTTTGAGCTCCTCTCTGGCTTGTTTGCAAACTCTTTTGCAGAGCTGTCAGCAGGGGGCCAGCTTGGGACAATGTTCTATTTGCAACCCTGCTCTGCAAATAAACTGGCAAGACCATTTTGTGAGAAACAGGATGTCGCTTTACAATTTCCCAGGTAAAGACTTATAAAATGTGTATAACGACCCTACAAATGTAGGTTACCAAAAGTCTTCCTTGGGCTTGCCTAGATGCCCACTGCCAGGCTGGCGTTCTGTGTCCTAGCCATTTAAAAGTGTTTGCATGTGAGTGCTCTGTTAGCCTCTGTGCCTGTCTCTTTAAGAGCTGCCTATTTCGTAGTGTACAATTGATCTGGATAGGGGTCGAGTCATTTCAGGCTTGCGTCCTGCCTTAGCTGCAGTGTTATTGCTCCATTCTGCCATCGCTATTTGCTCCGAAGGAGCCCTACTAGAATCTGTGACTGTTTACTATTTATCTGTTTTAATAGTAATACTATTGTAGTTTGTCTAACCTGCCTTCCTTTGTAGCATGGACATTTCTGTAATGCAGCACCATCTTGGTCCTGGACTGCCTGTTTGGACCAATAAGTACCTTTGGGGACCCTAATATGGAGTCTGTCCCCAGGGGTCTTGTGGAAGTGAATTTCTGTAGGTATTGTAGTTTTTACACTTTGGCGCCTAAATGGACCTGGAGGGGGAGCCCTTGCTTTGACAGACAGATGAATACATGAATCAAACCTTTTAGATCTCTAGGAAAGTCCCAAGCTGCCTGCAGCAGAGATTGGAGTGGAGAGAGTGAACAGCTCGAGATATTCAAGCAGCTGCTCATGTGTAGTCACGCGGGAAACTGGTGGGAAGATTGTGTTTGGCCTGTCTGCCTCATCATCCCTCGCGAGGGAATCTTTCAGTTAATGGTAAACCGGACTGAATCCAAACAAGAGTGTGACCTGAATTACTGAATTGTGACTGCCTTATTGCCCGAAAATGACTAAAGATTTGCCCCACGCAATCGGCCTGTCAGGAAGTCTGAAACCACCGCAGAATGCATGGTTTTGCTCGGAGATACTGAAATTGCAACCGGACTGTCATCCGAACTGTGGTATTTACCTTGCTTTATTATAAGTGTGCTGAATGGTGTTAGTGTGTCGCGATTTGGTTCCCCACTGTGCTTATGTCATGCTTGCTGGATGCTGAATCCAGCACTGTCAGACTGTCATCCGAATTGTTCACCCGGCCTGGGCCCTGCCACCTTGGCCCTACTCACGCCACAGAGAAGGCCATCGATGAGAGACCTGCCTGGGAATCAGCCCCCTGCTCAACATCATGAACAGGAACGACACCACAATGAATCGTGTGGGCCCTGCTTCTCCTGGCAAACCAGCAAGTCATCCTGCAGTCTCCATTTCATCCATCCTGTGTCCTGTACTGGGTAGCATGAGCAAACACCAGGGTAGCTCCCTGCAACAATGGCTCAATCAAAGTGTGTCATCTGATTTATTTGTTTTGTCTAATTATCACAAACTGAGCCTCCTGGCTCTGGATACCAAATTGTGGGTTATTGTGCATGACTTGTCTTTCCATCATAGGGCCCAGACCAGCTGCAATGCAGGCATACCCTGGGCAATGTGTCAGGCTAGCCTACCTCATCACTGGGTACCCAGAGTGTATGTGACTGTGTTGAGGGACTCTAAAGTGCATGCCTTGTAGCCTGATTGAATCAGTATCTAAACCAATCAACCTAATTATGCCCCTTTCTTGTTCATTTCCCCTGAATAAATCAGATCTGAATCTTTTTGCACTTAGCCTGCCTGTGGTGCACTTCCGTACAAATAGCACTGTGGTATTATTGTTTGCTGTGTTTAACCTTACTTTACAGGGGGTCTCCAGGGCCGAACAGGTGGAACCAGTCCTGCTGGTAAGTGCAATCAGAGTGGGGATATATCTGCTGTTTGGGAGCTATTGTACCTGTGTATTATGTTCATTGTTTAGGCCACTAGAGGGGAAAGAGGGGGGGCCACAGTGTCCCGGAGGGCTGTACCCTGGTCAGCTACGCTAACACTAGCCCTGTCCTCTGGGTGGAGGCACCCGTTTTCTGTACCCAGGCCCCTTAACCTGCATCTAGTCACGCAGGCAGGAGTAGTAGCCCTTGGGATAGTGCCACCTAGGGGGTTACATCTTGGAGGCACTTCTGGGATTTGCGCCTTCTAGTGGTCAGAAGTGGGTACTACAACCCCACACTTAAAAATTGTAATAAAATGGAGGCACTTGCTATGCCTAAGTCTAAGTCTAAGATTGCTCCTCATATGCTGTTAGTGCACCATATGATGGGGTGGAGTGAAACTGAGGGGTGGTAAACCCCAACAGGCCATTTTGTTAATTGACATCCTGTTAGGGACCACTAATGCAATTATTATAGAGACTGCTGAGCAAATTAAGTGTTTGGAGAAGGTTGAGGCAAAAGGGAGGGATTCAGATCTGTTTGACCAGACCCTGGTGACCCTCCTATCCTGTAGTCTTCTCATAGATCCTGAGAGAGTGCCCCCTATCATTTTGCCTGAAAGGTCCCAGAAAGGGTGGCGGGTCGATCATTTGTATAGTGACCTGGCTGGTTCTGGGGGATCCCCACATGTAGAGGGGTTTAAAGACAAATTGCTTAGACTGCTAGCCACTGAGGGGCAATCTGCCAAGGAGTTAGTGAAGATGTTAGATCTTTCTGAAGACAACGCTCCCTTGCAGACCCCTATAGCATCTCCTGCTACCCCCAGAGCTTCCCCTGTGGTGACCTCCCCTATTGTGATACCTTCAGTTCACCTGGACTCTTACCGCAGACTAAGACTCTTCTCGGGCATGATCTTGGTGCCCGTGGGAGAGGATGACCTGGAAACATGGATGGACTATGCCACCCCCTTGGTCCAGGAGTGGCAGTGCTCTGAGGAGGAGAAAAGAAAGAGACTCATGGAGAGTTTGAGCGGCCCTGCACTGGAGGCCATCCGCTTCCTTCGTTCCACCAGCCCAGAGGCCGCTGCTGCTGAGTACTTCTCTGTCCTGGAGGGCTTTTTTGGAAGCACTGAGTCAGGGGATGACCTGATGTGGAAATTCAAGCCTGCAAAATCATGGAAGAATGAGAAGTTATCCATGTTTGTTACCAGAATTGAGTGGGCTCTGCAGAGGGCCCATAGGAAAGGGGGAGTGCCTGCCAGTGAACTGAATCAAGTTTGATTAGAGCATATTTTGAAGGCCGCCAGATACTCTAGTGGGATGATATAGAAACTGAAGTTGCAAGATAGGAGGGCAAACCCTCCTGAATATTGCTACCTTGTGAAAGAGATTTGCGAAGCAGAGTACGATGAAGAGGGGTGGGAGCCCTATGCTTGGGTTGCCTGTACCAGTCAGACCCCTGATCAAAGTGATGACTCTGAATTACAGCAGATGAGAGAACTGATTAAAGAACTGAAAGAGGTGAGAGCCAGGCAACAAGCTGCCAAGGCGTCAAAAGATGTAAATTCTTGTCAAGTGCCTCTCGAACAAAAGAGTGAGATCCCACCTGGAGGGGTGGGGCTGCATGTCATTTCCTCTGAGACCCGGACAGAAAGTAAACTGATGGAAGAAGTATGAGAGTTGAGAGCCCTGGTAGGAGACTTCATTAGGGCCACTCAAGTAGCTGACTCCTGGAGAGACTCAGAAAGCAGGGAAGGCGAACCCCAGATCAGAGAGGGACCCCAGGACTTGCCTACCATGCCTAAACAGGGGAGTGGTTATCTTCCTCCTAGAGACTCTAAAGAACTTTTCTTTTGCTACCACTGCAGAGAAGATGGGCATACCCGGCCCAACTGCAGTTTGCCTGAGAATCTGAGAAAGGTTACTACAAGGCTACTGGCATTGATTCGGTGAAGCAACATAAGGCCTCAGAAGGACTTATTCTTCTGAGACTGCCATAAAACAGATGTCCAAGTCCCCTTCTCCTGATTGGTCCAAGGTGGTAGGCCTGTTGATGGAGACCATTGTAACAGTGAATGGTGTATCTGCAAGGGCCGTGCTCAACAGCAGATCACAAGTGACCATAGTGTTTCAAGATTGGTACCAAAAACACCTGCCTGATGTGCCCCTACAACCCCTGGAGGGTCTACATTTGTGGAGGTTAAGTGAAAAGACCTACCCATACTTGGGATATATTTGAATCTGGCTGTCTTTCCCTACTGCAGTGGCCAGAGTGGACGAACAAGTAGAGACACCAGCTCTGGTGAGTCCTCCTACAGGATTGTATGATGGGGTTCCTTTGCTTATTGGAACCAAAGACCACATGTTTGGAAGACTAGCGCAGTTGTGTCAAGAGAAACAAGGGCAATGGACTGGGTGAGCCCTGAGAATTCCAGCCTTGATAAAGAGAGCCTATGACCTGCAGGAACAGACTACCGAAGTGGACAGAGATGAGCTGGTGGGGATAGTGTGGAAGAAAGATCCTGATTGTCTGGTACTACTGCCCAATGCTCAGTGCACCATTAATGGAGAAGTTCATCTTAGAAAGGCCGTGAAAAATAAAATATTGATGCTGGATGCACCCGGTGAAGGGAAGTTGCCAGAAGGGTTATTGGTTAAACACAGCATCTTACCTGCCCATGCACATGCCTATGCATGGCGAGTGATGGTCCAAATCCAGAATGTGTCTGATCGAGAAATCAGAGTGAACAAGGGGTGTACTTTAGCTACAGTATACGTGCGGACACTGCAGTACTGCCTAGCAACAAACATTTGGTGCAAAGGAGGAGGTGACCCCATACCTATTTGACTACGGTGATTCCCCATTGTCTGCTGAATGGAAGACTCGAGTTGGTAGGAAACTTGCCCAGAGGGACCAAGTGTTTTCCCTAAAGGTGTGGGATGTGAGGTGTGTCCATGGTGCTGAGCAAACTATCAGGCTTCATGATGACAGACCTTTTAGAAAGCGGTCCTGCTGCCTTGCTCCAGCTAATATAGATGATGTTCAGAGGCACCTACAGGAGATGCTAGCTGCTGGCATTATTCAAGAGTCAAGAAGCCCCTATGAGTCTCCCATCATAGTCGTGCACAAGAAGAATGGGTCCATGAGGATGTGTGTGGATTATCGGACTCTAAACATATGGACTGTACCAGATCAATAGACCAAGCCCCACATGCTGGACACCCTGGACTGCCTGAATGGGAGTCAGTGGTTTTCAGTACTTGATCCATGAAGCGGGTATTATTAAATCCCGATGACCCCGGAGGACCATGAGAACACAGTCTTCATTTGTCCTTTGGGGTTCTACGAATTTCTGAGGAAGCCTCAAGGGATTTCGGGTGCCCCTGCTACTTTTCAGAGGTTGATGGAGCATGCAGTAGGAGACATGATTCTGCTAGAATGTCTAGTATACTTGGATGATATCATCATCTTTGGATGCATTCTCGAAGAGCATGAGACCAGATTATTCAAAGTTCTTGATTGCCTGGAAAAATTCGGTCTCACACTATCTATAGTCAAGTGTCCATCTTTCCAGACATCTGTAAAATATGTGGGACACATAGGGCTGGATATTCAAACTGCGCCATTCTGAGGCGCAAGCTCTTGCGCTGCGCAAAATAGTTGCACAGGGGTGTGGCCAGGGCGATATTCAAAGGAGTTGCGCTATTGAGCAACTCCTTTGAATATCACCCCCCAGCCACAGCCACTGTGCATGGCGCAGTGGAACTTGCGCCAACGCAAGTTGTCAGAGTGGAGCATTCAACTTGCGGTGGCACAAGTACCATTGCGTCATGCGCAAAATCCCGATATTCAAAAGGTGACATGCAAATGGGGCCATAATTCATGCAAGGCGCAGGGGGGCTCATTTGCATCTGATTATGGCCCCATTTGCATGCCATTAGCAAGTAGGTGCGCCGATCCCTGAGGACTTCGCCTGGCACCCTGCCAGGCAGCAGCCGTCGGGGACCGACGCCCCCTGCAGCCCGATCGTGGGCTGCATTAGTTTAAAAACAACCCCCCCAATACATCCCTGGTGGTCCAGTGGACCAAGAAGCCTGATCGCGGGCTGAATCACTTTAAAATACAACCCCCTCTCCTCCCGAACATAGCCCTGGTGGTCCAGTGTACCGAAACTCCCATTCGCGGGATGTATGCAGTAACCCCCCCGAACATAGCCCTGGTGGTCCAGTGGACCAAAACTCCCAATCACGGGATGTATGCAGTAAATCCCCCAACACATCCCTGGTGCCTAGTGTCCCCCACCCCACCCACCCATGAAGTCCCACCACCCCGCTCCCCGGCAGCCGGCGGGCGGCAGCATGCCACCCACCTGCCACCCCGCCACCCGCAGACTGACTGCCTGGTAGGGCTGCATGCCCATTGGTGCAGAGCAAGAGCCAATGGGCGTGCAAGCCCATACCGTACAAGACAGTCCAGTTTTGTGAATGATACAGCCCGCGATCAGGCTTCTTGGTCCAATGGACTACCAGGGATGTATTGGGGGGGGGTTGTTTTGAAACTAATTCAGCCCGCGGTCGGGCTGGTGGGGGGGGAACATTTCTGCTGTTGCCTGCGATCGGGCCAGTGGGGGGTGGTGGTGGGGATTTTCACTCTTTCGCCCATGATCGGGCTGCAGGGGGGCACAGGGAGTGGGTTGGGGGCCAGCCACAGGTGGCAGCTGCTGTGTTGCGCCCTGCAATGCAGCAGCTCACCTGTGGGTGGCCCTCGACTTGAGCCTTTTTTTGGCTCAAAGCTGTGCAGGCGCAGGTTGGGGGTTGCGCCTGCATAACTCTGCACAGCCCGGCTGAATATCGGGCTGTGCAGTTTATGCATGGTTCCTCCCCCTCCAGTTCAGCATGCATTCATTTGCATTGCGCTGTTGCTCAGCATGTTTTCTGTGGCGCAACTGCCTCCTGCTGAATATCGCAGAATGGAGCAAGTTTGGACTTGCGCAGGCGAAACCCTATTGCGCATGGCGCAACCCTTTTGAATATCTGGCCCATAGTGTCAACTGAGGGGATACAGACAGACCCCAGCAAAGTACAGTCCCTGACCACATGGCCACAGCCAACTGACTTAAAAGAACTGCAGCATTTCTTGGGGTTCTGTGGCTATTATCGGTGGTTCATTAAAGACTATTCAAAAGTAATCCGGCCACTTCTTAATCTCACTCAAGGATATCCTCCTACGAACCGCGGGTATAAGAAGGGATCCCACAAGGAAGAAGAAAAAGTGTATTTCTGAACAGGTGAACCATTTGGAGCCTGTTGGACCCCTGAGTGTGAGGCGGCATTCTGCGAGATCATCTATCAGCTTACTCACGCCCCAGTACTTGCCTGTGCTGACCCTACCAATTCTTACATCCTGCATACAGATGTCAGCCTGAAGGGACTTGGGGCCGTGTTATATCAAGATTATGAAGATGGCCTGAGACCTGTGGCCTTTGCCAGTAGAAGCTTGACCCCATCTGAACGAAATTATTCTGTTCACAAGTTGGAGTTTCTCACTCTAAAGTGGGCTATAGTCAACCAATTTCATGAGTATCTCCATGGGGCCAAGATATTGGTGAAAACTGATAACAACCCCCTAACATATGTGCAGACCTCAGCAAAGTTAGACACCACTGACCACCGGTGGCTTTCTGCTGTGTCGACTTACGATTATGCAGCTGAATACCACTCTGAACTGAACCATATTGATGCTGATGCTCTTTCATGGCAGCCAAGCCCCCAAGACAACTGGGTGAAGCTGTCAGAACACTCTATTAAAGCATTGTGCCAAAAATTTGACAAAACGAGCAGCTGTCCACAGATACAGTGGATTGTTTAGCGGACTGTTTGGGGCCCCCCCGATACTTGCACACCTGCAGCCTATTGTCACTTTTCTGCATTGGACATCAGTGCCCTACCTCAGTTTGACAGTGACAGCATTCAGTGGGATCAATCCCAAGACCCCATGATCCAGCCTGCACTTGCTGCCCTTTGTGTGTGGAAAGATGTGTCTAAATTATGGTCTGCTGATCTACGAACTACACTATTGTTCAAAGAAGGCCCCCGACTAAAGTTGCGACATCAGTTACTATATCGAGAGGCAGTAGATCGGCAAGGTCAGTTGGACAAGCAGAAACTGGTGCTACCTACTGCCTTCAAGCAGCTGGTGCACATCCACATGGGACACCTTGGTATTGACCAGACCCTTGACTTGGTGAGGTCTAGATTCTACTGGCCAAAAATGGGGGCTGATGTTGAAAACCATGTCAAAACCTGCAGTAGGTGCCTTCAAAGAAAAGCCTCACCCCAGAAAGCTGCTCCTCTTGTTAACATTTCAACTAGTGCCCCCATGGAATTGGTTTGCATAGACTTTTTATGCCTGGAGCCTGATCAAAAGAACATTGGCAATGTACTGGTAGTTAGTGATTGCTTTACCCAATATGCCCAAGCTTTTCTGACCAAGGATCAGAAGGCCTCTACGGTGGCCAAGGTGCTAGTGGAAAAGTTGTTTGTCCATTATGGTGCACCCCAACATATCCATTCTGACCAAGGAAGGGACTTTGAAAGCAGATTGATTAAGGAGATGCTCTCCCTGTGGGGGGTATGAAAGTCTAGAACCACTCCTTACCACCTGCAGGGGAACCCCCAGCCTGAGCACTTTAACAGGACTCTCTTGAACACGTTGGGCACTCTTCATCCCAAAAACAAGTCCAAATGGAGCCAGCAGATTAGCACCTTGGTACAAGCTTACAATTGCACCAAAAGTGATGCCACTGAGTTCTCTCCCTATTGCCTCATGTTTAGGAGGGAAGCCTGGTTGCCCGCAGATGTCTGTTTTGGAGTCTCCCCAGATGGGGTCACAGCTGAGAACTATTTACAATATGTACAGAAACTGAAGGCTCAATTGAACCACGCGTACCAACTGGCCCAAACAATGGCTGCCAAACTAAACCTTGCTAACAAGGAGAGGTATGACCGATGGGTGAAGGCCCAAGAGTTGTTGCCTAGGGATCGAGTGCTATTATGCAAATTGGGACTGCATGGCAAGCATAAAATCACCATCTTCCACATGTGATAGTCAGCAAATTGAATGATTTACCTGTGTACAAAGTGAGCCCTGAGAATGATTCTAAAGCTGTCAAGACCATGCACAGGAACCACCTAATGCCCATTGGCCAAGTGGTAATTGATGCTGAACCATCGGACATTGCCTCTCCTGGGCTGGTGACTCATGCTTCTGCTTAAAAGAGACAGAGTCAACCTGCCCCAGTTGTTACAGATTCAAGGCCTTCCCTCCAGCAGGCCCAGAATGATAGTGACTGCCAGTCCACCTCTGATGATAATGAGTGTGACAATGCTCATTACCCTTCTTATGAACTGAGTCAATTGTTTCAAGGTAACCCTATGTATAATCATGGGGATGAAGCTGGACCCTCAGACTGCCTAACCCTCCAGCTTCTTCCCTGGAGCCAATGCTCCCTGAAAGTGAAGTGCAGAGTATTGCATCTGAAGTGGCAGAATCTTTGTGTCTAGTAGAACTCTTTGAATTACTCGAGGAGGAATCTGATGTGGTAAATCTCCCTAGTGACATACCAGAACGTGCAGAACAGTATGAAAGTGTTGCCAGCACCCCTTCAGTGTCATAAAGTTCAATGATCCCAGAGTTCCTACAGGATGAGCGACCTGGGCCCTCTTCAGAAGATAATAATGAGCAAAGTATTGTGGAAACAGAATCTACAGAGCAAGGAGCTGACAGTGCTCCTGACCCGGACATTTCAACCAGTGCAGAGGCATCCCTTACCACAGGAGAAGAAACCAATGCCAGTGTTGACTGCCCAGGGCCTGTGTCTGTTTCCCCCAGAAAATCTGGACGAACTGTCAAACCAGTGGTACGCCTTAGCTATGACTCCACAGGGAGGCCTGTGGATTTGCCTCTCAATGTTGTTCACAAGGGTGTTTACATATTCAAGATCTCACTGCCCAAACTGAGCTTGTCTGCCACTTCTAAGTTAATTGTTCTTCCCTCAGAACATGATGCCCCTGCCCCATCTTGCCCTAAGTTAGCTGATAGGGATGGGCCCCCATCTATGTTATTTAAAGTGCAAGAAACTATTACATGAATAAGTATAGTAATGTTGTTGTGTAGTTCATAGTAAAATCAGTATTGAAATGTATGAAAAATGCAAAGCTGTTTTCATTATGAATATAGTACATGAATAGAGAACACTGAATAAGTATAGTAATGCAATAAGTTTATGTTATACTGATGTAGCAATCATTATATGGTATTGTGTAGTAATGTCATGTATATAATGTATAGTATATAGTCTTTTTCCATGCTATTGTGGTATAGACTCGACAGGGACGCCAAGTTCTTTCCAGGCAGGGAAGGATGTAACCCCTCTACAAATGGGCGTTCCCAAAAGTCTTCCTTGGATTTGTCTAGATGCCCACTGCCAGTGTGGCATTCTATGTCCTAGCCATTTAAAAGTGTTTGCATGTGAGTGCCCTGTTAGCCTCTGTGCCTGTCTCTTTAAGAGCTGCCTATTTCATAGTGTAAAACTGATCTGGGTAGGGTCTGAGTAGTTTCAAGCTATAGCCCCACCCGGGCTGCAGTGTTATTTCTCCATTCTAACACTGCCATTTGCGCAGAAGGAGCCCTACTAGAATCTGTGACTGTTTACTGTTTATCTGCTTTAATAGTAATAATATTGTAGTTTGTCTAACCTGCCTTCCTTTGCAGTATGGACATCTCTATATTGCACCGCCATCTTGGTCCTGGACTGCCTGTTTGGACCAATCAGTACCTTTGGGGACCCTAAAATGGAGTTTGTCCCCAGGGGTCTTATGGGAGTGAATTTCTGTAGGAATTGTAGTTTTTACATTTTGGTGCCTAAATGGACCTGGAGGGGGAGCCCTTGCTTTGACAGACAGATGACTCAACGAATTGAACCTTTTGGATCTCTGGGAAAGTCCCAAGCTGCCTGCAGCAGAAAGTCAGTCTGAGATTGGAGTGAAGAGAGTGAACTGCTCAAGATATTCGAGCAGCTGCTCCTGCGTAGTCACATGGGAAATTGGTGGGAAGGCTGTGTTTGGTCTGTCTGCCTCATCATCCCTCATGAGGGAATCTTTCAGTTAATGGTAAACCGGACTGAATCCGAACAAGAGTGTGACCTGAATTACTGAATTGTGACTGCCTTATTGCCTGAAGAGGACTGAAGATTTGCTCCACGCAATCGGCCTGTCTGGAAGTCTGAAACCACCGCAGAATGCATGGTTTTGCTCAGAGACACTGAAATTGCAAACGGACTGTCATCTGAACTGTGATATTTACCTTGCTTTACTATAAGTGTGCTGAATGGTGTTAGTGGGTCATGATTTGGTTCCTCACTGCCTGCTTGTGTCACGCTTGCTGGAAGCTGAATCCAGCACTACTAGACTGTCATCCAAATTGTTCACCCGGCCTGGGCCTTACCACCTTGGCTCAGCCGGCTACTCACACCACAGAGAAGACCATCAACAAGAGACCTGCCTGGGGATCAGCCCCCTGCTCAACATCACGAACAGGAATGACACCACGGTGAATCATGTGGGCCCTGCTTCTCCCCAGCAAGTAATCCTGCATTCTCCATTTCATCCATCCTGTATCCTGTACTGGGTAGCATGAGTAAACACCAGGGTAGCGCCCTGCAACAACAGCTCAATCAAAGTGTGTCATCTGATTTGTTTTGTCTAATTATCATGAACTGAGCCTCCTGGCTCTGAATTACAAATTGTGGGTTACTATGCATGACTTGTCTTTCCATCATAGGGTCCTGACCAGCTGCAATGCCGGCCTACCCCGGGCAATGTGTCAGGCTAGCCTACCTCACCACTGGGTACCCAGAGTGTGTGTGACTGTGCTGAGGGACTCTAAAGTGCATGCCTTGTAGCCTGATTGAATCAGTATCTAAACCAATCAACCTGATTACACCCCTTCCTTGTTCATTTCCCCTGAATAAATCAGATCTGAATCTTTTTGCACTTAACCTGCCTGTGGTGCACTTCTCTACAAGTAGCACTGTGGTACTATTGTTTGCTGTGCTTAACCTTACTTTACACGGGGGCTCCAGAGCCAAACAGGTGGAACCAGCCATGCTGATAAGTGCAGTCAGAGTGGGGATATATCTGCTGTTTGGGGGCTATTGTACCTGTGTATTCTGTTCATTGTTTAGGCCACTAGAGGGGAAAGAGGGGGGTCACAGTGTCCTGGAGGGCTGTACCCTGGTCAGCTATGCTACCACTAACCCTGTCCTCCAGGTGGAGGCATCCGTTTTCCCTACCCAGGCACCTTAACCTGCATCTAGTCACTCAGGCAGGGGTACCAGCCCTTGGGATAGTGCCACCTAGGGGTTACATGAGCAACAATGCTTTTGCTAGACAGAGTGAGAGACAGAGACTGAGATTTGGAATTGAAAAGAAACCCTCATATGAAGGACTTAAGTCTTCTCTGTTTATGCTGCCTTTGTATATACGGCAGATATCCTGATTATTTTTTTTTTTTATTTTTATGCTATTGTTGTTGATAATAACAAAACGCTACTTGTGAATTTTACTACCGCTCTTGGTCTTCCTATGCTTCCTGACCTGTGCTTCAATGACAGATGGTGTCAGCCTAAATGGGATTTACGCTGTGCATACTCTAAGCTAGGAGTTTTGTGCATGAGTACTATACCTGGTACCAGGGAAGCATAGAAAAAAAGGTATAGATTCTACAGCAGCAGGCCCAGAAGTCATTACCAGAAGTATGGCAGCCAAACTAGCAGAGACATAGAAACATAGAAACATAGAATTTGATGGCAGATAAGGACCGCTTGGCCCACCCAGTCTGCCCATTTCCATACCTACTGGATAAGCTGCAGATCCTAGTTAACCAGCAGCCTACTTCTTCTTACCCCCACCCCCCAGAATTGCCTTATGACTGTCCCATGCATGTTTGAATTCCACCACTGATTTTGACTCCACAACCTCCTCCTCGGAGCCGTTCCATGCATTCACAACCCTCTCTGTGAAAAATACTTCCTTAAATTACCTCTAGAGCCCCCCATCTATCTTCAAATTGTGCCCTCTTGTTCTTGTACACCTCTTTTTGAAAGATGCTACCCACTTGGACTTTATTGATTCCTTGAGGTACTTGAAAGTTTCTATCATGTCCCCCTCTCCCTCCTTTCTTGAGGCTATACATATTAAGCTCCTTAAGTCTCTCTTCATATGTCTTCTGGTGCAGACCCTGCACCATTTTAGTTGCCTCCTCTGGACAGCTTCCATTCTGTCTATGTCTTTGCGGAGATTGGGTCTCCAGAACTGCACACAGTACTCCAGATGGGGTCTCACCAGCTGTCTGTACAGAGGATAATAACTTCCTGTTTCTACTGGTGATGCCTCTCCTATGCATCCCAGCATCCCCAACCCTCCTTGTTGCCCTCTCACATTGCTTGCCCACCTTTAGGTCATCTGATATGACTACCCCAGGTCCCTTTCCATTTTGTTGTTGTTAGTATCTTACCCCCATTGTGTACTCTTCCCTGGGTTTTGTTTCCCAGGTGCATTACTTGCACTTCTTAGCATTGAATCTAAGCCATACATTTGACCATTCCTCTAACCTTGCCAAGTCCCTTCTCATCCTTTCCACCCCACCCTGTGCATCAACTCTGTTGCAGATCTTAGTGTCATCTGCAAAGAGACATACTTTTCCTTCCAGTCCTTCCACAATGTCACTTATAAAGATATTGAAGAGGACCAGTCCTAATACTGAACCCTGCGGTGCCCCACTAGTAACCCTCCTTTCTTCTGAGTGGACTCCATTTATTATTACTCTCTGTGTCCTATTCTCCAGCCAATTCTTTACCCAGGCTGTCATCTTGGGACCCACTCCCAGGCTGGCTAACTTGTATATTAATCTTTTGTGTGGGACTGTGTCAAATGCCTTGCTAAAGTCTAGGTAGGCCATGTCCACAGCCCCTCCCTGATCTACTACTTTGGTCACCCAGTCAAAGAAATCTATCAGATTCATCTGGCATGACCTTCCCACTGTGAATCCATGCTGTCTTGGGTCCTGTGCCCCTCTGGCCTCTAGATACTCGACAATTCTTTCCTTCAGAAGTGAGTCCGTCATTTTCCCTATCACTGAGGTTAAACTAACAGGTCTGTAGTTTCCTGCTTCTGCCCGGCTCCCACTTTTGTGAAGGGGAATCACATCTGCCCTGCGCCAGTCCTCGCGCACCACCCCATCCTCCCATGATTTGTTAAAGAGGGTAGTCAGTGGTGTCACTAATTCTACCCTTAGTTCTTTTAGAATTCTGGGATGAATCCCATCAGGCCCCATTGCTTTGTCCACCTTCAGTTTTAAGAGTTCTTTCAGAACCCTTTCTTCTCTAAATGGGCTGGTATCAACTTCTGTATCCAGAGTGTTTCTATTGTTTGTTTTAGGTACCTCCCCCTCTTCATTTGTAAATACTGAGCAAAAATATTTGTTTAGTATCTCTGCCTTTTCACAGTCACCCTCTGCCCACCCACCTCCCCTTTATTAAGCCTCACTATCCCTCCCTTGGTCTTCTTTCGCTCCCTGATGTACCTATAAAAGATTTTATCCCCCTTCTTAGCTGAGTTGGCTATCTTTTCCTCAGTTTGGACCTTTGCTGTTCTGACTGCCTTCCCAGCTTCCTTTTGCTTTAACTGATACAATTCTCTGTCCTGCTCCTTCTGTGATTCCTTGTACTTCCTGAATGCTTTGTTTTTCTCTTGAACCTTCACTGCCACTTCCTTTGAGAACCATAATGGTTTCTTACATCTGTTTGTTTTGTTTATTTGCTTCACACAAACGCTTGTTACCTCTGTGATGGCAGTTTTTATTATTCCCCATTGTTCTTCCACCCCTCCTTCCTGCCCATTTGCTAGTGCATTCCTTAGGCACTCACCCATTTTGGCAAAGTCAGCCCTCCTAAAGTCCAGTACTTTTGCCTTTGTATGGCTTGACTCTATTACTGTGTTTATTGTGAACCATACTGTTCGATGGTCGCTAGTTCCCAGATGGCTACCCACTTCTACATCTGTGATCCTCTCTTCATCTCCATTTGAGAGAACCAGGTCTAAGATTGCTCCCTCTCGAGTGGGTTCCAATACTAGTTGTCTAAGGCATGCCCCTGTAGGGCATCTAGAATAACCCACTCTTGAAGTGGCTGCTGCAACTGCACTCCAGTTAACATCTGGCATATTTAGATCACCCATCAGCAATATCTCCCTTTTTCTGCCATTCTAAGTATACTTTCTATCATTTCCTTGTCCATTTCCTCCCCTGAGAGAGGTCTGTATCCAACCCCTGTGCGGATTGTGGTGCCATTGCCTGTCTCCAAATTGACCCACAATGCTTCTTCTCCTCCCTGTTTACCCTTTTATTCTGTTGCTTTGATTCCTTCCCTTATGTAAAGAGCTACTCCTCCTCCTCTTTTACCCTCCCTGTCCCTCCTGTAGATAGTGTATCCTGGTATGTTTATGTCCCAGTCATGGTTTGTGTGTACCATGTTTCTGTGACTGCCATGATATCCAGATGTTCCTCCTTCATCAAGGCCACTAATTCAGGAAGCTTGTTACCCAGACTACGGGCATTGGTACTCATTGCTCTCCATTTTGATGGCTTTACCTTTTGTTGCAGCATCCCCACTGACCTTCTACCTCAGTCTTTTCTCATTTAGTACCCTGTTTTGTAGGGAGGCTGGGATTTTCCTGCTGCTTATCAGTGCCTCCCCTTGACTAGTTTAAAAGCTTGCCAATAAAGCATTTAAACTGATTGCTCAAAAGACTTGTTCCCTTCCTGGACAGATGAAAACCATCCTGCCAGTATAGGCTGGTGACCCTCCAGGTGGGACCCCACCCCCCAAAATGTTATTATTATTATTACTATTATTAAAAAAGACAAGGTGCCCTAGTGGCCCTACCCTTGATATGATAGATGTGCCTTTTGAGATAATTGTAATGGATGTCATTAGCTCTGTAGACAAAAGTAAAAAGGGTGATCGATTCATTTTGGTAGTATGTGACTATGCTACTCAATACCCAGAGTCAGTTCCTATGCGTACTGTCACAGCCCCAAATGTGACAGCAGAGCTTGCCAAAATTTTCAGCAAGGTGGGCCTACCTAAAGAGATTGCTACAGATCAGGGTAATTTTGGTGCTGCACTGCTGAAGGAGCTGTACGGATTGCTAGGTATCAGTACCATAAGATCCTCCCCTTATCACCATCGGACAGACGGTCTTGTTGAGTGTTTTAATCAAACCCTAAAATGCGTGTTAAAAAGGTTTGTAAAAGGGGAAGGGAAAGACTGGGACCAATACTACCTTACCTGCTTTTTACTTACAGAGAATTGCCACAGGCATCAACATGTTTTTCACCATTTGAAATGCTGTAAGGAAGACAACCTAGAGGGGCACTAGATGTAATAAAAGAAACACGAGAAGATAACCCCAGTCAGAAAAAATACATTACATCGTACATGTGTGCCCTGAGAAAGAAGCTGGCAAAATACATTGAAATTACCCATCGTAATCAGGAAGAGGCCCAAAACCAGCAGAAGGTGTATTATTACCATGGGATAAAAGAAAAAGTTTTTGAGCCAGGTGAAAAGGTATTGCTACTGTTATCCAGTACAGAAACTAAACTGTTAATGAAGTGGTAAGGGCCTTATAAGGTGCTTAGACATACTGGCACAGTTAACTATGAGATTAAAACCCTTGATAGGAAAAATCCTACTAAGATATATCACGCTAACCTCCTGAAGAAATGGGTTGAAAAATCACCAAAGGCTACTTTGCTAGTTTTACCAGAAACTGATAAAAGAAGATGTTGATATAGGTTATGACAGACTGGAACAAACTGTAACTGCTATTGCTGTAAAGGCGAATGTTTCCTTAACCTCTGAACAAACCACAGAAATTTTTAACTTGCTACAGACATTTAACAGTACTTTTCCACAGTGCCAGGCTGAGCAAAAGGGGTCGAGCACGTAATAGTGACAGGGAATGCATGGCCTGTCAGACAAAAGACATACAGATTACCAGAGCGGTTAAGAACAGATATGGTTAAGGAAATACAAAAAATGAAAGAACTGGGTATTATAGAGGAGTCAAGAAGTGTTTAATCATCACCAATGGTGATTGTAAATAAAAAAGAAGGGGGTGTAAGAATCTGCCTTGATTTTAGGAACCTTAATCAAGTGTCGGAATTTGACAGTTATCCTATGCCCAGAATAGATAATTTGGTGGACAGATTGGGAAGTGCCAAGTACATCAGTACCCTTGATCTTATCAAGGATTACTGGCAAATCCCCCTAGCTAAAGAATCCAGAGAAAACTACATTTGCCACTCTTATTGGATTCTGTCAGTTCACCACCATGCCATTTGGTTTACATGGTGCACTCGCTACATTCCAGTGGTACATGGATGTCATTTTATCCCCTCACACTGGTTATTGTGCTGCATACCTGGATGATGTTGTGGTGTACACTCCAGACTGGAAAAGCCACCTGGAACTCCTACGAACAGTTATCCAATCCATCAAAAAGGCAGGTCTGACAATTAATTCCACCAATTGTTCATTGGGTATGCAGGAAACCAGATATCTGGGCTATGTTTTGGGAAATGGAGAAGTAAAGTCAGATATTTCTAAGACAGAAGCTATAGCTAACAGCCCTGTCCCTAAAACAAAGAAACATGTCAGGTCATTTTTAGGGCTGACTGCTTAGTACTGAAGATTTATTCCCAGCTTTGCCCAGTTAGCTACTCTCCACACTGAACTTATGAAGAAACGGTTCCTGAATAATGTGAAATGGACCCCAAAGTGTGATGAAGCTTTTTGGGCCATTAAAGCTGCATTATATTCAGCCCCTGTTTTAAGAAGCCCAGACTTTGAGAAACTATTTCTGTTACAGACAGATGCATCAGAGCCTAGGTGCAGTCTTGAGTCAGAATATAGATGGGAAGGAATATCTCATTCTATATATCAATAGAAAGTTGCATGATAGAGAGAAAAGGTACCCCACCATTGAAAAGGAATGCCTTGCAGCAAAGTGGGTCATGAAGTCCCTTATGTTTTATTTGCTATGCGCTGACTTTGTACTTCTAACAGATCATAATCCTCTCTGTTGGTCTAACCAAAATGAAGGATAAAAAATCTGGAATCACACAGTGGTATCTGGCACTACAGCCATTTAAATTTAAAGTGATTACACAAATCTGGGAAAGAGAATGTCAATGCTGATTTTCTGTCAAGATATGGATCAGGAATTGAGAATTCTGAAGGTTGAAAAAAATGTGTGAGCTTAAACTTCTCTGTTTGTTATACTGCATATGCACTGAACTGTACAGGTTATAGGCTAATGTTAGAAGAGAATTAAAATAAAGTTTTGGAAGCCTGTTTTTTAAAACAGGTTCCTTCTTAAAGAGGGGGGTATGTGACAGGGTTGCATAAGGTCCTGTCCTATTTATTATACAGGTAGAGTTAAATACAAGGATCTGTTCAATCCTCTCCTTTTCTGTCTCTTGTCTGTCTGACTGTGCAACCAAATGTTCTTATGAGACCTAGGAACTCATCACTCTGATGGTGTCATGATTCTCCACCTCTTGCTATCTCTTTGCCTTCACTTACTGTTTCTGTCTTTTCTTCCCCCTTGCATAACTGTGGTTATAAAAATATATGTGAATCTTTATATGAAATTGGTTTCCCTTGATTTGAATTGTATATAGTTATACTGTTGAAATGATAGCAAAACACTATTTGGAATTGATGGGGTTAACCTGAGATGCAGTTTGAGTTCCTCTCTGGCTTGTTTGCAAACTCTTTTGCAGAGCTGTCAGCAGGGGGCCAGCTTGGGACATTGTTCTATTTGCAAGCCTGCTCTATAAATAAACTGGCAAGAACATTTTGTGAGAAACAAGATGTCTCTTAACGAGGTCCCAGGCAAAGACTTAGAAAAAGAGCAGAACTGCTTTAACTAGAGAAAGAGAGAGAGTGAGAGACAGAGACTGATATTTGGAATTGAAAAGAAACCCTCATATGAAGGACTTTGGTTTCTCTGTTTGTACTGCCTTTGTTTATAGCTATCCTGAATATTTTTATTTTTTTATTTTTATTCTATTGTTGTTGATAATAAATAACATGCTACTTGTGAATTTTACAACTGCTTCTGGTCTTCCTATGCTTCCTGACCTGTGCCTCGATGACAGCATCCACCACCCTTTCTGTGAAAAAGTATTTTCTCACATTTCCCTTGAGTTTACCTCCCCCCAGCTTCATAGCATGACCCCTTATTCTTGAACATCATACCTGGCTAAGATCCTGGAGAGGGTAGTGGCTGCTTAGTTGACTGATGGCCTAGAACTAAATGATGTTCTGGATCCCTTCTAATCTGGTTTCCAAAAGCAGCATGGCACAGAGGCTGCACTGGTCAGAGTATGCAGTGATCTTTACCTAGTGACAGATTGGGGAGAAGTTTCCATCCTTATTCTCCTTGGCTTGTCATCTGTATTTAAGATGGATCACATGGAATTGGGAGGCAGACTTGAGGACTATGCAAGTCTGATTGGAATGGGTTTAAAATGGTTCCAGTCATTCCATACAGGCAGGGAACAATTGGTTGTGACTGAACTTCACCAGTCACTGCTGACAACACTGTCTTGCGGTATTCCTTAATGTTCCATTCTCTCCCCTATTTTATTTGTAGTGTATATTCTTCCACTGGGGAAGATCACAAGGCACCATAGCATGGGTTTTCATTGCTATGTTGCTAACACCAAGCTATATGTGTCCTTTGCTCCTGGCCAATCAGAATCTGTGCAGATTTTCAGAACTGTGTGTTTGAGAGATCAGTGAGTGGATGGCCTCTGACTGGTGATAAACCCTGTCAGGGCAGAATTGCTACTAGTGGGACCAAAGAGGCAGTTATCAGCACTTTGCTGTAGCCTGAGGCTCCCCATCCTAGATGGGGGTTAACTGAAGGCTCTTGGGAAATTGGGCAGCCTGGGAGTTGCCGTTAACAGTTGCCTATCATTTGAATCACAGATGTTGGGCATGGTCAAGGGCTGCTGTTTCCTTCTTAGCAATATTGCCAGGGTCAAATTTCCTGCTTCATCCTGCTGCTCTGCATACCTAGTGCAAACATTTGTCTCATCTAGACCAAAGTAATGTAGTGCATTCTGTGCCAGCCTGCCGGCATAGAGGTATCACTGCAGCTTTCAATGCTGTCAACTTGGGTTTGGGAAACATGCCCTGGGAGATGTAGGCCAGCAGGGGGCAGGAGGCTTGAGCATCCAAGGACCACTCATCTTCTCTGGCGAGAGAAGGGGGATGAGGCTCTGCACTTGACTGGCCACTGGTGGAGGCCAGAGGCACAGCAAGCACCAAGCCACATTTAGGGGTAGATGCATGGTGGACGTTGGCAGGAATGTCTTGACATCTGGATGCACGTCAAGCCCACCACAAAAGAATAGAGGAAAAATTTCCCTGTGCACTGTGAAGACAGAGTGCCCAGCACAGACCCCCATAACTCTCCCTGCCTGTCCCACGCAGTGGCCCTATAATACAAGAAACTCGGGCTGTACAGGCCCTATCTCGTCCCCACCTGGGGGTAGAACCAAGGCTTCATGGGGGACCACCTACATGCTCCAGGTAAGGGGGAGAAGGGGGGAAGATGCCATAGGCAACTCCTGATGGTACGGGGCTCAGGGAGCAGGAGGAGAATAAAGAGAAAGTAAAAAAAAAATGTAGTGCACTCTATAAGGGTGTTGGGGTTGGATCCTCCTTGGACGAGTTCCTTCCCAGATGCTTTAGAGGTACTGGACACTAATACTATACAACACCACTGGGTCACCATAAATATCATGCCACTGGGTCACCATAAATATCATTGTGGCACCTGAATTAATTAAGTCCCGTAATAGCCCATGAGCCCCTGTGTCTCCCTGAATTGGCAAATGTTCCTGACTGGTTGACACATCACATTCTGACTCCATTGTCATGCCTGGGTGGGTTACAGGGTGGCAAGCATGACTTAACAGTTTGTAATACCACTGGCAGTTTCCACAAAGTCCTGATTCACACAAAGTGCACAGACCAGACAGAGTTCCACACCCTAAACCAGTCCTACACTGGTGTAAACTCTCATCCAGATCAGTCAGCACACAGATCAGGTGATTTTTTTATCCAATCACCAATGCAGCTGTGTCAGCTCTATCAGTGGTGAAGAATGCCTTTGATGCAGAAATGGCAAGAGAGTCTTAAAGGCATAGTAACCCATAGGGGTGTTACAAGGGCTTACCCCCATGGTCTAATATGTCACCTTCAGCCAGTACAGAATACCTTGCAGAGGTCCCAACATATTACACCTCTGCTCCAGGCTCTGTGCTAGCTGGTGGCAGATTGACTAAGGGTTATTTTACTTAACTATAAAGTCCTAAATGAATCAGGCCATATCTGTGATCTCCAGACCCAGTACATTACCACAAGGGTTACAAGATTTATGGGCTAAGGACTGCCATGTTTTCCATCATCAAGGTACTTTATGCACTGGGTAGGCTGCAGCTTAGTAAAATGGGCATTAGGGTGCTGAAATCCAGATGTGAGGATTATGTAGATAAGGATCTAAATTTAAACTGATGGGGGGGCGGCAGGGGTCACAATTCCCTTAGTCACCTGGTGGAAGAGGCCACATGGCCTCCCCCACAATCAGGACAGAAGGAAGAAGGTTCAGATGAAAGGCAGAAAGATGGGGGCAGGTGGGATGGTCTGGGAGCAGGGCGTAAGCAGATCAGGAGAAAGAGGGAACTCAAGTCATGGTGAAAAATTGTGTCTCTCAATGCAAGGAGTGTGGGGAAGAAAATGACTGAGTTGCAGTCACTGATGGCTAATGGAGAGGTGGATGTGGTTGTGGCTGCTATCAGAGTCTTGGGCCATGCCAGATCATGACTGGGACCTTTCTGTCCCCGGGTATAAGCTGTATAGGAGGGGAAAGGGGTTGGGAAAAGGAGGGTGAGTAGCTCTGTACATGAGGGAAGGGGTTACCTGTACTAGGGAAAAGGAGGTGTCTAGAAGGACAGAGGTGCTATGAGTAGGTACAATCCACAAAAGACAGAAAACATAGGATAGTAGTGGTGTACAGGCCACCAAACCAGGATGAGGAATTAGGGAATTGGTGTGCAAAACTGTGGAAGTGGCTAGCAAGAGGGAGGTATGATTTTGGGAGACTTCAGTCTGTGTGGGGTGGATGGGAAGATCCCAGCTACCACCTGTACCAGGACTCAGGTGCCGCTGGATGCATTTCAGTGTGGATTCCTGACCTAGTGTGTTCTGGAGCCCATCAGGGAGAGGGCCATACTGGACCTGGTACTGTCTGACGGTGAATGTGTCCAAGAGGTAAAGGTGGATGCACCACTTGCACTAAGCAACCACCACACTGTGTGGTTCCACTTGGACATGAGTAGGGAGATGATTATGGCAAAAACAAGGGTAGTAGACTTCAAGAGGGCAGACTACAGTAGGATGGGGAAATTCTGTGAGTCACCTTACTTGGATCAGGAGGTGGACCAGGAATGGGTCATAAGAAAAAATTACTCACCTTAGTAATGTTGTTTCTTCTAATGGAGTCTTGCTATATTCTGATATATGCAGTGAGTCCCAACCTTCGAACTGCTCCGGAGGTGAAAGAGTTAACTTTCCATGTCAGGCATGGAACGCTAAGCTCGAGCTCAGTTGAAACTCTGTCTGTTGTTCTTCAAACTCAAACCGTCAGATCTTTACGAGCTAAACTCACTGAGGTCCTGTGTGGAAGCTGTTAACCTACACTAGACAACTGACTACTAAACAAAAGAACAAATTTTTTGGTCCCAAAACAAAGACTCAAGTCAGGAGTCCCAAAAAATGAAAAACACAATACCAAGTCACCCCAAAAAAGGAGGGGTGAAAAACAACAAGGTGGGCACCTACTAAGTGCCAACACTGCACTGCCAACCCACATCCCAAAAACAGAGGTTCTGAGAGGGGCAGGCAGGGGAGGTCAGAATATAGCAAGGCTCCATTAGAAGAAACAACATTACTAAGGTGAGTAATTTTTTCTTCAAACAACATGAAGTCTTGCTATATTCTGACATATGCAGACTACCAAGCAGTACCTCCATGGAGGAGGGACAGAACCTACTTAGGAAATAGGTTCTGAAGCACAGCTGTGCCAAACCGAGCATCACTCCTAGCCTGGATGTCCAGGGAGTAATGCTTGGTAAAAGTGTGAACTGTTTTCCAGGTAGCTGCTTGACATATCTCTAGAATAGGGATGTCCCTGGCAGCAGCCAGGGAAGCAGCTGTACCGCTGGTAGAGTGAGCCCTCAGGCCTGACGGAGGAACCTTACCCAGTTTTTCATAGCAGAATTGGATACAAGAGACAATCCTCCTGGCCATGGATCTTTTAGTGGCAAGAGAAACCCTTTACCAACCTCACCATAAGCGAGGAACAGTTGGAGGGAATCAAACCTGTGGCCCTTGGTACGCTCTATGTAGTAACTAAGGGCTCTCTTCACATCTAAGCTGTGTAGCCTCCTCTCGCCAGAGGAGGAATGGTCAGTGAAGTACACTGGAAGAGAAATAGATTGATTAAGGTGGAAATCTGACACCACCTTAGGCAAGAACTTCCTGTTAGTCCTGAGGACCACTTTATCTCTATGAAAGGAGATAAAATCATGCTCCACTGACAAAGCTTGTAATTCACTTATGCGTCTGGCAGAAGTGATGGCTACCAGAAACACAGTCTTCCAAGTCAAGTACTTAAGCTCTGCTGAAGACAAAGGCTCAAAGGTAGGTTGCATAAACTGAGCAATGCAAACATTAAGATCCCAGGCGGGGGCAGGGTCCCTGAATGGAGGGTTGGTGTGAAGCAATCCCTTGAAAAATGTTGAGAATACAGGGTGAGCTGAAAAAGAAGAGGGCTTACCTGCTGAAATAAAAGCAGACACCGCTGCCAGATGCACTTTTAGGGTAGCTGGTCTCAGCCCCAAGGTATTTAAGTGGACCATATAATCCAGAACTGTGGGTAAATCAGCAGATTCTGGGGAAATATGCTTTCCAGAGCACCATATGGAAAATCTCTTCCATTTGGAATTATAAGTAGCCCTGGTGGAAGGTTTCTAGAAGCCTTCAGAATATCCATTACACCTTGAGAGAGGTGTAAATCAGCAAACTCTAACTCTTCAAGAGCCAGGCCTTGAGATTGAGAGATTTGAGGTTCGGTACCAAACCCTCCCTGAGCACAGGTTAACAGGTTGTGATTCCTGGGAAGACACAGGGGAAGGTGGACTGCTAAGGACAGTAGGAGTGGATACCAGGGTTGTCTGGCCCAATCTGGAGCAATCAGGATCATCTTGCAGGGTTGAGATCTGATTTTGACTAGCACTTTGAACAGGAGAGGTAAGGGGGGAAAAGCATAGAGAAACTTCCCTTCCCAATTGAGAACTAAGGCATCCAGAGGGACTGGGCCCAACACTGGGGGCCTGCAGCAAAAAAGGGGAAGTTGGTGATTGTCTGGGGCTGCAAAAAAGATCTATCTGTGGGGTGCCCCATCTGGCAAATATCACTTCCAAGACCAGGGGGTCCAGTGACCCTTTGTGATGGCCCTGGGAAATCCTGCTGAGAGCATCTGCCAGGACATTGTCCTTGCCTGGGAGGTGAACTGCCGTAAGGGAGGTGTTCAGGGAGTAAGCCAGAGACCACAACTTCATTGCTTTTGTGCACAAGGCCGTAGACCGAGTGCCCCATTGCTTGTTGATGTACCACATTGTGGTGGTGTTGTCTGTTCTGACCTGTACAACTTTGTTCTGAACAGATCTGGAAAAAGCTTGAAGTGCTAGAAAAACTGCTCTGATATGGAGCAGAGATTCCTGAGGGGACCACAACCCCTGGGTAGTGAGGTCACCTATGTGAGCTCCCCACCCCAAGAGGGATGCATCTGTAGTAAGGATTAAGGAGTGAGACTGAGTGACAAAAGGAACCCCTTGTCTCAGATTGCTCTGATCCTGCCACCACTGTTGGGCCTGGATCAGGGCTCGAGTCACTGGGATCAATTTGGTTAGAGGGTTTTTCCTTTGAGACCAAAAGGCTCTCAAATGGAACTGAATGTCCCTCATCTGAAATCTGGCTCCCTGCACTACTTCTGTAGAAGCAACCATGTGCCCCAGGAGCTGTAGAAAATGCCTTGCTGGCCGAGACACCTGCAGGGTGAATGAGGAGGCCAGAGAGACCAGAGTCCTTGCCCTGTCCAAAGGAAGAAAGGTTCTGGCTTTCTCTGTGTTCAGCTCTGCACCTATGAAGGTGAGGAGCTGGACAGGCTCTAGAACTGACTTTGAAAGATTCAGAAGGAAACCTAGAGCGGTGAGCAGTTGCTGAGTTATCTGTAGGTGTAACTTGACTTGGTCTGGAGACTGGCCTACTATGAGCCAGTCATCCAGGTAAGGGAAGATGGTGAATTTTTGCCTTCTTAGAGAAGCAACTGCTACTGCCAGGCATTTTGTGAACACCTTTGGAGCAGAGGTGAGGCCAAAGGGCATTGCTCTGAACTGGTAATGGCCTGAGGGCAGCTCGAACCTGAGGCACTTTTGATAGGAGCTTCTGATGAGAATATGGAAGTAGGCATCCTTGAGGTCCAGGGATGCTAGCCAGTCCCATGGCCTTAGAGAGGGTAGAATAATTCCCAGAGTCACCATTTTGAATTCTGGTTTTAAAAGGTGCTTGTTTAAGTATCTGAGATCCAGGGTGGGCCGCCATTCTCCTGTCTTTTTTTGGGGTAAGGAAGTACCTGGAGTACAACCCTTTGCCCTGGTGTAGGGGTGGAACTCTTTCCACAACTCTGAGAGCCAGGAGGGAAGAGACCTCTGCCTCTAGGGAAAGTGCCTCTGGTGGATTTGCAGGTGGAAAGGATCTGGTTCTCATCTTTGGAAACTTTTTGAAGTTGAGAACCAGTCACTGGCTTACTATTTCCAGGACCCACTTGTCTGATGTCAGAGACTCCCAGTCCTGGACAAAGTAAGTCAGCCTGCCCCCCTACAGGTAGCTGAGAATCAGCCCTGGCAACCCCATCAGGGTGCCTGCTTGGCAGGGGCTTTGGGCTGAGGGGTGGAAGCAGGCCTGCTTGTACCCCGTCTGCCTCTCCCTCTAAAGAACCCCCTCTGGGCATAAGCAGAAGAGGAGGCCTGGGCTTGGTAAAAAGACCTATGAAAAGGCCTGCCCCTGCCCCTGGGAAGCTGCCTTTGAGGAGTGGCCTGCCTTTCCTTGGCCTGTGCACTCCTATAGGTGGTCCTATACTCATCCATTTTCTTCATGTAATTCTCTGTCTGCTCCCCAAACAGGGAATTACCACAACAGGAAAATCCATGGCCTTAGTCTGGGTATCCTGTGACAGGCTAGTACATCTGAGCCAAGCCATTCTGTGAAGTGCCACAGATGTAGCCATGACTCTTGATGACACATCATTTGAGTCCACTGCAGCATGGAATTGCACCTTGGATGCCTCAATACCATCAGCAGCCACCTGCTTCAGCTCCTTGGCAAGCTGGCCAGGGACCTGTTTTGCTAGAGACATAACAGTATCCCATCTGGATTTCTGATATCTAGCAACAAAAGCCATATAATTTGCCTGTCTGAGTCCCAAGGATGCTGCCATGTACTGTTTCTTTGCCATGGCATCAATCCTCCTGGAGTCCTTGTCCAAAGGGTGTGAAGCCAAGGGAATATTTGCTTTGTCACAGGCTGCAGCCTGCACTACCCCATCATGGCTGCATTGTTGTGAAAGGAACTCCGTATCAGAGCCTGACAATGTGTACCTCTTGTCCATTCTCTTATCCACAGGAGGTATAGTGTGAGGAGTTTTTAGAATTTTAAATGTCTGTTTCCCAAAGGATTTATGCAAAGGAATAGACAGTCTCCTAGACTCTGGGGTATCCATCATTTCCACATAGTCAGGCTCTTCTTGATCATCCACAGCTTCCTCCATAAGGAGCTGGAGGGTTTCAGCCACTTTTTTATAAAACATAAAATGAGAAGGGGACTCAGAAAGCCTAGGAGGAG
This sequence comes from Neoceratodus forsteri, assembly GCA_016271365.2. NCBI lineage: Eukaryota > Metazoa > Chordata > Ceratodontiformes > Ceratodontidae > Neoceratodus > Neoceratodus forsteri. The sequence goes on from CM028134.1 coordinate 840,741,561, forward strand.
ACTCTCCTGAAGGTCTGTCTGGGGAGATGTCCAAGTCAATGGGCACATCCAGACTTTCAAATCCACATTCACTCTCCTCATACTCCTCTTCCCCCTCCTCTGGTTCATAATATTCCTCTAAATCATACTCTTGAACCGGTGGAACCAGCCAAACCGGGCGCTTACCTGATGGTGCCGGTTCAGTCGGAACCGGGGAAAGCGACTGGACAATTTTAATCGCTTTGGCTATTTCTTCAGCGATTGGAGAGGAAAGTTTTGGCTCCACACCAGCTGATTTCCTAGTTCTTTTTGCTGGAACCGACTCCTCAGGGTCGGATCTCCTTTTGCCCAAGGAAGTCTCGCCCTGGTCAGAGGGCACTCCCTCTGGTTCGGTTGGAACCGAACTGGGCTGGCCATCTGGTTCAGCGGACTTTTTGGCCTCCCTTTCCCTGAGTCTACCAACTCTCTTTTCCAGGGTAGCTGCAGGAAAATTATTACAAATCTGGCAGTCTGCATTGAGGTGGTCAAACCCCAGACAATAAACACAGGTGGTGTGGGGGTCAGCCTTGGCAAAGACTTCTCCACACACACTGCAGTGTTGAAACTCAGTGGGCCCAGTTTTTCTTTTGGGTTTCTCAGACATAGTGCCAGTCCTAACCAAACTTACCCATTTATGGCAATCCGCCAGGTAAGACCCTCTTATCGGTTCCCAACTGTGTCACGGGTCGTGGAAAAAAACATAATAAAATCATTTTTTTTAGAACCGATAAGAACCGGTAACCACACTCTAAATCACAGATTAAGATATTTTAAACAACCTGATCGGTTCAAACCGAACCGATAAACTGTTTACAAGTTCCACACAGAAGAGAATTAATGTAAAACCTATCTAGTACTTACAAATACCACAGACAGAGCCTGAACTGACCGGTTCGGTTTAAATTGGTCGAAAACCGAGAAAAACTATACTTTAACGGACAAAATGAACCGAGCAGAAGGAGAAATCTCCGGAGCGACTGTTCAGTGAGGCGGAGTAAAGAATCTGATGGTTTGAGTTTGAAGAACAACAGACAGAGTTTCAACCAAGCTCAAGCTCAGTGTTCCATGCCTGGCATGGAAAGTTAACTCTTTCACCTCTGGAGCAGTTCGAAGGTTGGGACTCACTGCATATGTCAGAATATAGCAAGACTTCATGTTGTTTGAATCAAGAAGAGGCTGTTGGTAGCCACTAACTTGTGTGCCAAATTCAGCACACAGCAAAAAATCTAAAACCAAAAAGTCCAGCTGCTATGATAAGGAGATAGCCCAGGTGGTAAAAGGTAAGTTAGCATTTGGGAAGTATAAGTGCACCCAGAAGGATGAGGACAGACAGGAATACTGTACCAAAGCAAGAGAAGCAGGTAAAGCAGTCCAACTGGCCAAGGCCATGCAAGAGAGAGAGAGAGCTGCAGCTGGCAGAAGGAGTGAAAACTGGGGAGAAGACTTTCTTCCAATATATCAGGAAGAAATGGCATATGAAGGAAGGTTGAAAAGTAAGGGGGTGATGAGAAATCAGAAATACTTAGTGTGATGCTTGGCCAGCTGGTTATGATTGTTGTATGATATCTGTAATATAAAAATATAGTATGTGATTGTTTCATATAAGACAGCCTGTGCTTCCATGGGTTCCCCCCCCCCTCAGGTTTCGGTGAAGCTACAGGATACATTACACTGACAAGGAGATCTCTGTAATGTGATTAACTTCCTTGAGAAATTGCATTTTATGGCCTTTTTATGACCTCATGCTTTTGAAGTTGGGAAACTAAATATAAATTTTATTACAGGACAGGACATCATTTAGCTGGTTCCTGTTGGCTATATCGCACCTAGGTGATGGACTGCAGGGTTGTAAACCTCAAAGGAACTGGTTGATAAAAGACTCATAATTTGGGAATGAGTTTTTGCTGATGTCACCTTATTTACTATACCTCCTGAGAGGACATCATGTTTGCATTTTTTTTAATTTTAAAAGGAGGAGCTAGATGACTCACAGAAGGGGTATGAAGACACAGTTTAAATTGGTATTTGTGTCTGAAATGAATGTCATATTATTTTGGGGACTCTAGAGAGACAGTTCTCTGATTTAACTTAGCACTTCCAGAGGTAATACCTTAGACAGCAAAGGTCTAAATGTATTGTGGTAAGAGTTTTGTTTTGTAATCTTCCCTTGTTCTTTTATGTGATTGTGAGCTCTTTGATATATTGTTCTGTGTTTACATTTGTCATATTTTTATCATCTTTTAGTAAAATACTTTTTCATCGAAAGATGCCTGGGTGTCTGCCAGTTCTTTTTTTTTGCATGTGATGTATAGATAGTTAAGTCTGACAATTGTTCAACAGCTTGATGGTATTACTAAACTGGGAAAAGGTATGAATATATCTAAAGTCTCTTATAGAGCTTTAAAGGTTCGTTTTGGAAGCCTGGCTTGGTGCCCCTGGCGAAAGATTGTACCGCAATCCCTGAAGGCGGTATGTAACTGAGCCTGTACATTGGGTACGCAAGCATAAGGTTCACAGTTTGAATCCCCCCAGAACATGAGACTAAAGGTGATTCGGACCCAAAAGCAGACAGGAGGGTTACTCTGTCTGTTACCTGTTCACACTATTGCGCTCTGAGGTTGGTACTGTGGGAGTAGAGAGACTGACCTGCGGAGTGCATTTGAGACACTTAGTTCTTCTGTTCAGCCTTCACTAAGGAGAAAGATGGTCCAGTACCTTGGGGGGGGTGCAATAGGGTGGGTGTGTTTCTGAAAAGGAGATTGAAGTTGACAGGGTAAGAAAAGGCTTAAAAGGCCCTGAAGATAGATAAATCCCTAAGACAGGATGGCATACATCTGAAGGTATTGAGGGAGTTGGTGGATGTGCTGGCAGGTCCCATAGTGGACCTGTTTAACACCTCACTGGAGTTGTGAGAAAGACTCTGAACTGGAGGGCAACACAAGTAGTGCCGCTACACAAAAACAGGTCACAGGATAACCCTGGTAACTACAGACCAGTCAGTCTGACTTTGATAGGGGGAAACTCATGGAAACCATACTGAAAGAAAGACTGATCAGCTTTGATTGGGTAACCAGCACAGTGGACGGGGGACACGTGGTGACCATCCTGTATCTGGATTTCAGCAAAGGTTTGGTTCTGTTCCCCACAGGAGATTGATCAGGATGCTCAAGTATCCGGGGGTAGGAGCAAAACTGGTCATGTGGGTTTGAAACTGGCTGCAGAATAGAAGTCAGAGGATAGTGATGGGGAAGGGGAGTTCTCAGAGGCTAGGCCAGTCACTAGTGGGGTCCCACAGGGCTTGATGCTCGGTCCAGTGTTGTTTAACATCTTCATCAGTGACAATGCAGACAGGATAAAAGGTAAAATATGCCTGTTTATGGATGACACAAGGCTCTGTGGGAGAGCAGACATGGAGTATGGGAGATATGACCTCAGGAAAGATCTGGCTAAAATAGAGGAAAATTCAGGTATTTGACAACTGGGATTCAGCACCAAAAAGTGTAAGGTAATACATTTGGGGCAAAGAACTTGAAGACCAAATACTGGTTGGGTGGTGTGCAGGTTACCAGGTCAGAGGAGAATCACAAGGAAGTGATCATGAGTGACCTGAAGTACTTAACACACTGCAGGAAAGCAGCAGCCAAAGCGAATCGGATGCTGGGCTGCATTGCCAGCGGTATGACCAGCAGAAAAGTAGAGGTTATTCTACCTCTGCACAGATTCCTGGTTCAGCCACATCTTGAGCACAGTGTATAGTGTTGGTGTCCTTACCTAAAGAAAGACATCAACCTGCTGGAAAAGGTACAGAGAAGGGAAACCAAAATTATTTGAGGATAAGAGGACAGAACGTACGGGGAGAGACTCAGAGATCTCAACATGTACTCCCTGGAGGCTAGAATGGAGAGGGGCAACACAACTGAAACCTTCAATTACCTTAAAGAGCAGCTAATGCCTTCAGTGTAACCTAAACAAAACATAATATTTAGGCACACTTCAGTTTATATTTCACATTTGATCTGTCTTTTTCCTCCCCATTATTTTAATACTGAGAACAGTTGCATGAAAACAGGATCTCTGCTCCTGAAGAGTTCATCTAGTTCTAATGACTTCTCCCCACCTGAGGTCATAATGCACTGCTTGTGACATCAGAGTTACTCCCACGGCAACAGATTGTGATGTCACAACAGAGGATTATGACACAAAGTAGGGAGTAAGCTATAGAGACAGATGAACTCTAGGGGATAAATGAATTTGTGCAAATGTCCTCTGTAATAAAAGATGGGGAGGAGAAATCCACAGAAAATATTTGGAATGCAAGCTGAATTGTACATAATTATTATGTTTTTCAAAGTTTTCTTTGAAGCGTCAGCAGCTCTTTAAAGTTTTCGACAGAGTGAGCTCTGAGGGTCTCTTCAACCTTAGTGGGAGCAGGACCACTATGGGGCATTGCATCAAGTTGGTGGGGGAAAGATTCAGAAGGGAAATGAAAAGGCACTTTCTCCATGAAGACTACAGACAGCTTCAAGAGAGGTTGGGATAAAGCAAAGGGGAAAGTTGCATGTAGGGGAGGGGTGTGATGGGTAGGGGAGACTTTGATGTGGATGGAGGAGTGTGTAACAGCGAGGGGGCAGATCCCGCAATAGAATAGCATGGGTGTGCAAACTCAAGCAGACATGATAGGCTGCAAGAGCTTTTTCTGCTGGCTCAGTCTGTCATATGTTCATATGTAAAACTGCATTTCTGTGGAGAGCAGGCTTTGTCTGTAGTGGCCGCAGTTCTGTTGAATGTGTTGTCACTTAAAATCTATCTTTCTTCCTCTGAAAGCTATTTTAAGCATAATGTGTACTAGTACCTTCTTAGACAAGCTTTCCACTGATTTGCCACAGGTTGGGATCTTAGTTTCAGCTATTTTTCCTCCCATGCATCTGTATTTTAATGTTAAAATAATGTATTTGTAATTTTTGAACAAGAAAGGCATACTAAGCTGTGAATGCTTATTATTTGTTTTTGTTACTCTGTTGTCCCTTTTTACTGCATGTTTTACCTTGAGCTAGGGAAAGGTGCTTGATAAAACAAAATTATAGGCAAAGAATATGGGCGGCTCAAGACTACACAACAGAGTCGTGATGGAGCCGATACTGAAGAAGCAATACTGCAAAAAGTTAAAAGTATGACTACACATCAAAAACCACACAAAAACTCCAATGTTAGGAGATGATAAAATACATAATTTAATGAAACAAAAGGTAGCACCCCCTCTGTAAAACCACGTCAATGTTTCACATCGCTCTGACACTTTTTCAAGACCAAAGAGGTTTTGACAAAGGGAAAGAAAGACATGAAACACTGACATGGTTTTACAGAGGGAGTGTTACCTTTTGTTTCATTAAATTATGTTTCTAGGATCGTGGATATGTTGTTCATCCACACTCTTTAGCATGTCCCTTTCCTCTTTCAGGATCGCCGGAAGTCTTCAAGCTGGCTTCTCCCACCTACCTGGGTGGTATAACCCTCGTCTCCACCGCATGATGCCAGATCTTCCTTTCCGCTGGAAGGTTCAGGTTGCCTGCTTCGTACGCCCGCATTTTGTAGGCCCTGGCTTCAAAACCTTTGGTTATTCCTAAAATTCGTCTAGTTCGTATTAGTGATCATGACTACTTATCTTTGATTATGGAAGACAAGTCTTCCCCGGGATTTCGCCGGTGTTCATGCGGCCAGAAAATGTCACACACCGATCCCCACACTGCATGCGTCTATTGTCTGGGTGTTGACCATGACAACTTGAAGTGCGATTTTTGTCTTGCATTTCACCCTAACATCCTTAACGACCATCTCGTATGCCTGAAGTTGGGGAGGCCGGAAAAACAGAGCCCTCCGGTGAAATCAAAGTAGGCTAGGTGGGCAGTTTCTGCGGCCGCAGGATCTGCTGAGCAATTGGAATGCATGCAAGCCTTCAAGGAGGAAGCAGCTCATGCCAGGGAATCTTCCTCTTGGAGCTTCTTCGTTCTGCTCAACCTGGGCTCCACCTTCTTGGGTTCCTTCCTAGAGTTGTGCCAGTCTCTCCTGACTGAGAGGGAGGGTTCTGTTGGCATGCACTCTTCTCGGTCACATAAGTGGAAAAAGGACCCGGGATCGTCTTCGTTTCAATGAAGACATTCTTGGGATTGGGAGAGATCTCAGTCCCAGGAACCAGCAGTCTCAGCTTTGGTCGAAATTGCCTCTTCGGCCGTTGGCTTCTCGGCTTTGCCATCTGGCCAGTCGACCAAAGTGTCGATCAATGAGGTTGAAATAATCATCGACCCGATTGACCCATTGTCGCTGACTCTGGTCGATGGTTCTTTCATTCAGACTCTGGTCCTTTCCTTCCCCGACAAGGAGACCCAGCCCACTGGGAATCCTGTAGAGGAAGTGGTCCCCAACCCTGGGAAATCACTGGTCCAGCTGGTGTCTCCTGAGAGACCGAATCGGCCTGTCCAATCTTGATTGAGGTCCAGAACTTCCTCAACTGAAAGGCAGAGGAAGAGCCTCAAGCACTCTAAAAAAAGGCGATGCCATCAGTCGTCCTTATCTTCCTCGGATGAGGAGAGGCTCTGACGGAAACTCTGTTGGTGCTACGAGGACCTCATGTGGCAACATGATTTTGCTCCAGCCGATTTTGACCGGGCACAAGCTGACACTGGCTTCTACCCCAGCCATTACTTGACTTTCATCTCCCAGGCTGAAGCTGACCCCATTGGAGCCAATTAAGTTGGTTCTCCTGCCCGCGGAGCCGGCGAAACCTCCGGTTCGGTCTAAACCAGTCTCCCCACCAATAGTGGTGGAACCACCACCCAAGCAGCCTGTGGGAGGGGCTCCTTCTAAGGGAGATAGACCAGACACCAGGCTTTCCTGGCATCTTTTGGTCACTGCCACCCCAGACCACCCTCGGCAGGTCGAAGGTGATCTGGGCGGTTGACCGTTGTATCTGGATTCCTCGGATTCGGATGGGACCGGCCTACATTCTCATTCCAGGAATGACAAATTGGCCAGTGGTTTAGAGACAGAGGAAGGTCCTTTGTCCTTTCAGGGCATTCTTCACCTCATTTCTGAGTCTACAGGGATGCCCCTGGAACCTATCCAGAAAAAGGCAGAGTACCCTGTCATGGACATCCTCAAGAGAAGAGATATCCTGACGGAGGCCTTTTCTGTGGCTGAGACCATAGTTGGCCCGGCCTTAGAACTTTTGCAGTGCCCTGCCTCCTGTCCAGCTCTGTCTGCCCGCATGGCCCACAAGTATGCGGTGCCCATGGGGTCCCTTGTTGGGTTCACAGAGCACCCCTCAGCCGAGAGCCTGGTGACCGCCTCTGTGTTCAGGCATAATGGCAGTTCTGCCGACACTGACCGACCTCGCAAAAAAGATTCCAAACTCTTGGATCATTCGTCTTGAAAGGTCTGTGCAGCCTCATCTTTAGGCCTTTATCAGGCAAGTTCGGCCATCATCATGACACACTTCTCCCATGCTCTCTCGGGGTCTTTGGATGCAGTCCTCCTACACCTCCCCACAGACATGCAGACCACGGTCAAGCAGGTCCAGGATCAGGGCTGGGCTGTTGCCAAACAGCAGCTTCAGACAGCCCTGGACATTGGGGATTCTTCTGCCTGCCCGATGACAGCTGCAGTTGCCTCTCATCGCAGGGCTTGGCTGAGACTCTCCTCTTTTCTGGCAGATACTCAGCACAAATTAGCTGATGTGCATTTCCTGGGCACCGACCTTTTCAGCTCAGGTGTGGCTAGTCACCTTCAGTGTATTGAGCAGTCCAATGCCCCCTTGGACGCTACTTCTGCTAAAGGTTCTTCAGGCAAGAAACAGCAGAAGAAGAAGAAGAAGAATAAGAAGCCCTTTTGGCACTCTTCCCCTGTGGCACAGCAACCCTCCTTTCAAGGAGGGTAGCAGCAACAGCAGCAGCAGGCTCAAGCTTAGTGCCCCCGGCCCAAGCCTGGGCTTTCCCAGGCCCATAAAGGAGGCCGAGGTTCAGGTCCTGGATCCTCCTCCTCCTCCTCCAAGAATGCTCAGTGACAGGGTGGGAGCTGCTTCTCTCTCTCTCCCATCATGCCAGCTCTGGGTCCTTCCATGGGGGTTGGCTCCACCACTTCCTTTCCACCTGGTCTACTATCACTATGGACAGGTGGGTTCTCAAGGTGGTCAGTCAGGGACTGCCTCTGGAATTGGAACAGTATCCTCCAAACCAAGCCCATGCCCTTCGGGAGGAAAGAGTATCCATCCAGACTCAGTCGGCTCTCCGAGACAACATTGCTCAGCTCCTTCTCAAGGAGGCAGTAGCTCCAGTGGTGGATCCTTCAGCAGACCCAGGCTTTGTCTCCAGGTACTTCCTGGTGCCCAAGTGGATGGGGGGCTGGTGTCCCATTCTAGTTCTGCATGACCTGAATCAGTATCTCAGGTCACTCACCTTTCGGATGGTCACTCTGACCCAGATCATACCAGCCTTGGAGCGAAACATGTGGTTCTGTACACTGGATCTGCAGGAAGCATTCTTTCACGTCCCAATCTGTCCATCTTATCAGCTGTTTCTCTGCTTCAGAGCTGAAGGGACCCTATATGAGTTCTGAGCCTTGCCGTTCGGCCTGTCATTGGCCCCGTGGGTCTTCACCAAATGCCTTGCACTGGTGGCATCCCATCTCAGGTGTCGGGGGGTCAGGATTTATCCCTACCTCAATGACTGGCTCTTAGCAGGTCCCACCCAACAGGAGGTGGAGAGGTCCAGGGACCTGGCCCTCCAGACCTGCTCCCAACTTGGCCTCCTGATCAACGAGGCCAAGTTGGAACTAGTGCCTTCCCAGGTGATGGGCTTCACTGGGGCAGAGCTAGACTCTCGTCAAGCCAGAGCTCAGCTCCCAGCATTCAGGGTAGAGGGTCTCTCCTCCTTTGCCCAATCATTTCTGGTTGGGCAATTGCACCCTGCCCGGGACTTTCTCTGCCTTCTGGGTTACATGGCGGTGTGCACCTCAGTGGTCTGTTGGGCCCAGTTGCACATGCGCCCCTTCCAATAGAAGTTGGCCACCCAGTAGACTCAGCACCACAGTCATTTTGACCAGCTGATCACTGTAACCAGAAGATGTGGGACGCTCTCCAATGGTGGACCACCCCAGACCGGTTGCAGGAAGGGATCCTGTTTGTCCGCATCAAGCTGATGGCCGTCCTAACGACTGATGCCTCTCTCATGGGCTGGGAAGCCCACATGGGGAACAAAAAGGCCTATGGGTTCTGGACCCTGAAGAGTCCCGATACCACATCAACCTGTTGGAGCTCAGAGCAGTCAGACTGACACTGTCAGCTTTCGCTCCTCACCTCTGGGGTCAAGTGGTTCAAGTCAAGATGGACAATGCCATGACCATGTAACTACCTCAACAAACAGGGTGGCACACACTCCCATCTGCTTTGCAGAGAGGCGCTCTGTATCTGGACCCTTGTCAGCCATTTGGAGGTGGATCTCCTAGCCATTCACATGGCAGTAGCCTCAAACCATCTGGCGGATGCTCTCAGCTGCTTAGGCGAGACATCCCACGAGTGGTCTCTCCATCCAGAGGTAGCTTACAGCCTTTTCTCGCACTGGGTCAAACTGATGGTGGACCTGTTTGCCTCCAGGGAAAACACCATGCTGAGGCTATTTCATGCCCACACCCCTCAGCAAGGCTCGCTGCAGGGGGGATGCCTTCTCGAGACCATGGACCCCAGGCTTCCTCTACACCTTCCCTCCATTTCCCTTGATCCACAAGGTGCTCCTCAAGGTGAGGAGGGACAAGGCAATGGTGATTATGGTAGCCCCAGACTGGCTGTGCCAGTTCTGGTATCCAGATCTCTTCAGCCTCAGCTGCAGGCCCCCGGAGCGGCTTCCAGTATGCCCAGACCTGATATCTCTCAATTAGGGGAAGGTAAACCATCAGGACCTTCAATCTCTGCACCTCACAGCCTGGTTCCTGAGTGGCTAGAGTTCCAGGCTTTGGGTCTTTCTGAGGATGTCCTCACGGTGGTGGAGGTATCCAGGAAGGAATCGACCAGGAAATGTTACGCCTTCAAATGGAAAAGGTTTTCCATTTGGTGTCAGGGCAAGGGCTTGGACCCTCTGTCCTGTCCAGTGGCTAACATTCTTGACTACCTTTGGTCTCTGTCCAAAGGGGGTCTTCGGTCATCGACCCTTAGGGTGCACCTGGCACCCATCTCTGCTTACTGGGCGCAGGCCGGTCAGCTGACATTGGCACAGGAGACAGTGGTCGGGCACATTTTCAAAGGCCTGGATCACATATCCCCTCCGGTGTGTGAACCTCCACCTCCATGGGATCTACTGCTGGTACTGGCAAAGCTCATGGGCAAGTCATTCAAACCAATGCACAAGTATGCCTTGTCACACTTGTCATGGAAAATGGCCTTCCTGGTGGCTATCACGTCTACCAGAAGGACAGGGGAGCTCCAGGCGCTTTCGGTGGACTCCTCTTATCTGGTCTTCCACAGGGACAAGGTTGTCCTATGCCCCCACCTGAAATTCCTTACGAAGGTGGTGTCAGAGTTTCACCTTTACCAGGTGTTAACTCTGCTGGTATACTACCCTAATTATACCTCAGAGGCTGAGTACAGGCTCCATACTTTGGACATGAGACGAGCTCTCTCCTATTATAAGGAGAGGACGGAGGAAATTCGGGGAGAGGTTTGCCAGCTGTTTGTCACTTACACTGAAGCCATTTCTGGCAGACCTGCAGCAAAATGGATCATTGCAAGGTGGATTACATCTTGCATAGGTCTGTGCTATGACTTGGCAGGAATGGAGCCTTCCAGAGGGATAAGAGCTCATTCTACCAGCCATGCCGCTGCATCGGTGGCTGCTTCCAGGGACATCCCTATCCAGGAAATCTGCCAGGCTGCTACCTGGAAGTCAGCAAACACCTTCATTACCCATTACCACATCGACCTTGAGTCACGCTGGGATGCTGATTTTGGGGCCTCAGTTCTCCAATCTTTGTTTCTTAAGTAAGGGGTGTGTGCCCTGCCTCCCTCCTCCCAGAGAACTGCTAGGAGTCTGCCAAAGAGTGTGGATGAACAACATATCCATGATCCTAGAAGAATAGGTTACTCACCTGTAACAGTAGTTCTAGGAATGGTATATGTTGTTCATCCAAACGGACCCACCCGACCTCCCCGGCTGCGGACCCACAACACCTGGCTTCCAGCGGGCTAAGATCTGGTGTCATGGGGCAGAGCTGAGGGTTATACCACCCGGGTGGGTGGGAGGAGCCAGCTTGAAGACTTCTGGTGATCCTTAAAGAGGAAAGGGACATTCCAAAGAGTGTGGATGAACAACATATACCGCTCCTAGAACTACTGTAACAGGTGAGTAACCTGTTCATTTTATCGTCTCCTAACAATGGAGTTTTTGTGTGGTTTTTGATGTGTAGCCATACTTTTAACTTTTTGCAGTAAAACAAAATTGTCTACAACTGCTACCACTACTACTACTACTACTGCTACTTCTTCTACTCTGTAGCCCCCATCTCCTCACATACATCTTCCTATTCCTCATACTCATAGACCATACTATTCCCAGTAGACCCTGTGGGGAAACAAGAATGTGTATGGGTTTAGGATGATACTCTCTACTGTCACAGCACCAGTACTGTATGTACCATGGCCCCCTCCCACCACCACAACTCATGTGGCAAGGGACTCCCATGAAAACAAGAAATTGCAACTCCTGGGCTATCTCACCATCTACATGATGCAAATTTCAAATATAAATAAATGAATGTGCCAAGCTGCAATCCATACAGGTGTGAGACCAACACCTGCAATCTGTAACACATTAGGTTGCAGTGGGTGCTGTATAGACAACATCAGAGTACATGCTGGCTATTTCACATTTCCTTTCCAATGCCACAAGGAGGGAACAACATACATCACTGGGCCAGCGCTGCCAGCTCCACTTATTTGGCCACCATTTGTGGTCTCCATTGGTCCATGGCATGAGACAGTGCACTGGGCAAGTGGTGGGTGGCAACAGTCACACTATCCGCATGGCCTGCCTTTTAACTGAATCTTACAAGTTACACTATGGTTCTTCTCAGTTTGCTGGGGGAGTCAGGAAAAGGGAGGGCTGGTAGATACCCCAGTACATACAGTGCCCTTTTTAGGTAGTGGTGTTGTACTCAGATTCACACTTCCTATTTTTGCCACTACTGCAGCAGTTTTAACTGCTGCTGTCTACACCAGCACTTGTGCTGCTTCTATATGAGTTGGATCCTGCAAGAAATATTGCATAAACACACATTACTACTTGGATCTAGGATGCACTGATGACAGTATCATTTGTTAATGCTGATGCATGCTGATTAGCAGGCATTTAATTACTAGTGCCCCATGCAGTTGAATTCCATGCCCCCTTCTTTTGGCTACCATCTCTGGGCTTCATATCAATATAGACGTCCCTTCACTGGTGTGTAACACTCCTTCATGTAGACACTGGCTTTTTGATTGAAGGTTGGTCTTCACCTGGTTCTACAGGGAGCTGCGGGTACAGATGGACCTTAACAAGGTGCTTGTTCCATTAGGGTAAGCCAGGAGCAGCAGCAAATCAAGAAGGAAGGTGGTGTAAGCTGTCCTCGCACAGGTACCATGAGACATGTGGCTCCATTCTCCAATGCCTAGGTACACAGGAGTAAAATGCAAACAAGGGATAATCTTTATTCAGGAATCTCAAATCACATTGGCATTTCCCTGCAACTCTCTGGTATTTTCCTTTTTTTAAAATTTCCTGTAGATAACATTTTATCTGGAAACCTAATTGATGTTGTCCTGCATTGCCAATGCAAGTCTATGGCAACAATGTTCCTGTATAGTTGATCCCGTTTCCTTAAAATACAGTTATCCCAGAAGATCTGGGAACCCTGATTATTAGAGAAGACAAGAACAAGTCCCTGGCAAATGAAAGGGAAGGGTTAAGACTTAAGCAATGATGCTGGGATGTACAATTTTGGCATGTGGCAGGATATTCAGTTTTGGAATGTGGCAGAGATGTGACATTTCAAAATGTGCCAGTAATACACAGTTTTGGAATGTGGCATGGATGTACGATTTTGGAATGTGTCAGGAACATGCAATTTTAGAATTAGTTCCAAGCGTTTACTAGGAAAGACATACAGAGCTGGTAACAGCTTGTTTCCAGATTCAACTTGGGGGAGGGGGGGGGTGTCAGAGCAAATTAGGTGCAATAGTACAAATACTTAGTAAATAAGCATCAAAAGTGAACAACTGCTCAAGGCAAAAATTCTGTGTGAGGGCACTACAATACAATAAAGTGCTGAAGGAGAACAATCTGCAGTGTGCAGAAGGCAATATAGATTTCATAGTGGCAGGAGTGTAGGCAGAAATTTCAGTTTTGTATCAACTCTCTCCAGATGTTGCCCCTCTGCCATGTCTGTATGTTCCTGTGTTGTGTACCATGCATTTTTACACATACTATAAGAACAGATAGGTCACTGACAGAGCAAAAGCCAATGGCACATTTATAAGGTAGAAAAAGAAATGGGCAGACTGGATGGGCCTTGCAGTCCTTATCTGCCGTCAACTTCTATATAACAGGTTCTACACTTAAAAGAAACCGATTGACAGTGGAAGATTATGTTTTCATATTTCTGATGTATTTATAATTATTGTGATCTTTGGACACCATTATAAATGAGCTTAGGCTCAGTGGTTGTTAAAAAAAAAGATTAAATGAAATAATAATTAGAAAAAGACATGATATGCGATAGGTATCAACAAAAAAAAAAATACACAAATGTGTACAGTGAGTATGCATGCTTACATCCATGCATGGGAGGAGCAATGGTTGCAATTTGCGGAGTGTGTAAGGGGGGAGCTGAACTAATGTAAGTGCAGGCAAAAGGGGGAGTAGAAGGTGGAGGATAGCGGGCAACAGCTCAGGGACCAGTATCAATGGCAATATAGCGCAGTGGTTTAGGGATCTGAGCTGCAAACCTGGAGACCTGGGTTCGAATCCCACAGCCCTCACTTGCATACTGTGTGACCCTGAGTTAGTCACTTAACTTCCTTGTGTTCCCAGGTCACACCTGGAAACAAGCTTCGGCTTAGTGTGCCTTTCCTGGTTAAACAATTTCTGCTTCCCTCCTCCCTCCCTAATAGCAGGAGTGAGTAGTGAAATCATGGAGGAGAGATTTGAGGAGTAGAAAGAGGGGGCAAAGTGGACTGCAAGGGGGAGAAAGCCCCAAAGATTGGGAAAGTGGAAGGAGAAGGCAGCTTGTCCAGCAGAAGATTTAATTTGGTTGAGTGCAAGAGAGCATGAGCCAGAGTTGCAAAGGGAATATACAGTATGAGGTAATAATGTGACAGCAATGCACAGTTCTGGAATGTGGCAGGGATGCACAGTTCTGGAATGTGGCAGGGATACACAGTTCTGGAATATGGTAGGGATGCGTAGTTCTGGAATGTGGCAGGGATGCACACTTCTGGAATGTGGTAGGGGTGCACAGTTCTGGAACATGGTAGGGATGCACAGTTTTGGAATGTGGCCAGAATGCACATTTTCAGAATGTGGAAGGGATGCACAATTCTGGATTTTTGAACATGTAATTTTGGAATGAAAATGACCTCACTATGTTCCAAAACTGGCCATCTCTGCCACATTCAGAAATTTTTCATCTCCACTGCATTTCAAAATAGCATGTCCCCACCAGATTTTGAAACTCTACATCCCAGTCATATTCTGAAACTATGCAACCTCACCAAATTTCCAAAATGCTTTTAGTCACATTGCTAAATGTGCAGCCCAATCGAATTCTGAAATAGCACATCCCTTCCCCATTCTGCAATGGGGCATCCCTGTTACGTTCCCAAATCTATGCACATTCTGACAATTGTGCATCCCTACCATTTCCAAAATTGCACTTCTCAACCACAGTTCGAAATTGTCTTGCTACCACAATGCAAAACTGCAGTTATACGACATTTTGAGACCACACTACGTGATCAAGTTTTGAAATAGCACCCCTCTCCATATTTCAAAACTACACATCTCTTCCACATTTTTTGAATTTCAGCTTTCTTGTCACATTCCAGAATGATGTGTCCTCACTGCATTCTTAAATTGTGCCCCTGCAACATTCTGAAATCTCATCCCTGCAGCATTCTGAAATCACACACAGCCTCTGCATTCCAAAGCCTGTCAGCCACAGTATTCCAAAACCACCTTCTCTGCCACACTCTGAAATACCATGCATGCATTTGCACATTCGCACCGCACCCAACCATGTGTCCATTCTTTAATTTTTTTTTAATCCAAAGTTTATTGGCGTACCTTCATACGCCATACAATGGAGAATCCAAAATAGGAATAAACCAAGAACAGTTTAAGAACAAGTAGCAGCAGGGTAAAAAAACATAGTAGCAGCAACTACCTATACAACTGTCTAATAAAGATAGCCTTGAGCATTCCACAGGTATTCGTCATATAAATCCAATAATGCCCTGAACTGGTCCCAGGAATCCTCGAGACTCAGCTACCCCCAAAAGTGTCAAAACATAGAGAATAGGCTGCGAAGCCCAGTACTGGTTCATGGCATAAAGTCTGGGTTTGTCCATTCTTCTTAAATGTTTACTACCATTACAGAGTTATTCTGAACTTGGGAGAAATAAGTCATATAATGTTGCTGACAGAGAGGACTAGGCTATGAGTTTAAGAGCTGACATCATCAGTTTAATGTTTGGGTGAACAGCGTATGGAGTTAGTAGTGCTTATGTAACTGTAGTTTACTTTTGGCTTTTCTCTATAGGTATGCTGGGTTGTGAGTAGGGAGTAGAAAGTCCAGCAGCAAGGATGAGTAGAGTGTCAGAGAAGGAGGAGGCAGGTATGGACGGTGGGTGTTTCACAATGCACTAAGCGAATGAGTGCCAAGGGAGGCTAGCCTTTGTAGGGGATGTGGGAAGAGCTATTCCCCCACATTGAACCTCGGGCTATGGCTCTCCCATAACTTTTACTGAAACCAGCTTTTTTGAACAGGCAGTGCTATCAATGTATAAAGCAGCAGTATTTGTTCAACACCATATAGTTTCTGATGAAAACATCAATATATCCAGTTTTCTGTTCATTCTGTTTCATTCCTGAATTACGAAAAAGGATTTTGAAGTTTTTAAAAATTTCTGATCCCTTGCCATGCCTGCCATAAAAAAAAAATATGTATCCTGGTAAAGTGCTGTGCTATTTATCATCAGAAACATGTGCTAGTACCATCCAAATACATCCACAGTATGAATCTAATATGTACATTTAACAGGTAACCCCAACTGAAGAGAATTTGTTTAAAAATTGCAAGTGGGGCCATCTTTAATTACTTGGATCTATAATTAGCTATACAAGCAGTTTCAGAAATATCTGAGAAAATTAATGTAAGCCCCCCCCCCTTGCAGGAGGGGCTTATGCTCCCATTAGGAACCCCTTTCCCCCTCCTACCCTCCCCCAGAGTTAGGGAATTTATTAATACTCTGGGGTTAATCCCTGCTGGATGACTCAAGGTGGCATCAGTGAGCAGGTTAGGGAAGGTATATAAGCCTGGAGACAGGACGTTCTGGGGCCTTTTTCCAGCCCTGGCACTAGGTCTGTGGAGCAGGCAGGCAGGAAAGGAGCTCGGTGGCCTGTGGGGAACCCCCCCAACAGTGAAAGACAGGGAGGGCCTCTGCAATGATGTGGCATCGAGGAGCTGGGAAGGAAGCTCCATGGGGAGAATGGTCAGCTAGGTGCCTGTGTCCTCGGGAGAAGGGAGGTGCAGGTGGTAGAAGGATGCCAGGATAAGCAGGAGTCCATGTGATCTCATGGAGTAGTGGCCTGAGCCACCAGGGCTGTGGGAGCAGTGGCAGGGTCCCCACAGGGGGAAGGCCAGTGACAGTGGTTCTCCCCGCACCCTGAGTGGCAGGGTGGCATGAGAGTAGAGGGAGCCAGGGGCCCTTCACCCATTTCAGGGGACCTGCATGGTGGGGGGGCAGGTCCTGGGATGCTGGCATTAAAGGGCCAGGTGGGTCGCAGATCTTAGGACAGGCCTTGAGGGGTGCCTCCGGCAGGAGCTTACCGTAAGCCTTGGATGTATTGGCAGGGATGCGGGCCAGAGGCTGGGTACCCTCATAACTGGTCATCTGGGAGCGCAGGGAGGAGTTTTGGGCACCATCTGTCGAAGAGTGGGCTGTTTGGGGGGGCCTGGGGTGATGGCAGGGCTTGAGGCCCTCCCATGGCAGGGTAGCCTTAATATAGTAGCTCAGGCACTGGAGCAGGGCCGTGTTCGAGGGCTGCTGCACCAGTAGAGAGAAGAGAGAGCTGAGTCGTGGTCATGGGGACTGGTGCTATGAGACTGGGAGCACCGGCAGGTTTTGGTTCCATGTAAATTGAGAGAGAGATTGGGTTACAGAGCCTGGGTCAGAGAGGAAAAATCCTTGTACCCCTCGAGATTTGGGCCAAGGTCCAGGGGCCAGGTGTGGGAAGCAGCAAGCTTCTCCATGCCAGAGATAGGGCAGCCAACCAGTGCCAGACCAGAGATAGAAAAAAGGGTAACCCATAGAAGTAAGATGGAGAGAAGTTTGGCTCACCAGTGCCAGTGAGCCAGGAGCCTATGGGTTTTTCCAAGTAGGAAGGTTCCTTGGGAAAATCATTCAAGAAGTCAGAGTGAAGATACCCTGCTTGCACTGCCTGTTAACCACTTATGCTGCTCAAAATGTTCAGCCTGGATAAATTGTAAAAAGTTCAACTAGCCCCTTGGAGTGGATATATTTACCCAGTGAAAGATGGGACCCCTGCACTCCTGGAATCATTTGGGGGTGCAGGAGTTAAAATAAAGAAGCTGATTGAGAAGAAACTTGGTAGTGATTCTTTCTTTGGGGGGGTGGGCAAATGAAATGAAAATCCCCCTTGTGTCTAATTTGTTTCATAAATTGTAATTCCAGAAGGTGTCCATCATGCTGCATCATGATCAAGGGGCTTGGGGGCTCAGAAGAGACAGGAGGCTGCAGATTGGAGATCCTGTGCCCAGTGGCCAGAGTTTGGAGTGAATCCAGGTTTTGGAGATGAGATCGATAGGGCACATGGGGATGAAGCCATCGAGAGGTAGGATAGCCATTTTTTTCCTATCTTTATGGATGGTACACTGGCTTGGAGTGTTGTGCTTGTGTAGATCTTTCCCATGCCTCCTGGGCCACCTGCAATGATAAGTTATACCCCTAGATGAGGGTGATGGGGGGGGGTACATTAAAAATACACTGAAAATAAATGTAAGTATGTCAAAATATAATATTGCTTAAAAACAGAGAATTTGTTGGCTGAAAAGGACCGCTTGGTCAACCCAGTCTCCCCAGATGTTCCCTGCCTAATCCGTCTCTGTCTCTGCAGACCCTAACTAGTCTCTGGTGACCCTCCCTCCTCCCTGCCTGTTTTCTATTACACCCTTATGTTTAGCCCATGCATGCTTGAAACCCCTACTCTTTTCACCTCCACCATTTCTGCTGGCAGTCTGTTTCAGGCATCTACTACCCTTTCAGTGAAAAAATATGTACTCCCATCTCTCAACCCCCACCCAGCTTCATCATATGCCCTCTGGTCCTGGTGCTCCTTCATATTTGAAAGAGGCTCCTCTCCTGCACCCAGTTCTCCCTTGTGAGGTACGTATAGGTCTCTACCATGTCCCCTCTCACTCTCATGTCTTCCAGAGTGTACATGATGAGATCCCTCAGCTTGTTCTCATAGAGCTTCTCATGCAACTCTAACACCATTTTAGTTGCCCTCCTCCAGACTGCCTCCACCCTGTTTATGTCCTGATTGTGGTGTGGTCTCCAAAACTGGACACTGTATCCCAGGTGGGGGTCCCATCAGCAAGCAATACAGTAGCAATGGCAACACCAACTCCCTCCCTCCCACTGGAGATACCCCTCCCTATGTATCCCAGCATCCCACCAGGCCTATCCACTGCTTTGTCACACTGCTCTATCACTTTGTAGTTATCAGGTATGATATCCACATGGTCCATTTCTTGTCTAGTGACTGTCAATACCTCCTGCCATCCTATACTCAGCACCTGAGTCCCTGTGCCCTAGGTGCATGATTTTACCCTTTTTGGCATTGAAGCTCAACTGCCATGCTTTAGACCACTCCTCAAGTTTCCCTAGATCCCTGTACATTTTCTCCACTCTCCTCCGAGTGTCCACCCAATTATACTTTCGGTATCATTTGCAAAAAGGCATACCTTTCCTTCCAGGTCCTCAGCAATTTCACTTATGAAAACATCGAAGAGGAAAGGCACCAGTACTGAGCCCTGTGGCACCCTGCTGGTCACTCTCCATTCATTAGAGTGAATCCTGTTAACCACCACCGTCTGTTGCCTATCCATTAATCAGCTTCTAACCCAGTTCACCACTCTGGATCCCACCCCTAGGCTGCTGAATTTCTTTATCAGTCCCCTGTGTGGCACAGTGTCAAAGGCCTTGCTAAAGTCCAGATAGGCCATGTCCACTGCCCTCCACTGATCTATTTCCCCGGTCACCCAGTCAAAGAAATCAGTCAGATTAATTTGTCATGACCCCTCCCCCCCCATAAATCCTTGCTGCCTGTGGTCTTGCAGGCCATTGGACTCAAGATACTGTACTCTACGTCTTTCCTTTAGCAGGGTTTCCATTAATGTCCCCACCACTGAAGTAAGACTGACCAGCCTATAGTTTCTAACCTCCTTCCTGCTACCTCTCTTGTGTAGAGGGACCATGTCAACTCTCATTCAGTCCACTGGAACCATGCCTGTTTCCAGTGTGAGCTGTTGAACAAGACCGTCAGTGGGGCAGCCAGCACCTCCTTGAGTTAGTTTACAAACACTGGGTATATACCAACTGGTCCCATAGCTTTATCCACCTTCAGAGCTGCATGTCCCTTTGTGGTCTTTCTTCTGAAAATGGACTTGTGTCCACCTCACCTCTCCCCTGTTCCTGCTATTCCCTGGTGGTCCACCTACTGCCCCTCCCCACTGTGAAGTCTGAGCAGAAGTACCTGTTCAGGATGTCTGCCTTTTCTTGATCCTCTTGTGCACACCTCCTCACTCTGCCCTTCTAACCCTCACTATCTCTTCCTTTGCTTTCCTCTTCTCAATTATGTATCTGAAGAAAGTCTTATTCACCTTAAAGACCCCTTTTGGTGATTCTTTCCTTTGTCTGTGCCTTTCCTCCCCTCACCACCTTGCCTGCTTCCCTCTGCTTTACTAGGTATCCTCCCTCCCTCCCTCCCTCTCCCTCTCCCTCTGTGTTTCCTTATACTGTACCTCCTGAATGCCACCCGTTTTTTTCTTCATCACCTGTGCCACTTCCTTAGAGAACCATGGTAGCCTCTTTTTCCTTCTGCTTTTTACTCACTTTCTTCATGCAGAGGTTAGTTACTTTAATTCTACCCTACCTTATTTTTTTCCCACTGTGCTTCCACCCATCCCTGGCAATCCCTCCTCCAGGCAGTTTCTGAGGCAGTCTCCCGTTTCCTTAAAATCCACCCTACTAAAGTCCAGAACCCTCATCCTTGTGTGGTTATCCTCAGTTCCTGCCTTAATGTTGAACCACATTGTATAGTGATCACTGGAACCCAGGGGACTGCCCACTGTGACATCTGCAATGCTGTCCCTGTTTGTAAGCACCAGGTCCAGCACTGCCTCATCCCTAGTGGATTATGTGACAAGCTGCCTGAGAAAAGCCCCTGTAGGAAGTCTGAGATGGTCCTACTCCTTAAGGAAGCTGCCGCTGGAAGGCTCTACTCCATTTTGGAAAATTGAAGTCACCAACTAGCAGTACCTCCCCCTTACTTGACATTTTGATGATGCCTTCCCCAAGTGCCTTATCCAACTCCTCCCCTTGTGCTGGAGGTCAGTACACTGCCCCCTACTGATAGCAGTCCCAGAACCTGTCTCCATGGTAATCACAGCACCTCCATCCCATCCTTTTCTTCCTGGTGCCCCTGTACCTCAGTGACCTAGATTCCCTTCCTCACATATAAAACAACCCCATCCCCCTTCTCCCTGCTATGCCTCTGCTGAACATAGAGTAGTCCATGGCCATGTCTCAGTCACAACTCCATAATGGCCACTACATCCAGGTTAGCCTCTGCCATGACAGCTTCTTGGTCTGGAATTTTGTTTCCAAGACTCATTGCATTGGTGCACATGGCTCTCCATACCTTCCTCTCCCTCTGCCCACTGCCCTGCTTCCCCCTCCCAGTCCTGACTGTGTTTTTCTCTGAAGCTCCCCCCCCCCGACTTTCCTCCTACCTTTTTAATTTCCTCATTCCTTGACTCCTTCATTGTTTTACACTCACTTAGCTGGGTTTTACCCCCTTTTTTCTGCCTTGTCCCCTTCCCCACCCCTACCTTTCTGTGTCCTTGCTCTAGGAGAGTTCTCTCCCCAGGCCCTCTCTCCCTCCCTGCTGCTCCATCATCCCAAGGGGACAATTGTTGCCTCCCTTTGTTTTACTGCCTCCTGCCTGGCTACTTTAAAGAACAATTGTCAGAGGTATGATTCAAACCCATTCCTCCAGAGGAGGCTGCAACCTGAATATAGTGCTTTGACCGCTCGGACATCCTTGCATGCTTAAAAAACAAGATAAGGAATTGTTTTGCCAACTAACAAATACTGCTACTTTACATGAAGTGACTTTGAGATCTCATTTTTGGTATGATGCTTATAGGAGATATGCTGCTCCTAATTCTGAAATTAATCGCTATAGACGAGTCATGTTGTGCCTCTTAGATCAGGAATGACTAAATACTGTAGCAGCAGCCATGGGCAAAACTGTCATTTACAGAAATGACCACTAGGTGGCAGTCTACCTTTATATTAAATGTAGGTATTGGAAAACTGAACAATCCTACATATACTCTATCTATCTATCTATCTATCTATCTATCTATCTATCTATCTATCTATCTATCTGTCATTTACATGGATGGGACTTTTCCCCATAGAAATGGTTAGCAGTTATTTTCCTGTATATGTAACTGCGAGCAAAATTAACAGTAACCATCCAACTATATTATATAAAATAAAAGATGGGTTACAGTTACCACCGGTCCCTATTTTCACAGGACAGTCCTGATTTGAGGAGCTGCGTACTGCAAAAAAACATGAAAAATACTACATGTCCTGACATTATAGCAGAAAAAAATATTTTCTGACTTTTCTTTAAACGCTGCAAAACAATATAATACCTTAACTAAACTACCTAAAAATGATAAGAAACAATAGAAACAGCTAAAAACTATGACACTTAGTTTTAATTCTAATTATTTAGAGAAAATAAGTCTGTTGCATTGGTCGAGATTACATGCTGTCCTGCGAAAAGTCGTGTTTCAGTAAGAAATGTACCACTTTGGCCTTCTTAAAAGGTAGTAACCATAAGATGGGTAAGTCTGCTATACCTGGAAATAAACCCATTGAGGGGGCTAACTAGATCATAATCACACTCACACTTCAGGCTCCTGGCTTTATGATCTGGTTAGCTCATTTGATGGGTTTATTTCTTTTACCGCCACACCACACTTACCCATCATGCAAACACAACTTGAACACCAATTAATCAACAACCAATTGATTAAATAGTAATTAACCAAGCAACGTAAAATCCCACACAGAACACACCCCAGTAAATGAAACAAAAACCTTGCTAAAAAATGAAAAACAGTCAGAGGGAAACACATAAAAAACATCACCCCCCCCCCATTATCTAACCCCAACAGCCATGTCCCTCGAAGGTCCACCTCAGTGGTGCAACAAAAAAGAACATTCAGGGCAACACAGGACCCCCCCCATTCTCTAAACCCAACAGCCATGTCCCCTGATGTTTCACTTCAGTGCTGCAAAAAAAGTGTCAGGGAAACATTCAATAAACTCCCCTTAACCCACCCCTTTACTCACCAAACAGTCATGCCCCTCAATTTTCCTCTGCTCAGCTACAAAATCTAGATGACGGCTCTACTGATACTCAACTGTTTAGACACCATGCCCATCACTCTGTTGCTACCAGTGCTGTCCTCGCATGCTGTTGTGCTGCTCCAGGCTGCACATCCACCAACTCCACTGAACGACAATCCGAACAACACAATCCACAAACCACTGACACCACAAGCTGCTCCTGACCACAGACCACCCTCCCAACCAAAGAAGCTGCTCCAAACCATGGTTTACAGCTGCACACCACTGCACATCACTAAGCCACCAATGAACTAAGGGACGACAGGCCGCAAACATGTCCCCTTTTATAGGACAACCGTAAACAGAAGGACCAAAAAGGGCCCCAACATCAAAATGTCAATATACTACGGAAACCCAGAGGAACCCCAAGAAAAAAATACCTTAGTAATTGTGTTTCTTCTAATGGAGTCTTGCTGTATTCTAACATATGCAGTGATCCCCAACCTTTAAACTGCCCTGGAGAACAAAGAGTTAACTATCTATGCAGAGCACAGAATGCTGAGCTCGAGCTCGGTTGGAGTCTCTATCTGGAGTGTTTCAAACTCAAACCGTCAGATTCTTATGAGCCCACTAACTAAAATTTTATGTGGAATTTGTAAAACTCCTACTAGCCAACTGGCAGTAAAAAGTTTTGGATCCCCAAAGGAAGACTCAAGTCAGGAAACCCAAAAACCAAAAAACAATCTAATATGAATAACAGTAATAAAACAACACCCAAACAAAAAGGAGGAGGGTGTAAACAAGGAGCACCTCTGGGGTGCAACACTGCTCCTGCCCACCCACTTCCCAAAAACAGGTTCTGAGAGGGGAGGCAGGAAGGGAGGTCAGAATACAGCAAGACTCCATTAGAAGAAACACAGTTACTAAGGTGAGTAATTTTTTCTTCAAACAACATGAAGTCTTGCTGTATTCTGACATATGCAGACTACCAAGCAGTACCTCCATGGATGAGGGACAGAACCTACTTTGGGAATAGGCTCTGTAGTACTGCTGTGCCAAACCGAGCATCACTCCTAGCCTGGATATTCAGAGAGTAATGCTTGGTAAAGGTATGGACTGTTTTCCAGGTGGCTGCCTGACAGATTTCTAAGAGTGGACTATCCCTGGCAGTAGTCAGGGAAGCAGCTGTACCTCTTGTGGAGTGAACCCTCAGGCCTGAGGGAGGAATCTTTCCCAGTTTTTCATAGCAGAATTGTATACATGATACAATCCACCTGGCAATAGTTCTTTTAGTGGCAGGTTTGCCCTTTCCCACTTCTCCATAAGTGAGGAACAACTGGAGGGAGTCAAACCTGTGACCCTTGGTACGCTCTAAGTAGTAGCTGAGGGTCCTTTTAATATCTAAACTGTGTAGCCTCCTCTCTCCTGAGGAAGAATGATCAGTGAAGAAAACAGGGAGAGTCATAGACTGGTTCAGGTGAAAATCTGAAACCACTTTGGGCAAGAACCTTCTATTGGTTCTAAGGACCACTTTATCCCTATGAAAGGAGATAAAATCAGGTTCCACTGACAGGGCTTGCAACTCACTGATATGCCTGGCAGAGGTAATGGCTACCAAAAACACGGTTTTCCAAGTCAAGTACTTAAGATCTGCCTAGGACATAGGTTCAAAGGGGGGGGGGTTGCATAAGTTGAGCAATGCAAACGTTCAAATCCCAGGCAGGGGCAGGGTCTCTAAAGGGAGGATTGGTATGGAGCAATCCCTAAAAAATTTACAGAATACAGGGTGAGAAGCTAAAGAGGAAGGCTTTCCCACTGATAGAAAAGCTGAAACAGCTGACAAGTGTACCTTGAGAGTAGCTGGTCTGAGGCCTAGGCCATTAAGATGGACCATGTAATCCAGGACTGTAGACAACTCAGCAGTATCATGAGAAATATGCTTCATGGAACACCAAATGCTGAACCTCTTCCATTTGGAGTTGTAAGTATTTCTGGTGGAAGGCTTTTGAGAAGCTTTGAGAATATCCAGAACCCCCTGAGACAGCTGCAAATCTGCAAACTCCAACTCTTCAAGAGCCATGCCTTGAGATTGAGAGACTGAAGATTGGGGTACCAAATCCTCCCCTGAGAGGAGGTTAACAGGTTGTAATTCCTGGGAAGAGACAGGGGGAGATTAACAGCTAGGGATAGCAACAGAGAGTACCAAGGCTGTCTGGCCCAATCTGGAGCAATCAGAATGACTTCGCAAGGTTGTGACGTTATCTTGACTAAAACTTTGAACAGAAGTGGGAAGGGAGGGAAAGCATACAGAAATTTCCCTTCCCAGTTCAGAATCAGAGCATTCAAGGGGACTGAGCCCAAGACTGGGGGTCTGCAACAAAAGAGAGGAAGCTGGTGATTGTCTGGGGCTGCAAAAAGATCTATCTCTAGGTATGCCCCACCTTGAAAAAATCACCTTCAATACCAGAGGGTCCAGGAACCATTGTGATGGCCCTGTGAGATCCTGCTCAGTGCATCTGCTAGCACATTGTCCTTCCCTGGAAGGTGAACTGCTATCAGAGAGGTTTGCAGGGAATAAGCCAGGGACCACAACTTTATGGCTTCCATGCACAAGGCCATAGACCGAGTGCCTCCCTGCTTGTTGATATACCACATGGTGGTGGTGTTGTCTGTTCTGACCTGAACCACCTTGTTCTGCACTGACTGAGTGAAAGCTTGCAGGGCCAGAAAAACTGCCCTGAGTTCTAGGAGATTGATATGGAGAAGGGATTCCTGAGGGGACCACAGACCCTGGGCAGTGAGGGCCCCCAGATGGGCACCCCAGCCCAGGAGGGAAGCATCCGTGGTAAGGACCACTGAATGAGAATGAGTGGCAAATGGGACCCCTTGCCTTAGATTGTCCTGATCCTGCCACCATTGAAGGGCTTGGATCAGGGTCTGAGTCACTGGAATCAGTTTGGTGATGGAATTCTTCTTCTGGGACCAAAAAGTCCTCAGATGGAACTGAATGTCCCTCATCTGGAATCTTGCCCCTTGGACCACTGCTGTAGAGGCTGCCATGTGGCCCAACAGTTGGAGAAAAAACCTTGCTGGTCGAGACACCTGAAGGCTGAAGGAAGAAGCCAGTTCTGTAAGAACTCTTGTCCTTTCCAGGGGAAGAAAGGCTCTTGCTTTGACAGTATCCAGCTCTGCTCCTATAAAGGTGAGAAGCTGTACTGGCTCGAGAACTGACTTGAGAAGGTTGAGAAGAAATCCTAGAGACGTGAGCACCTGCTGAGTTACCTGCAGGTCTGACCTGACTTGGTCTGGGGACTGCCCCACTATGAGCCAGTTGTCCAGGTATGGAAAAATGGAAATCTTTTTTCTTCTTAGGAAAGCAACCACTACTGCCAGGCACTTTGTGAAAACCCTTGGGGCTGATGTTAGGCCAAAGGGCATTGCTTTGAACTGATAGTGGCCTGAGGGCAACTCGAACCTGAGGTACTTTCTGTGGGAGCACCTGATGGGAATGTGAAAATAGGCATCTTTGAGGTCCAGGGAGGCTAACCAGTCTCCTGGCCTTAGAAAGGGAAGAATTATTCCCAGAGTTACAATCTTGAACTTTGGTTTTAAAAGATGTTTGCTCAGATATCTTAGGTCTAGGATGGGTTGCCACTCTCCTGTCTTTTTTGGGGTAAGGAAGTACATGGAGTACAGACCTTTGCCCCAGAGTAGGGTAGGAACTCTCTCTATGGCACTTAAGGCCAGAAGAGACAAAACCTCTGCCTCAAGGGCAAGGGTTTCTGAGAGACCTGCAGGTGGGAAGGATCTGATTCTCATCTTTGGAAACTTTTGAAGCTGAGAACCAGTCCCTGGCTTACTACTTCCAGGACCCATTTTTCTGAGGTAATAGACTTCCAGTCCTGGACGAAGTAAGCCAGCCTGCCCCCTACTGGAATAGGAGAGTCGACCCGGGCAGGCCCATCAGGGTGTCTGCTTGGCAGGTGCTTTAAGCTGAGGAGTGGATGCAACCCTGCTCATCCCCCTTGTGCCTCTCCCTCTGAAGAATCCCCTCTGAGAAAAGGAAGAAGAGGCCTGTGCTTGGTAAAAAGGCCTATGAAAAGGCCTGCCCCTGCCCCTAGACTGCTGACTTTGAGGAGTTGCCTGCCTTTCCTTGGCCTGAGCACTCCTATAAGTGGTCTTGTACTCGTCCATTTTCTTCATGTAATTCTCTGTCTGCTCCCCAAACAGAGAATTACCCACTACAGGAAAATCCATGGCCTTAGGCTGGGTATCCTGCGAGAGGCTAGTACATCTGAGCCAAGTCATTCTCCGAAGAGCCACAGATGTAGCCATGACTCTTGATGACACATCATTGAAGTCCACAGCAGCATGAAACTGTACTTTTGATGCCTCAGTTCCATCTGCAGCCACCTCCTCCAGCTCCTTGGCTAGCTGGGGGGAAGCCTGTTTAGCCAGTGCCAGCACAGTGTCCCACCTGGACTTCTGGTACCTGGCTGTATAGGCCATTTAAGTCGCCTGCCTGAGTCCCAAAGAAGATGCCATGTACTGTTTCTTTACCATGGCATCAATTTTCCTGGAGTCCTTGTCTGGGGGGTGTGAAGCCAAGGGAATATTTGCCTTGTTACAGGCAGCAGCCTGCACTACCCCAACATGGCTGCATTGCTGGTATAAGAACTCTGTGTCTGAGCCTGAAAATGTATCCCTCTTGTCCATTCTTCTATCCACAGGAGGTATAGTGTTAGGAGACATTAGAATTTTTTGTGTCTACTTCCCAAAGGATTTGTGGAGGGGAATAGACAGTCTTCTAGCCTCTGGGATGTCCATCATTTCTACATAATCAGGCTCCTCTTGATCCTCCAATGCCTCTTCCATAGGAAGCTGGAGGGTTTCAGCCACCTTTCTGTAGAACATAAAGTGAGAAGGGGACTCAGAAAGCCTAGGAGGGGAAACACCTGAAGGTCTGTTTGAGGAGATGTCCAGTTCCACAGGCACATCCAGACCCTCACTTTCACCATCATCATCCTCAAATTCCCCTTCCTCTTCAAACTCCGGTTCATAAAAATCTTCAAGGGTATAATCTTTAACAGGGGGAACCAACCGAACCGAACCCCTGCCAGAAGGTGCCGGATCGGAAGGAACCGGGCGAAGCGATTCCACAATCCAAATCGCTCTGGCTATCTCTTCGGCGGTCAGAACATGAGCCTCTGGGTCTGAACCGGATGATTTTTCTTTGCCTTTTCTTTTTGTCAGAACTGATCCCTCGGAATCGGCTCTCCTTTTGCCTGAAGAAGTATCACCCTGGTCAGAGGGCACTCCTTCTGGTTCAGTCAGAACTGAACTGGGCTGACCATCTGGGTCAGTGGACTTCTCGGCCTCCTTTTCCCTCAGTCTACCTAATCTCTTCTCAAGGGTAGATTTGGGAAAATTTTTACACATTTGGCAGTCTGAATCGAGGCGGTCAAACCCCAGACAATAAACACAGGTGGTGTGGAGATTGGCCTTAGCAAAGACCTCCCCACACTCACTGCAGTGTTGAAACCCAGTGGGCCCAGATTTTTCTTGGGTTTCTCAGACATAGCCAACCTAACAAACTTACCCTTTTATGTGGACCGCCAGGCAAGACTCCATATCGGTTCCTAACCGTGTCACGGGTATTGGAAAAAAACGTAGTAAAACACATTTTTTTTAGAACCGATAAGAACCAGTAACCACACACTAAGTAAAACACAAAGCACAAGATTTCACTATCAAATGGTCAGTTCAGCTGAACCGACCTGCACTTTTACAAGTTCCACACAGAAAAAAATAACAATTCCTATCTAGTACTCACGGCACCACAGACAGATACTGAACCGACTATGCGGATAACTTTTTCGGTTTAAAAACCAACGAAAACTGAAACTCTAACCAACTTCGAACCGAGCTGAAGGAGAAAATCTCTGGAGCGACCGTTCAGTGAGGCGGAGTAAAGAATCTGACGGTTTGAGTTTGAAACACTCCAGACAAAGACTCCGACCGAGCTCGAGCTCAGCATTCTATGCTCTGCATAGAAAGTTAACTCTTTGTTCTCTGGGGCAGTTTAAAGGTTGGGGATCACTGCATATGTCAGAATACAGCAAGACTTCATGTTGTTTGAACACTACAAACAAACCCCCAAATTTCCCTTACCGCAGACAACCAGGAAACTGAACTGACTACACAAATTAGGTAAAAATGAGCAAACATCCTAAAGTATTATATAAAACCATTTATTGGAAAGTATGGAATACAAGGACACATATCCATCTTGGGGGCTATTCAGACATTAAAACCTCTTGTCCTATATAACATTTTCTCCCCTCTTAAACGTAAGGTACATACAGCCCTCCTTTGTAAATTAGAGCTGTAAGGCAATAACAACTGATATTAAGAATAGGCTACCTGTGTACATAAATGCTAAACATTTCTTCTAAACATTTATTGTGTAACACTATAAACTTGCAAAAAAAGGATCCTTCATGGTCCTCTACAGATAGCATCTTTCAGATGGCGTGGCACCTGCACAATTGCTGTCTGGTTCAGGAGGGAGCCCCCCCCCCCCAGGACTCAGTGGTGCAATGTCCTTGATACCACAAGTCAGTTGTATTATTCCAAGTGTTACTGCAGTGTTATTGTTGCTTTGCCTTGGTCACTACTTTTAGTGAGGTTAGAATCCATCATTGACGATACATTGGTATTAACAGGAATGTGGTGCGCACAGCCATGACTTGACCTGCCAAGATGTCTCAATCAAATCACTGTGTGTTACTGAAAAGAAAGTCCGATGACCTAAATGCAGGTTTTCTGCCTGGGCTCTCATATAACACACAGTCCTGCCCAAGGCTTCTGCTGCCCCCAGCCCTTACTATCCAACTAAAGGTCTACAGGGACAAGGACCTCATCAGATACTCACAGTTTGCAGACCATCTCAGATCCTAGATGTCCTTGGATGCACAGTAGTGTAACAACCCCTTCCCCACGGTAGGGGCAGGGTTGTTACTAGCAGTGTCAATCAGAGCACTGGGTGCCTTGGTACCATTGCTCTATCCTTAGATGGAGGGGAAGAGACTAGGGACAGGGATATACTGTATGTAGGGGGCTTAGTAGGGAAGAATTTAGTTCTGAATTGGAGAACTGTTCTGTAAGGAGGCATAGAAGTCTTGGTGTGATCCATGAGGGGCAGCTGGTATTGGCTGGGCCTGGGATTGTGGCAGGGCTGCTGTCTGGGGTGGCATGGTAACTCTCCAGACCCCTTCTGCTCTCAGTATCAAAGGTACTGTTCCCATAACCTCACTGTGTTGTGCCTGCCTGGTGCTGGTCAAGAAGGATTCAGTTGCCATGCTTTGTGTTGGGCCAGATCGGATCATGGCATCATGAAGGAGGGGAGGCAAACAGCGGTGCCCCAAACACAGGTACCACCATTCCATGGAGGTGGTACTGAGGGACCAGTTTGTGGGTTCCCACATGCTGGGTCTGCGCCCTTGTTGCAGGCCTTTGGGTCTCATGCAGATGGGGGGGCTGGGCACTCATTTCTAATGATAGAATGGACAGGAAGGATGGTAGGGGCCCCAAGAGTGATGTGGATTTCTGGGTGGGCACCTCCTTGAAGAGCATCTACCCATGGCCTTCTGGCCTGCTTGGATTGGAATCGAGTCCTAGCAGAGTGCACTGTGACACAAATGGGAGGTCAGAATGCCACCTTCTCAGCCTGTGTCCTCATTATAAGTCATCTTCCCTGAACTGCTCCACTGCCAACTCCTGTGGCACCTGCCACCCTGCCTCCAACTGTGCCCTTAAAGCTCAGCACCCCTGGAAAGACTGACTTTGGATAGAGGCAACTTTCCTAGCCCCCATGCCTCTTTCACAACAGAAGAAGGACACACTGTCCCCACCACTAACCTTTGCTATGTGGGGATGACTGCTCACACCTCCTGCACACTAGAAGAGGTCTATCTAGGGGGCTGTCATATCTGCAGACATATTTTGTTATCTTCTTATGTGATTTTGTGTATGTGTAAATGCCACAAGAATGCCAGTGTTAATGAACGGGTCACGGAGGGAGAGAGACTATATTGAAAAATGTGACCTGAGGCGCAATTCCTTCACCAACTTAGCAGGGTGGAGAAGCTAAGAGGAGGCACCTGAGGCAGGAGTTAGAGAGGAGGTGGGGGTCCTCGAGGAAGCAGGCCCCAAAAAGGGTGAGAGAGTTCCCTGGTCAAGGAGGAGGCAGTTGCTGATGGGAGACTCCACAGTCAGGGGGACTGAGTTGGGGCAGGGAAAGGGAGGAATAGGGTAGTACAGTGCATTCCAGTTGCTTGGCAGGGAGGACTGGAGGGAGGATCTTGGAGATTGCCAGGGAGGAGGGGTTAGGGATGGAGCTGGATGTTGTTGTTGTCCACTTACGGATGAACAAGCTGGCAAGAAAAGCTGTAGGGGTAGTGCAGGATGAGCTTAGGGAGCTTGGGAGGGGCCTGAAGCAGGCAGCTCCTGCAGTGGCTTTCACTGAGGTGCTACCCGTGCATAGTTGGGGTAGGCTAGGGAACTCTGCACCAGGTCTTTCAATGAGTGATTAAAGGCATGGTGCAGGGAAAAGGGCATGGGCTACATTGTGGACAGGGGTTATACCTGGTGGGATGAAGGGCTGTACAAGGGAGATGACCTCCATCCATCCAGGAGGGGAACAGCAGTCCTGGGCAGAAGGTTTAAATACTACTTTGATGAGCATTTAAACTAGACAAGGGGGGAAGCAGAAAGACTGAGGGAGGCAGAGACTGCCCCCTACCCCCAAGAGACTAGTTCAACAGGGAAGGTTAACCCAGGGAACAAAAATTCCCTGGAGGTTGATGAAAGCAAAGAGAAAGGCAGGGCAGGCAAGTCTGGAGGAGGAACCTCGGCTGGAAGAGAGGGGAAGGAAGGAAGGCAGGAAAACAATGTAAGAGGGGAGGGCAGGACTGGGGTAACAGAGGGGGCAAGGGAAGGGAGGAAGAAGGAAAGGGAGGCTGGCTAGAGGGAGAGAGGGACAAAGAGAATAGAGAGCTATGTGTGCCAACACAAGGAGTCTGGGAAACAAAATTCCTGACCTTGAGGCAATCATTGCAGAGGCAGATCTATATTTGGTGGCCATAAGAGAATCGTGGTGCGTGGACAACCACAGCTGGAAGTGGCCATCCCAGGCTACACATCTGGAAGGACAGTCAGGGAGGAAAGGTGGAGGGGTTGTTTTATATGTGAGAGGAGGTATAAGGCCACTGAGATACAGGAGCAACAGGGGTACAGTGAAGAGACTGGAGGTAATATGGAGTAAGCCTAGAGGAGGTCAGGGGACCGTTATGCATGGGGTGGTGTATAGACCTTGACACAGGGAGATTTATAGCTCTGGGGGAAGCAGAATGGCCAGCAAGGGGATGCTTTGATAATGGCAGACTTTAGTCTGCTAGATGTAGATTGGGGCATTCACGCCGCAGCTACCATCAAGAGGCAGGGCCATCCTTGACCTTATATAAGGGATATTTCTCAGGCAGTTGGTTTTGGAACCCACCAGGAATGAGGCAATGCTTGGCCAGGTACTTACAGGCAGACAGGATTGCTAATGTCACAGTGGGTAGTCCCCTGGGTACAAGTGATTATCTTACTGTAGATTGGCATACAGATAGGACAGAAAAAACACACTAAGAAGGTGGTCCTGGACTTGAGGAGGGCAGATTTTAAAGAAATGAGAAACTGCCTTGGAGAATGCCTGGGAGGAGGGGGGCAGAGAGGGAGAGGAGGTTCAATGAAGAAACATAAAGGAGGGTATGGCCCAGTCAATTGCATGCTGTTTGAGAGAAGAGAGCTGGGGAAGGAGGAGTAAGAGGCCGTTATAGTTCTCTAAGTAGGTGGCAAAGGCAGTGAAGGAGAAGAAAACAGCATTTAGAAAGTATAAGGAGACACAGAAGGATGGAGATGAGGAGGTATATCTGGCAAAACAAAGGGAGTGAGGAAGGAGAGTGAGGGCAGCCAAAGCACTAACAGAGGAAAGGATAGCTAAGGAGACCAAAAAAGGAGACAAAACCTTCTTCAGGTATGTGGAGGAAAGAGAAAGACAAGGGGAAGAATAATGAGAAGCAGGAGGATGGAGGGACTACGCAGGGAAAGAGCAAGAGAAATCAGAAATACTAAATGATTACTTCTGCTCAGTTTTAAATAAGCAACAGGGAGAGGGGAGTAGACATAATCCATTCTCAGTGTTGAGGGTCCAGAAGGGATTGGAAGCCTTAAAGGAGAATGAGGCAATAGGACCAGATGGGATTCATCCAAGGGTCCTAAAGGAACTGAGCACAGTGTCGACCGCTCCTCTGGCAGTGCTTTTAGCACTTTACTGGAGATGAGGGATGTTCCAGAGAACTGAAGGAGGGCCGATGTGGTCCCTCTTCACAAAAGTGGCAGTAGGGAGGATGCTACCAACTACAGGTCAGTCAGTCTCACATCAGCAGTGGGGAAGTTAATGGAGACAGTACTGAAGGAGAAGCTGATGGAGCACCTGGAGGCAAAAGGGCTGCAGAACCACTGGTAGCGAAGTTTCACAGGGCGGAGATCATGTCAAACTAATCGCATAGATTTCTTTGACTGCATTACCTGGGTGATGGATCAAGGGAGAGCAGTGAACATGGTCTATCTGGACTTCAGTAAGGCTTTCAACACTCTGCTGCACAGGAGGCTAGTTAAGAAAGCAGTCTGGAGGTGGGGGCGAAACTGACAAGCTGGGTATCAAACTGGTTAAGAACAGGAGGCAAAGGGTGGTGGTAAACAGTAGCCAGTAGCCACTCAGATGATAGGAGAGTAACTAGTGGGTGCCATAGGGTTCGGTGCTGGGACCAGTCCTCTTCAATGTCTTCATAAGCGACATCGCAGAGGAGCTTGACGGTAAGTTGTGTCTTTTTGCAGATGATACAACAAACTTCAACAGGGTTGACATTCAGGAAGGGATGAAGAGAAAAAGGATCTTAGGAGACTGGAGGAATGGTCTAGGGGATGGCAGCTGGGTTTCAGTGCCAAAAAGTCTTCGGACTGGAGGACAGGAAAAACCCCTATGGGGAGGAAACCTCTGGTGAGCCAAGGACTTGGCCATCTTCCCTATAGACTTGGGATAAAATTAGTGAAGGCACAGCTACCACAATTTAGAGATGGAGTTCAAGGGGAAAATTTTAGGGAAAGGGCTTTCACTCTCTCTCTCTCTAATGGGAATGCCGTGAGGGTGCCACAAGCTAATCTCTGCAGCTAAACGAGGTTCCCTGTGAAGAAGACCCACGCCCCAAGAGGGGAGGAGGAGGAGCATGACAACAGCTGAAAGGCACTCACCTGGCCTCCACAGAGGGGAGGCCTAGATGGAAAGCCTAACCCTTAAGGGGTAATGCATAGCACTGGGTCCTTGAAGGGCCAGAACCTGCATAACTGTATGATCTTCATCCTCAAGGGACAGAGGAAGGGAAGTGAGTGGAGACTAGATGAACCTTAGGTGGCCATTGGGGTGAAGACCTTTTTTTTTTAACTTAACCATGTTTATTGCTTAAAAAGAATAATGGATACATCTGTTCATCGTCAATATCATTCTAATACAGATCCAACATTATCTGTTGTTACAATATATCCTTCTACCAAAAATAACTTAACAGTAATGCCTTCCTTAATTTAAAATGAGACTCAGACAATTAGAAAAGGTAAAACCAGGGTACAAACTGCTTGAAGCCCTAAGCTTCTCAATGGGGGATACAGTTCGTAGCAGTGTAGCCCATATCAATATCCCAGTCTTAATTAGTTTGTTATTTTCCAAGGAGAAGACGTTACTCTATCCTGACGGTTTAATTAAAACTGTCAGGTGGCATTATGTTCTAGAATCTAAAACCATTAACCTTAATAACATTCAAAACATACAAATGCACAGTAACATTACTTTATAAATGTCTAAAAACTTTTATCTGTAAGTGTTCCACCCCTTCCACACCACTCCAACCCTCCTCTCCCCATGTCCTAAGCCCCAGACCTGCTACAATTAATTTTTACTTATTCTATAGTTCACTCCCCTCTCCCCCCTTCCGACTCTCTCTCTCCTTCCCATGCCTCCCTCCAAATACTCCAGGGCTGCCAAAGCTCCAGGAATTTCTCCTTCCTCAGGTGTATTGTGTAAGTGAAGTTCTCTAGTCGTTCTGTCTCCTTCACCTTAGAGATCCATTGTGTCACAGATGGAGGGCTGCCACACTCAGTATCTGGCACAATTCTGCTGATTTCCTCTTTTTGGAGGAGAAGGTAGGAGGGCCTAGAACTAAGTCCTGGAATGTAAGGAAGTTGAGCCCTTCTGAGCTGTAATGACATTCAGCAGCCTACGGATGTTATCTTGAAGAAATCTTCCTGAAATGAACCCTGTCTGATCGGGGTGAATGAGGGTAGAGATATAGGTCTGCAATCTGTCTGCCAGGATCCCTGTAAACGTTTTTGAATCGACAGGTAGCAGAGAAATCGGCCAGTAGGAACTGCAAAATTCAGAGTTTTCACCTTGTTTGGGGATCACTGAAATCTGAGCTAAGTTCCAGGATGGTGGTACTGGTTTCTGATTTATCAGAATTTCATTGCAGGTGGCAACCAGATGGTCCATTAAGAGGGGTCTGAAACCTTTATAAAATTCATCCGGAAAGCCATCCAGCCCTGGGGCTTTACCATTCTTTAGCTGTTTAATCTTAGCTTGTATTTCCTGACTAGTGATTGGGGCATTGAGTGCCACCTTAGCTGAATCTGCCAAAGTGGGAAATTGAAGGCCCTCCAAAAAAGACTGCACCATGGTGTGATGCCCCAGAAAGGTCTCTGATTTATAAAGGGTAGCACAGAAGGTATGTAGGATATCTACAGGGGAAGTGGTGGCCCATGCCCCACCATCAGCTTGGAGGCGCACCACTGCTCTATTTGCCATTTCCTGGCGGAGTTGCCAGGCCAATAGCCTTCTGGCACGGTTTCCCTGTTCAAAGTATTTCTGCCTGGTATATCTCAGTTGTCCCTCAATTTGAAGATCGAGCAGCTGGTTGAAGTCATGTCAAGCTTTGTCTAAGTCCTGCTTAACCTGGGGGTCCTGGCTCCTCTGGTGCGAGGCCTCAAGCTGTACTATCTTTTGTTCCAGTTGCACCCTTCTTATCTTTAACTTAATCCTTAAGATCTTCCTGTTAAGGAGGCTCACAGTAAGTCTCCAACTGGATTGTGGGGGGCTCAGGGTGGTGGATGTTCTAAGGGAGACCGGGGCGTGGTCTGAAATAATAGTCGGACCTACAGTCCACCTTTTGTATCCAGTTAGAGGAGATCAGAAAGTAATCTATTCTAGAATACGCTCTATGCCGGGGGGAGTAGTATGTATAATCCAGACCCTGGGGGGCATAGACCTCCAACATTCTGACAGGCCTAGTTCCTGGGTCAATCGCAGAATAAGCTTCCCTGTTCTTGTGGCTCCTCCTTGGTTCCACCCCGATCTGCCTACCCCTGGGTATATGACCTCATTGAAGTCCCCCAATAACCACCATACTGTGTGCATCCTTAACTGCTTCTTTAAGTATTTTCTCAAGGAAGGCAAGCCTGGGGATCTCTTCATTTGGTGCATAAATGGTCACAAAACTACATTCTTGGCCTCTATAGCAACCCCAGATCTGAACAAATCTACCTTCTGGATCTGTTTTAACCCTTGAAACTACAAGGGGGGGAATTTCTTTTGACAAGGATTGCCACTCCCCTGCGGTGTGGACTAGCATCAAAATGTGAGGCATACAGATTACCCACCCATGACCGGTTTAACTTAAGATGCTCTGCCACTGTTAAGTGTGTTTCTTGCAGGAAAGCTACTGTGGTCCCCCGCCTCTGTAGATCCTGCAATATTTTAGCACGTTTTATGGGATTGTTAATTTCCCGTACATTTAAAGTGACTATCTGGAGGTCAGCCATCTTGACAGGTAAAGGTCTGGCACCATCCACTGATGGGGGGGGGGGAGAGGAACCCCACACACAACCATTTGCATTATCAGTCTATGCATTGTATACAACAAGAAATATAACTGCATCAAAAGATAAACCATACAACATAACTGGAACTCAATGAACTGTGTAACCCAACATAACATATTGTGACTTCAAGGTGCCAATACCCTATAGCCACCCTCTTCGGAACTACCGCTTTTAGAGGTGGTTGAATGGCTCCAACACAGTGGACCCTCTGTCTGGCTCAGGGTGTAAAACAGCCTGATAACCAGAAGGGCAAGTTCTTAACACCGTAACAGTAAGCACCAGGCAAGCTAAACTTGGTATCAAACAACTAACAGGTAGCTGCCTGGCCTAGCTTTGGAGATGCTCAGCCCTGCCTCGATTATTGGCTTATAAAAAGATAATAGTTCCTGCTTTCTCATTAACATTTATTCCCAAGGGTTTTACATCTTTGTTATCCCAGGGGGTTTAAGACACCCACTGTATAATCCCAACAAAATTATCCGTTACCCTACGGGGGATATACCACAATAGCCACACCCCTCCACTGAAACATCAAAGGGGTTGAAGAGAGGGACCCCTCCGGGATCAAGGACATCGCACCTCAGTCCATGTTCTGTTGTGTTCAGGCAACTATTTGAATTTAAAGTAATGCACTCAAATAAGCCTGCCAGGGTTAAATGGTGAACCAGACCCACATGATGGCCCGCAACTCTGACCCCTGATTGAGTACAACTGCAAGGAGAAATGCTTCTGAACCTGACAATTTTAGTTTACAGCAGGTTCCTCATCAGTGACTTAGCCACTGGGACTAACCAACCTGACCTCTGGGACCTTTATATGATCAAAGCTCTCCTTGTCTATAGAAGCTACATCAAAGCCCTTCACTAGTGTTAGCCTGAATAGGCCACAATCTAGCCACTAGGGCAATTAAAAGAACCATAGGTCCTTCTAAATTAAGGGCTTTATGTCAGAGTGTGGGTATATATCTTCCTGCCATCACCACCACACCGCCCTGGCATGCTCTAGTAAGAACCTCCACAGCTGAGAACACTGTCTGATCCTCCGAGATCGACCTCCCTCCGCCCCCCTCAAAACAACATTTGGATCTCAGGACCCAACCTCTGTGTATCCTCCCCCAAAGGAAAATGCGTGCTTAGCAGGAACAATCAGTATTTCCACCAGATTGACATATCAAAGTGTAAAAAAAAAAAAAGGATAAAAGAAACCTTTTGTTTACTTTTTGCAATCAGTCCATCCCATCCTCCCCATCCATTACAAAGGGTTTATAACGTAAGCCCTCTGTGAAGTGTAGTATTCCCCCTTAGAGAAACACTCACTGTCCACCATCACAAGACATCAACATAAGCTGATATAGTCCCTTCAGTTCAAAGATTCATTCGATGGGTCATTTCGTTCCAACAATGTTTCTTCTGCATTATTAGATCTAGTAGGAGATGCGAGTGAAATGGTGTGCATATTGACTGAGTCCCACAATCCGGAAGGAGTTGGGCGATCATGAAACCCCTTCTTTTAGTTCCTACTCACTGCCAGGCCCTTTTGATCAATTGCTTCTTCTGTTGCTGGATTGGATTTTGTGGAATCTTCACATTCAGGGATGACAGAAACTTTTGAGCCACCCGCAGGTCTGGAAATCTTTTAACCCCATTTTCTGTCAGCACCTTAAGTTTTGCCGGGTATTCGATGAATGCCTTCTTCCCCTGTTGTTGAAGAAGGCATACCACCATTAGCACCTTTCTACATTGTGCTAGCAATTGGGGAGTATAGTCTTGCTCAAAAAAGAGCTGGGTGTCACCAAATAGTATCTCTCTTTTAGACCATGCTAGTCTCAAAATCTCCTCTTTGGTATGAAAGTCCAGAAAAGCAACGACTAACAAGCAGGGA
Source organism: Neoceratodus forsteri (assembly GCA_016271365.2). Taxonomy (NCBI): domain Eukaryota; kingdom Metazoa; phylum Chordata; order Ceratodontiformes; family Ceratodontidae; genus Neoceratodus; species Neoceratodus forsteri. The sequence goes on from CM028134.1 coordinate 840,780,463, forward strand.
CGTGCTTTAGGGTCCTTTGGATTAGGTATGAGAGAACAGTGGGCCCTAATAATGTTAAGGGTTTATCTGCTGGCCAGCCAAGAATCTCCGTGAGAAAAGAGTCCAAAAAAACTGGTACTGGACCTGTCTCGGTCCCTTCAGGCAATCCATAAATACGAACATTATTACGCCTGTTGCAATTTTCCAATTCTTCTAATCTGGCCTCCAACTGTTGCTCTCTGTGGTGGAGATCCAACAGGGCTGCATTATGAATGTCCGTTGTTATGGAATATTCAGTTAACCCCTTCTCAAGCTGGTCCGTTTTTTGAACAGTTAATTCCAGTTTGATACGGTTCTCTGTGGCTTTTGCCTCCAGTCTCTCTAGTGTGGCATTCATCTTTTGGAGGATTGCACAGAGTTGTTCAGATGTAATAATACATTCCATTTCTTCTGATTCCTCCATAGTGGTGTGGTGAGGCTGTGGCCGAGCAGGCCGAGCTGGGTTGAACATAATCCAGGAGAAGTTTGCTCTGTTTAGCTGGCTGATTACCAGTTTTGTCTTTAGATTTGTGATGGGAAGACATCCTTGCTGTAATTGCTGGTAATTTGGAGGTTGGATGGAGAAGATGTTCCGACGATTGCAGTGGATTAGTCAGTTGCGGGATAGGGCATCCAAATCAGGCTGCCATTCAGTCGGTGCTCTCACTGGAAGTCCCAGGTGAAAAGCTTTGAAGGTGCTGCAAACTTGATCTGCACAGCTAAAGAAGCTCCTGTGGACTTACAGGCCCCACGCTCTGGCAACTGAAGTCTTAAATGCTACATCAAGAGGTGCCGCTGAATCACTCTGCATGGCCAAAGTTTCCCCTGGAGCATCAGATATTGTCACCCAAAGGGCAGAAAGAGAAGGACCCCACCCAAGTCGAATGACCCATTCTCAAGAAGCGGAGTTCAAGGGAGAAGAGTGAGACTGCCAGCATTAAGAGCAGGGGTTCAGGAGTAGTGGGAAGCCAATGGCAAAGCCTGACAGCCATGAGAACAAGGCAAAAACAAAATGTAGGCAAGACTGAATGACTGACTGAGACATCAAATGACAACTAGGACACTGTATGAAACTGAATGAAATGTGCTTGAACTGAATGGTGAACACATGCCAACCACTTCCATAAGAGGTCAGTGTTACTTGTTGATCCACTGCAGACCAGATATGCTGAGGCAGTAGAAAACAGCACATGAAACTGCTAGGGAAAAACAGGAGTATATGAGAACTGAAAACTAGAGTAACTATAGTCAGGTGTAAACATCTAAGGATTGCAGCTGAACTGGGAGATTGCAAACGGCCTGGAACAAATGACAACACCTCCTCACATGAGAGGTCTTCTGTGCTGAATTGAAGCCTGATAATCTACTTTAACTGGTTTATAACACAATTAGGTGAAATCTACACAGGGGCAACTTGTGAGTTTTTATTGCACTGGGGAGACCTAGCAAGGCACACTGGGAGCTGTAGTCCATACCTGACAGTGGGTGACTATAGTCCAGTGTGCAGCAGGAATTTCCTGATTTAGTTTTAGTGCCTGCAACAATTTGGGGACACTGCTGAGAATCCCACAGTTGGGGATAGTGTTTAGCAGTTTCTGGGTGTTTTAATACTACTTTTGGCACATCGGTGTGATTGGTCATGTGACCACATCACTTCCGCATTTGGGTTTCTATTTAAACTTGCCCCTGAGCAAGCAGGGTCCCTATTGCAACCAACATCTCACATGACAGGTCTTCTGTGCTGAATTGAAGGCTGATAATCTATTTTAACTGTTTTATAACACAATTAAGTGAAATCTACATGGGGTCAACTTGTGAGGTTTTATTGGACTAAGGGAGATCTAGCAAGGCACACTGGGAGCTGTAGTCCATACCTGACAGTGGGGACTACAGCCCAGCATGCAGCAGGAATTTCCTGATTTATTTTTAGTGCCTGCAACAATTTAGGGACATTGCCGAGGATTCCACAGTCAGGGATAGTGTTTAGAAGTTTCTGTGTGTTACAAGATTACTTTTGGCACCACCATGCGATTGGTCACATGAGTGCATCACTTCCGTATTTGGGCTGCTATTTAAACTCACCCCTGAGTGAGCAGGGTGAACTCGTGGCACCATGTGCAGAGACTGGTGCATTTGGGCAAGTCTAGTGAGTCCAGCGAGAACAGCGGGAACAGGAGCATAATACTATTTAGGTAAGGCCAAATTTCTCTTTATTACGAGAACTCTCCATGTGAGGACAGCCCTCCCCACTCAGGCATCCCACTATTTGTCCTTTTCTACTTTTGTCTTCATCAGTCACAACTATGGCAGAAACAATTATGACACTGAACTGTGATGCTGGCCTCAGATGTAAATCTTGTAACATGTACCTCTTGTTAAATACAAATTTGAACAAAAATGCTGAATTCATATGTGAGAAATGTGATTTAAATGCAAAATTATTAACTGAAATGAATAGTCTATGTACCAGATTGGATAATCTTGAAAATTTCCAAAGAATCATGGAAATAAAACTGAATCCAAGTGCCCCGATCTTACTATACCTATCAAAAGAAAAGATCAGGGTGAACAAGAACTGTGAGATGATGACTGGTGCCCTGTTAAACCAAATCCAAGGAAAAGAAGACCTAACATGTTACCAGCACACAAACATTGGTGGTGACTTGTTGTTAACCAATAGATATACACCCCTACAAGAAAATAATAATGCAACCCATAATGCTTCCAGTTTAGAAGCTGACACAAATATGTCAAGGTTCTATTTGTCAAGATACTGCCCCCCCCCCACTTGCTATTGCAGCCTCTTCAACTAATTCCACAGCTCCTATATCCTCAACGACTATTCATACAAAACAAGCCTCACAAATTGAATTTAATAACCCTCCTGGCCAGGCACCTTCCTATTCTCCTCCATTCACATCATTTGATTCTAATGAACCTTCAGATGCGGTCTCTAGCATCAATGCCCATTTGACCATTACAGTAGATCCAAATGAGGTACCTAGCACTACAGTAGCTATGTTAGCATGCCCAACATGACCCAATTAGAATCAGTTAATTTGCTACAAATAAATAATAATTTCCCAGAAACTTCAGATCCAAACAGGATTATAGGTAATTATGTACCAACTGTTAATAGGGAACCATTTGCACCATCCCTACAAGGCATAATTGAAGTCACTAATCAGCAATTAAGTCAAACTGAACCTATGCAAACTGAAAAGCCATCCAGTAGCAGACAGGTCTTCGTATTAGGTGCCTCACTTACCAAATATTGTGACTCCATAATCTGCAAAGATGACAACATTAATAGGACATGTTGTAGTTACAGTGGGGCTAAAATTTCAGATGTCACCATACAAATTGACATCGTCCTAAAAACAGCCGGAAAAGACTGCTCATGGTCATCCATGCCAGTATAAATGCAGCAACCACAAATCAAAAAGGAGTTTGAGTTTCTAAATGCAAAACTAAATAAATATGGTGCAGAAGTCTGCTACTCTGAAATTCTACCTGTCCCCAGATTTGATCAACATAAAAATAGCAAAATAAAAGGGATAAATGAATGGATCAGGAAATGGACACTAGAGAACAAATTAGGGTGTCTAACTCATTGGAAAACTTTGGAGAACAATTGCAAATTTTACTGTTGGGATGGCATCCGCTTGAACAAAAAAGGTAGCAAGTACTTAGGGGACAAAACCAATCAACATATTTCAAATTGTTTAAACTTCTGAATAGGGGGCAAGGGAACACACCATCAGTCTTAGATTCAATAGATCATGGAAACAACCCTCAAATTTTGATAACTAATGCTCGCAGTTTAAATGTTCTTAAAAAAGCTGAACTTGAAATCTTAATTGAACAAGAACAAATCAATATTATCTCAGTATCAGAAACATGGTGGGATGAGGCTTCACTCTGGACTAGGGAAATTACCAACTTTAATCTCTATGTAAAAAACAGAATAAATAAAAGGGAGGCGGCATCTGTTTATATGTTAACAAGAAATATCGGAGTTTTGAAATTAACCTACCCAGTACTGACACTACTGATAATATTGAAGCAATTTGGGTAAAGGTAACACTATCACCATTCCATATTGTTCTGATGGGATCCTGCTACAGGCCACCATCAAATTCTCCCAACTACAATAGTCAACTCATAAAAGAAATAGTTGAAGTAGCTGAAACTAACAGTGTAATAATCTTAGGTGATTTCAATTACCCAGGTATAAATTGGGGCAATCACACAGCTCAAATACTCACAAGCAAATCTTTCTGGATCCTCTGTTATCCATAGGATTACAGCAGCTAGTTGATAAACCCACAAGGTCAGATAATACCCTTGATCTTGTCATAACTAATATATCCAATCTATTTTTTGACATTGTCATTAAAGCACCTTTGGGAAACAGCAACCATAACATAATTCTGTATACCCTTATATAATATAAAGTAGGGAAAAATAGACTGGTATTTATTAAAGACTCTAACAAAGCCAACTATCAGGCCATAGGAAGTATTTTGGACTCACTAAATTGGGATCTAATGCCTTCTGGCCTTAATGTAGAAGAATGCTGGAAGACTATCAAAGAAGTAATCCTTACAACCAAAGACTGGTTAGTTCCAGCAAAACAAATACATAATAAGAAGGGCAAAATGCCACTCTGGATGTCTAAGAAACTCAAAAGGCAAATCAGAAAAAAGGAAAACACGTCTAAAAAATAAAAATAAAAAAATAAGACACAGCAAACATATTCCAAGTACAAACACAACGCCAGAATTACCAAAACATTAATTAGATCAGCAAAAAGACAACTTGAATTCAGGATATCCATGAATAAAGGAAACAGTAAAGTCTTTTTTTCTTACGTTAACCACTTAAAGGGAAAAACACAATTCAATCTATACTATCAAACTGTGAAGTTTTGAATGACCCAGCTAAACTTACAATAGTTTTAAACAACTACTTTTCAACAGTATTCAACAAGAATGACATACTTAATCCTCAGATTACCAAGAATCCTGATGAACCCCTGTACTTTAGTATCAATGACACTATGGAGGCTATAGATAATTTGAAAGCAAGTGCCTCACCAGGCCCTAATGATACACATCCACGGTATCTAAAAAAACATTTCATCCAGTATCTGCCTTCCCTTAACCAAGCTTTTTAACACTTCTGTAAAAGAGGGTGAAATTCAAAAAGAATGGAAAACAGATATCATCTACCCAATTTTCAAAAAAGGAAACAGGCTAAACTCAGAAAACTATCATCCTATAAGTCTATCTGTTCCTTACAAAATCCTAGAAACATTAATAAACAAGCATTTGTCAATGCCGAATGTTTGCTTGCTGGCATTGGCATCGGTAGTGTGGAAGTTACAGAGCTGCATAATAGCAATGACAGCGAAGTATTGAACTGAAGCCAACCCAGCCACCACCCTGCAGAGAGTGACAGGCATTGGGGTGTGCTTTTGGGTCGTCAGGCATAACGACCATGCCATTTCACCACACCTTACCCTGCAGACACTGACAAATGTCATGGTGTGCCTTGGGGTCTTTGGCCCTTATGCGCACCTCATTCCATCAGGAAATATGGTGAGATGGGTGCCGTATAGGAGAATGGGGAAACGTTTGGGCCCGAAGAGTCCGAGGCACACCTTGATGCCTCTCACTGGCTGCAGGGTGTGGATGGAGGTATGAGAATGGTAGCAAGCATTGAGCAAGAATCCAAGTCACACCCTGATGCCTGTCATTCTCTGAGGGTGGTGCGATGGTTGGAAACCCTAAAGCCTCAGGCATTTGTTGCTATTTTCACTCCAAATTTTCAACATGGTTTTTTGTGACCCCACCTCATGAACAGTGGCAATATCAGTTTGTTGGCGAAAACTGCTTTTGCACAGTGACTACGACATTTGGCACCACAGGTGCAAAACACATTCGAACAGGATGTGAAAAATGACAGTGGTACTGTTCATGGGGAGGTGTAAAAAATGGCAATGTTGAAAATCTGGTGTGAAAATCTTAAAAAAACTGGTGAAGTCTCGAGCGTGCATAGAAACCGTGCAACGCACACCCGTAATGTAACTAGTTTGGGGATTCTTTTACAGCAGATTGTTAACACAGGCATTTTGGGACCTCCGATCATGAACAGTGTCAGTGTGATTTTCTTTATCTTTTCCGAACAATGATTTCCCACAGTGACCATGCATTTCTGCGCTGAAAGTGTGAAAACACTTTTCAGCCATGTTGTGGAAAATGACAGCTGTACTGTTCATAAGGAGGTGTGGAAAAATGCCACTGGTGAAAATCTGGACTGAAAATATTACAAATTCATGAACTTCTGCCGGGTGCGTGGAAACTCCCGTAATGCTCACTCGTAACACAGTCATTTTATGGAGTTTTGTCACAAATTTTCAACATAGCCATTTTAGACCTCTGCTCATGACCAGTGTCACTGTGATTTTGTAATCTGTCCCAAACATTGTTTTACTTTTACGACTGTACCATTGTGCGCTACATGTGCGGAAATAAATTTTGGGCGAGATGTGAAAAATGGTAGCTGTACTGCTCATAAGGAAGTGCACTAAAATGGCACTGTTGAAAATCTGGAGTGCAAATATTACAAATTCGCGAACTTATCAGCGGGCGTAGGAACTGCGCAACGCACGCTCGTAAAACAGTCATTTTTTGGAATTTTCCACCAAATTTTCAAAATAGGCTTCTTGAGAACCCACCTTATGAAAACTGGCAGTGTCATTTCATTCATCAGTCCCAAAAGGTGATTTCACACAGTGACTGCGAAATCACCCTTTGGGCCAGAATAACGCCATGACAGTGTCAGCATTCATGAGAAGGGGTCCCAAAAACCCCATGTTGAAAATTTGGTGCAAAAATTCCAAAAAATGCCCGAGATATGCAGCAAAGTTGAAAAACCCTATTTATTACATTATACAGCTTACCAGCATTTCCTCAGTTCGCGGTCGGCTTTGAAGAGTACAGATGTATTCGCGTCCACGAAGATCGTCGCACAGACTCAGAAGTAAGTATGGGGTGGGGGTGGGGAGGCAGGGTGCACAGTGGGTGGAGTGCGGGTGAGGGCAGAGAGACTGCGAGGACCATTTTTAATTTATAGTTTTGTTTTTTAAATTATGAAAACGGCGGGGCGTTTGCCACGCTGGGGTGGGCTCCCAGCATGGCAGCTATAAAACTATTTAGAGGCTGGAGGCCGACAGGGATTAGGCACCCCGTCGGTCAACCAGTGTGCCATGCTGGGTGGGCTCCCAGCGTGGCACCAAAACTTCTTTTGGGGGCGGTGTGGAGCCGGCGGGGCATTGGGCACCCCATCGGCTATACTTGTATGTGCTGGGGGGGAGCGTGTCAGCATGCAATATGCGTGTGTGCATGTTGAGGGGGGGAGCTCTGCTCACTGAAGCGGAGCTCTCCCTTTCAACTGTATGCCACTGCATTTTCAGCTGTCATAGACAGCTGGAGCAGTGATTGGAGCTCTGCGACCATGCCTGCAAACACACTGACTGAATTGGAAGAGGCTGACACACCTCTGGAAACTCAGATGATGGCACTATGTTTCTTGCACATGCGTGCAAGCAAACATAAAAAGGATTAAAAAAAGAAACAACATCACTAGGAATCAAGGATATTATCCAACACGATTTCCAGAAAGGAAGATTGTGTATAACTAATTTGCTAACATTCTATGAACCAGTTAGTCGTGCTTTGGATGCTGATAATCCATGCGATGTTATACTAAATGATTTCAAAAAGTATTTGACAAAGTGTCACATGAACTACAGTACTTATCAAAAAACTATGGCAATGAAGTATAGTCCCTTCTTAACAACATGGGTCAATAACTGGCTACAGGACAGATCCCAACAGGTTAGAGTCCAAAGTCAACTGTCATCTAAGGTAAAAGTGACAAGCGGCGTACCTCAGGGTTCAGTCCTGGGACTTATTTAACTGCTACATTTCTGATTACATATACAGTGGCATCTCTCAGGATGAAACCCAATTCTGCAGCATTTTGCAGCACTCTGTAGAATGCTGCAGCAGACCTACTGAATAAAGGAATGCAATTTCAATGCCACTTAGTCCCCTTGGTCATTCAGGAAAATGTGATACTGCCAGGATGAAGTGAATGCCACAGTTTCTTGCATGACAAAAGGGACTAATTGCCATTGAAATTACATTGCTTTATTCAGTTGGTCTGCTGCAGCATACTGCAGAGTGCTTTAAAAGTGGGTTTCATCCTGGGGAACAAGACTGTAGGTGCTGCATCTAAAATTATCAGATTTGCAGGTGACATGAAATTGGCCAATGAATTCATAACTTATTATCAATATGAATCATTTCAAAACAGCCTCACCATTATTTCTAACTGGTGTGAAAATAACTGAATGGAGCTCAACCTTAACAAATGCGCTATCATTCATTTTGGAAAAATAATCCTGTCTACAAGTATTCATTGGACTCTATACCTTACCTGTAGTTGACAATGAGAAAGATCTTGGCATAATAATCAACAGGACAGTTAAGCATAATCTCCATATTAAATCGATAGTTCAAAAGGCCAATAAAATAATTAACATTATCAAAAGATCCTTTAAAACGTGCGTCGAGCATACTATCCTAAATCTATATAGAAATTATGTCTGCCCTCACTTGGATTATGCCTCTCCCTTCTGGTCGCCACATTGTATACAAGAGAAAGATCTCATAGAAAAGTCCAGAAAAGAGCAACCAAGCTCATCCCCAGTCTCTCTAGATTGTCCTGTCCTGCTAGACTACAGCATTTAAACCTCATACCACTTGATGTTAGGAGACTGAGAGGGGACTGTCTACTTTTTCACAACATTCTTAAAGATCAATTGATAATGATCGATTGTGGAATGACCCATAATAACAGAAATTTGAATTTAAGATCTCATAATTGCCAGTTTGTTCTGCCTAGGACCAATACCAAACAGCGAGGTAATTTTTTTACACTAAGGACAATAGCTGTTTGGAACAAACTCCCAGAACATATTGTTAATATTAATGAGCATGAAAAAATTAAAACAGCATTGGATAATTACTTGGGCTACTAACTGTTGCCCCATGTGCGTGGGGGGACGGACTTGATGGGTCTTGGCCTAATTCCATTCTACAACTACAAAGTACAAAGTATAAAAAGCCTGAAATAGCACAAGCAAAGCAGAGAATGACAAAGGCAGGACACTGTGAAAACTAATAAGCACAGAAGAACCAACACAGAAAGAAACAGGAGTTACAAGGGAACAGGAATGGAGCCAAAGTACTTGGGTAAGAGAAGAAGGAAGCATAGATTGCAGCCAGGAAGTTAATACAAATGAAATAATGACCTAGAAAACTGCTAGAAGCACTTACAGTACCAAACAGAAAGCCCCAAAGCATAAGGGGATAGCAGAAGACAAACACAGGGATTGAGGCGCTGGCTGCAGCAAATAAACAGTGCTTCTGCTTGGACTGAATGGTGAACACATGTCAACCAATTCCATAAGGAAGATCAATGTTAGTGTCTAATGCGCTGCAGGCCAGGAAGGCTGAGGCAGTAGAGAACAATAAATGAAATTAGGAGGGAAAAGCAGTAGCATATGAGCACTGAAAACTAGGACTCGGTTGCTGCTGAACTGAGCAACTAATTAAACCACCAGAACACAAAAGGGAGTGACTGCCTTGCTAGGAGCCAGGTGTAAACATTTAAGGACAGTAGCTGAACTGGGAGATTGAAAATGGCCTGGAGCAAACAGCAACATGTAAAGCCTGAAACAGCACAAGCAAAGCACAGAACGAAAAAGGCAGGACACTGAAAACTAACAAGCACACAAGAACCAACACAGAAAGAAACAGGAGTTGCACAAGAACAATAATTCAGCAGAAGTAGCTGAGTGAGAGAAAAAGGAAGCACAAACTGCAGCCAGGAATGCAGAAAAAAAATGAAATACTGACCTTGAAAATCACTAGGAGAACAAACCAAGAAAGCCCCAAAACACAAAGGAAAGCAGGAGACAAACATGGGGGAGGGCAGAGCCTCTAGCTGCAGCAAAGAAACAGTGCTTTTGAATGAGACTGGAAACTGGCTTATGTACTGTAGCTCAGGCAGGGGGCATGGCTGGTTGAGTGCACCCATTGAACTGCAGACATAGCCTTTGAGATATAGATATTTATAAAATGGGTATAAAAAAATCTAGAAACTTGATTGGCTGAGGACCTCAGAACCCAGTGCTGATATCCCAGCACAACTGCACTGGAAGAAGAACCAGCAACCTCTTCACAATAAAATCAATACTACCACACATCCCTGATTGACATCACAAATGTGGCTGTCACCTTTACTCACTAAAAACCTTCAACTAGGCCCTAAAAATAAAACTGCCTTAAATTTAAATACTTAATAATTAAATGTTATTTGCCCTTATAATCCTCCTCTTATATACACACACACACACACACACACACACACACACACCTTGAAAAATGAAGTACTACAGGGTTTCATGTGATATGGGTGAGTCTTTTATCTCGCCGTCCAACTTCAGTGAATGAAAATATGCCCAAAATCAAAAGGGCGATCCACATCAAAGCGACCATCGCAAATAGCAATGGTCACTTACACATCGACAAAAACCAGTAACAAAAAAACATTTTTATATGGGGGGCTATGCCTCCTGCACCCCCCTTTGTGTGGGGAAAGCTCTCCCCCCCAATTTATAGATTAGCAATTCCAGGGGGAGTGAACTTCGAAGTATTACAAAAAAAACAAAAAAAACAAAACAAGAAACAATTCTCCCCGCAGGCAGACCTAAAACCGGGTCCACCAGCTCCAGAGGTGGTGGCCTACACCACTATGCCATATGGCCAGCTTGGTAGGACTTAGCCAAATTGGTCCTAATATCTTGTACTAGCGAGTGTAGCTTACTGCTAAAGTTGCTAGCTATACAGGAATTGTCGATCTTTTTCACCATTCGCTCTAACTGGTGAGTGGTTTTATTGAGTTACTCAAATTGAGCTGCTCAATAAAACTCACTCCCATTACTAGACACCATACTACAGTACCTACAATTTTAATGTATGGTGTTTCTTTACTGACAATGAAAAATTCCCCTCCTATACTCACCTGCTTACTGGGGAAATATGTGCTATGGTGTATGTCAGAACGTCGTTACTGCTGGATTTCAGTACCAACCTAAATGTTTTTCTGCTGCACTAGTGACATCTGCAGTGCAGCAGAATGAAAGTCATTCTGCTGTACTGTGTACATCACACAGCAATGAGCACAAGCTGTACAACAAGGCACTAGCTCTTCCACATGGCTCGTGGCGGTTCCTGTATCAATACGTCCAACTGAAAATTTTTAAATCAGAAGCCTCTCACAAAGTGCAGTTTCATAGTGGTAGTGTACATTTTCAAACATACCTTCACGCAGGTGTCAGCCTCGGTTCTATCAACACCCCTGTCAGACCGCCAACAATTTATTTTAGAACAGGAAAACATATTTTTTTTCTAAGTTACTGTGATGTTCAATGAGGGGGCTGGGAGTTACCAGAAGTGTCAGGGGTCACAGGTTAGGCCAGCGTAAACATCCACCCTGCATTTTGTTCCCATTGTTGTAGTGTGGTGCCCGAGGAGGGGGGAGTAGAGGCTGAAAGCCCAAAATGTAGCATTAAGCAGTTGAATTTGATTAAAAGAAGCTGCTGTAGTGGAAGTAAGTGATTAAACATTCTGCTCTCATTTCTCCCCCTTCCCTTATTCCTAATTTGTGTCTCCACAATGTCAGAATGACAGTGCAGTCCAGGAGAACAGTAGACTACCTGTTAATATGTTCAGTCCCATTTATACCTTTGCACTGAGTTTTGTTTTCTGGAAATGTGTTTTTGTTCAGTAAACACTGCTTGTTGTGGTTCAGTCTTTAACCTATTGTCATGTGCATTTTTTAAATCACAATATGCGATCGATGTCCTAACATATACTATATAGAAAAGTGTATGAGCTACGATGCTCAACTGGGCTACTCTCCAACCTTGCAGTTGCTATGCCAAATGTGTGACCTCTCGAACTGCACTCTCAAGGTCATCAGTCGGCATAGCAACCACTCGGTTGGAGAATAGCCCAGTTGTGCATCATAGCTCATATACTATCCTATATGTTTAACCTGCTACAGAAAAAACTAAATTCCTGGTTCCATCTGAGGCCTTCTGTTGTGTGATAGTGGGGTGAACATTCTGCCAGTACAACTAAGATTTGAATTCTTGTATTCCAGACATAGTAAACATTCCACCTCTTGAATTCAAACCCAAAACAAGTATCTTAAGTCATCTTCTTGGATACTTTGCACTTTAATATCTTCGCAGCCATTAAACAGAAAACAAGATATGGCATACGTGGTTTTGTGGTGTAGATCGTTTAATGTGCCAAGTTTTGGTTTATTTGGATGTGCTGCATCCGAGATCCAGATAGTGAAAAAGTTTAAAAATTACCATTTTTTGTTGTTTGTTTTGTCATCATCTAGCACCCAGATGGTTTGGAATTTTGGCCTGAAATTTTCAGGATAGAAAGGGCTTGACCCACAGATGTGCCTTTTGCTGGTTTGGTGAAAAAATATTAATTTGTTACAATAGGAAAGAGACAGTCAACCTGTTGAGCAAGAAGTGTAACCTTAATCAAAGGTACACAAACCACTCTATTAGAGCCAGAGCTGTGCATCTACTATCTTCTGCCAGACTGCATGCATGGGAAATTATGGCAGTCATGGGGCACCGATCAGAAGCTAACTTGAGAAGCTATTGGAGTGCCTCTGCCGAAGACCGGAAAAAGTGGAGCAGAATACTAGCTTAGAGTATGAAAGAAAATCAGCAGATAGAATCTTCAAGCAAGAATCAAGAAATGGAGCCTACAGGCAAGAAACAGATGCTGGAGCCAGAAAATGAGTTCACCAACAATGAGCATGAAATGCCATCAAGAGGAAATACAATGCTGGAAAACATGCCTTTCAAGCTCATAAACTCTATATTCCATGTCAAGGTTCAAGTCATCAATTTCAACAAGTAAACCTAAAATGTTCCACATTCTGGGGAGGTTTTTTTTTTCTGTTATTTTGACCACCACTCCAAAAAAAGTAGTGCATCACGTGGTTCTAGGCGATTTATTATTTTGACCATCCCAAACAAGGTAGTTAGGGACTTTTTTCTCCCTTTTTTAAGAAATCGTCTAGTTTTTATTTAAATAAATGTTACAAAATGTTATAAATGCAAACTACTTGTCAGTGTTATTTTTTCCTAATCATAATCAATGTTATAAGCACAATAAGACACTCCAGGGTGCTGGTTGTTCTGTGATAACAGCACAACTAGGTGCGGAAGGACACTTTTTGGCCTTGTGCCTTACCACGCACCTTGGAATGTGGTTATTACAGAAAAACCAACACCCTGTTATGTCTTATTGCTTACTTATACAACATGTGTGGATTTCTTTTCAGGAAGATAAAAGAGATATCTCACTAACCACTAATATCTTCAAGTTGGGTATGTCACAATGGATATCTTTTCATGCTGGATATGTCACAAAAGGTTCAGAATTTATTAAGAATGTTCAGCCTTAGTAGTAGTACTAACCAAATTCAAATGCGAAGAACTTTAAAACAAAAAATGATAGCATGGTACTATGAGCATGAAAGTTATTCAGCACAAAAGATCTACAAAATGGATTGCCACTCTTGGGATATCAAGAATTCAGTGGTAGCTTGTGGAGATAGTTCTACTATCTCACTCTCACCAATGTCATATCTGATATAGATATAGATATAGATAGAGGTTTAGATGGGATATGCAATGGGGATGAGTTAAACAGATGATTTATGTGTACAAGAGCAGTTTGTCCTTGGGTAACCTCCCGAGTGGAGTAAGACACAAGTGAGCTGACCAAGGTCAAAATGTTCAAGTGCACATAAATTATTTATTTAACTCATCCCCATTGCATATTTATTCTATGCAATTGGGATTTTGTTTTTGGTACATGTGGTTTTTATTTGCATTTTGTTCAGTTTAGTTTTTTCTTAATATTTAGAATGGATTATTTGTGCTCCGCTGTGTCTGGATCCGCAATTTAGGGCCAGTTGCTAGGGTCCCTAGCACAGTTGCAAGGGATGCCACATCACAACATTGAAAGTGTGGTTTGTGATTGGTTAGGTTTTGTGAATGGGTGGGCTGGAGAGTTTCAGAAAGATGGCAGCTCCACATTTCAGGGAGCGAGTGAGAGGTTGACAATTTTAATGGCTACATTTTCTTTTTCTTGTTTAAAATTAAATGTGGATCACATACTTGGTTGATCCTGCAGTTTGCATCATTGCTCAGTCCTATTTAGTTTTTTTCCAAGTGAGCATGCCAGCCTGCATTGAGACCAAGTGAGTGAAACAGCGGTTTGTAATGCTCTGGGATACTGACACTCACTTCAGTGCGTGGGAGTTTCAAGAAATAATGCTTTTTTGTGTGTGCTGATGAAAGAATACAAGCTTATGGTAGAAAAGCAGACACTCAGGTGCTGTGGTGGTTGGAGTGGTGTTGAAGATTTTCAAGGGAGACAGGGTGCAAACGGCACAGGTCAGAGTTGTGTGGCACTGAGCGCTGCAGGTGACTGAAGCAATGTAATGCATTTGAAAGGAGTGACTGTAACAGGTTCTGTGGAGAAAAAAGAAGTAAAAAAATAATAATTTATTTGAAACATTAAAAGAATGGATAGTGAACACTAGTAGCACTGTATACTGTATGTGCAGTATTTGATAGTTAGATGGCTATTTGGTGAAGCCGTGAGGAGGGAGGAAAGAGAAGTTTTACTGAGATTTAAAAAAATTGTTTTAAATCAAGGAAATCTTTTGCTGTTTTAACAGTCATAATTACAGGACGTTAAGGTGGATTTGTGCTGTGATGGAGCTGGCATTGATAGAGAATGTGTGTGGATGACGGGCCTTGTTGTTTATACTGTGGTATACTGAAGGAGAAGAAAGTGAAAGTGTTGGAGTGTAAGTAGTGCTGGCAGGAGGGGGGATGACTGACACTTAGGTTAGAATAACTGTAAGGTTCAAGAATTTATTTAACACCAGGGCAAATAAATGAATTCATGTAATGGATATTCTATCTACCCCATTGCATAAATGTATGTGTATATGTATGTATGTATGTCTGTATGTATGTATGCAGCTATCTATCTATCTATCTATATATCTATCTATCTATCTATCTATCTATCTATCTATCTATCTATCTATCTATCTCTCTCTCTCTCTCTCTCTCTCTCTCTATCTACTTTGCAAAAAACTTTGTTAATGCATCACCTAGGGTTCAAGTGACAAAAGTTGGGAAATGTGCTGTTAGGGTTTCCAACCCTAACACCCAACCCCCACCCACCAGGCAGCAACTGGAAAAACCATTAGAGTTTCACCTCTCCTGAGTCTTTGCTAACCAAGCATGGAGTGTGCCTTGGGGTTGTCAGCCCTAACGCTCACCCGATTCGATCATGAAAGAAGCTGAGATGTGTAGACTATATGAGAATGGGGTGAGCATTAGGGCTGACAACCCCAAGGCACACCCCTTGCCTGATTAGCAAAGATGCAGGAGAGTTGAAACTATAATGATTTTTCCTGTTGCTGCTTGGTGGGTGGGGTATGGTGTTAAGGTTGGAAACTCTAACTGCACACTTCCCAATGTTTGTAGCTGGAACCCTAACTGATGCATTCACAACATTTCTTGCAAAGAATTTCCTTACTTTTTGAGATAGTATAATCATAGCCTTATTTGAATGTAGGAGTGCAGGGTCATCTGAGCCCTGCACTCGAAACCATCCATAATTTTTGAGAATTGTAATTGTATTCTTATTTCCCTGTGGGAGCACAAGGCCCACTGGGCACTGCACTCCAATCATTCCATAATCCTATGCATATTTTTGTGTGGGAGCATTGCCATCTATTCATAAGGCCTGCATTCCCATCAGTCCATAATGGTATCCGTGTCTGCATGTGGGAGCGCAGGGCCCTCTGGTCCCTGCACTCCCATCCATGCATAATTTGTGAGCTAGTGTAGTGCTATCCTTATGTGCCTGTGGGAGTGCCAAAGTAACACCTCACATTGCAATGTTATCCTATAGAAAACAAAGGAACATTTGAAACCTGTGTAACTCAACAACAAATTAATATATTTTCATGAAACCAGCAACAGGCACATTGGTGGGGCAAGTCCTTTGTACCCTGAAAATTTCAGAGCAGAATTGTAAACTGTTTCTTAACAGTGAAGTGACAAAGAAACAACTGTGTACACCTCACATTAGAATGTTATCCTATAGCAAAATTCAAACCCACAGAACTCCAGAGCAAAGGAATATTTTTTCACCAAACCAGCAAAAGTCACAAGCCCTTTGTACCCTGAAAATTTCAGACCAAAATAACAAACCATTTGATAACTGTGGAGTGACAAAGAAACAGCTCTCTTAAATTCCTTTTTCGCAGATTGCAAAAAGAATCCTTTTCTCAGTTCCATTTTTCAGTTCTTGGAAAAAAAAATCTTTTTTCGCAAATCACGAAAAAGGATCCTATTTCGCAATTCCTTTTTTGCAATTTGTGGAAAAAGAAACTCTTGGGGATCCTGTTTCATGGGGTTTATTTCTGTGATTTGTGAAAAAGGATTTTTGCATGTTAAACAAAACACATTTCTAAGTAACTTATCAAAAAAACTAACCCCAGAATCAGATTGTAGGGGTCCCGATTAGGTAAAGACTACTGTTGTTGTCTACTAAACCCATGTATTTTTTTAGTTATTCTTTTCACTCCTAACTGAAAACAAAAAAGATCCCACGTTTGCGAAAAAGGATTCTACATTTGTGATAAAGACTCCTTTTTTGAGGCGCACATTTAACTGGTCCCACAGAAAATAATGGGAATCTTTGAAATTTAATAACTTTGCAACGGATTCATATTTTTTCACTAAATCTTCAAAAGGCTCATCTGTGACCCAAGACCTTTCTACCCTAAAAAGGTTAGACCACAATTCCACACCATTTTTGTGCAGTGATGTGACAAAGAATTTCACCAAAAATTGTCATTTTCACATTGTTTGAAAATCTGTATCTCCATACCCACATATTTCACTAGAATGGAACTTACCACAGAAAAAGATCTTTGGTCCCTGATGGCACGTGCAAAATTTAATTCACATTGCTTGAACGGTTGTGAAGTTATTAAAGTGCAAATGTTTGAGTTTAACATAGACGTGAAGACTAAACCCTAACTTTAGGGGCGTGACCATGCCCCTATAATATATATTATAAGGGCATGGTTGCACCCATATAGTTGAGTTGGTACAGCACTTTAATGCTAAATCTCAGTTTTGCACCTTATTAACTTTGGTGTATTTTGACGAACTAGCCCACAGATTGGGATGCGTGGTCATTCTGCCAGTATCGCAAGATGTGAAAAGTTTCTTGACAGCATTTTGTATAGTTTTTGAGATATAAAGTGGTGAAAAATGGTAAAAATGAAATTTATTTCCCCATAGGTCAACATGGGATTTTTTGCCATCATCTACAGCCCATAGGAAATGAAACTTCCTCTGTAATTTTTATGGATGATAGAGTGTGTGCTAAGGGTGTGATGATAGGGTATGTGCTAAGGGTGTGTCTTTGGATGGTTTGGTGAAAAACTATATTAAAATTTTTGAATTATAACTATTTTTGTGATAGCCACAAGACAGGCAGATAAATGAAAACAGTTTGAATGATAAATTACCATTTGAACTGTTAATTAACTGGTCGAGTCTCAGTCAAATGCTGTCTGTTCTTCCACCATCTTGTTGTTTTTTTTCCCTTTTAAAAATGGATTTCTAAAGAAATCCTATTTGTTTAGGAATGACCAAGACCTGTATTTAGGTCTCAGTCACATGTTTAGCAACAGTATTGTATTATTTTTAAAAAGTTTTTAGATCAACTATGTGTTTTTGGGGCGAGAATCATATCATCTGTCACTCACTTATTTAGGACAAATCGATCTGAAAATAACTGTTCAAAGTTTTTTACAGTTTGAACTTTACTGTTTGAACTGTAAAAACTTCGATCAGTAAAGGTCTATGACAATTCAAACTGTCATAGTTTCCTGGTGTCAATATTCAAAGTGTTCCGTCTTTTTTTTTTCTCAAGGTCATTCAGTAAAACAGCTATTGCTGTTTGTAAGTATAATGCAGATTTTTCTTTTTTCGTAGTTGTATAGATCATAGTTATTTATATTTCCAGTGTTTCTTTGGGGTATGCTGCCCAAACTAACCTTTCTGCTCCCGGAGTTGAAATACGCACCAAAAGCCTTAAACGAGGTGTCTGATACAGCACTAATTATGTAGATAGGCAGCTGCTCCCATCGAGCTTGTAATGAAATACTCTTTGCTTTGTCTCTTTTGGGCTTAAAGCCCTAAACCAAAACTGCACACATAAACCAATGTTGTGATGCAGGGACATGGGAAGAGTGAGAATGCTACATGGAAAGCGTTGTGAGAAGAGTGCTCTCTCTCTCTCTCTCTCTCTCTCTCTCTCACTCTCTCTTTTCCCTCTCTACGGTTCCATGCCAGTGTGCAAAATGAACGGAGTGTACTGGGATTGGGGAGAGTGCCTATCCCAGTCACCAAATCTTAAATAACTAAATAATATACATGCAAGCCACTGTTGTGTGATAGCATTATGCCTCAATATTATTTATGAAAGAGGCAACAATAGTTGGGATCGATTGTAAGATCAGTTTTGCCAGATTCCCCTTACTGAATATTGCAGCTTAGTAACTTTGTGTATGTTAGCCTGTGGGTATATATTACCACCAGGAAGGTCACGATATTCAGATTCTCTTCTCCTTTCACTGTTGTGTGTAAATCATGGGAACAGTCTGGCAGTCTCAGCAGAGAGTTGTAAAATGTAGAAATGTGGAAAGAAAAATGCAGGAGGTACTGCAGAAACTGAATTTTGTTCTGCTTCTTTAAGAAAGTTCAAGCCTTTTCAAGTGGGCTACTGCTAAAACATCACAACATTGTTGTAAGATGGTGTTCTCAGATGGTGCAAAGTAAATATTTTAGGTAGCTTACAGCCTTTTACTGTTTTGCTGCTGCTACTTGTTATGTGCTTGGGGCTACCAGACTCTGCACATTCATGCCAGCTACAGCCAGCAAGCTGTTAGTTTTTTTAGATTACCTGGCAAAGGCAAGCTTCAAAAGGGTACTTAATTTTCTTACAGGGAGATGGAAAAACAGCAAACAACTGAGAAGCTGGGTTGTACTCTCTACCACGTGTCTTATTATCAGAACACAATTGAAAACGCAGAAGTTTGTCCTTTTGTTTTCTTGTGGACACAGGTCTCTGATGAACTCCAATAAATAGAATAATAGATAGGTGACAGTGTATTACAAGGGAGCAATACCATTGAGTGGTTCCCTTGTCCCCAGAACCTCGAGATGGTATTACTCCCCAGTAATACACTCTCACCTATTTGTTATTTTTTGTAATATAGGGGTCCTATTTAAAAATTGTGCAGCTCTTTGTGGTGTGTTATGAGGAGAATGGGCTGTAGCTGCTCTGACAACTTGCTCACTCATTGTTGAAGAACGCCACCCTCCTCCCCAACCCCGCTCTGCTTCACACCACAGTCCAGTGATTTAGTTTTGTGAAGAGCCCTGCCTGGTAGTTGTTTTCATGTTAAGTGAAGGCAGGAGCAACCAGATAAGTCATCCATTGAAACGTAAAAAATACCGGGGAAAGAGTGAAGATGAGATATACTCTTGCTAAGCGAGAGAAGGCCGCCATTTTTTTGATAATGTTCAGCCCGCCCACTGACTGAAAGCAGCGAATCGTGAGTTGCAGTCTGATAAATTGTTCAAGCTGAGTGCTGAAGAAGCTAGCTTGTCCTGAGCGCGATGTGGCAGGGTGCACTTGTGCTTTTGTGCAGAACTGATAATACTATCGTTCGTCGAAACGATAGTATTATTGGGAGTGAAGTGTAGTATTATTGGGAGTGAAGTGTTCTATTATGGGGAACTGCTATGTATTACAAAGAATTTTTTGAGCCGTTTTCAGTACTATTATTTTCATGATCCATATATTACAAACTGTTAAACCACAAAGGTATTCAGTTACATTAGGGCAAGGAAAGGGAACAAGATAAAGCCAACATATTTTAAATGTTGTTTTCTTGCATTCCTCTGTAAGGGATCATGCAGCACCGTGTTAAGCTGTTTAGAGACTGCACATGCCCAGTGCTGACTACCATGCCTCCCATCTCCTCCAAAACCAAAAGGTCCAGTTTGTCAACACTTGTCAGTGGGCTGGACACTCATAACTCACTAGTAGCTCCGCAATACAAACCTGAGAAAAAGAAAATGGTTCCTTGCCGATCAGACCCACCCCCCCATCTCCCACTTAGCACCACCACCCCACACTCCCCAGTACACCCCCACATACCCTCACTCACCTGATCAGGTCCCAGGTTCAAGATCCACTCTACGGTTGAAGACACGTCTTGCTTCTGGAACTGGTGACTGCAATATGAGAAAGTTTTCCCTTCCTGTCCTTTCATCCCCTGCCTGCACCCTGCTCGAAAATGTCCCGACATATAAATACCTTGGTGTTTGGCTTGATCCCTCACTTGATTTCACTTCACATATCTAAACCCTTCACTCCAAACTACCCCAAAATTGGGTCTACTTTATTGTCACAAGGTGTGTCTCTCCCTCCTTGTTAGAAGCGACTTACTAGTAAAATGGATACTCCCAGCTGTTGACAATGTTGATGTTGTCTTCAATGCAGCCTCTACTTCTTCCCTCTCCAAATGCAATGTCCTTTTCAACGCCTTCTGTCATTTTATTTTATTTATCTATTTATTGGGAACTCGGAATTACAAACTGTTGAGTTAAGAGCTTGTTTACAAAGGATCCTTGTCAACACTTAAGGAGATACATTTTGTTGCAACAGCATAATTACAGCAGACAAATTGACACTGGGGTTGTACTACTAACATAGAGTTTACATAGGAAGGGGTAGCAAATACATTTACGGTTTACACAAGTCAAGACATGAATGAAGCAGCTGGTAGCATTGTCAATTTCCCAGTGGAGGTACGCAATGTGCAGCCATCTGAGAGAAGTTAAATGCAGAGAGACAAGTTGGAGTTTGGCAAGTGCAGGTAAATGGGGGAGAGTGGAAGGGGGGAGGAAGAGGTCAGGAAAATGGACTAGAGGTAGTGTGGGTGTACTGGACAGAGGGAAGGTGGAGGGAAGGAGTGGGGGCAGAGAAAGTGGACAGGGGACTGGGCAGGAGGTAGTGTGGATGAACTGGACAGAGGGTAGGTGGAGGGAGAGGTAGTGAGGGGGTACTGGACTAAGGACAAGTGGGGTGGGAGTTGTTAGGGAGGGGGGAAGGGGGTGAGAGCAGAGGAGTAGGTACAACCCGGCCAGAGCAAGTGGGCAGCTAAGTGGTGGGCTGGATGCTGGGATGACGTTTGAAACAGGAAATGGACTGCAGGAGAGATGAACTTACGGAGTTTGGATTTGACATGCCCATGGCATAGAAGGCTGGAAGCTTGTTTAGCCAGATGGGAGCTCTTACCATGAAGGCACGCCTCCCCAGGCTGATCTCCTGAAGGGAACAGCTAAGGCATGCCTGGAGACGCTTCTTGTGGCATGCTCACCTGGGGCAGGTCTGAATAACACCTGCAGGAAGATAGGTGCCAGTCCCAGTAGTGCCTTCTTTCCTAGTAAGCAGGTCTGGAGCTTTATTCTATCCTGGAGGGGGAGCCACATTGTCCTTATGTAGAGCTCACAGGTGTGTGATACGATCCACATCCAGAACAAATCCGCATGCTTTATTGAGAGTAAGGTGGACTTTGTGTAGTCTAGTGTCCGTGGCAGCACCATAAACCACATTTCCATAGTACAGGATTGGCAGGATTGTGCCATTGACCACCTGGAGCTTGGCTTCAGGGGTGATGCAGAAGCGGAGTCTGTAGAGTGTCCCCAACTTTCTGTTTGCAGCCTTAGTGATATTATTTAAGTGTTCATCGAAAGAGAGGGACTCATTGATTGTGGCCCCCAGATACAAGAAAAAGTGAACCTGCTCAGGGGTGGAGTTCGTATTGAGTGCTATTTTAAATGGTGTGGTGGATTTCCTCTTCTGGCGACTGGCAAAGAGCATTGTCTTAGTCTTTTTACTGTTGAGTACTAGGAGGCTGGTGTTAAACCATTTCTGTAGCAGGTCAAAGTTGCACTGTAAGTTCCTGGTCAGTGTGTCTTGGCAGGAGACTCTAAGGAATAGCACCGTGCCATCTGCATAGAGAAGGACTTTGGCAGAGGGGGACGCAGCTGGGAGGTCATTTATGAAGAGGCTAAACAGGAGGGGGCCCAGTATGAACCCTTGCAGGACCCCAACCATGATTTTCCTGGCCTCTGAGATGGTACCATTAATATTTACCTTCTGTGGGCACTCAGACAGGTAACTAGAGAACCACCCACTCGTGTTCAAGGACAACCTAATGCAGGTTAACCTGTGGAGCAGCAGCTTGTGATCCACAAGGTCAAATGCCTTGGAGAGGTTGATATAGATTGCTCCAGCTAGTTGTCTCTGGTCTAGTGCCTCATGGACATAGCCTGTGAATTCAGTGAGGGCCGTGTTGGTACTGTGCCACTTGTAGAACCCATGTTGTTGCGGGCTGAGGAGGTTGTATTTTTGTAGGTGGGCAGAGAGCTGGTCTGCAATGATTTTTTTCCAGTGCTTTGGAGAGAAGATACAGGATGGAGATGGGCCTGTAATTGGACACAAGCGAACGATCCCCTCCTTTTAAAACCGGAGTGACCAGGGCAGTTTTCCAGGTAGATGGGAAGGCTGACATCCGAAGTGACATATTAAAAAGCTTAGTGATAGGTACGACCACTTCAGGGAGGGTGATTGAGATAAGTTTTATATCAGTCCCATCCCACCCATCCTTGTTTTACCCAGCACTCTTTCAGGGTATGTAGCAGTCTTCTTGGTAGTCACCTGCCGAAAGTAGAATTTTGGGCTGGTGCTAGGAAGGGGGTGGGGTGTTCACAGCTCAGTGTTTTGCCCTCATGAGCAGTTGTTTTAGGTGGTATGACTGCTCTGTAGTCAGTAAATGCCTAATTGAAAATATTGGCTATGGTAACTTCATCAACTATGATTTTCTCAGTGTGGTGGAGCGTGGTGGGTGGGGACCTGTCACAAGTCCCTACGAGGTCCTTGATGGTATCCCAGATTTTTTTCCATCTTTCAGGCACTGGGACTGCTTATTTCTGTGGTTGGAGGCCTTGGCTTGCCATATTGCCCATGTGCACCTATTTCTAGCAGCTTTGTAATTTTGGACATTCTCTACTGTCCCTGATACCCTTGCTTGGTGCCATAGTAGATCACGTTCCTTCATCAAACCAAGGACTTGGGGGGGGGGGTGATCCAGTCCATGCACCTCCCTTTTATCATTTTCTTACAAAAGAGGGCATACTTGTCTGCAGCTGAGTTAAACTGATAAAGGAAGAGCTGGAGGGCTGCGTCAGCAGAGGGACAGGTATCCAGGATGCTCCACTCTGTGTTGGCCAGGTGTTTCTTGAAGGCGGCAATAGAGCAATTTCTGATGATTCTGTTCCTTACTAGCCTTACAAGCCTTGGGGGTAGTTTTGGCAGCTTGGAGGACCATTCACATAGGACAGGAGAGTGGTCACTCAGTGCATCTGGGAGCACCTGGACATTGGTAATTCTTTCGGGGTAGGAGGTCAGTACCCAGTCAATCAGGGTACTTGTTCCCATTCTGTAGTTGGTTCTTGTGCAACTCTGGACCACCCGTGTTAGGTATAGTTAGGTATAGTCCAGTAATCAGGTCCCTGTGTGAGGAACTGGGACTGGCAAGCCAGTTCGAATTGAAGTAATCTAGCTCAATAGTTTCCTAATTGTGACTTGCCTGGGTATAGAGGTTGGCGAAATCATTTAACCCCATTTGCTGGCATCCAGGTAGAATGTCAATTAGCCCTTTCTTCCCCTTGCCCATGAGGATTTTTACTGCAAGGCACTCACAGTCACTGCTGGCAGCAGGCAGTTGGACTTTATGGCACTGGAGATGGTTGTGGGTGTAGATCAGGCATCCACCCCCTCTTTTTGCTGTGTTATACCCAGGCATGGAAATTGCTGTGTCAGCAGTTCTGGGTGTGAGCCAGGTTTCAGTCAGCGTGAGACTGTCAGGCTGCACAAGTGCCACCCAGGCTTCAAACTGAGTAAGCTTTGCCAGCAGGCTGCCCATGTTTAAGAATACAATCCTCAACCTCCCCGTGGTTGGCTGGGTCTGGGTGTTGGCAGGCATAGGGCCAAGGTTGGGGTGAACATCTCCCAAGATCAGTAGTAGGATCAGGGTGAGCATCCTAGGTAATTTAGGGAAAAGGTAGGTTGTCCTTGCTCTAGAACGAGTCTGTGCCTTGTGTATTGTTGGAGGGGTGCAAAGGCTGCTAAGCAGTCCTGGGTATAGGCACAGTATCGACATGTTGAGTCCTGGGGGGCTGTGGTACCTGGCATGGAGTAAGGGAGGATGGTCAAATAGCTGGGTGTTACTGTGGGTCTCCCACTGGGCTGGAGGACTCTTTTCTGCAAGTACACAGCCTTAGTGGTTCAAGGTGTTATCCAGGTATGGGCCCATTATAGGCAGGGTTACCATCAGGAGAAGGATAAAATGTGCATTGTCGGCTCGGGGGACTCAGGGGGTATAGTCAAGACCCATTCTTCTTCCTGGTTTCAGCATTGTTCATGAGGTGGGGTCCCCTTACTCACCACTGTTACCTCTACTCTGCCCTATCCCTTCAATCCCTTTCTCAGAGACGCTTGTCCCACTGTGCTACACTCATCTCTAAATTTTGGTTTGGTACTCTTCCCTCTTATCTCTCCTCTCTTCTGTCCCTACAACTCGCACACAAATAGCACCCGGGCTTTCACCCTCCCTAGAGTTCATACTGTACATCTATAGGGAAATGCGCCCTCTCTTACAGATTCCCTTCCTTTTGGAGTAACGTTCCCCTACATACCTGTCTCACCCCCTCCTTTTCTGCACTCAAACGCCTCTTTAGGCCTCCCCTGTATCATTCTGTGACTGCTCTTTGTCCTAATTCTTTCCACATCTTTACCCCTTTCCTCCTCCCTGTTCTCCATCTCCTGCTTTTGAAAAGAAAAAAAATATATATTTTTTACCTAAAGCACTTTATTACATTTTTATATTTTTGATTGTTTGCCTATGTTAATTCATACAGTTCATTGCTTTAGTTTGTACCTGTATGCTGCTATCCCTTTGTTTTTTTGTATTCCCGGGGTTGCACCTGGAAATGAGCTTTAGCTCAGTGTGCCTTTCCCGGTCACCAAAATTTTAAATAAATAAATAAGGTAAATGCGGTTCAATGTATTTCTAAGGGGCTTTCAACTTTTATGCATAACCTTGACATTTTTTAAGATTTGGTCCCCAAATTTTCAACATGGCTTTTTGGGGACCCCACCTCATGAACAACATGACTGTCACTACGCAATTCTCACCAGAAAGGTGGTTTCAAGGTTGGTTGGTGAAATCACCTTAGATGGGATTTGTGTAACGACTGTCATATTGTTCATGAGGAGAAGCCATAAGAAGGTTAAGCCGAAAATTTGGGGTCAAAATTATTACAAATGACAGAGTTATGACCATTCATTGAAATTTCACTATGCATGCTTGTAACTTTGGGAATTTTAACTATTTTGACCCAAAATTGTCAACATGACCTTTTGAGGATCCACCTCATGAACAATATGACTTTCATTATGCAACTCCCACTGGAAAGGTGATTTCATGGTTGGTTGGCGAAATCACCTTTTGGGCAGAATTTATATAATGACAGTCATATTTTTCATGAGGTGGGGTCATAAAAAGGTTATATTGAAAATTTGGGGTCAAAATTATTACACATGGCAGAGTTATGACCATTTCGCTACACACGCTCGTAACTTTGGGAAATTTAAAATATTTTGACCCCACATTTTCAACATAGACTTCTTATTACCCCACTTCATGTATGTCAAGCTTTCATTTGTCAAATCCTGGTCAAAATGTACTTTCACATCTGTGGCGCAGAATGGCGTTAAAGTTGTGCAGAATTACGTTTTGGTGGGGATTCGAAACTTTTCAGTACTGGGTACATGAGTTGGGTAATAAGATGTCTATACTGATAGTTTGGCCAGTGTTGTCCTATCAGTGGAAGCACAGAACCCTTCCACAGCTACATACATATATGTATATATTGAGAAGCAGGAGGCCCTGCGCTACCTCAGGCAAGTAAGGATATGATTACGCCAACTGAAAACTATACCAGGCCCTGCACTCCCACAAGCAAATAAGGCTATGATTACACTATCTCAGAAAGAAAGGAAATTCATTGCAAAAACTACATTAATGCATTAGTTAGGGTGGGTATTAAAATGTTAAAAGGGAAATTCGACATTAGGGTTTCCAACCCTAACTCCCCACCTCCCAAGCAGCAAAAAGACAATACCATACAAGCAACCACAGACAGCCATCATCAGGTAAGACAAACACCATACAACTGTTTCTAGATGACATAAATGCAGTAGCACTGATGTGCTACCTTCGTGGCTTTGTATCTGCGGCATGCAAACTGCAAAATATACACACTCACTTGTCGCTGCTGTGACAACCCACCTCTCCCTCTGGGCTGGACCAGCTTTCAGAGAGGTGTCTGTCCTCAGGTATTCACTGCCACCAGCTGGACCATCTTCCAGCACCCCCTTCAAGTTTACAGACTTGAATAATTAAATGTGCAATTGCACAAGTTAAAGTCTGGTAGTGTGTCTCTCTCAGGTGGCGAATGCTACACAGAGTTTACCTCAGCCAGTGGAAACCAAATATTACCTTAGAATAATGACATCACAGTCACAACTGTTGAGCAAATAAATAGCTTTTTACTTAACAGAAAGTGCACCGAGTTTTTACAGGATATATATTTACAACACAAGAGAATAACACTAATACAGGAAAAGTAAACAAATGTCTTTAAATAACAGATGGCAAAATAAAAAGGCTATTACTGCAATATGCTAGTATTAAACTTACCCTTCCCTCTCCTTACAAGAGACACTGGACCCTATGCTAACTGCCAGCTCCTACGGACATAGCTAAAAGGGTAGGCTCCAAGCTTATGTTTCCCCCTCCAGCTTCAAGTGTAAGAGGAACCAACTTCACTGTCTTTCAGAATGTTATATACTCTCTTGAGAATAGGTCATTCCTATTCTCCCTTTGAATGCACCAACCATCTAACATGTATGTACAGTATTTAATTGTCCCAATCAGATTGAACACCTATCAGTGACCAATTATATTCCCTTTTACCCTTAAGTTTATATTTGAGTGAACCAATCTCTTCAAACTGGCCTGTGTATGTGGAGATGTCCACTCGAGATTTATGACCTAGCTCTTATCTAGCAGCTAGGGAGGACTGAGAATTCCAGCTTGTGGAAGTTCTCAGCTTGCATGAGTGTTTTTTTTTTTCAGACTGCTAAAAAAAATAAGGCACCTACAGAATCCACCATTAACTCCTTCCTTACCATTTCTGTCACATCCCCCACCACCAGATAATGAAGGCATGTCCCTTGGGCCACCCCAAGTGACACAGCCATTCATGCAATTACTGGGAAGTGCCCAAAGTATCCAGTCATGCTATTAGCCCTATCTAGATAGCCCATCCGCATTTGCATTTTGTTTGCCACTGCGATGCTGGATGGTCATGTTGTATGCCTGCAGTACCAAACTCCAACATAGTAGTTTTCCATTCTGCCTACTTGACCTATGAAGCCATATCAGGGATTAAGATCTGTGACCACAGTAAATTCTCTCCCATATAGGTAAGGCTGCAGCTTCTGAAGGGCCCACACTATTTCCAAGCATTCCTTCTCAATTTTGGCATATGCTCCTTTCTGGGCAAAAGCCTCTGGCTGAGGTACACGACCGGGTGCTCCTCCCCCTGCTGGGTAACTTGGCTCAGCACAGCCCCCAGCCCATGATCTGAGGCATCCACATGGACCATAAACTTTAAACTGTAATATGGGCTAGCCAGTACAGCTGGGCAGCTTAAGGCCTTCTTTAGCTCCTGAAAAGTGACCTCACAGCCTTCTGACCACTTCACTGTATCTGGCTTTCCCTTCTTGGTTAAGTCTGCCAGGGGCTTAGCCAGATTGCTATAGCGAGGAACAAACCTTCGGTAGTACCCTGCTGTCCCCAGAAATGCCCTGACCTGTTTCTTGGTGGTAGAAGTAGGCCAGGCCAGAATGGCATTGACCTTGGCAGGCTCCAGGCAGATGTGTCCACAACCCACCCGGTGCCCAAGGTAGGATACTTCTGCCATACCTTTCTGGCACTTTTCCGCCTTGACTGTCAGACCTGCATTCTTCAGCCTGTGGAACACATCCCGTACATTCTTGATGTGCTCATCCCAGGTCTGGCTGTATAGAAACATAGAAACATAGACTTTGACGGCAGATAAGGACCACTTGGCCCACCTAGTCTGCCCATTTCCCTACCTACAGGATAGGCTGCAGATCCTAGTTAACCAACAGCCTATTTCTTCCTACCCCCCACAAGAACTGCCTTATGTCTGTCCCATGCATTCTTGAATTCTCCCACAGTTTTAGACCCCACAACCTCCTCAGAAAGGCTGTTCCATGCATCCACTACCCTCTCTGTGAAAAAATACTTCCTCACATTGCCCCGGATCGGCCCCCCATCTATCTTTACATTGTGTCCCTTTGTTCTTGCACGTCTCTTTTTCTGAAAGATGCTACCCTCTTGGACTTTATCGATTCCACTGAGGTACTTAAAAGTTTCTATCATGTCCCCCTCCCTTCTTTCCTCAGGGTATACATATTAAGCTCCTTTAGTCTCTCTCGTACAGCTTCTCTTGCAAACCCTGCACCATTTAGTTGCCCTCCTCTGATCTGCCTCTATTCTGTCTATGTCCTTGCGGAGATGGGGTCTCCAGAACTGGACGCTGGTACTCAGATGGGGTCTCACCAACTGTCTGTACAGAGGATAACAACTTCCTGTTTTCTGCTGGTGATGCCTCTCTATGCATCCCAGTATCCCCAACCCTCCCTACTGCCTTCTCACATTGCTTGCTAACCTTAAGGTAATCTGATATGATTACCCAGGTCCCTTTTTGTTGTTGTTACTACCTCCCCATTGTGTAATCTTCCCTGGGTTCTTGCTTCCAGGTGCATTATTTGCACTTCTTTGCATTAAATCTAGCTGCCTACTTCTGACCATTCCTCCAGCCTTGCCAAGTCCTTCTCATCCTTTCCACACCACCTTGTGTATCAACCCTGTTGCAGATCTTGTGCCATCTGCAGAGGCATATTTTCCTTCCAGTCCCTCTGCAATGTCACTTATAAAGACATTAAAAGGACTGGACCCAGTACTGAACCCTCAGTACCCCACTAGTAACCCCTCTTTCTTCAGAGTGGACTCCATTTACAATTACCTTATGTGTCCTGTTGTCCAGCCAATGTTTTACCCAGGCTACCACCCTGGGACCCACTCCCAGGCTGGTTAATTTGACTATTAATCTTTTGTGTGGGACTGTGTCAAATGCCTTGCTAAAGTCTAAGTGAGCCATATCACAGCCCCTCCCTGGTCTACTACTTTGGTCAGCCAGTCAAAGAAATCTATTAGATTCATCTGACATGACCTTCCACTGTGAACCCCATGCTGCCTTGGGTCCTGTGCCCCACTGGCCTCAAGGTACTCAACAATTCTTTCCTTCAGAAGTGATTCCATCACTTTCCCTACCACAGAGGTCAAACTGACAGGTCTGTAGTTTCCTGCCTCTGTCTTGGTCCCACTTTTGTGAAGGGGAATCACATCTGCCTTCCTCCAGTCCTCGGATACCACACCATCCTCCCATGATTTATTAAAAAGAGTAGTCAGTGGTTTCACTAGTTCCCCCCTTAATTCTTTTAGAATTCTGGGATGAATTCCATCAGGTCTCATTGCTTTGTCCACCTTCAGTTTTAGGAGTTCTTGCAGAACCCTTTCTTCTGTGAAAGGGCTGGGATCGACCCCCATCATCAAGAGTGCTTCTGTTAATTGGATTAGGAACTTCCCCTCCTCTTTTGTGAATACTGAGCAGAAATATTCATTCAGTATCCCTGCTTTTTCACTGTCCCCCTCTGCCCACCCACCATTCATTCTATTCAGCCTCACTATCCCTCCCTTTGTCTTTCTATGCTCTCTGATATACCTATAAAAGGTTTAATCCCCCTTCTTAACCGAGTTGGCTATCTTTTCCTCAGTTTGGGCCTTTGATATTCTGACTTCCCTCCCTGCTTCCTTCTGCCTTAACTGGTACAGCTCTCTGTTCTGCTCCTTCTGTGTTTCCTTATACTTCCTGAATGCTATCTTTTTCTCCCTGACTTTCCCAGCCACCTCTTTTTAGAACCATAGTGTTTTTTTCTTTCGTTTTGATTTGTTTATTTGCTTCACACAAAGGTTTGTTGCCTCTGTGATGGCAGTTTTGATGATTCCCCATTGTTGCTCCACCCCTCCTTCTAGCCTGTTTGCTAGTGCTTTTCTGAGGCACTCTCCCATCTTGCAAAGTCAGCCCTCCTGAAGTCCAGTACCTTCACTTTTGTATGGCTTGACTCTGTAGCTGAGTTTAACATGAACCACACTGTTTGATGGTCACTTGTTCCCAGATGGCAACCCCTTCTAGATCTGAGATCCTCTCACTGCCCCCGTTTGAGTATGAGGGTCTAAGATTGCTCCCTCATGAGTGGGTTCTGAAGCTAGCTGTCTGAGGCCTGCCACCTGTAGGGCATCGAGAATGGCCCTGCTCTTGGATGTGGCTGCAGAAAATGTGCTCCAGTTAACATCTGGCATATTCAGGTCTCCCATCAACAGTATCTCCCCTTTCTCTGCCTTCCTAAGAATGCCTTCTATCATATCCTTGTCCATTCCCTCCCCTTGACGTGGGTGTCTGTACACAACCCCTGTGCGGATTGTGGTGCCCTTTCCAGTCTCCAAGGTGACCCACAGTGCCTCCTTTCCTCCCTGTTTACTCTTTTGTTCAGTTGCTTTTATCCCTCCTTTACATAGAGAGCTACTCCTCCCCCTCTTCTCTCCTGCCTGTCTCTCCTGTAGGTTATGTACCCTGGCATGTTAACATCCAGTCATGGTTCTTTGTGTACCATGTTTCTGTGACTGCTATGATATCCAGGCATCCCTCTTCCATCAAGGCCACCAGCTCAGGGAGCTTGTTGCCCAGACTATGGGCATTGGTACTCATTACCCTCCATTTCCTGATGGCCTTACTCCTTTTTGCCCCATCCCTGTCCTTCTTGCCTTTGTCACTTTCCCCATTTACCCCTGCCCTTCTCCCTATCACCACCTCTATGTTGGTGTTTACCGTACTTACTACTGTGATTTTTTTGGGGGCTAGGATTTCTCTGCTCCTTTCCAGTGCCTCCCCCCCTTGGCTAGTTTAAATGCTTGCCAATGAAGCATTTAAACCTATCACCCTAGGACCCTGGTATATGGCTATATCATCCACATGCATAGCAGCAGGTTCAAGTTCAAGTTTATTGCAGGAATACTCAATTGAGCAAGCTCTCACAAAGGAGGTCCTGAGGTAATACACATACAGTGGCACATTATACAAGAAATAACATTGATACACAGAAATACAGAAATACATGCAGTGCAACGATAAGACAATTTGTGCCTGGAGTCAAGAATACAAGGTTACAAATATGTGTGAAAATACCAGACAGACAATGTCAGGTGCAGGTTACACACTGTGCTGTTGTATAAAGCAATATTTAATCAGTTGGTAAAGAATTAGGAGAGGAAAAACAAATGATGGTATAAAGCAGTATTTAATTAGATGGTAAAGAATTAGGAGAGGGAACAACAGAATGAGGGATGGGCAGAGTGGAGGAAGGGGGAAGGAGTAGGTTAACAAGGGGTAAAGGAGAATGGGGTAAAGGGTCCCAGCGTATCGAGTGTCAACAGGGACAATAGAAAGGACTGTCATAGGCATAAAGGGATTTAAGTGACAATTACAACTATCTTTTATCTTGGATGCAATTAAAAGTTCTGAAAAAAGTTGACAGGGACAGTACTAGATAGTTTTAGTATTGATTGGAGCTGATTCCACGTGGATGAGGAGGGTATAAGAAATAGCACGTTTACCAAAGGTAGTACGAGTCCTAGGTATATCTAGCAGGACAAAGTCAGCTTTCCTAAGGAATATGGACTGCTGGAGATGCTGATTAGCGATGTTAGGTAGCATGGTAATGTCAGTAGGAGCAACTTAGGGTCAAACTCCAGCATGGAGCAGCGTCTAGTGGTAAGGATGTCCAACCAACAGCTGCATACAAGTCCACAGTGGTGGAGTGCGGTAAGGGCAGTTGGTAATGAAGCGTCTTGTCGATGATAAGGCGTCAATTTACTTAGGTTGGTAGTTGAGGGCTGTAGTGTAAATCAGGTCTCCGTAGTCAAGTAGGGGGAGGAAAGTGGCCTGAATAAGCCTAGTGCATGTCTCAAGTGGAAATAAAGACTTGTTTCAAAAACAGAATCCTAATCTTGCTTTGAGCCTCTTGGAGAGCTCATCAATGTGGTCATTAAATGAAAGCTTATTATCTAGCAAGATACCTAGGTATTTGAATTTAGAAACTACTTCCAATGATTCACCTAGTGCAGTAATTATGAAATCATTTGGCTGGTCAGGGGTGGGATAAGGGGAGGTAATAGGATTGAGAATCATTGCTTTCGTTTTCTTAGCATTAAGGAGCAGCTTGGCTTTTACTAGATTGTTTTCAAGCTAAGCAAGATCAGTTTATAACACATTCATGACCTGTGATACCTACAGAAGTATACAAAACAGTATCATCTGCAAAGAAGTGCAGTTTGGAATCTGTTATATGGTAGTCAAGGTTGTTAATGTACAAAGAGAACAGGATTGGGCCAAGGATGGAGCCTTGGGGGACTCCTCTGACAACAAGCAGAGGAGCAGAGAATAGGCCATCAGCTTTAACTTTCTGTGTTCTCTCTGATAAGTAGCTACAGAACCAATTGGCAGTGCTCGGAGTAGCTCCTAGGTTGGACAGGCAGGCGACTATGAGGTTGTGATCAACAGTATCAAATGCTTTGCTAAGGTCCAAGAAAACTGCACCAGTTACCAGCTTAGCATCAGTAGTGGGGAACCAATCATTTGTTACTTTTGCCAGAGCTGTAATTGTGCTATGATTTGTTCGGAAGCCTGACTGGGCCAGATTAAGTAGTGAAAAGGTTTTGATATGAGATTTTAATTGATTATAGACCAATTTTTAAGAGTTTTAGAGAGGATGGGTAAGATGGATATAGGTCTGTAATTGTTCAGTGTCATGATCTCTCCTGATTTAAAAGGGGGAGTATAGACGGCAGATTTCCAACAGGTTGGCACTGTAGCTGACGTGATAGAGAGGTTGAAGATATGTAGAATCGGGGCTGTGAGGTGGGCATGGCCCAGTCTTAAGAAGAAGGGTTCGAGACCATCATCCCTTGCACTTTTATGGATATCTAGCTTAACTAATGCATTCTCTACTTCTTTGAAGTTACATAGATGCAATTGAAAGGGACAGGATGCGTTGTCGGCAGGTGGGGGAGGGGGCTAGGCTGATTCATGGAATAGTTGACATAAGGTGAGGAGTCAAACGCTAGCCCAGCTGTGGCAAAATGGGAGTTGAGTTCTTCTAAGATTTGAGAATTATGTTCCACAAACCTGCCATTCATAAATATCTTGGCAGGAGAGGAGGGGGCAGTAGGCCACCCTTCAATAGATTTGTGTGTCCTCCAGATTTTACGGGAATCCCCTTTAGCCTGTTCAAGAGTGGAGATGTAGTAATGGGCTTTGGCAGTGCAAACGCTTTTCACAGGTGTTCCTAGCATCTCTAAAGGCCTGCCAGTCTGCAAGATTCTTGGATTGTCTAGCTTGGCCCCAGAGCTTATCTCGCTTAGTAGAGCTGCCTTAAGTCCTGGGGGTAAACCAAGGGTGAAAATTTTATGCACCCTGACTTTAATTAGGGGCATGGCTGTTAATCAATGTGGAAGGTTATCATAAAGATAGAAACAGCTTCATCAACATTTTTGGCCAGGTAAAGATCCTGCCATCTAATCCCACCTAGATCTGTGAGGAAATTAGCTGAACTGAATTTTTCTAAAGGAACGTTTAGTTATGAATGTGGATTGCTGGCGGACCTTAGTTTGAGCTCTATGCATACTACAATCCCATAGTCGCTCATGTCATTATGGAAGACTGCTTATATGAGATTTTATGGGAGAGTGGTTAAAAAACATCTAGAAGGGCAGTTAGTTGGAGTTAATGGTATTAGTCCTTGTAGATTCAGCTAACTATTTGCATAAGGCCAACCTCATCACAGAGAGATTTAAGACAGCGTAGATTTAGGTGATAGCCAGTCCAAATTAAGATCTCCTAGGAAGATAGTTTCTGTGTAGCTGTGGAGAGTAAAGATCTGAGTGTATTTAATATCTCTAGACCCCCAGAAGAGGCCTATAGCCCCCCAATAATGTTGATACATTCTGAAGAGGGAGGTGGAGCTCAAGGAAAGTAATTCAAATTCCTTAGTTAATGATTTGCAGCTGACGCCTGTGACTGCAGCACCTGAGTTTTGAGTAGATTACTATACCCCCACCCAAGTTTCCTATCTGCTCTGGAATAATTTGAAAACCAGGAAGGGTAATTTGTTGGTCTAGAGTTAGCCTTTTGAGCCATGATTCGGTAAGAATGATGAGATCCAGGTTAGTATGTGCAGCCCAAGCTTGTAGCTGAACAACGTTTCTGGTCAAACCTCAGGATGTTGACTGAGTATTATTTTAAGACCTGGGGCAACCACAAACTCCAATGGGAGGATAGCATCAGAATCGCCCAGGATTTAGTTCAACATTCCTGAGCAGAGCAGGAGCACAGTAGAATTTTCTTGAGAATTTTATTAAGAGAGACCAATTTTCCTCTGGACCTCCCAGACTCCTTATCAAAGGTGTATTTTTAGAGCTGAAGTCGCCGATATTGAGACAATGATTTAAACATAATGACGAATATTCTCATAGATAATGGTGAGGAAAGCAAGGCAGGGCAGAGAAAAAGAATGAAAGGTTAGTCACAATAAGGGAGGGATAAGTGGAAGGTACCTGTCAAAGAGATATAATAAGATGTGATATGTGGTACCAGAACTAGTTTAGCTCATGGAACATCATATTGAGGTGAGGGATGAATTATACAATATTCGAAAGCCAACAAGCAAAAGAGTAAATAATGCCATGCATCCAGGCGAGGTGCAAGGTTTTAATAAGGATCAACGTGTTGCAAAGTGTGACTTAGATGCAGAAGCAGACCCACAATATTTAGGAGAAGCTGGTTGCAGGATAGAGAAGCACACAGCCTTAAAAAAGTAACACTAACCCATGCAACATTAAATTTAGCACTTGGCCCTCCTATCTATATCTGCAATCAGTTCACCTATCAAAGAATGATAGGTATAACACCAAGACCAGCATTTACCAATAGCAAGGCAGGAAATCAGCGATGAGCGGAGCAGTGCTGTATTTAACGGTGGCCTAGAGGGGTGTGGGAGCGGAGAAAAATCCCAAGTAAAGCAGTCCCCGAGAGGCACAAAGAGTTGCTGTTTAAGTAAATGAGAGAGCGCGCAATTGTCGGACAGCGAGGAAGCAGAGCGAGCCAATCAGCAGAGGCCTGCTAATGCCACCTGTCCGAGGATCAACCGTCTGTGCTGGTTCTATTTCAGAAAATCAGCGTCATATCCTCTTTTTTGTCAATCTAGTCTTTATTGAGAGATTTCACCTTTACCAGTCACAGTTACCATTGTTAGCAATACAATTATCTCCAACAGGGTTACTAATTCATTCTCAGAACGACCCGCATTCCCTCACTGTATGTAACTTCAGACAGATCAAGGTTATGCCTATTTAAGAAAAGGCTGCACCCATGTTCCTATAGTCCCAATAGTCATTAAGACCTTCCTCACCCTCCTGGACACTCCCTTATGGATTCCACTAGGTTCCTTACCCCTATTATCCCAAACCAATCTTAGAATCCAGGGTAGATAGTCTAGATACTCAAGGGATAAAAGTTGGGTCTTTCGACATAATGTGTAAAATCCATCTATTCCACTTAGTGGTACAGGCTTCTACTCTATCATTTAAGGAGTATGTCAACTTCTCTGATCTGTATATGCGGTTGACTATTTCTCTCCATTCCAGTACAGAAGGAGTCATCATAGTAAGCCAGTGCTTAGTTATCGCTTTTTTCACTGCGAGAAGGATAATTCCCAACAAATACCGGTGATGGGGGCTACGGAAGTCCCGAGGCAGGACATGTAGGACAAAGAGCTCCCCAGTGAAAGGCGGCACTGAGCCGAATAACTCAACAAGTTCCCGCCACAGGCCCTGGAGGAAAGGTTGAAGTCTTGGACACGACCAGAAAATGTACGAGAGGTGAGGAACCCTCTCCACACTGCGTCCACAAGTCGCGAGGACTCTGATTGCTATAATGGGCTGTTACCACAGGGGACCGAAAAAAGCATTAGTATCTGCCAGGCAAACAAATGCCATGAGTATGAACTGGTAACTTTGCAAATAACTGGCACACATGTGTCCCACTGTTGTGAGGCTATATGCGAACACCACTCCCCATTCCACTTTTCTCTATTAATAGCATCTATATTTCCACCTAGTGTTTGTGTCAGGGATTTATATAAGACCGAAATGAGGTGGGCTATATTCTTGGCCTTGATAAGTTGCTGGAAGGTTTGAATAAAGTGAGGGTACCTCTCAGGGGTCTTAATGTCTGAGGATAGAGCCTCATAGTAATGCCTTAATTCAAAAAACAAAAAAAATCCAACTAACGGAGTTGGAATTCCCTCCAGAGGACTCAAAACTCCTTAAAAAAGGGCCATCCAAAGTTGAGAAAATCTGTGAGGTAGAGGGGTCTCCAGGCCAAGAAAGTGTGGTCCTGTGTAGCTGGGGAAAAATTCTCCAGGAGAGCTATCGGCAGATCCAACACTAGAGGGCGAGTTTATGGCGTCCTGCACCTTCACCAGGCCTTGATTTGCTGTGCAAGCCATGGGCTCAGGGTAGATATCTCGACAGTGAGGGTTATTATATATTACAAGCCTCTGGTATTCATGTAGTGGGAGAATGGAGTCTCCAACTTCATCCCACAGCGAGACCGAGACATTCCCATCAAGCGCTGCACAATGAAAGACAAATGTGAGGCCCAGTAGTATTGTTTAAGGTTAGGAGTGCCAGTCCCCCTGAACCCTAGGGCAAGAACAAGGTGCTCAGTTTAACTACTGGGGCATGCCAGCTGAACAAATCTAGTAATGACTTTATTCCAGACTTGAAATAATTTATTGGGCAACTTAGCGAACATTCTGAATAGGTAGAGGGCCCTTAGGAGAATCACCATTCTCACCACTTCTACCCTGAAACATGTTCAGAGGAAATTCCATCTCTCAAGTCCCGACTCAGCTGAGCTGTAAATGGTTGAAAAATTATTCAGGCATCCCCTACTCTATGGGAGAGAAAAGCGCCAAGGTATTTTAATTAGATAGGCCACCCTGAAGGGTGACGTTTCCTGAACTCTCAGAGGGAACAAAGTGAAATGGGAAAGCCAGTCTTGCTGGTGTTGGAAAATATCTGGTGAGCCCAAAATCTCCAGGATACGGAGACTGAGGAAATGGACTGTGGGGTTGGTGAGATATAATAGGACGTCATCTGCATAGAGCTGGCGTGCGCCTGATCCCTATTTGGACCCTGAGATCTCGGAGACATTCTAATTGCCCGGCCAGGGCCTCAATAAAGATAGCAAACAGACCAGGCAAGGGACATCCTGATCGTGCCTGTGCAGCGGGAAGTACTCAGACAACATACAAGCAACCACAGACAGCCATCATCAGGTAAGACAAACACCATACAACTGTTTCTAGATGACATAAATGCAGTAGCACTGATGTGCTACCTTCAGGTAACTTTTGTATCTGCGGCATGCAAACTGCAAAATATACACACTCACTTAATAGCTGCTGTGACAACCCACCTCTCCCTCTGGGCTGGACCAGCTTTCAGAGAGGTGTCTGTCCTCAGGTATTCACTGCCACCAGCTGGACCATCTTCCAGCACCCCCTTCAAGTTTACAGACTTGAATAATTAAATATGCCATTGCACTGAGTTAAAGTCTGGTAGTGTGTGTCTCTCTCAGGTGGCTAATGCTACACAGAGTTTACCTCAGCCAGTGGAAACCAAATATTACCTTAGAATAATGACATCACAGTCACAACTGTTGAGCAAATAAATAGCTTTTACTTAACAGAAAGTGCACCGAGTTTTTACAGGATATATATTTACAACACAAGAGAATAACACTAATACAGGAAAAGTAAACAAATGTCTTTAAATAACAGATGGCAAAATAAAAAGGCTATTACTGCAATATGCTAGTATTAAACTTACCCTTCCCTCTCCTTACAAGAGACACTGGACCCTATGCTAACTGCCAGCTCCTACGGACATAGCTAAAAGGGTAGGCTCCAAGCTTATGTTTCCCCCTCCAGCTTCAAGTGTAAGAGGAACCAACTTCACTGTCTTTCAGAATGTTATATACTCCTTGAGAATAGGTCATTCCTATTCTCCTTTGAATGCACCAACCATCTAACATGTATGTACAGTATTAATTGTCCCAATCAGATTGAACACCTATCAGTGACCAATTATATTCCCTTTTACCCTTAAGTTTATATTTGAGTGAACCAATCTCTTCAAACTGGCCTGTGTGTGTGGAGATGTCCACTCGAATTTATGACCTAGCTCTTATCTAGCAGCTAGGGAGGACTGAGAATTCCAGCTTGTGGAAGTTCTCAGCTTGCATGAGTGTTTTTTTTTTTCAGACTGCTAAAAAAAATAAGGCACCTACAGAATCCACCATTAACTCCTTCCTTACCATTTCTGTCACATCCCCCACCACCAGATAATGAAGGCATGTCCCTTGGGCCACCCCAAGTGACACAGCCATTCATGCAATTACTGGGAAGTGCCCAAAGTATCCAGTCATGCTATTAGCCCTATCTAGATAGCCCATCCGCATTTGCATTTTGTTTGCCACTGCGATGCTGGATGGTCATGTTGTATGCCTGCAGTACCAAACTCCAACATAGTAGTTTTCCATTCTGCCTACTTGACCTATGAAGCCATATCAGGGGATTAAGATCTGTGACCACAGTAAATTCTCTCCCATATAGGTAAGGCTGCAGCTTCTGAAGGGCCCACACTATTTCCAAGCATTCCTTCTCAATTTTGGCATATGCCTCCTTTCTGGGCAAAAGCCTCTGGCTGAGGTACACGACCGGGTGCTCCTCCCCCTGCTGGGTAACTTGGCTCAGCACAGCCCCCAGCCCATGATCTGAGGCATCCACATGGACCATAAACTTTAAACTGTAATATGGGCTAGCCAGTACAGCTGGGCAGCAAGGCCTTCTTTAGCTCTGAAAAGTGACCTCACAGCCTTCTGACCACTTCACTGTATCTGGCTTTCCTTCTTGGTTAAGTCTGCCAGGGGCTTAGCCAGATTACATAGCGAGAACAAACCCTTCGTAGTACCCTGCTGTCCCCAGAAATGCTCTGACCTGTTTCTTGGTGGTAGAAGTAGGCCAGGCCAGAATGGCATTGACCTTGGCAGGCTCAGGCAGATGTCCACAACCCACCCGGTGCCCAAGGTAGGATACTCTGCCATACCTTTCTGGCACTTTTCCGCCTTGACTGTCAGACCTGCATTCTTCAGCCTGTGGAACACATCCTCACATTCTTGATGTGCTCATCCCAGGTCTGGCTGTATAGAAACATAGAAACATAGACTTTGACGCAGATAAGGACCACTTGGCCCACCTAGTCTGCCCATTTCCCTTCCTACAGGATAGGCTGCAGATCCTAGTTAACCAACAGCCTATTTCTTCCTACCCCCCACAAGAACTGCCTTATGTCTGTCCCATGCATTCTTGAATTCTCCCACAGTTTTAGACCCCACAACCTCCTCAGAAAGGCTGTTCCATGCATCCACTACCCTCTCTGTGAAAAAATACTTCCTCACATTGCCCCGGATCGGCCCCCCATCTATCTTTACATTGTGTCCCTTTGTTCTTGCACGTCTCTTTTTCTGAAAGATGCTACCCTCTTGGACTTTGTCGATTCCACTGAGGTACTTAAAAGTTTCTATCATGTCCCCCCTCTCCCTTCTTTCCTCAAGGGTATACATATTAAGCTCCTTTAGTCTCTCCTCGTACAGCTTCTCTTGCAAACCCTGCACCATTTTAGTTGCCCTCCTCTGATCTGCCTCTATTCTGTCTATGTCCTTGCGGAGATGGGGTCTCCAGAACTGGACGCAGTACTCCAGATGGGGTCTCACCAACTGTCTGTACAGAGGGATAACAACTTCCTGTTTTCTGCTGGTGATGCCTCTCTATGCATCCCAGTATCCCCAGCCCTCCCTACTGCCTTCTCACATTGCTTGCTAACCTTAAGGTAATCTGATATGATTACCCAGGTCCCTTTCCTTTTTGTTGTTGTTACTACCTCCCCATTGTGTAATCTTCCCTGGGTTCTTGCTTCCAGGTGCATTATTTGCACTTCTTTGCATTAAATCTAGCTGCCTACTTCTGACCATTCCTCCAGCCTTGCCAAGTCCTTCTCATCCTTTCCACACCACCTTGTGTATCAACCCTGTTGCAGAATCTTGTGCCATCTGCAGAGGCATACTTTCCTTCCAGTCCCTCTGCAATGTCACTTATAAAGACATTAAAAAGGACTGGACCCAGTACTGAACCCTGCGGTACCCCACTAGTAACCCCTCTTTCTTCAGAGTGGACTCCATTTACAATTACCTTATGTGTCCTGTTGTCCAGCCAATGTTTTACCCAGGCTACCACCCTGGGACCCACTCCCAGGCTGGTTAATTTGACTATTAATCTTTTGTGTGGGACTGTGTCAAATGCCTTGCTAAAAGTCTAAGTGAGCCATATCACAGCCCCTCCCTGGTCTACTACTTTGGTCAGCCAGTCAAAGAAATCTATTAGATTCATCTGACATGACCTTCCCTGTGAACCCCATGCTGCCTTGGGTCCTGTGCCCCACTGGCCTCAAGGTACTCAACAATTCTTTCCTTCAGAAGTGATTCCATCACTTTCCCTACCACAGAGGTCAAACTGACAGGTCTGTAGTTTCCTGCCTCTGTCTTGGTCCCACTTTTGTGAAGGGGAATCACATCTGCCTTCCTCCAGTCCTCGGATACCACACCATCCTCCCATGATTTATTAAAAAGAGTAGTCAGTGGTTTCACTAGTTCCCCCCTTAATTCTTTTAGAATTCTGGGATGAATTCCATCAGGTCTCATTGCTTTGTCCACCTTCAGTTTTAGGAGTTCTTGCAGAACCCTTTCTTCTGTGAAAGGGCTGGGATCGACCCCCCCCATCAAGAGTGCTTCTGTTAATTGGATTAGGAACTTCCCCCTCCTCTTTTGTGAATACTGAGCAGAAATATTCATTCAGTATCCCTGCTTTTTCACTGTCCCCCTCTGCCCACTCACCATTCATTCTATTCAGCCTCACTATCCCTCCCTTTGTCTTTCTATGCTCTCTGATACACCTATAAAAGGTTTAATCCCCCTTCTTAACCGAGTTGGCTATCTTTTCCTCAGTTTGGGCCTTTGATATTCTGACTTCCCTCCCTGCTTCCTTCTGCCTTAACTGGTACAGCTCTCTGTTCTGCTCCTTCTGTGTTTCCTTATACTTCCTGAATGCTATCTTTTCTCCCTGACTTTCCCAGCCACCCTTTTTAGAACCATAGTGTTTTTTCTTTCGTTTTGATTTGTTTATTTGCTTCACACAAGGTTTGTTGCCTCTGTGATGGCAGTTTTGATGATTCCCATTGTTGCTCCCACCTCCTTCTAGCCTGTTTGCTAGTGCTTTTCTGAGGCACTCTCCATCTTGCCAAAGTCAGCCCTCCTGAAGTCCAGTACCTTCACTTTTGTATGGCTTGACTCTGTAGCTGAGTTTAACATGAACCACACTGTTTGATGGTCACTTGTTCCCAGATGGCAACCCACTTCTAGATCTGAGATCCTCTCACTGCCCCCGTTTGAGTATGAGGTCTAAGATTGCTCCCTCATGAGTGGGTTCTGAAGCTAGCTGTCTGAGGCCTGCCACCTGTAGGGCATCGAGAATGGCCCTGCTCTTGGATGTGGCTGCAGAAAATGTGCTCCAGTTAACATCTGGCATATTCAGGTCTCCCATCAACAGTATCTCCCCTTTCTCTGCCTTCCTAAGAATGCCTTCTATCATATCCTTGTCCATTCCCTCCCCTTGACGTGGGTGTCTGTACACAACCCCTGTGCGGATTGTGGTGCCCTTTCCAGTCTCAAGGTGACCCACAGTGCCTCCTTTCCTCCCTGTTTACTCTTTTGTTCAGTTGCTTTTATCCTCCTTTACATAGAGCTACTCCTCCCCTCTTCTCTCCTGCCTGTCTCCTGTAGGTTGTGTACCCTGGCATGTTAACATCCCAGTCATGGTTCTTTGTGTACCATGTTTCTGTGACTGCTATGATATCCAGGCATCCCTCTTCCATCAAGGCCACCAGCTCAGGAGCTTGTTGCCCAGACTATGGGCATTGGTACTCATTACCCTCCATTTCCTGATGGCCCTTACTCCTTTTGCCCCATCCCTGTCCTTCTTGCCTTTGTCACTTTCCCCATTTACCCCTGCCCTTCTCCCTATCACCACCTCTATGTTGGTGTTTACCGTACTTACTACTGTGATTTTTTTTTGGGGGGGCTAGGATTTCTCTGCTCCTTTCCAGTGCCTCTCCCCCTTGGCTAGTTTAAGTGCTTGCCAATGAAGCATTTAAACCTATCACCTAGGACCCTGGTATATGGCTATATCATCCACATACGCCAACGCAAGTTCAAGTTCAAGTTTATTGCAGGAATACTCAATTGAGCAAGCTCATTCACAAGGAGGTCCTGGAGGTAATACACATACAGTGGCACATTATACAAGAAATAACATTGATACACAGAAATACAGAAATACATGCAGTGCAACGATAAGACAATTTGTGCCTGGAGTCAAGAATACAAGGTTACAAATATGTGTGAAAATACCAGACAGACAATGTCAGGTGCAGGTTACACACTGTGCTGTTGTATAAAGCAATATTTAATCAGTTGGTAAAGAATTAGGAGAGGAAAAACAAATGATGGTATAAAGCAGTATTTAATTAGATGGTAAAGAATTAGGAGAGGGAACAACAGAATGAGGGATGGGCAGAGTGGAGGAAGGGGGAAGGAGTAGGTTAACAAGGGGTAAAGGAGAATGGGGTAAAGGGTCCCAGCGTATCGAGTGTCAACAGGGACAATAGAAAAGGACTGTCATAGGCATAAAGGGGATTTAGTGACAATTACAACTATCTTTTATCTTGGATGCAATTAAAGTTCTGAAAAAGTTGACAGGGACAGTACTAGATAGTTTTAGTATTGATTGGAGCTGATTCCACGTGGATGAGGAGGGTATAAGAAATGTACGTTTACCAAAGTGGTACGAGTCCTAGGTATATCTAGCAGGACAAAGTCAGCTTTCCTAAGGAATATGGACTGCTGGAGATGCTGATTAGCGATGTTAGGTAGCATGGTAATGTCAGTAGGAGCAACTTAGGGTCAAACTCCAGCATGGAGCAGAGCGTCTAGTGGTAAAGATGTCCAACCAACAGCTGCATACAAGTCACAGTGGTGGGTGCGGTAGGGGCAGTTGGTAATGAAGCGTAATCTTGCGATGATAAGGCGTCAATTTACTTAGGTTGGTAGTTGAGGGCTGTAGTGTAAATCAGGTCTCCGTGGTCAAAGTAGGGGAGGAAAGTGGCCTGAATAAGCCCTGGTGCATGTCTCAAGTGGAAATAAAGACTTGTTTCAAAACAGAATCTTAATCTTGCTTTGAGCTCTTGGAGAGCTCATCAATGTGGTCATTAAATGAAAGCTTATTATCTAGCAAGATACCTAGGTATTTGAATTTAGAAACTACTTCCAATGATTCACCTAGTGCAGTAATTATGAAATCATTTGGCTGGTCAGGGGTGGGATAAGGGGAGGTAATAGGATTGAGAATCATTGCTTTCGTTTTCTTAGCATTAAGGAGCAGCTTGGCTTTTACTAGATTGTTTTCAAGCTAAGCAAAGTCAGTTTATAACACATTCATGACCTGTGATACCTACAGAAGTATACAAAACAGTATCATCTGCAAAGAAGTGCAGTTTGGAATCTGTTATATGGTAGTCAAGGTTGTTAATGTACAAAGAGAACAGGATTGGGCCAAGGATGGAGCCTTGGGGGACTCCTCTGACAACAAGCAGAGGAGCAGAGAATAGGCCATCAGCTTTAACTTTCTGTGTTCTCTCTGATAAGTAGCTACAGAACCAATTGGCAGTGCTCGGAGTAGCTCCTAGGTTGGACAGGCAGGCGACTATGAGGTTGTGATCAACAGTATCAAATGCTTTGCTAAGGTCCAAGAAAACTGCACCAGTTACCAGCTTAGCATCAGTAGTGGGGAACCAATCATTTGTTACTTTTGCCAGAGCTGTAATTGTGCTATGATTTGTTCGGAAGCCTGACTGGGCCAGAT
This sequence comes from Neoceratodus forsteri, assembly GCA_016271365.2. NCBI lineage: Eukaryota > Metazoa > Chordata > Ceratodontiformes > Ceratodontidae > Neoceratodus > Neoceratodus forsteri. Next base: position 840,825,333 of record CM028134.1, read on the forward strand.
TAAGTAGTGAAAAGGTTTTGATATGAGATTTTAATTGATTATAGACCAATTTTTCGAAGATTTTAGAGAGGATGGGTAAGATGGATATAGGTCTGTAATTGTTCAGGTCGCATGATCTCCTGATTTAAAAAGGGGGAGTATGTCGGCAGATTTCCAACAGGTTGGCACTGTAGCTGACGTGATAGAGAGGTTGAAGATATGTAGAATCGGGGCTGTGAGGTGGGCATGGCCCAGTCTTAAGAAGAAGGGTTCGAGACCATCATCCCCTGCACTTTTATGGATATCTAGCTTAACTAATGCATTCTCTACTTCTTTGAAGTTACATAGATGCAATTGAAAGGGACAGGATGCGTTGTCGGCAGGTGGGGGAAGGGGCTAGGCTGATTCATGGAATAGTTGACATAAGGTGAGGAGTCAAACGCTAGCCCAGCTGTGGCAAAATGGGAGTTGAGTTCTTCTAAGATTTGAGAATTATGTTCCACAAACCTGCCATTCATAAATATCTTGGCAGGAGAGGAGGGGGCAGTAGGCCACCCTTCAATAGATTTGTGTGTCCTCCAGATTTTACGGGAATCCCCTTTAGCCTGTTCAAGAGTGGAGATGTAGTAATGGGCTTTGGCAGTGCAAACGCTTTTCACACAGGTGTTCCTAGCATCTCTAAAGGCCTGCCAGTCTGCAAGATTCTTGGATTGTCTAGCTTGGGCCCAGAGCTTATCTCGCTTAGTAAGAGCTGCCTTAAGTCCTGGGGTAAACCAAGGGTGAGAATTTTTATGCACCCTGACTTTAATTAGGGGCATGGCTATTAATCAATGTGGAAAGGTTATCATTAAAGATAGAAACAGCTTCATCAACATTTTTTTGGCCAGGTAAAGATCCTGCCATCTAATCCCACCTAGATCTGTGAGGAAATTAGCTGAACTGAATTTTCTAAAGGAACGTTTAGTTATGAATGTGGATTGCTGGCGGACCTTAGTTTGAGCTCTTATGCATACTACAATCCATGGTCGCCTATGTCATTATGGAAGACTGCTGTATGTGAGATTTTATGGGATGAGTGGTTAAAAAACATCTAGAAGGGAGCTGTATGTTGGAGTTAATGGTATTAGTCCTTGTAGATTCACTAACTATTTGCATAAGGCCAACCTCATCACAGAGAGATTTAAGACAGCGAGATTTAGGTGATAGCCAGTCCAAATTAAGATCTCCTAGGAAGATAGTTTCTGTATTAGCTGTGGAGAGTAAAGATCTGAGTGTATTTAAAATTTCTAGACCCCCAGAAGGAGGCCTATAGCCCCCCAATAATGTTGATACATTCTGAAGAGGGGAGGTGGAGCTTCAAGGAAAGTAATTCAAATTCCTTGGTTAATGATTTGCAGCTGACGTCTGTGACTGCGTACCTGAGTTTTGAGTAGATTACTATACCCCCACCCCGAGTTTCCCTATCTGCTCTGAATAATTTGTAACCAGGAAGGGTAATTTGTTGGTCAGAGTTAGCCTTTTTGAGCCATGATTCGGTAAGAATGATGAGATCCAGGTTAGTATGTGCAGCCCAAGCTTGTAGCTGAACAACGTTTCTGGTCAAACTCAGGATGTTGACTAGTATTATTTTAAGACCTGGGGCAACTGCAAACTCCAATGGGGAGGATAGCATCAGAATCGGGCCAGGATTTAGTTCAACATTTCCTGAGCAGAGCAGGAGCAGCAGTAGAATTTTCTTGAGGAATTTTATTAAGAGAGAGACCACTTTTTTCCTCTGGGACCTCCCATGACTCCTTATCAAAGGTGTATTTTTAGAGCTGAAGTCGTCGATATTGAGACAATGATTTAACATAATGACGGAAGTATTCTCATAGATAATGGTGAGGAGAGCAAGGGGCAGAGAGAAAAATGAAAGGGTAGTCACAATAAGGGAGGGATAAGTGGAAGGTACTTTTAGGGTATAATAAGATGTGATATGTGGTACCAGAACTAGTTTAGCTCATGGAACATCATATTGAGGTGAGGATAGATTATACAATATTCGAGTAACACAAGCAAAAGAGTAAATAATGCCATGCTTCCAGGCGAGGGTGCAAGGTTTTAATAAGGGATCAACGTGTGTTGCAAAGTGTGACTTCGATGCAGAAGCAGACCCACAATATTTAGGAGAAGCTGGTTGCAGGATAGAGAAGCACACAGCCTTAAAAAAGTAACACTAACCCATGCAACATTAAATTTAGCACTTGGCCCTCCTATCTATATCTGTAATCAGTTCACCTATCAAAGAATGATAGGTATAACACCAAGACCAGCATTTACCAATAGCAAGGCAGGAAATCAGCGATGAGCGGAGCAGTGCTGTATTTAACGGTGGCCTAGGAGGGGGTTGTGGGAGCGGGAGAAAAAATCCCAAGTAAAGCAGTCCCCGAGAGGCACAAAGAGTTGCTGTTTAAGTAAATAGGAGGAAGCGCACCAATTGTCGGACAGCAGGGAAGCAGGCGAGCCAATCAGCAGAGGCCTGCTAATGCACCACACCAATCGGGGATCAGCCGTCTGTGCTGGTTCTATTTCGAAAAATCAGCGGTCATATCTTCTTTTTTTTGTCAATCTAGTCTTTATTGAGAGATTTTACCTTTTACCAGTCACAGTTACCATTGTTAGCATACAATTATCTCTGACAGGGTTACTAATTCATTCTCAGAACGACCGCATTCCTCACTGTATGTAACTTCAGACAAGATCAAGGTTATGCCTTATTTGGGTTAAAAGGGGCTGCACCCATGTTCCTATAGTCCCAATAGTCATTAAGACCTTCCTCACCCTCCTGACACTCCCTTATGGATTCCACTAGGTTCCTTGCCTCATTATCCCAAACCAATCTTAGAATCCAGGGTAGATAGTCTAGATACTCAAGGGATAAAAGTTGGGTCTTTCGACATAATGTGTAAATCCATCTATTCCACTTAGTGGTACAGGCTTCTACTCTATCATTTAAGGAGTATGTCAACTTCTCTGATCTGTATATGCGGTTGACTATTTCTCTCCATTCCAGTACAGAAGGAGTCATCATAGTAAGCCAGTGCTTAGTTATCGCTTTTTTCACTGCGAGAAGGATAATTCCCAACAAATACCGGTGATGGGGGCTACGGAAGTCCCGAGGCAGGACATGTAGGACAAAGAGCTCCCTAGTGAAAGGCGGCACTGACGGATCAACTCACAAGTTCCCGCCACAGGCCCTGGAGGAAAGGTTGAAGTCTTGACACGACCAGAAAATGTACGAGAGGTGAGGAACCCTCTCCACACTGCGTCCAGCAAGTCGCGGGACTCTGATTGCTATAATGGGCTGTTACCACAGGGGACCGAAAAACGATTAGTATCTGCCAGGCAAACAAATGCCATGAGTGTGAACTGGTAACTTTGCAAATAACTGGCACACTGTGTCCCACTGTTGTGAGGCTATATGCAACCCAGCTCCCCATTCCACTTTTCTCTATTAGCATCTATTTCCACCTAGTGTTTGTGTCAGGGATTTATATAAGACCGAAATGAGGTGGGTTATATTCTTGGCCTTGATAAGTTGCTGGAAGGTTTGAATAAAGTGAGGGTACCTCTCAGGGGTCTTAATGTCTGGGGATAGAGCCTCATAGTAATGCCTTAATTGCAAAAAACAAAAAAAATCCAACTGACGTAGTTGGAATTCCCTCCGTAGTGACTCAAACTCCTTAAAAAAAGGGCCATCCAAAAGTTGAGAAAAATCTGTGAGGTAGAGGTGTCTCCAGGCCAAGAAAGTGTGGTCCTGTGTAGCTGGGGGAAAATTCTCCAGGAGAGCTATCGGGCAGATCAACACTAGAAAGGCGAAGTTTATGGCGTCCCAGCACTCATGTACCAGGCCTTAGTTGCTGTGCAAGCCATGGGCTCAGGGTAGATATCTCGACAGTGGGGGTTATTATATATTACAAGCCCTGGTATTCATGTAGTGGGAGAATGGAGTCCTCAATTTCATCCCACCGCGAGCGAGACATTCCCATCAAGCGCTGCACAATGAAAGACAAATGTGAGGCCCAGTAGTATTGTTTAAGGTTAGGGAGTGCCAGTCCCCCCTGAACCCTAGGCAAGAACAAGGTGCTCAGTTTAATCCTGGGGCACCTGCCAGCCCAGACAAATCTAGTAATGACTTTATTCCAGACTTGAAATAATTTATTGGGTAGCTTGAGCGGAACATTCTGGAATAGGTAGAGGGCCCTTGGGAGAATCACCATTCTCACCATCTTCTACTCTCTGAAACATGTTCAGGGGAGGACATTCCATCTCTCAAGGTCCTGCCTCAGCTGAGCTGTAAATGGTTGAAAATTATTATTCAGGCATCCTCTACTCTATGGGAGAGAAAGACGCCAAGGTATTTTAATTTAGATAAGGCCCACCTGAAGGGGTGATGCTTTCCTGAACTCATCAGAGGGAACAAAGTGAAATGGAGGTACGCCAGTCTTGCTGGTGTTGGAGTCGATATCCTGAGTGAGCTCCAAATTCCTCCAGGATACGGAAGACTGAGGGAATGGACTGTGGGGTTGGTGAGATATAATAGGACGTCATCTGCATAGCGCTATGCGATGCTCTGATTCCCCTATTTGGACTCCTGAGATCCTCGGAGACATTCTAATTGCTCGGGCCAGGGGCTCAATAAAGATAGTAAACAGACCAGGGGACATGGGACATCCCTGATGCGACTTCCTGTGCAGCTGGAAGTACTCAGAGTGATGTCCCGGGACCTTTCACTTGCTCTGCCATGGAATATATTGCTTTGAGTACTGCCAATGAAGGAGGCCGAACCCCATCTCAGCCAGGGTGGCAAAAGAAAGGACCAGCAAACCTTGTCGAACGCCTTCTCAGCATCTAGGCTGAGAAGGACTGCAGGTTGTTGTTGGAATGCATTATATCTACCAGGTGCAGGGTTCTTCGAGTGTTGTCAGAGGTGGATCTAGATCTCACGAACCCTGTCTGATCCAGGTTTATCAATGTCGGGAGAATTACATCCATCCTACTTGCCATAATGGACATAAAGTACTTATAATCCATATTAAGTACCGAGATTGGCCTATAGGAACCACATTGTAAGAGATCTTTATCTGGCTTGGGAATAAGTGAGATTGTTACATACGACCAACTGGGAGGTGGGGCTTCCCCTTTTAGGATGTCATTAAATGTGTTCCTCAGTAGCCCTTCGAACGACTGCACTGACGCCTTATAGAACTCTGCCCCAAACCCGTCTGGGCCCGGCGCCTTCTGCGTTTTAGATTTAGCAATAGCCCTGACCAATTCCTCATGACCAATTGGGCACATCAAGCTATCCTGCTGGACCCGACTCAGTCTAGGAAGCCCCAGGGCTGCCAAAAAGGCATCGGCTTGGGACCGATTCGGAGAATGGTCTATAGTATAAAGGGACTTGTAATATTGGCAGAAAGCTTGAGTTACGTTTGCAAGTCTAGTGTGTTGCTGCCCTGTAATCGGGTCTTTTATAGCCATGATTGTGGACGTCTTACGCTGTTGTCGTAAGCGGTAAGCTAGAAGGCGTGAGGCCCTGGGGCCTATCTCACCGTAACGCTGCTTCAGGTAGGCCAATGCCAACTCTGTTTGTTGGATACGCAAGTTATCCAGGTCCCTTTTAGTCTGCTTAATCTGGGCCAAAACTGAGTGATCCCCTTGCTGGTGTGCCAGGCGGAGAAATTGCAATGTCTGCTCTAGGCGTGTTTGTCTTTCCTTACGTTCCTTAGTTAGGGATGATGTGTACTTAATCAAGTGGCCCCTTAGAACTGCCTTCAGGGTGTCCCACTGAATTGCGGACGAGATCCCCTGGGTGGCATTGTCTTGGATAATTTCCTGGATTATCTCCTTCAAGAATTTTTTAAAATGATCACTTTTCAAATGTGCAGAATTAAATCTCCATCTAGTGTTGCGCTTCTCTAAGCCCAGCCTCCAGGTGGTTATTAATGGGGCATGATCCGTATGGGCTATTGTGCCCAATGTAGAGCTGATCAAGGAGTCCCGACACTCCCTCTGCATATAGCAGTGATCAATTCTTGTATACGTCCCATGTACCGATGAGTAATAGGAGTACCCCCTGTCCCTAGGGTGAAGGTGTCGCCACACATCGAGCCACCCCACCTCCCCAACGAATTGCTTAAAAAATTTATGTGGGGTTGGTTGTCTTCCCCTCGAACGGGTGGTGGAATCCATAGAAGGGTTAGGGGAGATATTAAAATCCCCCACTAGTATCAGGGTCCCCCTAGAAAGCTCCACTACCTTACCCAGCAAATACCGGATCGTTGAAATAGATGATGCCGGGGGGGGAGGTAAATGTTAGCCAGAGTGACCTCTTGGTCTAACAGATTCCCTGACCACCACCAACCGTACCTTAGGATCCACCCACTCCTTTGTCGTCTGAAAGGGAGTGCGGCCCGAAATTAGCGTGGCAACCCCCCTTTTCCTGCCGCCCTCCCTCGCAGCGGAGAAAACCTGCGTGAAACCCCTCCCTTTTAATTTCTTATGTTCCAGAGACATCAAGTGCGTTTCCTGCAGATACACAATACAGGTGCAGACCTCTTAACCATCGTTACTATTCTGGATCTCTTAATTGGGCTATTCAGTCCATTCACATTCAGAGAATATACCTTCAAATGTTGACCTGCCATTTAAAATGAAAATCCTATCTATGTCTTTTAACCATCTTTCACAAAACTTAAAAATTGCAACCTCTGTCTGCTGAGAAGAACCTCTGTGACTGTAGCCTAAGTGACTAGGGGCAATAAAACTAAACCTTACTCGGTGCCTTATAAGACCCTTAACTAAGAACTGTGGGCTGTAAACTCCAACCTGCCCAGAAACAGGAACTAAACCCCTGAACTTATTGGGGGGGGGCAACCCAATTACCCACCTGTGGTCCGAGAGAGGGATCCATAAACTGAAACAGCTGAGACTTCTGTTTCTGTAGTGAGTGAATACCTCCCATATCTGGGAGAGGGGATAGGGGTTTTGAGGCCAACAGGGCCAACAACAACAATGTGAACTCCCACGTCACTGTGGTACTTCCAACATATTTGGCCATAGTCAATGACCCGAAGAAGGCACAAAGCCTTTCCTCTATATCCCCGATACCGCCAGGGGATCCTTGACACTATCCGTGTCTGAAATATGGGGGGGGGAGGGTGAAGGGGTATGGAGCGGGAAACTAAAGGTTTTGGGACGTCCGCGGCAACCATTCTACCCCTTCATATTCGAAACAAGCTGAGACAACAAAAAGAAAGGGCGAGACAGTGCCTACATATGCGAGACGGGGGGACAGAGGCCGCTTGGTGCGTCCATCCAATCTCCCAGACTAATACGATAATCATAGCGGTCATACCTTCTGAGGGGATCCAAGATAGGCTCTGCGATGTCCGGGGAAGGCTGCTGTGAGGGGTCGGGTGGCGGCCGTGGGAGTGGCTGATTCTGGCTGCCTTGCTGTTGAAGTGCCGCTCAGGTGCAGGACCCTAGAGGAGGGAGAAGAGAACCAGAATAAATATACAATCTAGGAGAAGGTTGTGGGCGGGGAGTTGGTGGCAGACCATCAGTGAGAGTTGGGGCTGCTTTTGAGTGAAAGAATAGAGATGAATTAAGCAGGCTGGGTGGGGCTGACAGTGAATAGGGTGCAAAGTAGGAGAGAAAGACACAGATCAGCAATTAACACTGGTGAGGGGCTGCCTCAGTAAGAATACAAGCTCAGGTGAGTGGGGGGGGTCTTGTAGTGAAAGGTAAGAGAGAGGGAAGAGAGGAGAATAAGAAGCAGGGCTTTAAGGCAGGCAGGAGGACATATAAATGTATCAGCAGTAAAAAAAAAAATCAACAGTAATTAACAGTAACAACTTATTTGTCAGCAACTTAGTCAGGAGAAAGAATTTCAACACAGGAGAAAAAATCCAGAGTAAAGCAGTCCCCGAGAGGCACAAAGAGTTGCTGTTCAAGTCAATAGGAGGAGGCGCACCAATTGTTGGACAGCAGGGAAGCAGGTGAGCCAATCGGCAGAGGCCTGCTAATGCGCCGCACTAATCGGAGATCAGCTGTCCATGCTGGTTCTATTTCGAAAAATCAGCGGTCATACCTTCTGAGGGGATCCGAGGTAGGCGCCATGGCGTCCGGGAAGGCTGGCGAGGGTTGGGCGGTGGCCGTGGGAGCGGTTGATGCTGGCCGCCTTTGTTGTTGAAGCACCGCCAGGCGCAGGGACCCTAGAGGAGGGAGAATATACAGTATCGGAGAAGGTTGTGGGCGGGGAGCTGGCGGCAGACCGTCAGCGCGGGGTGGGGGTGCTTTTGAGTGAAAGAATAGGGATATATTAAGCAGGCTGGGTGGGGGGGACAGTGGATAGGGTGCAAAGTAGGAGAGAAAGACACAGATCTGCAATTAACACTGGTGAGAAGCTGCCTCAATAAGAATACAAGCTCAGGTGAGCGGAGGGGGGTCTTGTAGTGAATGGTAAGAGAGAGGGGAGAAATATAAGAAGCAGTGCTTTAAGGCAGGCAGGAGGACACATAAGTGTATCAGCAGAAAAAAAAATCAGCAGTAATTAACAGTAACAACTTATTTGTCAGCAACTTAGTCAGGAGAAATAATTTCAACACAGGAGAAAAAATCCAGAGTAAACAGTCCCTGAGAGGCACAAAGAGTTGCTGTTTAAGTCAATAGGAGGAGGTGCACCAATTGTCGGACAGCAGAGAAGCAGGTGAGCCAATCGGCAGAGGCCTGCTAATGCGCCACACCAATCAGGGATCAGCCATCCATGCTGGTTCTATTTCGAAAGATCAGCGGTCATACCTTCTGAGGGAATCCGAGGTAGGCACTGCGATGTCCTGGGAAGGCTGCGGTGAGGGGTCGGGCGGCGGCCGTGGGAGCGGCTGATGCTGGCCGCCTTGCTGTTGAAGCACTGCTCAGGTGCAGAACCTTTGAGGGGATCCGAGGAGGCACGCGATGCCCAAGGAAGGCTGTGGTGAGGGGTCGGGCCGCGGCCATGGGAGTGGCTGATGCTGACCACCTTGCTGCTAAAGCGCTGCTCAGGCACAAGACGCCAATGCAAACTCACCTACCCCAAACAGAATGCGATCCACAAGCCGTTGAAAGGTTGCAGGTGCATTCTTCATTCCAAATGGCATTATCTTGAATTCGTATAAACCAAATGGAGTGAGAAAAGCTGATCTCTCCCTGGCTGCAGGGGTCAGAGGTACCTGTCAATAGCCCTTTGTTAGGTCTATTGTGGTCAAATACTTGGCTCCCTCCAGTCGCTCCAGGGTCTCATCTGTTCTGGGCATGGGTTAGGCATCAGACTCCGTGCAGCTATTAAGCCTCTGGTAATTAACGCAGAATCGTGTGGTGCCATCCCTTTTGGGGATCAATACCATGGGTGATGCCCAGGGGCTACTAGATTCCTGAATTACTCCAAGTTCCAGCATCTTCTTGAGTTCCTGTTTCACAGTCTGCTTAACGTGCTCAGGTACCCTGTAGGGGGACTATTTCAGGTGAACCTGGGTCCCTGTATCCACATGGTGCTCTGCCATCGTGGTGTACCCCGGTTTCCCTGTGAACATGTCCTCAAATTCTCTCAGCACACCCCTAATTTCTTGCACCTGGGCTGGCGTCAGCTGTTCAAAGTGGGTAAGGTTGTCCACAGAGGATGCAACCCGGGTCTCCCCAAGCAAGTCCACCAGTGGATCCATCTCAGTTTCCTCCTCTGGGGCACTGCGTACTGCGAGGACCAGTTCCTCCCTGTCATGGTAAGGCTTCAACATGTTAACATGATACACCTTTCACCTGCATCTCCTGTCCGGTAGCTCTATCATGTAATTGACATCACTAACCTTTTGGACAATAGAGAATGGCCCCTCCCATGCTGCCTGTAATTTATTCTGTCAGACAGGGATGAAAGCCATCATTCGCTGTTCCACCTCATATTCTCTGGCTCAGGCCCCACAGTCATACCAGACTTTTTGATGCTGTTGTGCAGTGGCCAAGTGCTCCTGAGCAAACCCCATGAGCTCCTTAAGGAGAGTCCTGAAGTTCAGGACATACTCCACAACAGACTCCCCTTGGGAGGCACGGTCACCCTCCCATTCATCCTGAATCAAATCTAGGGGCCCCTGCACCCTATGACCAAACAGGAGCTCGAAAGGTGAGAACCCTGTGGACTTCTGTGGGACTTCCCTGTATGCAAATAGGAGATGAGGCAAATATTTGTCCCAGTCCCTCTTATGCTGGTCTGCAAAAGTCCTTAGCATGGTTTTAACTGCTCCACCAGACCATTAGCTTGGGGATGGTATGGGGAGGTTTTGAGCTGCTTTACCCCACACTTCTCCCACAAACTACTCATTAACCCTGACATGAAATTGGCACCCCGATCTGACAGTATCTCCTGGGGAAAGCCCACCTGGCCAAATATTCCCAACAATGCATCTGCCACTGGTTCTGCCTCAGAGGATGATAGGGCCACTGCCTCCAGGTATCTTGTGACATAGTCAACAACTACCAGGATATATCACTTGCCAGTGTGACTTGGGGTGCTCAGCGGCCCCACTATGTCCACAGCTACCCTCTTGAAGGGTTCATCAATAATGGGCAGGGGCACTAAAGCTGCCTTGGCCTTGTCCCTCATTTTCCCCACCCACTGGCACTGTGGACAAGTCTTGCAATAATTTGCCACATCCTTGCCAGTACCAGGCCAGAAGAAATTGTTGGTCAGATGCTTTTTCGTGTGCCTCACCCCCAAGTGGCCTGAAAAAGGGATATCATGGTCAAGGGCCAAAAGCTGCTGATGGTAAACCTTAGGGACTACCAGCTGCTGGAGCACCTCACCATCTAGTCCTTCCTCTGTTGTGCATTCTCTGTACAACAGTCCATTGTCCCAGTAAATGGACTCTTTACCCCCTGAGGACCCTCAGCCCTATTAGTTATTTCCCTCAGTTTTTCCAAGGTAAGGTCAGTTCGCTGTGATGCACTCAGCAGCCCTCGTCTGACCCTTCCCAGCACCCCTTCAGAAGGAAGTCCTGTGGGCTCCTCTATTTGTGACTGGGGTTCTGGACTGCTGCTTCTAGCCAGCCTCTCCCCTGGGCTAGACATTTCCTCAGCTGCTGAGGGTGTAGCTGGACCACTTGGAGTCACCCCCTCTTCACCCTCAGAAGCTTGCCCTTGTGCCTGACTATGAGTTACAACACCCACCAGTTTTATCCTGTGCCCAGAATCATTCCTCACAATCACATTTACAGGGAGGTCCTTTAAGACCCCCACCTCCTTTTCTCCATGGCCCCCTTCCCAGCTCAGGAAGACTCTAGCCATTGGTATTTGGACTGCTAGCCCTGTGAATGCCCAGACCCTGGAGTATTTCCCAGGCACCATCTGCTCTGCCAGTATGAGATCCTGCCTCACCAGGGAGATGTCAGCACCTGTGTCCCTCAGTCCCTGTGTTACTGTTCCATTAACTGCAATGGGATGCAGATTCTCCTCAGAGGAGAGTGGTTCTTCATGCTGGATGCACTCCACAAACATACCCATCCTATTTTGTTCACCCCTTCCCCATGCCTCTGCCCCTTAACCAGTTTCTGAGGGCAGTTATATCTCAAGTGCCCCACTTGATTGCAAATATGACATTTCTTGGGTCCTGTCTCTTGAGTCCCTTTAGAACCAGAGGGTTCTGCTTTGGGCTCAGGTGCAGGCTGGCTTCCTTCGGGCTGCCCCCCCCGGGATCCCTTATAACCATGTGCTGCCCACTCACCATAAGACTTACGCTGTGCATATGGCCGGCTAGACAGATACATGTCAGCACTTGCTGCCTTCTCTTTTGAGGAGGCGCATGCCCGGTCTAGGAGCCGTACATGCATATCTTCAGGTACAATTTTAAGAAATTGTTCTCTCACCAATACATCTTTGATTAGTTCTACAGTGTTTGCTTTAGCCCCTCCACCCACCAATCAAGGTAAGTACACAGTTGAACCTGCAGTTCTGCATAACTGTCTTCTGGGCTTTTCTTTAACTCCCTAAATTTCCTTCTAGAAGCCTCAGGAGTTTATTCAAAACATTTCAACAGCACTGTTTTAACTTTATCATAATCTGCATAGTCTTCATTACTCATTTTAGAAAATGCATGCAAAGCCCTCCCCGTAAGTAAGGGTGTGAGATAAGTTGACCAGGAAGCCTTAGTTAATTGGAATTGCTAACAGACTCTCTCTCAAATGACCATAAAAATAGATCAAGGTCATCTCCCTCTTTAAACTGAGGGAACAATTTAGAATTAATTTTGGCTTCATGAGGTAAACTCACTCCACTATTACTCATGGTTTGCTGGCTACGCAGAGTCATCATCTCCTTCTCATGCTGTTGTCTCTGGAATTCATGCTGTTGCTCCCTTTCTCTTTCCTCATGTTCCTTCTCTTTGTCTTGACATTCTTTCTCACTGTCTTGGTGTTCTCTTTCTCTTTCTTCACGTTCTTTCTCTCTGTCTGCCAGTCTATTTTCTTCCAGTTCTTTCTCTGCTTCCAGTCTTTTTGTCTCTGCTTCCCATCTTTTTGTTTCTGCATCCAACCTTCTTGCTTCTGCTTCAGCATCCAGTCTTTTTGCCTCCAGCCCCTTGTCTTGCAGCAACAGCTGCAGTTGCAGTGCATCAAGCTGGTTTGGGGGGTCTGCTACATCAGTTCTTGACTCACCCCCAGAGACTGTCTGCTTCTGGTCATGTGCCATGAGGGCAGCTATGAGTTCTGCCCTTTTCTTGTGTTTTAGACCTTCAAGCTGAATCCCCTTTTCCTGGCACCTTTCGCAAAGCTGTTGCACAGTAAGTGAGTCATACTCCGTAGAGCTCGTTCTCTTAACTTACTCTACATGGGCTAACTAGAAACAAATAAAACTGTTGTACAAGTGTATTCCTTTTTTACAATGCTAAGGTAACTGTTCCACTGGCAAACTCTGTATCTCAGTGTGCTACGCAGTCCGCTATCATCATCCCACCACTGCCACCAATTGTGACAACCCACCTCTCCCTCTGCGCTGGAACAGCTTTTAGAGAGGTGTCTGTCCTCAGGTATTTGCTGCCACCAGCTGGACCATCTTCCAGCACTCCCTTCAAGTTTACAAACTTGAATAATTAAACATGAAATTGCACAAGTTAAAGTCTGGTAGTGTGTCTCTCTCGGGTGGTGGATGCCACACAGACTTTACCTCAGTCAGTGGAAACCAAATATTGCCTTAGAAAAATGACATCACAGTCACAACTGCTGAGTAAATAAATAGCTTTTTACTTAACAGAAAGTGCACTAAGCATTTACAGGATATATATTTACAACACAAGAGAATAACACTAATACAGGAAAAGTAAACAAATGTTTTTAAATAACAGATGGCAAAATAAAAAGGCTATTACTGCAATATGCTAATATTAAACTTACCTTCCCTGTCCTTACAAGAGACACTGGACCCTATGCTAACTGCCAGCTCCCACGGACATAGCTAAAAGGGTAGGCTCCAAGCTTATGTTTCCCCCTTCAGCTTCAAGCGTAAGAGGAACCAACTTCACAGTCTTTCAGAATGTTATATACTCTCTTGAGAACAGGTCATTCCTATTCTCCCTTTGAATGCACCAACCATCTAACATGTATGTATTTAATTGTCCCAATCAGACTGAACACCTATCAGTGACCAATTATATTCCCTATTACCCTTAAGTTTATATTTGAGTGAACCAATCTCTTCAAACTGGCCTGTGTGTGTGGAGATGTCCACTCAAGATTTATGACCCAGCTCTAATCTAGCAGCTAGGGAGGACTGAGAATTCCAGCTTGTGGAACTTCTCAACTTGCATGAGTTTTTTTTTTTCAGATTGCTAAAAAAAAATAAGGCACCTACAGAATCCACCATTAACTCCTTCCTTACCATTTCTGTCACAGCTGCAGATAGGAATTCAAGATACTGGTGGATGCCTGGAACATTCTCCCAGTGTAGGTGGTGGGGGCAAAAACAGGAAAGGGATTCAAGAAATTATGGGGTAGGCATAAGGGAATCATACTGGAAAGGAAAGGGGAGGAGACGGAGGTCAAGTAGGGTCTGCAGTATTACAGTAGGTAGGAAAATGGCAGACTAGGTGGGCAAAGCAGTCCTTATCTGCCGTCAAATTCTATGTTTCTGTCATCCTATATTGAAATCACCTCACTGCTTCTGTATACAGAAGCACAGGCCCCTCCAGCCAGATAAAGACCCATTATATCCAAAGTACCAGACTTCTTTTCTCTGTGCCCCTATGGGGCCAGCCTTTCTGTAGCAAAGAGGGTCCTGTGTCTCTTCAGCCAGAGGCTTAAGATGTACACCAACTTCAGGCTCCAGAAGAGCAGGTCCCTTGCATATACAAAAATCTCTGAAAAGACACAGGACCCTCATGGGACTTTGCTTCTGCAGACAGAAGTACTGCTGCACTTTTCATATCATGGATGTTGTGTTATCTGTGCTTCTGCCCCCAGAGGTCAGTGTGTATGTCTTACACCTGCAGCTGCAGAAGCGCAGGCCCATCAATTGTGTGCATGTTTTACAGTGTCCATGGCTACATGAGACTACAGAAGGGTTAAAAGGACTGCTTTGCCCACCTACTCTGCCATTTTCCTATCTACTGCAACACCGCAGGCCCTACTTGATCTCCGGCTCCCCCCACTTTCCTTACCACTAAGGTTCCCTTATGCCTACTCCATGCATTCTTGAATCCCATTGTGACACTTGGACAGCTGGTTCAGATCACTGTATCATTTTTTGTAATATAAAAATGGGTTATGGACTGTCTCTCTTGAAAAATGCTGAAACAGCATGTGAGATCACACACACACACACACACACACACACACACACACAGGTTTTAGATACAAGGTGTTACCTGGAAGGCCAGAAGCTAATTACAGACTTTTCTAAGTTAATTATAGCTTTGACTGCTAAGAGGGAAATCAGTATCCCTTTGATGACATTTTGAGGGGGAAACCAGGTTTAGTACACTGGTGCGAAATCATAAATGCTTTGGTGTCTGTGTGAGAGGGGATACTGCTCACAGATCAAAGAAATGTCATTTGAAAGAGAAAATGAGTTGTACTAAGGATTACAGAATTTAATACTCTGAAAAGACATCCTGTTTTTGTATAGATATATTTTTTTATATATTCTGACAGAGGAGGAGCTAGGTGACCTCACACAAAGGGGTTGGCAAATACAGTTGTCTTTAAGGAATATTCTGTTTTACTTCACAGATACACTTCTATCTAGACTCTGACAAAGAAACATCTGTGAGTACTTTAAGCAGGTATTTAGAGAGAGCAACAATCTAAGTACTGTAGTAGCAATTGCACTGTTAAAACCTTGTTCTTTTAAAAGATTTGTATGGTTCTTGTGATATTGGTTCTGTATTTTATGTTTTACATATTTTTTTCTATTTTAGTAAAACTCTGTTTTTAGAGCCTACTTGGTCTGTCTTTGATTTCTTTCCTTTTACAAGTGGAGTATATACGGTAAAAGCAGACACTGTACATAAGCTTGAATGGTGATACCAAACTGGAAAAAGGTAGGCGTTTTAAATCTGAGGTCTTTTATTACAGTTTTTAAGGGTTCATTTCTGTACACCTAGTTAGGTGCCCATAGGCAAAGATATCTGGCCCCAAGACAGAATTATCTGAGCCTGTGCATTGGTGCACGCTTAGCAAGAGGTTCACAGTTTGAATCCCTCCAAGACTTGAGACCAAAGGTTGATTGAACCCACAAAACAGACAGGAGGGTTACCCTGTTTCTGTAAACTGTTCACAAGACTGCACTTGGAGGTTGGCACTTTAGGAGTAGAGGGCTGACCTGCTGAGTGGGTTTGTGACACCCGTTACCCTTTTTACCCCCATCACCTATGCTGGGAGGATATTCCAGGCGTCTGCCAGTATCATGGATTTCTATCTGCAGCGACAACCGTTGTGTGTTTTTTGTCTTACCTGATGATGGCTGTCTGTGGTTGCTTGTGTGGTCTTGTCCTTTTTTTGTGTTTGTGGTGGGGAGTTAGGGTTGGAAACCCTAACAATGAATTTTCCAGCTTTTGACGCTTTACTACCAACCCTAGCTGATACATTAGCGCAGTTTTTTGCAATGACAAAATATATATATATATATATATATATATATATATATATATAATAGCAAATTTTAAGTGTGACTTCCTCATTCTGAGGGGAAGAAAGCAGTTAAGGTACACCTTATGGGCGGGCCCTAGGTCAGGGGGATGCCCTCACATAAGTAAGAAAAATCCCCAGTTGGATGGGGTGGTTATGGGGTATTAGACCTTCTGGCCACAGTGCATGTCTGCTGGAAAGGAAGGATCTGTCCCTATTTGTGAAGTCTGGGAAATGTTACTCTACCCCTCGGGATAAGGAGCATGGTCTTGGCTGAGATGCTGCAGGATGGGGAGTGGTTCAGATGACATGCTTAGTGTGGCTAAGGGGGAGGAATGGTTAGGACTCTGTGCCCAATGAGCAGAGCTAGAATGGAGGATGGCAGCCTCTGTTTTGCCAGTCAGTGTGACTGTGGTGAACGTTCATGCGAAAGGGCACCATAGCCCTTGTTGACAGGCAGAGACCGGAAACTTGTAGGGGCTTCCTCCTGCTGGTAGTGCAGTGTAGTGGGATTGTTTTCATGGAGGTTTGTGTTTGTTTGGGAGAGGTCCTTTGCTTGGGAGAGGAGATGTGTTCCAGGTGCCCACCCTGGGTGATCTGATCAGCCTCCTTCTGCAGCATAGTGGGGTCATTCCATTGTCCTCCTCCTCAAATTTCCAAGGGCAGAAACATTTAATGAGGGGGAGTGTAACAACCCCCTCCTTATGGTAGAGGCAGAGTTGTTACTACCAGTGCCCATCAGAGCATAGGTGCCTTCACACAGCTGCTCTGTCCTCAGATGAAGGGAAGGGGAGAAAATTAGGTTAGGTTATATATATATATATATATATATATATATAGGATGTTAAGGTGGAAGAGTTCACTTCTGAACTGGGGAGCTGTCCTGTAAGGAGATATCTAAGTCATGGTGTGGTCCATGAGGGCAGCAGGAGGGGGCGTGCCAGGCTTGAGATGGTGGCAGAGCCCTGGCCCAAGGTGGTACAGGAACCCTCTGGCCCCCTTTTGCCCGCAACATCAAGAGGGATGGTGCCCATAATCTCAATGTGTGGTGCCTGCCTGGTGCTGGTTGAGAGGAATTCCACTGCAATGTCTTCTGTTGGGCCAGATCAGTTCATGGCCTAGTGGAGGATAGACAGTGAGCAGCTGTGCCCCAATACAGGTATTACCGCTCTGTGCAGGTGATGCTAGGGGACTAGTCTGGGGGTTACCCGCATTCTTGGTCTGCATCCTTGATGCAGGCCTTTGGGTGTCATGCAGATGGGGGGCTTGGCACTCATTTCTTTTGTGTAGACCAAATAGGAAGAATAGTGGGACTGTGGGAGTATAGTGGTTTTCCGGGTGTTCACCCCCTCAAAGTGGGTACAATGATGGCTTTTGGACCTGGAAGGATCCCCTGGAGATTAGACATCTGATGATGAAGACTGAAATTGGGAGGTTCGAGATTGGTAATGACCAAGAGAACAACAGCTTCAAGGTAAAAAGCAAAATGCTAAATTGTATCATCCCCAAAAGTAAAGGTCAACTGGCTGCACCATTCATCTGGTCAAGATCCTAAAGGATGGGTCTGCAGGGTCAGGGCCCAAATGGTTAGATGATTAGCTGTGTGGTCCCACAGGGAAGGTGGGGGCACAGGAACCTTAACGTATCCCAGGTGGTGGACTACATGCTAGTGCAATTGGTTGAGTCATGATGAGTGCTAAGGGTCCAGGTATTTAAACTTAGGCTATCCCCAAGCTGTATCCAAACCAAGGGACTGAATAAGTTGATAAGGCAGAACCCTGAGGGCTGGCTAATGAGCCATTTCTTCAGGGTATAGGGATGGGAAAGTTCCTGAGTAAGATCAGGGTTGGGTGGCTCTAAAGAGACCGGCATGTTAACATAATAACTAGAGTACTCTGATGATGAACTATTTGAACCTCGAGCTCCCATGCTTTGCAGGATGAATTAACTGTGTTGATGAACTTTCATAAATGAACCTTTCCCCAGTAAAGGGACCACATAGGAACTGCCATTGTGGGTGTTGAGCAATTATTTCATCTAAGTTGTGCCAATCTCAGTTTAAGGTAAGTGCATTAAAATGTACAACATCTGTGTGGTGTCTCTTTGCAAGGGGACTCCTGGTGAGCCAAACCACCCAATTACCCCCAGACACAGGAGTAACCCTAAGCCATGTCCACCCTCATCAGGTCATTCGGATTGGTTAGCTGCCTGAATGGGACCTTGCAGTAGAATGCTGGATCCTCTGGTCTGCAGCAGCCACAGTTTGGATGCTGTCCCCCTTTGTAGTGTAACAGAGCGCAGTGGTTGCTGTAACATGAGGGGCATGAAGGAGCAAGCTGTGGTCAAGCAATCTGCTTTTCTTCAATGGCTTCCCCCGGATATGCATTTCTTCTTCACCCCTTGGTGGAGACTTTTCTTTCTCCTTTACCCCATGTGGGGACTTCCATTATGACAAAGATGATGCTGGTGTCAGCCACTTCCTCTCATTCTTTCTCTCCTCTCCTCTCTCTCTGTTTATGGGCTCCGACTGGACTTACTGTCAGCAGGTATTGTCCCCAGTCAGACTCGGTCACTAGCTATCTGAAAATAATTCCTCACTTTGGGAAAGTCTTGTAGGCAAACCTACTCAGTTGGCTCCAAACAGTTTTGCTTTTCTCCTTAGCTCTGGAATGGAGCTGCTTCCTCAAAATTAAATTAATGTGCACACTCTGTTTGGCCTACCAGCCCCACATGGGATACTGGCAGGCAGAGTGTATGCATGGGTGCAACCATGGATAAAAAGTTAGAGGGAATATGGATCTACTGAGCCTTTCACGCTGATGCCAATGTCATTAGACATTTAGCAGGGCTTAAAAAGTCGAGTGGGACTAGATCCTCTCATCCCCCAAAGGTTGTACTGATGCTGGCAGCCCTTCAGGAAAAGCAGTAACAACTCATATTCTCTTGCGCCACAGGTTTTTATAAGCTCTGAATGTTGGCTTCTGATTGGCTGCAAACTTGTGAGCATACTGACCATGCAGAGTGTATGCAGCATGCATGCACAGCTTGATTCAGCTCTTCAGCTCCTGAGCTGGTGTGTGACTGTCTTCTGACCACTGTTCCCTTTTCCTAGAAGTCCTATGGGTCTGAGGTCAAACAACAGGGGTGCCACTTATTTTTGTTTACATATTTTATATGCCTACTTGCTGGCAGCATCTAGCTGCATTCCTGGGTCCCCTGATATACTATTATTTCAAATACCAGCTCCACTGCCTGCCTTGGGGCTAGGAAATAGTCCCCTGATCAGGTCCCTTACCTGCAGAACCAAGCCATGATGTACTGATCGCCTGCTGGCACAATGATCAATGATGCCACTTAGCAGTGCATGTCATGGTTCCATCCATAGTGAGGTTGGGCTTCCTTTGTGGACCATGTTGTCAGACTGGGGACAAAGGGTTGTGGCATACATACTGCAGATGTCCTCCTACAAATCACAACATGTATTTTCCGTGTTCGTTGTCTAATTAAGTATTTAAAGGATAAGCATATCTTTTATCTAGTTTAATGACATTGCTCATGCAAATGGTGCAATGTTCATATGTAACCCCTAGGTGGTGCTATTCCAAGGGCTACTACCTCTGCCTATATGGCCATGCACAGGTTAAGGGGCCTGGGTTCACTAACAAGGTGCCTCCACCCAGAGTAAGGCAAGGCAAGGCAAGGCAAAATTTATTTAAAAGACGCCAAATCCCAGATGCTCTGGGCACCGTACAAATGTTAAACAGGATTTTAAAACACAGAATTAAAACACAAAATTATACAGAATAAAAATAAATAAGTCTAATAAAATCACAGCCTTTACTGAATATACTGATCTAAATATCAAAGGCTTGGGAAAAAAGAAATGTCTTCAGGTGGGCCTTAAAAATATCCACTGTGGGGGCTTCCCTGACCTGAGCTGACAAAGAATTCCACAGAATGGGAGCCGCAACACTAAAGGCTCTATCACCAGCTGATTTTAGCCTCGTTCTGGGAATTGTCAGGAAGCCACCACTAGAAGATCAAGAGGGTGGTGGGGAGGGTAGGTAACAGAAGGTCTGACAGGTAACCAGGGCCCTGCCCATGTAGGGTCTTATAGGTGAGAAGACCCACCTTAAAGAGGACTCTCCACCTGACTGACAGCCAGTGCAATTTGCATAAAACCGGTGTAATATGTCAGAACTTTTGCTGCCCAGTCAACAACCAGGTAGCTGCATTTTGCACCAGCTGCAGTCTGCGGAGAGATCCTCCTGTGACCCTGAGATAGAGCGTGTTACAATAGTCAAGCCTAGATGTGACTAAGGCATGTATCAAGGTAGGGAGGTCCAGAGCCGGAACAAGGGGCTTAATTCTGGCAATGTTTCTGAGACGGAAAAAACAGGTATGAACCGTGGAGGATATTTAAGCCTCCAAGGTTAAGTTTCTGTCCAGAATCACTCCCAGATTTCGCACCCAAGAGGAGACCTTCAATAACACAGCTCCAAGGACAAGCCCAGTTTCTGAGTCAGAGGCCATCCTATCACGAACTCTGTTCGACTCCACTACCAATACCTCCGTCTTGTCAGGGTTCAGTCACAACCAGCTGGAGGCCATCCAGTCGTTAATCTCAGCCAGACAGATGTTAAGCACATCCACTGCATTGGATGTTCCTGGGGTAAAGGAAAAATATAGCTGAGTGTCATCGGCATAACAATGAAAACTCAAACCATACTTCCTAATGATCCTTCCCAGGGACAGCATGTACACTGTGAACAACATTGGGGCCAGTACCGATCCTTGAGGGACTCCACAAAATAGGAGACTGGGTGTAGATGAAAAATTCTCCATCATGACCCGTTGCCTTCTGTTGGTAAGAAAGGACTCAAACCAGTTGATGACAGTACCGGTGAGTCCACATAGCTCCCTAAGGCGGACAAGCAACACACAATGGTCCACAGTGTCAAATGCAGAAGAGAGATCAAGGAGAACAAGAATTGTCTTGTTCCCCTGATCTCTTGCCCTGAGGAGATCATTCTGCACCCGAACAAGTGCAGTTTCTGTGCTATGTCTAGCCTGAAATGCCGGCTGGAAAGGTTCATACAACTCGTGGGTCACGAGATGCTCTTCCAACTGAAGCGCTACCATCTTTTCCACCACCTTCCCCAAAAAATGGAAGGTTGGATATAGATGAGTAACCTTGATCTCCGGGTCCAAAGATGATTTTTTAAGAGGGTCTCACCAGAGCTCCTTCAAGGCATCCGGAAAGACCCCCTCAGAAAGGGAACACCGTACAATCAAGGCAAACACTGGGCCAACAGAGTCAACGCATCTCATTAAAAAACGCGTTGGTACCGGGTCCAGTTCACAAAAGGTATGCTTCATGTTGGCTGCCACCTCAATAACCTCACTAGCCTCCACTGGTCTAAACTCTCCCCAACTAGGCGGAGTGCTCTCAGAACGCATCTGGCGACCACTGTCAGCTATAGTATTACTAGCTGAAGAAGCCACCCGCCAGATCGAGGACACCCTGTCCAAAAAAAACTGAGCAAACTCTTCACAATCTATATTAGAAAAAACCCTGCCGGGCTGCAGACAGGCAGGATGAAGAAGCCTGTCCACAGTCTGGAAGAGTAAAGCTGGTTGGTTTTTCCCGGCAGCAATCTCCCTAGACAGAAACACTGCCTTCTTATGGTTGATTGCCTCCTGGTACGCACTATAGTGCACACGCAGGACCAGTTTGTCCGCCCCCAGGCAGGATCTCCTCCAGCAGTGCTCTAATCTCCGACCCATCTTCTTCATCTCCCTGAGCTCCCCGTCAAACCACGGAGACCTCAGGTATGAAGTTCTGGGTCGTACACAGAAAGGTGCAATGGAGTTGATGGTGTCAGATAGCACCCTATTATAGGTATCAACCCCGACATCAACACCTCCAACGCATGCAGCACCCACACTAGACAATTTAGCTGCTGCCAAAAAACCCTCAGAGGTCAAACCCCACAAAGGGCGACAGCTAATCATCTCAGCAGGGGAAGGGCTTATGACGGGAGCCCCAAGTGTGAACTGCACCGTGCAGTGATCGGACCAATGTACTCGATCAATCCTGAGATCACTGATCTCAAGTCCCAGTGAGAACACCAGGTCCAACATGTGGCCATCCTGATGAGTTGACGCAGTAACAGCCTGCGTCAATCCTAAAGAGGACATAGTCTGCAAAAAAATCACAGCTACATCTGTGATTCCCGTCGTCAACCCAAACATTGAAATCCCCCAGAAAAACACATCTGGGGGATCCCAACGTTCTGTCGGCGATGAATTCTGTGATCTCCTGCAGGAAGTTCCCCATCGACCCAGAAGGGCGGTAGATGAGGAAGATCCTGCAACCTGCATCAGGTCCTCCACGAATAGCCACACATTCAAAGGAACCTGGAGTTCTCACTGGGTGCATGGTGAAGGTCAGGCTGGATCTAAAACAAATAGCTACACCGCCACCCCTGCATTCCACTCTGGGGCAGTGCACCATGTTATATCCAGGAGGGACTGCGGCCTCAAAAATCTCCCACCCAGGTCTCCGTGATGCAAGCCAGATCGACCGAAGAAATCAAGGCAGCACTAATTGCCGTCTTATTTCTGATCGATCTGGCATTGCAAAGCACTGCCATCAGGGGACTGGAGGGGGGTGGTGCAGCCCCTTTGGTTACCCGACCACTCGGTCTGGTGGACTCCCTGGGGATGGGCACCAACCACGTGTCGCCTCTCCCAGATGCCCGTCGTAACCCAGGGCGCTTCTGGACCTAACAACCTCAATCTTACCACCACTCATACATAGGTCTCCCCACTGTTCACGACCAGCACAATCCCTTCTAATCCCCACTTCCCGACAACGTCTGGCAGTAGTGTCTGACACTGGGAGGGGGGGTAGAAGGGCGCAAGTCATGTAACAGTGAGCTCCCATAAATAATCCTGGCCCCCTTAAATCCTCCCATATAGCCCCTGCAAATCCCAAGCAACTAATGCAGTACTTAACTATCAGACTGTAAACAAACACAATTTGTATCTAAAATATCTGCCTAGCCTACTTAAATACAAAGCATCTACTATTAATTAGCATTTAAAACAAACCACAACTGTTTCGCACTAATGCTCTCTAGCTAGGATATTCCCTTCTTCAATAATAGTTTAGACAATAAGATATAAACTAATAAACTTTAACACTACTTAGAAGGGATAAAAGGAAAAACCTACCCTTTTCCTTCATTAATTACTAATAAAATTTTCAGTTCCGAGTCCACTCACACGCTCGCGAGCAGCACGGCAATTTAAAAGGATACTATCCCGTCCCTCGGACTCTCAGGTCCTAGCTCCCCCCCCCCGCATACACCTCTGGCAAATGGAAAAAACAAAGGATCCACTGCACAGCCTCTCACGCTGTGCAGGTCCTTCAATCAAGAGCATAATTTCAGGCTTCAACGCCCAGCACACAGGGTGGCACAAAGTCGCTCGTCGTTTCTAGTTCCTACGCTTACAAGCAGCAGTCCACAACCAAAGTTCAAAGGCACAGGTTTAGCCGCTACAGCAGTGTGGCAATTAAAAGGATACTATCCCCGCCCCTCGGACTCTCAGGTCCTAGCTCCCCCCTGCATACACCACTGGCAAATGGAAAAAACAAAGGACCCACTGCACAGCCTCTCACGCTGTGCAGGTCCTTCAATCAAGAGGGTAATTTCGGGCTTCAATGCCCCTTCACACAGGGGGGCACAAAGTCGTTCGTCATTCTAGTTCCTAGCCGCTTGCGAGTGGCGTTGCATTCCACAAATCCAAAGTTCAAAGGCACACAGGTTTAGTATTGGAGATGTTTGTCTGTTCTGCTATAGCCCTCTGGGAAGCTATAACCACCCACCAACACTCCTAGTGAAAAGAAGACTAAGTCCATGATCTTCGGCTCTAAACCCTTTCTAGTCAAGGCCGCAAAAACAAACTCCTCCCTCCTGGTACTCACCCCAGCTGGCCCTCCCCTTGAGAATGTCACATCATTTAGGTACCTAGGACTCACTCTTGACCCCTCCCTCTCTTTCTCTGAGCATGTCAATCACACCACACGTAGGATCCACCAAATGTTGGGCGCTGCATACCGATACAAACATTACCTCTGCTGAAGCATGCCTCACCATCACATGTGGAAACCTGCTACCCCTCCTTGACTACTGCTCCCCAGTCTACTCATACCTATCCTCCACCCTACTGTCATGGCTAAACACAACCTACAACTCGATATGTTGTTTTGTCCTCCTAGGTCCTTTCCACTTCCATCACTGCTCCCTCAATCAGATCTTAGTGTGGCTCCCGCTTCAAGGTCACTTTGACTATGCTATGGGCCATCTGCTGGACAACTCACTCCAAAACCAGCACCTGTCCCCATATTCACCCCTACTAACAGATAGAGCATTCTCAAGAAATCTCAAAGCCTCCTCGACCACTCCACTAGAAGTACCTCACATCACCACTACCACGGGAAGTTGAGCCTTCTCAGTCACAGCTCCCTCCCTATGGAACAAGCTCCCTCTGTCTATCCACTCATCTGACACCCACCAAGATTTCAAACCGAACCTGAAAACCTGGCTCCTCATGGCTGCAAACTGTCACTGCACCATGTAAAGAAGCTAGAGCCAACATACCACATTGAACCTCCATGAATAAGCAGCACTCACATCCTCCTTTGTCTGTCCCTCCTTCCTCACCACTGTCCTTCTGTTCACAGCCCCCAAGACAACTTGGGTCTTGGATGGTAATTGTAAACTTGCTTTTAGAATTGAAATTGTATATGTCTATTGTATGTAACATGTATTGCAGCACAAACCATATGTAGTCTGTGCTACTGGAATTGTATTCTGTTATTGTATGTAACCTGTACCATCTGTTTCTATTACATTGTACTGTATCTTGTATATATGCACTGTATGTATTGTACTTTTGCCACTGTGTGGCCCGGATCGTGACTGAAAACTAGCACTGATCCTCTGGATCAGTGCACCTACCTGGTTAACAAAGACATAAATACATACATACATAAATAAATAAATAAATAAATAGTGGCCTAGTACCTGACACAGTAGTGAATTCACAATCAGTATGAAACAGTAATAATATGCAAACACCCCTTACAGTTACCACCAGGGTTTGACTTGCAGCAGCTTCCCTGGAGGCTCCCTGTAAAGTAAGGTTAAAATACAATAGCACACTCTTAACACTGTAACCCAACTAATAATATGCACACTAGCCAGGTTAAACGTGAAAAAAGACAATCAGGTTTATTTAGTAGCAGTGAACAAGGAAGGGGCATGAATCTAGTCAAACAATTTGCAGTTTGATTTTGTTCAGTGATTTCATGCACTTTTTGTCCCAAACTGACAGTCACACAACACTGGGTACCCAGAATGGTAAGTCTGGCCAGCTAGAGGCATTGCCTAGGAGTGGCCAGTGTTGCAGCTGGTGTTGGGGCCCTTGGTGGAAAGAAAGGCAGTTAACATGCAAAACAACTAGATTATCTGCAATCCGAGCTTGTTGGCTCATTTCCTTGTAAACCCAAGAAATGTAAACAATTAGATAGTACCACAGATGACTTAAACACTCGTTGCAGGAAGCTACCCCTGATTGTACTCCTGATGTTGGTATTCATAAAGCCCAGTTTGCCTCCACAAACTGGGTTTGCGCCCAGGCAAAGTAGTGAGGGGGGCCGCAATGCAAATGAAGGGAGGGGACCTGCATATCCATGCAATCCCATTCACTAAGATTTTGCTCCATGCAAGAGCCTTTGCAAAAGTCCTTGCATGGAGCAAATTACCGCCGACAAAAACCTGGTGATAATCTGCACAACCCTAATGATTGGTGGAGGTACTAAGGCCCCCCCCACCTCCCCAGACCCCAATCGTCCACCTGATATAGTACAATACATTTCCATAGTGTAGTGGTCCCTCCCTGATCACCGATCCGATAATAAAATGATTTTCCCTAGTGTATTGGTCCCTCCCTTCCCGATCACTGATCCAATAATAAAAAGATTTTCCATAGTGTACTGGTCTCTCTCCCCCCCTCCCCCTCCCCTGATGTCCTGATCACCAGTCCCGTTGTAAAACATTAGAACCTTAATAGTCTAGATGAAAAAATTACTCACCTTAGTAATTGTGCTTCTTCTAATGGAGTCTTGCTGTTTTCTGACAATCTGCAGTTAGCTCCAGCCTTTAAACTGCCCTGGAGAGTAGAGGGTTAATTTTCTATAGAACGTTGAGCTCGAGCTCAGTTGAGGTCTCTGTCTGCAGCACTTTGAAACCCAACCGTCAGATTCTTACGAGCAAACACTCACTGACTAACTATGTGGAAATTGTAAAATTGTTTAAACTAGCCAACTGGCAACAGAAAGTTTGGGACTCCCAAAGGAAGACTCAGGTCAGGAAACCTAAAACCAAAACCTATCCAAAAATAAAGATTATAATACAAAGCACCCAGATAAAATGGAGGGTGTGCTGAAGACACCCCTGGGGTGCAACACTGCACCTGCCCACCCACTTCCCAAAACCAGGTTCTGAGAGGGGAGGCAGGGAGGGAGGTCAGAATACAGCAAGACTCCATTAGAAGAAACACAATTACTAAGGTGAGTAATTTTTTCTTCAAACAACATAAAGTCTTGCTGTATTCTGACAATCTATGAACTACCGAGCAGTACCTCCATGGAGGAGGGACAGAACCTACTTTGGGAATGAAATAGTACTGCTGTAGGCACGAGCATCACTCTAGCCTGGATATCCAGAGAGCAATGCTTGGTAAAGGTATGGACTGTTTTCCAGGTGGCTGCTTGACAAATTTCTAACAGAGGGATATCCCTGGCAGCAGCCAGGGAAGCAGCTGTACCTCTTGTGGAATGAGCCCTCAGCCCTGAGGGTGGAATTTTTCTCAGTTTATCATAGTAGAATTGTATACAAGACACAATCCACATGGCAATAGTTCTCTTGGTGGCAGGTTTGCCCTTTCCCACTTCCCCATAAGTGAGGAACAACTGGAGGGAATCAAACCTGTGACCCTTGGTACGCTCTATGTAGTAGCTAAGGGCTCTTTTAACATCTAAACTGTGTAGCCTCCTCTCACCTGAGGAAGAATGATCAGTGAAGAAAACAGGGAGAGACATGGACTGATTCAAATGGAAGTCTGAAAGCACTTTGGGCAAGAACCTCCTATTGGTTCTCAGGACCACTTTATCTCTATGGAAGGAGATAAAATCAGGTTCCACTGACAGGGCTTGCAATTCACTGATACATCTGGCAGAGGTAATGGCTACCAAAAACACAGTTTTTCAAGTCAAGTACTTAAGCTCTGCTGAGAACATAGGCTCAAATGGGGGTTGCATAAGTTGAGCAATGCAAACATTTAAGTCCCAGGCAGGGGCAGGATCCCTAAAGGGAGGATTGGTATGAAGCAATCCCTTGGAAAATTTACAGAATACAGGGTAAGATGACAGTAAGGAAGGCTTACTCACTGGCAGAAAAGCAGAAACAGCTGACAAGTGTACCTTGAGAGTAGCTGGTCTGAGGCCTAGACCATTAAGACAGACAATATAATCCAGAACTGTAGGCAAATCAGCAGTGTGTGGAGATATATGCTTCTTGGAACACCAAATGCTGAATGTTTTCCATTTGGAGTCATAAGTCTTTCTGGTGGCAGGCTTTCGAGA
This sequence comes from Neoceratodus forsteri, assembly GCA_016271365.2. Classification (NCBI taxonomy): domain Eukaryota; kingdom Metazoa; phylum Chordata; order Ceratodontiformes; family Ceratodontidae; genus Neoceratodus; species Neoceratodus forsteri. The sequence goes on from CM028134.1 coordinate 840,853,206, forward strand.
GGCTTTGAGAATATCCAGAACCCCTTGGGACAGAAGCAAATCTGCATGCTCTAACTCTTCAAGAGCCATGCCTTGAGATTGAGGGACTGAAGACTGGGATACCAAATCCTCCCCTGAGAGGAGGTTAACAGGTTGTAATTCCTGGGAAGAGACAGAGGAAGATGGACTGCTAGGGACAGTAAGAAGGGGTACCAGAGCTGCCTGGCCCAATCTGGAGCAATCAGAATCACTTTGCAGGGTTGTGACCTCACTTTAACCAGAAACTTGAACAGTAGAGGACAGGGAGGTAAGGCATAGAGAAATTTCCCTTCCCAGTTCAACATCAGAGCATCCAGAGGGACTGAGCCCAAGACTGTGGGTCTGCAACAAAACAGAGGAAGTTGATGATTGTCTGGGGCTGCAAAGAGATCTATCTCTGGAGTGCCCTACTTTGAAAAAATCACTTTTAACACCAGAGGGTCCAGGGACCATTGTGATGGCCCTGGAAGATCCTGCTCAGTGCATCTGCTAGCACATTGTCCTTCCCTGGAAGGTGGACTGCTATCACAGGGGTCTGCAGAGAATAAGCCAGGGACCACAATTTCATGGCTTCTGTGCACAAGGCCGTGGACCGAGTGCCTCCCTGCTTGTTGCTGTACCACATGGTGGTGGTGTTGTCTGTTCTGGCCTGAACCACCTTGTTCTGCACTGACTGAGAGAAAGCTTGCAGGGCCAGAAAAACTGCCCTGAGTTCCAGGAAATTGATATGAGGAAGGGATTCTGGAGGGGACCACAGTCCCTGGGCTGTGAGAGCCTCCAGATGGGCTCCCCACCCCAAAAGGGAAGCATCCGTGGTAAGGACCACTGAATGAGACTGAGTGACAAATGGGACCCCTTGCCTTAAATTGTCCTGATCCTGCCACCATTAAAGAGCTTGGATCAGTGTCCGAGTCACTGGAATCAGTTTGGTAAGAGAATCCTTCCTTTGGGACCAAAAGGCCCTCAGATGGAACTGAATGTCCCTCATCAGAATCTGCCCCTTGGACCACTGCTGTAGAAGCTGCCATGTGGCCCAAGAGCTGGAAGGAAATGCCTTGCTGGTCGGGACACCTGAAGGCTGAAGGAAGAAGCCAGTTCTATAAGAACTCTTGCCCTTTCCAGGGAAGAAAGGCTCTTGCTTTGACAGTATCTAGCTCTGCCCCTATAAAGGTAAGAAGCTGCACCGTCTCGAGAACTGACTGGGGAGGTTGAGAAGAAATCCCAAGGAAGTGAGCACTTGCTGGGTCACTTGCAGGTCTGACTTGACTTGGTCTGGAGACTGATGCAGTATGAGCCAGTCGTCCAGATATGGAAAAATGGAAAACTTTTGCCTTCTTAAAAAGGCAACTACTATTGCCAGGCACTTTGTGAAAACCCTTGGAGCTGATGTTAGACCAAAGGGCATTGCTTTGAACTAATAATGGCCTGAGGGCAACTTGAACCTGAGGTACTTTCTGTGGGATCACCTGGTGGGGATGTGAAAGTAGGCATCTTTGAGGTCCAGGGAGGCTAGCCAGTCCCCTGGCCTTAGAGAGAGAAGAATTATTCCCAGAGTCACCATCTTGAACCTTGGCTTTAAAAGATGTTTGTTCAGGTATCTTAGGTCTAGGATGGGTCGCCACTCCCCTGTCTTTTTTGGGGTAAGGAAGTACCTGGAGTACAGACCTTTGCCCCGGTGTAGGGTAGGAACTCTCTCTATGGCTCTTAAGGCCAGAAGAGATGAAACTTCTGCCTCTAGGGCAAGGGTTTCGGAGAGACCTGCAGGTGGAAAAGATCTGGCTCTCATCTTGGGAAATTTTTTGAAGCTGAGAACCAGTCTCTGGCTTACTACTTCCAGGACTCACTTGTCTGAAGTAACAGACATCCAGTCCTTGATGAAGTAAGCCAGCCTGCTCCCTACAGGGATAGGAGAGTCAACCCGGGCAGACCCATCAGGGTGTCTGCTTGGCAGGGGCCTTAGGCTGAGGAGTGGATGTAGCCCTGCTCATTCCCCTTCTGCCTCTCCCTCTAAAGAACCCCCCTCTGTGAAAAGGGAGAAGAGGCCTGTGCTTGGTAGAAAGGCCTATGAAAAGGCCTGCCCCTGCCCCTAGATTTCTGCCTTTGAGGAGTTGCCTGCCTCCCCTTGTCCTGAGCACTCCTATAAGTGATCCTGTACTCATCTATTTTCTTCATGTAATTCTTTGTCTGCTCCCCAAACAGAGAATTACCCACCACAGGGAAATCCATGGCCTTAGCCTGGGTGTCCTGTGAGAGGCTAGTACATCGGAGCCAAGCCATCCTCCGAAGAGCCATAGATGTAGCCATGACTCTTGATGACACATCACTGGAGTCCACAGCAACATGAAATTGTACCTTTGATGCCTCAATCCCATCAGCAGCCACCTCCTCCAGCTCCTTGGCCAGCTGGGGGGAGGCCTGCTTAGCCAGTGCCAGTACAGTGTCCCACCTGGACTTCTGGTACCTGGCTGTATAGGTCATATAGTTAGCCTGCCTGAGTCCCAAGGAGGATGCCATGTACTGTTTCTTTGCCATGGCATCCATCTTCCTGGAGTCTTTGTCTGGGGGGTGTGAAGCCAAGGGAATATTTGCCTAGTCACAGGCTGCAGCCTGCACTACTCCAACATGGCTGCATTGCTGGTAGAAAAACTCTGTATCTGAGCCTGATAAAGTATACCTCTTGTCCATCCTTCTGTCAACATGAGGTACAGAATTAGGAGACTAGGATTTTTTGTGTCTGCTTCCCAAAGGACTTATGAAGGGGAATAGATAGTCTCCTGGACTCTGGGATGTCCATCATTTCAACAAAATCAGGCTCCTCTTGATCCTCCACAGCTTCCTCCATAGGAAGCTGGAGGGTTTCAGCCACTTTTCTTTAAAACAGATAGTGGGGAGGGGACTCAGAGAGCCTAGGAGGGGAAACACCAGAAGGTCTGTCTGGGGAGATGTCCGGTTCCACAAGCACGTCCAGACTTTCACCATCATCACCATCACCTTCAAAATCCCCCTCCTCTTCAAACTCCGGTTCATAAAAGTCTTCAGGGGTATAATCTGCCAAAAGGCGCCGGATTGGTCGGAAAAGGACGAAGCTATTCAACAATCTGAATCGCTCTGGCTATTTCTTCGGCGGTCAGAACATGAACCTCTGGATCCGAACAGGTCGATTTCTCTTTTTGTTTTTGTAGGAATCGATCCCTCAGGATCGGCTCTCCTCTTGCCTGAAGAAGTATCGCCCTGGTCAGAGGGCACTCCTTCTGGTTCAGTCAGAACCGAACCGGGCTGGCCATCTGGGTCAGTGGACTTCTCGGCCTCCTTTCCCCTAAGTCTACCTAATCTTTTTTCCAGGGTAGACTTAGTAAAGTTTTTACATATTTGGCAGTCTGTATCGAGGTGGTCAAACCCCAGACAACAAACACAGGTGGTGTGGGGATCGGCCTTAGCAAGGACCTCACCACACTCACTGCAGTGTTGAAACCCAGTGGGCCTGTTTTTTTTTTTGGGTGGGGGTTCTCAGACATGGCCAACCTAACCAAACTTACCCTTTTTTCCGCAACCGCCAGGCAAGACTCTCTTATCGGTTTCTAACCATGTTAAGGGTATTGGAAAAAAATGCACAAATTACGTTTTTTTTAAAACTGATAAGGACCGGTAACCACACACTAAAGATAGATGTAACTAATGGATCGGTTCAGCCAAACCGATCGAGAAATACAAATTTTCCAGTTTCCACAATAAGAAACAGAGAACTATCTAAAGTACTTATTGTACCGCAGACAGAGCCTGAACCGACAATGCGGAAAATAATTTGGAATAAAACCGACAACTTTAACTGACTTTGAACCGAGCAGAAGGAGAAATCTCCGGAGCGACTGTTCAGTGAGGCGGAATAAAGAATCTAACGGTTGGGTTTCAAAGTGCTGCAGACAGAGACTTCAACCGAGCCCGAGCTCAACGTTCTATGCACTGCATAGAAAATTAACCCTCTGCTCTCTGGGACAGTTTAAAGGCTGGAGCTAACTGCAGATTGTCAGAATACTGCAAGACTTCATGTTGTTTGAAAGACCTTTTCTTATAGCTGCTGATCTCCAACCATGGCGTTTTTATGCACAAATGGTGGCAATAAATATTTATGTGGTTGAATAACCTTAGACTTTGGCTTCAGTTTTTGGGGGAAAGGATTAAGGTGTACAGTGATTTCTTGCACAGCTTTATAGTTTGTCACAGAGCACCCTACCCTGGTGCAGCTCTTTTTTGATTTCGTTTAATCTTACCTAATACTCGATTTTATTTTTACTCAGTATAATATCTAATGGCAGTCTATTCCATGGGTTTATGACTCGCTGGGAGTAATAATATTTTCCATTATTTGTATTACATTTCTGTTGGACAAATTGTAAAGGTTGACCTCAGTTTCCCTTGCTACTACAGTGGAGCCCACTTAAGTGCACATCGGATAAGTGCACATCCCACTTAAGTGCAAGGTATTTCACTATCCCGATTTTTTTCCTATGTACTCAGTGTTAAATATACCACTTAAATGCACCGCGGTTAAGTGCACACTTCGGTTAAGTGCACATATTTTTGTCTGAAATCCTATTAAAACAGTGAGACAAATAATTCTTAAGTGCACATCTATTAGGTCCACCTTTAATGCTGGTCCACCTTAACAGCATACTGACAACAGTGACAACATCCAAAAGCTAATCGTCCACATTGACTCTGGTCCCCTGTAGCAGTATCCGAGATCAGTAAGAAGATCTCTGTATTGCATGCCATACAGATGCTTGATGCCAGGAGACAACAGCAAATTGCTATCGGAAGGGAGGGTTCTGTCCTAGGTCAGACGCTGATGTCACCGCTGCCGGTAATGTGGAAGAGGAAATATGCAGGGACATTCATGGGTCGCAGGCAACTGAGGATGATGAGGAGAAAGCACAGGATGAGGAGCTGATTACCACTGCTGCAGCACTAGAGAGCATGGAAGAAAGAATTACTCACCATAGTAATGTTGTTTCTTCTAATGGAGTCTTGCTGTATTCTGACTAAATGCAGTTAGCCCCAGCACTTGAACTGCCCTGGAGAGGATACAGTTAACTCTATGCAGAAGCATAGAACGTTGGGCTTGAGTTTGGTTTTCAAACCTCTGTCTGTGGTACTTCCCAGTGCAACTGTCAGATTCTTATGAGCAACTAACTAACTGAGTATAAAATATGGAAATTGTTTTGTTATAAGCCAAAAGGCAACAATTTTTGGGCCCATAAGACTTAAGTCGAGAACCCAAAAAGGAAGAAGGTAGTGACAACACTAAACACATGTATCATGAAAGAGAAGAATTCAACTAATAATACACCCAAAGGAAGGGTACAAAGGTACACCCCTGAGGTGCAACACTGTAAACTGCCAGCCCACTTCCCAAAACTAGGTTCTTTTTTTTAAATTCAAGTTTATTGCATAATTTGGCGCAACATTACATTAAACAAATCTCTTGTCCAACTTTTCCCTTTTTTTTTTAAAGTAACAATTCCATCTAATTCAGTACATCTTGATAAACAATAGTCCTTATTCAATATTTCTTTACATCACCTCATGCATTTAAAATATCTTAACCTCTTTCCTTTTTATTTTAACTCCTTTTCTCTCTCTTTTTTTTTTTTACTTTTATGAGGAGCACCCCCGAGGCGGCACCACCTTGTCCTTCAAATTGACAGCCCTTTTCTAATGTGTTCTGTCCTCCCTTCATCCCAGTTCCTTTGATCTCAGATCATCACCCATAGGAGTCCACCGCCTTGCAAAGGCGTGTCCTCAAGTTTATTTTGTAAGTAATTTCCTCCATGTCTTTAATTTCATTGATAGTTAATGCCCAGTCTTGAGGCGTCGGAGGATTCACTGAACCCCACCTCTTAGTTATGGCCTTATCGTGGCCATGACAAAATATTCCACAGATAAATTTTATCTGACCCTTAATCTCGCTTGGCCTAATCCCAGAATTAAATTCCTAGGGCCCAGTGTAGTTTCAGTAGACCAGATCAATCTCATTCTCTGCTCCACTTCTGACCAATAGCGTGCAAGTTTGGACATGACCAAAACACATGTAAATAATCTGCCTTTTCGTTCCACATCCCGCCAGCATTCTCGAGCACTTTTGTCCCATTTAGACTGTAAGCTTGGTGCAATAAAAATCTTAACCTGACCTTCCAGCTAAACTCCCTCCACCTCGGGGACGCTGTGGTTCTAGAGGCCAGTTCCAGGGCAGAGGTCCACTCTTTGTCATCCACCAGCTCCCCCATCTCCTGTTCCCATCTGTTTTTAGCCTGGAGGGTCTGATTTCCTCTACCATCTCTCAGGGCCACGTATAATTTTGAAATCAGGCCTTTGGGCCTTTGTGAGTTCAGAATCTCCCCTATAACATTTATGAGTCCTGACGTGTGCCTTTGTTGCTTATATTGGTGCTGTAGTTTGTAGATATAATTTCTTATTTGTAAATATCTAAAGTGGTCTATCTGTCTCAACTGGTAGACTCCCTTTATTTGTTCAAATTCCATAACCGTATTTCCTTCCAGGAATTGACCAAACGAGGTCAGGCCTAATCTCTCCCATCTTCTAAAGGTGAGGTCCTGCTTATTTGGAGAGAACCCTGGATCCCAAGCAAGCCATCTCAATGGCCACAGCTCTCCCTCTAAATTATGTTTGGACCATAATCTTTTCAAGGCCCCCAGGGTATTCCCCACTGACATAAGGAATACACTTTCCCTTTTAGGTTGTACTCCCGGCATCCATGCCCTTGCCCCGAGTGGAATCCCATCCGTCAGGGTTTCCTCTATTAATTTCCAACGAGCTGAATAGTGTCTAGTCAACCACATCAGGGCCCATCTAAGCTGAGTGGCCAAGTAGTAGTCCTCTAAATTAGGGACATTTCGGCCCCCATATTTTTTATTTGTTTGGAGGATCGCGCTCTTGATCCTCGGCCTTCTGTTATTCCAAATATATTTTGACAAAATTCTCTGCCAAATCTGAAATTGGTTTTTATGTATTTTTATCAGGAGACATTGAAAAAGGTATAGGTACTTAGGGAGTATGCTCATTGATACTGATTGCAGTCTCAAATATAGGGGTAATTGCAGGCTCTCCCACCTTGTAATATCCTGCCTAATTTGGGTTACCACTGGGTCAAAGTTAACCGAATATAACATATTTAAATTTTTTGGGATTTGAATACCCAAGTATTTCATTTTCCCTCTATTCCAATTAATATCTACAGTTTGTCTTATCTGTGGGGGAGGGTCCAAAACTAGGTTCTGAGAGGGGAGGCGGGGGGCGGTCAGAATACAGCAAGACTCCATTAGAAGAAACAACATTACTATGGTGAGTAATTTTTGCTTCAAACAACATGAAGTCTTTCTGTATTCTGACTAAATGCAGACTACCAAGCAGTTCCCTATGGAGGAGGGAATGCAGAACCTACTTTGGGAACAGGCTCTGCAGTACTGCTGTGCCAAACCTAGCATCACTCCTAGCCTGGATATCCAGAGAGTAATGCTTGGTGAATGTGTGTACTGTTTTCCAGGTGGCTGCCTTGCAAATCTTTAAAAGGGGGTATCTCTGGCTGCAGCCAGAGAAGCAGCTGTACCTCTAGTTGAGTGAGCCCTCAGGCCTGGGGGGGGGGCCTTACCCAATTTATCATAGCAGAATTGAATACAAGAGACAATTCACCTGGCAATGGTTCTTTTAGTGGCAGACTTACCTTTTCCCACCTCACTATAGGTGAGAAACAGTTGAAGACAGTCATTTCTATGAGCCTTAGTGTGCTCTATGTAGTAACTAAGAGCTCTTTTGACAACCTAACTGTGCAACCTTCATTCCACTGAAGAAGAATGGTCAGTGAAAAACACAGGGAGAGACATGGACTGGTTCAGATGAAAATCTGACACCACTTTGGGCAAGAACCTCCTCTTGGTTCGTAGGACCACTTTGTCCCTATGGAAGGAAATGAATTCAAGTTCAACTGACAAGGCCTGTAATTCACTAATTCGCCTGGCAGAAGTAATGGCCACCAGGAACACAGTTTTCCAGGTCAGGTACTTGAGCTCAGCCGTAGCCATCGGTTCGAAGGGGGGCTGCATGAGCTATGCAATGCAGACATTGAGATCCCAAGAAGGAGTCAGTTCTCTAAATGGAGGGTTTATGTGAACCAGACCCTTGAAAAACTTTGCAAAAACAGGGTTAGAAGCCAGGGAAGAGCCCTTCCCTGCTGAAAGGAAAGCAGAAACTGCTGCTAGGTGAACCTTCAGGGTTGTAGGCCTAAGACCTAGACTATTGAGGTGAACCAGATAATCTAGGGCTGTAGAGATATCTGCAGAGTCAGGCACAATGCCTTTCTGAGAACACCAAATGCTAAACCTCTTCCATTTGGAGCTATAAGTTTTCCTAGTTGAATGCTTCCTGGAAACCTTCAGTATATCCAGCACTCCTCGAGAAAGATGCAAACCTGCATATTCTAACTCTTCAAGAGTCAAGCCTTGAGATTAAGAGACTGGAGATTGGGATACCAAATCCTCCCCTGAGAGGAGGACAGAAGATTGTGCCTCCTGGGAAGGGAAAGAGGACGTGAAGCTATCAGAGATAACAGCAGAGGGTACCAAGGCTGTCTGGCCCAGTCTGGAGCCACTAGTATCACTGTGCAGGGTTGAGATCTGATTTTTATCAAGACTCTGAACAGGAGAGGGAACGGAGGGAAGGCATAGAGGAACCTGCCCTTCCAGTCTAACATCAGGGCATCCTGGGGCACAGTCCCCAGGAGTGGAGGTCTGCAACAGAACAGAGGAATTTGGTGATTGTCTGGGGCTGCAAAGAGATCTATCTCCGGAGTGCCCCACTTGGAGAAAATCACCTGCAGGATAAGAAGATCCAGGGACCACTCATGAAGTTCCTGGGATATTCTGCTCAGAGCATCTGCCAGTACATTGTCCTTCCCTGGAAGATGAACTGCTACTAGGGAAGTCTGAAGAGAATAGGCCAGAGACCACAGTTTCATGGCTTCTGTGCACAAGACCGTGGACCGAGCGCCCCCTTGTTTGTTGATGTACCACATAGTGGTCGTGTTGTCCATTCTGACTTGAACCACCTTGCCTTTGACTGCATCTGAGAAGCACTGAAGGGACAGGAATACTGCCCTGAGCTCCAGAAGGTTGCTGTGAAGGAGAGACTCCTGTGGAGACCAGACCCCTTGAGCTGTTCGGGCTCCCAAGTGGGCTCCCCAACCGAGGAGAGACGCATCTGTAGTCAGAACTACAGAGGGAGCTAGGGGAAGAAATGGGACTCCTTGCCTGAGGTTGTCTGGCTCCAGCCACTACTGGAGAGCTTGGACCAGAGTCTGAGTCACAGGAATCAGTTTGGTGAGAGAATCCTTTTTCTGAGACCAAAAGGACCTTAGATGAAACTGAATGTCCCTCATTCGGAATCTTGCTCCTTGCACCACTGCAGTGGAAGCTGCCATGTGGCCCAGGAGCTGGAGGAAGTGTCTCGCTGGGCGAGAGACCTGAGGACAAAAGGAAGAGGCAAGATCTATTAGAGCCTTTACCCTTGCCAAAGGGAGGAAGGCTTTTGCTTGAATAGTGTCCAGTTCTATTCCTATGAAGGCAAGAATTTGAGCTGGTTTGAGGACAGACTTTAGAAGATTGAGAAGAAACCCCAAAGAACTGAGAAGATCCTGTGTGGTTTGCAGAGCTGACCTGACCTGTAGAGATGACTGACCTACAATGAGCCAGTCGTCCAGATATGGGAAGATGGTAATACCCTGTCTTCTGAGGTAAGCTACCACTGCTGCAAGGCACTTTGTGAACACCCTTGGAGCTGAGGTTAGGCCGAATGGCATGGCTCTGAATTGGTAATGGCCTGAAGTCAACTCAAACCTGAGGTATTTTTTGTGGGAGCATCTGATAGGAATATGGAAGTAGGCATCCTTGAGGTCCAGGGATGCTAGCCAATCCCTTGGCCTTAGGGAAGGAAGGATAATTCCCAGAGTTACCATTTTGAATTTGGGTTTCAAAATGTGTTTGTTTAAATACCTTAGGTCTAAGATGGGTCGCCACTTCCCTGTTTTCTTTGGGGTAAGGAAGTACCTGGAGTACAGTCCTTTTCCCCTGTGCTGAGTAGAAACCCTCTCTATAGATCTGAGAGCTAGAAGAGAGGAAACCTCTGCCTCTAGGGCAAGGGTTTCTGATACTGATGCAGGTGAAAAAGACTTGGCCATCATTTTTGGGAATTTTTTGAAACTGAGGGCCAGTCCCTGGCTTACCACTTCCAGAACCCACTTGTCTGAGGTCACAGACTTCCAGGCCTAGACTTAGTAAGCCAACCTGCCTCGTACTGGGATTGGAGAGTCGACCCGGGCTGACACATCAGGGTGTCTGCTTGGCAGGGGCCTTAGACTGGGAGGAGGAAGGGGCACCCCTGCTCATCCCCCTCTTGCCCCTCCCTCTGAAGAACCCCCTCTGAGGGAAAGAAGAGGAAGCCTGGGCTTGGTAAAAAGGCCTTTGAAAAGGCCTGCCCCTGCCCCTAGACTGCTGCTTCTGTGGAGTGGCTTGCCTTTCCTTGGCCTGTGCACTCCTGTAAGTGGTCCGGTATTCGTCCATCTTCTTCACGTAAGCCTCTGCCTGCTCCCCAAACAGGGAGTTACCCACAACAGGAAAATCCATAGCCTTAGTCTGAGTATCCTGTGAAAGGCTAGTACATCTGAGCCAAGCATGTCTCCTGAGAGACACAGATGTAGCCATGACTCTAGATGCCACATCATTGGAGTCTACAGCAGCATGAAATTGTACTTTTGATGCCTCAATTCCATCAGCAGCCACCTCCCTCAGCTCCTTGGCTAGCTGGGGAGAGGCCTGTTTAGCCAGTTCCAGAACCATATCCCACCTGGACTTCTGGTACCTGGCTGTGTAAGCCATATAATTTGCTTGCCTAAGTTCCAAAGAGGATGCAAATACCGTGTTTTGGCCATGGCATCAACTTTCCTGGAGTCCTTATCAAGGAGGTGAGAAGCCAAAGGAATATTAGCCTTGTCACAGGCTGCATCCTGCACTACCCCAACATGGCTGCTATGATTGTAAAGGAACTCCACAGTAGGGCCTGATAGCATATACCTCCTGTCCATTCTTTTGTCCACACGGGGTATTGAATTTGGAGTCTGCAAATTTGTTGTGTCTGTTGTGTCTAAGATGATATGAGGACTAGGGGATTTGACGTATGAGGACAGACTTGAGGAGCTCTGCCTGTTTTCATTGGAGGAGAGGAGAGACAGGGGGGACATGATTGGGGTCTTCAAGTACCTCAAGGGAATAAATAGGGTAAACATGGAGGATCTTTAGACTAAAGCAGAGAAGTATCACCAGAGGGCATGGTTTGAAGTTGGAAGATGGAAGGGTGAGGGGGGAAAGAGGAGGAGGTTTTTCACTGAGAGGGTGGTGGACCCTTGGAATGCACTGCCTGGCGAGCTGGTTCAGAGATCCACAGTGGAGGGCTTCAAGAGAGGGTGGGACAGACACAGAAAGTGGATGTATCAGATGATGGCCTGGCCCAGTGGGGTGGGGATGGATGATAAGGGTTTCTGGAACACAAGGGGGGGGGCCCTCGGCACCCAACTAGGGATCTGAAGTTCGAGCAGACTCGATAGACCGTAAGGCCTAATCTGCTGGCAATTAGTATGTTAGTATGTTTCCCCAAAGATTTATGAAGAGGGATAGACAATCTTTTGGACTCTGGGATGTCCATCATTTCCACAAAATCAGGTTCTTCTTTATCCTCTGCAGCTTCAACCAAAGGGAGCTGGAGGATTTCAGTCACCTTTTTGTAAAACAAAAAGTGTGAAGGGGACTCAGAAAGTCTGGGAGGAGAGACATCCAAGGGCCTGTCTGGGGAGATGTCCGGTTCAATGGGCACATCCAGACCCCCTTCATCATCGTCATCACCATCGTCGTCTTCGTCTCCCTCCTACTCCTCATAAAAAGCATCTGGATCATACTCAGAAGGAGAAGGATCCGACAGAACCGGCTGCCCGACTGGCGGTACCAGTTCCGACGGAACCAATGCAAGCGATTGCACAATACTAATCGCCTTGGCTGTTTCGTCCGTGGTTGGAGAAAGCAGTAAGGGATCCGAACCAGCAGACTTACATTTTTGTTTTGATGGAACCAGCCCCTCAGAGCCAGCTCTCCTCTTGCCCGAGGAGGTATCGCCTAGGTCAGTAGGCACCTCCTCAGGTTCAGCCGCAACCGAACCGGGCTGGCCATCCGGATCTACGGACTTCTCAGCCTCCCTTTCCTTCAGCCTACTAAGTCTTTTGTCTAAAGTGATCTTAGGAAAGTTTTGCAAATTTGGCAGTCTGACTGGAGGTGGTCAAACCCCAGACAATAAACACAGATGAGGTGGGGGTCGGGCTTGGCAAAGGCTTCCCCACACTCAGTACAGTGTTGAAACCCAGTGGGACCGGTTTTCCTTTTGGGTTTCTCAGACATGGCCAACCTAACCAATTACCCTATAGCAGCTTTTAAGCCAGGTAATAATTTGAACGGTTACAAGCCGTGTCACAGGTTTTTTAAAAGAACCAGGAAAAGTCCGGTTCTTTTGAAACCGATCGACACCGGAACACCACTCTAATCCCAGATAAAAAAGAAAATTTTTACACAAGGTCGATTTCTAACCGGACCGACCAGAGAGAAACCGAGGAAAAAACAATTTCCACAGTTTTTAGAGTAAACACAGTCACTACCTATGTACCACACTACCTGTATCGTAGACAGAGGCTGGAAATCCGAAAATAAAAAAGCGATAAAGGTTTAGCAAACCACAACGCTTTACTGAACTGAACCGAGCAGAGGAAATCTCCGGAGTGACTTCACTGTTAGGCAGAGTAAAGAATCTGACGGCTGCACTGGGAAGTACCACAGACAGAGGTTTGAAAACCGAGCTCGAGCCCAACGTTCTATGCTTCTGCATAGAGTTAACTCTATCCTCTCCAGGGCAGTTCAAGTGCTGGGGCTAACTGCATTTAGTCAGAATACAGCAAGACTTCATGTTGTTTGAAACAGTAAGGGAATTTGTTTCAAGTAAGGAGAAGCAGGACCTCAGCATTTGTTTAATTTTGAAAGCTATGTGCATTCGCTGGCACTGAAATCGACAAAGCAGAGGAAAATAACTGATTTTATACAGAAGTATGATGTATGTGTGACAGTTGTTACTTAATTTACGTTTTAAAGCAGATGCATTATTGTTGAATAAAGCGCGGGTAAAATAAGAAGTTCTTGGTTGTGTTTTTTGAATTGATCACTTAAATGCACAGCCTGGTTAAATGCACACTTTTGCAATATCCCAAGGGTGTGCACTTAAGCGGACTTCACTGTAATAATTGTAGGTCATATATTAGATACGGGTCTCTGCAGATGTACATAAGTCCTCTCAGTCTTCTTGCTTCAAGGGACATAAGGTGTAAACTTTTTAGCTTATCTTCATAGGTTCATTTTTCTGTACATTAATCATTTTTAATTGCTTAATTCTGCACGCTCTCAACCATGACAGCATCCTTCCTTTTGTGGGGACACCAAAAATGGCTACTGTCTAGCATTGGTAGAGCATATTTTATTTTTTTTATTTATTGAAATGTTTCACCAGGAAGGTACACTGAACAACAAGTTGTGTGTCTCACGGTGTGACCTGGGGGAGAGGGTACAATTGGATGAAGAATTAGACATACGGGCCCAGATATTCAAAAGGGTTGCGCCATGCACAATAGGGTTGCTCCAGCGCAAGTCCAAAAATGTGCCATTCTGTGATATTCAGCGGGAGGCAGATGCGCCCCCCAAATCACGCTGAGCAAGAGCGCAATAATAATGAATGTATGCGTAACTGAAGGAGGAGGAACCATGCATAAATGGCGCAGTGTGATATTCAACAACATGCACCATGCGCAATAGGGGAGCAAGCGGAAGTTGCGCGACAGCGGAAATAAGCTAAAATAAAAAGGAACAAGGGAGAGGCACAAGAAAGCTACAGGGAAGGCACATGAGGCTGAACTCTAGCCACACAAACAGGGCAGGAGGGACACACAGGACAGGACAGGGAAAGGGAAAGGGCACCCTGAACACACAGGCACAGGGAAGGTGTGGGGAGCCACAGCCAGTGCAGAAGGGGGAAGTGCCACACAGCACTGAGGCCACCACAGGAAGGTGTTCCCGGTGCAGGGGAAGTAGCAGCCAGGACAGCGGGGGGAACACAGAAACAGCTGCCTGGGGGGAACACAAGCCAGGGACATGGCCAGTGCCACCATCCAGATGGAGGCAGTAATGAGGAGGGTGAGAAGGCAGGCAGGCAGCAGGGGGGCACGGCCGTGGAAGGGCCCGTCGGCGGTATGCCCCCAACAGGCAGTACTGAGCCCACACCAGCTTCGAGCTGTACAGCGATACTGAGATCGTGGGCCGGTACCACCTGAATTGGGCAATTCTGAGGTGGCTCTGTGAGCTGTGCAGTGATGTGATGCAGACACCCACACGACGGAGCCATGCTCTGTCAGTGGAGACTAAAGTGATAGCTCGCAAGTGCTTGCTCGCCAAGGGTACCTTCCAGAGACCAAAAGGGGACATCACAGGCATAACCCAGTCAGCCGTGTCATGCCACCTCACCAAATTCCTCAGCGCACTGCTGCCACATGCTGTGGAGTACATCCATTTCCCCAGCACACCGGCAGAGCACACAGCAAACATACATGAGTTCCACAGGCTAGCACATATGCCTGGGGTGCTAGGGGCAATAGACTGCACCCATGTGGCCATCCGCACACCACCTGGCCCCGAGCGGGCCGCATATATCAATTGGAAGGGCTATGTTAGCATCAACTGCCAGGTGGTGTGCGATGCCAGGGGACGCATAATCAATGTCTGTGCCACGCACCCTGGGGAAGCACATGATGCCTTCATCTGGCACCAGTCGGCAGTGTGCCACAGATTTGAGAGTGGGGACATCCCCACTGGCCACTTAGTGGGTGAATATGCAAACCACACAGACAAACATAGAGCTTGGGAGGAGCATGGTCAGAGGTGACATGGGTAGTGGCCTACATGGCCCAAGGCAGGGCGATGCTGATCACCAAACTAACCTCCACCCTCTACACACAGGTGACAGTGGATACCCACTCCGTCCCTGGCTGCTCACACCATACCGGCGGCCCGCGACCCCATCGCAGCAACACTACAATGAGGCACATGCCACCACACACAATGTCACCAGTGGGTGTTCGGGATGCTGAAGAGCGCGTTCCGTTGCCTGGACACCTCTGGTGGTGCCCTACAGCACAGCCCCTCAAAGGCCTGCGGGCTATTCCTGGCCTGTTGCATCCTGCACAACATGGCCAATGACTGTCGGATAGCCGTGCAGGTTGAAGAGTGGGACAGCGATGGGGACGATGAGGACGCCAGTGACGATGGTGATGGGCAGCCCCCTCTTGGGTGACAGGACCCCAGACTGCTCCGGCTGGCACAGCTGCACCGGGACACCATCACAGAGGAGCACTTCAGCCAACCCAGGTAAGTCATGGGGCCATGTGCAACCACCAGTGGCAAAGGCACAACCCACAAACACGCATGGACACACACCAGGGGTGCATGCCATCAAGGGAATTGGCCGAGCATGGAACCCCACACACCGCCAGGGATGGGTGAGGTCTAACATGACACGCGTCATACACACACACACACACACACACACACACACACACACACACACACAAAGACATGCAAAGGGTAGGAGCCGCGCCGACCAGACTACCACCTAGCCACACATGTCCACAGACCACCACGCCCACTGCCTGTCATTGTGCGTGTGTCAGACGCTGGGCACCATTGCACACTGGCGTACAGCACAACGCAGGCATCATCATGCACACGCAACAGCGGATAGCAGCCAGGAGGGTGTGCAGATGGAATGTGTGTGCGTGCAGGGCTGGGTACCCCACCTGTGCATTGCCCGCTGAATGACACAATGCACACAGGGCAGCATCAGACAGTAGCCATGCTGGGAGACAGGTCAGTCATGCGCCACAGTGCCACGGCCACCACAGATGCATGGGCAGCCCTGCCAAGACCCGTCAGTAGTGACAGGCTGACAACTGGCCTCATGGGGTGGCACCGACAGTCTCCCAGGGGTTCCACTGCATGAATGCGACCGTGCTCACGCAGGGGTCTGCAGCACACCGAACATGCCTGCGCCAGGCGTGCTCGGGATGCCCACAGCTGAACCCGGTGTTGACAAGGATGGTGTCGCATGATGCCGGGAACGCGGGGTGGACATTGCACTGTGTGGTGTCTGCGATGCATGGGCAAATAACTGTGTGCCCATTGTGGCCATGACAGCTGTGAATGCCTGTGTCTGCCTGTCAATGGCAGCGGTCACATCCTCCCGCAAATGGCCCATCCCTGCCAGGAGCAAAGCGGTGTCTCTGCTGCACCACTCCTCTGCCTGGTGCAGAGCTGCACTCAGTGCATCCACTGCCATCACAAGCCGCATCTGCTGATTGACTGATGTTTGCAGTATGCGGGTGTGCTGATCTAAGAGGTCATCTGCCTGATCAGCATGCTGTCCCTCAGGGTGTTCACAGCCCTGATGCTCATCACCCCTTGAGGGTGGGTGCTGAACACCAGGGCCAGGTCTGGACATGTCCACAGGTGGTGCAGTGATGCCACCCCCTGACACTGTACCCCCATGGCCATTGGCCGACTGCTGATGCTGCCCCTCTGGCTGCTGCTCTCCAGGGCTAAATGGTGCCGCTGCAGTGGCCACAACAGTCCCACTGTTCTGGACACACACCAGTGCTGCCCCACTGGTGCAGACAGGCACAGGCTGGGACTGTGATGACACGCAGGCCTCCACGGCAGCACCACCCACAGCCATGGCCATGATGTCACCTGCTGTGTGGCCATCCTGTGGCACACACGTGTCAATGCCCATGACGTTAGCTCCATCATCATCGGTGACGGATCTGGCACCAGCCCGAGTCTCAGCATGCCGGCATCCATGGATGCCGGCATGCTGGGATACGGGTAGGGCCTCCTCTGCACCTGCTCCACCAACATCAGTCCGGACATCCAGGTGGGCCCACTGTCGCCCTGACCCCCGTATTCCTGTGGAGGTGGATGGGCCCTCCTCCATCTCCATGTTACTGACCTCAGTGGAGAAGCCCACCACCACTGACCCATGCAGACACTCAGGAGCTGTAAGGGGAAAAAAAGTAGCATTACTGCATGTGACCTACCCTGTCCCCTTCCCCCCAATAGACAGACCATGACCTACCATGCAGTGATGGGCTACCAAACGTCTGGAATACACCACCTGGAACACCCTCAATGGCGCAAACGCTGCATGCTGCCAGCAACCCGCTCTTCCTGTGGGGTCAGGCGTTGCACCTCCTGCTGTCCCCCACCGGTCACAGACCATGCTGCCCTGATGGCAGCCACCTTCTCTTTAATCCTCCACCTGTCCGTGCCTATCTTCTTTTTGCATTCCTGCACAGAGCGCTGGTGGCTGCCATGCAGGTTTACAGCATGCGCCACCTCCTCCCATGCAGCAGCATGGGCCTGTGGTGTTCCCTGGCATCCACTGAGAAGCGGCTCCTGGTCGAGGTAGGCCTTGAACAGGGCATCTGTCTTGGCCTTTGTAAAATTTGGCCTCCTCTTCCTCCCACGACTCTGTTCCTCTTCCTCCACCACATGCTCGTTCATGATTCATCCTGTGAGAATGACAGGTGTTACCTGTGACTGTGCAGTCCCATGCGTGTCCCAAACACCACAGTCCACACTCCCAAACAGCATGCAACTCACTGCAATAGACTGCAGTAACCGACTATGGCCAGTGCAGCCCAATGTCGCGTTTTTATAGCGCAACCCATGCAAATGAGGAGAGGCACATCTTTAAGTGGATGCAAATGCAGTGACTGCGCCATTGAATGGCTGATTAGATGATTTGCATATGACAGCTGAATATCGTACTGTTGCACTTTGTGCAATTGTGTTGAACGTGCTGAGCCAAGGGCGTAGTTCTGTGACATGCACAGTACACACCTAACTGCGCATGCCCGGGTTGATGACGCAGGTGTCTGCTGCACTGCTGACATGCTGTGTGCGGGAGGCAATGCAGGGCACGGCCACAATTGTGCCAGTGGTGCTACAGTGCTGTTCACCCATATGGCACTGTGGCACTTGGGCGTCATAGGCGCACTGGAGCAACAGCGCTGCAGGCCACTACAGGAGGTGGCACACAGGCACCCAATCGCACTACACACATTGGGTTCCAATTGCACTGTGGCTGTCCGTGCGCCAGAGACCCTTGACCCTGTGCCCGACCTTTGCCCCCTAGGCGCCATGCATCAGGCATGGGTGCACCACTATCGTGCTGTTCAGTGACAGCGCAATAGGGAATGGCAGCGCTGTACCGTGCAGCATCTGCACGTGGCAGGACCGAGCTGCAGAGCGCCATTTTGCTTGAAATGGGCAGCAGAGATGGCGTGAAGGTGTGCTGTGGTTTGGAGCCAGATAGAGCTCGCCAACCTGGTGGCAATTGTTGAGCCCCATGCTGGGGCTTTGTTCCCTAAACAGAGAATTACCCACCACAGGGAACTCCATGGCCTTAGCCTGGGTGTCCCATGAGAGGCTAGTACATCTGAACCAAGCCATCCTCCGAAGAACCACCGATGTAGCCACGACTCTTGATGACACATCATTGGAGTCCACAGCAGCATGAAATTGTACCTTTGATGCTTCAGTCCCATCAGCAGCCACCTCCTCCAGCTCCTTGGCCAGCTGGGGGGAGGCCTGTTTAGCCAGTACCAGTACAGTGTCCCACCTGGACTTCTGGTACCTGGCTGTATAGGTCATATAGTTAGCCTGCCTGAGTCCCAAGGAGGATGCCATGTACTGTCTTTTGCCATGGCATCCATCTTCCTGGAGTCTTTGTCTGGGGGGTGTGAAGCCAAAGGAATATTTGCCTTGTCACAGGCTGCAGCCTGCACTACCCCAACATGGCTGCATTGCTGGTAGAAAAACTCTGTATCTGAGCCTGATAAAGTATACCTCTTGTCCATCCTTCTGTCAACAGGAGGTACAGAATTAGGAGACTTTAGGATTTTTTGTGTCTGCTTCCCAAAGGACTTATGAAGGGGAATAGTCAGTCTCCTGGACTCTGGGATGTCCATCATTTCAACAAAATCAGGCTCCTCTTGATCCTCTACAGCCTCCTGCATAGGAAGCTGGAGGGTTTCAGCAACTTTTTCTGTAAAACAGATAGTGGGGAGGGGACTCAGAGAGTCTAGGAGGGGGAAACACCAGAAGGTCTGTCTGGGGAGATGTCCGGTTCCACAGGCACATCCAGACTTTCACCATCATCACCATCACCTTCAAAATCCCCCTCCTCTTCAAATTCTGGTTCATAAAAGTCTTCAGGAGTATAATCTTGAACCGGGGGAACTGACCGAACTGAACCCCTGCCAAAAGGTGCCGGATCGGTCGGAACCAGACGAAGCCATTCAACAATCGGAATTGTTCTGGCTATTTCCTTGGCGGTCGGAACATGAACCTCTGGATCCGAACCGGTTGATTTCTCTTTGCGTTTTCTTTTTGTAGGAACCGATCCCTCAGGATCGGCTCTCCTCTTGCCCGAAGAAGTATCGCCCTGGTCAGAGGGCACTCCTTCTGGTTCAGTCGGGAACCGAACTGGGCTGGCCATCCGGGTCAGCGGACTTCTCGGCCTCCTTTTCCCTAAGTCTACCTAATCTTTTCTCCAGGGTAGACTTAGGAAAGTTTTTACAAATTTGGCAGTCTGTATCGAGGTGGTCAAACCCCAGACAATAAACACAGGTGGTGTGGGGATCGGCCTTAGCAAAGATCTCCCCACACTCACTGCAGTGTTGAAACCCAGCGGGCCCGGTTTTTTTCTTGGGTTTCTCAGACATGGCCAACCTAACCAAACTTACCCTTTTTTCAGCAACCGCCAGGCAAGACTCTCCTATCAGCTTCTAACCGCATTGAGGGTATTGGAAAAAAACATTAAAAACACGTGTTTTTTAAAACCGATAAGGACCGGTAACCACACTCTAAAGAAAAACACAAGAGTTCAATATATTGGATAGGTTCAGCCGAACCGATCGAAAATACAAGTTTTACAATTTCCACAAATAAACAGAGAAACTATCTAAAGTACTCACGGTACCGAAGACAGAGCCTGAACCGAAAATGTGGAAATAATTTCGGAATGAAACCGACAACTTTAACCGACTTTGAACCGAGCAGAAGAAGAAATCTCCAGAGCGACTGTTCAGTGAGGTGGAGTAAAGAATCTGGCGGTTGGGTTTCAAAGTGCTGCAGACAGAGACCTCAACTGAGCTCGAGCTCAACGTTCTGTGCACTGCATAGAAAATTAACCCTATACTCTCTGGGGCAGTTTAAAGGCTGGGGCTAACTGCAGATTGTCGGAATACAGCAAGACTTCATGTTGTTTGAATTGATGTTTTTGAGAAAAGATTATTTAAAATATTCAGACTTGGCAAGTCTGGTAGCTTTCGTGCAGGCATTTCTTAACATACTACGAAGATTGGGTGATAATCACTGAGGGCATCTGGGAGGATGCCTCATTTAATGACTCGGTGGGGGTGAGAGGTGAGAGCCCAGTCTATTAGGGAGTGGTTAAGGGTTTTATGATTTAGGCGGGTGGGTTCCTGGATGAGTTGGGAGAGAGTGAGGGCGGTGATGTCATTACGTGTCTTGGCAGTTGTTGGTGATAGCCAGTTTATGTTTACATCACCCAGGATGAATAGCTCTCCTTTATGTGAGAGGGAGGTTATGGAGGTAATGAGATCCAAAGTATTGGATGCCTTGGAACCAGGTTGACAGTAGATGCCAGCTATGAAGATGGGGGAGGAAAAAGGCAAGGTAATGTTTACTACAAGTGCTTTATAGGCAGAGGGTAATGAGGATGATAGAATGGTTGTGAACTGAAGTGAGGACAGGATATACATGGTTACTCCGCCACCCCTGCCAGTCCTATCCTGCCCGATTATGGAATAACCTAGGATATTACCCTATATAGAGGTGTAACGGCCTCCACTTTCCCAGTAATGAAAGTTTTTCTTTTGATAGTCCACAAAAACCTATTAGCTTTAGCAACAGCAGATGCACTTTGATAATTAATTTCAAGTTTATTATCTATAAGCACCCCGAGGTCCTTTTCTCTATCTACAGTTTTTATTATTATATTGCATATTGTATATGTGTGAGGGATGAGTTAGTGTCCATGGTGAATAATACAACATTTATCAATGTTGAAGCTCATCCCCCATCTATAGGACCAGCTCAAGATATGGGGCTCAATTTTCAAAAAGTGACATTTGGCACAAGGTGCCTGCACCAAAAGGAATTGACACAAGTGGCACCTTGTGCTAAATGTTGTAGCAATCCCAATTTTCAAATGTAGGCTGCATCAAAAGCAGGATGTCATGTGTCAAACTCCCCCATGCCACCCTTGCACCAGCAGAGGTGATGCACCAGGACGCAAGGACACTTGCGCTATGATGGGGCTGCAGCATCCCCTTATTTGGTATTTCAGAAGCCCTGCCATGGTCACAGTACGGGGATACAGTTAGACCAGCCATGAGCTGGTCTAAGGGCCCTGCACCAGTGCTTTGATAGGAGGCAATCTGGGGTCCTGCAAGGCAACTCTAAAGATAGGTGACTCCCTTATTTCTGATCCTTCTACTGATGACAACTATTTTAATTCCTACTCTACTGTGCACTTTCTCTTTACTTCTTCCACTAGCCCACTCTTTCCTTCTCCCTGCCTTCTTCTCCTCCTTTTTTCTCCTTTTCCCCGTCACTCCTGCTGTTCCCTAAAGACCCTGTTTTCCCTTAACCCACCAAAGGGAGGTAGTTCTGACGGGCTTGATCCTACGCCTCTCCTTCACTCTGCATCTGCCATTGCTCTTCCCATTATCTTACTTCTAAATCTCTCCTTTTCCTCCTCTTCTGTTCCTGATGTCTGGAAACAGGCTACTATCATACCTGCTTACAAAGGTGGTGATCCCACTTCTTCTGGTTACTTTCATTCAATCTCTTTCCTTCCTACCTTCATTAAGTTATAGGAGTGTATTGTTCTAGCTCAGTTTACTTCATTCCTTGAGAGTTCCTTCTTTTTCACCCCCTTCCTCTCTGACTTTAAGAAATCCCACTCCACTTCTGCTTCCCTCCTTCAGCTCACTGATTCCATACTTACAGGCATGGATAAAGGACTGATAACCTCTGCCATTTTTGTTGATCTTGCTAAAGCTTTCAACACTGTGGCACATCCCCTTCTCCTTGACAAACTTAAAGCTGTTGGCCTTTCCAACTCTTCAGTCAGCTGGTTTTGTGCATACCTTAAAGGCAGATCTCAAGCAGATAGGTAAATCCATTTCGCCTTCTCTCCCTATTAGTTCAGGCATCCCCCAAGGGTCTCTCCTGGGTCCTGTTCTCTTCTCTATATTCTCAAATGACCTACCCTCTGTCTGCTCCTCCGCATCCATTCATATGTATGCTGAAGACACAGTTATTTTTGCTTCTGGCTCCTCTCCCCATGTCCTTACCTCCAGACTTCAGTTGGATTTTGACAACATTCAGCATTGGTTCAAGGTAAACCAACTGTCTCTTAATGCCAAAAAACAGAGTCTATGACTTTTGGTACCCATTAGAGGCTTGCCAAATTTAATTCTTCTCCCTCATTTAAAACCCTTGATGGTTCTATACTTGAGAATGTCTCCTCCTTTAAGTACCTTGGGGTCTGCTTTGTCCAATATCTTGATTTCTCTGTACACATTGATGCAATTCACAATAAGCTTCGTCCTAAGCTTGGTGCTTCGTACAGGAAAAAAGTATGTATTACACTCCCTGCCTGCCGATAAATTGTACTAAAATGATCCTTCCTATTATTGAATATGGTGACTTAGTCTACTGTAGTGCCTGTAAAACCTCCCTTGCCAAATTGGACCCCCTTTTTCATTCCTTCTGCCACTTTGCTTTAGATTGCCCCTACTGTACTCATCACTGCTCTCTTTACTTAATTTCTTTCCCTTCTCTTGATGCTAGCTGCCTTTCCCATTGTGTTTCTTTTTTGTCCAAATTCTGGTTTGGCACCCTTCCCTCTATCTCAAATCCCTTCTTTCTCCTACCCTCTTCACAAAAAATGATTTCCATTCTCTTAATATCCTTCCTAGAAAAAATATTGTTGGTCAATCTGCTTTTTCTTACCGCTGTCCTAAACTCTGGTCCTCCCTTTCCCTTTCTATTCATTCTGCCTCTTCTTCCTCATTTGTGTCATCCTACTTGCAACTGCCTTTAACATCTCCTCCTTTCTTGATTCTCTAGTCTTGCCCTCTCTTGATGTTCCATTTTTTTTTTCATTTCTGTATATTTTGATAGTGTTTTAATTCTCTAGTTTTGGCTTCATTTATTCTTTGCCTTACATTTTTGTTTCTGCTTGTATTAGTTATTTTGTATTTTACCTTATTATTATATTGTTAGATACCTCCCCTTCTCCTCTCCCCCAGGACTCATCTGGAAACAAGCTGTTATTAGCTCAGTATGTACTTCCTGGTTAAACTTTTAAATAAATAAATAAGTAACTCTATGTGTCACTTGTCCTAGATTTGAATGATGGCCATGTATGCTTACTCTTTGTGTCCCATTATTTAGCCAAAAATGTATCCAGTTTTAAATGTATACATTAATTTTTCTATGATTGCCCACCGTAGGAACATATCAGTTACTTTTACAAAGTCTAGAAAAATGCAGTCAGCAGGTTTACATTTATCTAGGTTTGTGGATACTTTTTTATAAAAACTTAGGAGGTTTCTGATGCATAGTCTCCCTGCGGTAAATCCATGTTGTAGTGAAGCATGATCTTCTTGCAGTAATGCCATGTTGCTCCAAGTCAGCTTTCCCTGTAGTTGAGAGGTGTCCAGTTATCTTGTCTTTTAAAATAGACTCAAACAATTTGCCAGGGATTGAAGTCAAATTTATAGGTCGATAGCTGTGAAATTAATTTTAATTTCTTTTTTTGTGAATTGGTATTACAGTTGTCGACAGCCAACCCCGTGGCAGTACCCCCGATGACTGAAATAAAATTCTCAGAGGATGGACTATGTCATATGTGAATATTTAATATGAAGAAATTCCATCAGGGCCTGTAGCACTTTGCTTTTTGAGTTTATTAAGTTTTGTAACAATATCTTCTTCAGTGATCAGTACCTGGGTAAAGACAGGATCTTGTCTCTGATTCTATGATTATTAAACACCAAACAAAAGTACTGATTAAAGGTATTTGCTATTTCATTCAGGTCTGTAGTTTGGTTACTGTCTACAGTTATGGGACATGATTTTTAAGGAATTACTATAACTACAGAGCTGCTTTAAATTGCTTTTCATGGAATTGGTTGCCATTTTTTGCTCCATATGTTGTTTTGCATGTTTGATTTTATTTTTACATTTTTAAGAGCCTCTTTATAGTTAATCCATGTAATGATGTTTTTATTCTTAACATATCTAGTGTAAAGTTTTTGTTTTATTTTTATTAACTTCAAGGCCCCCTTATTCAGTCATTTGGGCTTTATACCTTTACCATTATACTTTTTGATGTTTTTTAATGTGCTTGTCTCATACTGATAGCATGATTGTTTTAATTTTTTTCCTCATGATGTCAAAAGTGTAATCTTGTAGAGCTTCTTCTTAGTTAATGTCTCTAATATCACTAAGTATATCAGTAACATCTGCAGTGTTATATAAGTAACTTCCCAGTTAATATCTCTAATATTACTATGTATACCAGTAACATCTGCAGTGTTACATAAGTAACTTCCCAGTTAATGTCTCTAATGTCACTAAGTATACCAGTAACATCTGCAGTGTTATATAAGTAACTTCCCAGTTAATGTCTCTAATATCACTAAGTATACTAGTAACATCTGCAATGTTATACAAGTAAAATCTCTCTACAATCTTTTAATTGTTGATCATCTATGTTCATATCAAAGAGAACTATATTGTGGTCACTATCCCCCAAGGGCAATTCCACTATACAATTATGAATATTTCCACTATCTATACTCAGTACATATTAATTATGGTGTGGTGGGGGTGGCAGCTGCTGCAATGGAAGAGGGTATTGCAATTGGTGGGCTTTCTACAAAGAGTTGTCTCAATATTTCCATTCTCCATTTTCTTAGCAATAAGGACTAAGAAAGTGATCTCTTGCCCACTCCAACTGATTGCAAATTTAAACCCTGGTCTCTGTTTTTCCAGGTATTCCTTGAGCTTAATTAGTTCTTCCTCCAACCCCCGTCACACCATAAAACAATCATCAATAAATTGCTTCCACAGCTCGATTCTGTCAAGAAAAGGATTATTCTCTGTGTAGATGACCATATCTTCCCACATACCCATGACCAAATTAACATAATTTGGGGGAAAAAATTGCTACCATTGCTGTGCCACTCTGCTGGACAAAATATTCCCCCTTGAAACAAAAAGCATTACTTTATAGCACACATTTAGTCATGTCTGTTAACATTTCCATGCTTGTCTCATTATGGACAATTCCTTGATACAAGAAATGTTTCGTGGCTGAAGCCCATAATAGTGATAGATGTTCACATATAATGATTCCACATCGAGGGCAACAAGAATACTAATACCCCCCCTCTCACACACACACACACACACACACACACACACACTTTTGGATATCATTAAGGATGTTGAGGATGTCGCTAGTGTCCTGCATATACAATCAAAGATTGCCTACCAAAGGTTTTATGTGACAGTCAATAAACTGAGACATAGGTTCAGACAGGCTACTCACACTGAATATAACATGCAATTTTTTGTGCACTTTGGGTAGCAGGAAGAGTACAGATCTACTTGGATGTTCCACTGTCAGGAAAGAAAAGCTTTTGTCATTAATGCCCCCTTGTATCATACGCATTCTGTATTAGGGCATGCATCCTTCAGGCTCTGATGGAATTTTCTTATATACCCTCTGATCTGATAACTGCCTTTTAACTTCACCTATATAGGCAGTTGTGTCTATGACTATGATGTTACCACCCTTATCTGCTGGTTTGATTGCAAGGGTGGTATCATCTGCCAGTTCTTTTATTGCTAATTTTTCTTCTCTTTTCATGTTGGAATAGCTGTCCTGCCCCCTCCATTCATAGTACCTCTCCAAGCAAAATCACGTGCCTTTAAGAAGATTTGCACTGTGGCCCAGTCAGCAGGACGTGGTGGTGTGGTTCAGTCTCCCCAGACCCAGTTTCATAGTTGAGTCTAGAATTTACAAAAAGGTCTCTCAAGATGCACGAAGAAAAAATTACTCGCCTTAGTAATGTTGTTTCTTCTAATGGAGTCTTGCTATATTCTGACAGTAGCAGTGAGCCCCAACCTTCGAACTGCCCTTTCCATGCCAGGCATGGAACGCTGAGCTCGAGCTCGGTTGAGACTCTGTCTGTTGTTCTTCAAACTCAAACCGTCAGATCTTTATGAGCTAAACTCACTAAGGTCCTGTGTAGAAGCTGTAAACCTACACTAGTCAACTGGCTACTAAACATAAAACACATTTTTTGGTCCCAAAACAAAGACTCAAGTCAGGAGACCCAAAAAATGAAAAACACAAAACCAACTCACCCCAAGAAAAGAAGGGGTGAAACAAAAAGGTGGGCACCTACTAAGTGCCAACACTGCACTGCCCACCCACATCCCAAAAACAGAGGTTCTGAGAGGGGCAGGCAGGGGGAGAGGTCAGAATATAGCAAGACTCCATTAGAAGAAACAACATTACTAAGGTGAGTAATTTTTTTCTTCAAACAACATGAAGTCTTGCTATATTCTGACAGTAGCAGACTACAAAGCAGTACCTTCATGGAGGAGGGAGAGAACCTACTTAGGAAATAGGCTCTGAAGCACAGCTATGCCAAACCGAGCATCACTCCTAGCCTGGATGTCCAGGGAATAATGCTTGGTAAAAGTGTGAACTGTTTTCCAGGTAGCTGCTTGACATATCTCTAGAATAGGGATGTCCCTGGCAGCAGCCAGGAAGCAGCTGTACCTCTGGTAGAGTGAGCCCTCAGGCCTGAGGGAGGAACCTTACCCAGTTTTTGATAGCAAAATTGGATACAAGAGACAATCCACCTGGCAATGGATCTTTTAGTGGCAGGTTTCCCTTTACCAACCATAAGTGAGGAACAGTTGGAGGGAGTAAAACCTGTGACCCTTGGTACGCTCTATGTAGTAACTAAGGGCTCTTTTCACATCTAAACTGTGCAGCCCCCTCTCGCCAGAGGAGGAATGGTCAGTGAAGTACACTGGAAGAGACATAGACTGATTAAGGTGGAAATCTGAAACCACCTTAGGCAAGAACTTCCTGTTAGTCCTGAGGACCACCTTATCTCTATGAAAGGAGATAAAATCAGACTCCACTGACAAAGCTTGTAATTCACTTGTGCGTCTGGCAGAAGTGATGGCTACCAGAAACACAGTCTTCCAAGTCAAGTACTTAAGCTCTGCTGAAGACAAAGGCTCAAAAGGGGGTTGCATAAGCTGAGCAATGCAAACATTAAGGTCCCAGGCAGGGGCAGGGTCCCTGAATGGAGGGTTGGTGTGAAGCAATCCCTTGAAAAACTTGGAGAATACAGGGTGAGCTGAAAGAGAAGAGGGCTTACCTGCTGAAATAAAGGCAGACACAGCTGCCAGATGCACTTTCAGTGTAGCTGGTCTCAGCCCCAAGCTATTTAAGTGGACCATATAATCAAGGACTGTGGGCAAATCAGCAGATTCTGGGGAAATATGCTTCCCAGAGCACCATATGGAAAACCTTTTCCATTTGGAATTATAAGTAGCCCTGGTGGAAGGTTTTCTAGAAGCCTTCAGGATATCCATTACACCTTGGGAGAGGTGTAAATCAGCAAACTCTAACTCTTCAAGAGCCAGGCGTTGAGATTGAGAGATTTGAGGTTCGGGTACCAAACCCTCCTCTGAGCACAGGTTAACAGGTTGTAATTTCTGGGAAGACACAGGGGAAGATGGACTGCTAAGGACAGTAGAAGTGGATACCAGGGCTGTCTGGCCCAGTCTGGAGCAATCAGGATCATCTTGCAGGGTTGAGATCTGATTTTGACTAGCACTTTGAACAGGAGAGGGAAGGGGGGGAAGCATAGAGAACTTTCCTTCCAATTGAGAACTAAGGCATCCAGGGGACTGAGCCCAACACTGGAGGCCTGCAGCAAGGAAGTTGGTGATTGTCTGGGGCTGCAAAAGATCTATCTGTGGGGTGCCCCATCTGGAAAATATCACCTCCAAGACCAGGGGGTCCAGTGACCATTCGTGATGGCCCTGGGAAATCCTGCTGACAGCATCTGCCAGGACATTGTCCTTGCCTGAGAGGTGAACTGCCATGAGGGAGGTGTTCAGGGAGTAAGCCAGAGACCACAACTTCATTGCTTCGGTGCACAAGGCCATAGACCGAGTGCCTCCTTGCTTGTTGATGTACCACATTGTGGTGGTGTTATCTGTTCTGACCTGGACAACTTTGTTCTGAACAGATTTGGAAAAATCTTGAAGTGCTAGAAATACTGCTCTGAGTTCCAACAGATTGATGTGGAGCAGAGATTCCTGAGGGGACCACAACCCCTGGGTGGTGAGGTCACCCATGTGAGCCCCCCACCCCAAGAGGGAGGCATCTTTAGTAAGGATTAAAGAGTGAAACTGAGTGACAAAGGGAACCCCTTGTCTCATATTGTACTGATCCTGCCACCACTGTAGGGCCTGGATCAGGGTTCGAGTTACTGGGATCAATTTGGTCAGAGGGTCCTTCCTTTGAGACCAAAAGGCTCTCAAATGGAACTGAATGTCCCTCATCTGAAATCTTGCTCCCTGCACTACTGCTGTAGAAGCAGCCATGTGTCCCAGGAGCTGTAGAAAATGCCTTGCTGGTCGAGACACCTGCAGGGTGAATGAGGAGGCCAGAGAGACCAGGGTCCTTGCCCTGTCCAGGGGAAGGAAGGCTCTGGCCTTCTCTGTGTCTAGCTCTGCACCTACAAAGGTGAGGAGTTGGACAGGCACTAGAACTGACTTTGGAAGATTTAGAAGGAAACCCAAGGAAGTGAGCAGTTGCTGAGTTATCTGTAAGTGTAACTTGACTTGGTCTGGGGACTGGCCTACTATGACCCAGTCATCCAGGTAAGGGAAGATGGCAATCTTCTGCCTTCTTAGAAAAGCAACTACCACTGCCAGGCATTTTGTGATTACCCTTGGAGCAGAGGTGAGGCCAAAGGGCATTGCTCTGAACTGGTAATGGCCTGAGGGCAGCTCTAACCTGAGGTACTTTCGATGGGAGATTCTGACGAGAATATGGAAGTAGGCATCCTTGAGGTCCAGGGACACTAGCCAGTCCCCTGGCCTTAGAGAGGGTAGAATAATTCCCAGAGTTACCATTTTGAATTTTGGTTTTAAAAGGTGCTTGTTTAAGTATCTGAGATCCAGGATGGGCCGCCATTCTCCTGTCTTTTTTGGGGTAAGGAAGTACCTGGAGTACAACCCTTTGCCCTGGTGTAGGGGTGGAACCCTTCTCAGCTCTGAGAGCCAGGAGGGAAGAGACCTCTGCCTCTAAGGCAAGTGCCTCTGATGGATTTGCAGGTGGAAAGGATCTGGTTCTCATCTTTGGAAACTTTTTGAAGCTGAGAACCAGTCCCTGGCTTACTACTTCCAGGACCCATTTGTCTGATGTCAGAGACTCCCAGTCCTGGACAAAGTAAGCCAGCCTGCCCCCCTACAGGTAGCTGAGAATCGGCCCTGGCAACCCCATCAGGGTGCCTGTTTGGCAGGGGC
Source organism: Neoceratodus forsteri (assembly GCA_016271365.2). Taxonomy (NCBI): domain Eukaryota; kingdom Metazoa; phylum Chordata; order Ceratodontiformes; family Ceratodontidae; genus Neoceratodus; species Neoceratodus forsteri. The sequence goes on from CM028134.1 coordinate 840,883,157, forward strand.
TTTGGGCTGAGGGGTGGAAGCAGGCCTGCTTGTACCCCATCTGCCTCTCCCTCTAAAGAACCCCCTCTGAGCATAAGCAGAAGAGGAGGCCTGGGCTTGGTAAAAAGGCCTATGAAAAGGCCTGTCCCCTGCCCCTGGGAAGCTGCCTTTGAGGAGTGGCCTGCCTTTCCTTGGCCTGTGCACTGATATCTAGCAGTATAGGCCATATAATTGGCCTGTCTGAGTCCCAAGGATGCTGCCATGTACTGTTTCTTTGCCATGGCATCAATCCTCCTGGAGTCCTTGTCCGCGCGGGGGTGTGAAGCCAAGGGAATGTTTGCCTTATCACAGGCTGCAGCCTGCACTACCCCAACATGGCTGCATTGTTGTGTAAGGAACTCCGTGTCAGAGCCTGACAATGTATACCTCTTGTCCATTTTCTTATCCACAGGAGGTATAGTGTTAGGAGTCTTTAAAATCTTAAATGTCTGTTTCCCAAAAGATTTGTGCAAGGGAATAGACAGCCTCCTAGACTCTGGGATATCCATCATTTCCACATAGTCAGGCTCCTCCTGGTCATCCACAGCTTCTTCCATAGGAAGCTGGAGGGTTTCAGCCACTTTTTTATAAACCATGGAATGGGAGGGGGACTCAGAAAGCCTAGGAGGAGACATTCCTGAAGGTCTGTCTGGGGAGATGTCTGGGTCAATGGGCACATCCAGACTTTCAAATCCACATTCACTTTCCTCCTCCTCCTCCTCTACCTCCTCCGGTTCATAAAATTCCTCTAAATCATACTCTTGAACCAGTGGAACCAGCCGAACCGAGCGCCTGCCTGATGGTGCCGGTTCGGTTGGAACCGGGGAAAGCGACTGAACAATTTTGATCGCTTTGGCTATTTCTTCAGTGGTTGGAGAGGAAAGTTTTGGCTCCACACCAGCTGATTTTTATTTTCTAGTTCTTTTAGCCGGAACCGACTCCTCTGAATTGGCTCTCCTTTTGCCCGAAGAAGTCTCGCCCTGGTCAGAGGGCACTCCTTCTGGTTCAGTTTGAACCGAACCGGGCTGGCCATCCGGTTCAGCGGACTTTTTGACCTCCCTTTCCCTGAGCCTACCAGCTCTCTTTTCTAGGGTAGCTGCAGGAAATTTTTTGCAAATCTGGCAGTCTGCATTGAGGTGGTCAAACCCCAGACAATAAACACAGGTGGTGTGGGGGTCAGCCTTGGCAAAGACTTCCCCACACACACTGCAGTGTTGAAACCCAGTGGGTCCGGTTTTTCTTTTGGGTTTCTGACATAGTGCCAGTCCTAGCCAAACTTACCTTTTATGGCAATCCACCAGGCAAGACCTCTTATCGGTTCCCAACTGTGTCACTGGTCATGGAAAAAACGTAATAAAACTGTTTTTTAGAACCGATAAGAACCGGTAACCACACTCTAAAGCACAATTTAAGATTTTTTAAACAACTTGATCAGTTCAAACCGAACCGATAAACCGTTTACAAGTTCCACACAGAATAAAATAAAATAAAACATATCTAGTACTCACAAATACCACAGACAGAGACTGAACTGACAGGTTACGGTTTAAATTCGGTCGAAAACCAAGAAAAGCGGTACTTTCACCGACAAATTGAACCGAGCAGAAGGAGAAATCTCCGGAGTGACTGTTCAGTGAGGCAGAGTAAAGAATCTGATGGTTTGAGTTTGAAGAACAACAAACAGAGTCTCAACCGAGCTTGAGCTCAGCGTTCCATGCCTGGCATGGAAAGGGCAGTTCGAAGATTGGGACTCACTGCTACTGTCAGAATATAGCAAGACTTCATGTTGTTTGAAAGTGCAAAACTGTACGATAGGGCAGTTTACCTTCACAGAATGCCTTTCTCTAGTCGCTGCAATTATTTTGGCAATCTCCTCCTCAGTTGCGAAAGTGCAAGTCCAACTCCAAATGTATCTCTGCAATTAATTCTGCTATGAAGACAACTGATCTATCGCTCAGCTCAGTCACATGCAGACTGACTGCTGCTGCAAAAGTCTCACTCCTTCCACTTGAGATTCCAGCCCATCAATTGGTCAGTCCCTGTGTCAGTCATAGGAGGAAGGGCTGTCTGAATGTGACTTGATGTCCAATTGGTTGTCATGCCCTCTAGGTGAATTAATGAAGTCCTGTACTAGTCCATGAATCCTTCTGGCTCTGTTCTAGATTTCTGTAGTCTGGCTGGCTGTGGATGCTGACCTCTGACCCCATTGTCTTGCTGAGGGGTCAGAGTCAAGGAAGATGTCATTCCTCTGTCTGCTTACATCAGCACAAGCCCAACATTCTTATTTACAAAGGATGCCTGCTTAAAAACTGTTTCTGAATCCTATCAGGACAAAATACCATCATTTCAAAATTTGTATTTAATACCTCCCATCAACAATATCCAATGTATTGAACTTGTTCTGGAACTGTTTACAGTTACATTTTTCATCACATAAGATACTTTTAAATTTCTTTGGAAAAATGGTTCAGTATTTTCTTTTACAGTTTCTTATTTAAAAATGTCCAAATAATTTTGTAAAAGAACATTACATGTTTCAAGCATGAAGTGACTGCCGGCCCGGTGACATGGAGGGTTGAGGTGCTGGGCGCCACACCTCACACCACACCAGTGACCCGGGTTTGGGAGCGTACTTCGGTCGCTGGGGGTCGGCCAGCGGAGGGTTGAGGATGAGTGCCCGCGTGGTGTTCTCCTCCCCGGGTAGCATGGGAGGGATGTCTCGGTGTGTTGGTGAACCCTGGTGGAGACCAGGGGCACTACATGCTTCAGCACCACGTATTAGCATGCTCAACACCAGCAGGTTGCTGTGCGCCAGTGCGTCATTGTGCAACACACAGGGGAGGGAGTGGGTGGAGCTTGCAAGAACACGGAAAACAATGGCGCTCTGGGTGGGCGAAGGCAGCGGTCCACCATGTCCTCCGCTGGGCCTTTCCCCGACTGGCCTTCCAGGTCCTCTATTCTGCAACCCTGCCCGAGCCAGAGTCTGACTCTTAAGCGTGCCCAAGAGGAGAGGGCGACCAACCCCGGGTGGGTTAAACCAGGGGTACTGGCTTCAGGGAAGGGGAGGAGAGAGGAGGTGCAGATTTGGGAAGCTTCAAGCTGGGCAGGAAAGGACCAGGTTGCCTGAGAGAGGATCCAGGGCGCCACGACCGGAGGGAAAGAAAGTTGAAAAAAAAAAGCATGAAGTGACAACAAGAGATACTTATTTTAGTATAAAACAGTGAATGATACCATCATTAGTTGTGATTTAGATACAATAAACAGTGGATATAATTTGAGGTAGAACAAGTGTATCATGATAGCAAAAAGAAAAACCAGCAAACAGAAAAGATTTCAGTGCACCTTATTAAAAGAACCAAAACAAAACTAAGTTGTCCTAAACTTGAAACAATTAGATATAATTTTGTATACCGTACTGCTATGAGGTTCAAAGACCTTTAAAAATAAAAAGAAGCAATCAAAATAAAAACAAAACCAAGCAAAACTTAATCAACTAATTGATTAATTAATGCACTTTAATACCTAATACTATGCTATGAAATACAATAGAATAGCAGCCTGGGTCATCAAAGGTCTTTGTATAAAATGGTGGAGAGGTAACTTTTTGTAAGTCAGTTCAGATGTTTATTTCAGAGCAAACATTTTTTTTTTCAAAGTCAACTCTTCTGAAAAAAATGTTTACTCAGCTCTTTTTCTTTTCTTCTGGAAATGCTCCATAGGAATATCGTGGTTCTTTGTTGTTCTTTTTGGACAATTTTTTTCTTGAACTTCAACAACCTTCCTGGGCCACAGTCGATGTACCTATGAAGGTGTGGCATTGGAATCAAGAGTTTATAGTGAAAGTGATGTCACAATTTTATGACAACGGAATTAACAAATTTAGTGACATGGATTGGACATTCGTCAGTTTCATGAATATATCGGTCCTCCCTTCATTCTCCACTCCTGGGGAAGGAGTTTCATGACTCTGTTCATTTAAATATAAAAATCTTCATTCATGAATAACTGTTGATGTAATAATGATACATTTCAACAAATCAGTGTTATATTAGTTACAATTCATGGAACAGTTTGAAATGCCTCTTGCCTCTGTATCTTGAGTAGTTTTTATACAGTTTCTTGTAATAGCTTTGAAACATTGCTGAAATCTGAAGACATGATATATTTCTGGGAAAATCTGCAGCACAATGTTATGTTCATATTGTCTGTATCATCAATATTTTGCTTACAATTTGAAGTTAAAATCATTGAAGGCATAAACTCCTTTGTCTCAAGCTAGGAGTGTCTTCTTTGGAATGCAAACTCACATAAATTACTAAAGTTGAAAGCAGAAAAGCAAGGTACAGTTTCACAAATGTTTCACATGTTTGTGCAACCTTATTTCTAAACAAAAATTACATTTTTAGATTCCTGAGGAATTATCAGTTCGGAAAAGAACTGGTATAACATTTATAGAAACGGGATTAACGGACCTGTGAGTAAATTGGGGAGCTGCACTGTGGAATAGTATCTCCTAAGTTCTGGTTCCTCATCTAATCTATTCTGAGCTCCTGCTTGAGCAATAGGCAGGGGTTGAGTTGTCACTGTCTTAACTTTTATTTGTGAGTAGTAGCTATGGTTGTAGGTTATCTTGTTAGATCTGCATTAACTATGTCTGAACTTGGGGTCATTTGTCTAATGGGCAATATATAATTCCTGTGAATCATTCTGCAATAACCTGGGCATCCTTTATGTTGGATTCTATAAATGGACACGTTGCTGAGTCCCCATGTATGGAGTGCTGTGCAAATGGTTAGCAATTTTGTGTTTGCTGGGCAAACCCAAGTTCTTCAAGAGTACACAGTCACCAAGCAACAGTTTCTTTTTTTCTTGTCATATCTTTCTGTCTTTCTTTCTTAGTTTAATTCTTTTCTGTATCATGGTCTTATGCTAACATGTAGGTGGCATTCAACAGGTCTTTTAGTCTCTGTACATACTGCTATAGGTCTCTGACTTAACTCTATTTGCAGAGACTGAAGCAGAGATCCGCAGGCAACCTGGCTTCTTGTCAAAGATAAGGTAGTAGGGCAAAATTCTGTTGCATCATTCTTGTTGCATTTGCAAGCATAGACCTACATGTGTACTTGCTGGTTCCTTCTGGAGTTTTGTTTGGAGTCCAGAACTCCCAACATATTTAATAGGATGTGTTTAAAAAAACATTCAGGTGGAGGATCACCTTCAAGGTGATAAGGCATAGTTCTTGATTTTCAAATTTTCTATAGTGATACTAGCTCTTTCATCGGCTTGCTCTCAAAATCTGTCCTGTAAGGTAAGTTTGGGCCTCAATAATGGGTGAGAAACTTTTCCTCCAGTACATTGGCTATGTGGATGGGCTTCTAGACCTTTGTAGGAAATGGTTGATGAAAATTAGATGTTTTTTGGTGCAGTATCAACCATTGCTATGTAATTTAAATCACAAATTGTAGTGAGAAAGTAAGACTTTCCAGTAGGTCACATTATTTCTGTCTCACTATAGTTTGTAATAGGAAATGTTTGGGCATGCCTGGTGAAATGGTCAGTGAGCACTAATCATTGCTAATACTCCAGCTGTTGGGCTCTAAATTAAGTCATTGTTGCAATGTCCACTGGGGAAGTTGCGACTTCTTTAGAGTCTTCCCCTATGCACAATGACTGCACTACTTGCAGTATTTCTCAATTTCAGCTACCAGTCTAATCTAGACCAATAAAAATGAGCTCTGGCCAGAGCCAGGTTCCAGTCACTTACTAAGTGTCCTATCTCATCATGTAGGGAACACATAATGGTCTTTCTATTCTTATTAAGCAACAGAAGTTGTTGTTGAGAAAACACAGTAGGTCCTTGAGTCTCTGTAAAGGAGCTTGTGCTTTGGTTTGAGCTTCCCCATTCAAGTAAGAGTAATGGTGTATCTGGGTGATTTGTTATTATTTGGGTTGTACCCTAGCCTTCTTCAAGGTACTGCTGTTGTCTTTGAAACTCTGCTCATTCCACTGTTCTCTTTGCATGACTCAGTTGTTGCAAAGAAGTCATGTCTGATGCAGTGAAACTACAGTAAACTTTTGGGGAGCAGTTTGCAGATACTCTTACATATGTTCCACATTTCAGTTTAGGCTTGCTGCTGGTGCAACTCACTTATCAGTGTAATTTATTTTGGCACAGCGTCTTCATAGCAGACTCTGGGCTGTGAATTCATGCCTCTGAATCTCTGAAGTTACTCTGTGGTCACTTGGACAGGGCCTCTGTGTTGTGTGATTGAGTCCTGGATGGTAATTCACACTGTAATCATAAGGTTTGAGAGTTGACAACCAACAATATCCATTGTGCATCCAGTTTTGCAGTGGTCTTTACTGATGTTAGCAGATTATTAGTCTTGACCATAATCTAAGTACCATATAGGTATTTGTTGAACTGGTCTACTATGGCCCATTTCAATGCCAGACAGTCCAGTTTGAGAACTGGGTAGTTCTCAGAGAGCACTAAGTTTTTGGGCAAGTTGAGTTATGTCTCAGATATTAGAGTTGCCTTTATGTGGCACTGAACCTAACCATTTAAGTCAATATGACTTAATGGGACGAAAGTCGCTGAACATTATTTTCTAATTTTCTTTTGAAAACTTGTACAGTACCACATGAAAGCAGCAGTATTTGTTAGTCACCATATTTTTTTAGCTATATTTTTTCTGCCAAAAATATTAAGAGATTCATTTTTTTTCTTTTCATTGTCTTTTGTTCCTGAACCAAGGTACAGCATTTTGAAGTTTTTAAAAGTTTTCACTGCCACACCATGACCACCATGAAGAAATTAAAAATCTCAGTACAGTGCTGTGCTGTTTGCCATCAGAAACATGTGGTAAAGCCAGCCTAATACATCCACATTATGAATCTAGCATGTACATTCAACAGGTAACCTTAGCAGAAGATATTTTTTTAAATTGTGAGACACTGACATCTTTAATGATGTGAGTCACTAACTATAAAAGCTGTTTTAAAAATATCCTAGAACAGTAAAAATACATTAAGGATGAATCTAAGGATGTCGGATAAACATGTTTGCTAGAAAACTATATGCTGGAATTTTTTACAGACTAACAAATACTCCTGCTTTAAAAGGTCTGTAACAGTGTCTAAATATCACAAATTTGGATTCCTAGATTGCTGGCAAATTAGACTTTGATATTACTTTATTTTTACCAGAAATATATATTAGTAAAATGTTGTTTTTAATGTGGTTTGATTTGTGTGCATCTTTTCAAACCACACACATACACTATATTCTAAAGCCTAAGTCTCAGAGCAGACATTATGGTTATGCAAATCCCTGTGCAAGGGAGGCTGACAAGACTTGGCCGGAACAGATATTGCCCTTTAAACAGATTTGTACAATTGATCTAGTTAGTAGTAGTACTCATAAATGTTATTCATAAATATATGAACAAGGATAACCCAATTGAGCCAAAACTCATTTCCAATAGGATCCAAGTGTAAATACATTACAAATAATCATATAACAAACAATACAATTTTCAAGTATACCTTCTGGTTACATGAGTAGCAAGCAGAATATCAAAACCTAATACACACATAATATGTGGTCTCTCCCAGACATGATAATTGAGGTCATATCTACATTAAGAGAAATCATACAACACAAGCCCCTCCCATCGCAACAGCTAGATAACCAACAGTTTAAAGGATCTAGAAAAAAACAACTAATATAGCTGAGAGACCTACAACTACCCATAAGTATTTTGAGGTTAGCAAATATTGCAAATTGACATAACATCAGAAAGTAAAACAACAAGAGGAACGCCTACTAATATAGCTGAAAAAGCCCTCAGTGCAAATAGAATTGTGTGTGACCTCTATACAATGCAAGATTACAATCAGTCTGGATTGAAATTAGGACAACATGGAAGGAAAAATTACTCATCCTTAGTAATCTTGTTTCTTCTAAGGAAATCTTACTGTATTCTGACTAATGCAGTATGGTCTCACCATAGGACTGCCCCAGAGCTGAAATGGTTAATAGAACCAATGCAAATGATGGAATGCTAGGCTCGAGCTCAGTTTTTAAACCACTGTCCCTGGTAAACAATCTCTAACCACCAGATTCTTACGAAGCATGCACTAAGCAGTTTCCTCTTAATTGAGTACAATAGTAATAATATTAACAATCACAAAAAAAAACTCCCTGCACCAGAAATGGCAGGAGAAAAAGAGTGGGAATTACCCCTGTTTCAAATACTTCCAAAAAACCTAGGCATCCCAGAAGACTCAAGTCACAGATGCCCAAAAAATAAAAACAGTATATACTCCCCAGGTTTACAACAACTGTAGCACAGCTGTAATGCAGTGACCATAGGTATCAGAAAGGGAGGAAGGGCGGGAGCTCAGAATACAGTAAGATTCTCTTAGAAGAAACAAGATTATTAAGGTGAGTAATTTTTTCTTCAAACCCCAGGAAATCTTACTGTATTCTGACTAATGCAGATTACCAAAGCAGTGCCTTTGGAGGTGGGCCTATAACCTATTTAGGAAACAGTCTCTGCAGAACTGCTGTGCCAAACCTGGCATCACCTCTGGCTTGGACGTCCAAACAATAATGCTTTGTAAATGTATGGCCTGTTTTCCAAGTTGCAGCTTTGCAGATATCTACTAGGGAATGCCCCTAGCTGCTGCTAAGGAGGCTGCAGTGTCCCTAGTTGAATGGGCCCTGAGGCCTGCAGGTGGTTCCCCACCCACCTTGCCATAACAGAACTGGATACAGGTTACAATCCATCTAACAATGGATCGCTTTGTGGCAGGTTTGCCTTTCCCTACCTCTCCAAAGGCAAGGAAGAGCTGGGTTTGATTCTGTCTGTCACTCTTTGTGTGGTCAAGGCTTTGCAGTCTACATTCACCTGAAGTGGAATGATCTGTAAAGAAGACTGGCAAGGTAATGGACTGGTTAAGGTGGAAATCAGATACCACCTCAGACAAAAACTTTCTACTAGTTCTAAGGACTATCTTGTCCCTGTGAACTGTGATATATATCCTGGCTCTGTGGATAATGCCTGGAGTTCACTGATCCTTCTGGCAGAGGTAATAGCAACCAGGAATATGGTTTTCCAGGTCACATATTTCAGGTCTACTGAGGACATGGGTTCAAATGGAGGTTGCATGACCTGAGCAATACAAATGTTCAGGTCCCACATGGGAGTGGGCTCCCTATGTGGTGGGTGTAAATGTAGCAGCCATTTAAAGAATTGTTTGAATATTGGCTTTGAAGCCAAAGAGGAGGAAGACGCTTTTCCTGCTGATAAATAAGCTGAGACAGCTGCCAAATGCACCCTCAGAGTGGAAATAGTTAACCCTTTGGATTGCAAATGAGCCATATAATCCAAGACAACAGAAATGTTAGCTTGAGAATGATCCAGGGCTCTGCCGTGGCACCAAAAGGAAAATCTTTTCCATTTACAGGCATATGTTTCCTTAGTGGAGGGTTTTCTGGAAACTCTCAGTACATCCATAACCCCTTCTGAAAGATGCAAGTCAGCATACTCTAGGTCCTCAAGAGCCATGCCTTGAGTCTAAGGGATAATAGGTTGGGGTATATGATTCTGCCCTAAGAGGAGTTCAGTAGATTGTACCTCCTGGGAAGACTGATTGGCTTGGCTACTGACACTGAGAGAAGTATGGAGTACCAAGGCTGTCTGGCCCAATCTGGGGCAATGAGAATCATTGAGGCTGGTTGAAGCCTGAGTTTGTTCAAGACTTTCAGCAGTAAAGGGAATGGAGGGAAAGCATACAGGAATTTCCCTGTCCAATTCAATAGGAGTGCATCCAAAGGAATTGTGCCCCTGGTGGGAGGTCTACAACCATACTCTGGGAGCTGGTAATTGTCTGGGGCTGCAAACAAATCCACTTCTGGAGTGCCCCACCTCCTGAAAATGGTCTGTAAGACCTGCCTGTTTATTGACCATTTGTGATGATTCTGATTCATCCTGCTGAGTGCATCTGCCAGGACATTGTCCTTGCCAGGGAGATGGACAGCTGAAAGGGACACCTTTAGAGAGTAAGCTAGTATCCAAATTCTCATAGCTTCTTTTTTTTTAAATATAGCTTTTTTTATTTTGAGATAGAATATCACATACATAATCACATTTTATGCAACATATTAGTTGTTGAGGTTCCTTGTTACAGCATATACAGGCATTTAATTTATACACATAGGACTGTTTAACATATCCCTGTAGTAGCATCCTACTATCTTTCTCTCATTGGTAAATAGACCAAAATAAAATCTCAGACTGTAGTCTTAAATAATTATTGTTCCCTAGCTTCCCCCTCCCATGTTTTCCAGATCAACGACCCTCTCAGTCTGGGTCTCCTCCCCTTATCAGTAAAGACTCCAAGATAATGTACTATCTCAACTATGATTAACTTGGAAATCATAAGATATTCATCTTTTTGTTTCATGGTACAAATTCCAGATAGGTCTGTAATTGATGTGCAACCCATAGTCCCCATCTAGTATTAAAGGTGTTTATCCTGTTGTTTATCTTATATGAGAGACGCTCCAAGTTATATACTTCATAGGTAAGGTTTCTCCAAGAGGCTTTATCAGGGGCCGTTTTAGTGAGCCGTAGTCTGGTGATAACTTTTTTAGCTATTAAAATTAAAAGTGTGATAAGTTTATATTGGGACCAGTTGATCTGTATATCCTGTGGTGGCATTGCTGTAAGGATAAATCCTGGGGTAAATAGATCAGGGTTGCCAAAAATGTTGTTAAGTTCCGCTATGGTATCCCTCCAATAATCAAATAGGAGGGGACAAGCCCATAATATGTGTTCTTGGCCAGCAGGAGAATATCCACTTCCTCTCCAGCAAAGACTTTCATCTGGTGCCCCTAATTTTACCTGGATATGTGGAGTTCTAAAGAATCTAACCCTGGTCTTCCAGGCAAATTCCCTCCAATAAGATGTTGCAGAATTCTTAGAATAAAAGTAGGTGGATTGTAACTATTTATCTGGGTCTAGTTCTAATTTAGGTTCCCTTACCCATCTAGCTCTCACTTAGTCATGTTCCTGTGCAGACATAGGGCGCATTGCCTGATATATATTACTAATAATGTGTTCCTGTGATCTACCTTCTATGGCCTGGATAATCGATTGTACCTTTTTAGACGGGGCCTTTGCTATTCCAGTTAAAGAGTCAACCATCTCAAGTAGAGCAGCATGTGGTGCCCCATAAATTGGGAGCTCTCTCTGGGGTAATCCATATGAGGATTGCAAATATGTGAATGGATGAATTCCCGAAAGGCCAACCAGTTGGAATACATATCTGGTGGAATAATGCTCCCATCTTAGTAGATCTGTCTCCAGCGAGGAAGGGAAAAGATCTTTATTAGGAGCTAGGGCATTTAAAAAGTATTTCTCCTGAGAGGTTAACCTATACCAAGTCACATAAAGCCAGTTTTAAAAAAATTCTGCAGTCATTTTCAGAAACCGGGTCAGGGGATAACACCTGGTGAGGTCTCCCAGCAGGTACATTGGTAAAGATTCCAGTCCATTTAAGGTTATTTCTATTGTTTTCCAGTGTGCCATGTAAGAGGGTTTAATGAGTAATAGGGCTGTGCGGGTTTGAGTTGCTCTGGAATATTCTTTCAGGTTAGGTAAATTTAGCCCTCCCTATATCTTAGGAAGTTGTAATAAGGTGTATTTTACCCTTGGGGGTTTTTCTCCCCCAGATAAACCTAGAGATGAGCTTATCCCAGGTTCGAAAATAAAAGTCCGAGGGAACAGTTGGCAATGTTTGTAGGAAAAATAATAAATGAGGGAAAATAGTTTGTTGAATTGTTTCCACTTGATTAATTAGACCCAGGGAGAGTTGTGTCCATCTAGACATATCCGAGGTAATTTGCTGTGTAATTGGTTCCATTTTCACCATTTCGAGGTGTATAGGAGGCAGTATAGCACAGTAGTCTAAGGCTCTGAGCTGCAAATCTGGTGACATCCAGCAGACCAGACCTGGGTTTGAATCCCACAGCTTCCACTTGCATACTGTGTGACCCTGAGCAAGTCACTTAACCTCCTTGTGCTCCCAGGTCGCTCCTGTAAAAAAGCTTTCAGCTTAGCGTGCTATACCTGGTTAAACAACTAAAATAAAAAAATATTAGCTTGGCTGGGATTTTTATCCCTAGGTACCTCATCTCAAGTCTGTGCCAGTGGAAAGAAAATTCCAGTTTCATTCGTCTGGAGGGAGAAAAGGAAAAATTAAGTACTTCAGTTTTTGAACAATTTATTTTATAGCCAGATAAGGAGCTAAAAAGCTGAAGTTGTTCCCATACCACCGGGACAGATGTCTCTGGGGAAGTCAGGGTCAACAAAATATTGTCTGCAAAAAGGGATAATTTAAACATTTTGCCTCCTAATGGGATCCCCTGCACGTTACCATTTTCCCTTAATTTGGCAGCTAGGGATTCCATATAAAGTGCAAAAAGAAGTGGGGATAGGGGGTACCCTTGTCGTGTACCTCTGTATAAAGTAAATGGTGAAGAAATTGAGCCATCTAGCTTCAGATAGGCCACTGGGGAGTGGTACATTGCTTGGATTTGGGATATAAACTTTTCAGGGAAGTTAAATTCTTTAAGGGTATCCCATAAGAAGGGCTACTGCACCCTATCAAAGGCTTTCTTAGTGTCTAGCCTGAGTAAAATTAAAGGAATTTTTCTTTGAGTGGCATGTTCAACTAATAGTAGAACCCTTCGTACTGCGTCATGGGCTTGGTGCTTCATAATAAATCCCACTTGATCTCTATCGATTAGCTGAGGTAGAAATCTGTCTAATCTGTGAGCCAGAATAGACATAAAAACTTTATAGTCACAGTTTAATTTAGATATGGGACGATAGGAAGCAGCCAGGGTTGGGTCTTTCCCAGGTTTGGAATAGCTGTAATTTCAGCATATTGCCAGGATGGGGGGGGGACCTCCCTCCTGTATTTCTCTGAAAGCCGGTAACAGAATGGGTATAAGTAATTTCTGAAATTGCTTAAGAAACTCATTCGGGTATCCATCTGGTCCCGGGGCCTTTTGAGTCTTGGTCAATTTAAGGGTAACCATAATCTCTTGGTCAGTAATTGGGCGTATCAAGGATTCGGCTTGGTGAACATTTAGATGTGGTAATTTAGAGCTCTGGAGGTATGTGGCTAGTTAACGTGGGCTCGGGGAAATTTCTTCAGTATATAAAAGTTTGTAAAAATCAGCCATAGCTTGTCTGATGGCAGTGGGATGGGACAATAAATGATTAGTTTGTGGATGCCGAAGTTTGGCAACCACAGCCCTGCCTCTGGATCCTCGGAGACATCTCGCCAAGTTCCTGGCTCCCCTGGGCCCCTTCCTCCACTGAACTTAGTTTCAAGTACAGCAGTCATTGCTCTATTTTTTGGTCAGTTATTTTTTGAAGTTTTTGCTTAATTATTAACATCTCAGGTTTGACAGAGTTGTCACCCTGACATAACTTAGCTTGTAGCCTTGATAAAGCCTCTTGTAATTCCCATTCTCTTTTTTCTCTGCCTCTTTTTTTCAAAGAAGCATATTTGATAATATCACCCCTGAGCACTGTTTTGAGAGTGTCCCATTTAATAGTAGCTGTTGTATCAAGAGAGGCATTATCTGCCTGGATAATCGGTATGCGGGACTAAACCAGTTGAATGAATTCTGGATCCTGTAAGTGGGTTATATTAAACCTCCAAAAGTTTTGTTTTTTAGGTCTCTTCACATCTATTTTTAAGAAAACGTGAGTGTGGTCTGATAAAAGGATGTCCCTATATATATATATATATATATATATATATATATATATATCTCTGACATACTCATGATGTTCAATCGAGGTTAGAAAATAATCTAATCTTGCTGAGGTATTTGTTTTGGGCGAGTAATGTGTAAAGGCCCTTACAGAAGGCAAAAAGTGGCCCCAAGTATCTATGAGTCCCAATTCAGGGAGGGTTTGTCTTAATAATTTCTGGATAGCTGATCGCCGATGTTTAGTGGGATTAGATGAATCTAACTTAATATTCAGGGTGATATTTCAGTCCCCTCCAATAACACACATGCCTTGAATGGCTGGCAATAAGGTATCCAGGAATCTTCGTGACACCGTCACTTTACTCCCCGGGGGAAAGTAGAGCGAGGCTAACGTGATCTGCCTCGAATAAAGTTGACCCACAGCAATTACATAGTTTCCATCTGGGTCTATGATCTGTTTTTGCATTTGAAACTGTGTACCATGTGGAATTAGGATTGCAGTACCTTGTCTCCATCCAGAGGCATGGGCTGAGGCCACCACTTTATCAAACCCCCACACCCTTAATTTTGAATGTTCCAACTGAGAAAGATGAGTCTCTTGAAGCATAATCACATCCGGCTTACTTTATTTAAAATAACGTATTAATCTTCTACGTTTTACCAGATTGTGAATGCCATTTACATTAAAAGACATAATAAGAGCAGAATTAGCCATAATTACTTATAAAGAAGTAATCTTTTTCTGAACAGGAACTCCCCCCTCTTTGTCTCTCCAGCGCTAACAGAGATCCACAATCCTGACTATTCTGATGTGTATGGGGTCTCGATCAAAATCTCCCAGAAGTAGTTTTTTTATCACTTCGATTGGCCCCCAGCAATTTCTTTCTGAGCAGAATAGAAATATTAGGCCTCTTGCTTGCCTGACACCTTAATAAGCTGTGTTGCATATTGTTGAATCTTAAGCCATAACTCACATGCCAACAGGGCATGATTAAACATTAAGAACCTCATTAACCATAGAAAAAAAAACTTTTAGTATGGTCAAGTATTATTAGGGCTTTCACAGATTGATCAAAAGCAGTTATCTCTTTTGCCATATTTCTTACAAATAATATAAAAATAAAAAATGTATAAGCTTCCAAGGTAGGGGAAACTATTATCCGTTTCCCTTTAAGTACTGGGTGTGCATTGGTGCTATAAGACTTAAACCCAGTGGGAGGGTTAAGATCGGGGCATATTTTGCCTCGGGCCCTCTGTGAGATGTTTAGGCCCACAAATAAAAAGAGGGACAACATATGTAATAACAAATCAAAAAAATGGTAAACAGTATGTCCCATTTTATAAAAGTAGATGGATGGTCGTCCCATGTGAATATTGTATAAAGTCCAACTCTCCAACACTAATCCCCTTCCTGCATGGATAGTCCCTAAAGAAAATCGATATATTTCGGGTCTTCATATTTTAGTCCCAGTCTTTAACAGTACTCCTGGTCTGTTTTCAAGCACTGTTTTGCCCAGAACAGTTAGTTGATATGTCCAATAAATGAGCATAGATACAGGCATAATTTGGCCATATGTGCTTCCCCTAGGGAGAGAGGCAGGATTCAGCCAGTTCCAAGCGGTAACCTTAATTTGTGCCTCCTATCGAATCTGCACAGTATCAATTTTTACATAGAGTTCATCAGGAAGCATGGACAGTCCGCTTTGGGGCTTAGCTATGTAGCTTCCCAGGGTCCGCTGGGGATGGGGTGGGCTAAGGGAAAAGCATTACAGCTGGAACAAGGCCAATCGCAAAACCCTGACAAGTGTCGCCCAGATTTTAGAGGGCTAAACACCAGGAGCTAGAGTCAAGGGCAGCCACCGGGCCTAGTTTGGAGGTATCCGAATTAGTTCCTCTCCGCTTTCGTCTCACCTCCAGCCCCCCCCCCAGGGCTACTCATGACCAAATGTGAATGATGTCACCAAAAAGTACCTCTAAAAAATTTCAGACTTCTTTCTCAGGGATAGTAGTGGTGTCCCGAACAAACTTTGCCAACTGCAGTCTGGGAACCCTTATATTTATCTGGTTTCTCTTTTCTTCTACGGCAGTCAGTTTTGGTTGTGCTGTTTGCCAGCACAACGGCTGTGTGGAGTGGGATATACCAGGCTGCGGCCTTTCCAGGAACGTCAGACCCTTCGCCGTCAGTAGCTCACGGGCCTCCTCAGCATTAGAGAACTCCATCTTTCCCTCAGGCATGAAGACAACGAGCTTCGCCGGATAAGGGGTTTGAAACTTGATGCCCTGGTTTTTCATCGTAGGGAGCAATGGGAGGTAGGCCCTTCGTTGCTTCATTGACCAAGGTGCATAATCATGATCCACATAGAATCTGGTTTGGCCAAAGAAGATCTTTTGTTTGCGCCAAGCTGTCAGCAATATATATTCTTTCACCGCGTATTTATTGAATCTGGCAATTATGGATCTGGGTGCAGCAGTCACCGAGGAGGGTTTTGGAGCCAAAGCTCTGTGTACTCTCTCAAAGTCAAATTGATAGTCCTCAGGAAGGTCTAAAGCTGAGCGGAGTAGGCCAGATACGAATTATTTTATTTTAGGGCCCTCACTTCCCTCCAGGATATAATAAAGATGAATATTTTTACAGCATGCTCTATTCTCAGCATCTTCTTGTCATGCTTCTAAGAGGCCTTGTTGTTCTTGTATTTGTTGAATTGCATTTTCCAAGTCATCTACTCAATTCTCTGTTGCAGTAATTTGGCACTCCGAATCGTCTGCTCGCTGTTCCAGTTGCTGCACATCTCTACGTATTTCTGAGTACAGCTGTTTAATGCCCACCCAGAATGCACATAATTTGTGGTATATCATATCTAGTTTCATCTTTTTTGTTCTGTTCTTTGGTGTGTGATACTCCAGCTGGGTAGCCCTAGCAGACGATGGTGCGTTTTGCAGCTGAACCGAATCAGACTCAGATCTCGGACTCCGATCTGGGATCATCTTCCATGGCATCATCCATTTTCTTTAATTTTATAGATGTGGGACCTTTGTTACCCCTCTTGTGCATGTTGTATTCATATTTTTTGAGGATTCTGGATGTAAGAGGGAGTTTTTTCTTGGAAGGGGGATCGGAGCAGTTGTCTTAGGCTATCATCACCATCAGGGGTGGAACCAGAAGCCCAAATTCTCATAGCTTCTGTGCAAAGAGGTGTTGACCTTATGCCTCCTTGTTTGTTTATGTAATACATGGCAGTTGTGTTGTCTGTTCTGACCTGCACCACCTTTCCTACCATCTGAGTGGTAAAAGACTGAAGGGCTAGAAGAACTGCTCTGAGCTCTAGTAGATTGATGTGCAGAAAGGATTCCTGCTTTCCCCACATGCCGTGGGCAATGTGATCCCCAGATGTGCTCCCCACCCTAGAAGGGAAGCATCTGTGGTAAGCACCAGAGAAGGGGACTGCTGTAGGAAAGTTACCCCTAGTCTGAGGTGTTCCCTTACCTACCACCACTGCAGAGCTTGAATAAGGGTAGCTGTGACTGAAACCAGCTTTCATAAGGGGTCTTTCTTTTGGGACCAGTGCTCCCTGAGATGAAACTGGATGTCTCTCATCTGGAATCTGGCTCCTGGGACGGTTACAGTGGAGGCTGCCATGTGCCCTAATAGCTGTAGAAAATGCCTTGCTGGTCTGAGAACTTGCAGTGAGAAAGACCTGGCTATTTGAACAAGGCTGGTCACCCTGTCTTGAGGAAGGTAAGCCATTCCTGTCCTTGTGTTCAGTTCTGCTCCTATGAACTGAAGCAACTGCACTGGTTCTAGGACAGACTTCTTTTGATTGACTAGGAACATCAGGGAGGATAAGGTGGTCTGAGTGATTGAGAGTGCCTCTCTCACTTGTTGCTGTGACTGGCCTACAATGAGCCAGTCGTCCAGATAGGGAAACACTGACACTCCTAACCATCTTAAGTGTGCTACCATGACAGCTAGGCATTTTGTGAATACCCTTGGAGCAGATGTTAATCTGAAGAGCATTGTTCTGAATTGATAATAGCACAATGGCAACCTGAATCTGGGGTACCTTCTGTGAGACCTTCTGATTGGGATATGGAAGTAAGCATCTTTTAGGTCCAGGGAAGCTAGCCAGTCTCCCTGTCTTAGAGTAGGTATAATGGTAAATAGAGTGACCATCCTGAATTTTGGCTTTGCCAAATGCTTGTTCAGGTACCTGAGGTCCAGAATGTGACACCACTCCCCTGTTTTCTTTAGTATAAGGAACTATCCGGAATATAGACCCTTGCCTTTTTGGTGGGCAGGGACTGGCTCTACTGCCTGAAGCAGCAGAAGAAATGACACTTCCTTTTCCAGTAGGGCTGTTTCTGATGGGGAAGAAGGTTTGAAAGCCTTTGTTCTTAGCCTTGGTTTAGATTTGAAGCAGAGTACCAAACCCTGGCCCACTACTTCCAGAACCCACTTGTCTGTGGTGATGTTTTTCCATTTCTGGAAATAGTGGGCCAGTATGCCCCCTACTGGGAGTGGGAAGTTGACCCGGACATTCTGCTCAGGGAGTCTGTTTTGATTGAGCTGCTGGCTGGACAGTGGGGCTAGTGTGGCCAGTGCCCCTCCTGCCCCTTTGCCTAAAGTATCCCCTGGGCTGATACTGGGGAAAAGCTTGGGTCTGGAAATAAGGCCTATAAGGAGTCCTGCAACTGCCACCATTAGAATGGTGCCTTTGAGTGTTGGCAGATCTCTCCTTTATTGCTGTACTCTTGTAAGCAGCCTTGTATTCATCCACTTTTTTCATATATGCCTCTGTTTGTTGTCCAAACAGAGACATTGGGTCAGAAGGAAAATCCAAGGCCTTATTCTGTGTGTCCTGTGAGAGTTTAGTGGTTCTCAGCCATGCAAACCTTCTCAAGGACACTGCTGAAGCCATTTGCCTGGATGCAGTGTCTTTTGTATCCACTGCCATCCTAAACTGGGGTTTTGAAGCTTCAATGCCCCTCTTAACTGCTTCTTCCAGGTCAGCAGCCCTTGGAAGGGGAACAGACTTTGCAATTTCTAGTACAGAAGATCACACAGATTTTTGGTATCTGGCCAAATATGCCATATAGAATGCCTGCCTGATGGCTAGGGAGGATCCAAAAGAAATCTTTTTAGCTACTGAGTCCATCCTCTTGGAGTCTTTTTCAGGAGGGTTGGAAGCCAGAGGGATGCCAGCTTTGTCACAAGCTGCAGTCTGTACCACACCTTCATGGCTGGGGTGCTCAAACAAAAACTCAGCCCCAGACTTATCCACCTAGTACTTCCTGTCCACTTTCTTATCTGTTGGAGGGACAGAAGTGGGAGTCTAAAATTTAGATGGTCCGCTTCCTTAAAGATTTGTGCAGTAGGAGGAGCAGCCTTTTTGAGGGAGGAACATCCATCATTTCTTTATAGTCCTCTTCCTCCTCATCTTCCAGAGACTCATGGGATGGGAGGTCAAGAGACTGGGCAACTTGCTTCATAAAAGCAAAGTATGAGGAAAAATCCTCAGTTCCCTTATTAGGGGAATCACACCCGTGAGGATCAGGAGAGATGTCTGGCTCTATAGGCTTGTCATAATGATCATCTCCATAGTCCTCCTCTGGATCTTCAGCGAGATCAGTATCATCATACTGTTCTCCACCTTGGTCTGTTAAACCAGGGACTTGTGAACCGGAAGTTCGAGGAACCGGCTGCTTATCAACTGGAACTGGAGACTGAAAAGACCGAATAATTCTGATCACGTTCACAATCTCTTCAGCAGAAGGTTGCAGTTCATGGTGCTTTTCTTTACATTTTTTCTTAACCGTGACGGACAGTTCAGCAGCCTTATCCGCGGTTCTCTTTTTTGTGGAACTGTTGCCTCTGTCACAGGGCAGTCCCTTCGGTTCAGTAGTCTGTTCGGTAGCTGGGTTAGTAGCTTTATCCGACATTTTTTCCTTTAGTCACTTTAACCTTCTATCGAGGGTAGACTGAGGAAAATTAGCACAGATCTCACAGTCTGTCTGAAGGTGGTCAAACCCCAGACAGAACAAGCATGTTAAGTGAGGATCAGCCTTTGCAAACAGTTCCACACACGCTGAACAGTGCTGGAAACCTGTGGGTCCTGTTCTCTTTTTTGGTTTCTGTGACACAAGAAACAGTATTCAGAAAAGACTAAAAACTGTCTTTTTTTTTTTTTTTTTTTTGTCGGTTGTTACACCGGAAAAGAAACCAGGCTTCAGAAATATGTATCCAGGAGTTACCCCGGTTGAAATAAAGGACCCACACATCAGGAAATTACTCCGGTATAAATTTGAAATAACTACTGACTATACCGAGTTGGAAATACGAAACACTAGTTAATACAATATAAAAGAAAAGTTAAGTGAACTGTCGGTTTCCCCTTGGTTAAGGAACCGGGGAGAAAAACGACTTACCCTTTACAAACTAAAATCTAAACAATTACTACTTGAAAACCAAGGACAGTGATAAGAACACCAAATAAAATAAATTCACTGATATAAAACCGAGAAAATAAACTTTCTTCAAGAGATGAAGGAGAGTTCTCCTGAGACGTCTTACTGAGGTAAGCAGAGTAAAGAATCTGACGGTTAGAGATTGTTTACCAGGGACAGTGGTTTGAAAACTGAGCTCAAGCCTAGCATTCCATCATTTGCATAAGTTCTAGTAACCATTTCAGCTTCGGGGCAGTCCTATGGTGAGACCATACTGCATTAGTCAGAATACAGTAAGATTTCCTTGGGTTTGAAGGGCTAGCTAAAGCTATAGCCCAAATTTGAAGCTTGCCTAATAAAAATGGGCCGTTGAAGGGTCTTAAAGTGTAAGAGACACAATTCTATATTGGGACCTTCATGAAAAACAGAAAACCTCCCTATGTTTGATCTCATTGGTGGTATTAGAAATTCTACTCCTTCAGCCAACCTTTGGCTTCTCTTATTTGTCTTCTATCCAGATTGTCCAAAATGTAATTAGGGACTGAACCCTTATATTACTTATATGTATAATTCAGAGCATGCAAGCACCTGCATTCATCTTGGGATGCAGCCTGCCTCCTTCCCTTCCAGCACACATTAATTGAGTCAGCACTTCTCCTTGTTTGCTATTCAGGACAGTATAGACAGAGAACTGTATACAAGACTGCCTCCACAATCACATCAGTATCCTGCTGTATGTGTTGTAAGTAAGTAGGTAAAACTTTATTTCTGAAGCGCCCATCCTTGGAGGCTCTAGGCACTGTTGATCACTGTTATTGCTGCTTGACTGCATATCTCTGCCTGCACAGCTCCCCCTGGGACCAGTTAAGGCCTCCAGCCCACTAAGCAAGGAAGTGCTGCACTAAGAGGGTATCTATTCATACCAAAATATGATTCCCGGACCCCACCATCAGCTTCACTAACCACCTATGACTCACCCCAGTGGTACAAAGAGTGAGTCGTCATGTCAGTCAATGAGACTGCCTCAAGCCAATCATTGGGAAGTGCTGTTGTACTGAGTGGTGTCAATCTCTTCCCCTGAAGCTCAAGCCCATCACCATTACAACATAAATGAAGCTCCCTGGCCTGAGGTGGAGAGTCAGGTATGAGGATCAACCCTAGGGCTGTGATGCAGGGACTGTCACTAGTGTACTTTTTTTGGTCTCCTCCTTTCACGTCCAGCTGGATTACCCACACACTGGCATCACCTGCAGATTGCATCCTGCAATGGGGTCCCAACCTATGTTCCCCCTAAGGTGTGCGCATGTGCGTCCGCACAGCAGTCAGAAATAACCCGCACACTGCTTCTGTAGTAGCGCACAAAGCAGCTGACAGGGATCCTCAAGTTCATGAAGTAGTGACAACAGTCATCACTCAGATTTAAGACTCAGATAGCAGGACATGAAAGTGAATGGGAAAGAAACATTGTATGCCCACCCCCGAGGCCACAACCCATTAACTTTAATAAGCCAGCAGTTAACAAGCCAGACATCTCGCTCTCGCTCCACTTATAGAACAAAGGAACCGATTGGCAAAATTCCAACCAATTGGCTTTGCAGTTACAGCAATGTTTTCAGCTTGACACCTCATTTCAGTAAGACAGTGCTTGATAATGAACAGTATTCCCTGCTGTTTACAGAAATGGTATGTTTTATTTGTTTGGTAGATGCCTCAACAAAGCAATGCGAGAGATTCTCTGACATAGGGTGCGTAATATTTTATTACAGTTTTAAAGTTGCACAACTTCAATGTAATCTGCCTCCTCCCAAAGCAGCGTCTCACATATAAAATGTGTTTATAATGGATTTAAAGCCTCACCGTTGAAAGAGTGTTCATTTTTTTTTAGTTCAAGAAAATGGGTAAACTATAGTTTTTGTTTACAATAAAAGCATCAAAGCAACCTACTGTCTGTTTCTGTGTCATTTTTTTATGTATTTGTTGGGGGCTGGGATGGGTATAACCTTCTCAATTAGCAGGCTGAGACACTAACTGTAGATATGTCTAGAGATGAGATTACGATCTCTTTAAAATGGGGTCTCACATTATATACACATTTGAGATTCAATGAATCAGTGCTTGTTAAAGGTTGCCCATGTTGGCTACATGGGATAGTAATTCAAAAGTGAACAGCAAGAAATGGCAGTGCAAAAAAATGTCCTTTCTTTTAATTTCATAAATCTGACTATGCTTAGTATGGATCTGGAACAGAAGAGAAATGTGGTCTCCTAAATGCATCTCCTCTCTCATATCACACTGACTCACTCATTATATTGCAAAAATACATTTTAAACCCCCACTGAGCTTGACAATACCCAGCATAGTCGAAGTAAACCATACCTAGGGTAAATGACATCACATACAATTATGCATGCATCCATCAAATATGCCATTGATAAGTACTGCTTTAAGAAGCTGTCCAACCCTGAATACCACATTGCCATAACAGTATTAAATCATGTACTTTTGGAGTTGGCAGAGTTGTCTAAGGCCTCGTTCGCACTACAGCATGTTTCAGCAATCAGTTTTTGAAAATGAATTACAGCTTACCGTGTTGCAGGGTTCACATTGCTGTCCACTTCATTGACCCATTTCAGCTGATGCATGCTAGACTGTTCTCATTAACTATTAATCCATTTCCCCTTCTATTCTGATTCAGCAGCACTTGCACAGCTGCTTGCCAAGATGCTTTGCACAATTGAGAGGTGGAAGGACAAACAAGCACAAATGGATCTGTCCCTGTCTGTTCACATTGTGAGTAGCTCACTTCACTTTTGAAATGGATTTCTGAGCATGCTCAGCCCTGGTCTCATCAGGGCTTGAGCACGCCCAAAATTGCGAGCTACACCTGAGTTATGTGCGATCATCCGAAAGCCAGCATGCACTTGAAACGTTCAAGCGCCAGAACCATTTCAAATGCCCTAGTGCAGGCCAAAGATGTTTCAGAAAAGTGGTCCAACAACAGTTGAAGCTGTACAGATTGCTAGGGCAAAATAAAAAGATCAGAAGCCAGTACCTGGGTGAAACTGTTCACCGGAGCCAACCAGTAAAACTACTTTTGGCTAATTGCACAGCTGAAGTAAGCACAACAGCAATTTTGCAATTCATTGGTCTGTTATGTGACCATCTGACAGCCGATTTCCTGCAGTTGAATCCTTCTGACTGGTCTGTTTTGATTTTGCAGCAATGCCACATTGCAGCTTTGAGTTTGGCTTATCAAATACTGAGAGACTGTACAGCAAATATCAGGACTATTTTCATTAGTGGACCAGGCAGAAATTGTTGGCCAGTACAATGACTTCAGATTTATAGTTGCTGAAAAAATAAAGGGAGGATCATTAAAATCATTTACTGACATGATCCACTTTGCTTTGACTAACATGCAGTACAGCATGGTGGCTAAATTTATTGATGTATGTGCTACACTCCAAGCTAAACATGAAGCTATCATGTACAGAGGTTCCTACAGAGTCTTATCCTTCCTCAGAAGAGATTCGCCATAGGGAGGTGCAGACTGAGACAGATACAGTACAAGAGAAAATCTTGGGAGGATAGAGGATTATGTACTGAAGCAGAGAGAAGTATGATTGAGTAGTCCCATAACTATCTTTGGGTGGAAGGTTCACTCAAGGATTCTCATAGGAAAGTTAGGGAAGATTTGTTACTGCCCTTGGAAAGAACATTAGGATTTTATATCTCCAGAAACATGGTGGAGTCCATAAAGTTATATGGAGACCCTGAGCCCACAACACAGATTGATATTACATTTAAAAATCCTCATACAGCTAGCAGTTTGCTTTCTCTGGCCAGCAAGCTGGATTGTTTGGGAATACATTTAGTTAGCACTTTAGTCTTGGGTGAAGTGTTTACTGGGTTGACACAGACTAAGGATTGTCCTGAATCAATCTTAGAGGCAGAGAACCCTGACTGACTTTGGAAACCTAATTGACCCTAATACCGACTCGCCGCTGACAGTTATTGATTCAGCCTGACAAATGCAGCCTGTAGATAATATCAAACAAATAAACTCCGAATGCCAGCTAGAATTAGATAAGGGAGCTGGGGATCGAGATGTGGATGCCTGTTCTATACTTTCATGGAATATTGAGGGCATTCATCTTAAAATAATTGACCCTGAAGTAGTGAGATTTCTGGATAATTTTGATATTATTGGACTGCAAGAAACATGGTGTACAGAAAATGTAACTCCCAAATTGGCTGGATATTCTGTCTCTACTCTGCCAGCAACTACAGATAAAAAGTTTGGGAGGTTTAAAGGGTGTATTTCCTTTTTCATCAAAACTTTGCTAAATTTTCAGATCGCTAACATTTCTACTAAGTCAGAGGATATTTTGACTCTAATGATTAGCAAGGGACAAGAGAAGATCATTCTCTGCAATATATACTTTCCCCCTCACAATAGAGCTACTGATCCCACTGACCTTTTCATACAGGATCTGAAAATGGCACTTGACAAATTGTTAGATGAGAGTATATCTTGTCCTATAATTATTTCAGGAGACTTTAATGCCAGAATTCCTTCTCATTTCTTGGAGGATATATATTCAGATATGATCCATACAATATCTATAATTAATCCAAATATCTCATATACAAGGACTGCTCAGGATCTAAAATCTAACCTCAGAGGTAGGGAATTGCTAGCGGGCTTGGCCAGCAGAAATTTCTGTATTTTAAATGGGAGAACTCAGGGAGATCTAGTTGTATCCATATCATATAGAGGATCTACTGGTTCTTCAACCCCTGATCAGGTTTGGACCAAATTGGCAGCAGTAAAGCTGATCCAAAAGTTAGAGGTCATAGAGAGATTGCAATCAGCACACTGTGCTATTGTAATTAACATCAAATGCCCTTTTGGAACTTTAAGGAGTGAGGCACAACAGGACGAGAGTCTGGAAGTCATAAATGAGAAAAGGATTAGATGGGGGCCGATTCATCAAGCTAGTTTCAATGAAATTCTTAGTACAGGATTCTTAGGTGATATTCACGAGTTGGTCCTGGAAAAAAGTAAGGCCTTTAATATTTTGAAGAACTGGGAAACAATTCATTTAGTTGGACCTAGATGTAAAACAACATACCATCCTAGGTCCCCTTATAAAAAGTCTTGGTTTAATTCGGTACACCTACAGGCAAAGAAAGAGTTTGGAGGAAAACTAAGACAGCATAAGAAGAAAAGAACTAAGTCTACAGCAGATTTTAAATTGCTAAAGACTAAAAGAGAAAAATGTAGGAAAATTCTCGAATGGGAGAGACATAAACATACTCAGGGACTTTGGGAAAAACTGAGACAGGCTGTTTTGGGTAGGGATGGAAGGTGATTTTGGAATATTGTTGTCCAGGGATATAATAGATATGCCAATAGGATTGAAGCCTATATTACACCTGAAGTTTGGGCATCTCATTCCTCCAAGCTCTATTATTCTCATGAAGAGCAAGAGACACCTGATGCTTTCAAAATACGGTAGGATGAAATTTTTCCAAGACCTATCTTGATCACAGAGGACAAAATCCGGATGGCACTGATTGGGCTTAAGAAAAAAAAAAAAAAAGCACCAGGGCTGGATGGCATCCTAGGTGATTTCTATAAGGTTTTTTTTTCCAACTGGTGCATTTCTTTTCTTCTTTTGCTGTTTAATAGGCAGGTTCAGGGGTACTCTTGCCCTGCCAGTTGGGCAGGTAGTGTTATCTTCCCAATTTTTAAAACAAAGGATCAGAATGACCCAAGAATGTATAGGCCTATTAGTTTGATAGATGTTTCACTGAAAATTTTCTCTAGGATACTTTTTGGCAGATTGCTGTCATCAGTCGAGGAGAATGTAGTATTGAATGAGGCACAGAACGATTTCTGGAAGGACTGTTCTATAGTACAACACTGTTACGTGCTTCAGCATCTGATCTGGAAGTATACTAAAGTGAGAAAAAACAGATTATATTGCTGTTTTGTGGACTTCTCCTTGGTCTTCGACAGTATTAGTAGAAAACTCCTTTGTGCTACATTACGGGATCTGAAGTTGGAGGCCTCACTTCTTGATGTTATTATTAGACTGTACGAAAATATTTGGGCAAGGGTCCAGTATAATTAGAATGGTCATCTAACTGATAGATTTGAGACAAACGTGGGGGTCAGACATGGGTGTGTTTTGGCCCTCCACTCTCTAACATCTGTATTAATACAGTTTTGGATCAGCTTAGTAACCCAGATTTTCTTGTTCCAAAAATTAATGATCAAAGGATTGAATGTTTAGCATATGCAGACGATTTAGTCTTGCTCTCTACTTCAGTACTAGGTCTTAAAAGAAAATTGGCTCACTTTGAATCTCTCTGTTCTCAAAGAAAACTAAAAGTTAATCTCGGCAAGACCAACACCATAGTATTTTGCTCTCAAGCCAAGAATACGGTAGGCTTTAGGCTAAACGGTAACCATACAGACACTGTCAAGTGTTATGACTATTTAGGTGTCCGTTTTGCCTATAGCCTATCTTGGACCAAACATTTGGAGGCTATTCAATTTAAAATGGGATCTTCGGTAAATGCCCTAAAAATATTTAGCAGCAAGATGGGGAAGTCATTGGTCAGGGGGGTATTAAGAGTTGTTAATGCCAAAATAAGAACGAGCGTGATATACACCTCTGAAATCTGGGGTTATACTAAGGTTAGAGAATTAGAAATAATTCTGACTAAACTCTATAGATACATCTTAATGTTGCCAAATGGAACTCCAAGCTGTATTCTTGCCTTGGAGTTAGGACAATGTTCCTTGACTTCTCTCATCTGTGAATGACAGATTCTCTTTCTGTTGAAACTTTCTTTTGCCCCAACAAAGACATCCCAGAATGTGTGTAGAAGAAGCCAGCATGGGATATGTACATCCCTTTATTCAACTTATTAAGGAAACAATAATGCCTTCCGGATTGGGCCACCTTTTACTGTATATAAAATTTACACAAGACCATTTGAGGAGATTAGGCAGGATGTCGAATTGAGGCTTATTGACTTAGACATAAATTCTTGCTATGTTCAGCTCTCCAGGCTTAAGCTGTATGGGTGTTATAAAAAAAGTAAAGATTTCAAGGAGATATGAGCCATATCTCTCTTTTTAACCTGTCCTAAACAAAGGAAAATCTATATTCAGAACTGAAAACTGTAATGCTCAATGCATTCATTTCAGACAAAAAAGAGAGGGGGTACTTTCTCCGTATTATAACTGTGGAGTGGAGATGACAGATGATCTCAAGCATGTGGTACTCTTGTGTCCTACGTATGAATCAACTAGGAAAAAAATGCTGGGTGGATTGTTAGGTGATCTCAGTCTCCCCTTGGAGGATCTTTTGGAATATTTGTTTACTATGAAAGAGAAAAACATGGTAGAGATCTTTGCAAGATTTTTAATTTCAGCTCATTTGTAAAGTTTATTAGGAGGACTTGAAGTCCTGTGGATGTTTTTTTTATGTAAAAAGGTACTCAATGGACACTGTTACATTAAATCGCACTGTAAAGATATTTAAGTTCCTTGTTGATTTATTTATTGTCTATTTATATTTACTATGTCATTTGTCCTGATTTTAGTGTATTGAAACTGCTTTATGCTGAACAATAAATTGTACTACTACTACATTCCAAGCTTCTAGTGCTGACTGTGAAAGAGGCTTCAGCCTCATGAACTGCATTAAGAGCAAACAAAGAAACCGCTTGAAAGAAAGCCATTTAGATATGCTGATGCAAAAAAAAAAAATAAAAAAATTAGTTTTTAGCATCTGGTGGAAAAATGGATCTTAATAAATATATGACCATTGTAAGAATGGGAAAGACAGGAGAGAAAAAACAGTAAATGTTGATTTCTTAGCAATGCATCATCAGCAGCCCCCCTTTTAGATGCATGCAAGACTCTTTACAATGTACATCATTTACACATGTTTCCAATTCATACTGTTATGGTGCATAAAGCACATCCAAGCTTCGGACTGTGTCAGAATGTATATTTATACTTTGCATTGAGTATTTGAGTGTTTGGTTATGTTTTCTACTGTTTATTGGCAATAAAATATATCACTTGTTTGGGCCACCCAATTTGTGCACATGAATCAATTTCTTTGCACAAAGTGCCGCACACACATATCAGTCGCCCACCCACAGAGACTGAAAATTAGAGGGAACATTGGTCCCAACATAGCAAAATGGCCTGCTAAGTGCCCATGTGATGATTATTAATGGTAGTGGCTCATTTTCCCAGTAAAGCCCTCTCTAATTGATTTCCTCCCCTTCAGTGAATCAAGCCAGTAGCAGCGAGAGTGGATCATTGTGTTAGACATCAAGGCTTCTTCAAGCCAACCACTGGGAGGCGCTGTTGTAGCAAGTGGTGTCACTCTGTTCCCCTGGAGCTTGAGCCCATCACTTTTGTAACATACTTAGAGCTCCCTGGCCTGGGACTGAGAATCGGGAATGGGGATAAAATTCTGGGGCTTCAATGCAGCAGGGCAACATGTTGTTATGCAGCTATACCACTAAGTGGTCACAGATACTCTTTCAAAATGACAATAAAACAAAATGCATTTATTTGGGATGGCAGTATTATCTAGAGGTTAAAGTAACGAGCTGTGAAGGAGTTTGATGCATCCAGCAGATCTGGGTTTGTTTCACACAACCTGCACTTCCGTATTGTGCTAGTCTAAGCAAGTCACATACAGTAACCTCCCCAGTGCTCCTGGGTCACCCCAGAAAACAGGCACGTGTGCCTAGTGGGCCTTGCAAAGAAATAATAAAAAATTTATATCGCCCCAGATCTTTAAATCTGTAGGGTCCTGTTTGAGACAGTGTTGTTTTAAGCTCAGCTAGGGAGGCAGGGACTTAAACTCTGTAGTTGACAGATGCAGCATTGACTGTAACCACAATTTTATTCTTTAATCTTTGAACTAATGGCATTGGAACTGGCTCTTGGATGGCCTTGTGATTGAGTATGATGCAGCACTTTTTCACATTGGGAAATGGATCTTTAATGTTTTGAGCTGTGTTATGAACTAGCTTCAAAGATAGGTAAGGATTATCAGCTCAGCTAAACCATTCTGTTGACACAATGGATTAAGTCAGGGTACAAAGACTTTTCTGTGAATGAAATTCATTTAATCAAAGTACAACAAAATTCTACAGATGAAGTGAATTTCAAAGTACAAAATAAAATAGCACAAAAAAATGTCATGAAGGAACTGCCTTTTGCCAAATAAAAAAAATATACTTCATACTAAAGTAGACAGTCAGACAGATATGAACTGGAAATGAGTTTTGACTCAGTGTGCCTTTCCCAGATAACAAATGTTAAATTAACAGCTAAATAAATAAAAAAAAGCTACACATCAAGGTTGGAGTGAAATGGAAACATACCTAACAGAAACAGAGTGGGATAGAAGGGAATATCAGTCTTAGTGATTTTGGAATATAAATTATGACTCATAGGCCAGATTTTTTGAATCTTTGGTCACACACGTAGCATGTGAGCTAGACCTTGTTTATTTGGTTACACTTCCAACAGTTATAATTGCTGGAGTACCACATTCTTAACAATCTAAGGAGACACAATTATACCATTTACACTCATTCTCCCATGAAGCTCTAGAAATTCCATTCCTAACATCTTCAGAAATCATCATGCAGCACTCCCCCTTCAGCCTGCCCACTGTTCCTGCAGATGTCCTGATAGGATGGACATCACCCAGATTCTCCTGTCTATGGGTATACAGGTGTTACAGCTTGCGGGGCCCCCAAAACACTTTCAGCCTAGCTACCAGCCTTTCATCAAATCTCACCAAAACAGAGACTTGAAAACACTGTTGTAAATAACTGTCTCACACACAAGAGTGCAGTTCTTATGTAGTCCCCTTACTGGGGTGTTCTGTTCGCAGCAGTTCAGTTAGGAACACATTTATCTTGCAGAACCTAGGGCCCAGGAGCTTTGGCATTTCATAGCATCATTTATCAGCTATTATGGTACAGTAATACTGAGTTCTGCAGCTGTAGTAAACTTAGGGCCTTGGATTCCAGCACACAGTTGTGAACTCTCCTGTCCCTGTTACCTAAAGCATGGCCCAATAGCCAGTAAAGGGTTTCTTCTGTATCCTTTCATTTAATAGTTATACGAACCTGGTTCAAGCATGGGCTACTTGTTTAGTAGCCAGTAAAGGGGCAGAAATAGACAACCAGTAAGTGTCCCAGTGTACATAATCATAGAAATACAGAAACATACAAGCTGACAGCAGATAAGGACCACAAGGCCCATCCAGTCTGCCCATTTGTTCTACCTTATGAATGTGCCATAGGCCTTTAATCTGTCAATGGCCTATCTATTCATACTCATCTGTATTGCTGCCTTATGCCTATCCCATGCCTGTTTGAAGCCCTGTACTGTATTCATATCTACCAATTCCTGAGGTAGGCCGTCCCATGCATCTACAACCCTTTCTGTGAAAAAGAACTTCCTCACATTACCCCTTAATCGGCCTCCCTCTAATCTCATGCTGTGTCCTCTTGTCCTGCTGTTTTTCTTATACTGAACATGTTAGACTCTTTTAACTTGTTAATGCCCTTAAGATGTTTAATCACTATGATTTAGTGTAAATCACCAGTCTGGTCTTCCCCACCATGCTCTGGCATTCTAGAGATCCAGGGCCCCCACCTGCCATGTGAGGCACCACAGCCAGACCCATAACAGTGAGCAATACCAAACCTGAAGATCTGCCCTCCAGGATCTCTAACCCAGCAGAACATAATAGTCAGCTAGCCCTGTGTAACAGAAATAGTAGATCCTGACATCATGTTCTTTACCTTAGCCATTTAGATTCATGGGTAGTAACAACCTTTGGTGCCCACTCCCTTTCTTTCTGCCACCATTTTTGGATAGCCAATCTTCCAGGAATCCCTCCAGGTCAGAAAGCCATCTCTGCACACTTCATGAGAGGGTGCCCACCCATGAAACCCACTCCACCACACGGCTCATAGATAGTCCAGGCCACCCAGAGATCTGAGCTGTCAGTGGCCAAGTCCATCAGAAAATCCAGCTTGCCTTAATGGATAGTGGGAATCCTGTGCAACAAGGAGACCATGCCACCTGGCCTGTGTCCTGAAACCAACCACTGATGGGACACCCTGTGTGCCCTCCTCTCCAGAACTACCCTACTCCTCTGGCACTTGGAACTTAAGCCTGTGATGCCTGCACTAGGACCTACTGTTCACTGCCCCTCCTCCATGTGGCACCAACCTGATCCACTCAGACACAAGGCATGGCAGCCAAGCCCCCTTCAGCCAGCACCCACATGGGCACCATAAAACTGGGCACCAACACCCCCCATGTTATGGGCAGGTGGGGTGGGAAGGTTCCAGTGCCACCCCAGGTCTGGGACCCTGCCTCCACCCCATGCCTAGCAGGCCTCCCCAGCTACCCTTCATGAACCACATCAAGGCCTCAATGCCCCTAAACTGCAATTACTGGACTCCATGACTCTCACAACTTCACACCTAAACCTCCTTGTTATATTCTCTTCTTTAATCTCCTTCCCACCCACTAAGGACAGAGCATTTGTGCCTGAACACCCCATGCTCTGATGGGTATTGCTAATAACAACCCTGCCCCCTTCTGTAGAGAGGGAAGGGGCTGTTACAGTTAGACATTTTTCACCGCTTTACATGTATTAGTAATACAGGATGTCCCATAAAAAGCTAATTATAGTAACACAGTATTATTTTCCACAATGTTCTAAATTTATATGTTTGATTTCTTATAGTTCACGTCTTATTTTTCCCTCCATATTTTAAAGCAGCTGTTCATGTTGTGGAGAGCATTTTGTACCCATACCTTTTTATTTCAGGTTTTTTTTTTCTGTACAGTCTTTTTATGCTCTGAAGCCTCAGGGCATCCTTCCAGAGTACCCTCATGATGCTGCCTCTACTCCCCATCTGAAACCCCTTCGCACCAGTCTCCCTCCAACCCCCACAGCAGGTCCAGCCCCCCGGATCAACCCCCGGGCTACCCTACCTTGGCAGTCCTTCTGAAATTAGAGGGACCTATCATGGGGATGAGTCAGCCATGGGAGATCCTGGTGCGGGTGGGTCCGACATCAGGATGTGGGCAGATCCCTGGGGTTTCCAGCATCTCTGCTGGGCCTCCAGGGTTTTCTTGCTTGCTGTCCCTCTGGAGCTCAGACATGCAATGATGTATAGGCACTTGTATGCCGACATCCGCTACAGCTCCACTACTGCTTTTGTAGCTCCTCCTATTCCTGGTACATCCCCCGACCACTGTCCGGGGTGGCACTTCTCCTGGATTACTCCCTAGGAAGGGAGAGCAGTCATCTGGATGCTCAATCCCTTCCCTCCCCTGCCAACCCTTGGTAGCCCGAGCTCATTCTCGAATCCAGGTTGCCGGCATGGCGTGAGGTGTGATGTCACATGCCTCAACCCTCAGCACCACTGGGCCACTTTTATTTCAGTTTAAATCAGTTATTTTTTCAAGTTGTATTAGATGCCCCTTTTCCCTATTTGGAGCAAGCTTTAACATTTTTTTAAGAATTGAAATAAGCATCAGTAAATATGACTGCTGTAACATTCTGATCAATATTCTGAGCTGTATTTGAACCTTATACATAGTTTAACATAACATCACCTTTTTTGTGACTAAAATGAATTAGCATGCAACAACCACTGCTCACTAACCTTATGGGACACTAGGACACCAAAGTTAACTGCAGGCCAGAAACATTTACCATGGTGGATATAAAATTAAATGTGGCACCATTGTCCGCTATACAAGACACTAGTGAGGCCCCACCTGGAGTACAGTGTACAGTTCTGGAGACCATACCTACGTAAGGACATAGACAGGGTAGAGAAGGTTCAGAGGAGGGCAACAAAGATGGTGCATGGATTGCATCACAAGTCCTATGAAGACAGGTTGAAGGAACTGAACATGTACTCCCTGGAGGAGAGGAGGGAGAGAGGGATATGATAGAGACATACAAGTATCTTACAGGGAGGAACAGGGCAGGAAAACACTATTTTAAGTGAAAAGATGTTCCAGGACTAGAGGGCATGGGATGAAGTTGGAGGGAGGACGATTCAGAGGAAACATGAGAAAGAATTTCTTCACAGAATGGGTGGTGGACAAGTGGAACACCCTGCCAGAGGAAGTGGTGGGGGCTGAAACAATCACGGGATTTAAGAATGCATGGGATAGACATAAAGGAATTCTGGAGGTCAGGGGTAAGGTGCAACAGACTTCTAGGAAAACAAACTGAACTTACAAGCTCAAATGGGCAGACTGGGTGGGCCATAGGCCCTTATCTGCCGACACTGTCTATGTATCTAGGTATCTATGATAGAAAGTATCCTTAGAATGGCAGAAAAAGGGGAGATCTTGTTGATGGGGGACCTGAATATGCCAGATGTTAACTGGAGAGCATTTTGCTGCAGCCACATCCAAGAGCAGGGTCATTCTCGATGCCTTGCAGGAGGGCGTGCCTTAGACAACTAGTATTGGAATCCACTCAGGAGGGAGCAATCTTAGACCTGATACTCTCACATGGAGATGAAGAGAGGATCACAGATTTAGAAGTGGGTAGGTAGCCAACTGGGAACTAGTGACCACTGAACAGTATGGTTCACAATAAACACAGCAGTAGAGGCAAGCCATACAAAGGCAAAGGTTCTAGATTTTAGGAGGGCTGACTTTGACAAAATGGGTGAGTGCCTAAGGAATGCACTAGCAAATGGGCAGGAAAGAAGGGTGGAAGAACAATGGGGAATAATCAAATCTGCCATCACAGAGGCAACAAGCCTTTATGTGAAGCAAATAAACAAAACTAAATGAAGTAAAAAACACTGTGGTTTTCAAAGGAGGTGGTAGAAAAGGTTAGGGAGGAAAAGATAGCATTCAGGAAGTATAAGGAATCACAGAAACAGCAGGACAGAGAACTGTATCAGTTAAAGCAGAAGGAAACAGGGAAGGCAGTCAGAATAGCAAAGGCCCAAACTGAGGAAACGATAGCTAACTCAGTTAAGAAGGGGGATAAAACCTTTTATAAGTACATCAGGGAGCGAAGGAAGACCAAGGGAGGGATAGTGAGGCTTAAGGGGTGGCAGAGGGTGACTGTGAAAAGGCAGAGATACTGAATGAATGCTTTTGCTCAGTATTCACACAAGAAGAAGAAGAGGAGGTACCCAAACCCAACAATAAAAGCACTCTGGACAGGGGGGTCGATATCAGTCCATTCACAGAAGAAAGGGTCATGAAGGAACTCCTAAAATTCAAAGTGGACAAAGCAATGGGGCCTGATGGGATTCACCCCAGAATTCTAAAAGAACTAAGGAGAGAACTAGTGACACCATTGATTGCCCTTTTTAGAAAATCATGGGAGGATGGCATGATACCGGAGAACTGGAGGAGGGCGGATGTGATTCTTCTTCACAAATGTGAGAGCAAGACAGAGGCAGGAAACTACAGACCTGTTAGTTTGACCTCAGTGGTAGGAAAAATGATGGAATCACTTCTGAAAGAAAGACTTGTTGAGTACCTAGAGGCCAGTGGGGCACAGGACCCAGGGCAACATGGATTCACAGCAGGAAGGTCTTGTCAGATGAATCTAATAGAGTTCTTTCACTGGGTAGCCAAAGTAATAGATCAGGGAGGGGCTGTGGATATGGCCTACCTAGACTTTAGCAAGGCATTTAACACAGTTCCACACAAAAGATTAATAAACAAGTTAGCCAGCCTGGGGGTGGGTCCCAGGGTGGTAGCCTGGGTAACAAGCTGACTGGACAACAGGACCCAGAGGGTAATAGTAAATGGAGTACACTCTGAAGAAAAGGGGGTTCACTAGTGGGTTACCACAGGGTTCAGTATTGGGACCGGTCCTCTTTAAAGTCTTTATTGGTGACATTGCTGAGGGTCTGGAAGGAAAAGTATGCTTCTTTGCAGATGACACAAATATTTGCAACAGGGTTGATACATAAGAAGGGGTACAAAGGATGAGAAGGGACTTGGCAAGATTGGAAGAATGGTCAAAAATATGGCAGCTTAGATTCAATGCAAAAAAGTGCAAAGTAATGCACCTAGGAAGCAAAAACCCAAAGGAAGAGTACACACGATGGGGGGGGTGTTACTAACAACAACACAAATGGAAGGGATTTGGGCATAGACATATCAGATGACCTTAAGGTAGGTAAGCAATGTGAGAAGGCAGTAAGGAGGGCTAGGGGGATACTCAGATATATAGGGAGAGGCATCACCAGTAGAAAACAAGAAGTTGTTATCCCTGTGTACAGACAGTTGGTGAGACCCCATCTGGAGTGCTGCATACAGTTCTGGAGACCCCATCTCCACAGGGGCATAGACAGAATGGAGGCAGTCCAGAGGAGGGCAACTAAAATGGTGCAGGGTCTGCAACATAAGCCAGACAAGGAGAGACCAAAGGAGCTTAATATGTATACACTTGAAGAAAGAAGGGAGAGGGAGGATATGATAGAAACTTTCAAGTGCCTCAAGGAAATCAACAAAGTCCAAGATGGGAGTATCTTTATGAAAAAGAGATGTACAAGAACAAGGGGGCATAATTTGAAGATAGAGGGGAGATGGCTCGGGACAATGTGAGGAAATACTTTTTCACAGAGAGGGTGGTGGAGGTTGTGGGGTCAAAAACTGGGGGAATTCAAGAATGCATGGGACAGACATAAGGTTATTTTAGTGAGGGGTAGGAGGAAGTAGGGTGTTGGGTAACTGGAAATTGCAACTTATCAGATGGATAAGAATTGGGCAGACTAGGTGGGTCAAATGGTCCTCATCTGCAGTCAAAGTCTGTTTCTATGTTTTTATATGTAGAATTGGAAACAAAAATGAGCAGTGAGGATCAGCTTTGGGGTTTCCATTTCATGAGCAAACAGCGTATTTGGTTAATCATCCTATGTTTGGATTCTGTATGGTATCACATATAAAAGCTATGCTGCTCATACAGTTTTGCTAGGCAGCCAGAAGGGCAGCAGTGTGAGTTAACTTTTCTATGCAGTATCATAAACGAATTAAACATGGCAAGATCAACCAGGTAAGTTATTTACTAAGTATTGTTGTGAGTTCAAGCTCCTGCTATAAACATTACAAATGTCCAAAGAAATTGTTAGAGGCAGGTGGAGGTTAAAAAAGAGTTGTGTATTATAAAATACCATAATACATGTTGTGACATTAACATGTTGGTGGTAATTCATGTATTATATATTTTAGATTTATCTGGGTTTAGTAAATTAACTGTGGCCCTTATGTGTTTTTATCTATGTAAGGTGACCAGAGCCACTGGGATTGGGTGCCAAACAAATACAATTGCCTTGCCTTATGGGATTTTAAACATGCCAATTTTAGGGTATTATAAAGGCTAACCAGTAGTTATAGTGCAATGGAGTTCTGTTAAAGCGAACTGTAGTTTTTGCTGGTGGCCAGATCCCACCTTAAGGACTAATGTCCCATAATTGGGTGATGACAACTTGAGAGGTACAGTATTCCTGGGTTTACATAAAGAGCATTGTTTTCAATTTTCCATTTCTAGGTCTGATGGTATTGCCAGAACTACTAAACAGTCACTGTATTCTCTGTATTGGCTAGTTAGATCATGTTCTTGTGTGTGTCTACTAATTTTTACCACTATTATCTATCTACCGGTAGATCAACCATGCTCATTTCTGTAGCCTACATTGCTGGTGAAATGTATTTCATTCAATTATGAAAACATTCTATAGCTGCAACCCTTTTTTGTCAAAAAGAATGAGAAACCTTCTGTTGACATAAAGCATTTTATCTACACAGCCTTAGTCCACCTTCTGGGGATATCTCTAGTCCGTCACCTAGGATGGACTGCATTTTATAGATAGGAAACAGAGGAACTGGCAGAAAAATTGGACAACCTGGTGAGAGGCATTATTGCAGGCTAGGATTTTAAATGGAAGAAGAAGGGTAAAATTGTATAACACAACACCCATCAAAAGAACTGAATATTTAGATAGGTGGGACATCGTAGAAAGATGAAATGAACAGACACATGGTAAAAACTGGGATGTGTGGTGCATATCACATACCAAACTGGAAATTCAAATGTATGTCAGCTAGTACAAGCAGCCTGAGTAATGAAATAGGGTAACTGGAAACTAGAATAACTTAAACATGGTGGGGGGAAGGTTAATGATTGGGGGCAGAACCATAAAAGTTCAAGGTGTATAGACAAGATAGAAGGGTGAGGAGAGGTTACACTATAGGTGCATGAGGAGATTAAAATGACAGTGACAGAGTAGGAAAATGGGTGTGAGGAGTCCGTTTGGGTAAGTACAGGATTGCCTCATAATACAGTGGAGGTGGGGGTTGATTACTAATCACCAGATCAAGGGCAGACAGGGACAGAATCATATTCCAGGATATCCGAGAGAGGGCAGGTCAGGGGGAACTTATTATAATGGGGGACTTTAATTACCTAGGGTGGAATACACTGGGAAAGGGACACAATGAAAAGTAATGACAAAAGAGAATTTGAGGACATTCTGGGAAAATGCTTCCTGATTGAAGAAATATAGACAACTAGAGAGGAGATAATCCTTGATCTGATACTAAGTAACAGTGATGATAATAGGAGAGTGTAGAGTTTTGAGAAGGGAAGGGTTAGGAATTACCTATTATAATTTATTATATGATACTGGTGCGTTTACAATATTTTTGCATAAACTATGTCAAAGAAGGAGACTTGGGGGGGACCAGACCTGTTTTGGGCCGAGGTGTTGGCCTATTCTTTCTGGCCCGCTCTGGTCCTTTGACCTTTTTTTCCCATGTAGGGGCCTATGATGTTTGAGGTGTCATAGATAGGGGAACACCTTTTTTTTTTTATAACTTTGTTTATCTTCCTGACACCCTGGGCATTTTCAGGAGTGCCCACATGGATCTCCACCCTACTCCCAACCTGAACCCCCGCATTCCCTTGGCCTCTCCTCCCCTGAAAGACTTCAGGCTGACCCAACTGCTGGTACCATCTCTGGGGCTGATTCCGCTCCCCCTCAGCGGCTACCTCCTAAGTATGAGGGGCCTACCTGCAAGTCGTCGGGTCCTCCGGGGAGAGAGATCCTGGGCTCGTCTGGGCCGGTGCTTTGGGATGTGGGAGGGTCCACTGGGGCCACCGTCATCTCCCGACGTGCAGGAGGTATTTTTCTTTACTTTTTCTGTCCCTCCCCCCCGCAGAGCCCGGCCAGCAAGGCTACGGAATGCCATGGCTCCGCCCCCCAGGCATTACACCATGCCACTACACTGGCAACCCTCCAGCCACTGCCAGAGGTCACTCCTAGAGTGAGCGCACTCCCACCCCACCCCCAGGAAGAGAGAGCAGTCGGCTGATGCTCAATCTGTATCCCCCCCGCTGACCCCAGCTCACTCCTGAACCCGGGTCACCGGCATGGCACGAGGTGTGGCGTCCAGTGCCTCAACCCTCAGTGCCACTGGGCTGACCTGATAGCAATACTTGATTAGGTTTTATTGCTGACTCCCATGTTGTCAGGTATAGAGTATTTCCTTAGCTGATTTAGTAAAGTGTCACAAACTCTGGAAACTAATACACAGGCTTGAAATTTATACAGTTGAACATATTTGTCATATTTTATAGTGGGGTGGGGAGGGGATGCTCTTTGGCTGGGTAAGTGTTTACTTAATGTTTCCCTGTTTTGGTCTACCTTCAGCGGAGGCTGCCTCCCTTAGCATGGGGGGGGCACCCCTCAGGCTGGTAGATATAGCAGGATTGTGGACATATTAGAGGTTTATCAACTATTTTTACTCATACTAGTACTGCTATGTTACTTGTATTGCTGGTTTGTTGTTCCTGTTTGTATCCAGTTCAGTGTTTGTTACAGTTTCTGCACCTATACCTGACACATACAACGTTTATAGCTCTCTAAGTATCAATTTGGCGACTGGTCTCATTATGTTTCATTGAATGTGGACCTAATAGAGCTAGCCCTGGGTCACCCCTCTCTGTGAGAGATGTGGTATGGAGTGGGGTACATATTTACATTGCTTCTGGCGGTGATCCATCCTTCATCAGTTCTGGACTGAAATAGCTCAATCTATTTCACATATGATGCAGGCTAAAATATCTCTTGATCCCTGGGGATTGCTGTTTGGAGTGGAGACGTAGGGTGTGAAAGGATGGGAGTTCTATGCTAGACCTATCCAGCTTATGTTGGTAATGGCGAGACAGTGTATCCAAAGCACTTGGGTCTCCCATGCCCATCCTTAGGTACAGATGTGGGGGCACGCAATGCTCACTATGCTCCAGATGGAATATTTGATGTGTGATTTGAAGGGCTGGTCTGATAAATGTATTTTATTTATTTATTTAAGTCTCAGATTACATATACCTTTGAGCTAAGAGCTCTTTTACAAAGATTCCACCTCAGTAGAAAGGACAAGCGATTAAACAGGACAGTAAAGCACGGTACAGTAAAGTGTAAATAGGAGGTACAAAAATCATAATGGACACAAAATCATAATGGACACAAAATCATAATGGACAGTCAACATAAAACAGCAGAGACACATTATGCTAATTAGTTTCAGGCATAGGAATATGCATGCAGTACATTGATATTGGCCAGCAGGCTTTGTCAAGACAAACAGGGCACAGGGTGTAGAAAGAGGTGTGGGAGGGTGGTCTGAAAAGAGAATGGGGGGCTGGGAGTGAAGGACATGAGGAGAGGTGGGGCAAGGGTAGGAGAGGAAGGGTGGAGAGGGGGTAGGGGGATGCAGGGGGAGGGGTAGGAGGCAAGAGTGCTAACTTACTATGAAAGAGGCTGAGTGTTAAGGTCGATGTGTGGGAAAACATGGTTAAGAGAGACAGTCACAGGTGCTAGCTATAGAGAGTAGTGACCGAAGCTTAGATTTGAATGGCCCAGCTTAATTTCAGAGGAGATGTCTCTGTTGAAAGCATTCATCCAGAGGATGGCCCTGTAGGCAAACTATCTTTGCCCCTGGGTGGTTCGGTGATGAAGGACCTATAGGAGCTGAGATTTAGAACCTTGGGTGTGGCGTGGATTATGAGGGGGGCTTAGAAGATCTTGTACTCCAGGTGGCAAGAGGCCTAAGGTTATTTTCTTGGCCATCATGCACATTTGGTATTTGATGTGATTTTTAAGCTATAGCCAACTGGTTAGGGCATAGAGGTCACACGTGTGGGTGAGATGGTTGGCTCCTGAGATGAGACGACATGCCTTGTTGAGAGCAGTGGAGATACGACCGTTTGAACAACAGTAGGACCAAAATATGGCTTTGCTGTCTCCTATAGAACAGGTGGTGATATAGATAGGTTAGCGGGTGTTCTTTTTTTCAATGAGCATCTGGTGTTGTTCCTCCTCCCTCCCTTTTTTTCCTCCTTTTTTCTCTCTTGTTTCCCTTGGTATGGCCACTCCCACCTGCTCTATTGAGTTGTTTCTGCCCCTCATTGTTTTTTATAATGGTGTATCCTTCATGCTGTCTAATTTAACTGTGCGTTTGTTGAGTTAGACAGCTGTAATGGATTGGATGAGAAAATACTTGCTCTTTATTCAGACAGTCCTATTTGATAGGATTTTGATGGATTTAAACCTTTTTTCTTATAAAATTACATATGTACTGTATATATAGGTAACAAGCAACATACAGGCCAATGTGGAAGAACAGGGAGGTCATGCAGGTGATCAGTAAGCAGCATTTAAAATAAGGAAAGAAGTAAAGATAAAATGAAGGCATGTAAGGCTCTACAGAATAAAAGTAAGCAACATATTAGAAAGGCCAAGGAAGAAACAGCGTTATCAGTAGCAAAGGACAATAGGAGCGATACAAATAGATTCTCTGAGTACGTGAGGGGTAAGAAGGGGCAATACAGGGGGATATGCTCACTGAAAGCGTCAAAGGAAAGGATATGGTGGAAGAATTCCTACTAGGAGATGATTTAAACAGGTATTTTGAAAGCATTGTTATAAAGGAAGAGAGTAGAACAAATACAAACAGGGAACATGTGGAAATAGGACAGTAGTAGTAGTCACTAACGATACTGGCAATAGATATGTCAATAGACATGCTAAATAACTGTTCTAAGTTGCTAATCATTCTCCTTTCACACTTCCTCTTGATCTCTTCCACTCTTTCCCCTCACCCCCTATGGCTTTCCCCCTTATCCCCCTCCCTCCTGTTATATCTCCTGAGCTCCCTTGGTAACCTTAAAATGCTTTGTCCCATACCTGCTCACCTCTGATGAGGTCCCTGGGCTGATGCCATCCCTTACCTTGTTAATTATTAGATATTAGGCTGAGTCTGTTCTCATTCTCTTGTAAAGGGTCATTTCATAAGACCCCATCCCCTCGAATATGACCCTTTGAATTCCAGGTTTTAACCAAATACACACCTTGGCATACATTGTATAATGCCACATGTATTGGAACATCTCTAGTTATATACTGTTGTATTGTTTTGCATAATTCCTTGTTTTATTTGTTCTCTGTCTCACTCTTTTCCAATACGTATTGTTCGTCTGACGTGGAACCTATAAAATGAGCTTGTTCTCAAAGGTGTTACCCGAAATTTCAATAAATAAATAAATAAAATAAAGTAACATATTATCTGAGGGGACATAAGACTGATAAGTCATCAGGGCTGGAGGGAACAAACCCTGAGAAACTAAGGGAATTAGCAGACCAGATATCACTGCCACTAACTATATATTTAATTCTTCAGTCAGAGGTGCAAGCACCTGAAGACTGCTAAAAGGCAAATGTGACCCTCAATTTACAATTAATGCGGAAGGGGAAATCCAGGGAACTATGGACCAGTGAACCTAACATCAGTGGTATTTAAGGTATTGGAAAAGTAGATGAGGAAACAGCTCAATGCAAAGACAAAATGAAAGTATTCCACATGGGTTTAGGGTTGAATAGTCCTGTCAAATTAATTTACTGACTGTTTTTTAGAAGGTATCTTGGGAAATAGACAAGAGAAAGCAAGTGCATGTGGTATATATGGACTTTAGTAAGGCTTTTGACAAGATATCACACAGGATGGAAAAATTACAACTAGAAGGGGTGATGGTTCCAATCCAGGGATGGGTGGAGGCATGGCTAACTGATAACAAAATAATCTTTTTTGATTGGTTTGGGGGAAGTATCAGGATGGACAACTGTTTAGGACCCTGTAGGGACTGGAATTATGCCTAACACTATTCAAAGTATTTATCATGGACCTCAAGTTTGTTTATGGCTGTGTGGTATCTAAGTTTTCAGATGATATTAAGATTGGTAGAAGAGTACTGTAGATATCGAGTAGGATGTGCAAGATCTACAGGAGAATTTGTGGACATTTAATGGGATGCAACCCTGGTGAACAAAATTTAAAGAGGACAGGAAATAATTTCTAATTGGTAGCTCTTTATAATGTTCCAGTTTACAGAAATTATATCCATAAACCTAAAAGATCCATATGTAACTGTACCTGAATAAAAAGTGATATGAAAGAAAAAATTATTCACCTTAGTAATTATGTTTCTTCTAGTGGAATCTTGCTGTATTCTGACTA
The DNA here is from genome assembly GCA_016271365.2 of Neoceratodus forsteri. Taxonomy (NCBI): domain Eukaryota; kingdom Metazoa; phylum Chordata; order Ceratodontiformes; family Ceratodontidae; genus Neoceratodus; species Neoceratodus forsteri. Next base: position 840,926,068 of record CM028134.1, read on the forward strand.
TTGCAGTTAGGTTCTGTCTTTCAACTGCCCCGGAGAACAAAGGGTTAACTTTTCTATGCCTTGCATAGAACGTTCATCACAAGCTCGGTTGAAGCCCCTGTCTGTTGTTGTTCAAACTGCAACCATCAGATCTTTACAAGCAAAAACTCACTAGGTGTTCTGTGTGGAAACCGTAAAATTTTTACTAGCCAACTAGCAAATATATAATGTTTTTGGTTTCAAAGGCAGACTCAATTCAGAAAACCCAAAAACAAAAACACATCCAAAACACAACATTCCACCCAAACAAAAAAGAGGGTGTAAAAAGGACACCCCTAGGGTGCCAACACTGCTCCTGCCCACCCACATCCCAAAAACTAGGTTCTGAGAGGGGAGGCGGGGGGGAGGTCAGAATACAGCAAGACTCCACTAGAAGAAACATAATTACTAAGGTGAGTAATTTTTTCTTCAAACAACATGAAGTCTTGCTGTATTCTGACTATTGCAGGCTACCAAGCAATGCCTCCATGGAGGAGGGACAGAACCTACTTTGGAAATAGGCTCTGAAGTACTACTGTGCCAAACCGAGCATCACTCCTAGCCTGGCTATCCATAGAATAATGCTTGGTGAAAGTCTGGACTGTTTTCCAGGTGGCTGCCTGATAGATTTCTAACAGAGGAATATCCCTGGCAGCAGCCAGGGAAGCAGGTGTACCTCTTGTGGAATGAGCCCTCAGGCCTGAGGGTGGAGTTATACCCAGTTTTTCATAGCAGAATTGTATACAAGAAACAATCCACCTGGCAATAGATCTCTTAGTGGCAGGTTTGCCTTTACCAACTTCCCCATAAGTGAGGAACAACTGGAAGGATTCAAACCTGTGACCCTTGGTATGTTCTATATAGTAGCTAAGGGCTCTTTTAACATCCAAACTGTGCAGCCTTCTCTATCCAGAGGAGGAATGGTCAGTGAAGAAAACAGGGAGAGATATAGACTGGTTGAGGTGGAAATCTGAAACCACTTTAGGTAAGAACTTTCTGTTAGTTCTAAGGACCACTTTATCTCTGTGAAAAGAGATGAAATCAGATTCCACTGACAGGGCTTGCAATTCACTGATACGTCTGGCAGAGGTAATGGCTACCAAAAACACAGTTTTGCAAGTCAAGTACTTAAGCTCTGCTGAGGACAGAGGCTCAAAGGGGGGCTGCATAAGCTGAGCAATGCAAACATTAAGGTCCCAAGCAGAAGCAGGATCCCCCTAAAGGGGGGATTGGTGTGAAGCAATCCCTTGAAAAACTTACAAAATACAGGATGGGATGACAGAGAGGAAGACTTGCCTACCGACAGGAAAGCAGAAACAGCTGCCAAGTGTACCTTGAGGATAGCTGGTCTGAGGCCTAGGCCATTAAGATGGACCATATAATCCAGAACCGTAGGCAATTCAGCAGAGTCTGGAGAAATATTCTTCTCAGAACACCAAATGCTGAATCTTTTCCATTTGGAGTTGTAAGTCTTTCTGGTGGAAGGTTTTTGAGAAGCCTTAAGGATATCCAGAACCCCTTGGGAAAGATGCAGAACTGCAAACTCTAACTCTTCAAGAGCCAAGCCTTGAGATTGAGAGCCTGAAGATTCGGGTACCAAATCCTCCCCCTGAGAGGATGTTAACAGGTTGTAATTCCTGGGAAGAGACAGGGTAAGGTGGACTGCTAGGGACAGCAACAAGGGGTACCATGGCTGTCTGGCCCAGTCCGGAGCAATCAGAATCACTTTGCATGGTTGTGACCTTATCTTGACTAACATCCTGAACAGGAGAGGGAAGGGGGAAAAAGCATACAGAAATTTCCCTTCCCAGTTCAGAGTCAGAGCATCCAGGGGGACTGAACCCAAGACTGGGGGTCTACAACAAAAGAGAAGAAGTTGGTGATTGTCTGGGGCTGCAAAAAGATCTATCTCTGGAGTGCCCCATCTCGAGAAAATCACTTTCAAAACCAGAGGATCCAGGGTCCATTCATGATGGCCTGGGGTATTCTGCTCAGTGCATCTGCTAGGACATTGTCCTTCCCTGGGAGGTGAACTGCTATCAGACAGGCTTGCAGGGAATAGGCCAGGGACCACAACTTCATTGCTTCTGTGCACAAGGCCATAGACCGAGTGCCTCCTTGCTTGTTGATGTACCACATGGTGGTAGTGTTGTCTGTTCTGACCTGAACCACCTTGTTCTGTACAGATTTGCTAAAAGCTTGCAGTGCCAGAAACACTGCTCTGAGTTCCAAGAGATTGATGAGAAGCAGAGATTCCTGAGGTGACCACAGTCCCTGGGTGGTAAGATCCCCCAAATGGGCTCCCCAGCCCAGCAGGGAAGCATCTGTGGTGAGTATCATCGAATGAGACTGAGTGACAAATGGAACCCTTTGTCTCAAATTGTCCTGATCCTGCCACCATTGCAAGGCTTGGATCAGGGTTTGAGTCACTGGGATTAGTTTGGTAAGGGAGTCCTTTCTTTGGGACCAAAAGGCTCTTAAGTGGAACTGAATGTCCCTCATTTGGAATCTTGCTCCCTGGACCACTGCTGTAGAGGCTGCCATGTGGCCCAGTAGCTGAAGGAAATGCCTTGCTGGACGAGACACCTGAAGGGTGAATGAAGAGGCCAGTTCCATAAGGGTCCTTGCCCTTTCCAGGGGAAGGAAGGGCTCTTGCCTTTACCATATCCAGTTCTGCACCTATGAAGGTGAGGAATTGCACTGGTTTGAGAACTGACTTTGGTAGACTGAGAAGGAATCCTAAAGAAGTGAGTACTTGCTGGGTCACTTGCAGTTGTGACTTGACTTGATCTGGAGACTGACCTACTATGAGCCAGTCATCCAAGTATGGGAAAATGGAAATCTTTTTTCTTCTTAGGAAGACAACAACTACTGCCAGGCACTTTGTGAAGACCCTTGGGGCTGATGTTAGGCCAAAGGGCATTGCTCTTAATTAATAGTGGCCTGAGGGCAACTTGAACCTGAGATACTTTCTGTGGGAGCACCTGATGGGAATGTGAAAGTAGGCATCTTTGAGGTCCAAGGAGGCTAGCCAGTCCCCTGACCTTAGAGAGGGAAGGATAATTCCCCGAGTTACCATTTTGAATTTTGGCTTTAACAGATGTTTGTTCAGATATCTTAGGTCCAGGATGGGTCGCCACTCTCCTGTCTTCTTGGGGGTTAGGAAGTACCTGGAGTACAATCATTTGCCCCTGTGTAGGGTGGGAACTCTCTCTATAGCTCTGAGAGCTAGGAGAGAAGAAACCTCTGCCTCTAGGGCAAGGGTCTCTGAGAGATTTGCAGGTAGCAAAGATCTGGCTCTCATCTTGGGAAATGTTTTGAAGCTGAGAACCATTCCCTGGCTTACTACTTCTAAGGCCCACCTGTCTGATGTAAGAGACATCCAGTCCTGGACAAAGTAAGCCAGCCTGCCCCCTACTGGTATTGGAGAATCGACCTGGGCAGACCCATCAGGGTGTCTGCTTGGCAGGGGCTTTAGGCTGAGGGGTGGATGCAGGCCTGCTCATCCCCCTTCTGCCTCTCCCTCTAAAGAACCCCCTCTGCGAAAAAGAAGAGGAGGCCTGAGCTTGGTAAAAAGGCCTTTGGAAAGGCCTGCCCCTGCCCCTGGACTGCTGCCTTTGAGGAGTTGCTTGCCTTTCTTTGGCCTGAGCACTCCTGTAAGTGGTCCTGTATTCATCCATTTTCTTCATGTAATTCTCTGTCTGCTCCCCAAACAGAGAATTACCAACTACAGGAAAATCCATGGCCTTAGTCTGGGTATCCTGTGAGAGGCTAGCCAAGCCATTCTCCGAAGAGCCACAGATGTAGCCATGACTGTTGGTGATACATCATTGGAGTCTACAGCAGCATGAAACTGAACTTTCGATGCCTCAATCCCATCCGCAGCTACCTCCTCCAGCTCCTTGGCAAGCTGGGGGGAAGCCTGTTTAGCCAGTGCCAGTACAGTGTCAAACCTGGACTTCTGGTATCTGGCTACATAGGCCATATAATTAGCCTGCCTGAGTCCCAAAGATGATGCCATGTACTGCTTTTTTGCCATGGCATCAATCTTCCTGGAGTCCTTGTCTGGGGGGTGTGATGCCAAGGGAATATTTGCCTTATCACAGGCAGCAGCCTGCACGACCCCAACAGGGCTGCATTGCTGAAAAAGGAACTCCGTGTCTGAGCCTAAGAGAGTGTACCTCTTGTCCATTAGTCTGTCAACAGGAGGTATAGAATTAGGAGACTTAAGAATTTTTGTGTCTGTTTCCCAAAAGATTTGTGGAGGGGAATAGACAGTCTCCTGGACTCTGGGATGTCCATCATCTCAACAAAATCAGACTCTTCCTGATCCTCAACTGCTTCCTCCACAGGAAGCTGGAGGGTATCAGCCACCTTTCTGTAGAACATGTAGTGTGAAGGGGACTCAGAAAGCCTAGGAGGAGAGACACCTGAAGATCTGTCTGGGGAGATGTCTGGGTCAATAGGCACATCCAGACTTTCAGCATCACCACAGTCATCCTCATACTGTCCCTCCTCCTCACACTCCGGTTCATAAAATTCTTCCAAAGTATAATCCGGAACTCGTGGAACTGACCAAACCGAGCCCCTGCCAGATGGTGCCGGATCGGTCAGAACCGAAGTAAGGGATTGCACAATCCTAATCACCTTGGCTATCTCATCGGCGGTCGGAGTATGAGATTCTGGGTCTGAACCGGTCGATTTGTCTTTTCTTTTTCTTTTTATCGGAACCGATTCCTCAGAATCTGCTCTCCTTTTGCCAAGTAGCATCGCCCTGGTCAAAGGGCACTCCTCTGGTTCGGCCGAACCAAACTGGCTGGCTATCTGGGTCAGCGGATCTCTCGCCTCCCTTTCCTCAGTTTACCTAATCTCTTTTCCAGGGTAGATTTGGGAAAATTCTTGCAAATTTGGCAGTCTGAATCGAGGTGGTCAAACCCCAGACAATAAACACAGGTGGTGTGAGGATCAGCCTTAGCAAAGACCTCCCCACACACACTGCAGTGTTGAAACCCAGTGGGCCTGGTTTTCTTCTTGGGTTTCTCAGACATGGCCAACCTAACCAAAAACTTACCCTTTTTATGGCAATCCACCAGGCAAGACTCCCCTATCGGTTCCTGACCGTGTCACTGGTCTTGGAAAAAAACGTAATTAAAATCCATTTTTTTTAGAACCGACATGGACCGGTAACCACACTCTAAAATGAAGCACAAGTTTTTACCTCAAATTGATCGGTTCAGTCGAACCAATCCACAGTTTACAAGTTCCACACAGAAACAGAACAAAAACCTATCTAGTACTCACAGTACCACAGACAGAGACTTGAACCGACTATGCTGAAACAACAATTCGGTAGAAACCGACCGAAAACCAACACTTCAACCGACTTTTGAACCGAGCAGCAGGAGAAATCTCCGGAGCGACTGTTCAGTGAGGCAGAGTAAAGAATCTGACGTTTGCAGTTTGAACAACAACAGACAGGGGCTTCAACCAAGCTTGTGATGAACGTTCTATGCAAGGCATAGAAAAGTTAACCCTTTGTTCTCCGGGGCAGTTGAAAGGCAGGAACTAACTGCAATAGTCAGAATACAGCAAGACTTCATGTTGTTTGAAAACTGTATTTTGCATTGTTTTGTTTTTATGGGCAGCATTCTGTTGCAGGTCTCTTCATGAAACCAGTGATCTGGAGTTTTAACTATGTCACGGTTTGAGGAAAAAACTCTAAGCATGGTTCTGATAGGACAATAGCTCATGTTTAGCATTCTGTACTCAAACTGTGACATAGTAAACACTCCAAATTACAGGTTCCAGGAAAATAACTGTTCAGAATGTTGTTCATAAAAAGAAAACAATTGAAAACACAGTTTTTCACATCATTGTTTATCAAGTAAAAACAAAAACAAGGTGTTGTGTCAGCATGTGATCTAAAAGCAAAACAAAATGGTTATATTAAATACACACTAAAAATAGAAAATAGAGTTAAAAATCTACGTTTCGACCTTAGGTCTTCTTCAAGAAATATCTAAAAGAGAAAAAAACAAAGTTAGTGAAGAGAGGAGGTAAAATAAGGGATATCTATATGTGAGGAAAGAAAAAAGGGGAGGCTCAGGGAAGAGAAGAAGTGATAAATGGCAAGATTAACAGACAATCTGCGAAACAAAAAGGTGATGGTGGGAAAGATAAACCATAATAGGAGTAAAAGAGCTAGAGAAGTCCCCAGGTGGGACTAATTAACAGGGCCTACTAAGAAGGCTGAAAGGAGACAAATGAGGGGGAAGGAGACAGAGATGGAGACTTATGGTGAGAATGAAAAACAAATTAAATGTGTACAGATACAAACAGACTTTAGGGAAAATAAGGGGTGGCTGAAAGATGTTAGTAGAAAATAAGTCTATCATTTAAACCAGAGGGCTGCTGGGAGCCAAGGCGGATGATCAGTTTGGCTTCCATGTTTTTTCTATGGTCAGAATCCCAGAAGCCCTGCTGAAGGAGACTCAGACAGAAAGGTCATTGACACTGTGGTCCCTGGAAATAAAGAAGGGATACAATGGGTTTAACGGTGTCACCATTCCCGACTGCTCTGTAATGTTCCCTGAAATGGTCAGCAAGGCGCCTACCAGTCTCTCTGATGTAAATAGCTGTACACTTCTTGCAAAGAATACAACATACCACATTAGTGGAGGTGCATGAGAACACCATGGTGATGTGAAAAACACCTGTGGGCCCCTGAATTTCAGTCACACTGGAAACACATTTGCAGGTGTAGCAATGTGTCCTGTTGCAAGGTTTGGTACCTGGTAGGGAGGAACTGTTAGGAGTAGGTAGGCTGCTTTTAACCAGGAAATTCTGCACGTTGGGTGGCCAGTGATAGGAGGCAACAGGTGGTTCTGTAAAGGAAGCACCAATGTTAGGATCAGTTTGCAAAATGGGAAAGTTACTGGTGATGATCCTGTGAAGAGAAGGTGTGCTCTGATGGAAAGGAAACACCAGTGGAATTCACCGTTGTTCTTCCGTGACAGTATCCTTCCTGCAGGGGTCAAGGTTACGGGGTATGTTACTGACCCAGGAGAGTGCTCTGTCCACTGTACTTTTAGGGTATCCCCTGTTGATAAAAAAACTGTGCATTATTTGGGTCTGTTCAGCAAAATCATCCTCTTCACTGCATAACCTGCGAAGTCTAAGAAACTGTGAATAAGGCAGGCCATTCTTGAGATGTTTAGGATGAAAGGAGCTGTGGAGGAGGAAACTGTGAGAGTCAGTGGGTTTGTAATCAATCAATCAAAATCTTTATTTATCCAGGCGATCACCATTGAGCAGGGAACTGATATCTTCAGACCAGTGTTTTGTACTGACAGTTGGATATCCAGAAGAGTGACCATTGGGGTACCACAGGGATCAGTGCTGGGACCGGTCCTATTCAATATCTTCATCAGTGACATTGCACAGGACCTAGAAGGCAGAATTTCCTTGTTTTCTGATGACACAAAGCTCTGTAACAGAGTAGACACACCAGAGGGTGTAGACAGAATGAGAAGGGACATGCAGAAACTTGAAGAATGGTCAGAGGTTTGGCAGTTGAAATTCAATGCAAAAAAGTGCAAGATGATGCATATGAGGCACAAAAACCCTGGCACAATATACCAGTTCGGGGGGTGAGGATATAGTATGCACCAAGCAGGAAAGGGATCTTGGGGTTATCATCTCTGATGACCTCAAGGTAGGGAAACAGTGCAACAAGGCAGCAGGTAAAGCAAATAGGATGCTGGGATGCATAGGCAGGGGCATCACCAGCAGGAAAAGGGAGGTCATAATTCCACTATACAAGACACTAGTGAGGCCCCACATGGAGTACAGTGTACAGTTCTAGAGACCTTACCTATGTAAGGACATAGACAGGGTACAGGAGGTTCAGAGGAGGGCAACAAAGATGGTACATGGATTGCATCACAAGTCCTATGAGGACAGGTTTAAGGACTTGAATATGTACCCCCTGGAGGAGAGGAGGGAGAGAGGGGATATGCTAGAGACATACAAGTATCTTACAGGGAGGAATAGGGTGCAGGAATACACTATTTTTAAGTGAAAAAGATGTTCCAGGAGTAGAGGGCATGGGATGAAGTTGGAGGGAGAACGATTCAGAGGAAACATGAGGAAGAATTTATTCACTGAATGGGTGGTGGACAAGGGGAACACCCTGCCACAGGAAGTGGTGGGGGCTGAAACAATCACATGATTTAAGAATGCATGTGAAAGACATAAAGGAATTCTAGAGGTCAGGGGTAATTGGCAACAGACTTCTAGGAATACATGAAGTGAACTTACAAGTTCAAATGGGCAGACTGGGTGGGCCGTAGGCCCTTATCTGCCCACACTGTCTATGTATCTATGTATCTATGTAGAAAAGACAGTGAAGAGGAGGATACTTCAACAGTGTATTGAAGGGAAGGATGGGCCATGGTAAACTTGTCAAGAAAGACTTGGGAGGGTCTCCCTGGAGCAGGAGGTGGCCCCCATACAGTCATCTATGTAGCGTTTGTAGAGTTCAGGCACAGTCCCTGTGAATGAGAGGAAAAAAAAGTTCCTCCACCTAACCCACAAACAGATTAGCAAAGCTGGGAACCATCTTGGTACCCATGGCAACTCCACTGACCTGCTGAAAAAAACTGTTATTAAAAGAAAAAGCACTGAGTATAAGAACAAGTACTTCCAGATGAATTAGTGTGTGTGGGGGTGGCTGCTAGTCTTCCCGCTTATTCAGGAAATGCTGCAAAGCTGTCAGACCATCATCATGGTGGATCACTGTGCAAAGAGATTTGATGTCTATGGTGAAGATGAGCTGATGAGAGTCATTGAATCTGAACCTGTCAAATAACTGGAGAGCATGATTAGTGTCTTTAACATAGGAGGGCAGGGACTCAACGAGGCATCTCATGAGGCTGTCCAGAAATGCAGAGATGTGGGATGTGGGGCAGGAGCAGGCAGATACAATAGGACAACCAGGGTTACCTGTTTTGTGGATTTTGGGAAGGAGATAAAACCTGGATGTCTGGGGATGCTGACCTATGAGTTTCTTAGCAGAAGCAGGGAGCTCTATGTTTTCAACAGCAGAGGTGCTGGTGGTGGTGGTGGTGATCTCAGTCTGATAGTCAGCAGTGGGGTCCTGTGAAAGAGAAGAATAAAACTTGGTGTCGGAGAGCTGCTGTGTGGCTTCAGTGATGTACAGCTTCTTTTGACAGCCCACAACAGCACCTCCTTTATCAGCTGGTTTGATAACAATGTCATTCCTACATTGTAGGGATCTGAGGGCTGCAAGCTCACCAGGTGTCAGGTTGGAATGGTTGTGCCTGGAATGAAGATTGATCTTTGTGGTGTTTTCCATGGATTGGTTAACAAAATAATCAACAGCAGCAAAATGTCCTGGAGGGGGTGTCCATGCACTTCGCTGGGGATGGTATCGTTGATTGTTCTGGTGATACTGTCATCATCTGCGGGAAGAGGCATCGCATTAGAAAAATGAGCTGTGAGGCATACTCTATGACAGAAGCACTGCAGATCAACTTGAACCTGGGGTGCATCAAGATATCTGGGTGTGGGCACAAAAGAAAAAATTACTCACCTTAGTAATGTTGTTTCTTCTAATGGAGTCTTGCTGTATTCTGATATATTGCGGTGATGTCCAACCTTTGAACTGCCCCGGAGATGAAAGAGTTAACTTTCCATGCCAGGCATGGAATGCTGAACTCGAGCTCGGTTGAGACTCTGTCTGTTGCTGTTTGAAGTTAAACCGTCAGATCTTTCGAGCTAAACTCATAGTTGCCCTATGTGGAAACTGTAAACTTACACTAGCCAACTGGCTACTAAATATAATAAAAGATTTTTGGTCCCAAAACAAAGACTCAAGTCAGGAAACCCAAAAATAAAATAAAACACAACACCCACACCCAAACTAAAGGTGAGAAAAGAAGGGTGGAGCACCTCCCGAGTGCCAACATTGCTACTGCCCACCCACATCCCAAAACCAAGGTTCTGAGAGGGGAGGCAGGAGTCAGAATACAGCAAGACTCCATTAGAAGAAACAACATTACTAAGGTGAGTAATTTTTCTTCAAACAACATGAAGTCTTGCTGTATTCTGACATATTGCAGACTACCAAGCAGTACCTCCAAGGAGGAGGGACAGAACCTACTTAGGAAATAGGCTCTGAAGCACTGCTGTGCCAAACCGAGCATCACTCCTAGCCTGGCTATCCAGAGAGTAATGCTTGGTAAAAGTGTGTACTGTTTTTTAGGTGGCTGCTTGACAAGTCTCTAAGATAGGAATATCCCTGGCAGCAGCCAGGGAAGCAGCTGTACCTCTGGTAGAGTGAGCCCTCAGGCCTGACAGTGGGATTCTACCTAGTTTTTCATAGCAAAATTGAATGCAAGAGACAATCCACCTGGCAATAGATCTCTTAGTGGCAGGTTTTCCCTTACCAACCTCACCATAAGTGAGGAACAGTTGGAGGGAGTCAAACCTGTGACCCTTGGTGCGCTCTATGTAGTAGCTAAGGGCCCTTTCACATCCAACTGTGCAGCCTCCCTCCCAGAGGAGGAATGGTCAGTGAAGAAAACAGGAAGGACATAGACTGGTTAAGGTGGAAATCTGAAACCACCTTAGGCAAAACTTCCTATTAGTCCTGAGGACCACCTTATCTCTATGGAAAGAGATAAAATCAGGCTCCACTGACAGGGCCTGTAACTCACTTATGCATCTGGCAGAAGTGATGGCTACCAAGAAAACAGTTTTCCAAGTCAAGTACTTAAGCTCTGCTGAGGACAAAGGCTCAAAGGGGGGTTGCATAAGCTGAGCAATGCAAACATTAAGGTCCCAAGCAGGGGCAGGGTCCCTGAAGGGAGGATTGGTATGAAGTAATCCCTTGAAAAATTTAGAAAATGCAGGATGAGCTGAAAGGGAAGAGTGTTTGCCTGCTGAAAGGAAGGCAGAGACAGCTGCCAGATGCACCCTTAGTGTAGCTGGTCTGAGTCCCAAGCTATTAAGATGAACCATGTAGTCTAGGACTGTGGGCAGGCCAGCAGACTCTGGAGAAATGTGCTTGCCAGAGCACCATATAGAAAATCTTTTCCACTTAGAGTTGTAAGTGTTTCTGGTGGAAGGCTTATGAGAAGCCTTCAAGATATCCAGAACACCTTGAGAGAGGTGTAAATCAGCAAACTCTAACTTTTCAAGAGCCAGGCCTTGAGGTTGAGAGATTTGAGATTTGGATACCAAACCCTCCCCTGAGCACATGTTAACAGGTTGTAATTCCTGGGAAGAGACAGGGGAAGGTGGACTGCTAAGGACAACATGAGAGGGTACCAGGGCTGTCTGGCCCAGTCTGGAGCAATCAGAATCACCTTGCAGGGTTGAGACCTGATTTTGACTAACACCTTGAACAGGAGAGGGAAGGGGAAAGCATACAGGAACTTCCCTTCCCAATTGAGAACTAGGGCATCCAGGGGGACTGAGCCCAACACTGAGGGCCTGCAGCAATAGAGAGGAAGTTGGTGATTGTCTGGGGCTGCAAAAAGATCTATCTGTGGAGTGTCCCATCTGGAGAAGATCACCTTCAAAACCAGGGGATCCAGGGACCATTCGTGATGGCCCTGAGATATCCTGCTGAGAGCATCTGCCAGGACATTGTGTTTGCCTGGGAGGTGTACTGCTGTAAGAGAGGTGTTCAGGGAATAGGCCAGAGACCATAACTTCATTGCCTCTGTGAACAAGGCCGTAGACCGAGTGCCCCCTTGCTTGTTGATATACCACATTGTGGTGGTATTGTCTGTCCTGATCTGAACTACTTTGTTCTGAACAGACTTGGAAAAAGCTTGAAGTGCTAGAAACACTGCTCTGAGTTCTAATAGATTGATGTGAAGCAGAGATTCCTGAGGAGACCACAACCCTTGGGTGGTCAGGTCCCCCAAGTGGGCTCCCCAGCCCAAAAGGGAGGCATCTGTAGTAAGGATTAGAGAATGAGACTGAGTGACAAAAGGAACTCCCTGTCTTAGATTGTCCTGATCCTGCCACCACTATAACGCCTGGATCAGGGTTCGAGTCACTGGAATCAGTTTGGTCAGAGGGTCCTTTTTCTGAGACCAGAAGACTCTCAAGTGGAACTGAATGTCCCTCATCTGAAATCTTGCTCCCTGCACCACTGGTGTAGAAGCAGCCATGTGCCCCAGGAGCTGCAGAAAATGCCTTGCTGGTCAAGACACCTGGAAGGTGAATGAAGAGGCCAGTGAGATAAGGGTCCTTGCCCTGTCCAGGGGAAGGAAGGCTCTTGCCCTTACTGTATCTAGCTCTGCCCCTATGAAGGTGAGGAGCTGTACAGGCTCTAGAACTGACTTTGAAAGATTCAGAAGGAAACCTAGAGAAGTGAGCAGTTGTTGAGTTATCTGTAGGTGTAACTTGACTTGGTCTGGAGACTGGTCTACTATGAGCCAGTCGTCCAGGTTGGGAAAGATGGAGATCCTTTTTCTCCTTAGGAAGGCAACTACTACTGCCAGGCATTTTGTGAACACCCTTGGAGCAGAGGTTAGGCCGGAGGGCATTGCTCTGAATTGGTAATCGCCTGAGGGCAGCTCGAACCTGAGGTACTTTCGGTGGGAGCTTCTGATGAAAATATGGAAATAGGCATCCTTGAGGTCCAGGGAGACTAGCCAGTCCCCTGGCTTTAGAGAGGGTAGAATTATTCCCAGAGTCACCATTTTGAACATTGGCTTTAAAAGGTGCTTGTTTAAATATCTGAGATCTAGGATGGGCTGCCATTCTCCTGTCTTTTTTGGGGTTAGGAAGTACCTGGAGTACAATTATTTCCCTTTGTGTAGGGGTGGAACCCTCTCTATGGCTCTCAGAGCCAAGAGGGAAGAGACCTCTGCCTCTAGGGCAAGTGCCTCTGAAGAATTTGCAGGTGGAAAGGATCTGGTTCTCATCTTTGGAAATTTTTTCAAGCTGAGAACTAGTCCCTGGCTTACTACCAAGGCCCCTAGAATTCTGCGGCCGCAGAGATTTTGCACAGAACTTGCAATCTCACACTGAACTTCACTTGTGCCGTAGAATTCACTCTTCTTGTTGGTTTTTTATTAATATTTCTGTTTTTCCATAGAATCTGGTTCCCTTCCCCTCTTTTTATATCCTAAATCCCCTATATGCTCAGGATGTGATGTTATCATTGCTATAACATCATACATTAGCTAATGAAATGGCTGCGTTCTGCAACAGAAATGAACAGTCCCTTATCTACCACAGCTCCCACTGCCAAAGACGGTGGCACAGCACATCATGCATGGTGATATTTGCTCAACCTGCACTACAGCCTAATACAATTTTCAGTCTTATACTGTTGCACTAGGGCTAACTTAAACAAAACAATGTCAATAGCACAGACCTGTTAAGTCCATACCTCACTTTGTACAAACCTATTTGTGCCTTTAAAGTATAGAGACACTATCTGAAATGAATAACTGGCAAAATGAATTTAACTGTCTACATTTTTAAGAAAAATAAAGAAATTATGCCCAGAAAAGTGAAATATAATAATGTGTAGACCTGTTGAAAGAACAGACCTGTTAAATAAATAATTGCACTGTATGCATTTTTGCCAGGGTTATTGATTGCATATTGTCATTGGTTGATAGAATCACCTAAAAGTTATTGAGAAATGTTGTATGCAGGGACAGCTGTTGGGCCAGAGGGTAGCATGCTGTGTTTTCGTGATGACCTGTATAAATGAGGATGCAAGTTCATGGAAATTTAAAAAAATATATATATATATATATACACACACACACACACACACACATATACGGTATCTCTGTCTCTCTCACCACACGCACACATGCATATTTGTATGTATGTTACAGATTGCATATAAATATATAAGTGATACACAGTGGGAACCTCATGAGTGGTGTAGAAAGCACATTCAAATATATAAGTGATAGACAGTGGAAACCTCATTAGTGGGATAGATAGCATGCGTATAGAAATACCTTATTTATCACATAAGATCCCCTCTGCATATGTCATTTATACAGCAGGCTAGGACCTTAAGGGAGAGACATTTGTTTTGCTTTTTTAGGCATAAAATTATTTTTATAAGTCTGTTGTTCTGATTGCTATAACCACTGCCATGAAAGTGAAGTCAGGATGACAAGCTGACACTGTGATGTGGTAGTTTGTTAGTGCCGCAGAACTTCCGCAGAATTTACAAACCACCGCCGCAGAAGTTCTGCAGCAAATGGTAGTCTTGCTGCAGAACTTGGTCCCACTCTGCCGCAGAAAAGTAGGGGCCCTGCTTACTACTTCCAGGACCCATTTGTCTGATGTTAAAGACATCCAGTCCTGGACAAAGTAAGCCAGCCTGCCCCCTAGAGGTGGTGGAGAATCGACCCTGGCAACCCCATCAGGGTGCCTGTTTGGCAGGGGCTTTAGGCTGATTGGTGGAAGCAGGCCTGCTTGTACCCCATCTGCCTCTCCCTCTGAAGAACCCCCTATGAGCATAAGCAGAAGAGGAGGCCTGGGCTTGGTAGAAAGGCCTATGGAAAGGCCTGCCCCTGCCCCTGGAATGCTGCCTCTGGGGAGTGGCTTGCCTTTCTTTGGCCTGAGCACTCCTATAGGTGGTCCTGTATTCATCCATTTTCTTCATGTAGTTCTCTGTTTGCCCCCCAGACAGAGAATTACTCACAACGGGAAAATCCAAGGCCTTAGTCTGGGTATCCTGAGACAGGCTAGTACATCTGAGCCAAGCCATCCTACAAAGGGCCACAGATGTAGCCATGGCTCTAGATGAAACATCATTGGAGTCCACTGCAGCATGGAATTGCACCTTGGATGCCTCAATACCATCCGCAGCCACCTGCTCCAGCTCCTTGGCAAGCTGGCCAGGGACCTGTTTAGCTAAAGTCATTACAGTGTCCCATCTAGATTTCTGATATCTAGCTGTAAAGGCCATATAATTAGCCTGCTTGAGTCCCAAGGATGCTGCCATGTACTGTTTCTTTGCCATGGCATCAATCCTCCTGGAGTCCTTATCTGGGGGGTGTGAAGCCAAGGGTATATTTGCCTTTATCACAGGCAGCAGCCTGCACTACCCTAACATGGCTGCATTGCTGGGTAAGGAACTCATATCTGAGCTTGAGAGTATACCTTTGTCCATTCTCTTGTCCACAGGAGGTATAGAATTAGGAGTCTTTAAAATTTTATTGTCTGTTTCCCAAAGGACTTATGAAGGGGAATAGACAGCCTCCTGGACTCTGGGATATCCATCATTTCAACATAGTCAGGCTCCTCCTGGTCATCCACAGCTTCTTCCATAGGAAGTTGAAGAGTTTCAGCCACTTTTTTGTAGAACATAAAATGGGAAGGGGACTCAGAAAGCCTAGGAGGAGAAACCCCTGAAGGTCTGTCTGGGGAGATGTCCGGGTCAATAGGCATATCCAGACTTTCGTAATCACCATCACTATCCTCATACTCTCCTTCCTCCTCCTCTGGTTCATAAAAACTTCTAAATTATAGTCTGGAACCGGGGGAACCAACTGAACCGAGCCCCTTCCTGATGGTGCCGGTTCGGTCGGAACCGGGGTTAGCAACTGAACAATCCTTATCACGTTGGCTATTTCATCAGCGGTCGGAGAAAGAATTTGTGGATCCGCACCGGCTGATTTAGCTCTTCTTTTTCCTTTAACCGGAACTGACTCCATACCACAGACAGAGACTGAACCGACAGGTTAACGGGTTAAATTCGGTCGAAAACCGAGAAAAACGTCACTTTAACCGACAAACTTGAACCGAGCAAAGGAGAAATCTCCGGAGTGACTGTTCAGTGAGGCGGAGTAAAGAATCTGACGGTTTAACTTCAAACAGCAACAGACAGAGTCTCAACCGAGCTCGAGCTCAGCGTTCCATGCCTGGCATGGAAAGTTAACTCTTTCATCTCCGGGGCAGTTCAAAGGTTGGACATCACTGCAATATATCAGAATACAGCAAGACTTCATGTTGTTTGAAGAGAGATCTTTGCTAAGGAGTGATTGCTCATCTTGTGTCAGGGGAAGGTCTGGAGTAATACAAAATACCAATTGTTAGGCTGTGTCTGACTCGAGGGCTCATGTTAGTTGCTGATCTACTGGGTGAGAGACTGGAGTTTTGCAGATTTGGTGTCCTTGAGGAACTGAAAGAGAGTGGAATTAAGGTTTTGGATGCAGTGCTTAATAAAAGGAAGATTATGTGGAGCTGTTCATTGCAGGAAATTGTTTTGCCTTTGAATGATTTTGTCCACAGAGATCAGCTATGCTTTAATGGAGAGAATGGTGTTTGTGATAAGTTTCCTAGAGAAAGTTTTCAAAAGTTTATTAGTGGAGGAAATATATACCTCAGACCCAAATGAACAAGGATGGAATTTCAAACAGAAAACTTTAGGAATAGTACCCAGGTGGCAGCATTTGGAAAGAAACTGTAAGTGACTGCAGAGTTTAGTCTTAGAGCAAGTGGTAGAAAATAATTCAAGAGAAGACTTAAAAGTATGAGAAGGGAATGCAGACATAGATGAAATGAAGGAGCATCGTAGAGATCCAGAAGAGATTTCAGATTAGGCATACTGGGTTGCAGTAAATGCAGCATACAAAATGTAAAAACAAAAACAAGGCACTGCGTCAGCATGAAGTCTAAAAGCAAAACAAAATGTTATATTAAATGCACGCTGAAAACAGAAAATAGAGTTAAAAATCTATGTTTTGACCTTACTGTAGGTCTTCTTCAGGAAATATCTAAAAAAGGAAAAAACAAAGTTAGTGCAGAGGGGAGGTGAAATAATGGATATCTATATGTGGGGAAATAAAAAAGAGGAGGCCCAGGTAGAAGAAGTGATAAATTGCAAGATTAAGAGAGAATCTGTGAAACAAAAAGGTGATGATGGGAAAGATAAAGCATAATAGGAGTAAAATAGCTAGAGAAGTCCCCAGGTGGGGACCAATTAACAAGGCCTAGTAAGAAGGCTGAAAGGTGGCAAATGTGTGGGAAGGAAACAGAGATGGAGCCTTATGGTGAAAATGAAAAAGAAATTAAATGTGTATAGATACAAACAGACTTTAGGGGAAATAAGGGGTGGCTGAAAGATGTTAGTGGAAAATAAGTCTATCATTTAAACCAGAGGGCTGCTGGGAGCCAAGGCAGATGATCAGCTTGGCTTCCATGTTTTTTCTATGGTCAGAATCCCAGATGCCCTGCTGAAGGACACAAACAGAAAGGTCATTGACACTGTAGTCCTTGGAGATAAAGTGGGATATAATGGGTTTAGCAGTGTCACCATTCCTGACTGCTCTGTAATGTTCCCTGAAATGGTCAGCAAGATGCCTACCAGGCTCTCCGATGTAAATAGCTGTACACTTCCTGCAAATAATACAATATACCACACTAGTGGAGGCACATGAGAACTCCTTGGTGATGTGAAAAACACATGTGGGCCCCCGAATTTCAGTCACACTGGAAACACATTTGCAGGTGTAGCAGTGAGTCCTGTTGCAAGGTTTGGTACCTGGTGGGGAGGAACTGTTAGGAATAGGTAGGCTGCTTTTAACCAGGAGATTCCGCAGGTTGGGTGGCCAGTGGTAGGAGGCAATAGATGGTTCAGTAAAGGAAGCACCAATGTTAGGGTCAGTTTGCAAAATGGGAAAGTTAATAGTGATGATCATGTGAAGAGAAGGTGTGCTCTGATGGAAATTAAACACTAGTGGAAGTCGCCATTTTTCTTGCGTGACAGTATCTTTCCTGCAGGGGTCAAGGTTATGGGGTATGTCACTGACCCAGGAGAGTGCTCTGTCCACTGTGCTTTTAGGGTATCCCCTGTTGATAAAAAAAAACTGTGCATTATTTGGGTCTGTTCAGCAAAATCATTCTTTTCACTGTAGAACCTGTGAAGTCTAAGAAACTGTGAATAAGACAGGCCATTCTTGACATGTTTAGGATGGAAGGAGCTGTGGAGGAGGAAACTGTGAGAGTCAGTGGGTTTGTAATAAACTGATGTCTTCAGACCAGTGTTCTGTACTGACAGTTGCATATCCAGAAAAGGCAGTGTAGAAGAGGATGTCTGCCCTCAGTCTCGTCTATTTCAGGAAAAGTCCGAGGTCTCCAAATCTCTTCACATCCATACCCCCTCTTGTGGCTGCATACTTGCTACATATGCATTAAAAAGGATTTTAAGTCTAATTAATTATTCATGAGCTGAACTAGCTCACTGATTGGCTGCCATACTAGCCTGAAATCCCTTATTAAGGTACAGTTAAATATGGTTCATTTGGAGGCAACTTTATCATTTCTCTTACTAGGAACATTGCTAACTGCTGCCAATTAGCACAGATTTCCTGTCCCCTTTAATATCAAGAAATACAAGGTAGTTAACTTTGGTCACAACAACCCAATGACAGGGTATTAATTGGAGGGGGGTCAAATATTCAAGGCAATAGGCAATAAAAGAGACCAGGGTGTATTGGTGTAAAGGACTTAAAGAGTGCAAATCATTGTGCAAAAGTATCACAAACTACAAATACTGTGAAGAGTAATGTCAAAAGAACCTGTGAGTGGATCTACAGCGGTAATACTTCCACTATAAAAACATGTCTATGAGACTACAGCTGGTTTATTGTGCCCAGTTATTATCACTGTATTGAATGAAAGAAGTGGATGACCAGAACAGAGCGTACAGAAGAGCAACCAAAATTATTATGGGGCAACAAGTTAAGGAGTACCAGAAGAGGTTTGGAGACCTTGGACTGTTTTTTCAGGAACAGACAAGACTGAGGGCAGACATGATTACTGTGTATAAGATAATGAAGTGATATACTAGGGTAAGTAGGGAGGAGTTCTGGGTACTTAGGAATCACAGGAAGGGTTTACGTGCAAAGTAGACTTATAGCTCATTATATGCCCATCATTTCTCAATGGTTATATTCATATGTTACTTGACCTTAAATATATGTCCAATTGGGCTTTAAATCTATCCATTGTTTGGCAAGATATTATTTTTTCTGGCAGTGGGTTCCACATGGTGACCACTCTCTTTGTAAACCAGACTGCCCTTATGGTAGTTTTAAAGTGGTCACCCTTTAGTAGTTTAGTGTGCCTTATACCCCCATACTCACTGTCTTTTGTTTCCAAACCTAGGCAGTCCCAGAGATCCTAACCTTGAAAGGTCTTGAAAACAAGGCACATATCCCCCTCAGCCTCCTGTACTCCAGACAGTACATCTTTAGCTCCCTCAGTCTCTCATCATAGCTTTTTCCCTCATACCACCAACCATTCTAGTTGCCCTCCTCTGGATGCCCTCCAATATTGCCACATCCTTTATTGTCTGAGGGACCCAGAACTGGCCACAGTACTGAAGATGGGGCTTCACCAGGGCTGTATACAAGGGCATTATCACTCCTCTATTTCTGCTGGCTATATTCCTACCTATGCACCCAAGGATGTTATATTCCTTAATGGTGTCCAGTCTGCTCTGTTTTTCAAACTTTAGGTCACTAGTCATCATTAGTCCTAAGCCTTTTTCTTCTGTTGTCCCCTTGAGCTTTATTCCATATAGTTCATAACTGTATGTTTTATTTCTAGCACCTGAATGCATTACAGTGTATTTATCAGTGTTAAACACCAATTTAAATCTGCTAGCCCAATCTTCAAAAATTTGGAGTTTTTTTCTTAAGGTGTTTACTCCCTCGTCAGTGTCTATCACCATGTCTATTTTGGTATCGTCTGCGAATTTATACATCCATACCCCCTCTTGTGGCTACATACTTGCTACGTATGCATTAAAAAGGATTATAAGTCTAACTTATTATTCATGAGCTGAACGAGATCACTGATTGGCTGCCATGCTAGTCAGAAATCTCTTAGAAATGACCGGTATGGCAGCAACACTCAGCTCATGCGCTGTAAGCAGACAGCAGCACCAAAACAAAACTGTTTTTGGTGCTAAAAACCTAAAGAAAAAAATAGTCTCTATTGCGATTAGACTTATAATCACAATAATGACCTGACAGCTGGTACTTTCCTTTGATTAACGACTGGGTAGGGTTGGTCCTCAGCTGTGCCTAAGGCCACTCTTTCCCCCACCCGGTCGTTAATCACCAGGAAATGACAGGTTGTTCGGTCATTGGTGCTTAACAGGTCCCTGGGGGAGGAGCCGTCAGCCCAGTGAGGCACATGCTTTTTGTGCAGTTCTTGCAGTTTGGACTTTATTTCCTGCTTATTTTACTTTTTTAAGTGAATTTACCTCCTCTTCAGCAAAAGCCTGAAAAGCGATCTTAGCATTTCTCCCAATTTTGAAGATGGGCCACCCTAAAAACCAACAAAAACAAGAGACTTCTCAGCCAGGAGCTGGGACCTCACATAAATCAGATGTGCAGCAGCCTAACCGTGTGGATGGCACTCTGGCAACCCTGGACTCCCTGCAGTTTGCAGTGCAGACACTTACAATGTCCATTAGAAATATGGACAAAAAATGTATTTATATGTGGAACATCTAGTTGGGGTTAAGAACAAGGTACAAGACTTGGATCACTGGTTGAAGAGTCAAAGAAGCTGGCTGGTAAGGCAATGTTAGCAGTCACAACCTCAGAGAAGGAGCATAGTTTACTGAAACCTAGGATTGAACAGCTAGAAAATACAGCCAGAGGGCCTAATGTCCATGTGTTGGGCATCGCCAAGGGCGCTGAGGGAAATAATCTGGCAACCTGTCTGGAACAGTGGTTGCCAGAAACCTTAGGACTGAGCTATGCAGTCCCGTTGGTAAAGGCATACCTTATTATGCTGCTCCGTGTCTGCAGCTGATGGTCCGAGAACAATGTTAATGGTTACTACATCAGTTGAAATGAGGGATACAATTTTAAAAGCTGCCAGAGACAAAGGACCTATCAAAACTGATGAAAGTCACACTTTGTTTCTCCTGGACTACTACTAAACAACCCGAACAAAACGCAAAGCTTTTGGAGGGGTCACTTGCATTTTATGAGAGGCAGGTATTTCTTATCTGCTGGGCTTTTCTGCTAAACTGTATTTCTCTCCTGGGACAATAAACAATATTGTTGTACAGACCCTAAAGCACCTGGGACATATGTAGCTAAAATGAACACTCAGGTTGGGGAGGAGGAACGGGGAGAACAACCCTCGGATGATGATGGGCACTGAAAGGGACCTTAATTTTCCCCATTTGCTGTATTGGACATTAATTCTGAATTGCCTGGATTTCTGCACTGAATGAGACTTACATACTATATATGTACTGTATGTAAACGTTATGGACTAAGTTTCTGTTAAAGCAGCACAAGTTGGGACTTGACGGGAGAGTTGGTTTTAATGCACTTCAATGTCTTGAGTGTTACACTGATTAACTCATATCACAGTATGGCTAGTCTGCTGCTGTATATAAATTTATAACTGTCACCTCAGTCCTTAGTATATTGCTAATTATAGTTCAAAGATGGCATTTTCTTTGGTAATTTTTGTAGCTAAAATGGCACTTGTGAGTCCAAAGACTGGAGGGGAAGCAGTAAATGTGCACCTTTTTGCATTCTTGGAACTAGTTGTCCAAGGCTCCAAGGAGCTGAGGGAATTCAGCTTGCTTAGACGGTGCATCAAGTCTTGTAAGTGATTCCAATATGAACGAGCACTGATTCCTCAAGTCTTTTCTCTGGTTCGACACACCAATCTTAGTAGCTTGACGTATCGGTTTCTCAGAGGAACAGTTTAGCTGAGACAGTTAGTCTGACATATGTCTCTTATATGGGTTATCAGTTTGGGACTTTTTGCTGTTGGGGAGTGGGGGAATTAAACCTGAGTTGTACAGAGAGACTAGTTTGTGATTATAACAAGTATAGCTAACTTACTATAACTGACAAAGTTGGCTGAATGAATGGTGTTAATGATAACTTTATAATACTATAAAGCATTGGTTGCAGTTGACACTAGTGTATGAAAATGTTTTGCTGTGCCAATTTTAAATGTGCTGGACCCTCCATGTTGTACCATCAAAGAAATATGAATCTTTACTCCTTGCATAACGCAACTGAGCTGTTCTTTGAGTGCATGCCATTTCTTCAAATACTTTCTTTATCTATTGAAAAAAAATAACAAAAATGAAGTTAAAAAAAGAAAAAAAGGACAGGTCCCTACACCAAGCCTTAAGGAACCCCACTTGCCACCTCACCCTCTCTGGAGAAATATACCCTTATACATACTGTCTGTTTCCTTTTGGTTAACCAGGATTGGATCCATCTATCACCCTTTTGTTAAAATTAATTTTATTAAATTCTAGTATCAGCTCTTGATGTGGCATCGTATCATAGGCCTTACTATAATCCAGAAAATATCAGCAGGTAGGCCTCTATACAATGCCTTATTTATGGGTTCAAAAAACCTAATAAGATTCATTTGGCATGATTTTCCTCCCTAAAATCCATGTTGTGTTTGAGTCAACAGTTTGTTTGCTCTTACATGGTTTTCCAGTTCCTCCTTAACAAAAACATCCAGAATCTTCCCCAGAGTTGACGTGATACTAATTAGATGGTAGCTGCAATAGTCTGTTCTTGATCCCTTTTTGAAGATAGGCTCTACTAAAGTCTACCTTCAATGTTTCACTACCTCCCCAGAATTTAAGGATTCTTCAGAAATATTTTTTTTATGGGCTCTAACACTTCATTAACCAGTTCTTTAAACAGTCTTGGTGGATCTAGTCTGGTTCCTGGGCCTTGTTTGTTTTTAGTCCCATAAAGAGGCTAAGCAATCTATTCTCATCAATGGTGACTTTGTCTGCTTCCTGATAACTCTCAGTCATTTCCATATGACCATCCCCCTTATGAAATACAAAACAGAAATAGTTGTTAAAAATACTTACCATATTCTTCTCCCTATATCTGTTTACTGTCAGCAGTCACACACCATTATTTGGGTTCCTTTTACTATTTATATAATTATAGAATAGTTTGTGATTATCCTTTGCAGCAATAGCTATTCTGAATTCTAAAGCCACTTTGCTCTTTTTAATTTCCTTTTTTACAAATCCTAACACATTTGTTGTATTTTTCCCATTCAGTTGATGTACGACTGTGTTTTGCCCTACAGTATGCCTTTTTCTTCATCCTCAGGTGCTTTCTAATTTTCCTTGACAACCATGAGGGGTGGGCTTTCCTGGTGTTACTGTACTTAACTTTTTCTGGTACAAATTTTTTAATCAGAATCTTAATGTTATTATCAATGACCTGCCATGTTTTTCCACTCCCAGCCCTCTAATCTCTTCTTCCAATTTCTATTTTAGGAGCTCCTTTCTCATTTCTGTAAAATTAGCCCTAGAGTAACGTTTGGTCTTTGGCCCCTTTCAATTTTTTCTTGATGGCTTATGCTAAACCTGACTATGTCATGATCACTACCTGAGATTGGCTTCTCCACTGTATAGTCTGACACCCCACCTTCCACATTACTGAGTACCAAATCCAGTATGTTATCCTCCTCATATGTCATTGTACATACTGCTGTAGGTTGAGTTGTTAATAATGCTTATAAATTCCCACTCCTGATTAGTTGCAGCTGTAATAGATCCCCAGTCAATCCCTGGAAGATTGAGGTCCCCTACCAAATATATCAAGTCCTCAGTGTTGAATGAACTAATGTTTTGGCACATTTTAACTGTTTCACGTGATAATGATAGAGGTTTAAAAACTACTCCCAAGTACCTATTTTTTTTTTTACCTTTTTTTGGTGTAATGGCTACCCATAGTCCTTCTAATTCTGCCTCATAATCCATCATAAACAGCAGCTTCCGACTCACCCCTTACTAAAACACAAATGATGACTGACCTGGCCAGGAGTCCAAATGTGCAAAAATTTCCTTTCTTTGCATGGCTAGTTAAAAGTTATGCCCCTTGTAATTTTATTTCCAGACTCACTGGATCCTACGGCCATGCCCCCACACCGGCACATGCAGCCCCGTTTTGTGATGTCAGTAAACTAGCTGCATGTGTGTTTTATTGATTATCGATGATTTTTCAAAGATTTATACTATTCAACATCAGATTTTAAGAATCAAAGCGATCACCGACTCAACGTGGTCCCTGTTAGTTGAGCCGATCACTTTGATTTGTTAAATCCTGTTGTTGAATGGGTATAAAATCTTTGAAAAATCACCTCATTCAAGTCAATGAGATGCGCACACGCAGCCTTCATTTACTGACATCACAAAACGGGCTGCGGTGCCGCCGTGTGTGGGGCATGGCCGTAGGATCAAGAACTGGCTCTGTTTTTTGCCGGAGGGTCTGGGAATAAAATTACGAGGGGCATAACTTTTAAATAGCTGAAGAAAAAAAAGAAAAGTATGCACATTTGGACTCCTGGCCAGGTCAGTCATTGTTTTTTTTGGGACTAAGGGATTACTATGATTAGTTGGAAGCTGCTCTTTAACTTCTACAGCTTCAATATCTTACTTAATGTAGAGTAACTAAGTAAATATTTATTGATCAACACACAGTGTTATTACAATACATACTGTAGAATTTAAAACATAATTAAAAGGAGAATACATACTATTGCACAGACTATTCCTTATGTGAGAATGCGACACAACAAATAGCAATATTATTACACAGCATCACTTTGTCTTCTAACAAATTTGATAGTACAGATGATCTTGTACCAAACCCTTCATAAAGTGCACTAGAGAAATCTCTTGATAAACTCATTTTCCCTCTATCTACTACCCCTTTTATTGGTTTCTTTTCTTTTGATCTTTAGCTATGCTCATTAGGAAGTTTTCAAGGCATCTAATAGTAAATTCATCTTTTGTAGAGAAGAGAATTTGCTTTAATTCCGTCCACATACCAGTGTCCTCCTGTCTAGAGCATTTAAAAGTTTTAGTCAACAATTTTATACAATTAGAATTGTAGTGGTTGCAGGACCATAAGACATGTAATAAGTCCTCATGCTCATCACTACCACAATCACATTTGGGAGCTGTTTGTCCTGTTGCATCATATCTAGCTAGAATCAAATTACTTTCTTGTATCTCAAACTTATATCTGGTAAATTTTACCCTAATCTTTGGATTTGTTAGTACATCTAAATAACACAGAAATTCATGCCTTCCTATGTTATTGGCGTACCATTTTGAGTATCTGGTGGTTTTAATTTTCTTTTTTTTTCCAAGTCTATCCAGTATTCTTTCACCCTTTTTGTAATAAAAGGTACATACTGCTTACTCAGCAGTATGTTTTGTTTGTGGCACTGCAAAAGGTGTATTAGGTCATATTTCCCCAATGCCCCTCTAATATTCTTGTGCCACTTTGAATAAAACATTTTTTATCTAACCATTGTTCTTCCTCTTTTAAACATCTCTTTGCCATTCTATCTTGAGGAAATCTAGTTAGTCTCAACCAGAAACTCAATTTTCTAATATCAGACAACACATTTACATTCTCTAGACCCAGCTCCTCTCTTAAGTATATGGCTGGGAAAGAGTGCCCAACTGCAAGAACTTTCCTCAGCATCTTATAGACAGGGATCATCAGTTTATTTCTATTGGTACTATACCATATCTTTGTTCCGTAAGATAATTGTGCATGATATTTCATTTTTATTACTTTGATTAATGGTCTCAGTGTTGACCCACCATATACATAATTGAATCTAGATAATGCATTAGCTGTCTTTTTTAATTTATCTAATGTTTTTTCAATATGCTCTGTCCATTTTCCATTAGTTGTAAATGTTACACCTAGATATTGATAGGTTTTTGCCATGAACAGTTTTTCTCCATTATAGTTAAAAAAGCCCTTATTTTTACCATTTCCAAATACTGTAGTTTGTGTCTTCGTAAGATTAATTTCTAGCTGCAAATAATCAGAAATTTCTTGGAGAATATTGATCTTTTTTTGGAGTCCCGACTTTGCTAAGGCCAATATAATAATATCATCTGAGAACGCTAGTATACATCACCGTTCATCCAATACTTTAGGAGAGTATGTACATGACTCTCCTATTTTCCCTAGCATTCCACTAATATATATTGAAAAAAGTATTGGGGCCATCACACACCCCTGCCAAACACCTTTTGTGGTTGATATTGCTCTTGATAATTTACCCTGCTGTTCCACTCTTATTTTTGCCCATGTCTTCATGTATAATACTCTTATTATAGTAATGAGCTCACTGTTAATGCTTCATTCTTTCATGATCTCCCAAAGTATGGCCTATTGACTGTACTGAATGCAGCTCTAAAGTCCACATAGAGTGCATGTATTTTCTGCTGTCTTAATACTGTATATTTTCCTAGCAAATGATTTAAAATAAAGCAGTTGTATAAGGTACTAAAATAGGACCTAAAGCCAGCTTAGACCTTGTTAATGCCTCCTGTTCTTTCAATTTCTATTTTCAATCTTTCCAATATGATTTTTGAAAAGATTGTTAAGCTTACATCCAAGAGGCTTATGGGCCTATACATTCTTGGATTCGTGACATTCCCTTTTTTGTGTATTGGCACTATTATAGCACCTTTCCAGGTTTCTGGAAAAGTAAGATTTCTTATACACTTATTAAATAGATCAAAGAAAAGATCAGACCACAAGGCTACATTTGATAAGAACACTTCTGCAGTAATTTGTTCTGGTCCCGGTGCTTTTAGTTTTTGTTCTTGGATAGCGAAATAAATCTCTGATCTCACAATATTGCTCATTCCACCCATATCGGGTCTCTCAAGATCTACGCCTAAATTATTATTTCCAGTATATAAAGATGTAAAATGTACTACCCAAGTGCTTTCTTGGATGTACGTGTCTAGATCATTTTTATGATTATTAGTGCCTTTTGCCACCAGGGTCCAAAACTCCTTAGGGTCACCTTTCTCAACAGTCTTTATCATTTCCCAGTTGCTGTTAATGTACTGTAGTTTTTTAGCTCTCAGCAAATTTCTATATTTGTTCCTTTCTTGTTTTACTATTACATAGTTTTCTCTTTTTCTAGATCTTCGTGCTTCTCTGCTTCTTCTAGTTAACTTATTTTTCTAGAGTTTGTATTCTTTATCGTACCAGCCACACAATTTCCTACTTTTAGGCTTATTAATTACTTCCTCATAAATTTTCACTCTTATATCCTCTAGAAGATTCTTTAGTTGGTTCAATGTCTGGTTCATAGACAAACTAGGCAGTTTGTTAATAAAGTCTAATGTTGATTCTGATAACAATAATTGCCTAACTCCATCTTCGATTTGGCCGTCCCATTTTAATCTCTTTTTATTTCTAATTTCCATTACACAGTCTTCTAATAATCTTAGTTGCTCCATGTCCTGTGGCCCAATGAAAGAGACCAACACTATTAATGGTATAGATGATCACACTCTAACCTGGAGGGAATAGATATAGCTTCCCAGCAGGAAGGATTTCCATTTCAAAGGGCTAGGTCTAAAAGAGACACACCGCATGATTTTATATAAGTGCATCTCCCCAATAAGTCCCCTTTGAACCTTCCATTAAGGGGATATAAATTGGCTAGGGACATTATTTTAAAAAGTCTCATTCTGGCACCATTCTGTTTAGTGTCCTGAGTATTCCTTAAATATTCCTGGTCAAGATTCAAATAGCCAAAAAATGTGTTGTCCATCAACCCATCAAACTTGCCAGTTCTGGCATTAAGATCACCCAGGAGTAATATGTATAAGTTAGAATATCCGTGAATATCTTTTCAAGTTTGTCCCATATGTCCTCTTGATAATATTTAGATCCCTTGGGAGGGATGTAAACATTCATGAGAATGATCATTCTATCATATATTTTTATCAAGGCTACAATGCAGTTTCTATCCAAATATACATTTTTAAGACCCTCTCATGTTCTTATTTTGATATATATTATCAGACCACCTGATGGCCTTCCAGACTTACTTTCCCTAATTGCAGTAGTATGATGTACCTCATATCCATTCCACATAATTTGTTCCTCATTTTCATGCCAGGATTCCTGGCAACAGACTATATCCTCTTTGTTAATAAAATCCTTGAAATCTTTATCCACAAACTTATTGCTAATCCCTGACAAATTCCAGGATATTATTTTTACTTGTTCCCCTTTTATCCTGTTATTACTTAATTCAGTGGAATGTAGAGAGTCTACCTCATCAATACTAGTATCTAGTCATTCATATAATTGTTCTGGCCTCTTCTCCTTTTCCAATTTGTCTCCCAGATCAAGACTTTGAATCTCATCCTGGTGATTGTTCTTAACCTCGTTTTCAGGCTCTCACATCCAATGGATTTATCTGGATTCACTAGAAGTAGGCCTAGAGGGTCCAGTGTCTCACTTTTTAGCAAAAGTTGCTGAGCAATCTCATCATTTCTTATAACTATATCAATCTGGGAGGAATCCTGCCTTCGAGTTACGTCTTGTACTCCATGTTTTCCCAAGGATATATTCAGATAATCTGCAAACAAGTTACAAATAGGACCTTTTAGTCTGTAGCTATTTTTCTTGTTCATCCTTGTCATTCCAAACAATGAAAGTATGACTAGAGCATTGGTAGTCCCTGGGTTTCTCTGATTGGCATTAAATTTCTCTCTATTTGGGGAAGATATTTTTAAGCCTTTAAAGTTTATCAAATATTAATTTCTCCAAATATAGTTGGCTGTCTTAGGAGATGCAAGATAAACTTTGATGGTGTTAATATGACCATCTCGGCTTTTCTTAATTTGCAAAATATCCTTCTCGGATATATCAAGTTCAGCTGGTAAAAAAATATCCTGTATTATATATTGCTTAAATATTTCATCTGAAAAGGAAGACCAATCTACTTCAGTGGTCAAACGTAAATAAGGTATATCTGTTTCTTGCTCATTTAATCCGTTACCCTGCCCAGTTTTACCATCAGCTCTAGCATTTACAGCAATTACACTTCCATACATCTTTTCACCCTTTGTTTCCCCTTCTAGGCCAAATACATCATGTATTGACCGAGGGAAAAGGGTTCTGCTCTTACTATTGGCTTCTCCTTTGCTACAACAGTCATTAAACAACAACAATTTCTGCTCCAAAGTCTGTCGTTTTTCCCTAGTTCACTATTACAGAATAATTCCTGCATCTCTCTTTCCCCTTTCACTTCCTGGTTAGATGTTTCCTTTGCATGATCTATGCACAGGTTGCTAATGTTACCATTATTTGTTGTAGCCTTTTTTGTACAGACATTCTCTAACTTTGTTATTACTTAATACAGAGCACAACACATCCTCCCCTCTTTCCCCATCTATCCTTTCTGAACAGGCTATAGCCCTTAATTGTTTTCCCAAGTCCTCCTCCACATTCCACCAGGTTTCTGTGATTACACAGATGTCCAGATTCTCAGATTACATTTTTGCTTCCAGTTCTTCTTCTTCTTATTCAGACTTCTTGCATTTACAAGGATGCAATTCTAGCTTACATTATCTTCCTTTACTTGCTTTACTACAATTGGTTTTGTTTTGGATGCTTTACAGCTTTTTGTGTTTGTATCTCATCCTTCCTTCCCAATCCAGCTAGTTTAAAAGTTGATTAATGCTTTCACAAAACCTATTACCCAATGTTCTTGCCCCATATAGTTTTTGGGCTATGAATTCCAAAAACATCTGTAAGACACTCAAGTCCATTGAAGGTCAGCCTGTAGCCCCTCCATCCCACTGAAGATCCTCAGCAATGGTAGGGCTGTGGAAAACAACTGCCTAATCCTCGAGGAAATCAACAATCACTTTGTAACTGCTGGCCTAGCTTTCGACTCTTCACCTTATGCAGCCTGTGGTAGCAACCAAGACTGTAGTAATATTGACTCACAAACTTCGACCCACCTGCTCCAGTTGTTCCTGCTTAGCTATAAAGAAGAGATTAACTTCTTAACATAAACATTCAAAAAAGTGCAGGGGATGATTGTCTAGAATCTTTTTTTCTTAAACTAGGCTATCTCGACCTCACTGCCCCTATCCTCTACATGTTCAAGCTTTCCATTTCCACTGCCATTGTTCCCTCCTGCTGGAAATTTGCCCATGTCCTCCCATTATTCAAGTCAGGGGACCCATGTGACCTAAACAACTATAGGCCCATCTTAATCTTACCTGTCCTCTCCAAAGTCCTCGAAAAGCTAGTTTACTCCCAAATGAAACTCCATATTGAATCATCTTCAATCCTCAACCCTGCACAATCTGGCTTCTGGCCCAACCATAGTAGTCACTGCTCTAGCTAAAGTTACCAATGAATGTATCACACCCATGGACTCCAAGAATGTTACTGGTGCAGTATTTTTAGATCTCAGCAAAGCGTTCGACACTGTCAGCCACAATCTGTTAGTCTCAAGCCTGATAAAAGTAGATGCCACCCCCCTTGCTGCCCAGTGGTTTGCCAGCTACCTATCTAGAAGGACCCAGAAAGTAAAAGCTGGTGGCCTCTTTTCTGCATCCCTCCCAGTTGTTAGGGGAGTCCCATCCTCTTCTCCCTGTACATCAATAACCTTGACGCACATATATCCCAGTCCCATCTGCATTTCTTTGCTGATGATACTGTACTGTATACAGTACATCAGGCCCTACACTGGCTGAAGTGAGAGATGTACTCCAAGCCAACTTTGCACAACCAGAAATCAACCTAATCAATGCCAAACTACTCCTCAATGTCAAGAAAACTAAGGCCATGATCTTTGCCCCAAACACCACCTCCACTTCCCTTGCAAACACACACAAAGAATTCATCATTACCTCCCTAGATGAACCCCTTGAAATCACCTCCAAATTCAAATATCTTGGTATGTGGTTAGACAACAAGCTTTCCTTTCATGACCACCTCAATGATCTGGCAAAGAGGTTAAAAATTAGGCTAGACTTCTTCTTCCGTAACAAGTCCCTCTTTCCATTGGATGCCAGAACTAGGCTGGTCCATGCCACTTTCTTGCTGCTACTCGACTATGGAGATCTAATCTATTCTTCCGCAGTGGCCTCAGGACTCAGCAAACTAGACATCCTCTACCACCATGCCATACGGTTCATGACAAACCTACCCTACCGAACCCACCATTGCGATTTGTACCTAGCCGCTGGCTGGACATCACTCTCAAATAGACATAAGCTTCATGCTGGTATCTGGACTCTTAAGCTACTCCTGAACAAGCTCCCGAACTATCTCACAACCCTTTTCCTTATTTCCCATAACACCTACTCTCTTAGGAAAAATGACCTCCTCCTCCTCGATGTACTGAGAACCCACACCTCACTCGGCAAGCGGGCCGTATCGAGCGTACTCCCAACTATCTGGAACCAGCTCCAAGGCATACTGAAGCTTCCCGGTACTGTCCCTGTCAGCCTATTTAAAAAGATTCCTGCAGAAAAAGTAAAAGATATGTGCAGCTGCTTCTAAATCCTAGCTCACTGTTGTAACCCTAGCCCACTGCTTCCTCTTACTTACCTAGAAATTAGCTGCCTTGTTACCACGAAACAAGCACTTAGTACTTTTTTTCTGTACTTGTATTTTTCTACAGGTATGTCATTGTCATCTTTATGCAACATGTTAATGCTTGCCCATAATTCTGTATTTGAATTTGTACTGTTTTTTCAATTATGCAATCTGTAACTACCTGGACTATATGTCAAAGGACCTCCTGGTGAATGAGCTCGCTCAACGGAGTTTTCCTACAATAAACTTGAACTTAAACTTGGTGTACCCCATCCTTTGTGAAAAGGCTATAGTCATTTGCAAACTGTTCCTAATTCCCCTGAAAGAGGAAAGCATCTTGTTTGCTTCATCTCATCAGCCACCCATTTAGTTTTTTTTATATCTCTGTCTCTTGTAACTCCTGTCCTAGGAATGGGTAACATTTCTGATATGATTGCCTTACATTTCTTTAATTTTAAGATATTCCCCACCTCCGCAACATTTTTTTCCATGCTGTCGATGTTTGCTCTTCCCACATCATTAGTCCCAACATGCACCACCACCACTTTTTCCTTATTTCCTCTTATTATTTGCTCTATGTTCCTTTTGATGTCCCCAATCCTAGCCCCTGGTAGACAACTAATGGAAACTTGCTCTTTCCTCTCCCTACATATTTGTCAATCTGTGAAGCAAAGTATTTCCCTTCTCCTGGTTATGCTATCAGCTTCTGGTGGTGCTACTGTAGGGTATTGGCTAGCATAGTTTCCTGGGCTTTTCCCCATATGCATTTCCTTTCCTGTTCCCTCGCCTTTGAGTGTACTTCCACTGTTCTGAGGGACAACATAATCCTGAACTATAGTTCTGGCCATATCCCCATTATTACCTGTTTTACTGTACTTGTTTCACTATTATTAGATTCCATTTCAGCAGATTTCAACTGGGCGCGTTTTGGGCAGGCTGTGAGAAATGGCAGCTGGACTGTTGACAAGGTGTGCACAAATGCCAGTGGTTAAAATGTGGCATGAAAATATTGCAGATTTATGAAGTTACAAGGGTGCATGGAAACTGTGCAACACACGCTTGCAACATAGTCATTTTATGGACTTTTGGCACCAAATTTTCAACATAGGCATTTTAGGACCTCTGCTCATAATCAGTGTCACTGTCATTTCCTCAAACTGTCCCAAAAACTGATTTCGCACAGCGACCGTGCAGTTCTGCACTGGATGTGCAAAAACACATTTCAGCCAGCTATACTGTTCATAAGGAGGTGTAGAAAAATGCCAGTGATGAACAGCTGGAGTGAAACTATTACAAATTCACAAAGTCACAAGCATGTGTGCAAACTGCGCAATGCACGCTCGTAAAACACTCATTTTATTGACTTTCACCCCCAAATTTTCAACATAGACATTTTAAGACATCCGCTAATGAACAGTGTCATTGTCATTTTAATTATGTGTCTTGAACATGGACTTTCAACAGCGACCGCGTCATTCTGCATCAGAACTACAAAAACAAATTGTGATCAGGATGTGAAAAATGACAGCTGTACTGTTCATTAGGAGGTGCAGAACAATGGCACTGTTGAAAATCTGGAGTGAAAATATTATAAGTTCGCGAGCTTATGAGTGTGCGTGCAAACTGCGCCATGCACGCTCATAACACAGTCATTTTATGGAGTATTGTCATCAAATTTTCAACACAGGCATTTTAGGACCTCTACTCATGAACAGTGTCACTGTCATTTTCATAATGTGTCCCAAACACTGATTTCCCACAGCGACCGCGCTATTCTGCACCGGAAGTGTGAAAACACATTTTGGCCAGGATGTGAAAATGACAGCTGTATGGTTCACAAGGAGGTGTGATAAAATGCCAATGTTGAGAATCTGGCATGAAAATATTGTGAATTTGCTAACTTACAAGCGTGCGAAGCAAGTGCGCAGCACACGCTCATAAAACAGTCATTTTTGGGATTTTTCCCACCAAATTAGTAACATAAGCTTTTTGAGAACCCCCCTCATGAACAACAACACTGTTATTTTGTTACTCAGTCCCAAAAGGTGATTCGGTGCAGTGACTGTGAAATCACCTTTCAGGACCGAATAACGCCATGACAGTGACAGAATTCATGAGTAGAGGTCCCAAAAACCCCATGTTGAAAATCTGGTGCTAAAATTCCCAAAAATACCTGAGATATGCACCTAAGTTGAAAAAAACCCCTATTTATTCCATTATACAGCTTACCGGCATTTCTTCAGTTCGTGGTCGGCTTTGAAGAGTGCAGACGTGTTCCCAGTCCACCGAAATCACTGCACCGAGCTCCAGAAATAAGTATGGGGTGTGGGGAGGCAGGGTGCGCAGAGGGTGGGTGCAGGTGGGGGCAGGGAGGCTACGAGGGACAGTTTTCATTTTATAGGTAAAAAATAAACATTAGTGGACAGTTCTTTTCTTTAGGGATTTGCATGCTGGGGTGGCCTCAGCAAGCCACCCAACTGTTTGGGAGTTCTAGAACATAGGATTGGGCACCCTGCCGGCACACACAACACAAGGGGGAGAAATTTATGCCGACAGAGATTGGGTAATTCCTGTCAGCACACAAAGAAAGTGAGGGGCAGAGCCAAGGGGACTGAGCACCCCTCATCATTTAACAATGGGGGGTTCATTATTACGACAGGGAGTGGCCTCACCATCGGCACACAAGGAAAGTGGGGTAAGAGCCAAGAAGTTGGGCACCCCTCGGCATATAACAAATGGGGAAGGTGCTTTATGCCAATGGGGAGTGGGCTCCCGTTAGCACATACATAGGGGGTAGGGTAAACTGACAGGGGGATTGGGCACCCCCAAAGTCGGCAGTTTGCCCATGCTCATAATGTCGGCAAGCACATCCAGGGAAGGTCCGCTGAATCTGATGAGCTTTGCTCGGATTGCAGCAGACCTTTCCTTAGATGTGCTCACCACATTATGTATGCATGGTGTGGCGCCGGCATGCAGGATGATTGGGGAATGAGGGACGCATCTACTGATGCGTACCCTGCATTCACCCAACAGCGGCCACACCTCCAAATCCCCACTGCCGCAAGATGTTGGCTGTGCAAGTGCGCCAACATAAAAAGGCATATAAAATAGCAAAATACAATAATACTCTGGAACTATGGGAAGCGTACAAAGAGAAAAAAAAATTGCAAAAGGCAACTAAAAATAGCTAAAAAGGGGGAGGAATTTAGACTTGCAACAATAACAAAGGACAATAACAAATTGTTTTACAGTTATATTAATAGCCTTAAGAAGGAAAACTAGCAAATAGACCCATTATTACAATGGTGTTTAAGTAACAAATGTAACAGACATGGCAGGGATCTTTATTGACTTTTTTTCAAGTGTGTACCAGGCAAAAGGGCACATAAATGAAGTAAAAGGGATAACCATAGTAAACAACAATATGGTAATTAAGGAACATGAAGTGGAAAGAAACTAAAAAAAACATAAATCACAACAACTGTCAAGGCCCAGATGGATTGTACCTGAGGCTCTTAAAAGAGGTGGCCAAGAGAATAGCAGACCCTATAACCAAGATATTTGAGAAATCTTTAGATAAAGGGGGAGAAATGTTAGCATGGAGGGAGGCAATAATAACTCCCATTTTCAAAAAGGGATCCCGATCCAGTTACATGA
The DNA here is from genome assembly GCA_016271365.2 of Neoceratodus forsteri. Lineage (NCBI taxonomy): Eukaryota > Metazoa > Chordata > Ceratodontiformes > Ceratodontidae > Neoceratodus > Neoceratodus forsteri. The sequence goes on from CM028134.1 coordinate 840,961,200, forward strand.
ATTACAGACCAGTGAATCTCACAGCCATGGTTGGGAAAATCCTTGAAGCTTCATAAAGCAAAACTAGAAATGCATATTAGGAACAAAGGATTGAAGGACTCAACTAAGCATGGACTTAAGGGGGAAAACTATGCCAGACCAATTTGCTTTATTTCTTCAAATCAATCAGTAAGGCATTGGATTGTGGGATGCCAGTTGGTGTAGGCTGTTTAAACTACTCAAAGGCATTTGATAGCATACCTCACTTGCAATTTATTTTATTTATTTGTTAACCAGGTAAGGACACTGGACTGAAGGTCCTTTTTCATGTCCGACCTGGGAGCAAAACACAATACACAACTTAACAAGATACAAAACAACATTAAGACTGGACAACATCATTAAATAGTACATTTACAAGCAGCATTTTCCAATACAAACTGATTAAAAATAAACTTAAGACATGGAAGAGAAATTGCTGAATGAAGTGATGCAGGTAGTGTGTTCCAAAATAAAGGTGCTGCAGTGGAAAAAGTGCCTGAGCTATTGGAGAAGATATAAATAAAAACATAGTGGTTTGGATAGCACATGAGCGAAAGCAAAGGGTGTGCATAAGGGGAGCCTTTTAAGAGGGGGAAAGTGACAAATGGGGTGTCACAGGATTCAGTGCTGGGAACCACACTTTTCAATATTTATGTATCATTTATGCAATGTACCAACAAAGCCTGGTTATGCAGATTTGCAGTTGACACAAGGATGGCACAGTCAAAAATTAGCATTCAATCAACAACTTTCAGCAGCAGCTAACAAAGTTTGAAATATGGGCCAAAGATAGTAAACTTGCTTTTAACACTGGCAAATGTAAGTTGATGCATTTTGGTGTTAAAAATAAAAGAGCAAATTACTACTCGATGGGGAAAGAAATGGAGAAAACAGACAAAGAAAACCCTGGGGGTTCTTATAACAAACATCATGAACTTTGATAATCGTTGTCATGAAGTTACAAAGAAATGTAACAACATTTTGGAATGTAGAAGCTGTAACACAACTAGTGGGTCATGGAATGTGATAATTCCACTGTATGGTACCCTGGTAAGGCCTCACCTGGAGTATTGTTGACAGTTTTGGGCCTGCACAAAAAGGGAAGTAAAAGAAGGCTGGGGGAGAGGTGCAATGCAGAGCTAGCAGGTTAGTGACAGACATAGAAGAACTACTATATGATCAGAGAAGAGAAAGGCTAAACATTCACTCCCTGAAATTTAGACGTCTAAGGGGTAACCAATGCCTAGTTTACAAAGCCCATAAATATAAAGATCTATGTGAATGTATTGTCCTGAAAAAAAGAGAATAAAAACAAGACAGCAGACTACATAACCAACCGTTAAAGGGAGACCTAGTCAAGACAAAATAAATGAGGGACGTGGTTAAACCAGAGAGTTGTATTGCTCTGGAATGGACTACTACACTCTGGAATGGACTACCAGAATATGTGGTCAAATGTTAAGACCATGCATACTTTCAAAAATATGCTGGACTAGTATTTAATACAAAAGGGAATGGGTACTTCCATTAAGAAATGACATGTCTCAGAAGGCTAATGTTTACTGACTTGTAACTTCCTATGATTCCTATAATTCCTATGATGGGTTTGCCATCCATGTAACCCTCTGCACTGTATTTGTGGTGTGAAGAATGTTAGCAGGGGTGCGTAGTCTACATAGCAGGGACCCCTGCCATAAATCCTGCACACCTTTCCAGTGCAACCCCAACTGGCACTTCGATCGCAATGGTACCCCACCTGCCACAGTGCCAGTCCTTCTGGATTGCTATAGAGGGCTGGAGAGCATAATTCCACATACTTTTAAAAAGTGACATTGCCCAAAGGGGATACAGCAATTGGAGAACTGACATAACCCATGGTCTCCTGCTCAGTGCAAACCAACCCGTTTGCTGGGACCTTTTTTTTAAAAAAAATGGGAGTACATGGTAGGATTTAATCACAACTAAGAAAATGTCTCAGTATACCAAGTTGCTGGATTCTTTTTATCCATTGTATAATCTGCATTAGATTATTTTATGACTTAATCTATGTTTACATGGGATAGTAATGCCCCCATGTATTTCCTGCTATGTCTATTTGTTGGAACATCCACGATCCAGGTGGTGACTTGTTTAAAAAGCTGGTGCCCTGATAAACATAATTTCTAGACTCTATAATACACGTTTCAGCAGAGTAGAACACCTTGTTAGGTAGATAGCAGTTATTCTATTATATATAGTTTCATTAAAGATACAGCATCACTTCACTCAGTAGACGATATTTCACGTTATAGACACTTTATCATTGTGTACCAAGTATGCATTGATAAAGCGCCTATGACATGAAATGTACGTCTGCGTGAGCATGTGGAGTGCTGCTGTGGCTTTGTATCTTTTGTGAGCTGCCATTTATTATGTAATAAATTGCTTTTTAACATGACCTAGCTTAAAGGTTGTTCTTCATACTTGCCGAAGCTGAGTAGCCCTATTTATGGAGGTCTAGAAATTATGTCTATTTGTTGTATTGGCAACTTAGCCTCCGGGGAGGGGCACCTTTTTATTTTTTTTTTTATTTTAGTCTTTTGGTAACTGGGTAAGGCCCACTAGGCACAAGTGCCTGTTTGCAGGGGCGACCTGGGAGCACTGGGTGGTTAAATGACTTGCTCAGAGTCACACAGTACACAAGTGGAGGTTGTGAAAATCAAACTCAGGTCTGGTCTGCTGAATGTATCAAGCTCATTCACACCTTGTTCCTTTAACCTCTAGGCTATACTGCCAGCCAGGCACCATAAAGAAATACAATATACTACTATGACTACTACCTTTAAAAATCTCCTATCAGGGGACTCCCAAGAATGGATCAATAATAAACTTTAACAAGTCATGATACCTACAGGAAAATATTTTTTGGATAGGGCCCAAAGTTTGGAAGAAGTATAGGAAGAACTGCAAGTTTCAGAGTTGTGTTCATTTTAGAGAACTTAGAAATAAGTGTAAGGTTATGATTAGGCAGCTTAATCTGATTATTTCCAAGTTAAACAGCATGAAATTTACTCTGTCCAAGAAAAACTTTGGCATAATGTCAATAACTTGCTACGAAAATGAAAAAATGGTATAGGAAATAAACTTGAATTGAATGGAGATTTGATTACCAACTTAGAGGAGAATGCAAATGCATGCAATTGTTATTTCATTGATTTGTGCTTGTATAAAGCAAATGTGATTATTGATCCATGAAGCATTTCAGCCATCAGAAGCGGGGTGCATTCAGAGTTGCCCTTGCAGGCACAGTTTGCAGTTTGTGCCCACAAAAATGTTTGTGATTGCTAAGCGCAGAAGATGCCACTTAAGAATTACTGTGACTATGTGCAAAGTGCCTGGAAGGCCAGTGCAGAACATGGGTGTGGATATGCAAATGAGCGCTACACACACCTGGACAGTCAACAAATAGCATTCACAAAGCTAAATCACTCCCTAGGAAACCTGAAGTGCATTTCAGCAGTTTAGAGCTAATAAAAGCTCTTCTGAACCACCTTGAAACACAAATGTAAACACCTAAAGGACCATGACCCAAGCACACAGATACAAATGCACAGCAAGCACATCACCCAGGCTGGAGAACACCTTATGCATTGTGTGTGTGTGTGTGTGTGTGTGTGTGTGTACAGAGGGCCTGTAACTCCACATTTATCCTATGAACATTCATCTGGAGCCACAACAACATTAGGAACTGCACAATGCTAGGCAATAGTAATGGATCGTAGCAATCACAGTGAGATAGAAATGAGGGTGTATGGCAATGCAGATTGCTCCCTACCCTTTCCACTTTTTTTTCAGTTAATATGCATGTTTGTTGTTGTGAATAGCTCTCAGAGCAAACAGTGTCTTAATGCAATTGGAAACTTTACATTTGCAAGCATGCTTCTGCACAATTTTGGTTACAGTCCTTTTTGCAAATTGCACCTGTGCTTCACATGCAAATGAGTAAAGCACTGCAGTAGAATGGTTGCAGTTTTGCAGTCACACAACATACAGTGCGACTCATTGCACTTTGCAGCTGAGAATGGGGTCTGTATTCTTTTGTTAGCATGAGAGACACTCTTACTGTATTTTCTGAGAAATGTCTCTCATGCTAATTATGCAGTTGTCATACTGGCAGGAGCTCTTGAGAACAAATACTGATTTAAAAAGTATACTGAAAGGTGCATTTACAGTGTTCTAAAAAGATTCAGCCATTTATGGATTTATAATGTGATAATACGGTATGCCGACTGCACGGCGAAACCGCAAGAGTGAAGACCATCACAGCCACAGGATTCCAGCAAATACCTCGGGTCACTGTGATGGTCTCTACTGGCACCGGGACTGCATCACCCAGTGTTTCGCCCCCTCCTCTGAGACTACTCCAACTCAGATTTGTATCCCTAGAGACTGGGGGCTTCGAGTGGTGCAGCCCCCGATAGAAACACTGAGACATCCCTGACAGTGCAAAGCCGACACTCAGCATTGCGGCTGTCGCTGTTGGGGATGTCGGCAGGGCAGATGTCCGATAATACATCTCTCATATCAAAAAATAATGTCCACTGAAAATAATGGCTCACTTGCATAAAATGCTCCATTTACATGGAATGTATTTTCCCTAAGGTCCACCTAACAATCACCAACTCTGATAGTACCTTGGACTAAAACCTATTTGGGTCATAAACAATTTACTTTCTTTGCCCCAATTCCTCTGCGTCATTACCTAGTGAACTCTGACTTAAGTCCTCCATGAGAACTTTTAAGCCAAATTTTAAATGGCGTGTGTTACATTTACAAAATGTACTTGTCTGTAAATATGATTTTTAGTACCTGCCTACTGTCTAAGAAATTGTACTAAAGGTACAGTAACCTATGTACACAACATAAGTAGATTAGTATCACACTAAATAAATATGTTATTTCTGAAGACTGAGGAGCAATCGTGGAAATAAACAAGCCATCATGAAAATATAGGATTTATTTCAATGATGGCTCATTTATTATATTTTTTTATAGCACATTTTTTCACCCTCCTGGTCGGACCAAGTTCCATAGAGCCCATCCCCCCATACGGGGATCACACTGCATGGCTGTGTGGTATAGGGTTTTTGGTAGTTCCTTTACATAACTGCATGACTCCCCTAATACCCATCCCCAAGGATGCCGGTGCACAGGACCGAAGTCCAGGCAGGGAGCCGTGCTGAGACACGGCTTCCACTAATCGTCTAACAGCGCCCTCCCCTCCAGACACTGCCTGCTAGTCAGAATGGTGCCTAACCATCCCCAGAAGTGCAGAGTTGCCAGTTTATGACTCAATCCAGCCCCTCCCCCCCAGCCAACCCTTGGTGACCTGGGCTCATTCTTGAACCCAGGTCACTGGTGTAGCGCTATCAGAAAGAAGAGCAATATGTCGGATAAATAAATGATACAAGAAGGTAGATACTTTTCAGTTTGTTTTGTGTCTGTAAACGCACATACAATCAAAAGCCTGAAACCCAGCACAAAGCAGCATAATGTGCAAATATGTGTGTGGGAGGAGGCTAACTAGGAAATGTTTCAACAGGTATCACGTTCTGTTTGACACATCACTACTCAGATACTTTTGCTGACTCACACACACAAAACATAGCACTAATCTTTACAATCTGCACAAAAGAGAAGACATAGGGCAGGATTCACAAAGGACTTGCACTTGGAGCATCTCAGATGCCCTGGCACAAATGAGATGCTCCGAGAGCCAACTGTGGTATTCACAGACGATGCACCAGGTAATGCCCCCACCGTATCCTTACTGTGAATACCACAGTTGTGCCTAGCCCTGGATGCACCAGTGCAACCCCCTGGTCAGGCTGGGAATACAATGGGGCAGTGCATCACATGATGTGCTCTGCCTAAAGTTGCTATTCAGTGCCAACAACATGCAAATGGGGCCATTAGACATGCACAGTGCAACTGGGCCATTTGCATGTCATTATGGCCCCATTTGCATGTACTGTGCAGGGATGTGCCCAGCCAAATGTACCAGGTGCCCTGCTATGGCTGAGGTCCACACTGAGAGCCCCAGCCGGTAGGTACTTCCCTTCCTGGGCGACTGTATTCCGTGCACACCTGGCTGAATCCCTGGCAGTCCAGTGTGCCCCTCTCCCTACCTGCATCTCCGTAATAATGCCTCACCCTGCAGTGAAAAAGTGATAAAGATAGACCCCCCCACCTGCACCTCCGTTACGATGCCGCTCCCTGTGGCAATAAAATGAAATGTACAGAACCCCCTTCCCCACCTGGAGCTGAATGCACCAGCAATCCAAAGGACCCCCATAGCCTGAGCAAACACTTCACTTCCCCACCCACTCAAGCACCCCCTATGCACCCTCTGTCTCTCTAGCTTATTCTCCACGACTGGCGGCATTGCTCTCACCATGGTCACCACGGTTGCTCTCTTAACAGAGCTGTTCGCGAATGACTTGTGCGATCCTGCAGTCACTGGGACCTTGCTGATCATCGGGCTTGCAGTGTGTACTGCACACCGTCATTCACAACTTGGGAATGACAGTGTAAAGCACACACTGCAAGCCCATTGGTCGACAGGGTCCACCAATGGGCTGCAGGATGTACACTAGCTGTCATTTGCAGACAGCTCTGTTGGCAGGCAGCCATGGCAGTATGAGGGTGGGTTGTGCTGCCCGCTGACAGTGGGAATATGCTGGGACAGTGGTAGCGGGGTAGGCAGGGGGTTCCTGAGTGGTTGGTGGGGTAGTCTGCTGAATTACGAGGGGGGGGTCCTTTAGACAGTCAGTGCCAGTGCGTTCAGCTTAGGGTGGGGAGAGGGGTTCTGTAAATTTCACTATTTCGCCACAGGAAGCAGCATTGTAACAGGTGCAGGTGGAGAGAGAGTCTCTCTTTATCACTTTATCACCGCAGGGAGTGGCATCATAGCAGAGGTGCAGGCAGAGGGGTCTCTCTTTATCACTTTATCACCGCAGGGAGCGGCATCATAATGGAGGTGCAGGCAGGGGGTCTGTGTTTGCCATTTCATTGCTGCAGGGAGTAGCAGTATTCTGGAGATGGTGGGGAGGGGGCACTAGACTGCCAGGGTGGGCAGGCTGCCATGCTGCTGTCTGAGCACAGCAGCCTGCCTGTGAGTGGTGGGAAACATAAGTCTACTTGTTTTAGATTTATCTCTGGGAGGCGCAACTCCATACTTGCCCCGGGGTTTGCGCCTCCTGGTCAGGCTGTGAATGGTGCTGCGCACCATATGCATGGGCATGCACTTCACAGCCCCTCCAGATGCACCACATATCATTATGGGCAGTATGCAGCGCATCTCTGATGTGTTGGTGCATCAGTGCTGTGCCGGCGCATTGACCCTCTGCCAGAATCGTGCCAGTGTGCTATTCAGGGATGCACCGGCACATCTTGGATATGCCGGGTGCATCCCCTTTGTGAATCCTGGCCATATACTTTCCAACGTGTGTGGTTTCTGTAAAAACATTTACAATCAAAAAAGGCTCAAAATTGTTATTGAAATACAAGCTGACTAGGAAATATCTGAACGTTGTTCCTACTAAAAATTTACAAGAACAAAATGTAGCTGGCTTCCCCATGGCCCAGTGGCAGCGTGTTGCATTGTCATGCAGGTGACTCATGTTCAGGAGCAGACTAGGGTCACCACATTGTGGCTCAGTCCAGGCTGAAGTAGCTGCTGCTCTGCAAACATGATGTGCTGGGGCTATCACCAGGGGTAACCGAGAGTGATAACCCCAACACTTTGTGTTTGCAGATGTGAATACCAAATAAAATCTGTTATTTCTAGAATAACTTCAAGGCTGTTGTCGGTGGTATCCAGTGGAGTGTGTGCATGGCTTTCTCGCTGCCTTCCTAGTTTCCACTAGCCTGCTGCACCACACATTTAGTGGGTGGATAAACACACATACAATGAAAAGTCTCAAAAGCATAATGGATATTCAAACTCAGGGGGTGTCGGGTAAGCAGACTAACAAATGTTTGAACTTTTTTTCTTACTATAACCCACAAACGTAAGATGTGCACCTAGCTACAGGTGTCTGATCTGCCCAGTTACACTCATCATTTGGGACAGCATTGGGCTACACCACTGTTTTAACACTGTCTGCTTCAAGAAAGGGGTGACATCTGGTATTATTATAAGGGTCTCAGAAATGCTGTAATTTCCTTGACTGTCAACATTCTGAGAGCCTTATGTTAACCTACTTGTTAACATACTTGTGCAGCCTGATTACAGGAGCACTGATTTTAAAAACAAAGTTTTGAGGTACCTTTCCAGCATTCTACCTATGGAACCTATAGACACCATTAGGATAAGGCTTAACTGAATAGGTGGTGGAAAAGAAGTAACTAATAATAATTGGAAGACATACAGTTGTGCTGTGATGGGCTGCCTGTATGGAAAAGGGCAGGAGTGTATTTCATTTTTTTTTCTCGGTCCAAAATAATCACCAGCATGCTGCCCTCATTACAAGGATCGAGGTGGTGAGAGCTTCACGGAAAACTGTGCTAGGAGGTGTTGAGTAGTCAGTGAAAGTAAATTTTAAACTGACAATAATAAAAATTAACTTTCACTGACATAGCAGCGTGGCTTTTCAGTAAAGACTTTCACCCCTCGGATCTTTGTAATACTGGCAGCACATTGCTGATCACAGCTAGGCTCAGACTGTAAACAGAGACTATAAACATGCTGTAGGGTGACTTGGCTAGGTAATGGACTAATGTGGGCATTTGCTGTTATGAATTATAGGACCAGGGAAGAAGTGTTCTGGTGAGGGTGGTGTTATTTATCAAGCCGTGCCTGGAGCCGAGTGTTCTTGTTTGCTGGGTGCGGGTATTTGTCATCTTTAGACAAATTCCAACTAAATCTCACAGTTTCCCAACTGTTAGATATTTAATTGCGCATTCCATATTTTATATTTTTACCTGCATTTTGATGGACAGTATCCTGTGTCCAACATTTAACTGGGTGATGAAAGGTTGAGAGGAATGTCACCACTTCCACCCCCCATGTACATGCCGGCGCCACCGCTGCTAGAGAGGAGATGCAAGCCGTCTGCCTGCCAGTCCAGGAACATGCGCGTGCAGCTCCCGAGAAACATGGCGTCGTAAGTCCGTCCCACAGAAAGTGAGAGAGACCCGCAATAAGCAACAGCTCCTGCTAGTATATTGTGCCACAGAGGTAAGTCGTGCAAGCAAGAAAGATCCAACCCCTCCATCCCGAACTACGCATCTGCTCCTCAGGGCTGGAGAGTGAACTACAGTAACAGCAGCACTTAGTGTACAGTGAGAGGCAATGTGCTTTCACCCCCCCTCCAGCCCTGAAGTAACCGTCACAGTAATAAATTCCAAATTAGTTTTATTTTTTGTTAAATAGTACTGTTTTAGTGTGCACAAGATTTTTAAAACAATAATGAATGCCGGTGGTTACCTTAATGTTTAGTGGAAGAACTATATTATGTTAATTTAACACAAAAATAAGGAAAACATGAAAAAAAATTCAAATTTCATCATCTTATAACCCAGTTATAATAATAGCAATAATGAACTGGGGGAAGGGTTACGTTAATGTTTGAGTTAATCACCCGCTGGGGGCAATATGGCACTCGGCTGCACCTCGTGCCACATTACACCCCCAAGAGGTGATTAACTAGAACATTAACGTAACCCCAGTCATTCACTAATGCTTAAATGGTAAGCACAGCCCCTTACTACAACCAACACCAGCAATTCCAGCATCAGTCAGCTTATGCTGAATCTCATAAAGATGAGATGCTCCAGTTGCCTGAGCTTTCTGGCAGCATGTATTTTGTTAAAGTCTTTGTCATTGTCATAGTAAGTGAAAAGAGAAGTAGTAATTTAAATGCTGTTCAGAAGGAACAATATATAGAATGCATAAATGATATGAGAAGACTTTTTTTTAATTCTTTAGTAACTGGATAAGGCCCACTAGACACAAGTGCCTGTTTTCTGGGGCAACCCAGGAGCACTGGGGTGGTTAAGTGACTTGCTCAGAGTCACACAGTATGCAAGTGGAGGTTGTGGGAATCAAGCCCAGGTCTGCTAGATGTACCAACCTCATTCTCAGCTCATCACTCTAACCTCTAGGCTATACTGCCAACTCTTACTTTCCAGTCTGTACAACTCATATGGTTTCTGTAAACACACGTACAATCAAAAGCAGTAAACCCAGCAAAGAGCTTCATGAATATACATATTTATATGTGTTGGGGTAAGTTGACTATGACATGTTTTACATGATACTAACTTCTGCTTGCCATCCCACTTCCCAAACCTCAATGCAGCTTGCTCACACACTAAATGTAACATTAATCTTTAAAATTTGAATAAGAGTATGAATGCTATATGAGGCAATTCAAGCACAACTTGTTGCCTAAAAGTTTTTTTATGCAACTTCAGCATCCCAGCAGAAGTCATGATCAGAGTCACAATCAAGGTACATGTGCTTGTTGGCTGATACCATGCAGGTGGGTAGGCATGTGGAGGCTACTCAGCAATGAGACAAAATTAAAAAATAAATATTTAAAAAAACTTTTGATTTGGCTGGAAGAAGCAAGAGAACTATGCACATTCTCCCTTCCCCACCCACACACCTCAGTCGGGAAATCTGCTTTCTCATACTGCCTCCCCTCCCTCTGGAACCAGCTACCCTACTACAGTAGTAGCCACAGACACTGCCAGCTATTTCCTGAAATTTCTGTGATATTTCCAGAAATATCTGATGCATTTTGCATTTAAACAGTAGGGGCAGCAGAGAGAAACTCTTCAGAAATTTCACAAAATATCTGGAAATAGCTGGCAGTGTCTATGGCTATCACTGTACATCCATCTCTGCCCCTTCCTTCCCTCCATTAGATGCCACCTAAAACTCCTTCCCCTTCCCCCTGCTTCTGCCAACCCTCTTCCTGAACTCTCCCTTACCCTTGCGTGGCTTTTGACAACCCCTTACCTTCCCCTCCGAACTCATAGTTCCGGCAACTTTGCTGAAGTTTATCAACCTGTTTTGACTCCTACTTTCCGCACCAGCTCAGCCTCCCTTCACTCTGGCGCTATGCAATTTGAGTTTGCCCAATCTGCACAGATAATTTCTATGCTAATTAGTTTGTCCTCCACATACAGGGGATTGCCCCTCGGATCCATTCTGCAGTCCTCCTCATCCCACTGGGGATGAGAACATCAAGAAATCCTGATACTTGGTTTCCACAGCTTCAACAAAGCAGG